>CM020025.1:3382404-4743797 GCA_009769605.1 Bucorvus abyssinicus
TTGCAGATATGAGCCAGTGCTGGAGTATCCACAAGCAGATCCTGCACTCATCCTCTGAAAGGGTTTCTTACCAATCAAATTAAATGGTTCCTTCATTACCAGCCTGAAGAAACACAATTTAAGTTTGAAAATTGCCTGGGAATGTATGGAGTGAAAACATGGGTAATCTGCAGAGAACAGCGTAAGCTGTGGAGCAAGCTGAGAAAGACATTTGCTAAATCCTTGCAAGACTGCAGAGCACCATAAATCTTACACCCACTTGAAATCTGATTCCCTTCATGGGGGGTCTGGGCGACCTTTATCTCTGAAGCTTTCCTGTGGGCTTTCAACTTCTTGTATTTTGAGCTTTGGGCAACACTAGTCAGGGAGTTGATTTTTTTCTTCTTCCTAAAATTTTGTTGGAAGTAAACCAGGTTGGAAGCGATATTTTTACTGGAATATGCTTGGATATTTCTTCAAGTGATCAAATTTTTGTTTGTTTTTTGTTTTGTTGGTGGAAGTGTTTTGTTGTAGTGTTTTTTCTGTAGGTTTTGTTTGGTGGTTGTTTTGCAAAAGTCCCAAGAGAAAAAAAAAAAAGCTTCGGTCTAAAAAGGCTGAATTCTCTAACTGAAAGGTTTAGGAAGATGATTTCCACGGAAAAAAAAGAATTAAAAAGTAAAAAAAATAAAGATTTAAAAAATGGAAAGCTTTGATTGTGGTGAATTTTTTGTGTGCAAAGATGGGGACAGGCTTTTTAGCAGGGCCTGTTGTGACAGGACAAGGAGTGATGGGTTTAAACTGAAAGAGGGGAGATACAGGCTACATATAAGGAAGAATTTTTTATGCTGAGGGTAATAAGACACTGGCCTAGGTTGCCCCGAGAGGTGGGAGAAGCCCCATCCCTGGAAACATCCCAGGTCAGGTTGTTTGGGGCTCTGCCAACCTGCTGTAGTTGCAGATGTCCCTGCTCATTGCAGGGGGTTGGACTGGATGACCTTTAAAGTTCCCTTCCAACCCAAACCACTCTGTGGTTCTATGATTCCATTAAATACCTATACTGATGTGTGTGTATACGTTATGAGCACCTGTGCACGAGTGAGCTATCAACCACACCCCCAGAGCTGCAACTAAACCAAACATTTCTCAGGTCTGTTTGGTGGCCAGCAGACAGGGTGAGGCACGATCCAACTTTTTAAGTTCCCGTGCTGGACCAATGACCTGTCAGTTCAATAGGCTAGCGCAGACACAGCCTGTGAAGTAGGTTACTGTACATATCCTCGCACGTCTTAATGTCTCAGCAGCCAGTGGAAATCTGGGTGGTAATTCGGTGTTTTATAAACAGCAGCCTCAAATTCTGTCCCAGTCATGCTCTCTGAGATCTTGGTCCTCACAGCATATAGCAGGTGGGCAAGATCCAGCACTGCCCTCTGACACACAGGCTGAACCATGTGCTAAGTGGAATGTCTTAATTTGGAGACATTTTCTTCACTTCTTGCCTCACCAAGAGATGAGATACTGTTGTTTATACAGCACACAATCCGAACTAGCACAAATACTATTACCAAGTGTAATTAAAGCCCTCCTGGGTCATGAGGAGGAAAGAATAGGTCTGAAGATGTGCATTATGTCCAGCCAGGTGAAGCAGTGCTGTCTTCAGATGTGTGGCTTCACAAGGATGGTCCATATGCCCTTTTGGGGACAAGAACAGCCCACTTGTCCAACAATAAAACTCAAGGAATGGTCTTGGAAGACATCCTTCTCCTTCACCTCAGCTTATTTGGCCCATCAAACTGAGAACTTTCATGTGGAGTTCCTGAGCTTCAGTTCTGTGGCTGGGTCCTCTCTTTCACCCCTGAAATGGAGGATGGCACAAAATCCAAAGAAGAAGAGCAGCTCACCCTAACGGCTTCACAGGAACACTTGTTCCTGGATGAAGAAACTATTAGGAAAGACTGTGTGATGATGTTGGTGATAAGGAGTGGGAAAGACTCCTTTCTATGTCACTTTGTTGCACCACTCTGAAGGTCTGTCATCACTACAGTGACATTCACAGGGTTGGTTGGCCCCGAAAACTAAGGCAGAGGTTAAGAGGCAGTAACCCTTCTGGGTCAGCTGTGAGTCTCTACACATAGCAACCTGAACTAGGATAAATGGTGAAAAGCTAGAAAACTTATCCCTTTGGGAACTAACAGTATGGGGGAAGAGAAAAAAGAAGCCCTCTACACCCTTATCAGGAAGACCTTAAGTACTCATATGTTGTGCTTCCACTTCAAGGCTTGCAGACCCCCATGTACCGGACACTCGCTCCTCCCGACGAGGACCAAATGAGACACTGACTCTAATGTAGAGGAAGCTCAAATGGCGTTTATTGCGTAGTTACAAAGCCTTATATACTAGGGGCTGCTGATAACCCTGCCCTTAGTCTGCCTTCGTGGGAGGGTCCCTATTCTTTCCGTACATCGCGAGATCTTCCGAACGCTCATCCCTGCCTGTTACTCCCTATAACACTCATAGATGCTGAGAAGCAGTTGTTTCATCAGAGGTGTTTCTAGAATTTCTTTCTTTCCTCCCTGCTCCCTCCTCTCTTCACTCCTTCATTATTCCATTGGTCTGGTTTGTTGTCTTATTTATTATTCAGCTCTTTTAGTGTCTAGTCAGCCTGATGTCATTGGCAGGTCTTGCTGTGCAGAGTGTCAATATCCTGGTGTCCCACCAATGTCTCCTAGAGGACAAGCCCAGCCTCCAACACCTGCATTCTTCAGGGCTTGCTTCTCTGCCATAAGATGGTGAAGAGCCATGTACACACACCTACAAGATGCATTTCTCTTTTCCCATGTAACTCCACTTTAGTTAGTCGAGAGAGAAGATCTGGCCTCCCACCTCTCAGTTTTCCTCTGGATGCAGCTCATCCTTGGGCCAGAAGGGACATAGTGCCACAACCTCTTCCCCAAGACTTGGCAAGAAGTGTGTGCTGTTAACTGAGGACAGAAGGGTTGTGTCAATCTGTTCCTTCCTTCCTTCCCCTGGAAAACCTGATCCTGCCCATCCGTAGCCCATCCTTGGTGACGCCCTTCAGAGAAGAGTTGTAACACGAAGAAAGGTATTGGAGCCGCCAAGTTAGAGACAACTCCACTGTCATTCAGGTGCAGATATAGGCAAGAAGGACACAAAGTCTCATCCTCTACCAGCCTCATCCTCCCCTCTCTGCAAGTACAATGAGCCAACCAGTTTGAACTGAAGGCTGACACAATGCAAGAGGGTGAGGGTGGGGCAATATTCCTGCAACCCCTCCCTTGAATCGCAACACAGGCATGAGCATGAAGCTCCCTTCCTTCACCACCCCTCCAGGTGAACCCTATCCTGCTATATCACAACCATCCTCAGTTTTCAGTTCTGAGTCAGTGCTGTTGCTTTTATTTGAAATAGGAAATAGAAGGGGTGGGTTTGGGTTTTTTTTTCCTTTCTTTCTTAATTGAGCACTCATTTGCAGCAAAGCGAGAAATTAGAACTTGCATCGGACGAGCACGCTAATGCAGAACAATGGCAAAGATCAATAAACAATTCAATCCTTTCTGAGAAAAGAAGTCTGAGGTTGCCTCCGGGAATCAAATACAGTGCACATACACATGAATAGCAAAACCCAAATGTGCTGCATATTAATTCAAGCCGACTTCTTTTCCAGAGAAGAACTTGAAAAACATAAACAAGTTGCTACGAAAACAGAGGAAACTGGCTGGCATTTCCTAGTCTTCCTTTCACAGCTTTTGAAGATACTTGATAAGAGATCCTCTCAGTCTTTTGAAGTCAGGGACAGTCCATTTCCAATGCCAACTGAAAGGCAGAGTCATGATTTTCAAAGGAAATAATGGATTCCATCCCTGCTGCATAGAGACCAAACCCCACCTTATGGATCACAGCTCCTCCGCTGGTGAGACAAAGCAGATCAGAAGGTGCCTGAGAGCTCCCAGGCAGAGTGTGGCTGATCAAGGGGACTGGTTAAAGAACAAATACCCAGAGGAAATGGAGTTAGGCTCTGAGAAAGTGACCCCTCTGAAGACAGACCTTTTATCACGAACATGACACATTCAATACTTAAAGCCATTTTCAGCCTCAAGTCCCGGTGGCAAAAAAACATTTCAAGCAGAAGTCTGGCTCCACAACTTGGCTATTTCCATTGATTTTCCTTGGCAGCTGCCTGGATATTCCACGGACTGAGGCCACTGAAAGGATTTAGCTCAGCAGTTCCCAAGCTGAAAAAAACTTTAAGGTCGTTCAGAGTGGTCTACATACACATGCAAGCTGAAGCGTGCAAATACACAGATATTTAAACCTGTCTTGGTGTCTTCTCCTGGGACAAGCAGGCAGCTGTCTGGGCAGCAAACACAGCTGGAATATCTCAGCTGCTTCTGCCCCTCCTCACAACTCAGTGCTGACCCAGGTGTTGTCACCAGGATGACACTTTTTTCTCCTCCTAGAAGACGGTATCCCTGCAAAACAGTATAACTGGCTGATAAAATTACTTCTAAGTTGGATAGAAACCCTCCGAAATACCTCTGAGTGGCCCGAAGCAGTATAAAAGAGCTCAGCAGCGATATTACCACTTGCTGAAACGAGCACATCATTCTGTTCAGAGTATGTATGCTCTTGCTAGGCCAGACCTGGACTGAGCTGAGTGATCTCCATGCTGATCATAAGAACATCTGAATCTGAACTGCCACCAGGCCAAACATATTGCTGTGGATGGAAAACAAAGAGACCAGGGGTTTTCACGTGTTTAAGCTTATTTCCATGTACACAAAGACTTCTTCCAAGTGTAGGCAAAGCTGTCACCACCTCCTCTTGAAAAGCATCTGTGCTAGGCTAACCAGCCACTAGTTCCTGGGGAAATTCAGAAAGAAATCTCACAGACATTTCCCAAACTCTTCCCAGGGACATCAGGCTCTCAGTTCCCATTGACTGCAGTAAGAATATGCCTTTGAAAATGCTGAATAAAACATGCCAGTGGGCATCCACTTTGTATTCTTCGCAGGTGGTGTATTGTCCTTTCTTCTAAAGTCATTATCTTCTGGTGGTGTGAGCATTTCTCCTGATGGCCATTGGTGAACATCAAGATCACCTTCATAAAGTGTGGTGACCTTGCATGCAGGTCTTTGCTGCCTTAACACACTAGTTCAAGATGTCCCTTTTTCAGGAAGCTAAGCCCATGGCAGTGCTTTTATTTTATAAGCAACCTCTAGAGTTAATAGTGACACAAGGAACAGAGAGACTCCATGAGGTCCCTCTCAACCTTCAATGTGTGGTCCTGTGAGGTGACTTGTACCGAAGCTCAAACCAAGAGCCAACTGCTGTGTACACACATCTGTTTCTCCCAATATTGTCCCTAAAACTTTTTATAATCTAAAATGGGATTTAACCTGGCCAATAAGGCAATCATCTAGGCTCCCTGGACAGAGCAGTATGGGCAAGTCCACAATGCAATTCATCTCACACCACAACAGATAGCCAAAGCTGTGTGGGTGAACGGATCCCAAACTGTTCTTCTCTTTCAAATATGAAGGCAGCAGAGATGACCAGATCGGATGGAGGAGTCTGAAATAAGTGAAAGCAAACCCCTTACCATTGTCCTGTCAAGACTAAATGCTCATTTGCCTCCTAAGAAGAACTTGGAAGTTTCTTGTAGTGCAACCCTTCAAGATACCTGTTACGGAGAACAAGGCAGAACATTTCTTCAGTTTTAAATACTTTCTATTAAAAAAAGAGTTCATCCTGGTTGGTGTTATAAATGCGCTCATTCAGCAGACTGGATGGGGAGGTCAAGCCACAAGCCCATTGATAGAAATCCCTCTCACTCTCAGCTGACGTCTTGGCAGGAGCTGGTTAAAGCACTCTCAAGGCTAAGAAAGATCCATGTAGAGGACAAAGAACATTTGGTAGGGTGAATCACCATCTACTTTAATAGGGACACATCCTTCCCAGGGCTTCTGGGAGGACCTGTGTTCAGGAATGCTTTATTCTCAGAGGAAGTCTGTCCAAAAATAAAATACTAGGAAGGGTGGGGTCACTATTACAAGCTCTGATGTTATAAATGAGTAAAACCTTCTTCATTAACCCATCATCTGATCTGCAGTAAATAACTATGTTATTTGTGGTCTTAACACATTGGCCCATCTCTCCAAGAAGGACATTGAGGTGCTGGAGCGTGTCCAGAGAAGGGCAACAAAGCTGATGCACGGTCTGGAGCACAATGTGCTGAGGAGCGGCTGAGGGACCTGGGACGGGGTTAGCATGGAGAAAAGAAGGCTCAGGGGAGACTTTCTTGCTCTCGAAAACACTCTGACAGGAGGTTGAAGCAAGATGGGGGTCAGTCTCTTCTCCAAAGTAACAAGTGACGGGATGAGAGGAAACGGCCTCAAATTGTGCCAGGGGAGGTTTAGCTTGGACCTGAGGAATAATTCTTCCCTGAAAGGGTTGTGAAGCATTGGAACAGGCTGCCCAGGGAAGTGGTGTAGTTCCCATCCCTGGAGAGGTTTAACAGATGTGTCTATGTGGTGCTGAGGAACATGGTTTAGTGGTGACCTGGCAGTGCTGGGATAACGGTTGGACTCGATCTTAAAGGTCTTTCCCAACCTAAACAATTCGGTGATTCTATTCTAAGGATTGCCAAAGTGCATCAGCCTGTACATCTGTGGCAGGGCTGGCTTAGACCACCCATACGAGCATTTACCAGGGGCTCAGCTGGTGGGTTATAGATTTCTAAGCCACAGTGCCTCTGTTGCTTTAGACCCTGTGTGTACCTGTCAGCCTAAGACATCTGGAGAATTCCTTTGAGCAAGAAAGTCCATTTGGGATGGGCAGTCATTGCACTGCACACACCTGATCAGTAGGATATACAGCACTCGGCATAAAGGCACTCTCAGTTTTAGCTCAGCCAGCACTGCTTGGGTTAATACCATTGCTACTGTGCACAGAGGAATGGTCTGGGTTAAGGGACCACAAGAGACTGCTGAGGGCTAGGTCACTTAAGATACAACCACTGCCAACAACACTGCACCTACAAAACTGCCGATTTTGATCAATAATCACAGAATCCCAGAATGGTTTGGGTTGAAGGGACCTTTAGAGCTCATCCAGTCCAACCCCCTGCAGTGAGCTGGGACATCTGCAACTGGAGCAGGTTGCTCAGAGACCTAGACAACCTGACCTGGAATGTTTCCAGGGATGGGGCTTCTCCCACCTCTCTGGGCAACCTGAGCCAGTGTCTTATCACCCTCAGCATAAAAAATTCTTCCTTATATGTAGCCTGTATCTCCCCTCTTTCAGTTTAAACCCATCACTTCTTGTACTGTCCCAACAGCCCCTGCTCAAAAGCCCCTCCCCAGCTTTCTGACAGACCCCTTGAAGCACTGAAAGGCTGCACTAAGGTCTCCCAGCAGCCTTCTCTGCTCCAGGCTAAATACCCCCAACTCTCTGCCCTGCCCTCCCAGCAGAGGGGTTCCAGCCCTGGCATTATTTTTGTGATTCTCAGCACTGTGGGTATGCGGGCGTAGAAGAAACTGAGACAGCGAAGAGTACAAGGCTCGTGTGCCTTCTGTCACTGCTGCATTGATAAAAGACTGCTGAGCTCTGATTTACAGAAACTAATGATCCTCTGTGTTACCCAGACACCTGGGAGGTGAAAGAGAGGCTCTGGGTAAAGAAGATTTAGGCTTCAGGCTGAACAAGTCTGAGGAAGGAAGCTCTGGGAGCTATTTGATCTGGGCTTTGCTACTTTATTGTGCATTTCATGTCTAGCTAACGCTATTCATAAGCGGAGTGGGTAGTAGCCCAGGAGAAAGAATGTTTTCATTGTGTATGAAAGCATAATAAAAACAAAGCTTGCTCCCAGGAAGCTTTAGAGACTTAGAAAAAATATTGTTTGTATTTGAGAAGAGATAAATAATAAACGGTGACACACCCAGGTGCAGACTGTAGATCTTCGGTAGAGTTAGGAGATGAACCCAGGTTTCCTGGCAGCCTATTGCTTTGTTTTCTTGCCTGCTCTGGCTGACAGAATCGAAAGCTGGAGGAAGGGAACGATCGGCTCATGACACAAATAGACATTTGTGGTTTTTAGGAAGGATACATGTTTGCACGAGTACCAGGTTTCCTTATCTCATTGATGCTTCTGTTCTATGAGCATAATTATTCACACACACACCCTCCCTTCTACTACCAGTATCAAAAGCAGCAGAAAACCACAGACCCTCTTTTTCCATTCATTTCCTCCTGACATTTGCCGTGAGTACGGAGTGTGCAGCCCAGTCAGAAGAGCAATGGCCTGCTGTGATGTACGGTGTTTCGTTCTGGTACGAGTATGCATTCGCTCTGCCAGAGATACAGCCCTGAATTGGGCAAGGAGCAACAAAGAGCCCATAAAGGAGATAATTTATCCTTTTCCCAGACACATCCATGAAAGCAACTTATCTTCCCCTTCATCCACCCAGAGTCAGGATGTGGCTCTTATCTGCCTGTAAACCAGGCAGAGTGGAGCATGTTGCCCTTTAAGGTCAACCCGCTGAAAATAAAGGAGAAGCAGCAGCATTTTTACACTTTGGTTTTTCCCTAGCAGCCTGGGGGTGTTGGACATGCCTGTCATCATGGCATTCACTGGGGAACGGGACTGCTGCCTGCCTTTTATTCTCCTCTTGCAGCACCTATCCCAAGCATTTGAGTTCCATTTGCAGGCAAACCCCTTCTGCTGCCGTACCAGTACAACACTTGCTGGGGTTCAGCTGTCTAAAGGCTGATGTCCACAAGGAGTCTATAGCTGAACTAGCCACACTAGGGTCTTTTTGTCCCCTGCAGAGAAGGACTTGGGGATACTGGTGGGAGAAAAGCTGGACACAAACCGGGAAAGTGCACTTGCAGCCCAGAAAGCAAACTGGGCTGCATCCAAAAGAGTGTGGCCAGCAGGTCAAGGGAGGGGATTCTCACCCTCTGGTCCACTCTGGTGAGACCCCACCTGCAGTGCTGGGTTCAGCTCTGGAGTCCTCAGCACAGGAAAGACATGGACCTGTTGGAGCGGGTCCAGAGGAGGTCCATGAAAATGACCAGAGTGCTGGAACACCTTCCCTATGAAGAAGGGCTGAGAGAGTTGGGATTGTTCAGCCTGGAGAAGAGAAGGCTCCTGGAAGACCTTATTGTGGCCTTTCAATATATAAAGGGGCCTATAAGAAAGATGGAGAAAGACATTTTACCCAGGCCTGTAATGACAGGACAAGTGACAACAATTTTAAACTGAAAAAGGGTGTATTTAGATGAATACAAGGAAGACAGTTTTTACAACGAAGGTGGTGATACTCTGGAACAGGTCGCCTAGAGAAGTTGTGGGTGCCTCATTCCCAGACATGTTCAAGGTCAGATTGGGTGGAGCTTTAAGCAACCTGACCTAGTGAAAGACGTCCTTGCCCATGGCAGTGGGGTTGGACTAGATGACCTTTAAAAGGACCCTTCCAGCTCAAACAGTTCTATGATTCCATGGTTCTATGTACATTCTGGGAAGCTGGCCAATAGAGTCAGTGGACAATGAGGTATGATGCAACCTCTGCTCACACAAATGTCTGTAGTGGGTGAGGTGAATCACATGCCTATCACTCCTATCTGTTGACTATAACTGGAGCCTCAGTCCCCAGCTGAGAAGTGGCCTCCAGCACAAAAGATGCCCAGCTTAAGTGGGGTGAATCCACTCTCAAAGCTAGGTCAGATTAATCCCACCCTGGTGACTCAGAGAGAAGGAATTGCATTAATATGGGCATGTGTGACGAAGTATTTCCTTTCATTTGTCCTCTAGTCTGACTGCTAGTCATTTTATTTGATGCTTTCTAGTTCCTGTGTTATGAAAAATAGTGAGTAACCATTTCCAACTCACTTTCTCCATTCTTCATCCACTGTTCAGAGTTCTAAATTGTGGTCTTAGAAAAGAAACCAGAATGCAGCCATACAAAAGGTATGGATACATTGCAGAGTTAAGCAGCTCCGTGCTGTTACTTTCTGGTTTGTTCATTATTCCCTTCCAGTAACTCCTAACATTCAGTTCCCCTGAGCTCTGATGCTAAGATCTCTTTTCTGAGTGGAAACAGCTACTCTGGAGACCGTCACTGTGTATGAATGTTTAGGGCTGCATGTCCCACGTGTGCATTACTGTGCATTTCCTAACACTCAGTGTCACCTGTCTCTTTGTTGCCCAGTGTCTCAAGAGTTGAGATGCTCCTACAACTCCTAAGGGGAATATTAGTTCCAATTACCATGAATAATTCTGTGTCATCAGCAAATATTATCACTCCTTTATTGTCAATCTTATCCAAATCATTTACCAGTGTGTTCAAGAACACAGCTCCCAGTGGAAAACCCTGCAGGACTCTCCTGGCAACACTTTCCATTATCAGAACCAAGTAAATCTTTGTTTCTTACCTTTTAATCAATTAATGATCCACAAGAGTAATCCATCCCGCAACAATTTCAGTTTTTGAATCCTCTGTTGAAAGACTTTGCTGAGAGCTCCTCCATTTCCACTACACCAGCTGGATCATCACACCACATGTTCACAAAGTCCTTCAAAACAGTTTGATTTGTGGGGAATAATTTCTCTAGAAGCAGTGTTGCCTCTTCCTCAATATGTTGCATTTAGCCCCAAGCCTACGGATGCTGCTCCTCCCTGTACCAATGAGCTTAACACAGATGTCAGCACGACTGAATTGCAGTTTCCCAGATCTTTCATGGTGCCCTTCTCAAAAATTCACAACACAATTGCTATTTTATATCCCCCTGCAGCTAAGTCTGACTGAGGCGACAAGTCGCGCACCACGATTAATAATACAGTAGTTTCGCATCTCCATTCCCCTAGAACTCTTGAATCATGTTTCCTTTCTTTTCGTTGACTTTTAAAAATTTATTTTACTAACCCTTCTGTTAGAAATCATTTATTGATGGTTTATGTTAAACTTCCAGACATTAAGCTCTTTTCTATTCCTCATTTCTTGTTTAAATATTTCTAAGGATTGTCTTTTTGCCTCAATCGCTTTTAGCCTTTCACTCACCTTTTGACTTTTTTATCTAGGTCTAGTCTTTTTCAAAATCATTTTGATGCATGGTTTGTCCTCTGAATATCCAGTTTGTTGACTTCAAACTATTTGCTGTGCCATCTATAGGCTTTTCGCACCTTTTGCCATTTGTTATAGTTTTGTTTCTGAAAGCTTCCCCCCTTTTTGACAAAGTTAACCCCCTTTTGGACATGAAGCTTCATTAGTGGGTCCTTTTATCTTTTTCTGTCTTGCAAGAATTTGAGATTATGTGCATTATATTCCTTATCACAGTACAGTGTAAGTTGCCTTTGGAAGCTGTTGAATTCACAAACTTCAGGAGCAAGGAAATAAAATCCTGTGATTCCTCCTATATTGTGCCATTCTTTGCTTAGCTTTTTTTTAACCATTTTATACCTCTGGTAGGGAGCAGAAAAAGCACTGGACCCTGACAGTCATTTTTAAGAGCACATTGAGGCATATCTATGGACCCTCATTCAATCATAGCCTGGAAAGAAGCTCTGAAAGTCTCTGGTCCAACTTTCTGAGGAAAGCAGGGTTAACTTCAAAGCTGAATTCAATTGTACAAGATCGCATCTAGTCAAGCTTGAACATCTCTAAGAAAGATTCTGCAGCTGTCGCAACAGACACTGATGTCCACGGTGATGAATTACACCTTAAATCCACCCAGAATTACTTGTCTCGTGCCATGTCACTGTTCACTGTTGAGTGTCTTCTCTGAGCAAAGTCTATCTCCATCTTCTGCATAAGCCTCATAGTCCACCCATCCATTCCACGTCTCTCCAATTTGTGTATAAAGACGCTACATGAGACCATATAAAAAATTTTGCTTAAGTAAATGACATCAGCTGCTCTTGCCTGTCTGTAGAGCCAATGAGCTCATCACAGGAGTCAAAGCAGTTGTCCAAGCACAACCGGTTGTCAGTAAATCATGTTGAATGGTCACTGTCGCCTTCTTGTCCTTCACATGCATGGAAATGGCTTTCAGGAGGATTTGCTCCATTATTTTCCCAAGAACTGAGGAAAAGTTGACCAGATATAAGTTCCTGGGACCCTTTTACTTGCCCCTTTGAAGCTGAGTGTGGTGTTTGCTCTTTTCCACCAGGAAACTCCTGGAGTTGCCAGAGTCATTCAAAAAACCTCTTGATGACCTTGGCTATCTCCCTCATCCTCATCCCCCTCGAACATGTTCTCTCCTGTCTCACGGACTTGTACATGCCTAGTTTACCATCATAGTCCCTAACTTAATCCCCCTCTGCTCTGGGTTATATATCTCTTTCCCTGCTACAACGTAGGTAGGTCCGGGAAGTCTGAGAGAAGAACTTGCCAGTAAATACTAAGGCAAAGCCAGCAAGATGAACCTCGGTTATTTCCATACAAATAGTCCTACACAGTTTCGCGGCAATGGAGAAAGCAGCTGCCTCTGCGACCTTTTCCTGCAGTTTTAGTCAGAGATACTTTTAAGGGTAGCTTTTCTGCGCAATATCATCATCATTAGAACAGAGGTTAGGAATATCTGATGATGATATCAGCTGCTTGTTTTGGAGCTGAAGCTGTTTTTCTCAACAAAGCTGCATGCTCAGTATTATCATGTATTATTAATCCTGTATTTCCCGCAGATGTCAGGGAGTTAGCAGAGCTGGGTTTATAGAGAGCCCTACCTACAGGCCAGCCAGTGCTGATATTGCTGAGTGGGGGGCAAGAGGAAGAGTAAGTTCTTCATCACTGCTGCAGGTCCAAGAGTGTCATCCATCACTTAATATTTACCCCATGCTTCAGGATTAAAAGCCAACGTGTAACCACCACACACTGTCTGGAAAGCTGAGCTGGGAGAGCAGGAGCAGCCCATCCTCTTTGTCCTTTGTGCAGGATCAGATTCTTACTTTGGTGTAACTCAGCCTTTCCTCATGACATCTTTAACTCCAAAGCAGAACCTGGCTCTGTGCCTGTGCAGGGTTGGGTTGGAAGGAAGGTTAGGACTGACCCATGCTTGCTCCTGGGCTCCACTACTAATATGGGCCAATATTGACAAGAACACAGGGACATTTTTAACCTGTTCCTCTCTCCACTGTGCTGAGCTCCCTCCTGTCCCCCAGCCCCAGTGATTCTGCCTTAAATTCAGCCCTCTCCTGCTGGGGCTCTGCTCTGAATTCAAAGTGAAATCTGCCTTTCATTTCTCCGCCTTCTCACATGCCAGTCTCCCTCCTCTCCCTCTACTGCCCGTAATTTACATCCTCCTGCTTCATTGACACGGATAGGATTTTACATTTAAACAATGTTCCACTATGTACCAGTTCCCCAGATAAGTAAACTCAGTCCCAGAATGACTCAGCTCCTTGGCACGCAGGTAATTTCTCCAGCTCCCTCTCATGGCATTCCTTCCATCTGAGAGATTCCCACCACAAGCAATCTGATGTCCGTGTGTGTGTTAAGTGAGAGAGATGTAACGTACAGATTTAGCAGAAGTCTTCATAGCAGATCTGCTGTGAAAATCTCTTATTGCCCTCATAAAAAGCAAGAGGCTCACTGTTCAGAAAGGGATTGCCCCACAGGGGCTGAACACCTGCCAGCGGGTCTGTATCTGTGCACGGTGTGACCCGTCTCCATCCCACACACCTGCCTCGCAGAGCCCCTCTTTGGCCATAGCAAGCCACTGGCTACCACACATGGATCACTGAAGACTGTGGTGGACAAGGCTGGGCTGCATGCTCAGCAAATGCTCTAAACCTGTCTGCTGCTTCTAGCAGAGAGCTGGCTCCCGGCTAACCCTTCATCTCTGTCCCATAACTATCTACACATCCATTTATGCTGAGGAATTGTGACGATTTCTCTGTGGCTGTTTTTGAGCTGTCTCAGACCCCAAACGAGAGGTTGAGATGGGTTGGAATAACACAGCGGGGGACACTGCCAACATGTATAGACATCGCTACAGAGAGAATTGTAGCTTTTTTTCTCCCCAAACATGTTTTCCTCTTGTTCCCATAAATGGAATCAGCTTGTGGAAGGAGAGCTAAGCAGAGTGTCCCAGCTAAAGTAATAATTCACTCTGCAGATCTGATGGGTTTGCGTCAGGATTACAAAGGCAAACCCAAGACGGTTACAAATCTACAGAGTAATAGTGTGCTGATAAAAAGAGGGAGGAAGATCACATTCCTCATAGCTAGGTAGGCTGACAGGGCGAAAGAAATAAGTACACTTAGTGCTCTGTTCAGATAAGTACGCTGAGTCCTCTGCCTGGCAAAGTGTGTCAGTCTTACCAACTGAACACAGTCTTCGTACCTCCTCGAGAACTTCACAGAGCCTGGTCACACTTCTGAGGTATGATCTGCCATCTCACATTTGTTTCTGCTTTGTAGCAACACGACGCAGCCCCAGGGAATCCATCCCTCCAACTTCTCACACTCCTTTGACCTCTCATTGCAGTAGGACTGGCCATAAAGGTCAGTGCTGCTCAGCTGGCCACTCCCCCATCCCCCCAAAAAACATGAGATGGGCAAAATTAGCCTTTTTTGCTTCCGAAGAGAATACTTTGGGGATCACCCACAAGTGACAGGAGCTCTAACATCTACAGCCTTGTCCACTTTTTCTCTGCTACCACAATGTCCAAGAATTTTTCTTCTTTTCTATTTGAAATGGCAATAGCAGCTCATTGGCATGACTCCAGGAGTTTGGGCTCTGAATACTGACTTTCACTCATTGCCTAAGTCACTCTGCATGTGGAGAGGGATAAAAAATGTGCTCTTGTTATAGGTTTGTCTGAAGGCTGGCAGACGTAGATGGTCCAATCTAACCATAGAAAAGCATCCTCCTCCAGAGCGAGTTGTGCTGGCAAGGGTACTACTGGAGGGTACTGCAGATCTGCCTGTGAACAGCTCAGAGAAGTGCTCTTAAAAAAACTTAAAAAATAAAAAATATAAAATTGTTTAAAAAGGTATTATTTCACTTCATTTCCAAATTGAAAGTTTCAAGTGTTACCGGCTGTGATTTCACCTGACCTTTCTTAAGAGGTTGCAGGAATAAGCGAAAAACCCACCTGATTCTAATATGAAGTCTTTCATTTCAAGACAAAACCAAAGCGGTGACTCAACCTCACAGGAGTTTCACTCGCTTTCCTATTTCTGTGAGAGAAAAAAAGAAAACATTTCATTTTGGTTCAACTGGTATGAGTGGTTTTGTTTTGACTCTAACTGTATTTTCCGAGTACAGCTTTGGAGCCAGAAAGTGTCCCCAGATGAAGATACCACACTCGTTTTGACACCATGATTTCCCACCATTCAATGCAGACTATTAGCTGATAACCATTGCACACTCTTTCTCTGTTCTGATGGAGATCTTCTACATTTAGGCAGGTATTTGGGGCAAATTTCTATGAAAATGGGAGACCTCATGTCCCTGCATCAACAGCAAAATCAGAAGTTCTTTCTAAGTTCCTGGGACATACCCCTGCCCTCTGTCTGCTGTGGATGACCCTCTGTGACCACACCTGCCTGTATGATACCTCCAAGGTCTTCCATGGAAGGACCTTGAAAATGAAGATGAGCCTTTGATCCAAATAGAGACTGACTGAACCTCCAAGCAGCAGATATCTCGCTTTCTTTCAAATTTATTTCCCAATATTTTTTTCAGATTTATTTTTCTCTGATTATAGAATTTATTTCTAACCAGCAAATCCCACTGACTGACTCCTTCATGCACTTAAGATGCACTAAAAATGGTGCAAGTGCTTAAGAGCTGTTGACTGTGTTGGCTGTATTCCAAGAGGGACCTTAAACCAGTTCTCATATCCCAACTCAGTCAGGTCCAGTTGCAAAGATGAAGTGGTTTTCAGGTCATGCTTCAGGAATAAAGCCAGGTGGACCAAGAGGAGTTTGTTTCTGGTTTGGTTACCTCCACACACACTTCTAAGCAACTAAGCCCGAGTTCTGGGATAAAATTCACAACTCTGTGTTCAATTTTTGCATCGTAAGTCCATCTGGAGATCAGGAACATCATGCTGGTGCCACCACTCCATGTTCCCAATCCTTGAATGGCCACAATAAATCACTGGCAGGTCTTCCTCTGTCTTTTGAAAACAGAATAGTCTGAGAACATACTCAGTGTTGGGCTATTTTAAAATACTAATCCTTTGTGGAGGAAAAATGGAGTCTTTAGCACTACAGGAGAAGATACAGTCAGCTGTTTGGGAAAAGATGGTGTCTGGTATCACTTTCACTCCCTGCCTAGACTGATGCAGGGCTCTGGGGGAGAGCCATGGAGGCAGTGTGCTATTTGCCTGGAGGGAACATAACATCAGTGACTATTTGCTTTACCTTTGAGCAAACAAAGTCTGAACTTGAATCTTGGTCACTTTAACATCCACCTTGCACGTAGTGTAGACCCAATCCCTGCCTCATGCATTAGGAAAGAGATAATAAGGTGGGGACGTGCTTTAACAACTTGGCACTAAGAAATACCAAGGCCCTTGGGCTCAGCTTTCCCCATCTGGTGGCTCACAGCCCATTCTGGCAAACAGGCAGGTCACTGCAGTACTTGGTGACAATGCTTGGCAGAGCAACACGATGATGGATCACACCCTCTCAGCTTCCTGCAGCCACTGGCACAAAGCTTAGTCCCCCATGCCAGGGCAGCACAGCAGCTCCTGTAGCCAGGCTGGAAATTTTGCCTTCAAATCCTCTGTTTCACCCACTCCTGGAGAGGCCCTTAGATGTGAAGCAGCAGAAGGCTTTGCCTGCTGGCCCCTGGTATAGGGGTGTTTCTTCTTCGGCCCTGTGGGAAGAGGCAAGAGAGGATCCATTTAGGTTGGTGATTTTGCTGCACAACGTCCACTCCCTTGCTTACTGCTTTGCTCTTCTGGTTACCCAGACTTCTTTCCCTTCCTCAGAACCTCTCCAGCAAACAGGTCTAGCAGATCCCACATCTCTTAAAAGGGCAGTTTGAGAGTCATGAACCTCTCCTGTTTCCCAGGTTGCTTCCACGAAGCCTTTTTCAGTCATCAGATGAATGAGGACAGATAACAGTGTGGGAATTTGGCACAAAAGGACAAAATGTTTGTGAGCATGAGATTTCTGTGTTATCTCTAGGAGTGCAGATTCCTTGAGCTGGCATAAATAATGGCTGAAGGAGGGAGTCCTGTGGAGATAGGAAGGTTCTGGTTTGGCTGAGCGAAGAGGGCAAACAAATACTGGAGGTCCTAGTGTCCAAATGACAACTTTTGCCTAATTAACTGCGAAATTAATATTAAAATTCACGCTCCTCAATATGCTAAAGAGCCAAAAGCAGTACATGCTAAACATACATGACTATGTTACTCAACTCTCCACCCAAATCATGCTAAACATCACCCAGGAGGTAGAGACAAACAGAGTTAGGGTACAAAAAGCCAGAAGGGGTAATACCTGGCTGGGGGAAAAGACTGAAGATTTCACAGAGATGGTTGATGGGTTGGACTCCTCTTCCCCTACCCTCTAACCTTTAACGTGACACACATGGCAGGTCTGCTGTGCTTCTCCAGCTCCAGGTCAGCAAACCAGGTAGTGTCCTAGTCACCTTAAGACTAAACGTCATTGTCCCAAATTTACAGATGAGAGAAGGCCAAGGTGGACATGGGACTCAACCAGATCCCACAACAGGAGGAAAGCCCAGCTTACCCATCTTCTTGGCTCTGTGTCAAATCACAGCTAACCCTTGCGAGACCCTTACCATTAGATATTCTAAATACACACCCATGTCTTGAACACACCCTGATCACACTATTGTTAATTCCTAGGCCATTTATATGATGTTCACTCAGAAGTTTACCTGCTCCTTCCCAGAGCATAGTGGCCTACCTCCACCCATTGCCTTTTTGTGTCCCTCCTGGCTGTGTGGTCAACACGAGGAAAGGGAACCCATGGAGAAAGCCCTCAGCTCTCTGGCAGCATGAAGAGCTCTTTGTGGTTCCTTCTGGATGTTTCCCTCAGCCATTTATGCAGTGTTGCACTATGGGTTATTATATGTGTGTGGAATATGTTATGCCTTTATTCCTCTGAACTTCGAATTCACTTGACTTTATTTGCTATGCTGTTGTGATTACTGTTTCATCAGCCTACCCCAAAACTCCTCTCCTTGATCCGCTTTTAAGCCATATTGACTAGGTAAAGTTCATTCTCGTTTTGTTTTCTTGCCTCTGAGTTTCTCAAGAGGTTCCCCCTGCAAAGAGGGGATGTAGAAGTGGGTATAAATTATTTCCGCCTCAGAAAGAAAATTTTCTTTGATTTCTTTAATAAAAATTTCTGAAAGTGGAGAACCAGTCTCAGTGGTCAATGCGTTTCTTTTATATTTGCATACTCTTATACTAGGAAGAATGTCTTTTAAATGTATCCAGAATGAACTCTACTACCTTTCAGTCTGAAACTTCTCTCAAGTAGCTTGTACCCGCTAATGTCCGCTAAAACAAAGGTTTCATTTAACAATGCCTTTCATGATGACCTTCAACTCTCAAGAGGATATGAGTGTGTAATGAAAACCCTGACTAAACAGAAGTTTATTTTTAATGGAAATAACTACAGAAATCCTCAAGAAGGATGTTCCTTCAAATGTGGCTTCTCTTGCCAAAAATACTTCTCAACTGGCATTGTATGATGGTCTCAAGCCCATGGAAAGCTCTGCCTTTGAGGACGAACAATGCACTCCACTGTCATTCCAGGCTGCAGTACAGATGGCAACACAGGAGCTGTTAGCTATGGTTGAAGACAAAAATCAAAGGTCCTGAGAACTCTTGACAATTAAGACATGTTGGAACTTATAATAAGATAAAATATCTCCATTCTGATGCTTTACCAGAATTATGTATGAACATACTGACCATTTCAGGTTCAGCAGGCTGCCGGCTGTAGCATTTTGTCACTTGACTACTGTATACACAGCAAGACTTTTGGAGGAGGGACTTTCCGTAAGATGTCTTCAGTACATCTGGTCATCTCAGCAGTCCCATCGTGCAACTTGTGCAGCCTCGCCTCTAAACTGGACAATTCCTCCTAGGCAGGGCAGGGGGATTTACTACCCAAACTCTTTGTTTTATAATTCCCTAGTTCTGCTGGATGAACTTTGCTGGGTTTGAAATTTTCAAGGTAGTAGTTCTGCTTGCAAACACCTCAGTATTCAAAACTTGATAACACAGATGTTTTATTTGGCCATGAAAGCCACGTGGTGTCATTCAGGTACTCAGATGGAGGAGCATGACCCTTAAAATAAGTGTCCAGTGCAAGTGCATCGGTACATAGATACAAGTGACCACACACAGCATTTTTGCCCCCATGGCTGGAATTTTCTTTCTGCAAATAGAGACACACAGGCAGCACATCACCATTGCACAGAACACGTGCTGAATGAGTTTTAAAGTACGTTGCAGCTCTGCTCTAACCAGCAGTGACAAAATTCCTGACCCAACAATCTTTTCCTTGGGATCCGCTATGACAGAACTCACTGCAGCTGTGAGGCACTAGCTTAGCTCCTGCAGACGGATTTGAAAAATAACCTTATTTGCAACAATTTATTTCCGTCACTCATGATGACTTTCAGTGTCAAAAATATTCTTGGAATATCAAGAGTTCCTTGCCTGATATCCATTAATTTCAAAGATGTTTCTAATTTAAGCCTATAGAGAGAGTCCTAAATGACAGTGAGTTACTCAACCGCAGGCGGATGATTTAAGAGCAGATGCAAGGATCTAGCTCTCAGAGGTTTTCTCTCTGCCCAGCCTTGCTGGTGGGCTCCAGATATCCTACAGGATGCCAGTAGATCAAGTGCTTCTTGTGGTTGGAATAAAAACATGCCCCAGAAACAGTTTTCAAGAGACCGCTCAGTCTAGTTGCCTGAATCTTGGCAAAACAGTAGATGGGTTAATTGTTTTATACAAGTGATGGGGATTAGACTACTCAAACTTCACAGAACAGGCAAAGGTTGGGGATTTGCGAGATGTGACAGACTTCAAGTGGTGCTCAGTGCAGGCTTATGTTGCAGGAGAAATACTTCTTGCTGTGTATTCTCCACCAAGTTCAGTGGTTTTGAACCCTATCAACCTCCCCAGAAAAAGCCTGGTCAAAACTTTTGACAGATGACTCAAGGTTTTTCAGCGGTATGGTCAGAACAGAAGAGTTTCTCCAATATACTTCCACAACTGACTCAAAGCCTAGACCCAAGTATTTGCCCTTCTTCCCCTTCCTCCCCTCTGCCCATTGCCTGCTTCCCTCCCTGTCCCAGTGCTCGTCCAGCCATGACAAAATGTTGCTGCAACAACAGCTGAGGGGAGAGTGAGTGGCAAGTAACTCTGCAGAAACCATGAGAGCATCCGGCTGCTGGATGCCCACAACCACAGGCATCTGGGAGTCTGCACTGCCTTGCAGCCAGGAGTGTCCAGGAGCAGGGACAAAGTCAGATGCACAGGGTGGATGAGCTGAAGTGGGCAGGGAACACAGCAATCTGCAGGAAGAGGCAGGACACAGCTGTTCTCTGATAGCAGATAAGGAGTGTGCAGGTGATAAGCCAAGGCAGCATTGAGGAACTGGAGGTGCTGGAACCTCAAGGATGCTCTTGAGATGCTCAATATCCTTCTGGACCATCCATGACTCATTCCTGAAGCAGAGTCCTGGAAGGACTTGATGTACTTGCTCCAGACCTCACTTTCACTATGAAAATCATCTCACTCTGTCCCATTATACACCCAACACCTCTGGAAACTCTATGTAATACTCCCCTCTTCCGACTTCTAACCCTTCCTTCCAGTACCTGGGTTTCCTGCTTCCTTTTCATCGGTTTTACACCACCTGAAACGACAGCACCCACAGGCAGTATTGTGCAGACCTTTGCATTTCCCTTGTCCTAAATGATTCCCTCTTTGCTTGAGTTTTAACCAACAAACCTTGTCCTTGTTTGGGAAATGATACGGCAGAGAGTTTGTGTACAGGTTGGGAACACATGCCCCAAAATTTTCAGGAAGAAGTGACTGCGGTAAGAGTGACCTCGTGATGTCAACCAGACTATGCACATCAGCCTCTTCCCACATCGCCTCTGGGGGTGTGCAGAGGGTGTCACTCAGGAGCAAAGCCATAAGAAACCCAAAACCTAAGTGCCACTTCAGAAGAAGGTATAGAGGATGCTACATGCCTGCCTACGGTATCTTCTGACCTTACCCAAAACAACCAGGGAAATGTGGTAGATTTGGCAGCACAACAACAGTATCTTCTGGAAAGTAGCCAGAAATAGCAGAATTGTGTCTTAGAATAAGCTTTCTGGGGAATATCCAGATCTCATAAAGCAAATACTTATTGCCTTTTTGAGTATTATGGCCAGTCTTCTGCTGCCTGTGCAAAAACTCATGGCTTTTCTGTAAGTTCTATGTCATACTGGTGAGCTCCATGTAGATTGTAGGTCTTACAAAACACAAGGCAGGAGTCTCATAGCACCTCTGTTTAGGAAACAGAATCCCAACTTTCACTTCAATATTAAGACACCTGCATTTGAGTGTATCCTTGTGATACTGGTATCTAAACTCCCATGATAGTCGATGGAGAGTCTTAGGGCTCAACTCAGTTGAGCTCTAGCACCAGCTGAGATGCTCTAGGATATGTGAGGTGTATACGTAGCTTAGAGATGTATCAGATACCTTACAGAGACAACTCAGGTGGCCCAATAAATCTAAGATTAGGCAGCTGAATTCCACCTACTCTGGGTGGTAGTCAACACTGAAGAGCGGCTTGAGGAGCAAGTGCATGCAAGATGGAGGACTACCTTCACTGGCTCAGAGCTTCTTCACAAAGGGAGCAGAGACAGGTCAGGAATACCAGACATTATGTGGGATTAGGTTGCATAGCCAGAGACAGTTCCCAAAACAAAACTGGTCTGGATCTCATAGCTTTGTGTCCAAAGCAAAATGGCTAACGGCATGATGAGCTGAGCCCCATCCTGCCACTGTCCCCATCCCTCATACCCCACCTCCTCCCACCACGTAGGCAACTCCTAAACCTCAGGGTCTGAGCACCCACCCACAGTGTTTTGCTGCTGTTTGTTAGGCACCAGCAGACCCCTGCCAGCAACGATGGAAACTAAATATAAACTGGCTGGGGCTCACAGATTTCATTATCGAGCTCAGAAAAAGGAAACACCTGGAGCGAGGGGAGGAGGGGCTGAGCACAGCCAGCTCTGGTGCTTGCAGGGAATACCCACCCCAGAGGCACTGGCGTTCCCATCACAGCCTCATAACAAATAACAAACAGAGAGCGTTTTCCATTCCAGTAGCATGTCCCTTTGGAGTCACTGTCCAGCCTCAAGCTGTAATTACTGCAGCAAGAGCCAGCCCATCTGCCAGCACCGGGCTGCCTGCAGTCTCCTTACGCCTCTCATCACACCAGGCTCTGCAGATGCCGTCTCTTGTCAAGGGACTTGGAGAGGATGAGTAAAAAAGATGCCATCTACCTGCCAGCCAGTCATCTTCCACTGGCCAAGATTTCTCTTGCAGGGGACAGTGATGGTTTGCAAAGGATGGTCGCCTACCCCACCGTCCCCACCACCACCCAACACATGGCGTTTGCCTTTTCTCCCCTCCTAGCCTCCAGCTCAAGCCACCTCCTCCATCCCCAGCCTGGTCTCGTCAAAGGGCTCTGTGTTGTGCCTCCTGCTCCTATTGAGGTCGGCACTACAAATTATCCTTTCATTCCTGCTGTCATCCTCTCGGCACAGTGCACAAGTCCCTGTCCCCACCACGCTCTCCAAGCTCAACCCTGAAAAAAAACTGTGTATTTTTTCTCCCCGTGAAAAGCAGTCCACCTGCTCTAACTTTCATCCCCACCCCATTTTCTGCCCTTTCTTGATGTATTGCGTGTTCTTGCAGGAAAACATTCACAATGACAGAGATCAGTGGTGGTGGGGAGGATAACACAGGAGCCAGCATCCATCCAGACAGCTGCTCCTGCTCCACAAGCAACCAATAAAGATTTTGTTTTCCCCTTCTCCCTTCACATGCTAATCACCCAGCAGCAGATTAGAGTTGCAGCCTGACTCCAAGGGAAAGAAACAGAGGCAAGGGGCCGAGAGGGATTTTTTTCAGCGCTGAGTAGCAAGGGGGGAGAAATTGGAGAAGGGAAAACAAAACAAAGCAGCAAAACCAAGAAATGCGAAGACTTGAAGAAGCCTCATTCCTTATGGTTGGTCACGTCCATCCCTTTCAGCATTCAGTCTCAAAGTGACTGGGCAAGGGGCCTATTAAAGATCCCCACTTTCTTATTAGTATTCCTCCTTCCCAGCCGGAGGAGGTGGCGAAGCGGGGGAAAGTGAGATGGGAGCGGGTTTGGGGAGGGCACTGGGAAATTCCTGGCATTTTTCTGCCTTTGTGTCTGGGGGCTGAACTGAAAGGGAAGGATGCAGAGCTGCATTAAGCCTCCTGCCCCCTCCAGCAGAGAAGGGATTGCGGTTGCAGAACTGAGAGCCTTTATATCCCCTTCCCTAGTAGGCTTCCAAGAAAAAAAAATACAAATCTGGTGTTTTTTTGAGGGAGACACAACTCTCAAGTGAAGTCTGGGGTCTCCCAGCCATCTCCCTTGATAACACTGACTCCTTTTGATCCCCACAGGAAAGCCTTGTTCAGAGCTTCTCCTACATCCCTGGGGGCTCAATGCCTTCAGCTTTTTGTCTAATTTTGCTTTATAATTGCTGTTTGACGGGGCTCCCCTGGCTCCTCTTTTGCTACACTGCTTCGTTTTGCTGTCAGATCCCAGCTAGCCACATTCCTCAGGGCATAATGGCAACCATTGTGGGTCAGGGCAAAGCCCGGTCTAAGCGATCACCATAACTCCAAATTAACTAGACATTGGTAAAGAGGAAGAGCGGGCATGGAGGAAGGTTCCTCAGGAAGAGTATGAGAATTGCAGCAATAGGTGATCCCCCCAGGATCCAGTACGAGGGAGTTGTCCAGAGACATTGTGGATGCCCCCTCCCCAGCAGTGTCAAGGCCAGATTGAATGGGGCTTTGAGCAACCTGCTTTAGTGGCAGGTGTTCCTGCCCATGGGGGACAGGAGGCTGGAACTAGATGATCTTTTAGATCCCTTCCAACCCAAACCATTCAATGATTCTATGATAGAATTCTTTATGTCTATCCAGAGCATCATGTTCCTCAGCCACTGATAGACCCATCCTCCATGAATTTTTCTAATCCTTTTACAGCTTTATTCATGCTGCTGGTCTCTGTAGCATCCTGAGGCAGCGAGAGCCGCACCTGAGCTCTGTCAAGCTTTTGTTTGGCTGTGGGATGCTGCCCAGCTGCCAGAGTTACGGGAAGGAGCGAATGATCCTGCCTCCTCCCACTCGCCACTGTATCACTCCGGATGTTGTGACCCAGGGGAGGTTCTGCTCCGGCCTTCTCTTCTGCAGACAATGGAGTTCCAGTCTATTCTCTAGGTAGTGCTTACACAGAAGTCGTTCAGGGCCTAGAATTGTTCCTGGTGCTTTTACCTTCTCCAGTCCTATTGTATCCCGTTAAGGTGGGGGGATCACCATTGTATACACTATGCGAGAGGTCAATGCCCCAGAGATTTACTCAATGGCATGGGTGGGTTTTTTTAAACATTATTCTTTTCTTAAAAACTTTAAACTTCAGTTTGACCTTCTTGACTCTGTCTGAGTGCAGCGATGACATTTCACTCAGTTCTTTCCAGGGACATAAAGGTGTCACCCTGGGAATGGCTAATTTGGAGCCCATATATGGTTAGGCTGCTTTGCGGTCTTTTGCACTTTTCAACGTCAAACGTGGACTGTCCCTTTTCCTGCTCACTTCCTGCAGACTAGAAAATCCTTCTGCGGTTTTTCATGCTGAGCCTTCTGTTGCGAAAATCTCTACTGGTTTCATTATTCACCCCCCTTTGTCAGGTCACCCCTGAAAAGACTGAGCAGAACAAGACCAGAAGAGGTTGGACCTACCAGCATCACGCCTCTCCTGGGAAAATCAGCCATGCGTTCCCGTTCTTTGTTCCCCGGCTTTGAACATTTAATTAATGCACTGCAGTTTGTGAATAACAACGATAGGATAGTCTTCCTAGGAATTGGATCAGTCCAATCAGACTGGATCTGACCCTTGTGCCATTTCACCCGTATTTTTGACAGAGCCCAGCAAACAAGGCCAGAAAGCCCACAGTAGCAGGATGGTCTCACTCTTGATGTTCAGCTTACATCTTTCTAGTGGCCATGAGGGAACATTCCCACAAGAAGCCTTCCTGTAATCCACATGATCCCATGAGAAGATAAATCTGCCTAACAGCAAAAGGCCCAAGCATTAACATAGGCACCTGAGCTCTGCCCAGGCTGACTGTCCTTGGGGAGTCATCTTGCTTTATCCCACCAGCCTACCTGAAGGACTGAGCTCCCAGTCCTTTTCCCTTTCTCCATCTACCCAGCACCAGGAGGGAAAAATGCGTGGGATTTTGCATCATGGAGAGCTTTAAATCTTGTCCAGATCTGTCACATGGAAAGAATTACGATGAGCCGATGCATCCATACACAATCTGACAGCTAAAAATAGAGAGTGTCCATCTGAAATCACCAAGCCGCATCTCGGCGCGCCCATGGAGTGCCTGGCAGGACATGTGTTTGTGGCAACACAATGGAAAATGATAAGTGCTAAATATAGGGAGAGCTGCTCTTAAGCATGACTAGGTGGGGTGGAATGTGTGCTGTGCCAGTGGCTCGGCTTTTGGCTGGTAAATAAGAGATGACAACAGCCAAAGAGCCGAGGCAGGAAGAACTTCATTTATCCCTGAGTACATGCTGTCTTGTGCTTCTGTCTCCTGCCAAGAGTGACCTCAAGGAAACGGGGAGCTCCTCACCACCTTCCGCTCCTCTTCTTCCCTAATGTTTCTGCTTTGGACTAATTTGCAAGGGCCAGATGGCCCCTCTGTTGACGACGCGCAGAAGATGCACAAGCACTGCGCAGTAAGATCCACAGAGCATCTCTCATTCATTGACGAATGTCTCATATCAAAACCAGAGCTCGGTGGAGAGGAAAGACTCTCTGTAGCTAATAGCCCAGAGGACATTTCAGGTTTCTATTTTCTTTCTCATTATTTCCTGTGATTATTCCCTGTGTCATTTAATGAGGAATGGTTGGTCCTACCCTGCCTGGGGCTGTAGAAGCCAGGGAAGCAGATGATTCAGTCTCAGTGATGTCACATCAAAATAGGTAAAGAGAGATCCCAGCCTGGGCTAGTCATCACTGTGGCTTGGTTTTCTTGATTCTCACTCATCTGAGGTTAAGCACTCAAAAAAGACAATTAAGTTGGGAACCCACTGATCCAAGTTTGAGGGTGAGTTCAGGCCTCCCATATATTTGTTTTGCCACTGTAGAAAATGGTCAGTAATGTTTCCCATCCTGTTTTCCATGGTTGCCTTCCTGGACTACGTGCAGGCTGGCACTTTGCGGGACAAAATGCTGTTCTGCAATGCCATCACACGCAGACACATGAAAGAGACAAAGAAAGCAGAGTTTGAAGACCAGAAGCAGACTTGTTTCAGAGAAAATGTTTTTTGTGATTCAGTGTGTGAACTCTAACATTACAACATCAACATCTTCTTTAATCTAGCATCTTGAAAAGCAACAGTAAGAGTCAACCTCTAGGTTTGTCATCTGCCCTGTGACTTCACTGGCTTAGAAGGAGCTGAGGCTCTTCCTTCCAGGAAGATTCTCATGGGACCGCAGTTGTTTTCACATTCCTTGTTTAGAGAGGTTTTTCCTTATTATATAGCAGACAGTTTGCATCGATCCATATGAAGCTTTATACATTAACTCAAGGGGTTCCTGGAGTCTAGGTAGGAATTCATTTTGTCCTCAAGATCTTTGAGCCAAAAGGGCTGAAAGTACTTGCATCATTACCTTACTGTTCCCAGTGCCGTAGCACTTGTGAACCCATCCTGTTCCTTACACCCTTCCTACCAGGAGCTCTGGAGTATTGAGATCATCAGCTTGGCCGCTACACGTGGATGGGCAACCTTGCCTTCACCAAAGCATTCATTGGTCATCTCAATTCTTGGGTCCATTGTCCGGGGCCTTAGAAATACAGACATGGAGTAGACTTACGTTTTCCTTGTTGACTTAGGATCCCAAATATCTCCAAATCCCAAGGAAGTTAGTATGCCCCTACCTTCTGGGGCATGAGAAGGTAACTATGACTCATCTAACAGGAGCCACAGGAAAAAATAAACCTCCATGCTAATCTCTCTCTGATCATCCCACCCAGGGAACCTCTCTATCTTCACTGACTGAAGAGATTATGAATGGAGAGACCCACTTCAAAATGGCCAGCTGCTGGTGAACTGGAATGTGTAGGAACTTGACAGTTGGTCACATAGGACTCACTACTTGGGTGTTGACCAAGACCAAGTCTTCCCTTTGACTGAGACCAAGAAACTGCAGTAGAGATCCCAGCTCCACCCCACTCTTGGCAAATTTGGGATCTAGTTCAAATCATGGAGCAGGTCAATCAGCCAAAGCGTAGAAAGCATCCCCTCTTCCTCCCCTGCGGCCTGATTTGCCAAACGCATAAGCTGATACAGAGCAATGGGATCTCTCGGCATGGTCACTGCTGGTGGTGGGTTTAGCTCTGGCTGTTTGCAGATCTATTGGGAAGGAATCGCAGGTTTCTTCGGGTAGATTTGTCTTGTGTTAGCGGGGGAATCAATCACATTCAACCAGCTAAAGAGAGGCCAAAGTCTTGCGTGTCCTTTCACATCTTTTGCAGATGTTCTCTTAAGCGGGCCGTAGCTCGCTCACGTACAGGATGTAGCACCATAATGACAACTTCCTTTGGCCCCAGAAATCTCAGCAAAGCTCTCCCCACTATGGGGGCTTTCCCACTGTGTTCACTACAGACCTAGTGAGCATGCTGGAGCAGGTTCAACCCAGCCCTCTGTTCTTCCCGGAATTTCCTTTTATTGTTAATCTCATCAGTGTGAAACATAGACCTCAGCTGTAGCGTTCTTCTGGATGTTCAACTTTCTAACCAGCAACACTTTTTCATTATATTTATTCTCTGGAAGGAGGGATTCAAACTGCCTTCCTAGTTAAGTGCATTTTAACTGACTCAGGAAGAATAGCTCTGCTTTGCTTGTGCCCTACCTTGTACTTGGCATGGAGATAAATCCTGCAAAACCCTCTGTGTCTCTCTGCAGTACCTTCAGATCTTCTGCCCTGCTGTGTGCATGCACCATTGCACAGGTTGCTGTGTATAAATATCTCTCGAATGCAGAAAGACCAACAAAGCAGCCACATCTTTCACCTCCAGGAGCACAGGATGTCTCTCTGGCCCCCTCAATAAATAGAGTGTCCATTTGAGATGTCCCAGAGAATCTCCCATGGCTTCCAACTACTGCTCCAAAAGGATATGTGCATCCTCTGGTTTCTGGGAGACATCTGTGGGTGAATGTCCAAAAACTGGTGACTTGAATCACACTCCACCCTTAACTTGTGCCCCAGAAGTGGTGGCTTTCCAACGAAGGGCGGAGGAGTGTTGCTGGATGTGATATGCACCCTTCCAGGTTGCTAGACCCATATTGCAATCCTCACGTGACTGCAAAGACTTTGCTGCAAGGACTCCCAGAGAGGAGACCAGGCCACATGCCAGATTGTTGGGCATTTATTGCCTTATTTGTTAATTTTCTTCTTCTTCTCCACCCTGGCTTTTAACTCTCCTCCCTTTATTATCTTGGTACAGCTGCAGCCCAGAGCAGGGGGTAAGTGGGTGCGCCTGTGTGGCTGGTGCAAGTGTAGGGGTGCCCTTGCAGAGCTCCCTCCATCAGGCTTCTCTACCTCAGAGGCAAAACTGACATTTTTAGGACAAAGCAACTTCCCTGACACCACAGCCTGCATCTGCGAGCTGAATCCCTCCTCTGCAGGTAGCAGAGAGCTGAGGTACGTACTGTGAAAAGCAGGGTTGTGTCTGATGTAAAATACCGAGGAGAGGAGTTGTGAAATGCTGTTAATTCTCCTCAGCAGTGCCTAGGAACGATCACAAAATGCCAGCTCCCCAGGTACCTAATTAGCATCCTTAGCCCAGCCAAGAGGATGTGGCTTTATCCTGCGCTGGGACAGGGATACTCTCCAGCTCTTGTTTGTACAGCATCTAGCAAAAGACAGCCTTGAATCCGTTTGAGCTTGCTTAGATCAATCCAAAACACAACAATTAATAGTAATATTCCTTAGCTCTAATAAGTCCTGTTTCATTGCCAATGTCTCAGGCTAGAAGAATAATTTCTTTTCACTGGTATGAGGCTGTGGGCAGGCCCCCTCCAGGCTGGCTTGATCTCAAGTGGGTGAAGTGTTTGCACAAGGTCTCCCAGCAACAATTTCCCAGCATCTGGGCAGTAGATTTGGAAGTGGCTTAAACTGAATCAACAGTGACTGCACGTTTCGGGTGACCTGGGTTAATAACTCCTGTGTGACTTGTCCCAGACCTGAGCACCAGAGAGAGAGTTAAACCCAACACAGATCTCCAGCACCCATCTGCAGCCGGGAAACATACCATGAACCTTTCCCAAGCTGCACCCAGGTCAGGACTTTGCTGGGTGTTCTGGCACCATGCAGTGGAGAGATGATAACAGGGTCTCATATTCTCAAGGCAATTTCTTACCCAGCTACTCAGAAGGGTCTGAGATGTCTTTTGTTTTGCCGGACACCATGCAAAATTGTCATGCTGGGGGCACTGATGATGTGGGCACCGATGATGTGGGCACCTGCACAGATCCATGGGAATGGTGAGGGATGGGCCAGACTGGGATTTTCCCTGTTATCCTCACCTCCTTTCCCCTTCTCCCCACCACACATCTTCTTGCAAATGCACTTGGCAAAGTACGTAGCTGCTCTGCTCTGTGCAGGGCACCCATCAGAGGTGAGGACAGGGGCTGTGCTGCCCATAGTTCCTCTCTACCTGTATCTTGTCACTATCGAAGGGACAGGGACACAGGGAGGCGCAGAGTTATGTTGGGCTGCATTACAAAAGCAGGAGTTGAGGGAAGGAGAACAGGCCAAAAAAGGGCTGCTAACTGTGTTAGTCTTCCTCTCCTGGGCCAGGCTCAGCGGCCTCTGGGAGCAGTGCTGTGTGCCTGGATGTTCAGCAGTGTCATGTGTCTGGAAGACAGCACGCTTGAAGAAGTCGCTTCCAGAAGAAGGTGATCTATGGGGTGTCTTGGTGCAAGTAGCTTTTGAAGGACTGCATGTCACACAGGGTCTGGTTTCTGCAGAGCTCCTGACTCCACTGGTATCAAGGAACAATCAGTCCCTATTTTCTCTGTTCTCATAAACAAGCTAAATTCAGTAAACCTCTGGCTGTTTATTGTGGTGGGTTGTTTGGCAGCTAGAGAGCTAGAGAGCTTCGGCTCTCTTCTGCAGTCGAGTTCACTATTTTGGCCAAGTGTTGTGACGCAAGCAGGAATTTTCCTGTCTCCTCTGCGCTTGTCCAGCAGGGAAACGCAGGGCTTGTATCTCCATCCTCATCAATCTTTTGACGATGCTGTATTCATCTAAGACAGGCTTAATTTCTTCTCCTGCCTCAGAAAGACACTGCCCCAGCCAGGAATCACCAGCTACTGTTAAGATCCATACCAAGGAGTGAGCCAGCATGTCTTACTGATGGCGTTTAGCTTTGTTGTCCTTTAACCATGCCAAATAGAACAGAGACATGCTGTGATTTGTACTTATCTTTCTTAGGCTGCAGGGATTTAAGGGGGTTCTTTGTGTAACTGATGTAATTCCCATTACTGCTGATGAGAATGACGCATCTCCACTAACTGGATGAACGTCCCTTAAATTAATCTTCACTAAAACATGGGAGTAGGGAAATAAACGAGAGGCAATGTTTCAATTAGCTTCCAGTTTAGGTTTAGTCTTGTCTTTAAATACAGGAGAGCTCCGTATAAGCTATAAAATACCCACACTATTAAGCAAGAAGAAGAAAAAATGATTTTATCTGTAAAAAGCTTTGGTTCTCGGAAATAATAGCATTTATTACATCTACTGCATGTTCTTTCTGTAGATCTCAAAACCTTTCATAGACCCAGCCCACTACTGTCTTGTTAATCTTGTTGAAATGCAGGATGCAATTTACAGCTTGCATTGGGAAACTGAGGCACTGGAAGAGAAAAACCCACATTAAATACTAAATCGGCATCATTATTAGAAGTAAGACTTAGGAGTGTGGTTCACCACATGACCCTCACAAAAATCGTATTTCTCCCCTTAGCATAAGCATTGGAGGTGCTGGGGTAACATGAGATTTACACCAGCTCTACCATGTTGATAACCCAGAGGGGTGTTTTTGGCGAGGAAGGAAGCCAGCTGTGGTGATTCCTATCTCAGCAATCAGTTTGCACCACACTGCTCACAAGATGAGCTGGAAGCATCTACCCCATAGTCGACATTGGAGTAGGGGAGAAAGTATGATGTTTTTAATGGTGCTGAAGGAGGTGGAGGGGTCAATCACGATTCCATTTGCTCCTCTCTTTACCCTTTGTTTTTCCACTATGTCTAAGAAAAGCACAAGAGAAAGCAAGAGGACATGAACTGAAATGCTTGCAATCCAGGATATCACCAGAGAGAGAGCAAACAGGACTTGTCCAAGGCTACCTGACTCAACCCGACCGTTAACCCTTCCATCCTGACTCCCAGCTCACTTTTAACGCTCAGCAACCCTCACTGTCCCTCATGCACCCCCACGAAGTCCTAACCACAGCCTAAATCCACTGTACTACCAATGGATGCTTCTTGGAGGGGTCCCGCAAAGAAAAATCCCGTGCAACAAGTTCTCCCCCATCCCTTTCCCCAGTCCAGGCTTCCAACGATTTGCCTCATCTCTAACAATTCAACGAGCTCTGTTATGACAGGGCAATGCAGTTAATGGAGAGTGAAATTGAAGAAGAATGTGTGGAAGTTGCAGCTTTTATCTCTAAAACAAATAGTGAATTCCTCAGGGCGGCTGCAGCCCCGAACAATGATCTGGGCTGCTGGACCTTTGCAGGTTGCCCTGGTAACTCCCAGGCTGCTTCGGGGCAAATCCTTGTCAAAGAGGGAAGGGAAGGCGGCAAAGCCTATGGGAAGAGATGTGGAGTTGGCGTTTGGAGAGCAGAGTGCACCCAAGTGGAAGGCACAGAAGATATTTGGGTCGGAGGGACATACTGCACCCAACACCAAGACCCGAAAGATCATCTTGGGAAATCTCCACCAAATCTGGGAGATCAGGACTCCAAGGACTTCCCCTGCTCCATCCAGAAGGAAACTATGTTGGTCCATTGTCCAGCAAAAGGGAACAATCCATCCCAAATATATTTTAGAGGTCTCCTGCTGGTCCTTTCCAGCCCACAGACCTCTGCACCTTGAATCCCAGGTTCAGTTTTGGGCCCCTCACTCCAAGAAGGACATTGAGGTGCTGGAGCATGTCCTGAGAAGGGCAACGAAACTGGTGAAAGGTCTAGAGTACAAGTCTGATGAGCAGCAGCTGAGGGATCTGTGCGAGGGAGTTAGCCAGGAGAAAAGGAGGCTCAGGGGAGACCTTCTCGCTCTCGACAACTCCCTGACAGGAGGTTGTAGCGAGGTGGAGGTCAGCCTCTTCTCCCAAGTAACAAGTGACAGGATGAGAGGAAATGAGCCAGTGAAGATTTAGGTTGGATATTAGGGAAAATTTCTTCACTGAAAGGGTTGTGAAGCCTTGGAACAGGCTGCCCAGGGCAGTGATGCTGTCCCCATCCCTGGAGGGGTTTAAAAGACAGGTGGGTTTAGTGCTGAGGGACATGGTTTAGGGACCCTGGCAGTGCAGGGTTAATGGTTGGACTCAATGATCTTAAAGGTCTCTGCCAATCAAAAGAGTTCTGTGATTCTGTGATTCCATAATGCCAGCTGGACCAGAGCTGTTACCCCAGAGGGTTTGGGTTTCACAGAAGCCTTGTGCATCCCCATGAAGACATCTTTAGTACCTAACATGCCTTCAGGCACCCATGCTTAAGCAACTGCACTGTGCCTTTTCCAGTCATAACGGCCGCTCCAACACCACCTCAAATGGCGATCCCTACAACTACCCTGGACACACAGTCACACAAACATAGGTGTCTTGGTGTGGACTTGAATCCCCCCACAGACAACTATGTGTGTGCATCTGTGTGTGGTTGAGATGGTGACTGATGTCCTGGAGCATGTGCAGGAGGGTTGTCAACTTGGTGAAAATGAGATTCCTCATGTCTTCTCTTGAAAAATTAAACCTGAGAGAATCACATATTACACCTGTCTGAGTGGCCAAGTCCAAAGCGAAGTGGAGGAACAGAAGTCCTTCAAAACAGGCTCATAGTCGAGATCAGAAGCTTGTTTCAGAGCTGAGGGCTGAACCCGGGTTTTATAAGTCTTTGCAGGGGTTTGGGAAACTGCATTTGGCATTCTGAGTGATATTCCGGATTGTTCTTAGATTTCTTGAGACAATTCCTGCTCCCGAGGCAAGCTGCATTTCACTTCCTCCTGCTGGGTCAGGTCCAGACTAAGGAACAGACGCCCACATGACGCTGTTGATGCCCCATCTTCTGAAATACATGTGAATTGCCTCCATTCCCCATCCTGTGCACACCACAAACTTTTCCGCTGTTTTTTTCCTTATGAACAACCTCTTTTCCTCACTTCAGATCTATCTGTGAGCTTCACTCCTTCAGTGGTCCCAGTTCCTTGAAGCTCTCTGTCAGGCAGACATCAGACCATGGGTATTTTTGTCTCTTGCCGAAGGGAGGTTTGGGTTGGGTTCTTTGTTTTGGGGTTTTGTTGTTGTTTTTTTGTTCTGTTGGTTTTTTTTTTTTGCTTATCTTCCTGAAACAGCCGCTGGTGACCACCCCAGGAGCCCACGTGCTGTCGTCCACCCCGTTACTCATGACAGAGGTATCAGCCCTGCGCGCTGCTGTTCGTCTTCCCCTCTTAACCCCAGATTTGAATTCCAAACATTATTACTTTGTGCCTGGTCGCACAAGGAAGGTAGGTGATGACAGTCAATAAAATTGGATTACCAGCTGGTTAAATGATCCTAAGCTGGGTCTGAGCCCGGGGGTTTTCCTGCTGTTTCCTCGGTCATTTTCTGTGAAAAGAGGTAAATGTTGCAAGGATGCCTGGAGATGTCAGTCAAGTGTTATGACGAATCTGAACGCAGCTGAGAAGGAATTACATGGTACAGAGGAAAAAAAGCTTTCTTTGGGAATTATCCCAGCGCTGTGAGGCACAAGAGCATCTCCTACGTTACATTTTCTTCTCCTTTGTCCAGTTGACTTGTAAATGGGGTTTCCATAGCCTTTGGGGAACTATAAACCTCTTATGGTTTCTACAACAAAGAAGTCTTGTCCTGTGAACTCTTCCGTTTCAGCCCAGCTGAGTTACATACCTTAAAACCACTGAGTCCCTGTTCTGCTCTTTCACAATCTTAGATAAATATTCAGCTGGGACACCAGGAACTAGGTATACATGAGCCTGTGTGCGATATCACATTGATATCTGTGCTGGTTTCAGTTTAAATCACAATAGAGAGGTTAAGAAGACACCTGGCTGAGTTAATCCCTTGAGATTTAAAATAACAGTAATGTTCATAGTAATTTTTAGAGTAAATTCTTGTCTTTTTGTTCCCCTTTCTCAGGCAGATATGCAGACCATTCTCCAAAGAGTTTCTCTACACCTCTAAGTCTTTGCACATTCAGAGTTGACAGTAGAAGTCTTTACATAATTTCCTGACTCTGTGATGCATCTTGAATACTGTGCCCAGTTTTGGACCCCTCACCTCAAGAAGGACATTGAGGTGCTGGGGTGCGTCCAGAGAAGGGCTGGTGGTTAGGCATGGGAGCAGGTTGTGCTTTAACAGACATCCAGCTTCTGAAGGAGTCGTGCTAAATATCTCCTTCGTTTTTCCCTTCAGCTGCTCGTGATTCAGAGTCCTGATCTGACACCCTCTTAGTAATTATCCCCTTGGTGGCAGAGATGAGAGGCAAATTCTGAGCAAGCTGGCAGGTGCCTGTACCCTGCAAAGCAGCAGAAATAATGTGAGTCTTTTCTGCCACCTCTTTGGAGAAGGAGGCTTAGCACCATGTTCCCCACAAAGCAAGGACCACGTTGTTATTTTAGCCACCATGGCAATTGCCAGCAGCCAAGGCTTGCAGCAAGGGAGGAGCTGCGTGACCATGCAGTGGCGAGCAGTCAGAGAGGAGGCTGGTGACCTTCTAGAGATAAACCTGCTGAGTGAGAAGCAATACCCAGCGCAGATGGCAGAGCCATTACAAGTTGAGTATCCAAGGAACATCACACAACACCCAAGGAAGTTTTCTGCACAGCATCCACCCTTCTGCTGAGGTGGTTGCGCTCTCCTCCTTGTCTCTTAAGGCAAAAGGTGGTCCAGCAAGTGTGCTGGGAGCACCCCTGCTGAGAACTGACAGAACTCCCTGCAGAAGTGGCAGGGTGACTGTTCTGATAATTTAAGAGAAAACCTACAGCCCAGCTCAGCATTCTAAAAAGACTTCAGTATCAAATGCTCAGGAATTGAGGTACCCATCTCCTGTACAAGACCAAAGGACCAGCACAGCCCAAATCTGCTGATGAGACAAGTCAGACGAACTTCTTCTCCTAACTCTCAATAAAACATTGCAGCATAAACCCAACAGCCAAGAAAGCCAGCCTGGTTTCTAAGTGGATTTCAGGCCATTCTGTTTTCACAGAACCATGGAATGGTTTGGATTGGAAGGGACCTTCAAAGTTCATCCAGTCCAAGCCCCCCTGCAGGGAGCAGGGACATCTACAACTACAGCAGGTTGATCAGGGCCCCAAACAACCTGACCTGGAATGGTTCCAGGGATGGGGCTTCTCCCACCTCTCTGGAAAACCTGGGCCAGGGTCTCACCACCTGCATTGCAAAAAATTTCTCCCTTCTCTCTAGTCTGAATCTCCCTCTTTTAGTCTCAAACTGTCACCTCTTGTCCTGTCCCAACAGCCCCTGCTAAAAAGCCCCTTCCCAGCTTTCTCACAGGCCCCTTGAAGCACTGAAAGGCTGCACTAAGGTCTCCCCGCTCAACACCCCCAACTCTCTCCCCTGTTCTCCCAGCAGAGGGGTTCCACCCTCCCATCATTGCTGTGGCCTCCTCTGGCCCCGCTCCAGCAGGTCAATGTTTCTGCTGTGCTGAGGAGCCCCAAGCTGGACCCAGCACTGCAGGGAGGTCTCAGAGCAGAGAAGAGGGGCAGGATCCCCTCCCTCGACCTCATGGCCTTCGTTCTCAGGTCTATTTTAGTTGCTGCCAAGGGAGCTCTGCTCTTGTCTGTTCTTGCCACAGCCCTCACCCTCCATGGAGACTCCACACGCCTTGAAGGACCCTCAGTTTCCCAGGCACTGTTATCCCCGAGAAATGCATTGCAGGATATTTTTGCAGTGTATAATGGGTGCTGGTGCAGTAAACAGAGAGTTTGAGGAGCTCAGCATCACTTCCCAGTGTAACAGGGACACTGCTATACTGATGCAGCTCATGCTTTTCCCTAGGCTGTTTTGACTTGGCAGTTAACACCAAAATATGCTGATTGGGAGAACGGGGAGGGGGGAAATGTGATGTGTTATTAAAAATATTCTGCAGGGAGAGAAGAAACTGCCTCTCTGATACCAGCGGGATTAATAATATGCATCAACACATTTATTCATTTATTGCAACACGGATCTCCTGGATTTTAGGTACTTTGCAATGCAGAGTCGTAGCAAGAGGAGGTGAGGCTGGGCTGAGGGACACGGAGAGTCTCACTGTGGTGACCCAGAAGCTAAAACCAGGACAAGGAGCCTTTTCTAGGGACATGCAAAGCAGGTAGGGAGGCTGAGGCCTCTCCTCAAGTCCTCTCAAGGTGACCTTGCCACGCGAAGAAAGTCCACCTTTAACAGAAGGCATCAAGAAAACCAAATTTGAAGAGTCATTTTTGGAGTGAAGGTTATTTTTACCACCTCTGGGTCCAGGCTGGGAAGGTTCATGGTTTAGCTAGATCTACCAGCAAAAGGGGGAGGATTCGGTGCAAAGCTCTGAACTTATTTTTAGTCTTCTCTGAGCTGCAGTGAGAGCTCCTTCCCTGAACGCTAGACAAAAAACTTTCAGTGCCCTTCCCTCTCGCCACAAAAAATGCAAAGATTTGATAATAATTTTGTCCTTAGTACTTTGGGCATGTTGCTTCCTTCGAGACATTCTTAAACCTTTCTTAGAAAACATCCTATGCAAATGTACGTTCATTTATTTAAATCATATTTGAAAGTTCAGCTTAATTTTGGAGGGCTTGCGGGTGCAATGGGTCAGACTGAAGCTTGGGTGTGAGCACCGTGCCCAGTCTCCAGATCTAGAAATGATTCTAGGTGCTGCAGTGGTGGGGTGCTATCCCCCAGCAGGGCAATGCCCCCCCAGCAAGACCCTGCATCATGACCCCATGGTCTTTGTCATCTCCTAATCCAGGGGTTTCCCATGTGGCTGGGGGGGAAGAGGAGGGATCAGGGGAGTTTTGTACCATTGGAACAGACAGTGGAGGGGGTGTACCTCCAGAGAGCACTCCCAAATTAACTCCCTCTCCAGATAAGAACACAAAATGAATTCCATCATGGTGAGAAGCCCAAATCAAACCTTATCTATCTGAAAATTCCACAAGTAATCCCCTCCTGAATGGGAATCCAAAATCAACCCCCAAATGTCCACCCCAATGAAAAGCCCAAATCCATCCCCAATTGCCCATCTTGATAAAACCCCCAAATTTACCCCATGCAGGTGGGAATCTCAAACTGATCCCCAAGTCCCCATCCAGATGAAAACCCCAAATCCCACCCCACAAGACCCCCATCTTGACAAAAACCCCCAATCCTCCCCAAGCCTCCATCCTGATGAAAACCCCAAATTCCCCAACATGCAGAGGGGAATCCCATCTCACCACCACCCCGCAACCCCTCATCCCGATGAAAACCCCAAACCCAACAAAACCCCCAAATCCATCCATGAAGCTGAGAACCCCAAATCACCCTGAAACCACAATCCCAATGAAACACCCAAATCCCCCCATGCAGGTGAGAACCCCAAATCCCCTCCCAAACCCCGACCCAACAAAACCCCAAATCCTCCTGAACCTCCCAATTCCAATGAACCCCCCAAACCCTCCATGTCAGTGGGAACCCTAAATCCCCCAAACCCTCATTACAAAAAAAAACCCCAAATCCATCCCCAAACCCAACAAAGCCCCCAAATCTCCTCCATGTAGGTAAGTACCCCTAATCTTGCCCAAACTCCCATCCCAACAAAACCTCCAAATCCATCCAGGAAGCTGAGAACCCAAAACCCCCCAAATCCCCATCCCAACCAAACAGCCAAACCCTTCTGATGCATCTGAGAACCCCAAATCCCCGCAAATCCCCACCTGAACCACACACCCAAACCCTCCCTATGCATCTGAGAACCCCAAATCCCCGCAACCCCCATCCCAACCAAACAGCCAAACCCTCCCTATGCATCTGAGAACCCCAAATCCCCGCAACCCCCATCCCAACCAAACAGCCAAACCCTCCCGATGCATCTGAGAACCCCAAATTCCCCCAAACCCTCATCCCAACCAAACCCCCGAATCCTCCCAAACCTCCCAATTCCAATGAAACCCCAAATCGCCGCCATGCAGTTGAGAACCCCAAATCCCCCCAACCCCCCCAACCCTACCACATCTTCAACCCTCCCCCCCCGCAGGTGGACATCCCCCCCTCCCTTGTCCCCCCGCTCCATCCCCAGCTCCCCCCTCCTCGCCCTCCTCGCCGGGATGGGGGGCGGAGGCGGGGGCGGGTCGGGACCTCGGTGCGCCTCCCCCGGCGGCGGCAGAAGCGGCGCGAGGAGCGGTAGCCGGGGCGGGGGGGACCGGGCCGTGGCCGGGGGAGGGCGGCAGCGCCCGCCCGCCCGCCCCGCCGGGGAGAGAGCGCCGGGAGCCGCGGCGGGGACGGCCGCGCCGAGGCACCATGCGGGCACCGCTGCTGCTGCCGCTGCTGCTGCCGCTGCTGCCGCTCGGTAAGTGCCACCTTCCCGGCCCCGCACGGCCTCTCCACCCGCAGCTTTTTTTTATTCCCCACCCCACCCCATATCCGTCCCTCGTCTTTTCGCTTTTCTCCCTCCCCGCGATTTTTCCCGGTTTGAAGCAAATTGGGCTGAAAGGTGGAAAGTAACCCGGGGGATGCTGAGTGCCCACCCGCTTGCTGAATGCAGGCTGCTTAACCCTCTTATTTAGAAACTAAGCGCATCCAACCACCCGCGGCAGCTCAACTTGGGGCGCAGGAGCCGCAGTGCTTGTTTCTTTATGCGACGGTACCAGCTAAACACGCTGCTTCTTCATCCGGCTTCACAAAGCCCCTGGTCAGGGGCTTGGGCTCTGGCGACCAACGTGCAAAGCGCTGACCCTTCTTCTGGGGTCCCAGCTGAGCATCGCACCCCTCTTTTGGGTCCCCGCTGAGCATCGCACCCCTCTTTTGACGTCCCATCGAGCAAGGGGAGACCTTTGTTTTGTTTCGGTATGGTCGTTCATGCTATGGTCCAACGTGCCAGGTGCTGCACGTATTGGATGTGAGCCCTCAGCCCCGGTTCATGGAGGTGGTGTGGGGAAAGAGGGGCAGAAGCTGGTGGGAAACAGCAATTCCCTGATGGAAGTTGATAGTGGAGTTGGGAAAAGGATAAACTTCTGGAGACCCTTCGCTGTGGGGCAGCCGTGGCCCTGTGTGGGATGCATCGTGCTAGGGAGGTTTGGGACTGGGAGTGGAGGTGGTGTCTTGGGTTTTGTGATAGTGCTGGGGTGAAGGGTGCTGTGGAAATGGCTGTGGGTGGTGCAGAGGGAGGTCTGGTTCTTCGGCGAGGTGTTTCCTTGGAGAGGTGGCCGTAACTGCACCAAAAAGTAGCGGGGAAAGGCGATGCACTGATTATTTCAACAGTGAATAAAGGCAGGGAGGGGCGGGGTGTTTCTTCCCTGTGTTCAGGGAAGAGGAGGGAGGGGGAAAATAAAATAAAATGGAATGATATGAAGTAAAATAAAGTAAAATAAAATAAAAGATGAAATCTCGCTATGGGTCATGGCTCGCAGCAGAGCCTCTGCTGAGCTGAATGCGCCTTTATTCAAGGTAACAAAAGCTGGGGGACGCTCTGGAGGTAAAAGCACAAGAGGAGGCAGGGCCCTGGGGCTTTAACTGGGGGTGAATTCACCGAGGTCTGGCTGAAACCTCCTCCTGCCTGGTTTTTTTTCCTGCTCCTCTCGGGACTCGCGAGGCTGGGGCTCGGTGGGCGAGCAGGTGTGAAGCCCCATCTCTCCCTGATGCCAACATGAGCTTTAAAGGAGAAAATTTCTCTTCCCATTAAAGCTTAGGAAGCCTCAGCCTCCTTAATATTGGCGTAAAGTAGGAGCTGTTAATGCAATTTTTCTTGGGCTGGCCAGAATTTAGCTGCGTTGATCTGACTTTGTCTTCTCAGAAGGTTTCGTTCTGGTTTTCAGGAGTGATAAATGTGCTGGGATCAGAACCAACAGGCAGGAGGAGGGTGGGGGGACCTGCTTCTATAGCCCCCTCAAACGATCCTATGACATTTTTCTCAGAAATGATTAGATTAAACCCTTCAAAACACCGTTTTCTGCCATTCATTTGCTGCTCCAAAGTTTTTAAATAAGCTCCTTAGAGGTGCTTTTACATGGCTCCCTGGGTATTGACACCAGGATTTTCTTCCCTGGGGGGCAAAACAGGCATCTCTGCGTGGGGTGTTTGGGCTGGGAGTCCCAGCAGTGCTCAGCTCTACAGCTGGGATCTGCTGCAACCATCTGAGTTACCTGAAGCCTAAAATTTGTCTTCCCCCCCCCACCCCCCGCCCCTAAAATGGGAAGAAGTTGAGCTTGGAAGCGAAACTGTCAGATTTTTGGTATCTTCAAAAAATAGTAACTGGGATGGAGCCCGCGTAGTTTGCTGCGTTTAAACTGGGTGTGAAATGGGTGGGTGAGCAGCGAGTTGGGATTTCGGAGCTTGGTTTTGGGGTGTCGTGAGGAAGAAGGTGACAACATCATGCATGGGGCAGAGCACAATCGAGCCCAGGGTCGGTGAAGTTTTAAAAGCAGCTATTTGGGGTATGGCTCTTTCACTAGAAATACCAGCTTCCAGGTTTGTATCATGCCAACCCCCTTGATTCTGCAGATTCCCCTCTTAAATCAGACTAAAATCAGCCTCAGACCAGGCACGTCCGTTCTGTACAAGAGATGCAGCGAATGTGGTATCAGGCAAATGTCATCTTTAAATTCTACCAGCCGGGGAGGAGCTCAGAGTGACCCACTACAGCGTGTTTGCAGGACATCTTATTTTATTTATTCTTTCCCTATATTAGATCTTCTATCCCACAGAGGGTATGATAGCAAAATTGCATCAGGAAGGGAAAAAAAATACTTGCTATCCTCAGATGATTAAAAAGAGCCACTGCTCAAACCTGTCCTGGGGGCAGAACAACCCTTTGCCCAGCTCAAGGCAAACCACAGATTGATGGGGTTTAAATCCTTGTTGCCAAAACACCCCTTTTTTCATTCCCAAAGCTGCGCTGGCTCCCTGGTACTGGGAGCTCGTGTTTGTCCAAGAGAGGCTGCCCAAGACAGGCATGTTTAAAATCCCATTTTATCCATGGAATGCTAATCTCAACAGGGGCGGGAGCGGGCAGATGGGGCCGTGTCTACAGGAGGAGAGAAAAAAATTCTTAAGCAGGGAGTTTTAAAATCAGCATTGAAGCAGCGCGTGTCTTCTTATCTATTTGCTGTTGGAGAAACTTCGACGCAACCTTTTTACGAGCTGTTTTAGCAGCGCAATGCCTTAGGTTCCCGAGTGGCAAAGCAGAGGCAGTAACGATACCCCATGGGTCTGTTTACGAGGTTTAATTAAAGAATTGTTTGCAAAGCACTTGAAGATCCTTGGATGAAAGGAGCTGGAACCACGCGATACGCTGGTTTAATTCCAGAGAGTTGCTTTAAAGGGTTGGGAGGAGGAGGCTGGTGATCATTCATGTTGGCGGTGAGAGGAGACCGGCTGGAAATAACTGCTCTCAGCATTTGCGGGGAGGCTGGGGTTGCACTTTGGTTATTATTTGCTCTATAAATTATGCATTTTCTCTCCCCATCTGCATCCTCTGACAGTGCTGACATGAGCTCCGGGGTGTTTTGGGGCTCAAGCCAACGGGGCCTGACAGAGGTTACAGCCAGTGAGGATGCCTCAGGCTGTGCCATAGCCCCCGTGTTATTCTGGGTGTTCTATCGCTATATGTGAGCAGAGAGGAGCTGGTGGGGTTTAGGTGCAGGGCTGCATCCATCCCACCTGCTCATACCTGCCCTGAATTTTGCCCCTTTCTCCATGACGCTGGACTGGTTGGCCCCATTGCCCTGTCCCCGACGACCCACCACAGCACCCAGAGTCCTGCAAGACCAGCGAGGATTGGGTGAATGGGGCTTCCTCCTGGCAAGGTGATGCCCTGAGGAGGTCCCAGCCCACCGTAACACCCAGCTGAGCTGCTTTGTGCTGGCGGGGGGGACTCAAGCCCCAAGCCCAGGTGTCTTCAGTAGCTACATCTCCAAGTGGCCTCCAATAGCAGGACCAAACACGTAGCAAAAAGCCCACCTGTGGGTGAGCAGAAATTCCTCCCTCCCAGCTGCTGAGCTGATGGGGAGCAACACGTAGGCAGAAACGTGTGGTCTTTCTCCCAGCCCAACGGCAGGCTTGTGTGACAGACGGCTACCCTCAGCTCTGCTGAGAGCCCAACACCACGGGAGGGTTTGAACTCTACAGGAATCCAGGCGGCCTGGTTTGGTCTGTTGCCCATGTGCAGGCATGTGAAATCTTGCAAACCCTCCGTGTTTTCCCATGCTTGTGCCAACTTCCTCGTCAAAAGCCTGTTTACATGCTCAGCTTCTTCCATAACTGGCCAATGTCCACCTAAGGATGTTGTTTCTGAATTCTTGCAATGCCTGCCCTTTCCTTCGCAGAGAGCTCCTGACTAAACCTTGTTGGTTTTTTTTTTCAACCTAAACGATGCACACAGTCATCTGGTGTCGGTTGTTCTCCCACTACCTGCACTCAGTTCCCTGCAAGCCCCAGGGCTCTGTCGACTAGTCCCCGTTGCAGAGAGCAGTGCCTTTGGTCTTGAGATTGCCAAGCAAATCCACCGAGTCTTTCTCTTGCAGCTTGTGAGACAACCAGGCTTGAGCCAGGTCTTGCATGTCCTACTGCATGGTGGGACTTGGGGATGCACCACCCATATTCCCAAAACTGTTTCCGTGTGCCATTGGGGCTTAGCCAAAAAAAAAAAAAATCCCTGTTTTTTTCCCCTGAGCTGCCTGGTGTGTTGGTGTCCTACACCCTGGGGTGAGGTGCTTTCTCCTGCTGCGTCTTTTGTTATGTGGGAGGGAAGGGGATGGTTCATTTAAGCTTCATCAGGTTTTCATGGCTCTAATTCCTCTTGTGGCGCTGGGCTGAAGCTTTGTGGTGTTTTGCTCTGGAAGGTCCTTGAGGAATATGTAGATATTCCTGGGGTGGAGGCAGGAGGGATGTGCTCTGTCCCTATCTCACAGCTGCAGTTTCGAGGTGCCTAAGCGTTGGGACTCACCTATACCCAAACCCATGTCACTTTTGAGCTAACAGCCCTGTCCGAGAAGATAGAGCTGGGGAGAAAAAGGTCAGCTTCCTCGTTGTGGTACAAAAATCCTATGTGGAATGCTATGAACTGAAGAGCTGTTTAAGGGACCGTCTGTGCTGTGGTTCCTCCGTTTCGCATGTGTCTGCTCAGACTATGTGCTGTTTAGTGGAGAAACCATGCAGTGAGCGTTCAGGGATGGGGAGATGCTCTCACCTGGCGTCTCCAGGGTTGCTGCAGTACAATTAGCCCCAGCGAACGCCTGGTGAGCAGGGAGCTGCAATGCAAGGACAGCTTTCCATGGCCAGAAGAGACCTCGCGATGCTGGGAGAAGTCACAAGGCACTTTCAGAGGGCTTTAATCATGGCACATAGTAAATTTGGAGCTCGACCCCGTGCTGTGAATCAGGAGGAGCTGCTGACTTTGCACTGCTCATTTCTACCCCTTTACAATGTGACCACCTGGGGCCACGCTGATGCAGTGGGATTTTTCTTCTAGCTAAACTTCCAGGTCATAAGTGTCCTTCCACAGCCAAGGGAGAGGGACTGGTTCCTTCAAGGGTGACTTATCCTGCTTCAAGTTAGCTGCTGGTTTTGCATTGCAAATAGTTCTAGAAATAGTGAGTGCCTGGGGGAGTCCTGGAAAATGCCAGCAATAAGTTACTACCTTCTGGGAGCGCAAAGCTCTGTGGTGGGTTATTTGGGGTGACCTTCTTGTGGGTCGCTTGCACATACTCACTTGACCTGAGCCATAGTGGGTCTCATAGTGAGTCTCTTCAGTAACAAATATTCCTGAAAGCCATTGGGAACCAGTAAATGCTGGGATGTCCCACCAAACCTAAAGAGAAAAAAAAACACTTTCCTTCAATAGATGGAGTGAAGTTGCTCCAGACCCGAAAGGCACCAATATTCTCCACTGATCATTTGGCTATTTGGTCCCAAGTCTTCTCGATGAAGTTTTTCTTGTCGCTAAACGTGGCTGCTTTTCAAATCTTTGCATCTTTGCAGTGCACGCTGCTCTGCAGGTTGCAGGCACGTTTTCAGTCCCATAAATAACGTACGTCTCACGGCTTGCCTGGCCTCAGGCCAGGAGCGCTCGGCAGACACTGGTGACAGTTTGGTGACAAAGTATTGCAAGGAGTCAGGGAGAATGCAAATGACTTATTAAAATTAACTCGGTGTAATGCCTCAGCGCCCAGCGTAGAGTAGAAGAAGCTTTACTTTGGGTGATGGGAGTTCAGTGCTGCTGAAGAACCTGCTTTTTTGAGATGTGGATCCACAACAGACCAGCTGCAGGAAGGCAACACGCCAGGTTGAGATTTGTCTTGCGGAATGGCTCAACTTGAGCGTAATGTCCAAAGTCCAGCATCTCGGTGTAGTGTTGGGTCTGGGTGGCAGCAGAAAGGGAATGGGCCCCAGTTTGGGCAAGCTGGGATGAGCTGTCTTGAGGAGGAAGGGAAAACTGGGAGTCCTGGTGTTGCCGACTCTTCTGCCGTTGTGGGCAAGATGCTTTTTCCTCCCACTGAAGGTCCCGAGGTAATGCCATGTAGGTTCAGATACTGAACCAAGGTGTGTAAGGTTGGAGCTGAGTTGTCCTTGAATCCAGCTGCTGTTAGTGGATAGGGAGAGGGGCACCTTCTGAAGGCAATTCAGATGTGTCTTGGGATGGTTTGGCCCCTGGAGATACTTGTGTCTCTCTCTGTACATGCTCCCTAACAGGGTCTGATGTTACATTGAAAATATCCAGGATCTGCTCCTGGAAACCCTTATATTGTGTTCTATATTTGCTTAAAAACATTTAAAAAATGTGAGTTTCAGGATTTGGAAGAACTTCTTGGTGGTGGGTCAGGAGTACAACCTAAAGGAGGGTAAGAAACACACGGTCTTTGAGTTTAAAACCCAGGTCTGTGTTTGAAGTCAGGTGCAGGAGAGATGCCTTAGAAACAGGCAGGCGGGATCTGCGCTAAAACCTCCTCCAAAATGGAAAAGGCAATTTTTTATTTCTGAGTTAGTCCCATTTTAGATGTTGCTTTGAGGGGTGGCTCATATTCTTAGCATCCTCAATAAAAATTGGATTAATCCAGCAGCTTTTTCTGTCTGACGAGCTCCGCGTGCAGGGGGCTTCGGTCTTACACCACATACCTCATGAGGCTGGTGAAAGGGAGGAGGAAGGTCATTTTGCGGTGGAAGAATAAGTCTTAGATATTAATGGCAAAGGCTGAAATGTTCTATCTCAGCCTTAATTGATTTTAGTAAATTCAACTGGAGGAGGAGGCAGAAATTGGCTTAGAGGTATTAAGCTGTAGTACTTAAAGTTACATTAAATCTATTGTAGAGAAATGAGGAGACAACCTTGTCGGCATTTATTCTAAGGGTCTTCTGCTGGATACAGGCGAAGAGAAAATGCTGGATTTTGAACTTTGTCAAAGGGGACTTGAAACAATCTGCAGAAGGGTTTGGAGAAACCATGTCTGAAAAAGTCCTTCTCTGAAACCTAACAGCAAAGACCCCTTTCATTTTTTTTTTTTTTTCTCCTCCCTGGAATCTAAAGGCAGGAGGGTGAGATAAGACATTCCACCACGTACGCAAATGGGAAAGGAAAAAAAAGGAAAAGTTGAAATGATCCTGCTGCAGCCTGCGGAGAATGGATAGCTCTCAGGGTGACGACTACACGCCGCTTATCAAGATACTGTATGCCTTGACTATGAGAAAAAGCAGAGTAGTTAAAGCCGTGCAGTGCGCTCCCCAGCACGGAGCCGGTTAGTGGTTATACTGGAATTTGAGTAACCAAGGTCCTGGACACATACATAATGTCTGTGTGTATATATATATTTCATATCTATATATAAAAAAATATATTTTTATATATATTTGTATACACATGAATAAATGTCTATATATTGATAAATATATTTATATATTCATATATATATATGTACACACTAAATAAACAATTAAAGTTGTCCTTGTTGGCCATTTCTAATTTATTAAGCAACAGAAGAAATGTTTAAAGTATGGATAAGGGAAGCAAATTTTCTACCAGGTACTTGGACAGCCAATAAGATACACCCTCCAACCAGACTGGGATTACACGACTCCAAATCCAGCATTCTCATTCATGCGTTTTTTCAGCTGCTGACCTGATGTGGTTTCAGAGCCTTAAAATAACAACTGAACATATAAAAATTTGTTCCCATGGCTTTCTCCTGGAAATTGGAGAAAGTAGTGTTACACCTTAAACGCATGAAATGACCCCCTCGTGTTTTATTTTCCTTTTTAAAATGGCTTTCTTCTACTATTGATGTAGTTTTCAGGTGGATCTGTCCCCTGATCTGGTTTGACGCGATGCTGTGAAGTGTTTGTGCTCTCCACTGCCTCTTTCAAAGGGCGCATGAGTCTACAGCAAGTCAAAACAGTGCCATAAGCACACCAGAATCACAGAATCATCTGGTTGGAAGAGACCTTTAAGATCATCAAGTCCAACCATTCCCCCTGCACTGCCAGGGTGCCCAAACCATGTCCCTCAGCACCACCTCCACACGGCTGGGAAACCCCTCCAGGGATGGGGACTGCACCACCTCCCTGGGAAGCCTGTTCCAATGCTTCACGACCCTCTCTGTAAAGAATTTTTTCCTAATGTCCAACCTCAACCTCCCCTGGAACAACTTGAAGCTGTTTCCTCTTGTCCTGTCACTTGTCATATGAGAGAAGAGACCAACCCCACCTCTCTACAACCTCCTTTCAGGTAGTTGTAAAGAGCAATAAGGTCTCCCCTGAGTCTCCTTTTCTCCAGGCTAAACAACCCCAGGTCCATCAGACGCTCCTCATAAGACTTGTTCTCCAGACCCCAGCTTCGTTGCCCTTCTCTGGACACGCTCCAGCACCTCAACGTCCTTCTTGAAGTGAGGGGCCCAAAACTGGACACAGTGCTCAAGGTGTGGCCTCACCAGTGCCCAGTACAGGGGGATAATCCCTGTCCTGGTCCTGCTGGTCACACCAGTGCTGATACAAGCCAGGATGCCGTTGGCCTTCCTGGCCACCTGGGCAAATCACACATGGCAATGAAAAGCTGGGCAGCAGCGATGCGTATGCTCCAAAATGGGATGAACCAGCAATTGCCCTGGGGCTTCTGGCAATGCCTGATCCAGCCAAGAGCCAACCAGGGCAAAACATGAGCAGAATGGAACACGGTACCACATCGGCTGTGAACTGGCAAGTGAAAATCACACCCTTGACCCCATTTTTCCAGTGTGTAGGAGTTAATCTCAGCTCACCATCACCTCCACGCTGGCCCGAGCCTCGGGGTAATTCCCACGCCAAAAATGCAACGAGAGGTGCTGACCTCTTTGGCACAAGTGATCTATTTTCCTGTCCTGAACAGTCATGTGAAATATTGGAGAAAAGTAAATCTTGAGCTTATTACAGCACCTTAGTATAGAAAATTATTGTGTTTCCTTAAAATTTTCCCAGACTACTAAAAAAAACCCCTCAAGACTCTCAGTCTGTGCAATTTTGTGGGCTTCTAAGATAGTTTCTACTCATGAATGGTAGCAATAAACCCCCACTAACTGCATTCAACAGAAGAACGTCCCTTTTTTTTCCTCATTAAAGCCTCACAAAGGGTTCAAAACCTCCTTTTATGGCGGGGTGCTTTGATTTAAATTAATGTGCCTTAAATTATGAATTTTAATCACGGTTTAAAATACGGAAGAAGAAAATCTTCGTTTGAATGATTTGATTTTAATCGTGTTTTTTCATTTACAATTCATAGCTGTATCCCTTAAGCAGGGCTGATTCTCCTCGGCTGCTCGTCGTAAAACTCGGGGAGATTTACAGCCCGCTTTTGCCTTTCGACTGGCTTTTCCAACCAGGTGAACGCACTATGAGCAGCTTTGTTTCAGCAATTGCACAACCTGCCACCGCTCTATTTCCATTTCTAATTTATTCATCTCTTAAGTCTTCCTGGGTAATGATGAATAATGCTAATTTGGGGCTTATTGGTGGCAATCACTTTACTTGTAGAGGAAATTTCTGTTACACCGACAGATGCAGAACAGCCCGTAAAATTCCTTTAAGATACATTGAGTAACCAAGGGGCTGGATACGGAGCCCATAAACATCTCAACATATTTCTGAGCTTAATGCAAAGCAGCTCATTGAGCAAACCTCAAGCGTCAGTCTTTGATGGAGTTAGTGACTGAAATGAATTGTTGTGTGTCCCTCGAGGGTTTTGAGTAAACAGGAGTCATTCTCTTAAAACTCACTTTTGCTGTTTAAAATGGGAGAGGAAACAATTTTATTTTGCAGCTGCCAGTTTCCAATTGTGTTCGCAGCTTAGAATTAACTGTTGGTGGAGCGGCTGAATGTGTCTCTTCCTGAGCTGCAGAAGAAATTAAACGTCCAGCCCAGCATTATATATCATATATTATTTTGACTATCTAACTGAAGGCAGAAGAGCCCCATGCTTAGCGCCTGGATACCCTGGATATCTGCCCATAGTGTACACAGACAGCAATTAAAGGAAAGGAAAGAAGAATTAATGAGGCTTCCTTTAATTGGCTGCCCATTTTTTGTCTCACATCCAAATCCAGTCCCATTTAGTGTTGGAAAAATTCAAATTTCCCAAGTGCCATGGTTGTCCTGGTTGGGTTTAGTCCCATTGCAATATATTTAATCTTCTCTTTGGTGCTAGATGGTAAAAATCGGCCCCTCACAAATCAGGAGGAGATTTGGCCTTGATGGACTGTGGCCCATGACAGTGCACACCCCTTTCCCCATGGGACAGCTTGAGGCAATGCTTCTTGTGCCCGGGAGAGCAACGTAGCCTGGCAGATCCTCGTGGACCTCCGTCCGTCCGTCCGTCCATCCATCCATCCATCCATCCATCCATCCATCCATCCATCCACACTGCATTACTATCATGGGAGCCTAGGAAGCATAGGAGTGATAAACTCTTCTTTCCAAAGTAAAACACTATTAATAGACAATTCTGCAAAGCCTAGTGAAGCTTGGATCCCCTCATCCAGCCTATTTAGATGCATCTCCTTGTTGACCCAACATGAGAGCATTTTCTCCAACAAGCTGGATAAGTAAAACATTGCAGTTTAAAGCAACAATCACAGGGCAGGGGGGAAAAGGAACAAAAAAAATCTTGATGACTGACACATCCTTGGTGCAATGCGTTGAGCTCCTTGCCATAGGAGGCCCTTTTCCAAGGACATCTTTATTAGGCAGGAAGCTGCCAAGAGCAATCATTGCCACCAAGACAACTGAGATTGCCACTCCTGCCCTCAATGTTCTGCACGTAGCCATTATAACTCAAAGCCCCATCCCACCTGGCTGTGAACACTTCCAGGGATGGAGCATCCACAACCTCTCTGGGCAACCTACGCCAGTGTCTCACCACCCTCACAGTGAAGAATTTCTTCCTCACCTATGCTGCAGTTAGGCCTATCTCAAGGTACAGGATGCAGTAACATCATTCAGACCCCGGGCCAGGTCCTGCAGCCTTCACTCTGCATTTCATTAGGTCAAGTCCCTCTCAGGCTGTTGGAAGGAGCAATACCCCATGATATCCATGCTCCAGAGAAGCTCTGCCATGGTGAATTGTTCTCAAAGTCTGACCTATAATTTATTGTCTCACCCAAACCCCTATTTTCTGTGGGGTTTTCCATCCAGGAGAAGGTTGATACGCAGATGGGGTGGTGTTAAGCAATTCCTAATGAAGGCAAGCATGGCCAGTACAACCACCGCTGTGGGCTGCACAACCAAGCACAAAGCCTGTCACCCATCACCATCCATGTTCCCCATGTTGGTGTTCCTCCAAATCACAGCTTCAGCTCTGGGTCGTGATTTAGGGCAGCTGACTTGGGAAGAAAAAAAAAAAAAGCTGTTTTTTTGGCAAAGGAAGTGGTACAACAAGAAGAAGGGTGGACTGGTGGGAGTGAGGCGCTGCAAAGTGGGTACGTAAGGTTGAGTTGGCAGCAAGAGAACATGGTCAACATGTACTTTTTATGTTCCTTTATGAATGCCCTTTATGAAGGGCTAGGGAGGGAAATGCAGAAGTCCAAACCAATGGGTTGATAAAGAGACGGGTTTCTGCTTAAAAAAAAAGCCATTGTTTTTCTGCTCCTATTATGAAGTCTGGCCATGGGTAGCTGACAGTGACGCAGGGTAAAAATTTGGTGGTTTTAAAGGGTTTTCGATGGTACAGCCAGCCCTTGAGGGCGCAGGGCTTTCCTTCCCCTGATCACATTAGAAACAGAGATTATGGCATCTTGGCAGCACCTCTGATGGAAGCAAAGTGACTTGGCCCCACCTGGAGCTCCTGCAGGACCCTTTTCATGCACTCCCCAACCAGCGCAGAAACTCCCGTTATTGCAGGACATGGTGTGAACAACAGGATAGGCATTAGGATGGGTACAGAGCCCCAGCACGATGCTTACCGGTGAGAAAGTCAGGGGCAACCACAGAGAGCTGGTGTGTTTTGGACAAGACCCAAAGCCAAGCTCTGGTGTGGTGGTTGCTGAGGTCTCACCGTGTATGACTCTCCATATCTCAGCTATGCGCTCAGGCAGAAAAATCCCAACAGTCCCAATAAAACCTCCAAAAAGCCCCATGGGAAAAAAAAAAAAGGTCAGGAAACCACCAAAAGAAGAAGCTGTGTGTGCCTCGTGGATTTGATGAGAAGTACTTGAGGGACGGTTTATGCCAAAGGAGTGCCGGCTGTTTTGGGGCTGTATTTGTGTTCGAGCTGACGGGTGAGGGCTGCAGCTCGATGCTTTGTCTTCTGTGAGAGCATTTTTCGTGTCTGGCTGGTCTGCTCCAATCTGATTAGGAAGGGGCTCGCTCGGGGGGGCCGCAGCAGCGATGCGGGGATGTTAAGCTGCTTTCCCTTGGGAGCAAGCGCCGGGGGCTGCCCAGAGCTGGTGATCACAGCCCAGCTGGCCTTTTAGGGAGGGTTTCCCTATAATCCAGCTCAGAAGCAGTTTTGGGGCCGGGGTTTATCTCTGTCTTGGCGGGGAAAATTGGTACCCTGAGGTGCTGGAAGGAGAAGGCTGATAATGCAGATGGGCGAGCGGGACCAGGGAGAGGAAACTTCTGCAGGCAGATGGGCTTTGAAGCTGGTTTTTTTGGAGAGCGCTTTTAGGATTGCACTTTATTTATTTATTTACTCCCATCCTGAAGGCTGACGCTCGTCTCAGCGGGGAGCTTGGCGAGGGGAAGGGTAAGGAAAGTGCAGCCCGTGAGCTGTTTCTGCAAGGCTGTTGGCTGGGTCTGAGCGGAGGCACGCGCCCCATCGAGGGACAGGAGAGAGCAAGTGGTAATAAGGTTTTGCCTCTGAACAAGAACAGATGCTCACAGCTTGCCTCTGAAATAGGTAAAGGTATTCCTGCCACGGGAATTCAATTCACAGAGGAGAGAAAGACCCTCAGATCTCTCAGCTCCTGTTTTAAGCAACAAGACTGGTTTTTTTGCTGAGATGGACGGAAGTGAAGTGCCTGAGGGAAGATTTCCCATATTTCTCCACTCAAAAGGCAGGGAATAGCTTATTACAGCAACTTGGTGACATCAGGACCTCACAGAACTTCCCAAAGTCAAAGAGTTGCAACTTGTCCCAGCCCTGTTCGATTCCTGGTTGTTACCACAAAACTAGCAGGAGTGGGGGAAGGAGGAGACCTCTCCTTCATCATACAGATCAGGAATAATGCCTTCTGCTTGGGCCCCTCATTCCAAAAGGACATTGAGGTGCTGGAGCGTGTCCAGAGAAGGGCAACGAAGCTGATGAAGGGTCTAGAGCACAAGTGTGCTGAGTTGCAGCTGAGGAACATGGGGGTGTTTAGCCTGGAGAAAGGGACGCTCAGGGGAGACCTTCTTGCTTCCTACAAGTCCCTGAAAGGAGGTTGGAGTGAGGTGGGGTCGGTCTCTTCTCCCAAGGAACAAGCGACAGGGCAAGAGGAAACGGCCTCAAGTTGGGCCAGGGGAGGTTGAGGTTGGCCCTGAGGAACCATTTCTTCCCTGTTGGGGTTGTCCAGGCGTGGCCCAGGCTGCCCAGGGCAGTGGTGGAGTCTCCGTCCCTGGAGGGGTTTAACAGATGTGTTGAGGTGGCTCTGAGGGACGTGGTTTAGTGGTGACCTGGCAGTGCAGGGGGAACGGTTGGACCTGATGAGCTTAAAGGTCTCTTCCAACCAAAACAATTCTGTGATTTGTTTCATAGCAATAAATATCAGCTTTTGGATCTGGCTGGATCAGGAATTGAGCCAACCTCCCAGGGGTGAAAGTCTGTGTGTGCGTGCAGCAGCACAGTGCTGAATGTCCTGTTGCTGTAACTCAGCTCCATCTCAGCCGCTTTCAGCCCACCATGCAACTGAGCTGTTTGCAAGGTGGGGATTTGCTCCACATCTTGCTTTTCTCCATCACCGCCCTGCTCCCGTTTGGGAGAGCTGGTTCAAATCCTGCAGCAGCGCAGAACTTGGCCATCTGCTGCTTCCCTAGTCTCAAAGTGCAATGCCTGGCTTCCAGCGTGCGTGTCCCATTTATCTGGCCGCCGTGGTGTGCAGAAGCTGGCTGGGCGAAGGACCTGGCTCTGTTGTTCTGCATCATTCAAGCATTTCAGCCTCTCATCCGTAACGCTGTGGCCCACATAGAGAGCTCTGGGCACTGGAGGGAACCAGTGATGGACAAGCAGAGATGCTCATGTGCTGAGTGACCTCAGCTAACAGCGGCCGGTAGCACGCTTGCACTGGAGAGCAATGTCTGCAGTAGATAGGCTTGCTATTATTAATTATTTAAAGCAATAATACAACGATCTATTACCAGGAGTTATCAATAAGCATTGCTAAAAGTCACCATTTGCTTTTGATACCTCAGCTCTTTCTTGACTCCACGGTCAGCAGGCTCAGGGCTTGATTTCTGAGAGCTGCCCTGTGCGGAGTGAAGGAGCATTTTGCCCAGATTATAATTTCCAGAGCTTGAGATCAGGCTATGAGTACCATGAGGGTCTTTTCACACATCTGATGGTGCTTCTCCAAACGTGGATTTGAAGTTTATGTGGGGATTCTTTAGTTGTCTCTTCTGCCTTTCTGTAACCAGGGATGCTGGTTTTCTTGAATCTCATAAACCAGGGTAGTTTTTGCAGCAAAGCCCTGCTTTGATTTGACTGTGATCACTTACAAACGTGGCAGGGCTGTTCACGTAGCTGCAGCCTTCACTGGTGTGGCATGTCCCCAATGTAGAGCTGCATTTGGTCTCCCTTGCCCTCCCCATACCTGCTCCCCAGCCCCAGGATTACAACCAGCAGCACCCACTGGATCCAAGTTCAGTAGCCTTTCCCTCAATTTCCTCTGCTCTGCTGACAGTTTTCTGCAGGTTCCATCATGGACCTGACCTGCAGTCCCTGCCCTCTCCTCCCGTCTCCAACCCTACCACCACTCCAGCTCGGTTTTCTAAAGGAAAATCCAAGCTGATGTGTCAGAGCTTCACTGCTGAGCCAAAAGCAGGATCCGGTCGCTGCAGTTGCAGGATCATAATGAAGCCCAGCCCTGCGTCTCCCTCCTGCACACAGAGCTGCTGGTTACCTCCCTGGGTGCCCTCCAAGGTTGGAGCCCAGCATGGGGTTTGCAGACCTGACGGCCTCTCTTAGGAGAAAGAGGAGGATGATTAACAGCAGGGAGGGGGTGCAGCTCCTTCTTCCTTCCTGCTTCCTTTGTTCTCTTCCCTTGCCCTGCCATGGCCTGCCCTGCGGCATGACCGCCAGACGCTGCCCTGGAGAGAAGGGTTTTGGTGGTGGTGAGATGTCAGTGAAGCCCTGAGCTCAAAAGGTGACAGAGTCCAACCGAAATGCATTAACACCAGTACCTGCAGCATGGGCAACAAACAGGAGGAGCTGGAAGCCATTGTGCAGCAGGAAAACTATGGCATAGTTGCCATCACAGACATGGTGGGATGACTCCTACCACTGGAGCGCTGCGTTGGATGGCTACAAACTCTTCAGGAGGGTTAGGCCAGGAAGGAGAGGTGGGGGAGTGGCTCTGTATGTGAGGGAGTGTTTTGATTGTCTAGAGCTCAACGATGGTGATGATAGGGTAGAGTATTTATGAGTAAAAATCAGGGGGAAGGCCAACAGGGCAAATATCATGGTGGGAGTCTGTTACAGACCACCCAGCCAGGATGAAGAGGCAGATGAAATATTCTATAAACACCTGGGAGAAGTCTCATGATCACTGCCACTTGTTCTTGTGGGGGATTTCAAGTCCCTGAAAGGAGGGTGTAGAGAGGTAGGGGTTGGTCTTTTCTCCCACGTAATAAGTGACAGGACAAGAGGAAATGGCCTCAACTTGTGCCAGGGGAGGTTTAGGTTGGACGTTAGGAAAAATTACTTTACAGACAGGGTTGTGAAGCCTTGGAACAGGCTGCCCAGGGAGGTGGTGGAGTCCCCATCCCTGGAAGTGTTTAACAGAAGTGTAGATGTGGCACTGAGGGACGTGGTTTAGGGACCCTGGCAGTGCAGGGTGTATGGTTGGACCAGATGATCCAAAAGATTCTCTGATTCTGTGGGGGTCTTTTCCATCCAGACCACCCTGGGTATAAGTTCTGCAAGCTTTCCTTTCCACTAGATAACATTTAGGATTTTCCTCCCTCACCAGTGAGTCTCTTCATGCTCAAACTCACTGCCTGGACCTACCTGTCCAGAGAGTTTTGGGGGAGCTGAATATGACCACTGTTGCATGCTATGTTTGTATTATATTCTTTGCTGGACTTTCTCCACGCTCAACCAGGCCATTAAAACCTACCACAGCCCGTTTGCACGGAGTGCAAAGCCCTGCATCCTCGACCCAGCGACATCCCGCAACTTCCCATGCTCTTCTGCTCAGCTGTAACCACACAGGAATCTCACTCCTTGCTGGGCTGCTGGGTGGACAACATTGTTCCCCTATTGAGTCATAACAATGAGGTCATTGGGCTGGAAAGACAATGTTATTCAGCAGCCAAGAACCCAGCTGGCTGATCCCGGTTGTCTCTCATCTCCTATGACAAAGCCACATTTAATTGACTAATTAAAGCCGTTGCAGGCTCCATCTTGGAAGGGATGACCAATGTTTGCATTGTTCTTCATCAGCATTAAGTCAGGCCAGTTGGCCAACCAAGAAGCGAGACCCTTCTTTCTTCTCCACCTTGCTACTTGCTTTATAGGTCTAAATTCCTGTTCCTGGCAATAGAAAAACCTCCTCAGAGATGTGCCACTGTGTGTTTCAGAGCGAGCTAACTGAGTGAGGACACAAGGACCTGAAGAGAGCCCACCCAAAGCCCACTCTGCTCTCAGGTGACACAGTTCAAACCACTTTGGGATGGCTTCTCTGCATTACCATCCCACCTTCCGTTGGACACTCGATATTTTGTGTTCCAGCTTGATAGGAGTTGTTTGATACAGCCCCTAAACCTGTGGCCTTGGGGTGCTCCTATACCCTGCATACCCTACAGAGACCATTTGCTTGGCCCACACACCCAGTGGATGGGACAGCCTTAAGACCAGGACTGGCTGTGGACCGGGGCATTTTTCATCCCGTTTATGGGTCATCTTTTATGCACCTTTTGTATGGTGCAGCCACGCTGTCTGCAGCGTAGGCAGAAAGCAGAGAAATGTCCAAGTACTGGCAAGCTCCTGCAGTGTCGAGACCTTCACCGCTCTCTGAATGAAGATGTTGTGAGCCCTGAGACCAGTGGGCACTTCTGCTCTTGACATTTCTTGCTCTTCTTGCCGTTCTGAATAAGATCGTCCCGTAAACTGTGAATAAATGTGCCCTAAGGGACTTCTCAGGACAAACACCAGTTAGTGCTGCTAGGTTGCCATTTCCATTAAACCCTCAATTTTTTTTCTGATTGTCTTAAATCATCAGATTTGTCTTCTTTTTGCTGCCCAGGCCCAGTTGAGCAGGAACGCTCGTGTTTATTTACTGCAGCCGGTGTCCCAGCCCTAAAACACAGCAGCCGCTTCTTTTGAAGAACATACAAAGCAAGGAAGAGGAGCAATTGTTTGGGAGGAAGTTGAACCATAATGTAATAGACTCCCTTGGGGATTACTATTAGTAATTATTTGCATTGCTCTGGCACCTAACCAAGGTTGGGGCCCCGGTTAGAAAGGTGCTGGACCAGCCCGTAAATGAAGACAGCTCCTCTACCTGAAATCTATCTGCTCTTGCAGGGGGAAACTGAGGCAGGGAGCAGTTAAGAAATGTCCCCCCGGGGGTTGTGGCTGAGCTGGGAGGTGAGCCAACGCATAGCGCTTACAAGAGCATCCTTCCTCTCTGAGGGGAAATGGTAAAGGCTCCTCTACTTGCGCTGCTCACGGCTACCTAGAAGAGGCCACTGGGTAATAAATCCGCTGTGGTGGAGAATCCTGCATGAGGACAGCACTGGAAAAGGTCGTCTCTCACTGTTTGTGCCTTTCGTCAGTGATTCCTGTGATCATGGGTATTGTATTAAGGAGAGGAAGAGCAGAGGCTGTTGAAGAACAAAAGTTTTTCTAACAGCAACTGAGTTTCAGTGCTCTTGAAAAACAAAATAAAACCAGAAGAGATAAAATGGATATTCTTTTTCTATAAACCTGACTGTTTCAGGAGACTTAAATAATGAGGCAATTATGAATTTGCCAACAATAGAAGTTGATCAGATTACACAGCCTGTAAAGCCAGCTCGTCACTGGAGCCATTTGGTGGGAAAGAAACTCTGCGCCAGACAGTCTTTAAATAGTTTTGAATAGGAGGGAGGGTTAGCTGTGTCCTTCCCTTCCTAGGCTCTCCCCACCTAAAGAATAGCTCCGAGCCTCCTGCCAAGTCTGCCGTGTCCAGTCAATGCCCGACGGCTCAGCTCCCATGCACAGCTACATCAATACATGCGGGTACATATGTATATGTGTGTATATATAGAGCTCCGAACTATCCGGGAAGACCCCACCCTGTGGGTGGGCAGCTGGAAAAAAGAAAAAAAGGTGGGACCCGAAATAGCACCGACACACAAAGGATCCCAAGGAAATGTGGAGCCCTCCTTGAGGTCTTAACAGGAAATCTGCGGGCTGCTGGCTTGGTGACGCCAGCTAGCTAAGGTCATGGGGGTCTGATCGTGGTGGAGGGACGGATCCTGCTGTCCAGCTTGGCTCTGCTGCAAAAACATGGGGACAGGGGTGTGCGGTGGCAGCTTTTATGTTGGTGAAGTTTTGCAGATGTCATAGACGTGCCTGTGGAGGAACCTGTCACCAGCATAGCTGGAGTGAGCAGCAAAGCACATGGCACTGGGGAGCTGGCATTTAACTAGGAATCGCCCGAAATTTTTTTTAGAGAAGCTGGGATGCTTGAGGAGGTCACCAGTGCCTCTTGAATGTGGCTCCTATGTCCCTTGGCATCACTTGTGTCTTTAGCCACTTCACATCACAACACCTTTGAGTCTCGATGAACCAAAGATCATAGAATCACAGAATGTCTCAAGTTGGAAAGGACCCATAAGGATCACCGAGTCCACGACGTGTTCAGCTCATTGTCTTTGGGTCCATCCTGGCTTGGTGGTGGGCGATGCACGGATGGGCTGGGGAAGGCGACGTGACTCACAGCCCCGAAAAGGTTAACAATAAAGTCGCTGGCTGGAGGGCATAAATTTGGGCTGACCGTGACTCATCAGAGGTGCTGGGCGCACAAAGGAGGGTGAGGCTTCTGGTCTTATCACCTCCTTGCCATCGCTTTTCCGCTGGCCCTTTCTGCTCTTGGGGTGGGCAAGCATCCTCTGAGTTCTGCCCCAGCACGACCCCACTGGGGGCTGGCAGCATCCCCAGCGAAAGCCTCGGTGACAGGAGCAGGCAGAGGCTCTTCCTGAGAGTGAGGGCGATTCCTGCTGTAAATCTTCAGGGGAGGCAGGGAGGAAAGGGAGGTGCAGAAGCAGGGGACAACGCTTTGTAACACCGCAGCGGTGCTGTGTGCCAGCACAAACTGACCTTCCAGTCACCCATCTCCATTTTTTTCCCCTTGTACCAGAGCTGACTGTGGCCAGGCTGAGGTCTCCTCATTCCTTTAGGTTTGGAGTCTTTCCCCTTGTTTTCTGCCCCTCAGGGCTGCAGACTGGACCTCCTCCATGCCAGGCCTCCAGCAAATGTCAGCCTCCAGCAAACGTCAGCCTCCAGCTGAGGTTGGCGTCCTCAATTCTGATGGCACAAGGTTGGGCATTAGATCTCTGCTGCTAATGTCAGCTTTAATACCCCTCTGTGGTCCGGCTTTGTTGGGTTCTGAGGTCCCAGAGAAGCCAATAGTCCCTATCTGGGTTTGAGGTTGACTCTTCTCCTTTAGGAAGAGCCTCCACCACAAGAAGGGATGTATTTCCTCTGCTCCCTGTCATCACTGCAGGAGTTGGTGTGATTCTTAGAAAAAGTGGGTATTTTTGGTTGCAAAACCTACCCGCAGGAGATCTGCACATCTGTTGCTTTGCAAGACCCTTGCAGCCCTCATCTCTCATGGATAGAATCGAGACACATTGCCGATGCACGGTGCCTAACTCGAGTGACATTAGATGTGACAACTCTCCCCCAGTGCTGGCAGGATGAGTAGCTCAGGGCCGGTTTCTTCCCTGCATTGCTCAACATGAACCCAAACTGAACCCAGCCAGCTGGAGAGGAGGGCAAGGCCATGATTTCAGTCTCCTCGTGCCACCCAGCGAGGCTGCTTCTCATGGTGGATAGGCAAGCCCACCTTGCCTCTCTGTCCACTCGCCTATCTTGTCCTAGAAGACAGTGGACAGTGGACGGACCCCACTGTTTGCTGCACCATGCATCCACCCCCCAGTCCTGTGGTGTGGTCTGTCCACTGTCTTCTTACTGTCCTGCCTTTCTTCATGACAGAAACTGAGCAAATAACAAGAGCTGCTGATGTGACATCAACTCTGACATCAATCAGAGCTGTCCACGTCCAGGAGTCAGGGAAGGCCAACCTCAGCTTGGGGAGGCAACTGTGCCCCATCCCTGATGTTTGGTCAGTGCCCAGTGCGACATTTGGGGAATTGTTTGTGTGGGGACCATCACCAGATTTCTCCTGAATTAGCTTCCTTAAACTGCATCAGCTCCCTCTTGTCGGCTTTCAGAGCTAAGGAGACTTTAATTTGATTTAACCTACTTCATTTTGGCTAAATTAAACGAGGGCTGATTTAAAGCTGAACGAGAGTGGCCACCTGGTGGGTTATGTGCATTTTGACTAATCCACTTTGAAATCGTACCTTCTTTTAATTTTAGATTAATTTTCTTGAGTACCTCTGTGTAGACAAACCATCAGGCTGAATAAAAATCATTCCTGCCTCAGAGGGCTTATGTTCTCACTCCTTCTCAAAGCTGTCTGGAATAGTCCTCCAGGAAAAGCCAGCAAGGGACAATTCATCTTTCCAGGGTGAAAAGCATGAGGAGGAACTTCTGCTCTGTCTTGATGAATAAATCTGTCCCCCTCAGCCATCCCCATGCACCAAGAGGCATCTCTGGCCTGGAGAAAGGAGGTCAGGTCTCCAGGAAGGGCTGCTGTGATGTGACAGTTGCGCCCTCAAAAGCAAACCTGTGGGTTTCGCCAAGAAACTCTTACCTCTGGCTTCTCTGAAGGTTTCCTTCCCTCCACCTTGCCGCCAGCTTCATAGCTCCCTGCTGCTGAAGTCAATTCATGGGACAACCTTCAACTTTCGCTGGAGAGAGGTGTTGAGGCTGAGTGGTCTCCTCATGGAGCCAAGGTGGCATTGCTAATCTGGGTAGTTTTAGTCTCTCGGTCCTTCCTGTGGACCTGAGATTCCTCTCCAAATTCAAGACAAATCCAGGCTTTTAATGTATTTACCTTTTTTTAAAACCATGATTTTTAGCACTCGTGTTGGCAGACAAAGGCCTGAAAGAGTATCTCAAAGACTTACAACATTGACGTTATACAAGAAAAACCCCAAATGTTCAATGTGTAACAAACTCGTGTGGTCTTATGGCGTTCTTGTGATTTTCAGGGTCATTTTGATTCACGGCCTCTGTTTAGGGCCAGAGGTAGCTGGGCTTTACCTTGCTGCAGAGTGACTCTTCTGGCCCGTTACTCAGTGCAAACCTTGAGTTTCTTCCAAAGTCCCTGGGTGACTTTTGCCCGAAGAGAGGGGTCTCAGTGCTAAACGTACCAGACATGGTGTCCTTCAGCCGATGATTGATGCTCGCTTGGAACAGGAGTAGGCTGTACTGCCACAAATCAAAGCAGCGAGGTCATCACGGGATAACTCCCGCTAACAGCGTAGAGGAGGCAGGAGAAGGGCAGGAGCGTGAATGCGCTCTGTGCTTTGGAGGGTCTGGTCAGGCTGTGACGTGCGGCTTTTTTGGACCGTTCTCCCCATGTTTCCGCTCCAGCAACTCCGCTAGCGTTTCCTGCATGATGGGGCTGCAGAGTCCCTGGTTTGTTTTGCAGCCTGGGAAAGGTGTGGGGCCGGAGCCAGGTCCCTGAAAAATCCCACCAGCCCCTAGTGGGAAGAGGATGTTTCCAGTCTCAGTGATGAAAAATATGTGGGGTTGATGTGGGTAGAGGTGTGTATGTGTATCTGTGTTTGTTTGACTCCTTGACAACCTTGTGTGAAGGATTTCACAGCCTTCGTTTTCCACATTGGTCTTCCTGTCCCCTTTTGATTATTTTTGCCTTTTTCCCTTCACTGCTTAGATAGCTACAGATGTTCCATGGGAAGAGACATGGAGACACTTTCCTAAATAGGATGTCCTCTGTTTATCCATCAGAGAGGCTGGACTGGTGCTCCCATCACTGGCACCCCTCACCTCTGCCTGGAGCTGGTTATGCAGGTGGCTCTGCCTGGGATTGGCCAGTTGGGTCATTTGGGTGAAAGATGCCTCTGATCATGATTTTCTGGCAATAGCCATTCTTCGAGGAGAAATTCAGATGAGGTCCAAGTGTGGCATGGAAGACAATTCGACAATGTTTGTGAGAAGACGGGAGTGGGGAGTGCTGAGATACTTCTGCTCCCTCAAATCCACTGTCTGGTCATTAATTAGTACAGCAAATGAACCCATTTGTGCCTCCCCAGATGCAGCGTTCAGAGGGACCAAGGGAGCGAGGAGGAGATGCGTCAGGGCTGCAGGGGAAGAGGAGCGTGTCCAAGTGAGGAGACGTGCCTTGGGGTGATTATTTTTGATATTTGTCATACTTCCAAATGAAACAGCAGACAAGCTGAGCTGGCTCGGACACTTGCAGGAAGAGCCAACGGGGAATTTGTTAATGAAGCAGGTTTCTCATCAGAAAATGCCAGTTCATCAAAACCTGGATTTTGGGGACGTGTGTTGCAGTCCTGGCAGAAAAGGCGTCCCAGACTGCGGATGAGTTTCTTGGTTGAAACCAAGGAGGTTCAGTGTTACCTGAGCTTCGGTGTTATTTCCACTGGGTAAAATAGGAACAACTTAAAGTTTTCCCAGGTCTGTTTAAAGCAGAGCAGTTTTTGACTACTGCAGGGATGTGAGTGACCACAAAATCCTGCAGACTGATCAGAGTCCTCAGGATGATACTAAAGTGCTTGCAGGGACCTTCCCCAAATCTCCAGTCGAGGGGTATCTCCAGGCTGGCGGTGCAGCCATGCAGGAGGAAGCCATGGATGTTCCTCTCCATCTGGAGATGGAGCAGAACCCCTCAGGGCTTGAAGCACTTCCAGACAATAAGGGCTTATGGGGTAAGTTCTTCATGACAGAGACTGTGGCCGCAGACTCACTTTGTTTGACAGCAGAGGGGAGGACTCTCGTCACTATTATTGCCTTGATTTTGCTGCCACTTGCATGCAAGATCTAAACAAAACCGTCCTGGAGGGTCTTTTCAATAGAGCTTTTTCGCAACAGGGTAAAAGAGGTTATCTGCTAAAGACCAAGCTCGGTGGCTTTAAGTCAGAGTCCAGACATACTCGTTTCCTTCCTGAGCGATACCGTAGCACTAATTAGATCCATCCATTAGGTCTCATCTTTAATATTTTGCAGGGCAATTCTATCGAGACTGCCTGCAGCAGTTTTTATTCTGGCAGCATTTTGGCAGGGATAGACATCCCTGCACTGATGGATTAGAGTCTGAAAATGCTCTGGCAGCGGCTTTTGGACCTTTCCCCATCATCTCACCCAGGAAGCAAAGTCGGTCTTTGGCCTGGGTGAAAATATTTCATAATGCTGATGGTGAGACTGGCAGCAAAGGGGTTGGGTGGTGCCAGTTTGGAAGTGTATCTTCTGACGTGGAGAATGCCTCTTTGCAAGGGCAAAGGGTGGTGTGAACGCCAACAGGAGCCTCACCCATCCTCCTCACCACATCCCTCATGGAAATCTCGACAGGTAGGGAGGGAGGATGATGCTTTTGGAGCCCATCTTTCCCTCCTAAGCAATTGGAAGGGAGAGATCCTCTACAAAGGCACAATTTAAAAACCCCTTGAGCCAATTGTTTGCTCTGGTAGCCCAGGTTAGTTCCAGGATAAATAACGCCGTTCTGTGATACTCTGCCAATCTGATCACTCTCACAGTTTCAAAAGGAGGTGACAAATTTCCTGTTCTCTGCAGCAACTGGTTTCTGCTCCAGCTCAGACATGGCTGAGTAGCAGCGGGTGGATAAAACCCTCCTTTTGCCCAGGAGCAATGCAAAGAAAAGACCAGGAACCTGCTCACTCGCTTTGGCACACACTTTCCCCCAGCAAAAGCCACCCCTGGAGCCTCAGCCCCCACTTTCCCTTTGACGAACTCAACGCATTGCCCCTATTTAATCAGGAAAGGCTGCAAAAAAAGGGGAGGAAAATAGGAACTTCCTCAGGCTTGGTTCACATCCCTTCCCCTGCCCTGGGCTGATGGGGCTCCTTAGATTTCTCATCCCGCCTTGGGAGAAGCAGGAGCCAACTGGCGTAAGGCTCCGAGCTGGGCTCAGCCCGCCGGCCTGGGGTGTGTCAACCACCATTTCCTAAGTTATTCTTTTGAGTTTCCTTTTCTCACTATTAATAGATTTTCAGCCAATCTGAGCTGTTTCAACAAGGTGGATGGCGGGGGGGAGGAGGCGTTACCGAAATAGGAAGCGGGAAGCTCTTGGGCAGGGAATTAATCAGAGGTGCTGCATGGAGAGGTGGCAGCTTTGAGTGGGCTGATGGGAGGAAGGATGGGACACGTCCTTTCACTTTTGAGTTTTGCGCCGGTTTGCTTCTCTTTCTGTGCTCCAAGCTGTGACCTTTCCTAACAAGCTACTCCCCCCAAGTTATCTTCTCTAACCTGCAAAATACCACGCATCTACTGCAACGAGGTTACAACCAGAGCATCACTTCATGGTATGTGAAGCGGTGGTGCATGGCAGCTGGAAATTGTGGCCCTTCTCTGAAAGTTGTGGCCCTCGACCGATACCGCAAGGAGCTGGACTGGCACCAACCAGCACGCCTTTCCTTTAACATTTTGGGTGGTTTTTTGCATCCCACTCCCACACCAGCTCCGTCCAGCAGTGCCCACAGCAGCGGGGACTGACAGTGGCACTTCCAGCCTCCCAAATATTGTTCACTGGGGGCCGAACAAGCCCATAATGATCACAGAATCATAGAATGGTTTGGGATGGAAGGGACCTTTCAAGTTCATCCAGTCCAACCCCCCTGCAACTAGAGCAGGTTGCTCAGAGCCCCGGACAACCTGACCTGGGATGTTTCCAGGGATGGGGCTTCTCCCACCTCTCTGGGCAACCGTGACAGCTAGCAATAAGGGAGAGTTCTCTCCTGCCCGGGGTTGTCCCCATTGTGCAGATACCATATCGCAGGCACAGTCATGGGACATATCAGGAAATGAAGTCATGTTTTTGCAGTGGACTCATTTCCTCTCGGCTGTTTGGCTGCCGTGAACACGGATGATGTGCATGGAGGGCTTGTACTCTCCTCCTGCAGGTCTACCCCGTTCCCAGCCCAGAAGTGCAAACGTTTGGTGTTTTCTGAGTGATATGTGCAGGAGGAGAGGTGCAGACCAAAGCATTAGACTCACTGCAACCTGTGCTGTCAAAATACACCGGTGGCTGCTACTCTCCTTTCCCTTAAAATGAGGAATTGATGACGGTCCAAATGAAATAAGTGGCTTTGCCCTGCCAAAATGCAGTCAGGAAGGTCAGGGGCAGGCAGGTTTTTTACGCCTTCTGGAAAACAGCGTGAAAGACTCTGGCTGAAATTCAGGTGAACATTCTTTTGGGGTTTACTCCTCGTGGTAAGTGGAGTGAGAGCTCTAAGGACCTCTCCTCCATCCTCCTCTCTCATGTGTTAAATCCTTTTATCTCTGGAGCTGATGGGGTTTTCTCCTCCTTCGACCAGAGCCTCATCCTTTCTTCTGGTGAGGACTTTCATCAGGCAGTACTGGCTACTAGCCCAGGCAAACAGGGGCTCATTACCAGTTATCACCCCTGGGTCCACCGCAGAAATTTGGCACCAGTGGCCAGTTAGGGAGGAAGAGATAAAAACCGGTTCTCCGGCGTTTGAAGGAGATACACTGTGTCTGGAAGGAAAAGGTGACTCCTGGGCTTGTGGTGGTCTTGCTGCTAGTTCTGTGTCCGTTTCTACTTTGGAATTAAGTGTTTGCTAAGCTCCCGAAAATGAGAGCGATGAGTTTGCATAAACCAGGCCTTCTGCAGGCAGTGAACCTGCAAGGCACCAGAAATGAAATTTGCTTTTCCGTACTCAGAATAAACCACATTTTTTCTCAAGGCTGAGTCAGTCCCTGAACAAACAACTCATATTAAGCCCAGAGCAATAAAATTGCAGAAAGGTGTGCAGCCCCGCGACTGCAGCAGCATCTGGCTCCTTGTGCAACAGCGGTGAGAAAACTGTTTAATTTAGTACAACTGGAGAGAGAAGGTAAATGTCGCTGACAGATGGGTGCCCAAAAATCCGCGGGACAGGCGTGGGGATCGATAAGGGCGCTGATGCTCTGTGGAAGGAGGATCTTGCCCAGGCGTAGCCATGGCTGCTCTCCTCTGGCATGTGAGTCCAGCCCATGTTGTCTTGAAGAGTGTCAGGTTTGCAGCCTGCCTGGATTTCCTCTTCTCAAGGTCATCTCCGTGGCTGATGGTCACCATTTCAGCCAGCATCAATAATTCTTCAGAATGTTCTGCTTTGAGACAAACTGGCTGTGGGAAAAGAAAGGGGGCAAGCAAAAATTTCATAGCAGCCCAGCTGAGCTGGGGTGGAGGTTAGGAAAGAAACGTCACCTTCAGATCAAGTTTGGGATGGGAGATCTTTTGCAAAGGGTTTCCCAGTGGTACCATCCAACCCAGTACAGCAGGAGCAGGTTTGCAGGGAGGGAACGGTGTGGTGAAGTGTTTTCTGACTCATATATAATTTGTGTTGCCACTTGCTAAAGGGATGCAGGTCATTACCCACCAAAGGAAAGTGACTTCTACCTCTGTGGCACTTAGCGTAACCTGACCTCAGTCAGGCCCATGTAATAGGATGAATAGTGTCCCACCTGCCCAGGTGGACAGCACTTGTTTAATGCATCCATCATCCATTCATCCATCCCCCTGTATGGTGGCTCACCACTTCCAAGCAGGAGCGTGCTAGCTCCTCAAGCTGCTTTGAGCCCACTTGAATCACCAGGCCTGGCTTAATGGTGAGAATAAATTGATCTTTTAACGTCTCTTACCTGAGCTGAGAGGAGTGCTAAGAGTGGATGCAAAGGTATGGAAAGATAAAATACCAGCAAGTTTTATGGGCATCAGCTTGAGTCTTGGTTCTTCTCCCAGTTGCTTTTTTGGGTTGTATCACCTTGCGTCTCTTGAAAGAGGTCCTACTTACCACCTCAGCCAGGGAAAGCCTGGAGGATCACACCAGCCTTCTCCATCAGCATAGCAAATCCTTGCTTTGAGCTTTTCCCCTCAATTTTTCCTAAAAGTGCTAAAAACATACTACTGCTCCCCGAGGTGGGACAGGGGGATGCCGGTTTCTTGGCATGTGGTCCTAGTTGTCCACTGAGTCTGGCCCAGAGCCAAAGCATGGACCTGCCCCTTTTTCTTTTGGGTTGAGTTGAATTGTCTTTTCTTCCTCTGCTTTGGTGCCTGTTTGCTTCCTGACTCTCTTGGATGGAGCTGGGGCATGAAAAGGAAGCAAGTGCAATGGGGCATTGCCTCCACCTTCCTTCTGACCGTTTCTTTTTTTACATCTCTTCTGGATTGTTTCCACCTTTAGAGGAATTGGTTTTTTTACCTCCCTTGATGTCAAAACCCCTGTGAAATGTTTAGAGCCCTATTTATGGGATAGACCCATTTCATGGCTACCTGGATGCCTGGTCTCTAGCTTGGAGCAATCATCACTGAGGATTCAAGCCAGGCAAGATGATAATACAGCTGATGAGGTGGCTAGATGAAGACTCCCTCCTGTCCCTTGCACTTGGGTTTCGTCTGCTAGGTCTCCATGCCTGTGTTTTACTTCCTTATCTCTTCTCCTGCAGACAGTGTGGGTCTATAGGAAATATTATTTATCTCCACAAAAGCTCTTTTCCTGCAGAAGGAGTGGAGATGTTTTCTTGTAAGCTCAAGATCATGCTGCTGCTTTCCGTTAAGCTCACATCTTAATGGTGTTTTCAGAAATGGCTGCTCCCGGCAGCTGGCGGGGAAATGGGAATGGGATTCATGTTTCAGGAGGGGATCTGCACATCTTTTCTGGCTCTGCATTTCCCCTGCAGTGGTCAGGCAGCTGGGACCCCAAACCTATTGCAGCCTCCCACCCCAAATCCCACTCCCCAGGTCCTGCCTCAAAAATACTTCCTCCATCCCAGGTCCTGACGTGGTGGGGTTAGATTTCTCCAGCAGTATGAATCTCAGAAGCTCAAGGTTTCATTTTTGAAGCACAACCAGTGCTAATAAACAGGTTTTCTAAGAGCCAGCATGAAGGAATGAAGTAGACCTCTGGAAACCAGCATGAGGATACAGCTAAAAATCAAACCTTGCCAGTGTGACTCCTCTTTTGGAGGGTTGGAAATAATATACAAGTGCTTCATGGGGCAAAAAAAAAAGCTCTCGTCTGCACAGTCATTACATGGAAGAAACCTCCCCAACCCCTTACAAATCAGGTTGTTGTCTTGGATGCCAAATGAAGTGGCTCAGTGCAGCCCCTGGCTCCTTAAAGGTGAAAAATTGGTCGAACCTTTCCTGGGGTGAATTTGAGCAAAAGCCCAGAGCTGGTGGTTACTATGTGCAATGGAGGGAAATTAGCTCCGTGGCAACTGATGGAGCTCCTGCAGTGATTACAAACGGGAGAAGGGACCCAGGTCTTTATACCAGTCTAGTGGTGACTATACCAGGTTTAGTGTTGCAGGACATTGCAGAGCTCTCTGCTGTTGGTGAGCTCTTGTTTGTCCTTCTGCTGCATCCTTCTCTGAGAAACAGCTTCATAATTTGAAAATGTAAAATATTCTTCAGGAACCAACTGCAGATCTCCTTATCTATGATAATGTGAGATAATGGAGCACTGGACAACCCTCTTGGCTTTGAGACTGAGCTTTTTTCCCACTTAGGTAATGTCAACTCTCAGTGAAATACTTCATGGATTTCCTCAAAAACAAATAAGCTTTGATAAAATTGGCATGTCTACGTGATGTACAAATGCAGGGTAAAGACCATGGGAAAACACATGGGTATGTCATGGTTCAGGTGGTGAGGACTTGGGTGGTATGTGTAGATCAGAGAATCATGGAATGGTTTGGGTTAGAAGGGACCTTAAAGATCATCTAGTCCAACCCCCCTTCCATGGGCAGGGACACCTTCCACTAGGTCAGGTTGCTCAAAGCCTCATCCAACCTGGTCTTGAACACTGCCAGGGATGGGGCAGCCACAGCTTCTCTGGGCAACCTGAGACAGTGTCTCACCACCCTCAATGGTTTCAAAGGAGAAACCCTCTGTGGATTCAAATGAGGGTGCCTATTTTATGATGGTTTTATAACAATAATCTGAGTTTGGGGAGAGAAAAAAACATGAGCAGTTAAAGAAACCAAGTTTGAGTTGCAAAAGGAACATAACTTCCAGAATGGTCAGAACTGTCACCTTGTTTACCCAAAGCTCCTCACCACTTCAGGGATGTGAGAGACCTTCATGATGGGGTTGGACAAATAGCACTTGGCGCAACCCTTGGCTGCTGCCTTACAAAGGCTGGACATACTTTATTTGGGGAGTGACCTGCAGCGCTCGGCACGGGAGCTGGTGCACCTCCCATCTGAGGAGGACCTGCCTTCTGGGAACCAGCAGGTCTTGCCCTCCTGCTGACCCTCCAACTCCTTTGAAGTCCTGTAAGTTTGATGACTCCTCCTCTGCTCTGCTTTCTGTTTGATATGGATACCAGAATGTGGCATTTGTTATGAGTTTAGAGAGCATGAGACAAGCCCTGAAACCATGACTTACAGTTTCTGGTCAGCATTTATTTCTACAAATACACGTTCTGGGTGGGACCCAAAGGTAGTTTCCTTAGCTCAGAGTTTATCTTGGTGTTTCTACTTTTCCCTAGGTCTCAGCTCTCAGGATTCTACAACAACTGTTGCAAGCTCAGTTGCAAGTGAGATGACCACCATTTCTACGGTCCCCAATATGGTGAAAAGGACCACCTCTTCAAGCAGTCCAGGAACCACGCCATCCACCTCTCCGAAGTCACCTGCCACAGTTCAAGAGGCCACCCCTACAAGCAAGCTGGTAAACTCACCATCCACCCCTGAGACATCACCCACCACATCTCAAGGGACCACCCCTACAAGCAAGCCGGTAAACTCACCATCCACCCCCAGGACATCACCCACCACATCTCAAGGGACCACCTCCACAATCCCGGGAAATACATCACCTGCCCACACGACATCACTCCACCAGTCTCAGCAGGTCAGCTCTTCAGCCAGTTCTGGAGCCTCAACAGCTGCCCCTGCTGCAACCTCCAATGACACCCAGCAGATGACTAGCCCTGCAGCTAGCTTAGGAAGCTCAGCAGCCACCACTGCTACAAGCCCTGTCTTCACTCGTAAGAGCAGCACTTCAACTGTCTCACAAGGCTTAGTGTCTACTATCACATCCCCTTCAAATGTGGAAGCTCAGGGAAGCCAGTTGCCCACCACCATTGCGAGCACTGGAGTGTCAAGGAGCAACCTTCCCCTTGGCTCTTCTCCCACATCTGTCACCAAGGAAACTCACTCTTCTACCAGTTCTGCAGTCCCAGGATTGGCCTCGTCCATCAGACCTGGAAGCATCATCACTTCTGTTGCTCCTTCTGATGGATCTGTGTCCCGCACCACTAGTAAAGTATCTCCATCTTTACCACCTGGTGGCATCGACAAGGTCTCAGAGGCAGCCACCATGTCAACTCCTGGAGAAGGTATCAGAAGATGAGAATCTTGATTTCTCGTGCTGGGAGGGCCTTTTGTGATCTTTTCCTTCGGCTACCTTAAACACCTCCTGTCATAATGGGGTGTCATCACCTTGTCTCATTTTAGGACTTTGCAGGGTAGTTGTCTCCATGACAACTTGGTGTTTAGGTCCCTGTTGTCACCTGTGGAGATCGAGTCAATGCAGTAGGTGAAACTCAAGGTATGAATGAACTGGCAAAGTGTAGACATTGGCTTTTGGATGGACCAAACTGCCCGAAGCACCACTGACTGCAATGACTCGATCTTCAGTGATGGCAAAAGGGAGCCTGCAGCAATGAGTTCAGAGGTCGAGACTGACACTGTAGAGTTGGTGAAACAGACTGGCAGCACCCTGAGTGCTGACGGTAGAAGATCCCTAGAATGCCTGACAGCTTAGTGAATGCTGTCTAGGCATGCACAGAAAATAAGCTTTAGGTGACTAAGGAGATTTTGTGACTAAACTCTTGAGTCTACAACCTCTAAAGAGCCTAAGCATTACGTAGAAGATATTCATCATTTCTAGGGGGGAGTTGGCTGCTGACTTCTGTCTAAGCAGCATTATGAGTGTCCACATGGTGTTTAGAGTCTTGCCGAACACCGTTAATATGTTTTCTCTAGACTTCTGGAGCTTTACAGAGTCACGTTAGTTCATATCTACATGAAGAATGTTTCTTCCCCCTCCTGCTCCACAGGACTGTTCTCCATTCAAGGATGATACATGAAATGGTGTTGTTTCAAATTTGAGCATTCAAGCATTGAGCACGAAGAGGTCTAAAAGACCTTTATATTTAACAAATAGGTGAGAGAATGCAAGAGAAACAGATGGCTTTGAAATTAGTTCTCTGCTGGAGCCTTCAGAATGTGTCTGGGAGAGAAATATGCCTCATCTTTCTTGTGGAAGAGGCAGGAGTCCCAAAAGCAATCAGGCTGTGAACAGGATGTGGTGTTTTAATTCTCTCTGTCACCATTTAAGGATCCATTAGGACCCCAGGGCGGGAGATCCTCTTCTTCCAAAGGATTTGGGGAGGCAGGAGGCTGCTGTGCTCCTTGCACTACTTCCATCACACAAGAAACTGTGAGATAACTCGGACCTTAACAAAGGCATCTGAGATGATCTCAGGTATCTGAGACACCTGCATGGGGCTGGTAGACGTGGGGCATGTGCCCTTCTGGAGTAGCAGGCAGGCAGGCAGGAGACCCCAGGCTGTCTCCCATAGTAGCAGGCACTATCTCTAAGCATGTCACCCTGGACTTCTTCCATGGAGATGCAGTCAACAGAGGTCATGGCGTTTCATCCCCTCCTAATGGCAGCCACTGCAGCTGTCAGTGGGATGGAAAAATGAACTCCATTCACTGGGTAGCCAGCTCAGATGGAATCATAGAATCACAGAGTGGTTTGAGTTGGAAGGGACCCTTCAAGGTCATCCAGTCCAACCCCCCTCCAGTGAGCAGGGACATCTGCAACTAGAGCAAGTTCCCCAGAGCCCCAGACAACCTGACCTGGAATGTTTCCTAGGATGGGGCTTCTCCAACCTCTCTAGGCAACCTGAGCCAGGGTCTCACCACCCTCATGGTAAACCATTTCTTCCTTCTCTCTGGTCTAAATCTCCCTCTTTTACTTGAACCCATCACCCCTTGTCCTGTCACAACAGCTGAAAAGTCCCTCCCCATCTTTCTTACAGACCAAGTACTGGAATGCTGTGCTAAGGTCTCCCAATAGATGGTCTGCCTCTGTTGTAGACACCTCCATGGAGGACACCCCAGATGAAGTGAAACGAGGGCCATCCCATTTCGCCAGCAATACTTCTTTAAGTGATTACCCAGCTACCAACCCACAACCTTTGGCTTCATCATAGCCTTTGGGTTCATCTCTCCAGAACAGTCTGACGGGCTTCAGCAGCAGAGAATAAAATCAGCAATAACATTTTTCCCACATTAAAGTTAATTTAAAAAAAAAAAAAAAAAAAAGAAAGAAGCAACCAAAGTCTCTCCAAGCTTTGACACAATGAGTATCAAGGCAGGGTTAGAGCTGAAAACTTATTTTTAGCTGCTCACAAACGGAGCTGTGTCAGTGGTATCCTCTATACTAATCAGTGTGTTCGCTTGGTTTTTGGTGTCTACTGGGAACCCAGACCAGAGAAGCCCAGGCGCCGGATCTGTGCCAACCAAACCTGCAAGTGCTGACCAGAGCCCTGCCAGCACACAGCCATCGGCCCCAGCCCCGGGGGAGCAGACGGCCAGCAGCAGTCCTGGCCGCCAGCACCATAACGCTTCTTTCCAAAATGAGGTAACGATGCCTACGGGAAGGTGGGCACTTCCAGTGGTGTCTGTTCACATGTCTGAGCCCTTCTCTCTGTGCATGGTTGTGTCAGGGACATCTGCCTTCGGAAAACACGAGGCAGCAAAATAATTCTAGATCACAGAATCATAGAATCATTGAATCATAGAATCATAGAACGGGTTGGGTTGGAAGGGACCTTTAAAGGTCACCTAGTTCGACCTCGTTCTCCTGTAGCTTTCCAGTGAAGAGACACAGAGGATGAAGGTGAAGGGGATTATGGTCTGGGTGCTGAACTGGGAAGAAGTGAAATTTGGGAATGGGGGGAAGCATTAGGGAGGGCAGAAGCTGCCTTAGGGTAGACTTGGACTTGACGGGAGGGCGAAGACCACAGTTCAGCATAAACCATGCATGGATGATATTAGCAAAAAATGGTTTGGGTGATCTAAAAATGGTTTGGGCGAACTAAAGATCCCAGTGCTAGGAAAGAGATGCTCAGCGTTTGCAGGGTGAAGCTGGGTCATGGCCCACTGGCAGGGATGTTCCTACTGCCTGAGCCAATTCCTGCTTTACCCTGTACTGCACATCCTAAGCCCGGTTTGGGAAGTGCATTAGCAACCACGTCAGTTCTCTGGGAACACCCTAAAGCATCGAGTGAAGGGCTCCTGGGCCCATAAAATGGATCAGAGCTTTGGTTGGGATATCTCCTGGCTTGGGGCAATCTGTTGTATCGGTGACCAACTGCCATTCCAACCTATACCCATGATTTGAGAGCTGCTTTTCTTCTGTCTTTCCAGGTCCTCTGTGAAGACCAGCAGCAAAATACACAGCCCACCATTTACCTGAAAGAAGCTAAAACCTGTGTAAGTACCACCCTTTTGCACTTGTGTGTAGGATTAGCAGCTGCGTTGATGTTGGAGATCAGCTTTTAACGTGCGGGGCTCTGAGCACGTGAGCCTGCAGAGATGAGAGTCACCTCATCAAAAGGAGATGCAACCACTTTTGAGGTGTAAAATGGTACCTGCAAACCCCGACTCAGTGGGGGATATGGCAGAAGGAGGAGAGGCCCACGTGATCTTCTTCAAGTAGAACGAGCAGCTGAGCACGCCCATGTCTCAGAAAAAGAGCGATGGGAAATTTTAGAGGGTGAAACTTTCTGTCTGCAAAGAGTAATAGAAAATCTTTTTGCCTTTGCAGAGAGGCCAGAAGTTTATCCAAAAACCCAAGCAAAAAATGTGGAGTTCCTCCACATCTGTGGTGTACTTGGTGAGATCTTGCAACCTCACCGCTGGGGTAGGGTGGCATCTGACTGCAGAGCAACTGGGAAGGACAGCAGCCTGGAGTTTGGGACTCACTATGCTCCTCGATGCTGTATCAACTCTCATAGAACCCTAAAGTGAGAGCAAAAAAAATCCCATTTCATTTGTTTCGGACCCTCAGCTACACCAGGGAGTAGCAAAAAGTAGTGCCAACCCAAAGCTGTTGTGCCAGCCAAGACCCCTTCTTCTGGTGGGTGGGTGCTGTCTGATGGCTTTCCTGAGGGAATTCACCCGCCTTCAAAATTATTCTTGTGGAAACGTCGAGTTTCCTTAATAGGAAAGAGGATACGTACTGATAACTTCTAAACAGGCTGAAGTTGTTAGTTTATGGCAAGAAGGAAGAGACACCATCACGTGGCTGGTGAGATCTTGACAGTGATGGTATCTATTTGAGCTGTGGGTAGGGCTCAGGGGTGGGTTTTGGTCTTATAACGCTCTGGTTTGTGGATCTCAGCACTACCAAGACAGTGTAAGCACTAGGAAATCGGCACTTCAGGGACCTTCTCAGAGCTGATGGGGCACAGCATCAGAAATAGCTGCTCAGGTTCATGAACCTCTGCTGTCCATTTGTAAAAGGGATTGATGCTTGACTTCACCGTATGGTGGTGAGAAGCAAAGTGAAGCCAGTGTTCATAAAACCCCTTGAGATACATGCTGAGACGAGCACCATCAGTCCTAGTGACAACAGCGGCTCTTGAAATTCCCCGTGGCTTGGTGGTGGCCCTGCCTGGCAACCCCGGACAGGGTTTGGACCTCCTGATAGCGCTCACCGTGCTCTTGGAGAAGGGGACATGCCTGTCTGCTGCCATCTCATGGTCATCAACCTCCTACTTTAGCTGCAGCTGCGTGTAAATGCTCCTTGCCCACACACCCACAGAAATGATGATGTTCTTAGCCACGCTGCTCTTAATGCTGGGGATGACTCCAAGGAGGGACCTTATTACTGTGATCATAGAGTCATGGAATGACAGAATGGTTTGGGTTGAAGGGACCTTTCAAGCTCATCTAGTCCAACCCCCTGCAGGGAGCAGGGACATCTGCAACTACAGCAGGTTGCTCAGGGCCCCAAACAACCTGACCTGGGATGTTTCCAGGGATGGGGCTTCTCCCACCTCTCTGGGCAACCTGGGCCAGGGTCTCACTGTAAATGATGCCCATGGCCCAGACACCCCAGCAGGGCAGCCTCTCCCAAGACCACCCCTTGCCCTGATTTATGCACTGTCTGAACCTGCAGCCATGGCCACGCTGGGAAAGCTTCTCATTAAATTTTATAGTGAATATATAAAAATATTTCATCAAATTGACAAAAATCTGAATTCGGAACCTAAAGCACCCGGGTGACTTATGCCCGTGCTGGTGTTTAATGCTTCCTCCTGGACACAGCCGCGCTCTGCATGGAGCCATGTCCTCCCTGTAGCTTTGCTGGGGTCGTGCCAGGAGGCTTTTTGGAAATGGTGCTGGGAAGCAAGCTGAGGGGTGGGCAGACATCACAGCTTGGCATCGCCCATCGCTCCTCTCTCTGCCCGCTCTGCTGGGCGATGGCACGCAGGAGCTGGCGAGCCAGCGAGTCTGCCGCCCTGTTTCCCTTAGATCTCTCTGGGCATAATAAGGAGCCCCAGCATTGTTAGTACAAAATGCCAATTATGCCTCCAAACAACTGCAGAAAGGCTGTGAGGGTGCATCCTCCCATCCCATCGCGCTCCTCGGCTGCCAAAACACCTCCCGCCCGCTCGCCGTTAACTTTCCACTCTGCGTATTCCTGAAAATTGCAACAGATTTTATGCCTTCCAAGCCGAGCAGATAACGGAGAAGTGGCACTGTCCGGTTTCCTTGCTTTGAAGGCCCCGGTAAACAAGTCTTTAGCCAAATCTTGACAGCAAAGTGAAAAAATCCTTCACGTTTTGCAACCCGTGGGAAAACAGGAAAGTGCATGCTATAAGGAGGAGTGTTCCCAAAACGGCTCCCATCCCGGTCCACAAGAACAAGCCAGAGTCGGGGCAGCGTTGTGCTAAGAGCTCAGCTCCAGAGAGGAGCTGGAGAAGCATCGAGGGCAACGTGGGGGCCCGGTGGTGGAGGCTGTGTCCCGGATCACACGTGGCAGGGGAGAAGGCAATGCGGACCAGGCCACCCCAGGCATAGCTGGGCTCCTGGGGCAGCTCAGGGATCTCGGCAAAGTGGTTGGGACTGAACGCAGGAACTGGGGACACTGCACCCCACAGCACCTCGTTTTCTCTAGCTGCAGTAAACTTAAAAAAACCCAAAGCACCTCAAACTGTAAATCCTTAAAAAAAAAAGGCCAAATATATGGTGGACCGATGGTATTTTATGGGCTGGTTGGTCCTCAGCATCCTTCTTCATCAGGTGATGCCTTTATCCAACATTGAATAGTTTGGACCATGTTCCCCCACCCCCTCTTTTGCCCCTTTGATCCTTTGATTGCAGCAGGATCTTAAAAAGTTTTTTAACAGGGTTTATTAGCTCCATGCCTTGCATTCCATAGGGTGACTTTCCCAAGGTCCAGCTCACAACTGTTCAGTCAAGTTTTCTTTGGCTGCTTGGGGTGCTCTAGCCTTGGGATGGAGAGATGGATGGATGGGTGGAGGGAGGGAGGGATGGAGGGATGGATTCATGGGTGGATGGCTGCTCTGTTCCTCATCCCAACCCCATAATGTGTTAGGAGAAATGAGATGTGACAATGTCAGAGGTGGCTGGTGGCCCCTGAGCTGTGGTTGAGCCACACAAGCCTGTGGCCATCTCCCCAGGGGCCAGCATTTCTCTTCCATCGTGTCCCCAGCTGGGACATGGATGTGCCCAGTGAGCCGAGACGGAGGATGCTGGAAATCACCAGAGCTTGCTCCAACTGGGGGATGCAAAAGCAACAGGAGGACCACTCGGACCTGCACCCAGGTGCCTGAGGGGATTTGCTGTGTGACACCCACCAGTCTGGGCACAGCAGGACAGTCCCTGGAGCAGCAGAGGGACCCTCTCACCGAGCAGGGTCGTGGTCCCCCTCGCCCTGCCCAGCTGGTGGGGGTGGTTTGTTGACTCAAGGGCTCTTACCTCATTCGGGGATGTTAGTTTTAGGTCCCCGCCAGTGTGGGAACCGGATTCGAGCTGCTCGGCAGCGCCTGTCAACTCCGGCCAAGGAATGCATGCGGCTCTGGCCGTGGGAGGAGAGAGCTGCCAGGGCCATGGCACCGCTGCTGGGGCATCCCTGATGGCTGCATGGCCTTACCGTGCCCCTCTCCAACCCTGGAAAGGGTAAATCCCTCCAGTTCAGCCTCTAAGGGTGTTTAGGCACTGCTCACCCCCCAGCAGCAAAGTGGTTTGGTGCTCAGCTGGGGTTTTAGCCTCGCGTCGGGTTTCTCCTCCCACTCAAAAAAAGAAAAAAAAAAAATTTTTAAAGGTCTTTTTTTTCCCCCATGGGGTGGTAGGAGGAGAAGTGCGTTATTAAAGGCTGGGGGAAAGCAAAGGTGTGGCAAAACCTAGGGAAGAAGGATGCAGGGAGGCAGCAGAGAGGCTTTTCATGCTTCTGCTGAGCAGAAAATGCTGCACAGGCGGGAGGGACGGATGAACTGCGGGACGTTGAAAGCGTAGGAGCACAACCCAGCGTCCGAAGAGGATAAAGACACGGCTCCGACCAAGCTGTAACCCTCTCCTTCCTGTCCTGCTGTGGACGACCTTTCTGGGGGATGCTGCCCGGCCAAGGTCTCGTCTCACGGACCCTGGGCTGCCCTGGCACAGGGCTGGGGGCAGGTTTCCCATCCAGCTCTTTTCCCAGGAATTCAGCTGGGATGGCTGGGGGGAGAGCGGCTGGAAACTGCCCAGTGGAAAAGGACCTGGGGGTGCTGGTCAACAGTGGCTGAAGATGAGCCAGCAGAGTGCCCAGATGGCCAAGAAGGCCAACAGCATCCTGGCTTGTACCAGCACTGGTGTGGCCAGCAGTACCAGGGCAGGGATCATCCCCCTGGACTGGACTGGGGGCACTGGGGAGGTCACACCTTGAGTACTGTGTCCAGTTTTGGCCCCTCACTGCCAGAAGGACATGGAGGGGCTGGAGCGTGTCCAGAGAAGGGCAACAGAGCTGGAGCAGGGTCTGGAGCACAATGTGCTGAGGAGCAGCTGTGAGGGACCTGGGGCTGAGTTGAGCCTGGAGCAAAGGAGGCTCAGGGGAGACCTTCTGGCTCTGACAACTCCCTGACAGGAGGGTGGAGTGAGGGGGGGGGTTGGTCTCTTCTCCCCAGGAACAAGGGACAGGATGAGAGGAACCAGCCTCCAGTTGTTGCAGGGGAGGTTGAGGTTGTCCCTGAGGACCCATTTCTGTCCCGTTGGGGTTGTGCAGGCGTGTCGCAGGCTGCCCAGGGCAGTGGTGGAGTGCCCATCCCTGGAGGGGTTTCCCAGCCGTGTGGAGGTGGTGTTGAGGGCCAGGGGTCAGTGGGGACCTGGCAGTGCTGGGGGAGCTGGGGGACTCGAGGAGATCAAAGGTCTTTCCCAACCAAACCGACTCTGTGATTCTGTGGTGCGTACTCAACAGAGGGCCCTGGGGGAAGTTTCTTCCTGTGCAAAGCGAAAGGACAGGCGAGGGCCAGCGACAGTTCCCAGGGACAGCCGGGGCCTCACGATGCCGAACTCTCCCTCGCGCTGTGGCCAGGACCGGTCTTCCGCCCCGGCAAGTGCATCCTGTCTCCACCGCCATTCGCAAATATTTAGATAAGATGGGGTGAGATGAGGTGCCTTCCTTGGCCAGGCAGCTCCTACCCTTGCGACGGAGCAAAGGGGATGGTGCCGGCCATCGGCGCGAGCAGGACCTGGCCCAGATGGTGTTGCAGAGGGAGGGGAATGCTCAGGGTGTTGGGGCAGGCAGGCGCAGAGCCTTTCCTAGCCAGGGCATGTGCTGCCTGGTGCCTCATTTTGGTGAGCATGGAGGACTTCTGCACGCAGGACCTTGAGCACGTAGCATCTGCGTGTGCAGGAGCTGTGCGTGCAGGAGGGCGATCGTCTCTGGCTTAGTGAGCTTCCGGCTGCTATGAAGCGTCAAGCAGATGAAAAAAACCTCAGGGACATCTCAGAGGGGCCGTGGGCTCCACCCACCCCTCCACCATCCCTCCAGGTTAACCACCTCCTCCAGGCATGCTCCAGTTTTTCCAAAAGAAGAACCCTTCCTCTTGCCTCTGCAGAGGCACGGAGCCATGGGGAAGCCCCAGGGAGGACCAGGACCCGTAGTGGTGGGGACAGAGAGTAGAACCGTGGGTGGTGGAGGGCTGCAGATGCCTGCGGGGGCACAGGGGGGTTGCACAGCCCTGTCCCACTCCCGCTGCGGCCCCTCAACCTCCCCCGCCCCGCTTCCCTTGGGGACCTGCTATTCCTGTAACGCCGAAAGCTGTGGCTCGCAGATAAGGTCGGCGCAGGGCCCCGCTGAGGAACAGCAGCCAAGAGCTCGGCTTCTCAGAAAGAAACGACTTCCAAACCTTTCCTGTTGCATGGGCGGCGGCCGTGCGGTGCAGAGGGATGGAGGAACACGGGGATGGGGTGGGATGCAACTCGGCAATCCCCGGGTGGGGGGACAGCGCTGAGACCTTGCTGTCACCGCAGGATGAGTGGAGCGCTGCCAGCGTCAACACCTCCTTCTACGAGAGCTTCTGCTCAACGGGCCAGCACGCTTTCAATGCCAGCAGGGGAACGTGCACAGTGACGTTCAGCTCTCCTGAGCGCCGCTCCAAGCACTGGGCCGTGCGGGTGGTCGTGCACCGTGAGTATGAGCCCACCATCCTGCCCAGAGCGGGACACGATGGGACTGGCACTGGGGACCCTGGCACGGCTTGGCAGAGCCCTCAGGTCTGCTAGAGATTGGCCGTGGGGCTTCTTTCCTTGGGTTGCCTCATCTCAGGGGTTTGAGAGAGGCACAATGTCCCCAGAAATGAGCTTTACACCCCAATGAATGCACCAGGTCCCTCTCCCATCCATGAGGAGCCAAGGCAGAGATCAGTCTCCAGGAGGAACAATTCCTTCCAGGTGGTTAAAATCCAGTGCCCAGCTCAAATCCCTCCCAAGGGAACATGGAGGGGAGTTTCTTGCCCACGTCAGAACCCTTTGGAGAAATCCAGCTCAGCCTGGGGGTGCCCAAATGTTGCTTTAGCACCAAGGTGCTGGGAGGATGGAGACATCATGCTGCCTTACCAAGAGGGGGAGGAAGGTCTGAGCTCCACCATCATCATCATCAGGGCAGGGGCTGGGTGGAGCATCCAGCCTTCAGCACCCAATGACTGGCAGGGCAGCCAGGCCCTGGGGACTAATCCTGCACCACTCTGGCATGGCCTGGAGTAGCTGGTTACAGACCCTCGCTGGTCTTGCTTGTAAATCACCCACTGAAGCAAAGAACCTAGAGATGGCGAGGACTGGGATTTCTAGGGCTACCCCCTGCTAGGAGAAGAGGTTCCAGTTCCTTCTCTGGCTGCGAAGGCACCTGCAAGGGTTAGCTTCGTGCCCACGTGTCTCCATCCACTTCCTCCAGAAAGGGGGTCATTCCATTGACTGGGAGGTGGTGGCACAACCTGCCCCCCAACCTCACCCCCCCACACACACCTTGTGCTCATTGCAGCCTCTTTCTTCCCCCAGTACCTTTGGACCCTAAAGAAGTCCTCAAGGAGCTAAAGGAGAAGGACAAGTTGGAGGAGGTGAGTCCCTGGTCACCGTGCACCTTCCCTGTAGATGACCCCAAGGGGGGTGGCACAGGAAGCCCTCCTTGGGGCCTGACCTGTCGCTTCTGTGGCAGCTTGGCATCGCCAACACCACATATGACAAAATGGAGGGGGAGATGATAATCAACGACGAGTTCAGCACGCCCCTGATCATCACCATCGTCACCCTGGCTGGCTCCCTGCTGCTGATCGCGGCCATCTATGGCTGCTGCCACCAGCGCTTCTCCCAAAAGAAAGACCAGGTAAGGTGCGAGGGGGGTGGGACAGGTACCCCGAGACCTTTTTGCCCCAGAGGCATCTTCAGGAGATGAAGATCATCCATATTGCCATCTCTGCTAGTGGAGACATCCTGGCTTGTGTGTTGCTCAAGGGGTGTCCAAGTGCTGTGGATGCTCCAGAGGGGCAGGAGCTGCTCTGCAGGGGTGTTGGGGTGAATACCAGAGAAACAAGGGGGCTGGGGTACATCAACAAGCAGCACCCACCCCTGCTGCCATCCAGGGCACAGGGCAGCTGCGCAGCATTCTTGGGGCATCATTTTGATAAAAAAAGGCGTTCTCAACCCCAAACCTCCCTCCACACACATCTATACGTCCCTCCACCCTCCCCGCCTCCCCGCCCAAAAAAAAAAGTCTCAGAATACTTTCATGAGTCAGGGAGCAGGGTTGGGTGCCCAGCGTTGCCCCGATGCCTTCCTAGGGGTGCAGGGGCTGTGGGGAGGATGGTGGGAGGTGGGAGGAGGGCAGGAGGAGAGCTGCAGGACACTGTTCAGCTCAGCCTTTAGGAGAGCTGGGCCAGGGCCAAATTTCTGAGCAGCAGGATTTAAGGAAGAACAGATATCGGAAAAAATAAAATGTAGTATCATTTTTATCTCAGGAAGCAATTTTGGATTATTCTAGCGTAGCATCCACCTACAGCACCATGAGGGAGAGCTCTGCCACGTACCCGGGCTTTGCATCAGCCCCTGCTGCTCTTGTTGAGGATTTCGCTCTGGAGGGGAGACAGCAACAGAAAGGGGTTTAAAAAAAAAAAAAAGAGGCTAAACAACGCAATTAGGATAAACCACCCTCCTGATGGAGAAGCAAAGCCCTGCATCCTCCTTCCAGTAGTTTCCAGCTCATCCCACCCAAGGTGCCCCAACCTCTGCCCTGCCTGGCAGGAGCTGCACGAAGGCGAGGGCTAAGGCAGCCGGTGCTTTAAATGTTTATAGTCTAACGGAGGTGAACTCAGCAGGCAGGGAAGAGCAAAGCCATGCCGGCATCAGAGTTGGTTTTACAAGGCGTGATTTTTGGGGAGGGAATGAGGATGCGAGACCTCAGTGGATGTTTGACCTCCACTGTGGTTCCCTTGGAACTTAGGGAGTCTTGCAGCCAGACCATCCCGGCTGGAACGGCTCTGGTCAGGGTGAAAAACATCCCAGCAGACAGGAGCGGCGTAAAACGGGTAGAAATAGGGTAATTTTAGCCATGGGGATGCGTGTCCCTCAGGTAATGCGGTGCAGAGGAACAGGGAGCAGCCCTGGCTGGGTGCTCTGGAGGTAAACACTCACCGGCCACAGGGTAAGGGAGTGAAACCAAAGCAAGGGATGCCAGTTCCTCCGCACAGCTCTCGCTCAGAGCACTTTTTCCAAGCAGATGCAAGAGATTTTGAGAAAATCAAACACGTTTCTCCTTTCTGGGTTTGTTTTTGGGTGGTTTCTTTTGTTTTCCTCCTGCTTCTTTTCCAAAAATGACTTGAAAGGGTTTTTTTTATTATTATTTTTATTTTCTCCAACCCCCCCTCCCCCACCCCCTCTTAAACCCTGCTGTTGTTTTACCTTGGAAATACCCAGCACATCCACCCTGATCTCCCCGGGTTTGATGATGGACATGTGGCCCTGATCTTTAATGTGAGTTCCGACGCAGGGATCGGAGGGGAGGGTACCGCATCTGTAACACCCCCAGCTCTCACCACTGGTGCTTGGTAGCTTTTAACAGGACTAAAGCCTACTAAAGCCCAGCTTTAAAGACTCCTTGCTGCACGGCCGGGGGGTGCCTTGCCACTGCGGGAGAAAGTGCTGCCCGAGCATCCATCCATCCATCCATCCATCTGGGGGTTGTATCAGCAACACCATGGGGCAAAACAACCCCTGCGAGAGCCCAGGTGCCTCCTCTGCTTTGGAGCATCCCACCAGCCCTGCCCACATCCCCTGCTAGCACCAAGCCCTGCAGTTTTCCTTCTCCATCCCTCTCCTTCTCCGTGGATTCCCTCCCACACCTGTCTCCTGACGTTGATTACAAGGGCTGTAATAGATGAAGCTGTGAATGGAGGCAGATGTTAACAGGGTTAAAATCAGAGAGCCCTGAGCACCTCAAGAAGGGCTGACCAAGGACTGCAGCTCCCTGATGAGTCCCTCCAGGGCAGGACAGGGATGAAGGAGCCACCATGGTGGCTGTCAGGGGATGAAGGGCTGGGTCGGAGCCTGGAGCACGACCTGCCAGAGGATCAGGGTGATACAGTGCCTGATTCGTCTTTCCCTGCCTGGTTTCCACCAAGAGCTCCAGAATGAGGAGGGATGATGCTTACAGAGGGGCAAACGGGCCGGCAGCATCTGCAAGGTGGGAGCTTCCCCTGGGTCCAGGGGGAGAATAATAATAAAGCAGCTAAAAAGGGACAGGGGGGCAGGAAGGGGAGGGGAAGAGCAGAGTCAAATTAGGGATGCAGGAGTTGGGATGGAGGGTTGGGATGAGGCAGCAATGCTCAGCCTCTTCCCAAGGTCCTGGTGGGACCAAGCCATGGCCAGGATGAAGCTGGCAGCTGCTCCTGCAGGTTTTCCACGTGTCTCTGGCTGTTCTTTCCTCCCTCCCACTATTAGCAGTCTCTCTCTTGCCAGCTCCATGCTATGCCCTTGCTGCGCTGGCGCTGACTGCAGCCCCCAGCCTCAACCTCACCATGAAAGTCTCTATATGGGGCAGTGGCCATGTCTGGCAGTGAGGTGACAGCCCCAAGGTGGCACGCACAGCATGGCCAAGCTGTTTTTCACCAGGTTTTCTTTCCTGGCAGCAGCGCCTGACTGAGGAGCTGCAGACGATGGAGAACGGTTACCACGATAACCCCACGCTGGAGGTGATGGAGACCTCCTCCGAAATGCAGGAGAAGAAGGTGAACCTCAACGGTGAGCTGGGGGACAGCTGGATCGTTCCTCTTGACACCCTTATGAAGGAGGACCTGGAGGAAGAGGAGGACACACATTTATAGGATGCAGAACTTGACCAAGCAAAGAATGACCACCACCCCCCCAAAAAACCCCACCTCATAATCCCCCCGCCCCCAACACTCCAAAACAAGGCAAAATTCCCAACAAACCCCAGAAAATCCCTTAATGAACTAATCATGCGCCCACATGGGGTGCAAGATGGAAGAGGAAGGGACACGAGAAGACACCTCCGGGGTGCATCGTCAACACAAGCCACCACGGTGGCCGTATCTCGACACACATCCTCCATCACCGTGGGTGCTCAGCAGGACCTTCCACACCGGACCTCACCAGCTGTGGGTGGCTTTGCTGCTGAAGAGCTGCTGGTGTCTCCTCCGAGCGAGTCCCCTCCTGTCCCACATCCAACCACACCAACCGCATCCTCCAGCTATCAAACAACTCAAAAATTACAGAGAAATAAACCTAAATAGGATGGGAGAGGGAGCACATCTGACAGCAAACCGGCACCTGGCAATTAGAGCTAGAAAAATCCTCCGGCCCACGCTGTTTAGTCATCGCTCTGCCCTCCCCAACGCCCAGGTATTGAGCGGAAAAAGCTAGAACAGCCTGTTCCTGTTTAATCCAGTTTCCATCCTCTCCCCATAAACTGCCGGCTGAAACGCACAAGAGCCCCATGTTGTGCCATGAACACGCCTGGACCCAGCCAGCCCGGGGGCTGCAGCAGTGCCAAGCGATGCTCAGTCTGTGCCACCACCAGCCGTGCCACAAAGGGCTGCGGGATGGATCCGGCACCCGGCTGGAGGCCAGGAGGGGTGCAGCAGCTTCTTGTATTGATGCAAAGAGGAGGGAGAGGGAGAGGAGTAATTCCTTGAGTTCATCCCTCCTGGGAAGGGTGCGATGAGACCAGGAGCGATGGCTGGTTGCCGGCCCGGTATGAGGTTGGGGGTTTCGGGGCGCAGAAGCCCAGCTCCAGAGCAGACCGGCTCTGCGACTCCCCACAGAAGTGCTGGTTGCCTTGCAGTAATCATGTGGCAGTATCTCTCGGCCCACATCCACCCTCCCCTGAGACCGCGGGTTACCTGCACCGTGACGGTTCACTATCACCACGACAGTGATTATTGTGGTCATTTTCTCCTGCGTGAGCAGCAGAAGCACGAGCCAGGTAACTCGGTGGCATTCAGGGTTTTCCATCAGTATAGCCCTTGGCGTTTCCTCTCCACGAGGTTTATAAGGTCAGTCCACACTCTCAAGCTCTTCAGAAGGCGGTAAAATAACAGAGACCTGCAGGAAACCTTCCAGCTCAGCAGCGGAGCTGGGACTGAGCTTTGTCCCGCAGCCCTTGGTCTCTTGTCCAGGCCTCCCTTTGCTGTCAAGTCTTTAAAGGGGAAAAGAGAAGTAGGCAGGAGCAGAGGGTGGCTGGACTGAGGCCATTTCTGGTTTTCTACTCCCCTCAAAGCTTAATGGCTTTAAAAGGACAGGGAGAGATTCAGATCTTTGCTCTGGGTTTGGTGAAGCAGCTCAGCCCCGGCAGAGGCGGGGATCGGAGCGGAGCTCCATCCTCCAGCACGTGGGCAAGAGAGGACCAGAAGGTCACTTGGGCAAGTGCATCTCCAGGCACATGAAGATGGTGGTGGTCCCGAGCCCTCTGCAAGCCAGAGGAGCTGCAGAGGATGAGCAACGTCCGAGCACGGCCCTGCTTCTCCCCTGCTTGCCATAAACCGTGCATTCACCAACGCACAGCGGGGCGATTCCCTTCGGGCTCTGCCACCACGTCCACGCGAAGGGGTTCCGCTCCCATGGCTGTCCTGAACGAGGGGAAAAGCAGAGCTGAGCAATGGAAAGCTTGGACAAAATACACTCAAAATCGAGCGTATTTTCAAGTCGAGTCGGTCCTCGGAGTACTCACGAAGGTGGGGGTCAGGGTGGTTTGCTCGGCCCCAGGACAGGAGGCGGCAGGAGACAGGTCTTCTCAGAGGGACTGGCTCTTCTCCCTTCTCTCCTGCAGCAAAGGGCAGAGTTTGAAGTGTTCAGACCTATATATTTTTGTATGTAAATCTTTCTGCTATTCAAAAGCAATGTATTCAGCACACTTCACTTACCTGTGCACTGCACTACGGGGAAGGAATTCTGGAGGGGGGGGGGACTTAAATAAAAAAAAAAAAAAAAAGAAAAAGCTAAAGGCCAGTCTGGTAGGGGATCAAAATTCGACATGAAGCAGGAAAACACCTCCCGACCAGCCAACCCCGCGCCACGGCTTTGTCCCCGCTCCGGCAGCATCAAGTCCAGCTCTTTAGCGCGGCAGCAAGGCTCAAGGAACAGGTCTCGGCGTCTGTGATTACTTTCGTGAGCGCGTTTGCTTCCCAGCTGCCCCGCCAGAGGAGCGGTGGGTCGGTCACTTCGCATTTCTGGCCTTTGTAGAACATAAACACGGCGAAAACACGGGGCAGCAGCGAGGCTTCGGCCGTGGGGGATGCCCCTGGCAGAGCATCTCCAGGCGGTCGGGTTTTGGCACGTGCCTCAAGATGCCCCTTCCCAGCGAAGAGATGCCAAAGTGCTTTAATGAATCAGGTCCAAAGACTTTCCACGAGAACCCTACTTGCTTGAGATCAAGCAACCTTAAATCTTTCCGAGCAGGGACCAGTGAGGATATTAACTGCTCAGCAAGTGCTTATAGTGATTTATATTTGAATAGGAATTGTACATTTATTTATTTTTCCAGACACCATATTTTTAAACCACTAATGTTTTATAGTAGATTTTCCTTCCCCTATTTAAAGAACTATTTCCACAGAAAAAAAAAAAAAAACCAGTATGTTTTTTATGTTGAGAACATTCTTTCTGAAAAAAAAAATAATCAGGTAGGAAGTGCAGTGATGAGCATCTTTGGCCTTAATCCTTCCCTTTGTAGACTGTAGCCATAATTGTTAGACCAAAAATAATAATTAAAAAAAAAAAATCTACCCAGGCATTTCCTCCCTCCCTTCCCTGCGCTCCTCTTCTCTCCCCCAAAACAGCTTTAACATCCGACACGTCGTACAAAGAGATTATTGCTCTTACCTTTCAGTGAGAGTTTTACAAGCAGCTCAGATGTCCTTGCAAGAGACTTTTCTATTTTCAGACTCACGAGGAACGTGTAAATATTTCAGGACCATTTATCTCCCGCTCACAGTGCCATGACCCAGCTCACGAGGTTGAGACTGAGACTATTGCCTACAGAAGACATACAGGAGAAGACATGATCCATAAGGGACTGCAGAAGACTATTTCCCCAAGGTTTGGAGCAGGTTGTCCAGAGAGGTGGTAAATGCCCTGTCCCTGGAAACGTCCCAGGTCAGGTTGTCTGGGGCTCTGAGCAACCTGCTCTAGTTGCAGATGTCCCAGCTCACTGCAGGGGGGTTGGAGTAGATGACCTTTGAAGGTCCCTTCAACCCAAACCATTCCATGATTCCATGGCGGTTGCCCGTTGACTCTTGCACATATCCTAGAGCTCTAACGAACTGTATAGCAGCATCTCTCACGGGGACAGGAGTCTGATTTACACTGGAATTTACTGAGGAACTGGATTGTAGAGATTATTCTTATGTTTTCCTACAAATGTATTTTGAAAGCATCATGTATTTCTGTCAATAAACATTCTTATGTAAAAGACTTGTTTCTCAGCTGAGTGAGAAGGGGTGGGAGGAGCAGTTTGTGCTCCAGAGACACAACTGGCCATGGTTTGAGCCTGTTTGGAAGCCCACCATGGTCCTGCTAGCAAGAATGTGTCAAATTGTTGGAAAAGCAGGAGTCAAACCAACCCAGGCTCAGAGGTATCCAGCTGTGGAGGAGCTTGTGTTTTTCCCATGCACAAAGCAGGGTAAGTGGTGAAACAACTTCCCTTAATTCCAAACCCAGGAAACTCAGTGCGGTAAGATGCTCGGTTGATGTGGGCCAGAGCAGCCTCACCACAGCCAGGGCACTGTTTGAACTATCGGTGCCTTTAGGCTCATGGAGGGACGGGCGAGGGGGCTTGTCCTTATTTCTGCATTTCATCCCAGCTCTGTCCTAACCTTCTCCTTGCGCTTAGGGCAGGCTGTGGAGGAGGGAATCAAACCTCACACCCCTAAGCCAAAGCAGCTAAAGAAGGAGCCCATCAAACAAGGGCACCAGCAGCGTGGGCAGTTCAGCAGCTCCATTTGCCTTCCTGTGCCCAAAATAAAACATTTTGTTCCAGGTTAAGTTTCCACTTACGCAAAGGAAGGAAAAAAAAAAGGAATTTGGTTTTATTCAGATAGTAAAACTCGGTGGTTTCCATCAGCCTGTGTTCTAATGCCATATTCCTCCCCAATAAAAGTTCTTGCTAAGCACATGCCGGATTTACGGGACAACGACCTGGCCCATCACCGATTGCAGGGAACAGGAGATTTTCTCGGCTGTGCTGCAGCACGGCAGGAGCAGCAGGAGCATCAGGAACAGTTCCTGCCTCCCAGACAACACCACACCACCGGCTTCACCATTCCTGCACCACTACGAGACCTTCAGAGGTGTTTTCCCATTCTCAGAAGCCAGCGCCGTTAGCACAAACAGATCTGAAATAAACACCCTTGCTGGCATGTACATTTTTATTAAGAAAAAAAATGAACAAAATACATTCTCTCCTTATGTACATTACATACAGCATAACTACAGTGGTAGATATTCCTCATGTCACCCGTTGGTTTATGTACAGCATGGGGCACATGTAGCAACCCAGAAATTATCAAAGAGGATTTATGCCAAGGAAGAAAATTAACACTCCAGGGCTGAGCAAAGATCATCTGTTTAGCTGCAAAGAAAAGGGCAGGATGGGGAATTACCAGAGTCCAGGAACGATGCTGGAAACCACCATAGGCTCAACACAGGACTGGCTGGTCAGTGTTTGACCTCACTGTTAAACCACGGGTGCAGTTCACAGCATTCCTCACCCCACGGACGCCCCTTTCCAGCCCAGGGCTGTCTGCACCTCTCAGTTCAGCTCTCCTTGGGTCAGATGTCCAAGACAACAACTGCAGGACTGACACCAAAGGGAATTCAGCAATCCCTAGCTTCTGGTGTCTCTAGAGATGCTGCTTCAAGTCAGGTGCAAAACAGAAAAAAGGGCCAAATAGTAGACGGGGTGGGTGGAGACTCGCAACTCCAAGCACTACACAGGGATAATCAGCTTTGGGGGACCACACGAGGGGGTAGAGGACAAGAAAATGAATGCTGAAGGTCAAGACAAACACACCATGACATGGTACAACACTAAGGGAAGAGGAGAGGCAACAGCTCAGAGAAAAAGCACCCCTCAACCAGGTGGTGGTGTCTAGCCAGCCAGCTTATCGGTGTTCAACCCTGAGCTACCCCAATCCTGTCTACCCTATCAAGTCATCTAAGACAGAGGCTATTTCAGCAGTTTCAGAGCACAAAGTTCAAAGGGAAAACATTTACTGAGGCTCAATACTTGTAAAATGAGGCAGTTGAAGATGTCCATCTCCACCAGCCCATGAGGATGGGAACATCACCTCCCATTAACCAAGAATGAGCCAACAGGCTTTAATCTTCTGCCCCTGGGTGAAGCAGTTGGCAAGGTTGGGCCCTCCAAGACTCCCATAAACACACTTGTTTGCGTAATTAAGCTCTCTTCTCTGGTCTCCCCAGCACCCCCTCATTTCCTGCTGTGGAGGAGGGTATACTGAAAGACATAGCAGAAAATACAGCCTTAGTAAATAGTAACAGCTACTAATAACCAGGGGTTTGTTTTCTTTTCCACTACCCAGCACAGCAGCTTCTGAAGTGAAAAGTGGTTTGCACATCTAAACATCAACGGGAGGGAGAGAGGGGAGGACAGGCAGGAATCATCAGGGAGAGAGGAAGGAAATATTCACCCTCCGTCGCTAATCTGATTTCCGAATTACCACTGCAGCCAGGAGGGGAAAACAAGTCAGAGCACAAGCGTTCTGTCCTCCACGGGCAGATAAAAGTCTTGCCCGGCGCAGGAGTTCTCCCCACTGCCTGGGGAAGGAAATCAGGCTGTCACCTCCGGAACAGCGCATGTCCCCGCAGGGTAAGCGGAGGCAGAAGGATCAGCCGCTGTTCAGGCTGGACTATTTCCAGTGAAGTCATTTGCAACTAAGAAAGCACAGGTTGGTCAGAGCCGTTTTCCCCTTTTAAGAGCTGAGGGTTTTGTCAAAATCTCAAAAAAAAAAAAAAAAAATCACTTTTCAGCCTTGAAGCAGCTTATTCAACACACAGACCCTGCTCACACACTGCAGCACTTCAGTGAAACACGAAGTAATGGATTGAATCCCTTGGGCAGCTAGTTACAAAGCCGGGGTATTTAAAGTGTATCTTCTCATCATTGGGGAGAAAAACCTGTCTATTGGTATTTGGGATGTGGAGAAGACTGCAACCGCTGCTGTGGTCTGGCCTCCCCACCACCACGTTAATTACAAAGCAGCTAATCGCCTTTAATCTCACCGGCAGCTTTCGTCGGAAAGCTCAGAATGCTTCCAGCCTGCCAGGCCTGGGGTTTTGCAAAGGAAGCAGCTGGAGTATAATGATGTGACAGGGAGAAACCGATGCCTCCATAACCACCACGCAGCTCTAACCTTTACCTCTTCAGCAGGTGCTCCATTAAACTCAGGGAAGTCTGAGGGCACAGCATTTTGGTAGCAGTGAAGAGTCACACCGGGAAAGAAAACCTCAGAATAAGTGGGGGGATACCCAAGGGACCACGCTGTGACCACCGCACTGGACAGCCGATACGCTAAGGAGAGATTTTCCTTTCAAATTTGCAGCAAAACCAAAAATCTAAGCTGGTAGAGCCAGCTTTGAGCTATTCCCTCACACCACTTCTCCCAGGAACAAACTGCGACGCCACGCTAGAGCTGAACAGATTTCTGACAGCAATCAAATACTTAGAGCCTCCGGGTCGTCAGCACAAACTGTGCTGACTCACAGCAAACAGCTGGAAGCCCAGGGAACATGCACCTTGGTCTGCAGCGAGTATAAATTAAGGTTTCTGGGTACTGAAGCGATACGCGGACAGCAGCTTCAGCAAGCCTGTGGCTGTGGATACTCGAAGCACAGCACTGAATTGGGGTCGCAGCAGTTATCTGGAGTTCATCGCTACCAAACCGCAGTCAGGTACATGAAAGAGGAGACAGCAGCAACTTGGTGCCTTTAGGGTACACCCAAGCCATGGAGCTGGCGTTGTACACAACCCACACAACCCAGCTGCTCTCCAGAGGTTTACGTATATAATCAAAGCATTTGTGGGTAATCCACAGCTCCACCCGGTTCTCCGGCCTCTGCCAGCAACACCAAAGTTTACCTGCGGGCGTCAACTGTGCCCTGTTCTCCTGGGACTCCTGCATGGCAATAAGCAGGTCATTAACTGGCTTCCACTCTAAAACCGCGTTTGGAACCCGTGCCTACAGATAAAAGCATCTGGAGTCAATTTATCCAAGCGCTGAGCCATGTACTGTTATAATGGTTCCAGTACAGTAAACCTACTTTTTCCACTCCAACTTTTCATTATAATAGAGGCTTTCAGGAAAAGAGGGCTTATGCCTATAAGTCATTACCACTACTTGAATAATTTCCAGCAGAACCTTTTCCATGACAGGGTATGATCAGCTCTACCATACCCAGAGGCATTCAGATAACTAACAACCTTCTGACAGCACATTTACATTTCAATAATATTTACAGTTTATATGCTACTATCGAGCTATACCAAGTCATACAGTTGTTCTTAAACTCTCCTTTCACAAAATAAGACCCATCTCCAAATTATCATGTGGACTTACTCCAACTGGCCAAGTTCATTCAGAGTTTCTATAATCTTCCCCCTAATCAGAACAGCAATATTTTTTCCTTTTAACTGGGCCCACCTCTGTTTCTGTAATAACTACGGCTATAAAACAACATAAACACTTCCAGAGACATACACAAATTGCTTTTACTGTCAGGACTTCACTTGACAATAGCCAAACATTCCTTAACTCCGAGCCAACCACAAGTAATAAGCTTAAATTCAAAGCATACACTGGGACTCAACGTTTCACAAGACATTTTTCCACTTCTAAAAAGGAACCCAATGGAAACGTATCTAATAACCTTTGCTGTTTTCCCCAGGAGCAGCACAGCATCACATCAACAGAACGGACGGAGATGTCGGAGCGTTCAAGCTAAGGTTGCACAGAGCTAATTTGTACTAGAAGTTTCACGCAATACGCTCTACACAAGTATTTTCTTCTCCAATCTGAAAATACCGGAGGCAGCAGGAGAATTAAGAGTGTTAGCCTTACGTGTACCAGCCACCCTCCTGCGTTTGAAACAAGCGGCACTGATGCTCGTCTTTCTTCCAGAAAGAGCAGCCAACGTGTTTCAAGAGTTCCTCAGAACCCTGCTCTGAATTTATCACGCGCTGGCCGCGGCACTCGCAAGCGCAGGTTTGCACAGCGGGGCAAGACCAGCACACGACGTCGTGACGGAGAGAACTCCCTTCTGAAAACGTGCACGGATCAGGAAAATGATTCAGCAAACAGCTGGCCCACAAAGCCCTACGGAAAACAGTCGTCCAGAGGGTTACTCAGCTTTGGATGGAGCGTCTTCTGGAAGAAGAAACAGCTAACGGTGACCCTGAAAGAAACACACAGATGAAGCTGCCGCGATCCCTTGCCACCAGCCCCACCTCTGCCAAGAGCCTGCCCCTCCTGCAAATAGCTGGGTCCAAGTTCTGCTTCCTGACTCCTCAATCATTACATTTTCAGGCTAGGTTATTGTCAGCAGCAAACAAAAGCTTTCAGCAACTTAATTTAAGCCTGTCACTGCCTCCTTACTCCAGAATCATCTTCATCAAGGGAAGCTTCAGCCTGTTCTTCAGGGAAGTTGCCTCATCTCACTCTCGTTGCCACTGCACAAGGCAAACACCTCAAAAGCTTTTCTAATAGGGTCATCACAGCCTGATTTTCCATGATCAGAGGCTGATTTTGCTAACTGATGGTCTGACCCCTGAGCTATGGGCAAACAGAAGCAAATCCCAGGCTTTTCATTAATGACCACCTCAATGGACGACATGGTGTCCAAAGGGCAAACCAAACTTTTCCAAGGCAAAGTTCTCCTTCCTCATTTCCCTCAGCAAGAGGGAGAGATGCTGAAGAATAAATACATCACAAATGTTATCTTTAAAAGAGCCAGAAGAGGGAAAAAAACACAACTAATTTCACAAACCACTTTGCATCACCCTTCAAGCCTCCCCAGGATCAATACTCATTAATGGGATCCTCAAAAAACAAAGGGCAAGGCAGCGGCTGTAGTCTCCTCATTTTTAAGATCATCACCTAAGTAGGTCCTTCTGCTACGTGAAAACACACTGGGTCACGCTGCAATAGCAGCACTTACTTGGAAGAGCCGTTTTGGCACAACTCGGAAGGACTTCTGCCTCGTGACTGCTATGAGGGGTTGAAGACCAATGTTAAGAAATTCACTTAATTCTGCCTAATCCAAGCGACCAAAAACCAATCTGAAGGGGTTTATTTCACTTGACAGCAACAACTTTGCATAAAGAGTAATTTTGTGTTTTCCAAAGAGACGATCTGCTGAAAAATATTGTAAAGGGCAAGCTGTGCTGAAGGTCAATGTCAGTGAAGAACCAAACTCAAGGATCTCAAAAGGATTTCTTTTTTTTTTTAAAAAAAAAAGATAAATCAGGACTGAAGTCTTAATGTCTGCATCAAGTTTATCCCACTCTGAACTGCTATAGCTTTAAAAAACATACCAGAACTGTGCAAACTTTGGCGATAAAGACCCCAGTCGCCATAAATGAGTCCCTCTCTGGTGAGAAACGACGCTTTTGCACTGCCTTATTTACAAGTTAACAGAATTTAGAGGTAAATTCCTGCAGTGCAGAGATTTCGCGGTGGTAAATCCATACACAAAGTCACCTTATAGCGTAAGGTAAAGGCAAATACAGCTTGTCGTGTCTAAGCTGAAGAGCAGACTCTGCTACAGCCTGTGAGCAGGAGGGTGAGGGATGGAGACGTCTCACGTACAGCCTGTGTATTTATACTGCTGCAAGCGCTGTGCTGTGAAACATTTTCAGGTGGCTGCTTTCAGATCAAGTGGGTTTTTTTTTTTTTTCCTGCTTGTACTTCAGTGTAATGATCACATCTACCACGGTCCTGGAATATCACCAGCATCTTTAAAGATCTGCTCGTAATTAAATTCAGGCTCCCCCTGTAACTGCTTGTCAATAACTGGCTTGTTCTGAAAATTTCTACGGCGCTGCTCAGAATTTTTAATTAGGTTTTAAATCAGGTAACGTAGCGCACACCCGTACAAAGGAATCGTTTAATTTTGACTCCTTGCATTAAGGAAGCAGAACCAAGACAGACCCCTGGCAAAGCCACAAGAAACCTCCGCTCTGGATGAACCTCTCTGGCCACAGGGTGCCTCTGCTGCTCAACAAATCCTGCGAAGCCAAGCAGATACTTTCTGCTGGTTCACCACCAGCTGTAACCCATAAACTGAACTCCTGCGAGCCAGAATCGATCAGCTCGGGAGAAAGGCAGGTCGCTATTTGATCATCCTGAAGTGCTCTCATTAGCTGGCATTGTCGCTCCTGCAGAAGCAATGCTCACCTCGCTCAGACAGATCAGTCGGCTACGCTGCGCTACAAAACACCGAGCCAGGCTGCCCGGCTCTGCACGCACCCCGCGCCGAGACAATGTTTTGATCGAATTTCCGTAACGCAAATCAAGCCTGACGCAATGCCCTGCTCAGCGCCAACGCCGCTCACAAAGCTTTTGGCATTCCTGAACTTCCACTGTCCACTCACCAGGGCTCCTCGGGTTGGTCTGGGGTTCAGCCTCATCCGGGGTCATCGGAGGTTTACACGTAGGAGACCTTGGCTGATCAGAAAACTCTCACAAAAACCCAATTAATCCCCCGACCAAGGTTGGGGAGTACACCGAAACGAGTTCTAAGTACTGGAGGGCCACAGCGTTTTGGTCGGCCGCATCGAAAGCGGTGGGTTCGACCTCAACAGAAACACCACCTCAGCTGGAATATTCCCTCGGCACAGCACTGCCGGCATCTACACTCGTACCACATCAGCTCTGCTTTGACTAGTTAAAGCATCAGCGAAGGTGGCACTTTGTAGAGCTTATCAGTGATGTAAAACTTTCCACGTCACTGGAAAAAAGAAAAAAAAAAAAGCAAGTGTTTCAAAGAAACGATTTAATCAGATTTGACGGACTGAACGATGTGCCGAGTGGATTCTTCCGCTGACACCTGATTTGCCATCGATGTCTAACCAGTCTCAGGTGATGGGTTACTTCCAAACCCTGTATTTGTCCTCCCTGAAGACAAGCCCAGCCTCTAACGCATCGTTCCTTCCTAAGTGATTAAACACAAGTATGTGTTTTTAAATTTATTTCTAACGTACCAGGACGACAAAAGTCACACAAAGAACACGACCAAGAGGTAACACGATGCAATCAAAGCAAGCAGACACTCGAGCTCTGGAAAAGACACTTCACTAACTCTTTATTTCAAGAGTCCAAATCAGCTTTGCACACACAAGACTTCCATCAAGTTCAACAGGAGCCGTGTAGCCACAGCGGGTGCAGCAATGATGCCCTACTGGCACAAACATTTCTCCACATAAAGCTTTGCAGTCTCGTATAAATATTTACAGCTGCCAGTTTGTACTGAATGTTCAACTGGCAGCAAATGCGACAAGTTTCTAGTGCTGCGGATGCGCATCCTCCATTCCGCTTCACAGCGCAGCACCAAGCCCTTACCTTATTTATAAAGGTTTTCAGCGAGGAAGGATATATTTTTTTTTTTTATACATATGCATCAGCTTTCAAAGAGCTTTATGCTAAAAAGACCTCCCTCACATTCAGATCTAGGTCTAAAACGCGTTTAGAAGTGAGTGAGCTGCACTACGTAGGAAGGAGACAAGCTGTTGGGAGCAATCCTCGTTACATTTACACACTGACGAACGCACACAGAAGCAAAGGCGCAGGGAAACGAAGACAAGCTGCTTCGGAAATCCTACACCCAACCCGGCGTCGGGTTGCAGAGGTTGGGTGTGCGTGGGGTGGAAAACCCAGTTCCGCCGGGCTCGGCGAGGACCTGCAGAGCAGCGAAAACAGAGCAGTCCCTGGAAAGGGGCCGGGGCGGCTGACGCCTGCGCTGCCGGTTTCCAGCGGTTTCTCTGAGGTTCCCACTTGCCCGTCAGGTTTAAGTGGAAAGCTCCAGAACACAGAAGTGTGACACGGGGGCGTTCAGGTTTGGATCGCGTATCAGATGCAATCAGACGCTACTGTCAGCCCGATTCTGGGATGAGGAGACAGAGAATCCGTAACACGTGCTCCCCTTCACGTGACACACCGCGATTACAACACTCAAGACACAAACGTTACTGTTACCTCAACGCGTGCCAGTGTCCTGCCGCCAAGTTATTCAGCTGCCGAGGATGGAGTTGTGGGATAAAGCAATATATCATGACTAGCTACAAAGGAGCAAAGAAACCCCCCCCCACTTTCTCATGAAACCCAAAATAAAACCCATCATCTTTAATTCCAGACAAATCGTAGTTTTTCCTCTACAGGCAAAAACGGTCACTGCATGATTGGGTTTTATTTTTTTTTCTTTCCCCACACCTTTTCATCTTACATTTGCTAACTCAAAATCCAAAGTCAGAAAAAATATATATATTTAGTCAGAAGTACGTCAGTTACATTTTATTCACCTACTCCAAGGGAAAAGCTTCAGGGATTCACCATACAAGTATAAAACCCCTTCCAAACACCTGGGGGTTACTCTACTACTTCATCCCAGCAGTCAATCGATGCAGTAAAAAAATTAAAATACTGAAAATGGATGCTTTTTCCCCTCTTCCACGTGTCCAGTGATGGCTCTGTTACAGCGTGATGAGGTCCACCAGGTTGCCTTTGGGAGGGGTCATGTTGTCTGGAAAGAAGTTGACTAGCGTATCGAACAGCTGAGTTCTCTGCGCATACGTGTGGTCGACATCTGAAAATCCTGGGGGAGGGAGAAAAGAGGAAGCAAGTCAGCGCTCGCTACTTCAAACGCTCAGGTTAGCTCTGGAATGTACCAGCTGTCCATTTTGGACCGATTTTAACTGTTTGTTACTGCTGCCTCAGCTAATTAACAAGGCTGCCGGCTCTCTGTCCCACCGCTACGTCCGTAAGCACCCAGAGATCACATCACCCCAAGCCACCACCGCAATCGAAACACCATAAAAAGTAGTAACAGCCCTGAAGAACCAGGGGGGGAAAGCAAGAAGCCTCAAGGGACTGCTCTGATGTCCCAGAAAACAAAATCTGCGGCGCTGTTTTTATTTGGTGCCTCATTTCTTGTGTCCTCCGGCTTCCCTCGTTATCTCCACTGCTGTCCTCACCAGGACCGGTACCTGTGCTGCTCGCAGTTTGCTCTGCTGATGGTGGGAGCCCCAAGCCCGGGTTGCTGTTTCATCACTGGGCTGGCACCGAGGACCCGGGCTGCCTCTTGGCACAAGGGTGCTTGGCAAACCAGTTGCGTGAAGTGCTGCCTCCCAACGGGGGAGGGCTCACTGGTGGCAGCAGCATTGTTTATCCAAATCCCCACGCTTCAACCAGCAACAGCAAGAACAATAGAGCGGGCGGGCAAACCATTTCCTCTGCTTTGTGTCACTTCAATCCCTGGTATCTCGAAGGAATGCTTTTTAATTCAGTGAACTCACTCGTCAGTTAATCAAAGTCAACGGAGTTAATCAAATCAAGGAGGGATGGGGGGGTTTTGTTTTATTTTAGAAGCACCACTTGAGGTATGAATCCTCCTATCCGTAAAGCCAACCTCTGAATAAAGGTGTCACACAAATAGCGTGTCAAGAACTAGTTCATCTTTTAGAACACTTAAAACGAGGGAAAAAACAACTTTCCAAAACTCGGGCTTTCTTTCTTTAAGAAATTCATCTCACAGCATCAACTCGATGGTCTAGTTGTGGTCTTCCAAACCACACACGCTCAGCAGAGCTTCCCCATCCAGCTCCTCCCCTCCGTTCCTTAGACTGGGAATTACATGCTCGTTAGAGCCTGAAGTCATCCATGCTCGGGGTGACGTGAGGTCAACGCATCGTCACAAGAATGTCAGTTATGCCTATAGCCTTCCTACAGCTCGCCCGGGACTCAGCTCCCAGCTGTTCAAAAGAGTTAACTGGACAGAAGAGCAAAACGGATCACGGCTTTGGCTCAGCCCTCCTGTTTCCAGCCCTCCATACCACTGTTTTCTTCGCTCTTGACATTCTGCCCGAAGAACTAGTTCAGCAAAGAACAGAGCGAACCAAACTACTCCAGGCATTGCAGTTATCACAGCAAACAGAGCCACAGCCACGCTGTGAGATTCCAAAGTGACAGGACAGGGGGTGCTTTATTTTGACCAAAGCTTCTGTTTAGTTGGGTAAAAGCGAAACCTCAGATGTAATGAGAGACAGAAAATGATCGTGGGAGGCACAGGTTTAAAACTGCTGGTGAAAGACGTTGGAAATAAGGGCTCGAGGCGTTGGACACTGGTCATTACAAATATTCTCTCAAATGTTTAAATAGGGGCACTTTGCATATTCAAACTGAAAAGAGCATACAACAGTCATATGAACTACAACATTTGGAATAAAAACCAGTAGAAACTAACAGTAATTATGGGAGGGAACATGACATAATTTTTCTGACACACAATACTCACCGAGAGTGGTGAAATCCGAGCCGGACTTAAATAACGCTGAGGCAAGAAGCTGAAACTGCAGAAAAGGAGAAAAAAGAAAAAGGAAAAAAAGTGTTATTAATTGCACAGGAAAAAACCCCAAAAGATTCATAGAAGTCCAAGTGGCTTTAGAGTGTTGAGTTTTCTTTGCACAATCCTTAGAACTACTGAGCCACACAGATGAGTAACAGCAGCAGAGACTTTCACAGAAGTGAGACAATTTGTCTCCTTGGCAGAGAGAGTGGGATGGTTTTTCCTAGAATTAGAGCAGCGTTGATGCAGTGAAAGGTCCTTGACTGGCAGCCCTAAACCCGAGTTTTTTCTAGCTCCATTTTCACCTCTCCAGCAGATATCACAGCGCAGAAGTGAGGTACTGCCTCTTCCACACAGCTGCACTCCCAGGGATGGTACGGACCCGTCGAGGAAGGGTTAGACAGCACGAAAACAGGGGAACTGCTCCAGTGCAGCACGAACTTCTTGAACACGGAGAAAGCTTTAAATGGCAACAACCTTTCTGAACTGCCAGGGAAGCTCGAAGCACAAGTTGAAGGCAAGGACTTTAAATAAAATAAAAACAAAACTAGAAGTTCTTTGCTTGGGAACATCAGAATCATGAGTAAAAACGTTTTAAGTAACACTTTGACTATTTTATTCTGTTTTACTCTCCCTTGCTGTCTTGCTGACAGAGGTGAGCGCAGGATCTTCCCCTGCCCCCGGCTGCTGCTGTTGCAGCAACGCTCAGTGCTCTGTCATGTTTCCTTAAAGAATTAGTCGATCCCTTCAAGGCTTGTAATGTTTTATCTCCTGTCTGTGTGTCTTTACAGCACACAGCCCGAAGGGAAGAAGGAGGGTGGGGGGGAAAACAAAGAGAAGCAAAGATATTCATGGAAGGAATGGGAAGAACAGCCAGGAATTACATATCCATCAGTTTAATTTAAATTTAAAAAAAAGGGGGCACACAGACAATTTGCAGGCATCTTGGAGCGGAGAAGGGGATGAGAAGCAGCCAGTGTGGATTGGCAACCACAAGCTGTATCGTATCAACCTGATTTCTTCCACAACGAGGCAGCAGGCCCTGGCTGGGGCTTGATGACAGAGATTGTCCGTTCGAACTTCACAGGACTTCTGATGCTTCTCTGTGATATTTAAGGCAAATTATCAAGACATCACCGAGATTAAACTAACAAAGAATGGCGAATCAGACAAAGTAACTTTACTGTGGGTAACCATCAATGGTTTGACATCAAAAGGGAGCCATGAATCAGAAGTGATTCAACCATGCCCCAGGGTCAGCATCATTCTGGGTTTTCAGCGATAACCTGGCCTGACAGAACAGGACGCGTTCACCGAGCCCCCAGAGCTCACACCACGCTCAGACAGATAGTGCTTCAGGCTGTTTAGCCATTTCATCCAGCTTCCAGTGATGGATGGAGGTGCAATTCAAATCAAGCTGAACAGGGAAAATCAGCTATATGAAGCAGGTTGGGGTAGCTGGCCTCTGCGAAAACCCCTTTAGGAGTTATAATAGACCAGTATCACCCTATTGCATAGAAAATGCCCGAAAAGAAGCAGGATCTTCAAATGAATCAAGTACTCCTGCTGTTGTCAAGGCCGTGAGTCTCATCTACAATACAGCAACCACTTTGCGATGCCCCGTATCAATTAGCAACACAGGAGAACACTAGGAAAAATGAACTGGTCTGAAACTCAAGCTCTGTGAAGAAAGTTGGAAGGAGTGAGGGTTGCAGAGCCTCCAGAGCAACGTCCAAGGATGAAACTGCAAAAACAAAGTCACAAATCCAGAAGTCTGCCACAAAAAGGTAAATCTAAGCAGTGCCAGAAGCCACAAAAACCCTTCAGCAGTTTCAATATGACCTCTAGAAAAATAACAGACTGAAATAAGGGCCGTAGCGGGCTGGGGTAAGTTTGCACCCTCTGGGGAGTCCGTCACTGAAGCTAGCGCTGGAGGTATTCGAGAGCAGGTTAGAAAGATTGACAGGACTGACAAACTGCAGAGCAGGGGAAGAGGTTGATTAAGTAGCCTCTTGAGCGCCAGGGTATGAAATCAAGAGGGACCGCAGTGCCACCCGCGTATTTCACTGCTAGCCTAACTTCTAAGAGTTGCTTGGCTCCGAATCAGCAACGGACTTCAACAGATGCCCAGCATACAGAGCTCCAAAAGATGCAATAATACCGGTGGCTAAATCTGTGCCGCTTCTGGTCGCAAATGCCATGTCCTGGCCACCCTCCCCTCCCACACAATTGCCCTATGGGCCTGCTGCCAACTGCCTGAGAGCGCACGAAGCCGGCTGTGCCGGGACAAAGCCGCCGCCACATGCTTCAAGGGGTTCTCTCGCTCCCCCAGCAACGCCGGCAGCCATCCTGCTGTAAACAGAAAAGCAAGACCGTGCCTGAGGCTGAATCTCAGGATGCCCAACTAAGGGCTCATGTAAGCGGGATCTAGCTAGTTACTCGCTGAACTGAGACCAAAAAAATCTGTGGAAAAGACCTTCTGCCAAGAATTCCAGCCTCATCTGCACTAGGCACGGTGGATTTTCACGGCTACAAGTCTTTCCAGCTTTGTGGGGTCGCAGTATCTCCTCTCCTTCCTCACTGATGACACTGCACTTCAGTTAACCTTGAGGCTTGTTGTTTGTTCTGAAATTATATTTTATGTATCATCTCACATTTAAAAAGCACTTTCTGATAGAAAAGTCAAACATGTTAAGTTAAAAACATCAGTTATGGACAGCACTGAGCCGGTTCACTCCACATCTGCATTATGATGCCAGCCTCCACGATGATGGTCTCCCAAAGGACCTCGACTCTTTCCAGTGCACAGGACAGTGACTGCTTACTTAACAGCAGGTCTCCCACACACCTCTCACGGCACACATGCAATGCAGTGTGTTCTTTGTGAAGTCCAAACTCTGCTCTAAAGAAAGAATTGATTTCTTCACCAGTTTTTTTTCTATCTTACTAACTGTAAGCTTCTGAATTCACTTGCAGCCAGAAGAGCAAAGTCCTCAAGCTAATCACAGCTCAGATCTCTCCCAAAAGGCACCCGAATGAAAGAGCCAATTAATGACCGTCTAGGAAAAACAATTTGCTTAACGTCACACAGCAGCTCTGTTACAGAGGCAGGACCAGAATTCAATTATCCAGCAGAAGCATCCAACTGTTTTCATCACACCACCACCCATTCTCTTCTGACAATCCCTCTGGTTCACCAGCTCCATCCATTTCAAATTCAGTCTCTATTCAACACACAACAGTTGCCTTTATTATACAATTAACTTCTCTCTTGGAGATTCATCCCACTTCTGAACTGACGCAGGGGTTCCTCAGAGATAAATACGGATATGTATATATATACCCCTATCTTTGTCAGCCACGCAGACAACAACCCTCAGCAGATTTGCAGATGACACCAAGCTGGAGCGGTCAACACACCTGAGGGACAAGATCCATCCAGAGGACCCGGACAAGCTGGAGACTGGGTCTGTGTGAACCTCCTGAGGTTCAACAAGGCCAAGTGCAAGGTCCTGCAAATGGGTCAGGGCAATTCCAAGAAGAGATACATGTTGGGGATAAAGGTACTGAGAGCAGCCCTGTGGAGAAGGACTTGGGGGTGCTGGTGGATGAAAAGCTGGCTGTGAGATGGCAACGTGCACTCACAGCCCAGAAGCCACCCGTGTCCTGGGCTCATCCCCAGCAGCATGGCCAGCAGGTCGAGGGAGGGGATCCTGCCCCTCTGCTGCGCTCTGCTCTGGGGAGACCCCCCTGCAGGGCTGGGTCCAGCTTGGGGCTCCTCAGCACAGCAGAGACAGGGAGCTGCTGGAGCGGGGCCAGACGAAGCCACAGGAATGATGGTAAGGTGGAACCCCTCTGCTGGGAGGGCAGGGGAGAGAGTTGGGGGTGTTCAGCCCGGAGCAGAGAAGGCTCCAGGGAGACCTTAGTGCAGCCTTTCAGTGCTTCAAGGGGCCTGTCCGAAAGCTGAGGAGGGGCTTTTCACATCAGGGGCTGTTGGGACAGGACAAGGGGTGACGGGTTTAAACTAAAAGAGGGGAAATTTAGGTTAGATAGAAGGAAGAAGTTCTTCACTGTGAGGGTGGTGAGACACTTGGAAGAGGTTGCCCAGCGAAGCTGTGGATGTCCCATACCTGGCAGTGTTCAAGGCCAGGTCCTCTGGGGCTCTGAGCTCTAGTGGGGGTTGGACTAGATCATCTTTAAGGTCCCTTCCAACCCAAACCATTCCAAGATGATATATGGTTAACTAATATAAGGCTGGATTAGTTACGTCTGGTGCATTCGTTATATAAATCTGGTTAATGAATATATGGTTAACTAATACAACCAACCACATTCAGAGTGGCCAAATCAAGACTACGTGAATAATATTAATTCTGGCATTTTCCAATTTATGACCTCTGTGTTTCCAACTTTATTGCTCTTTTATCAGTGGGGTGTGCTTTTTCCAGGTTTCTACCTATGGCAAGGAAGCAGCTCTGCCTTGCGGCAACCCATGCCGGTCGTAGAACACTGGCTGCACGCCTCTGCGTTGAGTGCAAATGAAATGGTTATCGCTTGCGGGGAATGAATGAGTAACCCCGTTTGGGATACCCGGCAGGTTGTGTGAATCAGACAGAACTCCTCCTCCCTAAGGTCTCTACGGTGAGCGCTCAGATTGCAGCATAAAACACTTTCTCAGGTTTGATCGGTTCTGTTGGGACGGCGGCTCATAGCGTAGGCTCAAAAAAGCAAAGAGAGGCCCAAAGTCTTTGAGGACGGAGCCATCGCTAGCCGAAGTTAGGAAGGCTGAACGCTGTTTCTGTAAAGGCTTCTTGGCTTCAAAGCTTCTGCAGCACTCAGACTCTGAGGCTTTACAAAGAATCACAGCAGGACACAAAGAAGAGAAACATGCTTTTCTTAGCTCCTTCCTAGAACTATTTTTCCCATTTGGGCTCCGATTTTCCCAGAAATATCAGTCTAATGCAGACTCAAACAATACTTTTGGGCCCTGCTGCCTCTATCTGGCAAATTTATTAAAGACAAGGTTTTAAGAATGGAAAGTATGAAGCAGCCTTGAAGAGGGGCCTCCAGCCTCAGTGTAGAAGCTAGTCAGGTCTCAGATCGGCCTCCAGGTCCTTGCTCTTTCTCCTACCATGGTCCAAGAAAAACAAGTTTTACTTGCACCAGTATCTGTTTTACAGCGATCATGAGCTTCACCAGTAGTTGAATCTCAATATACAGAATCATCTTACTCTCTCTTGCTATTTTTTGTACCGTCTTGATTTCTTCTATAGCCCACTAAAGCAGCAGCAAAGTTCTGGGTATGGTTACTGCAGCGTTCAAGAAACATCACCTTTAGCCTTGTCCATGATCTACCCATGGTTTTGTGCTTTAATAGCACCTGGTTTTGCCTTGACAGAAGTACAAAACTGGAAATTCATTTTGATTTTCTGTTTGAGCATCCTTTTATCTTTAAAAGCCTCTAGCTCTAAACTACCACCAAATGCACGACCGTGTGTATGTGAAACAGAGTGGCACCGACGCTGCCAGATGTTTTTACACCAACAAATGCCAGTCTTTTATCCAACTTTAATCTCTCCATGAACTAGAATATACGAACTAACTTCAGTGTGGTCTGGGGATCTCCCCTCCTTTACATATAGTGTCAGAGCTATTCATCCACGGCCAGAAGAAAAAGATTCACCGATGGGAAAACACTGAGTTAAGTGAAGAGGTTTAAGCAATTTCTTAAAGAGAACTGGATTTGCATTTGTGGGCAACGGCAGAGGCAGAGCTGGCACGTAGCCTGTGGCTACTAAAACAAGCACCCATGCGATACCTCTTACTTGCAGGCATCTTCTTCGCTCTAGGATAATAAAAAGAGAAATAAAACGACAATCCTATTAACATCCCCAAAATTCACAACCAAGGAATGAAAATCTGGGGCTACGTTCCTACTATCAATCATTCACGCTACTTTAAACAAAATGGGTTACTAACGCCAAAGTGAGTTTCGAGAACAGTCTGTTTATTTTCTTTGGCATCCAACTCCAAACAGCTGAAGAGACTTGCCTAACTGAGTTAGAAGAAATTACTTCCATTATAAAGCATTTAAGCCTTTCCTCAAAGTGAAATTCCGCTTGTAAGATTATATAACGCTACCCATATCTCAAGCCATAAACCATGAAACCGTATAGACCAGTCTCCAAGAGAACCGCGGCGCAAAGTCGGAGCTAAACCTCTTCAGCTTGGTCCTTCCCAAATTTAACAGTTGCCCTCAAGAGGGAAAAGAACAGGCAGAAACCGAGTCCCTTAGGATCTGCCCCGCTGAGAGGCCGTACAACGCTCAACGGCTGTAGCCAGCGCAGAGGAAGCCCATCAGATACATGGTCTTCGATATTAATTAAAGCCATCTCAGCTACAAATAACGACAGAGTATGTAGGTGCCCGGGCTGCGATACGCAATCAAACTGGTGCTTGAAATTTGATATGGAATCCAAAAAGCCTGCGTCAGTCCTCTGGAAAGCGCGAGAGCTCTTTGAAGATGGAATGCCAGAGCGAAAAGCCAACTCAATGTGATAACCGGAAGGTAAATTGACGTCAACTGGAAATGCACCCAGTCAGAACCAGCGCAGCAGCTGGCTCTGTGCCACTCACCCGGCAGATCTGTTCCAGTGTAAAAGGCTTTGGGAGTTAAAGCCTTCTGACCAGCACAATTTAAACAACACAACCACCCGAAAGCCAAACAAAAAAGCCTCCCAGAAACTGGTAAATGATTTTAGGAGACCACTGGAACGGAAGCTTTATTTCTGCTGAGTGGTACGTGTTGATCTGACGGACAGAAGCTGTTGAATTTTGTTCGGATCAGGCGTTAGGCCTGCAGAGAAAGGAATCACAATACATTCACTCAGCTGGATTGAGCTACCTAAGCTCATGCTAAGCTCACATCTAAGTTCATTGCCGTGCAGAACACTAGTACGCTCTGTGAAAAGGGGTACTTGGGGTTTTTTAAACATTTTATTCTATTTCTACCTTGCAGGATAAAGCTTACTACTCTTCCCCAAAACCACACAGTCAGGTAAATTCTTCATTCTTGCAAAGTGGACAAGTTCAATTCTACACACTGAACTGGGAAAAAAAAAATCAAATGTAGAATATTAAAGGATTTCCTATGCCAGATGTGGTGCTGGGAGACATGGTTCAGTGGTGACCTGGCAGAGCTGGGTTACCAGCGGGACTCAATGATCTTAAAGGACTTTTCCAACCTAAACGATTCTCTGAGCACAATGTGCAGCTTTTACGGCAGTTCCTTTGGTCTGCTGGTGACAGTAGGCAGCAGGAACTAAAAGGAGGGCAGCTTGCTGACCGCACCACTAAAGTTTTCTGTCCAGGCAATACAAAGGCAGAACCAGCCATGAGATCTAAGATCTCTTCAGGAGTCTCTCTGAGGTCTTTCTTTAGGCCAAAGAGAGACATGGCCATCGCAGGCCTGATGGGGCTCCCAGCACACGGGTCTGACATAGAGGAAAAGGGAGACCAGAGAACACAGGACATGGTCTTGTAGTGGGGGAAAGGGAGAAGAAGGGGAGAAGAGAGCCGCAGAATGGTTGTTGTATGTTATAGGTTACTGGAGGTTCAAACTGGAAGAGGAAAGCGCTACTGCACTGGGAAGATGAGGCATAGCTGGGCCAAGCCCCCCCCACCCAAGCATTGCTGCATGGGGAAAAAATAAACATCCCCTTTCCTACCTGCAGAAAAGCAGCATTATCTGTTATTTGTCTTTCCTGTGCTAGAAACAGCTAGGAAGGATGTGAAACTACTTCACATGGGACAATTTAAATGAGAAAGCACGTAACAGGCACCAGTACTTCAGTGCTGTACTGGATCAGATGTTTCTAAAGGCTGACCAGAATCTATGGCAAACGTGACGGGTTCCAAAATCCGGATACGAGCGTTTTTCACTTAATTCTTCTAACCCTACAATTCTACACTGTGCATATGCAGGAGGCATATCCTCCCCCAAAAGCTTTTGGTGTCTGTATAATGATCTTTTCTTTATCTAAAGGAACTAGCTAAACCCACCAGATGAAGCGATTTAATCCAGAGACTCAGCCCACTCTATCGCCATTTTATAAAAGGAGCTGTCAAATCCCTTCCAAAGTCATTAAGGCAAGAACAGAGTAAGATCCACGGTCTCATCTTCCTCATCTACGCGTCAGCAGCTGAACGGTTGTACATCTAGCTGGCTGCCCCAAGTTCCGCATGGAAATTAATGGCAGAGTCAAATCAACGACCTTCTCTGACACTTTGCACTATTTCTTTTGCACAGTGACATGTACAGCAGCAACAGAATTGAAACAGAAGATGGGAACGGATTCCCAGAACAAATAAAAGCAAATGTCTGCTGGATAATATTCAAAAGGTGGAAGAAATAAGTTTTTAAGCAACACGTATGTACAATCTACTTCCAGAAATACTGGTCTAGTAAAAACCTCCTTCCCTGCCCCGGAGCTACTTAATATTGACAAGCCACGAGGCAGCGTGAATACGAGTTTCTACTCCCTTCCTACCGCACAACCAGGCTCGTGACATTTCAGAGAGTTCACATTTCAATTACAGCTCCCAAAATACACCCCAGTACACTGGAATTAAAACAAAGGCCTGGTCTTCACTATCACGAGTACAAAAGCCATTTTAGCTGGACCTGCAGCTGTAAAATGACTCTGACGCTTTAGCACGGAGAAATCCAGGATAGAGCAAAGTGTCACGCACCTGTAGAGCTTTTTCAAACTGAATAAAAACAAGGTTGAAGAGGTTCAAAACTTCCACATGAGAACACAGTTTAAGACTGGGCTGGTTCATCGTTACCTCTTTTGTCTCCTCGGGGTCCGAGTGATCCACGGTTACGTACAAATCATTCTGCAGGTACTTCAGTGCACTGAGAGGGTCAGTCTGAGCTTTTTCTTCAAACCTGTGAAGAAGAGGCGGAAAACTTGAGCACAGCCATTTCCTTCAGGCTTAAGTACTACTGTTACTACAAAGAGCAAAACCTTCAACCCTGTATTTCCAAAAAAAGTGTTAACGGCAGCTCAGCCTCGTGTTTGCCGGAGCTTTGAGACCAGACTGAAGCATGGAGGAGGGTTTTTTGGGATGTAAGGAATTTACGTGGGTAAAGAATTACACTCATATGAAAAATATTCACAGGTATATGTATATCAACTTAGTGAGACATAAATATAGTGCCCTAAAATCCCACCTCTGGACAGAGCACACGTACATAAAAACCCTGCGCACCACCACCATGGTTTTCTCATTGTAACAAACAGAAGCTGTAACTTCTGTGAATTCCTTGAAGACGTTCCCATCGCTCTCGGAAAATGATTCCGAGCTCAGAACCTGCAGTGAGCAGAGCTACTTCCCTGCAGCACTGAGCTGGGTGCATAAGCCCTGAAAGGATGAGGTTTTAATTATCTTTTTCACCTATTGCCTATCGGAGTGCAGTATGACACTCTGTCTGCCATCTTCTGAATCACCAATACACAGTATTAAACCTTCCCAGGAAAACAGCTCGGATGATTCTGGATTCCAAGATGAGGGCCCTAAAAAACATCTTCTCCACTTCTTAACTGCCGGGTATCAACTGCCTTACAGGAATGCAAGATATTTTATTCATAATATATTTCCGTTACCCTTAACAGGGTATAGCTTCTCGAACTGAAAGAAGTGACACTGAATAGATTTAATCATGTTGTTATTTTTTCATTTGGGTCATCTACTTGGCTATTTACACTGTGGTGGACATCTGCAGCCGGGATTTCGAAATGGTCTAAAGATACTGGTCGTTCAGCCAGTGCACGGAGCACAAAGTCAAATTCTGTTACCTGATGTACATGACATTTTGGTAATTAAGCACTATTTCTTTCACACATTCACACAGAATTTTTTGGATGATATCGCCATGGTCCAGAGAGCTGAAGTACCTTCAGTGGAACCTCTGACACCTTGCTCTTCTACGCCTGGCTGGCTTGGCTCCACTATGGCTGACTGGTATTAAACCAGTTAATTGGCCAAACAGGACTCAAACTGAAGCAGTGGGTTTGCTGTGTGTGCAATCGCAGCACCTGTTCTGGTACCCAGAACTTGAGGGAGTGCAGGTAACAGGCAGCCAAGCAACTCCGCAGCAGTTCAGCTCCAGCTCTGATTGGCACTTAAACTCCAGCAAAGCACCCATCACACCAGTCCCCAGCCGGTTACGTTTGGCTTCTCCGTATGGACCCCAATAAATGGGAGCACGGTGGATAAACCTCAAAGTTCAGCCAGACAGTATCGTAGAGTCACAGAACAGTTTGGGTTGGAAGGGATCTTAAAGATCATCTAGTTCCAGACCACTGCCATGGGCAGGGACACCTTCCACTAGACCAGGTTGCTCAGAGCCCCAGACAACCTGGCCTTGAACGCTGCCAGGGATGGGGCAGCCACAGCTTCTCCGGGCAACCTCTTTCAAGTGTCTCACCACCCTCATAGTGAAGAACTTCTTCCTAAAATCTAATCTAAATCTTCCTTCTTTCAGTTAGAAATTTTTGCCCTTGTCCTTTCACTCCTCTCCCTAATGAAGAGCTCCTCCTCATCCTTCCTGTAGCCCCCTGGAAACACTGCAAGGCTGCACTAAGGTCTCCCCACAGCCTTCTCTGCTCCAGGTTGAACTCTCCCAGCTCCCTCCCCTGTCATCCCAGCAGAGGGGTTCCACCCTCCCATCATTCCTGTGGTCTCCTCTGGCCCCGCTCCAGCAGCTCCCTGTCTCTGCTGGGCTGAGGAGCCCAGAGAGCTGGATCCAGCCCTGCAGGGGGGTGGAAATATGCAACATTTCCTTTGCGTGCAGTTTAAGGAAGAGCTGTCTCTGGAGGTTGCACAGCTCCATTTGCATACCACCTCACAGGGGTTTAATAAGCCTCCCAGATTACTGAGCAAGACCTTTATTCGTTCTTGCAGGTACTCACATTTATTGCGTGGCTAATCAGCAAAAGGCCTCATCTAGCCCCAGCGACCGTGAGTTGAGTATAGCAATTTGCTTGCTGCCTCAGAAGTAAAATACCATCAGTAAAAACCAACCTCCAGCTCTTGGCAGAACCTGATAACAAAGTATTCTAACCAAGAATGCAGAAAGAGCTATTTATTGGCTTCAAATGATTTGCTGGGTCCTGAAAGGCCGTCTCGCTGCTGCAATTTCTTGCCTAAGGCAATACCATAAGCTTGATTTTGAAAAGCTGTTGCCCTAAATAGCAAATATAAGGCAGCTCTGAAACATCTAGAGTCCAAAAAGCATCATGGTGTAGCTGAATCCTGCATATGTGAGATCTTTCAAGTGATTCTGAATGAGAAACTCTGATGAGCTCACCACAGTTGAGGCTCAGATGTGCAAAGGCATCCAGCCCCCAGACTTCATTAGCATCTCTGCGAGCTGCTACTATCTCCTAGCACAGCCTTTCAGAAACATACTCCATTTCCTTGGGAGGTGACAGTACCGAAACAAGATGAGCAGCAGAGTAAGGAGGGAATCTAAAAATTCCCCACGATGCCCCACACAACAGCCAGATTTTTCTAGTTTTAGAGTAACATCGGCAAACCAGAATAAAGTTCGTTTGGTAGTTTAGCCCTGCCCCACTGCTTTTTACTACTAAAATATTTTTTTAAATCAAATATAACCAAGAAATGTGCAGACCATCATATAACCAAAGTGACATTTTCCAAAATTGTTTACAAGATACTCAAGCTTTAGCAACTTAAAAAAAAAAAAGACATTTTGGAGAAGAAAATTGCGAAACGTTTTTTGGTTCTATACCTGTGCTTTCTTATGAGGTATTTGCAGTGTCTTAGCAGATATTCCTTCGAAGGTCGACAGAGCTTCAGAGACCAGAAATCGTCTAATCTCATCTTTGGAGAGCAGGACTTACCAGGATTCCCTCCGAATAAGTAATGAACCTGAGCAAACGAGAGGCAGATCACAAAGAGGATTGTTTGTGTACAGTGGTTAAACAAAGACTATTTACTATGTCAGCATCTTTGGAGAGGTTTACTCCGGAGGGAGAAAACTCTGCCTTTTAGACAAGCTGCTCCATCTTATTAGCCATACTTTGTCCCCTAGGAGATGAAGAAAGTTCTCTTCAACTGCTTATATTTTAAGATAATGATAAATCTGATTGTTAGATCCTCCTTCTAACAGATTCCTGAGGTATTTATAAACAAACATCCACAAACCACGCGATCTCTTTCTTCAGGAAAAACCTACAAGCATGATAAATTCTGAAGCATGTAAGATATGAGCAGAAAAGAACAATGCGAGCCAACTCTTTTTGCCCTCAAAATACCAAACAATACTCGAAGTGACGGATAAAAAGGAAAACAAAAAGCCAGAACTGTAATGTTAAAGAACTGAGGAAGTAAACACCAATCTTATCTAGAATCAGACGTCACAACCATTACCAGGATTGTCTTCAAAAGCGGTTCTAGGAACCTGGAGACACCAATCATGGAAATATTAAATATATCTGCACATGAAATCCATTTGTCCTTCATGGTAGTTCAAACGAAATAGTCTAATGGCCATCCTGACAGTTTCAGCATACACTGCCTCAGAAACACAAGGCTAGGCTTATGGTCAGGAGGCTCTACAGAGGAATCTGGACAGGCTGGATCGATGACCTGAGGCCAGTTGTATGAAATTCAACAAGGCCAAGTACCGGGTCCTGCGCTTGGGTCACAACAACCCCCTGCAGCGTTACAGGCTTGGAGAGGAGTGGCTGGAAAGCTGCACAGAAGAAAAGGACCTGGGGGTGCTGGTTGACAGCCGGCTGAATATGAGCCAGCAGAGTGCCCAAGTGGCCAAAAAGGCCAATGGCATCCTGGCTTGTACCAGAAATAGTGTGGCCAGCAGGACAAGGGAAGTGATTGTTCCCCTGTACTGGGCACTGGTGAGGCCACACCTTGAGTACTGGGTTCAGTTTTGGGCCCCTCACTGCAAGAATGACGTTGCGGTGCTGGAGTGGGTTCAGAGAAGGGCAATGAAACCGGTGAAGGGTTTAGAGAACAAGTCCTATGAGGAGCAGCTGAGGGAACTGGGAGTGTTTAGTCTGGAGAAAAGGAGGCTCAGGGGAGACCATTTCCCTCTCTACAACTATCTGAAAGGAGGTTGTAGTGAGGTGGGGTTGGTCTCTTCTCCCACGTTACAAATGACAGGATGAGAGGAAATGGCCTTCAGTTGCATCAGGGGAAATTTAGGTTGGATATCAGGAAAAATTTCTTTACACAGCGGGTCATTAAGCCTTGGAACAGGCTGCCCAGGGAGGTGGTGCAGTCCCCATCCCTGGAGGTGTTTAACAGCCGTGTGGAGGTGGTGCTGAGGGACATGGTTTAGGGACCCCGGGCGTGCAGGCTGAACGGCTGGACTCAATGATCTTAAAGGTCTCTTCCAACCAGAGGATTCTGTGATTCTGTAAGAGAGGCTAAATTTGAGAGAAGTGGAAGTGTTAAAAAAGGACTGTTTATTTCTTCACATCTTTTGGTATTTCAGACTCTGCACTGTTGATATTACACATGCCACAAAGGGTCTTTGAATACTGAGGTACAAGTCGTCCAACAGGCTACCTTCAGAAATAATCACTCACAACAATTTACTCTGCATCCCACTGATGCAGGCGCTCCGTATTCATATTGGAGGAGTTTAGAAAGGTCATTGGAACAGAGGTTTCTAAAAATAAGACTCTTCAAAACAAGCCCATCAAATAGCTCTTCAGATAAAGCTGAGCAACTGCCATGATTTGGCAACCTTCACAATCACTTGTAAAATACTACTCCATCTCGTGGTACTTTACCCTTCGAAGCCATTAAAGGCAGAACAGTATTTACAGTCTATCATGAAAGTCCGTGAAGATGACAAGCAATACGAATTCTCCATACAGAACCTGCACCCATTTCTCCTTAAAATCCCCCTTATCCCCAGACTTGTAGGCTGGTTGGGTTTCCCAATTTTGATTAACATCCCTCCGAGTGATAAGACAGAAGTATAGTTGTCTTTTTCAGTTGAGGCTGTTTCAGACTAGAAAGAAATTTTAGAGAAAGTTTATTTTAATTGCAAAATATCTGTGAAAGGTTAAGTAAGTATGTCACAGTAACTTAAATTCATGGGTTAATGAAGTTATGGTAACCTTACCCATGGATTTGTGCTCTACTGGTTAATATGCACAAAGCCCTAAGCTTCCGGAGCAGCCATGTACACCACAAACAATTCTAAGTCTAAGTAAGCAGGAAGGTGCCCATTAAAGTCAGGTAGTGCTGAAGAAGGACAGTTGCTTCTGACGTGCAGGGCAAAGTAAAGCCCTTCTGTGAGAGCAGATACTTAACAGTGATTAGTTCATTTTCTCCTAGAAATGTTGGCAACCATCTGTGATCCAAAGGTAACAACGAAGTTTCAAGGGTGAGAACAGCTAGGAACCGTTTGACAAATTTGTAGAGGTTTCATATACTCCATTTGTCCTGGCTTTGGCTGGGATAGAGTTAATTTTCTTCCTAGTAGCTGGTGCAGTGCTGTGGTTGGGATTTAGTGGAGAATAACGTTGATAACACATGGATGGTTTAGTTGTTGCTAAGTAGCGCTTATCCTAAGTTCAGGGCGTTTCAGTTTTCCGGGCTCTGCCAGAGAGCAGGAGATCAAGAGCTGGGAGGGACCATGGCCAGGGCAGCTGACCCAAACTGGCCAAAGGGATATTCCGCACCACAGAACATCATGCCCAGTTTATAAACTGGGGGGAGCTGGCCGGGAGGGGCAGATCATTGCTTGAGTATCGGTCAGTAGGTGGTGAGCAACTGCATTGTGCATCACTTGTCTTGGGGTTTATTTATCTCTCTTTTTGTTATATTCCTTTTTATTACTATTATTATTATATTTTTTAATTGTTGTTATATTTTATTTCATTTCAGTTGTTAAACTGTTCTCATGGCAATGCCCAAGTTGTTTTTTCCAATTCTCCTCCCCATCCCCCTGGGAACAGGCAGGAGCAAGCGAGATGCTGCGTCACCCTTAGTTGCTGGCTGGGGTTATTAAACCACGACACTATTGTTTGCATTTTGATTTCCTTAAGAGCAATAAGACTTAAAAATATCACCAATATATATGTGGACCCTCATACCTTGTGCAACTCGTCGTACACCAGCTGATGGGCGAACCTTGGGCAGGGCTCCTCTTCCTGAAGGCTTTTACCCGGATTCTCTTTTGCTGCTTGGTCATTCTTATAGACACAAGACCTGAAATACAAGGCAGGAAGTATGAGCAGTGGTACCTAGAGGAAGTAGAAAAAAGCTACTGAAAGGCTATAAGGTACAGAGCTCGTATTTCAGTCACTGATTTCCAAGCAGACTTTGGTTGCAACTGAAGATCCATTTTTAAAAAACAGCATTCACCCCTTTCAAAGTGATTGGCTCCACGTTAGAAGAGACCTTGATGACAAAAACGCTGCCAGCTCTGGAAAGGGACAACAGCAACCAGCTACCAAACACACAGCAAATACACCAGGAGGTATTTTCTCAGCATGCTGGATCTAGCAGCTACCTGAAGTGCCACTACATGAGCTGGAAAGAGCTGCTAGATCTAGCAGGAAGACTTCTCCATCACTGTTCATACAGCCAATCACTGTCCTTAGTTTCTAATAACTAGGACCGTGTGTGCTGCTATTAACAACTGACTGAATCTGCTGCACTGGTGATGAAACCTGGCCTTCAGCATTTCCTCCAGGAAAAACTCCTTATAATGGCTTACTTCCCCTCATCCCCTCAAATAAAGACGTTCACATGGTTTCTGTGCTTCGCTTGGCTTATTGCCGTGGTGTCTCTAAAGACTACGGGAAGAAGAGGCGCCTCAAGGTTGTCTTCAGCATTCCCGCTGTGGTTGTATCACCACGAGAGGTTACAGAGCTACCTGGGAGACAGGATCGTGTACGGTTGCTTTCTAAAGAGAGTCAGTGTAGACGGTAGAGACAGCTGCCCTTTCACCGACTTACCAGCTGTTCCTCACAATGTCATAAATCCAGAAGGAATTCCTTACATTCTCTTCCCGCTTCTCCTTGTCTTTACTGAGCCCTGATAAGACATGGATTTCATTCAGTTCTGGATCAATTGTAGCCCTTTGAGTGAAACCTGTCATTGGAACTGACAAAAAAAGAGACAGTTACACACTGAAAAGAACAGAGGACGCAGGAAGGGATCCGAGCATCAGACCAATGCATTTCCCTCCCCCTGCAATTCAGCAGATTTTCTAATATCCGTGGTACAAGCAGGGGATTTCACATAACCACGTCTTCAGAATTCTGGGATAAAGAGCATCAAAGTTTAACTTCGCTACCTATTTTTCTCCATTTTCTTCTTTGTAATTACTTTCAACTCTTCTTCTTGCATAGAAAACCAAAACCTGGGATAGAGTGATCCCAGGCTGGTGTTTTCTACATCCTCTCCTCCACAGCAACCTCGTTATTTACCACAACTTAACACTGAAATGAAACCTTTCAAAACAGGAGGCGCGCGGAAGTCGCCAGGCAAACAATTTGCTTCTTGCATACGCCCTCCAAAGCAGGGTGAGAGGAAGGAGAGGAAGAGCCATCATCCAGAAGCTGACTTCTTCCCCGCTAACAACAAGTCCAATGCAAATTCTCTTCTTCCCTTCCTATCTGTGACTCCCGGAAAGCACAAAAATCATCCTGAGAGCTGCCGTTTCCTAGGGAAAAGCATGAGCAAGAGCTGTCTGGGAGACCACCAGCTCAGAAACAAGGATTAAACTGCGTCAAGATAGAGCTAGATGATCCTTGTAGATACAAGTGGAGTGATTTTCTTGTTATTTCACCCGTAAAAGAAAGCCCCGATTCCAGAAAGCTTAACTGCAAAAGCTGGGAAACTCAAAGAAATTCAAGATGAGCTCAAGATGACATCGCTCACAACTTTGTGTTGCTTCCTTTGGCACAAAGATGTCAAGTTTTTTGTCTTTTCAGAAGAGTTGTGGCATAATTACCAAGCTGCTGTTCTGCTCCACCGTGGGATTTAGAAATATGGTGAAATACTGAGGATTCCAGCAGTTTTCCTCATAATTCCCCGAAAAAAGGTCAGCAAATTTGTTTGGCAGTGCTCTGTGTTTGTTGTATAATTCCCCATTTCCTGCTTCCCTAGGCAACCATCCTTCCAAAATGTATTTGTGAAGGGCACGTGATCTTTGTTTACAGATCCTGTTTGTCTCATTTTTCTTTCTGGGTCAGTTTACAAAGGCTGGTAAAGGTTCCTGGCCTTCGATCAAGATTTTGGCACGAAAAATTCTCAGAACTCTTCTATTTTGCAAATTCTGCCCTGCAATTAACTGTGAACCCCACAGACGGCCTAGAAAACAAGCCCTGCGCTAATAAACCATTTAATATCGCTGCTGAAGAACACACACAACGGCGTTTTGGAAGCCCATTCTGTAAGAGGTTTCGGTCTCATCCTTCTTCCTTCCCTTTTGGTAGGCCAGGAAAGCAATAAACAATGAAAATCTTCTGAGCAGCGTTCGCTTTCCTACAGTTTAAGCCCCTACTGAAACATTTAGCAAAGCTGCCAAAAAAATAAAACCCCACAAAACGCTTAATTTGTCTGTAAACTTAAGTAGAAACTGAGATATATTCAGAGTCCTGTTGACAAAATCTGAGTTTATGGTTTTAGGGACAAGCAGGAGGCAGAGCCTTTGGAGCCCTCCTCAGCATAAACCTGCCTGGTTTGACATTCCAATTTGCCACCAAGTTTCAAAGGAAAATTGAAGCAGTTTATAAGCAAATGGGTGGAAAAGCAGAGAAGGGAAAAAAAAAAAAAAAGCGGGGAACAATGCTGGCATGACACCACCTCCATACCTTGTTTTAGCTGCAAACCGCAAGGAAGTTTTTAAATCAGACTAGTGAGCACTGTGAAAGTCACTCAATATGGAAACTGAGAACAAAAAGACAATTACGGACTAAATATCATTCTTTTTTTTTTTTCAAGTATCATGTCATGTGTTTGCCTGCATAGTGGGGGATTAAATCATTGACCCCAAAAGATTAAATTCAAGGCCTATTTGAGACTTTCCAGGCAGGAGAGCCATCTAAATTTGATCAGCAACGCTTACATACATGGAAAGTGTCTTTGCAACCCTATCTGGTGCCTTGAACATTTGAGGCTGTGCTGGTTTTTGGAAAAAACCTGCAAATCTTCAGAGCGTTAATACCTCAGGCTCATTGCGATGAAAATCATCATCATGAGGATCAGAGTGGCTGTATTACCATTGATACAGACAGCGTATGAAACTATGGAAGTTCCCATCCCTCCTCCTGAAATGTTGTTAAATAAATTAATTCTGTATCTGCTCGACACTTCCTGAAGCTGAAATTATTATATAAATAATGAAGGAGGGAAAAACCACCCAAGTTCAGTGTCTCTGGTTTTTTTACTCTTGATAGTAAGAATAGGATTTAACAGCAGCAACCACCATCAAAACCAAATTCAACAATCTCAAGCTCCCCTCAGTGGAAAACCCATCTCTTCTTGAGATTGCTTGAAATGAAGAATGTCTAGAAAAATAATATTAAAAAAATATCTTAAAAAATATCTATCTAGGAAGGGCCTAAGATGAGGAGCAACTTAAACTCTTTGACCTATCCAAGCAACTGCGTAGCAACCGTATTGAAGTAGTGGTTTAGGCTAGAGAAAGTTGGCATCTAGTCTTCTGCAGAGGGAGACTGAACTAGAAAGTCAGATACAACAGGTTTTTAAAAACCCACAAAACAACTCAAATTTGTAAAAGAAGTTCCTGAAAATTCAGGCCAGCTACTACAGAGTAAAAGGGAGATGCTGTGATATTTAAAACACAGCGGAAATGTTCAAAAAGGTGTTTACCGAGGGAGTCTGATCCTTGACAGAGCGCAAGGGCTGCAAGGGGTGCTGGTGACTGACGAGCACTTCCACTAGAGGGTAAGAGAGCTTCACAGTCCGCCCGGGCAGCGGGCATGCGGGCAACTCTGGGCATGACTCAAGACGTGTTAGAGGGGGACACGGGCTGTAAACTGGGAAGAGCACGTGGGAGATTGAGCTGACAATATCTGCGTGGGGGAGGAAAGCGAACCTGGGATGGGAACTGATTGCTTAGGATATATTTTTTGTTATTATTTTAAAGCTCAGAGTAAACAACAGAGTCATAAACAACAAGGGGTGAGGATCACGATAACGCCAGCATACTACAAGAACTGTTATTTGTGATGTCCTGGACCCAAGGGGTGCATAAAGTGCTAAGAACAGCCTCATGGACGTTCCCTCCAGCTTTGGAGCAAATCTCCACCGATTTCCCACCCTTCAGAGCCTCTCAGGCCCAGCCATCACTCGGGTCAGCTGCAGGCAGAGAGCTCAAAGGACAAAGCAGTGACCGAGGACTCAGCCCAGGCTGTTTGGAACATGCACTGCCCCGTCGCTACGCGATACTAACTTGGCTCCTATGACAATGCGTTACTGACTGAAGAGGAAAAGCTGTGGAGAGAAATTACTAAACACAACACAATCCCCAAAAGTCTAGTACACGGTGAATGCTTTTCTTGTGCCGCTGCTTTTTCCTCCCCCCCGCCCCACATAATCTCATTATCCAGTCCAGGGTAGAAAGGCAGGAACTAAATCAAAAATAAGAGGTCTGAACCCTCCGTCCAGATCTTAACATTTTAATTTTATACAGCAAAAATGACAAGCTTATGGTCTCGGTATTTGAAAACAATATTCAGCCACGCAGGCCTTGAGTTCGCAGCCAGGTACAGAAACAAGTAGTAATTCCTGAGAAAGCTTCAGTAAGATGCTGTGTAACCCTGTATATATAATTTCCACTTAAATGTAACGCATGGGAAAATGCTTTTCTACCAAAGCGATGCCCTATCGTGAAAGCACAGCCCCTGCTCAGAGGCATTTATTTGATCACCGCCATCATTTCATCAAGCTGAATATTTTTTGGCTTCTATGCGCAAACAGCTCCAGTTGTTTCACGCGCAGTGTTGGCTGCTGCCAGCCTCTAAAAGCTCTTGTTTTCTCGGTTAGAGGCAGAGTTTGCAAAGCAGTAAATGGGAGTTCACAGATGCGGTTCTCGTAGGACCAGACAGCAGTTTGGAAATTTAATCCCATCTCTCAGGTTTGAGGGGACGCTACAGCATGTTTTTAAATACGCTTTGAAACGCAGCACTGGTAAAACAATGATATAAAACTCACTGTCTACAGGTCAATTCTGAAAGACTCATGAAGGATAATTAAGAGAAGCAAGTTCACTGACAGCCTTTTAGTGCCACCCAAGTTACGAAACCCTCAGAACACGTTCCTGCTAATCCCACGACAAGTGACTGGCAAGTGTCCTCCCTCCTTGTGATGCCGTGTGATTAAAAAAGTGGAGGAAGCCCCATCACATGGATATGGCTGCGCACCACAACCTGGCACCTCCCTGATGGATTAGGTTTAAAAAAAGGGGTAGGTCAGCAAATCACTCCACAGTGCTACTGGGAATGCACGTAACACGGAAGCAGCACCTCCCCTGAACTTTCATGGATCAAAGCTTGCTGAGTGATAGAGGTCACGTGCAGGCCAGCCGTTGACACAGCAAGATAGTGATTATCCTCTTGGATTTTTCACAGTGAGACTGTGTTTGGCAGTCAGCCAAGGAAACCATTGGAATGGTTTGGTTGTCATGTTGGAAAAGCAACAATCCAGTGTCCAGTGCTCAGTTCTCTCCCAAACAACATGAGATTTTGGAAAAAGAAAAAAAACCAACAATCAGGTCAGTCAGCAAATCTGAAAAGAATTCTGCCATCTCTGTAGAGTATCGTTAGGATCTGGTGACCGCCCGCTCTCCTCCTCAACTTCACAGTCAGAGGGAATTATTTTCAGACTGGTTCAGAGAAGCACCTCACAAGATGAAGAATACATAAGGTGTCTCTCAAAACAAAGTGCTTCCATGGCAAGCAACACGCTGGCCACTGGCAAGGCAGACCCTAAACTGAACAAGAGCAAAACACGCTGGCTGTCACAGACGGACGATCCAAATGGGACATTCAGGCTGCTTGTCCAAGTTGGATCCTGGCCGCACTGGGCAAGCTGGGCTAGTTGCTTTGATCCATGTTTTTCTGACTTGGTCACGTTTAGACAAGGAGCTCCTGTACGGGGCTGTCTCGCCTCTGTCCGTGGTGCTTATCCATGAAACCTCCCATCTATCAGGTGGCCAGTTGTGTGTCTGGAATGAGCACCTGCCCCAGCGAAAGACTGGGGATCTTCACTGGTAGCTAAAAAAATATTTGCGGTTTGCCCACAAGAACTACTTCACTGTCAAAAGGAGCCACGAGGAAGTTTAAGGCTCGTTCTCTTTTGACTTTGGAAGTTACCTGACACCAAGGGATGTAAGATGATCTTGATTCTCTTACAGAAGGAGATTGTCCCTCTGACCAACAGCTCTGACACACCACCTGAGTCAGGGCCAAGAAGGATTATCACAGGAACCTTGACCACGAGTGCTCCCATCAGCTCCCTCCGACCTGAAACGACTGCCGTGATTAGTCATGGACTGTGTGTGAAGCAAGCCAGGCAAGTGGTCAGGACAGCCTTGGGAAGATATCTGATACCAGTGGCACCTCCAGACCACATGAAGGCTTCTGAGATACACTCTGGCTTTCGTCTGTTGGGTTTGGAGGGTTTTTTGTTGCTGCTGTTCAGGTTTTTTTTAAAGTAATTAAAAGCACACGACTGCTCTAAAAGGGTATGTCCATCAACACACACATTTCTGCTCCTCCTCCAGCCACAGGCTCTATTCAGGTACCTCAATTTGTAGCACTACTGCCTGTCCTCACATCCAACTCACTACGGCGGCTGCGTTCTCTTTTCCTCAGTCTCATTTTGTCCATTCTCTGGCTGAACTAACAAATGTCTTGCTCCTCACAGTTATCATGCAGCAGGAAGATAACCATCCCTAACGGCCTAATGTCGCTGTAGGGCCCTCTTGACAGCAAAGAGAAAGCAGCAGGTTTTTTGATGCAATGAGCTGGAGAAAGCACCCATCTCACTGGCAAATGGCACTTGCCAGACACAAAGAGCCGCAAGGCTTAACTACGTTTCAAAGCAGATCGAGCCAGGAGACATTTTTAGTAGGGAGAGCTATGTGCAAACCCATCTGATAGAAATAGTACCTTGAGCAAACCTGAACTTTTCTCCAGGAATGAAAAAAGCGCATCTAAACTTGCTAAAGTTATCATCCTTTACTCCAAGAAAATTGAAGGGATACTTATCACCTGATATCCTCAAACACGTCACCTACAGAAGGAACTGGTTCCAGGATGAAAGGCACAACTAAGAGCAAAGAAATGTTAAACATCATCCAGAAGATGAGGGCAGCAAAACCAACATGTCGGTACCAGTATTCTAGCCCTACAACAAGCCCTTATCACTGACAACCCCTCACTATCCGCTTTACTACTTTTAAAAAGAAAAATCTTCTCGCTACTCTAATGGAAATTTTAAACAAATGCACAATTAGGTTCTTTTAGAAAGGGTAAAAATCAAAATAGCTCAACTAAGAATAGAACTGAATGCCACATGCGAGCCAGGAACAAAGTGTAATCATGGGACTTTATAGGAACATTTAGGTCAGGCATCTTCAACCTGACTCATCACGGCGAGCAGCTGAAAACTTCACAGCGACCAGGCAGGGAATCACTTTGTTCACCCAGATCAAAATGGTGCATCGCTACCTAACAAGAGCACGATAACGACTTGCTTTTTGGGGTGAAAACAGTGCTGTCAGCATTTGCTGTCTGAATGTAACAAGCGTTTTGTTCTCCTCCTGTTAAATGCAAATAATCCGAGTATTTTCTTTCAAAAGCAAGGGAAACGTTCTGATCTGTTTACTTTCGACATGCAAGAGAACAGTAAACTGAAAAATCTACTCGTGAATTATTTCCAATGAGTCATTTTCTTACAAAGTCTTCTATTCACCACTTTGGGGCCTGTGGGAATGGGGAGGAGGGCTAAATACTAGCGTCTCATCTGCTGAACCGAACCTTGCAGTTAATGTGCTTGCTGAGAAGCCGAGCTCTGTCTTCTGAGCCGTTAAGGCAAGCTTGGCATCTTTAAGTCTGAGGTAGACAGAGGTGTCAGCTTCAAGCCGCATGTTTTAAAGCTTCTGGCTATAAAGAAAGGTAGATTTTAAAAAGCAAAATGGCAGAACGCTACCAAGTTCATGGAAAAAAAATAAAATCAATTCTTTAAAAGCTCTGAGGATGACAACAAACGGTGCGTGGGTGGGTGCAGAGCAGCAGCAGGCAACATGCAGGCACCTTAATAAAGGAGATTGTCAACAGCTCAAGCTGGTTCTTTCTTGGAAGCACTCAAGTAAATAAATGACTCCGGAGAATAGAGGCTTGGGTACTCTTCTCCCTCATTGGCATAACTAGATTAATGAGCAAACAGTAACTCATAACCGTCAATAATTCACTTCAAAAGTGCAGCAAAATTACTTGCTAAAAATTAAGCCTGATCGAAATAAGGAGGGCAGCCTAAATTCCACATGGATTAACTTCTTGGGATTTTGGTAACTGGAAGAAGAGAAAACAAGATGGGGACTAAATATACATAATATGAGAAATATCCATAACTTCTCTCCTGTAACAGCACAGAGGGCAACACAGATTTCAAGCGCTGCGCTCTAGGCTGAAAACCAGGATATTGGCAGCAGGAAAATGATGTGCTTCTCCAGGCAGAAATCCTTTGTGGAAAAAAATAACGAACATTCTCTGGTTCGTTTGAGGAGAAAAGGTATAAAATCAGTCCTTTATGGTGATGTTACAAAGCCTTTTGGGTGTTTTTAGAGGTTTTTGCTATGTGGAACTGTGCCGGGGGTATATAGCTCCAGTGGTATGAACTAGGACTAAAGCCTCACTCCCTCCTCCTGCCTTCTTGTGCTCCTCCCCAATAACTTAGGACAAGAATAACAGGACAACAGGTCTCATCTTTCTAATCAGCTCCTGAGAGGCAAAATAACCTCTGACCCTCGACTCCAATTCTCTGTCCCTGAGCAACTGACCTGCCTTTCTGTATCTCAAACCAAGCAGGTTACTTCTGGCTTATGGCATCTTTCACCTGGTGAGGACTGGAAAAAAAAAAATTTGCTTTCTCCTTTCCTAGTTTAAAGAAAGTTATTTTTCAGATTTTTTTTTTTTTTTAGTCTTTGCTGGAGTTTCAAAGGAGATAGTTTTAATTCTTATTTTGCTGATTTTTTTTGAGGTGCTATGTGGTTTCACCCATCAATTATTTGTACTGTGCTGATGATGGCGAGTGTCAAATGACAGGAAGGACAAAACCGCTGGCGTAAGTTTAACCTATAGAGTGTGGAGTTTACTACAGTCTAGTTAAGGATGCCAACCTGATACCACGGGCCACCAAAGCTGGCCTTGCACCTACTTCACAATGTATTTCTCATTCGTACAAACAAGAAGAAATTAATACATGGTCGTACTCTTACCCATCCCTGAATCCTTCTTGGTGCCGTCTGAGATGATATCCACATGATCGCTGTCCACGTCGTAACTGAAGAAGTCGTTCAAGTAAGTCTTTGATCTCTGGCCACCAAAGACATACAAGCAGCGATTTTTCTAGAATGGAAAAAACCCAGGATGTCTTTACAAAGCTCAAGGAAGTAAGTTGGGTTCCCCACCCCTATAAGCCTCTTACAAATGCAATTTTTGAGACATCTTTTTGGTGATCTGTATGAGACCACGATCCAAGAGAGTTCCAGCTCCAGAGGGACGAGGCGGATTTGTTGTAGTTAGCTATCGCACCCTGCCTGATCAAGCTACAACTTCACAACATTAAAGCATTAATTCATATTGCAAGTTTAAGAGTAGAGAATTAACAGTCTCTCTGTCTAAAACCCGCTAGATCATAACTTCACTGTTAAAAAAACAGGAACAAAAGACGGACTGTAAGAAAAACCATGCAGGTACCAGCACATTACTAAACTCAGAACAGGCAGAGGCAAGCAGCAAGCCAAGAATAACAGGTTTATTACCTCTTTCAAGTTTGCCAACTGGAAAGTCCATAAGAGGCAGATTATTTTTCTTTCAAGTGGCTGAGAAAACAGCAAAGGACTTAAACTTCCATGACCTGTGCTTACAGAAACCTCTATTCTTACATTTACCACGGATGCGGTCTTGAAAAACCCTCAGGTACTTGTGCAGAATTTTGTGTGGCAACATGTTTTTCACCAGATTTTAGAGAGCCATTCGAAACAAAAATAAAATTGAAAGCTCTGAAACCACAGCATTCACTATACAAATTCTGCTCTTGCATTTGAAAGAGAAATAAACTCCGTAAATTGCTCAAACTGGTCCAGAACCTCTGCAGTGAGCAGGGACATCTGCAACTAGAGCAGGTTGGTCAGAGCCCCAAACAACCTGACCTGGAACGGTTCCAGGGATGCGGCTTCTACCACCTCCGACAATTTTTCGGCCTCCTCTGGATCCACTCCAACAAGTCCGTGTTGGAAACGCCTACGTGAAGAGCTAGTCCCAAACATAGGACCACACAAACCATCCTCCCTCTACCACCCTCACCCCGCAGTTCCCATGTGCTGCACGTCAGCAAACACACAGTAGACGAGCAGAACCGGCAAGGCAATGGAAAGTGGTTTTTAAAACTCAAGACTAAATAAAACGCTCTACACATCCCAGCCACCCATCCCTTTGCTTTTCCAGCGGGCTCTGGACAAAGTGCCCACAATGGCATCTCTGTGCCCAGCTGGTAACAGCTGCTCAAGACAACAAATAGCAGCTGGGTGCTCAGTGCAACAGAATATGAGGCCTCTGCCTCTCCATACACACCCAGTAAGCCCCTGCACTGGTCAGGTTTACCGTTCCAGTAACCACACACGGAGTCTACTAGACAAAAAGCTTCTAAATTGCTCTACCAGCTTTAAAAGAAAAACTCTTTAGATCAAATCGAACAACAGCCTTTGGGTCTATTTACTATTGTTCAATTTAAATCAACTATTTAAAATTCACCTTGCTTTTTTTACTTGCAATTTTATTCAGCTGAGGTCATGAAAGCTCCAAGATTTGAATTAAAACCACCTGCACTTACCAAAGCAGCATCAGAATGTCAGCGAACATAAAATCAAGCGAGACAACACGCCGCTTGGGAGATTAAAGAGCTTCAAACTGGCAAGAAGAATCAAACCCAGATGTTCTCCTTCAAGTCAGGCACCATAAATCCCAGTCTGGTGTGAGTACTTACAGAATGGAACAACATACAGTGTCCTATTCGGGACTGGATATCCTCAGGCCCAGCGTTACAGGAATCCTCTCTCAGAAGTTTCCACGTCTGGCACTGGCAGTCAAAAGCGAACAGTCCGCTGAACTGCGGTTCGCTGGCTCTGCTGTCATCGACGCTGCCGTTGCAGGTCAGGATTCTGCCTCCAAAGGTATAGATCATGTGCTTTTCAGAGTCCATACACATCTGTAAGAACCAGGGAAGCAGTCTGAAGCCAGCGCATTAAGGCTTGAATGCTCCAAGATTAAACATCTCTCCCCTTGCAAGTGATACCTGTAAGCACTCAGACAGCTCCTGAACCTTTAATAAACAGATGAGTCTTCACGGTTGGCAGGTATTAATCTCAGAAAATTAAATAATTTAAAATATTAGTCTAATTCTAACTTACTAAGAAAAAAGACTAAACGTGCCCTTCAGTACTTGTCTCTAGCTGCTGATTTCAAGGAAAAGGAAGAAAAAAGGAAGAAAGAAAAAAAAAAAGAAAGAAAAGACTAAATGCACCCTTCATCACCTAAAAAACTTGCCTCTAGCTGCTGATTTCAGGAAAAACATGTTAGAGTCTTTCACCCAGATCTGTAGCCAGTTCTGCCAGGCAGTTTACAGAATATCCCCTTTCACAATGGCTATGCAAGGGAAAAATTCAAATTCACTGCTAATTCATTGACCACCACTCAATCGATCCAAAAAAATCAGCCTGTGACTCGTCACTTAGATTCCACCCCCGGCACACATTTACTGTTACTCCCTTTACTTCAACGTGAAGTAGGGGCAGAACCTGGCCGAGGATTTTGATGAGACTGCAGCAGGAGTACGTTGATTCCCAAACCCTGAATTCAGGTTACAGCACACAGGAGATGTGTGGCAGCACAAAACAAACAAAACTCCCCGACCCCGACACAGTGCAACACAGAGGGGTTACAAACCAGACAAGATTACAGTGAGATAGAGAAGCTACTCAGCAAAGCGTCCACGAAACCCTTCTAGGGCAGCACATTTTTGTGAAGGTTACACAAAACCCGCCATTGGCAGTAGGTGCTGAGGGAGAGGAGAGCTGCAGATGGATAAAGAATTCAGGGAGGACATTCTTTCCAAAAAGGCAGCAGAGGAAAAGAGAAACAATCTCAGGAGAGGGCAAACAAGGTATCCCGAGCAGCCCCGCCAGCTGACCAGTTACTTCAGCCTTGTCCCCACCACCTGGGAGACTGGTTCTGGTATTAACAGAGCAGAAGGACTGAGCGGCTCTTGTTCTGCAGACAACATGTATCTTTAATTCTCGGTGTCAGCAGAAACACGCATCGTGCTGGCAAACGACAGCTTTGGTTACAAAACAGCCTGTACCAGTAAAAGCAGCTCTTGGGCTGCTTTAGAAATGAGTACTGACGTGCTGCTTCTGGGCCAGGCTTTATACAAATCAATTAGGAACAAAACGCCTGTTTTAAAGTACACAAAAGCCATTCCACACACAACAGAAGTAAAAAGGTATTCAGCCTGAACACCGGGCCAGGTGTGGCTTTAGAAAAGACCAGCAGCCACTCCTCTAAGGTGTTTCTATCGCTACAAAACGAGCACATTATACAATTTTAAAAGTTCACCAATTTTGAAAGACTCCTGAGCTTGTTGGCCTCATTTCAGTGGTTTGATTATAGCGTTCTTCCGAAGGTACCGAATGCAGCAGCTCTGCAAGTTGCTCCCCAGCGCCCTCGGAACGGGCAGATCTGCAAACCCAGCTCAACGAGACTGATTAAAACCAGATGAACTGGGCTTTGAGCTGTAATAAAATGTGTCTTAATAAAATGAATTAGCTTGCAAAGGTTTTTATGGTCCTTCTGACTCGATTAGAACACCAGTAGTCAGTGGCGATCGAGAGCAACGCGATTAGAATTTAACAGAGTGCAGATCACTGCTGTTACCTGGCACAGCATTTCTACATCGCAGATGGCTACGATCAAAACTGATTCGCAAACCCTGAGAAGTGGCACTAAGAGTATCGGGGTTGCTGACCTGATGATCAAACACCAGCTTTGGACCTCCATCGGCTGCGGTGTCTTCACTCAGCAGCATCCACGTGTTGGTGTCGATGTCGTAGCGATAGAAGTCACTTTTCAGAGACTTGCTGTTCCTCACGGAGGAATCCAGGTAGCGGCCCAGCGTGTAGATCTGCCGGCGCTGAATGTCAATGCACATCTTGTGACAGGATCGGGCACTGGGACCACTCTGATGAACGAAAGGACCACAAAAAGAAAGAGATTAATATGCAGGTAGGTCACTGCACACTCACTATGGGCAAATAAGTACTACCAGCAACTGGAAATCCTTCGAGATGCCAGGGAAATCTGCTTGTAATCAAATAAAGGATCAATATTTAAGTTTCTGTATAACAGGACATGGCAGAACTTCTCTGACACCAGCAAAAACCTTAACACTTTTTTTTTTTTTTTTACAACAAACTTCTGATCGTAAGATTCCTTCGAAAACAGACTGTCTCCTCCAGAAGTGACTCTCAGAGGGGTGTGCAAGCTACTTGATCTTTTTAAAGTAACAGAAGTTGATGCACATGAGAGGCAAATTAAGATGTCGCAGCCTATAAATAACTGCACAGGGAGAAGATTAAGAAGTGCTCTATTAGCAGAGCCTCTGTTTTATTAATAGGCTGTTTTCTAACAGAGCCTAAGCAGCCACTCCCACAAGCAATCATACCCCGTAATGGCTCTTTGAAGGTAACAAAAGCACTCCCTGTCCTTCGCAAATAGATCTGCCCACTCCAGCCTTCAACTAGCAGAGTGTCCCAGGGAGAGCAAAACTGCCCTGAGTTATGATCTTCAGTTATTATCCATCCAGGGGTGCTCCACTTAAATCATCGAGTCATTTATTCAATGACATTACGACGATGCTATGCAGTAGCTGGGCCAGTATCCTTTCTGCTTCCCAAATCTAACGTTGAGAGACTACGTACACTCACCCTGAAGCACAAAAGTGAAATTCCTGTATGGCAAAACACTAGAAATCAAGCTGTGCAGAGACTTATTTGCAAAATATCAGACAAGAGAAAAATAAACAAACCCTGGCAGCATGCGTATGGATAAATCCTATAGTTTATTTGGCCTTAGTTTGTATAATTTTGGCACTGCACAAGGAGGATGCTGGATCAAGGCTGGCGAGCAAACTGAGAGTCTGGAAACCAACATGAAAACTGATAAGATTGAGTGACAAAAAAGTACAATAGGGGTGACTGAAGTATGAAGTAAAAACATCTACTGAAAAATAAAGATTATGCAATTAGGCAAAGATGTAACATAAATCACCGTTCGTTAGAAGACTTAAAGAATAGTTGTGCCACGCCAAATAATCAGCACAGTGTTTGCTCCATGTGCTACCAAATACTGGCTTATGGAGAAAAAAAATCTTCATAATTGTAGCATTTCATGCAAAAAGTTCTACTGAAATTATTACACATTTGAATATGCTGATGGAATACACTAAATTGGGTAAAATATGCAAGAAAGCATCACGTCTTTGTAGTCAAAAGACTTTACTAACGTTATAAAATTTAATTAAACAACAGGTACAGGAAAATTCACAGTAACTCCAATGACAAGCTGAAGGGGGAAACTGAATTGTTTGTGTTTTGTAAATACGAAGCGGTACGTCGGCAGTGATCACAGCTTTGAGGATTAGTTACTTCATGGTAATTAAGATAATTTTCTTTTCCGAGGAAAGTCCTGAGAGAAGCGAAACATTAGCATAAAATCCTGAAATGCAGCAAAAGTTTGTTCGTTGCCTTTGGTCACATGGAAGAAGCCGACAGAGAAGGCAGCAATGTTCTCCGCCTTGTTCCTAGAAAATACAAACCAGTATCTTCCAGAGGACCCAGTTCTGAACACACGAGGTAGTTTCTTTGCATGAAAACAACCAATCTGTGCATTCACAAAGATTGCTCCTGATTCACGAGAAAGGAACCCAGTAGAAAAAGTCCATCTCGAGTTATGCAGCTGGGACCCTTGGATATGCCACTGTTCCCACCAAAGGGCACGTCTTTGCCTTGGCACAGCTGCCTTGTAGATGCAATGTTAAGAACTACCTGTGCTTCCCAACTCTCCCCTCTCTGTCAGGCCATGGCAGTTTAATTCAATTTGCTGATTTAAGTATCTCCCCCCACTCCCTCACCTCTATATATGGGCTAAAGTAAATCCTGCTAAAGGTGTTCAAGTAAATACTTGGCACTTTCAGGAATAAATCTCTGATTTATCAATTTTCAGACCTACTTTGTCTTGAAAAAAGCTGCATCTTCAACTGAAATTTCTCTAAGTACAGAGATCAGGCTGAGACCCTTCGCACCTACACCACCAGTTTCAAGCCAGTTTCAAAAAACAGCGCAGCTGCTACGCTACTTATAAAACATCTGCATTTCAACTCCTCAGACTCTGTTAAAAAGAGAAAAGAATTCAAGAGAAATATCTTCATTCTTGAGATACACATTGGTCACTTCTCACACAGTAATATCTGACTTTTTAAAGACTTATTTAAAGTTTATCATTTCCTCTATACAGGCACAGAAACTTCATCACCTCAAGTTCACTTACAACTCGCAGAGCATGCCATAGCATGAACCATCTCCTGTAATAAAGAAAATCTCCTGTTCATAATCCTTTCTCAAAGAAAACTGGAGTTATTCCTGTAAATCTCTTAAAAGATCATGTACAACCCGTCCAAAGTTTCCAGTTTACTCTGTTTACCAGTATGAGTAAGTAACTCCATTAAACAGTGGTACTACACACTGGTTTGACATTGGAGGCAGAAGAGGGGAAAGGCTAACTCTGTGTCCACTCAAGAGCTACTCAGTTTGACCACGGAAGTCCTTGTAGCGTGTACGTACTTCAAAGGGCTCACAAAATCCATTTACAAAGACAGACCTGTGCAGGCACCGAAAATGAATACACCACTTCAAGGCACATGTGGTGAAGTGAATCAAGGGCCCGTGGGTGGTTGCGAATGTTCATCCAGAGACATGTGCTTCATGTGGTTACAACAGCAAGCCTGTTGTTCAGAGAAAGAACATGTTGCCACAACTTGTCATGGAGAAAGTGACCTCCCTCCCATCAATGGGAAAGAGTTTGTTGAGCCCAAAAGCGTTCAAAGAACTTGACCCCTTACAAGCAACAAGTGAGAAGGATTGACCTCGATAGACGTGGCTCTCTAACTGATGGCTGAAGGGATCACGTATGGTTAGACAGTAGGAGAACAACCTTTTGTCCCCTCCTGCCAGGATGTAGGCTGGTTGACAATCCATGAGTTAACGTCCCAAGGTGAGTGGATCTTACCAGAGATCTCTGGGGCCTCAGTCAAATTTGGACCTTATCAACAAATATAAACTGCAGATGCACAGGTAGTATCTATTGTACACGCTGCTCCTCTGAACGTGTTAACTGCCATTCCCAAACACATCTACAACTAATAAAGACAATTTCACCCACACACTGATAGCCACAAAAGATTAACCAAGCCCAAGGCTTCTTGAGCAAAGCAGAAGGCAAATAACAGCTCTGACCAGTTTCCATTTATCTGCTCCTGTGATTATCTGAACTCATAACAAACCAGTGCGAAGCTTCTCATTAAGTAGCTGTTCTTCACATCTAGTTTCACTGAACTGCCTTCAGAGATGTTCACAGAAGCTTCAAGAACTGAGGACTGACTCGGTAGAGGTTTTGCTTCCCAAACAGAGGGCATCTTAAAACAGACTCTAATAAGTCACATCCAGCAACAGCGCGCAAACGATCTGAACAAACACGGGCTTTGGGGACTCTTTCCCGTTCTCATCAGGAAGCTCCTGGCACACACACTGCAGAAGCCCCACGTGAAAGAAGCTTGTGACTAGGCTAAGTTCTTATTTGGATGGCAAGCAATGCGTTACGCTGCTTTGGCCAGTCCCTCCGCTCATGCCAAGGCTGCGGTGGCAATAGCGAAGCATTCACATATCGCATTTCCAACCTACAGGACACCAAACAATACCACAGATTACTAAGCACGGGCACAGTTCGGTTTCTGCGGAACTCAATGAGTGCCCACACGAAGCTAAGAGTAACCTGAACAACATGGCTCTCTGCCACCCAGCACCACCGTACAATTAGCACCGCATAGTAACGGCTAAAACAGATTAAACAGTATGTGCCACGGCCCTGATTTCAAGTGCCACATAACACCAAGCTTCTACGCCCTGCTCTAATATCCCTCTCAAACAGGTTGGTCTTGATGTAACTCCAATGATCTCTGGAATACAGATCAACGCCACGATGAGGGTGGGATGGCGGGGAAAAGGAGGGAGTACGTACAGCTGGGAGTACCTAAGAGAGGCTTTCAATCCTTTCAGCGCCCAGCAGCGACCGAGGCCAAACAGGGGTTTTTTTTTTGGTCAGTGCTACACGGAATTCGATTGTGCAACGCCGAGTGAATACACAGTATAGTTTATGAAAAGCCTTCTCAACATGCTAAGCCACTTTATAAAATCTAATTAGAGCTTTCTTCATTTAACTTGCAAATGCTGAGAGCAATTATCCCACTTAAGGACTAACTTACAAAACGTTTTCAAAAAGCAACACAACAGCACCGAGAGACAACACCGCTCCTTGGAATAATTGATTTGTTCCTCCACAGGCGAGAAAAGATTGGGACTCAACTCCTCGGGGTAGGGTCTGCTCAGATCGCGATTTATGCCAGAATCGGCATGCATCATCTTAGCAACAGCATCCTGGCATGCTCCGCTGTGGCGCAAAACACGACAGCCTTCATTTTTAGTTTTGTCTTAAAATAAATGTCCTACGAACCCGCTTTAATGCTAACAGGACTGCAGGAAGGCAGCTCCATGCCCCGTCCCACCCCCCAAACAAAAAAATTGGGGGTTGGGGAAGCTTGGCTCCTTTTGGTTATCATAAACTTTTGCAAATACAGGGTTTCCAGTTGCAAGAAAATCTGTTTTATTCAGACTGATCCAGCTGAAAAACCTCAGGAGCAAGCCTGGCCCCCGTTCAAGAGTCAGGGAAATAAAAACAAAGAACAGCTGACTAATTCTCCCTCCTCAGTGCTGTAAAAGACTGAATGGAATGTGAACACTGCCTCCAGTATAAAGTTCAAAAATAAGCGTCATGAGGTAAATGCTCTTGTCCTAAAGCGAGCTGGGACGAGGACATAAGACGACACAAACAACCTACTTTGTTTCCAGTGCTGAGAGCAGCCTGTCATGCAACAAATAGTCCCTCCTGACAACAGAGATTAATTGCTCGCGTTTCCCCGTTTCAGACTATAATTCCTTTCCTCGTCCTCATCCCCAAGAAAAAAAAGGGAAAGTCCTTCCCGATGTCAAAAACAAAAGGAAATGCATATTATTGCTGGCCTTCACTCAAGTCCATATGCTGTTTAAGATCAGAGCTTGTTAGTGCTTCATCAACGTCCGTCTTCTCACATGTATTCCCAAACTGTTTCAGCTAAGCTGTAGCTCAAAACAATTTGCTTCACTCTAGAGAAATACTAAATTCAGTGAGAGAAACAACTGCAAAATAAACCACTGTCATCTCGTACAAGTTGCTCAGAGAAGCTCTTTTCAGTTTTTCATGACCTAGGGGTGCCAGAAACCTAACCAAAGAATTGGATCTCTTGTTTATAACAGTAGCACGGGGCACTTGCCCGGTCCATCAGCCCAAAACACAACTCAAAGTGAGCCCAGGCCGATGTTACTGCTTCCATCGCCCATGCCATCACCGACCATGTGCCAGGAGCACCAAGCCACGGGAGGGAGTGGGGTCCTGCACATTCCATTGCACTACAGGAGCACCACGACAGCGCAGGCACACGGCTACGGCCGTGCCCCATCCATAAGGGTTTCTGCAGCATGCCAGACCCCCCCATGAACAGCACATCCCAGCTCCTTTTTCCTGCTCTGCAGGGTGGCAGAAATCAGCGCTACACGCATCGTTTAATGCCCAAGAGTTGACAGCTCTAGTACTAAAAGTAAAAACCTTCGAATCTCACACAGAGTAGATGCAAGCAAAGGATTAAACTGGGTTCTCTCGTTTCTAGGAGCTCAAGGTGGCGGCTTAGCTCCAAAAACCACATTCTGGATGCTGAGCACGCCCCATTCACACATTACTCAGCACACCTGCCTTAAGTAAAAGCTGAAAGGTGCCCACGAAGCTAACAGCTACCTGGGTCAGCAGCCACGTGCTGCCGCTCTACGATATTCTTGCTGCTATTTATGAAAGGTAACAGATATTCCAACATACTCTTACAGCTGCAGTACCAGCTATAAAGAATATTCTTTGAGATTATGCAAGTTAAATACGTCCTGCCAATATATATTTTGGGAAGCCTATTAAATAGATCAGATCCTGGCTAAGAACCACCACGCTGAAAACTCCCCAGGACCAGTGCTGGAAAACCACAGTTTTTCACACGAAGCAGTTAAATGTCTTACAACAAGTAATAGGTTTGGATATCAAAAAGTTTCTGATGAGTATTCTCAAATAATTAACTATTAGGAAGCCCAAGCGTAGCTAAAACAAGGAAGAGACCCTTGGGTCAGGCAGTTGACATCGTATCCGAGCGCTGGCTAATCTGCTTACCAGTGCCCTCCTACAGCGCTGCAACAAAACAGATTTAGTTGCAAAGTCCTTTCTGGGCATCTGACTCAGACATGACGGAGCAGATTAAAGTCAGAGGCAGCTTTTATCACACAGTTTTGATTCCTCTCCAAGGGGGGAAAACAAAAAATATTGAAGAGGATGAAGTTTTTTCCCCTCTTCCTAAAAGCACTGGGAAAGTCCCTGTTTTTCACTATCGACGCTTCACGGCCTCAAGCTGAGCCTTCCACAAAGAGACCTTCCCTGCTCAGACTGGATGTAAAAAATAAAGGGCCCAGTGTTTTATTTTTGAAAGATGGTCCAAGGATCTTCTAAGTCAAAAGATTAAGCCTGGAGATCACACGATATTATCTTTGTACAAGCAGTGGACTGGATTTGATGACCCACAAGGGGCCCATCCCTTCCAGTCACAGAATGGTTTGCGACGAAGGGACCTTCAACGCTCATCCAGTCCAACCCCCCTGCACTGGGCAGGAACATCTACAACTAGAGCAGGGTGATCAGAGCCCCAAACAACCTGACCTGCAACGGTGCCAGGGATGGGGCTTCCACCACCTCTCTGGGCAACCTGGGCCAAGGTCTCACCACCCTCAGTGTAAAAAATTTCTTCTTTATATCCAGTCTAAATCTCCCTCTTCAGTTTAACCCATCACCTCATGTCCTGTCCCAACAGCCCCTGCTGAAAAGTCTCTCCCCATCTTTCCTATGGTCCCCTTTAAGCACTGAGAGGCCGCACTAAGGTCTCTCAGGAGACAAGGCTTCGCTCGGACTGCTTTCTTCACCCTTCAGGGATCAGCGCAGGCTCATCACCAGCTCAGCGCAGCACACCGCTATGAAAACGAACAGATGCCGAATGTTCTACTCCCATGAGATTCCCTGTTACAAACTGGTCTCCCTGCAGACCTGCTGCAGAAACGACCAGCTCCAGAGCATTCTCCTAAAGGAATGAACTGGCACATGATCTGTTGGCTCCCAATGAACCCTGACGAACCCACCTCTGAAGAATAAAGCCCATGTCACAGGAATTGACTCACAAACTTTCCAGAGCACCGATATTCTGCTTTTGACAGCTGTGTGGCATGAGTTTACCTCCAGTGCAGAAATAACTCTGGCAGCCAACGTCTGTGTCGCTGCCAGCCCAGGGAGCCGCACTCCTGGGTCAGTTCTGAGCTATGTGCTCTCACTTGGCTTGCTCTCACACCAAGGTATCATCAAGACCTTCCAGCAACGTTTGACAATGTGGATCTCATGTTGCAGTAAACCAAGGCATCCTATAACCAAGGGAAGTAGAATAGCACGAAGGGGAAGCAAAAACTCCCAGAGCTTCAAGCACGCAAACAGCATCAAATAATGCGTTCATTTACATGAAGCAGGTTGCTGGAACGTGTGTGAAGGTCTTGCCTAGGCTTTAGTTTCCAGTCAAAAATAAGTCATCCAGCCCACATAACTCAGCTTGCAAATGCAAACAAGAAGCACTGAAGTAACATCCGAGTACAAGACAACCTCGCAGCGAAAGGACACCAACACTGGGCTATTTCTAATGAAAGGCACAATCTACCTGCAAACCACGCGCTACTCACACCGATGAAACGTGAATAAAATCACAACCTCTGAAATTTCCACAAGGAAATTGTTGCTTTGTTACACGTCAGCCGCTCGGCTTCGCTTTCAGTAACGCTGATGAACTGTAACAGATGACCCACCACAGATCCAGAGCTTTCACCAGCTCCAAGGGATGGGCCCTCCGGACAACAGCCCTCGTGTGCCGAATTTAACTAACCCCGTTGACAATTGCAGGATGTGGAATGAGGTCATTCCAGCACGCATCACAAGTTCACGCTGTCCTCTCGTTACCAGTAACAATGGCTAGCGAAGGTCCAGCCAAGAGAGATTTTTCCATAGAGGCAAACGATTTGGCTTTGCTACCGTCACCCTCACAGAGCAGCGGGCTGAGGAAAAATTTAACTAGTCGTTTATGGACTGTTTAGCCACAAAGAGGAGGGTGCAGCAAGGCTAGAAATTCAAAAGTTGGTTTGGGGTTTTAATTAATCGTCCTCGAAGAGCTGGTGATAGACAGACATGAAATTTTAAGTCTAAATACTTCGACAGCCACAAGCTCCCGGGGATTTCTGAGAAAGTGAAGACAGTCTCCAACAGATGACAAAGGAGTAGATTGTACCCAGAGGTGTCAGAAAGTCGTAATAGTTGCTGTGTAATTTTTCCCCTCAGGCTGACCCATGGCTATGAAATTGCCATTTCAGGGAGACAGATACCAAGTACAGTATAATGCAGGCTTCCTTTGTTAACTACTACAGCAACAGGGCAAGAGAAACAGATTTATATATAAGAACAGAATATTTTCAGCATAAACCAGAACTGTGGAGACAGCCATGCCTTCCTTTCAACTAAGGGTAAGCATAACACGTGGCTCCGTGCCTGTGGAGCAGCTTTTAAAGACAGAGTGCTGAAAACAAAGCATGTGGCAGAGCAAGGGCTAGAAACCTACAGTTCCTCAACCCCAGAATAAAATCTCCATCACAGCATGACCTGGAAAATTAAACATACTACTAAACATACAAAACTCTTTCAGGACTAAGAAGTCAGTGTTCCAGTGCACTTTCCAGTCTGCCAGTATATGCTCGAGACAGTCCAGAAAGCCTAATTACCTCCAAAGACCCGGTGGCAGAAATAAATTATTAGCACCAAAGTCCACAAGAACTTACTACATTTTCAAGTATGTCATTATCCAGACAGCTTAGCTAAGAACTTGTCTGCGATACTGCTTGAGAATGCTTCCCCTGTGTTACCATATTGGGATAACTGGTATTTCTTTAGGGATTTCTGTATTTGTACAGCTTGAGGCATGTCAATGTAAGAGGAGTCTTTCACAGCCTTGCTGAAATAAGAGACTACTCTCCTCCCAAGGCAAAGCTGGCTGGTGTGTGAGGCTGCCTTCACCTTGCTGGCAATAAGGGAATAAGTTTTCCTTCCACCTTCTACCCCCACATACTCTCCTGTTCCTTTAACATCCTTTCTCCCCATCCCTTCCGTGTGAAACGCAGGGTTCCAGGGATTCCAGCTGGCTCCTGTCTTACAGGTGCAGATTCCTGTGCCTTTCAACCCCAAAAGGCTATAAATCAGTGCTCCTTACGCCAACATTCATGGCTTCACTAGATCCTCACCTGAAAAATTCTGTAATATTTAAGCAGTTGAATAAGGCATCACCTTCCCCGAGATGCATTCGCAGCCTCCCTAGCGTGTCTCTGTAACGGCCTCATCTGCAATCGACAGGAACTGGGTGATGCAGTAACTTCCTAATAAAGTCATGTAAGTAAAATAAAGATCAGAGATCAGAGCAGTAAACTCCTCATCAGCCAGAGCTGACGCGGTGATTTTCATCGGAACATAAACGCCACGAATCAGCTGTGCACCGTGCGTTACTTCGCGGTGTAGAAGCTTTGTACAAGCTGCACCCTTCACAGCTAAAGGCTTTATGAAGGATTTTCACGTGTACCCTGACAACTGGCTCCAGGTCTGTCAAAGTCCTGCAGCCTTCAGAATGCTGCATAATGCGTTTATTTAATCACTCCCTTCTCTACAAGACTGACTTCAGTATGGATGTGTGGAGGAGAGGGACCTCTACACGTGGAAACACCTGGGGTTAGGAAGAACGGAGGTTTGGCTGGTTTTCTGCACTTTTTTCCCTGCTGCAAGCAAAGCTACAGGCACCTAGAGACAGAACCGAGTAACTCGAGACCCAGAGCTGTTTTCAAATATGGATGATCTTTTCTTTAAAAAAATGTCAAAGTTAAAGACAAATAAACAAGGGCAAAGAAGACAGAGCTCCTTAGGCACACCAAGCAGCATAAGCAAATCAGAAGTTACTTCTAAAAGCCGAAAACCTTTGCAAAAAGTTTATTTAAAAAGAAAAAAAATAAATAAAATGGAGGTCCTCCTCCCTCAACAGGCTGGTTTTTTTGTCGGCTGCCTGTGTGGAAATCACTGGAGAAGTTAGTCAGGCATATCTGACAGCCCCTCTCTGAACTGGCTAGAACATTTTAAAGCCATTACGCTACCGAGCGGGGAGGAAAACAAAGCATTAGCATGTGCCATTTCGGATCAGCCTCGAGTACTTTTCATTTGGTTCACTTCAGCATCTGCCACCTTTGTAGCTACTTTTGTAGGCATTTACGCTATTCAGGGAGTTGGCTCGGAGGTGTATCTGCAGCATCCAAGTTTCTGTTGCCGGTTTTCGGGGACAGCTGCTTTCTCCCTATGTGCATTTGTGGCACCAGGCGTCTTGTACCACCAAGCATCTGTACAACTGGAACTGCTCTGAAGTGGGACATGGCAGATTCAGTATATTAGATCTCAAGTCCATAAACATGACAGGATTTGAAACAAAACGCCTCAAGTTAAAGTGTCTTCCAAACTCCATCACCATCTGTGGGAAGGAGTCAATATTTGAGACTAGTTCAGCTCCTGCACTCCAAACACCATCGGGGAGAAGCTCTACACAGAGACGCTTACACACCCCTGCATCGCACCCAAAAGGATCAGGCATAGGTGTCACAAACGCTTCAAATGCTCGTGTGGTAATAAGAACGTTGGAAGCTTTGGGTAAATTCATCCACATCAACAACCGTAAAGAAATGCGAGCAGACACTGTAGAAAATTCAACTGGCAATCAGGAGCAGATGACATTCACCCTGGCTCTCGTTACTGGGAGAGCTTTCGACACTTGTCAGCTTTTACTCTCAGCATCCTGGAGAAGCACTTGGTGTTAGCAGCAAACCGTCACCTTACGGTACACTGATTTTCTACATCTTTTTGAACTACAGAACAGGAGGCACTTGTTGACCTACCCTTTCCTTCACTGTGAGAAAAGATTTATCCTCTCAACCAGTTAACCCATGACGAGACCTTCGCTTCTTCTTTGGCAAGAAACGCTTAACAAGTTCTTTTGAGAACCACAGTGTCACCTAAACCCAATCCATTCACACAATTTCCACGTCCTTCACAGCGCTGATTTGCGAGCTCTGAAAAAGCCAGAATGAAGATGAGTCAACATACCCTGTTTACAAATACGCACCACAGAGGCTTCCAAAGTGTGTAGTGACATGCTGTTTGAAGGGAGATCCTGTACCTCCAGGAATACCGAGACAAGGTACAAGAATACAAGTGACACACAAAATATGCCGCTTATGGCGCTTCTTTATTCTCATTTCTCAAATCTCCAGAGGCATCGACATCCCTCAGGAGTTTGATCCTATTTAAAAATCCACGTAACTACCAATTTACACCAAGCCAAGTCTTTTCTACAGTTCACCTACACTGTCCTCCCATCCTGAATGTCACTAAATCAGCCTTCACAAGAGAAAGTTGCTGCTTAGAAACTAGGAATATTAGACATCAAAACACACGTTAAATTTCTCTATTAATTGACACTGGCCTAGGACCAAAATGCCCAAGGAATGACACGGTTTGTTTTTTCAAAACTATTTATTCTCAAATCCTGGAAAGGTCTAGTTATCTACAGCCTCTAATAAACCCTGGAGACAACGGCATTTGTCAGAACATTCCACTTGGTTCATTCAGGGTAAAAATCCTTAAAGGCTCTTAGACTCAACATGTTTTGGCTGTGCCTCGCGCCAACTGATTCGTAGAGCTGTTGCAGAAAATTGTTTAGGTTGGAAATGACCTTTAAGATCATCAAGTCCAAGCACAAACCTAACACTGGTCACCTCAAATACCGTGTTCAGTTTTGGGCCCCTCACTCCAAGAAGGACATTGAGGTGCTGGAGCGTTTCCAAAGAAGAGGAACAAAGCTGGTGAATGGTCTAGAGTAAAAGTCCTACGTGGAGCAGCTGAGGGAACTGGAGGAAGAGGCTCAGTGAAGACCTTATGGCTCTGTCCAACCTGAAAGAAGGTTGCAGCAAGGTGGGGATCAGTCTTTTCTCCCAAGTAAGAAGCGATTGGACAACAGGAAATGGCCTCAAGTTGCACCAGGGGACATTTAAGTTAGATATTAGGAAGAATTTCTTTACAAAAAGGGTTGTGAAGCATTGGAACAGGCTGCTGAGGGCAGTGGTGGAGTCCCCATCCCTGCAGAGGTTTAAAAGACAAGTCGCTGTGCTGCTGAGGGACACGGGTTAGTGGTGACCTGGCAGTGCTGGATTAACATTTGGTCTCGATGGTCTTAAAGGTCTCTTCTAGCCAAAGAAATTCTATTGTCCCTCTTTGTACAAGTGATTTTAACATATGTACAAATTTCTGGCATTTCATCAGCGTACTCAAGCGCTCCACAGAGGAGACAGGAGGACAGAGGTGGTGGGTACAGTTGAGAGGTCATGAGCTGCTCCACGGTACATCTTGGAATGCCTGGAGGAAGATTTGATGAGGTCTGCAGAAACTTTGTCAGCTCCATACACTGAAGGGATGGTGGGGAAAGTTCTAATCCAGGTCTGTTTGTCCATCAGCAGCTGTGATACGTACGCTGGAGGTTCAGCCCAACACTGCAAGCAGGTCCTCCAGACCCACTTAAGACTGTAAGAGATCAGCTACTCCAGCAGCACCAGAGCATTTTTTCCTGACATAAATAGGGGCTATGGAAAATCAGCTTTGATAGAAGTCACAAACGCAACTTCAGGTGACACTTCTCCAGCTCACTGGCAAACTCTGAAAACCAGCAGCAACAGACTTTACTGATCAGGTCACACAATGTTTTCATCACACATTGCAACAGAAGCTACCAGTGCCTTTATCCTAAGAGCGTTACTGTGGGTTACCCCTATGATAGCACCGGATAAGATGCAACTTTCACCATATTCCGCTTCTGTCCAAGCTTAATTATTGGGTGGTTCATTTAGCCGCTGTCAGTGATTAATTAGAACAAAAGAGCTAAAAAGCAGAACCAGCACGATACAATACAAAAACAAGACTCAGCTCTACTGGAATCCGCTCTATTTTTCAAAATTCCATGTCAACAGACATTTCCTTTTAGCAAATTGTTTGCGAACAGTTGATGTCCCTATTAGAGAAACATCTGGAGTCTTTGTTTTTTAGTTTAGCTCTCAACATTTGAGATTGACCTTTTCATTTCTAAATCAGGTTTTATCCAGATCTCCTTAGAAAAAACAAACCAACCAAAAAAACCCAAAAAAACGCACACACAACACTGCTGGTTTGCAAGTACAGCAGCCACCAATTCACTGCACATCGGTAAGTCACCAGAACCCTGGACTCTGTCTTGGCAGGCCTTCTGATCTCCTCTGCAGACTGTATCCATGCTGAGAATCCTTCCAGAACTCCGTTTCTAAAGCTACACATACTTCTTCATAATAGAGATTAAGCACGTGTCTTCTTCAAAACCCCCCATACATTCACCTCATTCTCCAGGTTTTTTTAATTCCCCTATCTTGCTCTCAGCCCAAGACCTTTCCCATTCTTCCATTTGAACTTCCTGACCTTCATAGAATTGTTTATGTCGGAAAAGACCTTTAAACTCATCAAGCCCATCCGTTAACCGGGCACTGCTAGGTCACCACTAACCCACGTCCCTCAGCACCACCACAACATATCTTTTAAACCCCCTCAGGGATGGGGACTCCGCCACTGCCACGGCCTTCCTCCACAGCCCCCCCTTGGCATATCCCTTCTCTCTCCCATCCCAGAGTTACCCTGCTAGAGTCAGGCATGAGGAGCTTGAAGACATACACTGCTCCTGGCACTGCTGATGCCTTGCATCCCAGCCAGGCCTCCTAAGCTTTACAGAAGCTCAACTGGATGCATCACGATCCCAGCAGGAAAGGAAATTAATCCCTTAAACCCCAGAACTACCCAGACTGATAAGAAAAAGAACGAACACGCAGTAACCCTTTCTTGACAGGAAGGCCCATTTCACTGCATCCCAAGCTAGACAAATGTATACACTAAGGAGCTACAAAGAAGAAAAGCGAAGAAGAGACAATTAAAATGGTGTCATCTTTTCTATTTGTTTTTCACTTTCCCAAACTCCTTATGAAGGGAGGAGTCAAGCAAAGGAAGGTCTAATTGTTTATCATTTGTGCTCTTTAGCATCCTTGTCAGCAATGAGGACAGTGGGATTGAGTGCACCCTCAATAAGTTTGCAGATGACACCAACCTGAGTGGAGCAGTTGACATACTGGAAGGATAAGATCCATCCAGAGGGACCTGAACAGGCTTGAGAGGTGTGCCTGTGTGAACCTCCTGAGGTTCAACAAGGCCAAGTGCAAGGCCCTGCAAATGGGCTGGAGCAACCCCCGGTATCAGCACAGGCTGGGGGTGAGGGGATGGAGAGCAGCCCTGCAGAGAAGGACTTAGGGGTGCTGGTGGATGAAAAGCTGGACATGAGCCAGCAACACGCGCCCACAGCCCAGAAGCCACCTGTGTGCTGGGCTCATCCCCAGCAGCGTGGGCAGCAGGTCAAGGGAGGGGGATCCTGCCCCTCTGCTGCGCTCTGCTCTGGTGAGACCCTCCTGCAGTTCGGGGTCCAGCTCGGGGCTCCTCAGCACAGCAGAGACAGGGAGCTGCTGGAGTGGGGGGCCAGAGGAGGCCACAGCAATGACCCGAGTGTGGAACCCCTCTGCTGGGAGGAGAGGGGAGAGAGCTGGGGGTGTTCAGCCTGGACCCTGGAAGATTAAATCCAGCTTCAGCATCATATCAGTAAACACACAAGTGGCCATAAGCAGTGATGAAAGTACTAAGAGTAAAAAACACCAATTTACAGTAAGAGTACAAAAAACCACACCACTTGCAAGGGTATAAAATTTAAGGACAATTTTACTTTTATACAGCTCTATTATGACCAAAACCAGGATGTCACGCTCAGTTTTGTTATTACCCATTTTGTAAAGGATATTAGAACCGGTAAGTGCACGACACACACAGAGATGTGAAGGCTACGGGAAGTGCCTTACTGTGAAGTTTTTCAGCTCAGGCTATTTGTCCTGCTTGATTACAACCTCTGAACAACTTTGCCAGGAAAAAATGGCAATATTCAAGTGTTATTTCATCTGGAACAGCGGATCACAAAATAAGCTGAGACAAGAAACTGGAAAAATACAAATGGGAAACATTTTGATACTTTTTTTTAAAAATAGTTGAGGAAATCAACTCCGGAATTTGTCAAAAAAGTGGTGGAATCTCCAACTCCTCATACCTTCAAGAGAGGCTGCACGGAATTTCCTGAAGTCACGCTCTGACACACAAGCACTGAACTCAAAACACAATAAGCACTCAGAACTTTTAACATTTCACAGCGTACAGCAAAATGAATTACACAAGCCGAAAATCTTGGACTTTGTTACCCAAAGCTACGTTCATATCAGAGGTTTCATACGTCGAATACCCAGCAAAACAGGCCAAGAAAAATGGCTCGAATACCACAAAAGCTCTCGGGATTGTGTGGCCTCTGGCAGTCACTCCCGTCCTCAAGATCTCTGTCTGTTAGCTGCCTATTTCTACAGAAGCTAAACAAATCAACAATTTGTTTCTGAAGCTCGACACCAGCATCAGGTCTGAAATGTTTGTTATCGAGTCTGGTTGTTCAGTCCTATCGAATTATTTAACTCATGTTCTACTCACTGAACGGATTTTTGGCCAATCGGTCTGCTCTTGAGAAACAGACCTTTCCCCTCCAGTAATCTGAGCACTTCAAATTCACATCCAACTCGCATTTTCCCAGCATAAGCATTTCAAAAGTCTTCAGAACTCGAAGGGCTGAGTTTTGTGGCTCTCACAGCACGCTATACATCAATACGGCGCTTCAGAGGCACGGTGGTTTTCGGTGCAACAGTTCATGTATTATTAACAACACAGATGTCGGCAGAACTCACCTCTTTCTCGGTGTCCCTCGATATACAGGTCCACTGGTTTTCCTTCACGCTGTATGCCCAGAAGTCAGCCAGATCCTGAGTTCCATCCCAGCCACCAAACAAATAAACAGTTTCTATTAATAAAAAAAGGAAGAACATGTTAATCTTATTTTAAGAAGAAAACGCCTTTAAACAGGCTAATACCTACAAAACATCAATCAAAAGAGAAATTGAAACCAATTCTTAAAGCACCACTCCTCTTTGAATGGAACCAGTCACCAAGGCAGGGAAATGTGGTTTGATTTAGTAATGGAAGATTTTAGGATTGATGGACAGCCAGTTCTCAAGGAGTCATTTTCTATTTCTATATTTGCATAAGAGGCAATCGAATCCTCAGCTTCTGATTAGAATTCAGGACAGACAAATGAACAGCGTTTAGTATTTTGGATACTGTGCATTTTGGTCCAGCAATGACACCTCAGCTCGTGCCTGTTTGGTGCAAGGTCTATACATCAGAAAGACAGACAGCAGCAGCAAAGCTCTGCAGTTCAGTCCATCCCTTAGAGAGAAAAAACTTACTTCAGCTGTGAAATCCTCTTCAAGGAAAGGCCTCACATAAAGTCACTCACCTGATGCCGCAAAGACAAGTAAGTGGAAGAGCTACAGATTTAGGTCAGCGTTTCAGGCCTCTCCAGAGCCTGTCACCTTAAACCCACAACTGCCCCGTGAGCGGCAAATTCAAAGGCGTCTTGGACTCACCAATGAAACTAGATGAAGCCTCTGAACACGGGAATCTCTTTTGGGAAGAAATCTCTGTTCTGACACAGAAAGATAACTAAGCTGCTCCCCTTATATCTGGTCTCAAATGATAAAAATACTTCATTTGCAGACTGTGTTAAAACACAACACAACACCAAGTCCAAGAAGAACAAGCCAGTGAGGACTTGCAGAGCTTTGAAAAACTCCTTTAAAATCCACACACCAGTGCTATTATGGAGGTAATGGCCAATTTTTAATCCAACCCCAATTAAAGAGCAGAGTTAGAAGCATGATTGTGAAATGGGAATAGTCCCTGACCCTCACCTGCCATCAGGATAGTGGTCATCACCATGGAAAGGTTACCCTGGTTCATTAACTTTAATTACCCTTCCTCCTGGACTCCGGGCTCCCAGTGTTCCCTGCAAAGAGCAGGTCTCTTTGTGCGCATAAATTCTCACAGCTCACAAAACCCACATTACCACAACAGCTTCATTGATAGCCGAGAAAAATAAAAGATTTGGCACCAGCTAAGTATCCTACTGGGGCCTTGCCAAAACGTCAGGCCTCCTGTAAAGGCTTTGTTGTCTCCGATGAAATTTAATCGCAAACCTGAATGAATCCGATGAAAACTCCGATTTTGAAAGTTACCTAAACCGAGCTGACAGAATTAAACGGCGCGGAAGGCCTGAAAGAGGGGCGCGGTTGTAGAGCGAGAGCGAACTGTGAGCATCCCCAGAGCGCGAGAGCAGCCGCGATAACACGGGGGTGCGCGGACAGCGTGTGCCAGACTGACGGTTCATCACAATGTAAAACCGCAGCTCGGATGAAAGAAAAGCTCCGGCGCTGTCTAGACCCCGAACAACTATCGCTTTTCAGACTTATCACTTATTACAGGTATTTTAATAGGAAGTTTCTGTGTTTCTAAAGGAACATTTCTCAATGCATAAACGCAGTTGTTGCTGGAAATGTCAAGGAAACAATTTTTCGTAGTTCTTCTTTCACCCCCATGCAGAGGTGCAACCAGGACACCCCAGAATAATGCAGTCCCAGCGCTCCCAGGCATTGCCATCTACAAGGTGTAACAGCAAATACCCAAAGAAGAAGGCAGGCGCAGGAAAGAGACCACAAACACTCCGGAGCGGGGAAGCTCACACCGATATCCCTATTTCTCCTTCAGCAGCACCAGGGAACTCAAGATGTGAGCAGGACACCTTGCTCTGGCAGAGGGAAGGAGTCTTCCTTCGTAGCTGAGCAATATGTAACACCACAACATTGATGCTGCTTTATTAAAGCAGCCTCTATTCTGCTTTAGGGACTGAGCAGAGGACTTTTTAAATCTACCTGCAAGGCAACAAGAAAAACATGAAAGTGGTTGTATTTACCCTATATATATATATATATATATATGTATATATGTATATGTATTTACCAGCTACATTTAGGAAGTAAAATTTCTCCTCCAGCACCTTAACCTTCTCTCCTCTGCATTGATTTGTGAATACGAATTCAACACTTTAAATTAAATGTGTTCTGCGAACATTTCTAGACTGCTTGCTCAGCGAAAAATGTTTCTGTAACGTCTCAATTCTTTTCTTCTCTTACTCTGGAAGACTAGAAGGTGCCGGAGCACTCCTCAAATCGTTACAGAACGTGTGTTCCCCAAAATTAACATATTTCCTGCCAACATCTCCTGAAGTTCTGTTTTTCAGATGGGTACACAAAGCACCCTTCTCCACTCCCTGTTCAATACCACCAGCCCTGGAGCACTTGCAGTCTGGGTTCACAGATGTTCTCCAAGTCAGCTTTACCGACTTCTGTTAACTCAGTCTTCTCTGCGCAGTGAAATCCTTGGTGGGGTTCTGGTACAGTGGGTCTTCCTCATCCCATCAGCATGTTACCTGGCAAATTGCTAAAGCCAGGCTGATAAAAGGTGTTCGGTGTGCCTGAGCATCCCTGGTTCTACTTTCTCATAGTCACAACGAATACATTCCAGTCCTGGTGACATATTAAACTCAACACCTTGGTCAAACGGTATTTCCATGGCTTGCTAAAACAGTTCTCCACAGAGCATGAAAGAATTATGGACCTAAAACCTCTGCAAGTCATCTGCTTCATCAGCCATCTTCCAAACCCCTCACAGTCGGGTTAACTTCAGCCACAGATCAGGCTTCACAGGGAAGTATTCAGTTACACTGTGAGTATCACCAAAGATGGACATTTCGGATTGCCTGGACCCTGCTCCAATGACTGATCATCTTCATTATTATTTTTTTTCCTAACATCTAACTGGAAATTCTCTTACTGCAACGTTTTCATTGTCCTTCATCCTCTGCGCCATCCAAAATGAGTCTGGCTGTCTTCTCTATGCTCTCCCACTAGCTAGTTGAAGATCCTCCCATGGACCTTTTCTTCAGCAAGAAGAACAAAACCAGCTCCCCAAGCATCTCCTCATACATCACGCGCTCCAGCCCCCAACCACCTTGCTGGCCCTTCACTGGGCTCGCTTTCAGATTGTCAACATCCTTATTGTACTAGAGAGCCCAAACTGGACACAGGCCTCCAGATGTGGCCTCAAGTACCAAACAGAGGAACCTCATCCCTCCCCTTAACCTGCTGGCTGTACTTCTGCTAATACAACCCAACGGGAGGCTGGCCTTCATCGCCACAAGGACACATGATTTCACAGGTGAAAAGCTGGACATGAGACAGTAACGTGCACTCAACAACCCAGGCTGGGCTCATCCCCAGCAGTGCGGCTATCAGGTCGAGGGAGGGGATCCTGCCCCTCTGCCCGGCTTTGGGGAGACCTCCCTGCAGGGCTGGGTCCAGCTCAGGGCTCCTCAGCACAGCAGAGACAGGGAGCTGCTGGAGTGGAGCCAGAGAAGGCCACAGCAATGACCTGAGGGTGAAACCCCTCTGCTGGGAAGAGAGGGGAGAGAGCTGGGGGGGTTCAGCCTGGAGCAGAGAAGGCTCCAGGGAGACCTTAGTGAAGCCTTTCAGTGCTTCCAGGGGTCTGTCAGAAAGCTGGGAAGGGGCTTTTGAGCAGGGGCTGTTGGGACAGGACAAGGGGTGATGGCTTTAAACTGAAAGAGGGAGATTCAGAGCAGAGAGAAGGGAGAGATTGTTGCTGCTGAGGTTGGCGAGACCCTGGCCCAGGTTGCCCTGGAGAGGTGGGAGAAGCCCCATCCCTGGCACCATTCCAGGTCAGGTTGTCTGGGGCCCTGAGCAACCTGCTGTAGTTGCAAATGTCCCTGTTCACTGCAGGGGGGTAGAACTAGATGACATGTAGAGGTTCCTTCCAAACCAAACCATTCTGTGATTCTATTCTATCCTCACACGCTCTTGGTAGAAGGTTGAACAGACCAGGTGACGTATAACACTGCTGACACACATTCAGCTCTCCAGCACCTTGCAAACCTTCGTTCCGCGCAATCAGTCCTCAGCCTATGCCACTGCACAGCTGTTACAGCCCAGGTTCAGGACTCTGCATTTGTCTTGGCTGAACCTCACAAGGTTCTCTATGACACCCCATCAGGGTCCCTTTGACTCGTAGCCCCATTCTCTAGTTCATCAGCCACTGTCCTCCCAATTTGCTACCGCCCCAAACTTGCTGACAGTGTATCTGAGAATCAGTGTCCGTAGAAATCAGAAAGACTTGTCCCAGAGGTAAAAAAGAAAATATAGACATAAGGTATCTCAAAAGCCTTCTACAAAAGGACGTCACTTCCCTGTGTAGTGACCACAGACTGAGTTACATGCAAGCGGCATTGTCCCCTTTGTCAGGAGCACTGAGCACAATCATAAAGCCAGACCTTAGGTTTTCTCAAAGTATCGTACAAGCCAGCTTCTGAATCACAGTCCAGTATAGATGGTGGCTGGGAGTATGTTTTTTTCAGGCCAGGCTGGTCTGGGTAGGCTCACAGTCTTCTCAAATGCGAAAGCACCATGAAGTTGAGTAACCTCCAGAATTCAGCAGCTGTTTGTGTTTCAGAGCTCAGAAGCCATCTGTGTTTTGCTTCAGAGATCTCTTCATTTTGTACACATGTCCTGTCTTTAAATATCTTAAGGATAGCAGTGTTTTCCTCGGGCAAAACAGCATCCTTCTTAATGTCTGCTGCTGTCACTTCATCTCTTTCATCTTCACATGCTGCTTTTGAACCAGCTCCATCATTCTGACCGCGCGGTCCCCACATACACTATGGGCACACTGTGCCCTCTGCTCTGGATCCCCCACTGTTCCCAACCTATAGATTTGTCCTCACTTATCTAATAGAATGAAGTAAGCAGAATTCCTTCCTATGAAAGGAAAACCAAAATAACGTACAACCACAATTACAGAGTAGTTTCACTTCACTGAGTGAACAAAGGTAACAACATCAATAAAGACCATTTCACTAATATTTTACTTCAGAAAATGTTTCATTTGAGAAGTGCAGACAAGAAAAAAAATCAGCCTGGTTGCTTAGCTATTATTTCTAAAACTGGCTCATCAGAGGACTTGAGAAGGCTTTGTCTAAATGAAATAAAAGATGAACTTTTAAACAAGCACGACAGATCACAGAAAATTCTTCTTTCTTCATAGAAAGACTTCTACAGAGTCTATAATTCCATTACCAAAATAAATGATATGGCTTTAGGACTACACTGTCGTTCGCATAAAATTGTGACTGCCCTGTGAGAGCCGAGGAGACCAACTCCACCTTAACAATGGAACTCTAAACAGAATCTCCAAAATGCAGTACGCATATTCCTCTAAAGTACCAACTCTATTCCTTAAAACTTGAATTTGGCACCCACTTACCCATTCCTGCTTTCTATCAGAATAAACACTGGTAGTTGCATGATAAAAGGCTGGAGAGGGCATAATCAATCATAGAATCAGAGACTGGTTTGGGTTGGAAGGGACCTTGAAGATCGTCTAGTTCCAATCCCCCGCCATGGGCAGAGACATCTTCCACTAGAGCAGGTTGCTCAGAGCCTCGTCCAGCTTGGCATTGAACACTGCCAGGGATGAGTGAGGCATCCACAGCTTCCCTGGGCAACCTGTTCCAGTGTCTCACCACCCTCACAGTGAAGAATCAAAGTTATAAATCATCTAATTATGCTAATCAAGGTACTTGGGCTGTGACTACCCAAATACTTCCCTTTCCCTGGACAAAAGGGCTGAAAAGTCTCAAGTCTTTCAGTAGAGGACTGCATAGGACATGAACCTTGCAGGACAAAGCCGCAATAACATCAGCCTTCTGTTCCCATTTACAGCCCAAAGCTCTGAAGTACCCAGCAGGAGTTTCCAGCTATAACCAGGAATGTCTCTTAGTAAATGCAAACCAATACCAACTTCCTCATTCTGCCGTTCAGAGTCATTCCAGTCTGAGTGTTAATATTGAGAGAACCAGTAACTCCTAATTGTTTTATTGTTTATCTATAGGACGATACCAGGCCTCATTCTCTGTTCTGTATCCCAAAATTTCTATATTTTCATTTCAAATCACTTCAAGAATTTTTCAAAAGCAGAAAGAACTCTACGACAGCTGTGGCAGGTATTAAAAGCATCAGCATCAGATGGAGATGAGCTACAGCACAAGTTACTGGTTGCCAGCAGAGATACCAGCATGGCTCCTTCAGATGCTTTCCTAATTGGGAGACAAAACATGCTACAAGGCAGTTTAGACCAGGTCAAACTATGTTCTACCTGTGTCCTAACACAAGCATCCAGCAGGCTTGGTACCATCATGAAACTTCTTCAAAATAAACTGGTATTTTTGGAGTCGGGAATAACTGGTTAATATTTCCTTGAGGTTAACCAAAAAGCATAACTATTTGTGGTTCAGTTATAGCTACAGCAGGTCTGGACATCAGAGACTAAAATCTGCTTCTAACACCTATTAGCGTAACATGGAACTTTACATCCTGACAGAAGGGGCTGAACTCCCACAGGCTCATTAAACACAACCTGCACTCAAAAGGAAGACTCCAGCGGTCAGCAGCAGCTGGTTTTAAGAAAAACAGCACCAAGAACTTCCATGAGCCAAATTAAAAGGCAAAACTCATAATCTCCAAAACATTTAAGCTTTTACAAGCCTCAGTGGGCCCAGAAGCAAAACTAAGAACAATTCCCGATTATTCCAGAGCGCAACTTTCTGAAGGTGTCACTCCACCGGACAGAGCTGCAGCAGGAAGGACCAGCATGGCAGAGGGAGATCCAGTTCTCCCATACTGAGACTCTGCCTCTGGAGGTGCTCTCCAAACAGGTTTTGTGCTAATAAAAAAAAGACACCGATGCTTTTCACTGCCTTGTTACAGCAGCGTGAAAACCTAAGTCGGAAAGATGGAGCTTACCAGGACTTAAGGAATGGAAACGAAGACTCCGACTACCACGAATACGTTCTTTTCGGGGGGTCTAAAGGACCATCACTCCGAAGCTGACAAATCTCACGTCTTCCACACACTTGTAGGACAGTCCCTGTCTATTTATCCGCCAAGGCCACTAGGGAGCGTCCACAGCTTCTTTTGAGGGCACACACCAACCACCCTCCAGCAGCACTTTATTCTAATGCACCTTAAACCTCTTCCACCGAACCAAAAAGTTTGCTTTCGTATATGAAACGACCCGAGTGCTTCCTCTAGAGCAGTAACTACGCCCTGAGTAAAAGCCAAAGCCTGCAGCTACTGCCGCGTTTTTGCTTGTTCACTATGACTTAGCAAATTACTTTTGAAGGTACTGTCCTGTCACGTGCTTCAGGCCCGTCCCTATGACCACAGACACGGCCACGGCGATTTTTTGCCAACTTCCTCAATGCCACTTCTCTGCTACTCAGCCCCCGATCTTGTCTGTCCTCTCCTAAGACTAATCCTTATATTAATGACATACTCAGCAGAGATGCAGGCAGATGCTGCCCTTATTTCAGTAAGGAATGACCTACCACAGAAATCTGAATAAATAAAAGCCAGACAAAGGTATAGAAAATTAGGGAGAATAATCACCACAATTATTTATATGTTATTTATACCCTCTCCTCCCTCCTTTTCTCTGTGGGATCTTTGAAACAGAGGCTGAACCATTCTTTAAACTGCTATTAAAAAATGTCTAATAAATTATATTTAACAGGAGTTTCTTGCACGCTGTGGAAATTAGAAACCGCTCCAACCAAAACACAAGGAGTGTTTCAACACATCAGATCTATGGCTCAAGCACTACTCCAAAGCCCACATCATACAGCAGATAAAAGAAATTATTATCCCTAATTTCTCCTCTCTTGTTTAAGCTCCTGCTCAGAGGGTAGGAGGGACAAAAAAGTAAAACACAATTGTTCTTGGTTTCTTAGTTCAGACAAGACAATAACAAGGTGTAACAGAACTAACAGGGAGGAGGAGGGTGGGAAAGGCAGTTGGTGTCTAGTTCCAGAGAGATAGTGGAGTATTTAATCCAACTGTTAGAAAGTGCAATTTTTTCCTTAAAGCCTGAGGTTAAGACAGACTCTAAAGAAAAACACATTTGCATATTTATCTGGAAACTTTCTGATTAAGTAATTAAGGTAGTTAAGAACTTTAACAACTACTCACCTGTCTGAACATCTATAACCATTTGATGGCCACCTCTCATCCCTGGTCTGCTGTCCTCCCCATCACCTTTAAAAAGAGAGGGAGGGGAGAGGTTTCTGTTATAAGATTCTCAAATCAAAGAAAAGCACAACCTCACATATGACCTAAGTACTACACTGAACCAGAGCATATAAGGGAATTCCAACCGTCCCATTGAAGCAGCTTTCCAACCACTTTAGAGATCTTAAGCACTCAGGACATGTGTCATCTATGGGAAGCACGTGAGAATGATAACCCACATTGTGCTGGACGAGAAATCTGCTTGGGTTCATGGATAACCCTTCCCAGAAGGTTCGGCTACAGTGCTCCACATCTGGCGAATGTCACTTGAATCCTACATTTTGACCCAACAAACCCTATGCTGTCACGTATGACAGCAAGTATTGTACTCTGAAGCCAAGGCTGCCACTACGAGTCTCCTCTCAAACTAGAAATCAATGGAAAAAAGATTCTGCAGTTTCTATTGACTGTATGACAGACCAAGACTTCAAAAGATGCCCCTCAGATTTCAAATACTCCGTTAAGATCACGTTTTTACTTGTCACTCTTTGCTGTACATTTGATTCCATGTATTAAACCCAGTTGTAGAGGTAATTGCTCTCATGCTTAACCTATATTCTCAGATTTGGTTCTGAACTAACTACTCTTGAAGTTACAACTAGTGGTCCTTCCTCAACCAGAAACCAGGCTGCATTTTGCTGACTTTGCTGACAAATGCAATTTTTTCATAGATGAAACCATTCCCTAGAACAACTGCCCTCGAAGAGGCTTTCTTGCATCATGTTCTTGCTCAATATCCTCAAAGGAACAAGATAGAACTGGCAGTACATGTGTTTTGTCTTAAGAAATGCCCTTACCTTTGGTGCTTTTGGGGATGATCTGGCCCCAGCGAGGCTTGTATTCTTGTTGACTGATATATTGATTGAATAAGCCATCTGCAAAACAAAAATATTGCTGTATGAAACACGCGTATACTTCCATAGCAAAACCCCTTTTAATGCAAGTACCCATCTCAATCCAGTATGCTACTCCAAAGCCTTCGTTTTAAGTAAACTCTATGTCAATTAGTTTGGTAAAATTGTTAATAAACTAAATGTGTAAGTAAAAAATACTCACTACTAGATCAAGAGTTGCCCAGTCTGCCTGCCAGGTCACGCCAATGGTCTGTAAACCTCCAGTGTGCTGTATTTAATTAAGAATGGAATCCCTCCCCCTTATTTAAGCAAAAGGAAAGTTGCCAGTGCATGTAAAACTCAACCATTTTAGTACGTGTTAAGCTAAGACTAGGTCAGGCAGCATCACTGGAGCGTCATCTACAACGAAAAGGGAAGAAAAGCAGATTAAATGCTATGATACAGGACAACCAAGCACTGGATGAAAACCAGAATAATAGTTTACATTCCCTTCAGAGAAGGAAGAAGAGAAACAGAAGACACATGAGGTCACTGGCCAGACTCGCCAACTGCAGCACTCCTGTAAGCTGCATTAACTGGAGTTATCTTCAGTTATCTCCAGCACTCCATCCAAGCTGCCCTTGTGCCTCCCCCTCTGCACCTACTAAACTCCACCTCTTCAGCGCTGAGGTCAGCTCCTGATTCTGGTTATGTGTTATCGGTCTATCACATAAAAAAGGAGCTTCATAACACCCACAGCTCCCGCTCTCTGGGACCACTCTTCAGTCTGGGAAGGGCTTAGCAAGTGTTTGGGGAACATGTTGCTATTGTTCTTCAAACCTCTCCTCTAAAAAAATCTCCCTTACCGTCTGCAGGCACAACTGTTAGACCACGAATGGCCGGCCTCTTGACCACTGCTCACCTGGCTACAGCCCACCCATCACTCCACCACCTCAAGACAACCTCTTCATGATGAGCCTTTCGTCTGCATTTACGCAAAAAAAAAAAAAAAAGGGGGGGAGTTCAGACACCCAGTTTGCACCACTGGCACAGAGAAAGTACCACACTGAAACAGTACACGGCACACACACACTGCTCAGGCATAGGAAGCGTTCGGGGGTCCTTCATCACGTAACACCCACCAGCGATGCTCTTTGGTAGAACAGTATCCAGCAAACTTGCTCAGGAACCAGTTTTACATTCCCCAGCAGAGAAAGGAAAAACGAAATTACTAAGTTGTATCTAAAACTTTTGGTTACAGAATCGCAGAACGGTTTGGGTTGGAATGGACCTTCAGAGGTCCCTCCCAAGCCCCTGCAGGGAGCAGGGACATCTGCAACTAGAGCAGGTTGATCAGAGCCCCAAACAACCTGACCTGGAATAGTGCCAGGGATGGGGCTTCTACCACCTCTCTGGGCAACCTGGGCCAGGGTCTCACCACCCTCAGCATAAATAATTTCTTCCTTCTCTCTAGTCTGAATCTCCCCTTTTTTAGTTTAACCCATCACCCCTTGACCTGTCCCAACAGCCCCTGCTATAGAGTCTGTCCCCACCTTTCTTACAGGCCCCTTTAAGTACTGAATGGCCGCACTAAGGTCTCCCTGGAGATCTCATAGTTCTCCCGACCCCACCAATTGTGGCTTTGAGGTAAGAATTTAAAAGATTAGGAATGCCTCCATTTATTTATAGAAAATCCCTTGGTAGGCTTACAGAAAAAAAAAAGAAAAAAACCATCCTTCCTGCACACATCCCTGTTTATTTAGAAAAAGGTAAAAATCTTTGTTGATCATGACACAATGCTCAGAGAATATCCCAAAACCTTTCCTGGAATCCTGTAGTTTGTCGTGCCTGAAATCCAAGTTTTAAGTAAAACCCAAGTTAGCGAGTGCTTCCTGGGAGAAGATGAATACTCTATCTAGAGACCACCTCATAGATAAATAAGGACACTCAAAAGCTCCTGAAAGGTGCTGAATTTGATCTTCAAATTCCAAATTGCTTCCAGTTTCCACAAACTCAGCTCTGCAAGATTTTCAGTTTAAACATTCTGCGAAAGCAGGGCAGACATTATTTCCACCTTTCTCAGAGTCAAAACCATCAGCGCTCTCCTAGCACAAGGTAATTGAGGGAAGTTTGCTCAACGTTACACAGACAAGTGGTTTAATTTGATTTTTCCTAACTCCCTCTTCTTGAGCATTTACGAAGTTGGGACGTGACGGGAGAGGCTTAAGCTAGAGATTTCGTGAATTCTGATTCAGAAAAGTCAAATTCCAACAGAACAAATACACAGGCTGTGAGAAACCTCGCACTGACTCAGGCAGATTTTTCTAGCCACAAACCTAGACAGAACCGCAGCCTTTTGGTTATCATCAGCGTATTCGGTCTGCAGGACAGGCTCAAAACCCTACTTATCCCTATGGCAGCCAATAGATAATTGGACATGAATAGCTCGAGAGGATGAATTACACCACATATGATCTGAGAGGGTGATTTAACCTCTCTCCCATGTTCAACGCCCACAGGCTGCACTTGTCAAGATAGGACACTTCTCCCCTACTGTGCCTTCAGCCTCTTTTAATAATGCTTCTTGTCTTCCATGGGACATTGGCTTGGAAATACTCCAGCTTGCTTCCCAGAAATGTTTCTTTCTGCTGGGAGCAGTTCCACGTTCATGCTACTTGCGCCGCAAACCAGCGGCAGCTTGTTTTGGAATCTGAATCACCACCTGTCTGACACCACCAGGGAAAAAACGGAGGATTTCTAGGCGGATTCTGTATCCGATGCCAGACCTGTTCAGTGTGGTCCTTATGTCTATGGCCAGGATGGCACTGCTGACCCAAAGGTCTCCAAAGCCTCTATAAGGCACTAAAGATCAGATCTAGACCTGCTCAGGTTTGTCGGCTGTTTCCTATGAATCAGTAGTTTAAAATAAATTTCAAGCCTCCTGTAGGAAAAAAATAGTGTTAAGTGCAAGTTTTTCAGGGAAGTTTTTCCTTCGCTCCAGAGGCCTCTCACTTCAATGTCCGTGTTTACTCTCTAAAATTACGGCCAAACCCAGCACTTTTATTTTGTACTAATTTCAAGCCCTTCGCAGCAAGCTGTGACGCATTTTGGATGTAACAACATCAAGTTCACAGTGGTAAAAGCTCAGTAAATTCTACCTCCCTGATAACCGAAGCCTTTATTTTGTCAGTCAACTGCAGGTCACCTAGAAAGGATTAGGACAAACATTGCAGACAAAAATATTTAACTTGCTGAAGCCCATCAGGAACAAGTAAAAGTTGTATTAAGTTTCTTTTTAGACAACGCACGTCTCTTGGCTGGATTACTAAAATCTATTCACCTCACTCCAATGGCTGAAAAAAACTTCAGAGCAGCATTTAGCCCATAATTTCTGTGTGTTGGGGTTTGTTTTGTTTCAGATTTTTCTTGAACCAAGGAAAATACCCAAAACATCTAAACAGATAGAGGTTTTTGTAGTCACAAAAATCCTTTTAAAAAGCTGAATCAGAAAACAAAGATGACACCAGATAAAAATCCAGCCATTACTCGGCAATTTCCTCGAGACGAGAGCAACAAGGAAATGCATCAAATTTTTTTCCAGCCTCAAAGCTGTGATATTCTCTTGCATTTTCTTAATAGGAATGAAACAAGGTTTGCTCTCAAACCCCTACAAGCTACGCCTCTTCTACACAAACCCTACCAACAACTGAAAGAGTTGTCCGGGCCTGGCCCAGGCTGCCCAGGGCAGTGCTGGAGTCCCCATCCCTGGAGGGGTTTCTCAGCCGTGTGGAGGTGGTGCTGAGGGACAGGGGTCAGTGGGGACCTGGCAGTGCTGGGGGAACGGGGGGGACTTGATGAGCTTAAAGGTCTTTCCAACCTAAACGACTGATTCTCTGTACTTACCATAGGCTTTGGATCCCTAGCAAGCCACTCTCCTCCATATATCCCAGGACTACAGGGCATGAAGCCCACGTCCACGCTTCCTCCGAACTATATTTGACGGTAATACTCAAGTAGACGTGTCTGTCTAGAGCTTCCAGGAGGGCACAACTGTTCCTGTGCATCCCAAGTTTTGGGAGGCATTCGAGCCTGCAAGCTGTGAATCACGACACCTTGTTTGTGGTACGGACCCAGCTTGTCAGCAGATAAACACCTATCACACACTGACACGAGACCTGCCAGCAGGAACACCTCGGTCCCCAGAATACTAATACGGAACCACCTTCAATCCATTTCAAGCAGCTTTCTACGTCTGTGGTAGCTGCAAACAGTTCAGTAATCCACACTCCACACACCCTCTGTAAGAATATTAAGCAGATTTTTTTCCTTCAATGATATAGACCGTCTGAAAGCTATAGGACTGAATCCAAACGTGAAGCATTTGAACCAAGTCTGTGAACCAGCTGAGATTTAGGGAACCTTTTATTTTTGAGAGGAAGTCAGGCAGCTGCCAGAGTTTCCATTTGCCCGTTTTCTAAGTGTAACGCACAAGTTGAAAGAATCTGCGGGAAAAGTGTGGCTGCCTGCCACCGAGCTCTTCAAGGAAATCATCTGGTGACACGAGGTGGAAGGCAGTGCTCATCGTGAAGTGGTGCAAAAGAACAAGAGTTAGCTCTGCTAGCGCTAACTCTTGACCATCTACTCTTTTTCTACATGACTAAGCCTTCGGAAACAGCCTGCATGAGGTGCATGGCGTTTCACTTGGCAGTACCCGCCGTCACAAGAATTAGCCTCTACTGAAGGCATTTTCGGCTGAACTGAGTGCGTGGTATCGCTGTCAACCTCACTGCGCTTCTGTCTGCTCCTTTAAGGCAATGAACTCTCCGAGCAGCTAGAGGTCAGAAGTTCACATATTCATGTCCAGTCTGTTAGAGAACAGTTTGCTCTTTGAATGATTTCAGGGATAATTTAAGGACCTGGATGTCTCAATTAACTCCACACTTCAGCTACACTACACGGACCATACACAGGGCCACAGTTCATCTGCTTTTATTTGGCAAAACAACACATCAGAGAGGAGTCCAGTTGTAAGAACACCCACACCTCAGAGACCAAGCAGCAAGCTACGGAGATTTCTCAACAAAGCTGCCGAGAGAGTCAAATGGTAAAATGCTGGGTGCTAACGAGCCTCTTTCCAACAGAGGAGCTTGAGATAGATGCTGAGTTGAGTAAGGACAGGTAACTGTGAAGGAGCACAGCGAGGAGATGGCAGCAAGCCTACGGGAGAACATACTGAAGGCTGAAAACATCTTTTCCCATCCTACCAAGAAGGAAGATCCAGCTGTTAAACACCAGTGACATTCAACACCATGACTCGGCTGTCATCTTGTACAACTCCGGACAAACTAATCCAGCTGCAGTATCAGGGGCTTTGTGGCTACCAGAAGAGGTCTGTCCTACTCTCTCCCCCATCGTAGCTCCATCAGCTCCCTGACCCGGTTTGACATGTGACAGCATGAGCACCAGTGCCAGCAAGTGAGGGGCCAGGGGACACACTGTCCTGAGGAAAGGCAGGATTGACCCAGTTAGTAAAAAACACACAGTTGTTGACAGCTTAAAGCAAGTATGGGATACAGCCTCAGCGTCTCGGGACAGATACCGCTTCCTCCAAAGGGTGCTGGGAGGTGACAGAGCTTTAAATGGGTACAAAAGCTGAAGGCAGCAAGAAGAATTGCAGAAGGATAGAGGAAGGAAGGTTAATTTATTCAAAAACAAGCAAAATCATTAAGGATGAGCCATGGAGCAATGGGAGATGCGTACGCTGACATTTAACTCCAGCTAGCCAGGTGCCGGGTTCAAAGGAAGCAAAATAAACATACCCATGCACATCACTCTGTCCCTCAGGAGCAGTGACAAGACTTAATGATGCCACTCCAAGACTCTCCTGCTACGTTACCCAGAGTCTGTCACTAGAACTACTTGCTGGAACGAAAAACCAAAGGACTGATAAAACAAGCTGCAGCGTATTTCTCTAGTTTGCTTAAGCGGTGCTGAGTTCCTCGGCCCCCAAAAAGGGACGTGATTCTGAGAGCCAGGGAAGCAGGACTATTCACATCAAATCTGACAAGAACCAACTGTCCGTTTGTCAGACAGCACTGTACAAGAACTACAGTTTTCTACCAGGCCAGTCCTTCACCAGTACTTCCACACCTGGACAAGCCGAGCACCGCAGGCAGCGACCCCACTCTCAACATAGGAAGGGAAACAGAAACACCACCTCAGCACAAGTCCCAGGGGAAAACTGCTGGACAGAATAAACACAGCACATTACATATTAAGTAGTAAAAGAAATCAACATGTAACAGCTCAAAAAACGAGGCCACAAACATTCAACTTCACTAGTGTCCAAGAAAAAAAAAAAGTCCATTTTGGAGGGAACTTTTCCAGCAATTCTAGTGCAATTCCATTCAAGAAATAGTTTCTCCTCCAGCCTGCAATGACTTGGGAAGAGGACAACCTCCAGGCACCAACAAGATTAAGCCAGAGCCAAGGCAGCAGACAGATGTGTTGATGAACTCATCACCATCAGCATACAGTGGGTCCTCTGGCTCCCAGCAGGTTCTGTCTCATACTGGTGGGCTCATCAGCTCCCCCCAGGCACCCCTGCAAAGACAGTTAACAGCCAGCCACAGCTCCCTGCTGCTTTTTCATCCTGCAACCCTCCCTTGCCCTTATGATTCAGGAGGAAGCTGCCAGCTGCAAAGTGCCCCTGCATTGCAGGACGCTGCTGACACTCCTGTCCCGGCCAACACCACTACAGCGTCTCAGGAGGGCGAGGAAGAACGCTGACAATTCTCAGTCTCAGAGCTTGTAGCTGCTCAGAGAGCTCAGCACAGGGCAGAGCTCAGCTGTTGTATCTCTGCAGTTGAGAAACTTGAGCCAAACACCGTAGAAAGCCATTTAGTGCAGTTTCATGCCCTGTTGTAATAAGCTCCCTAACATTGTGCTTAGTTGAACAGCTTATTGATAAAAAGATGGTGGAGTTTCAGGGAAGACAAACCTTGATTTTAAAGCTATGATTTCTATCTTATCCTGAGAACCACTTCCAGCTTCAGTGGTACATACCACAGCAATGGAGTCAAGCAGGTACACTGGCACCTAGCCCAAAGACATTACAAAATGAGAATGAGGAAACACCTCTCTGGTGCCAGACACCCATGAAATTGGTCCACTAAGCTCCTCAAACTCTACGGACATCAGACACAAAGTTCTGTTCTTAGGCCAGCACAAGTTTCCCATAAAAAGTGAGTGCACATAGTCACAAAGCACTACACCCACAGCCAAGAGCACCTCTGTCTTATCAGACCGTGACCCAAAACCCCTGCACAGGTCTTGGCAGACACTTTGGTGCAACAGCCCAACTCTTTTTGTATCCCATTCTATCACATCTCCCCCATTTCAGGTGGTGAGAGATGTTTGCACGCAGTGTTCTAAGCTGAAAGTTTCCAAATAAAATATTCAATTTAGTTACAATGATATTGGCTGCCAATGACCTGCTCTGCAAGGGAAGACAGGCTCTGCCTCCAGCCACCGTGACTTTGGCACCACTCTCCAAGGACTGTTTTGCCCATAAGCAGACAGCATTGTCGTTCAAACACAACTCAAAACCTCTGCTGAAACCCCAGCTAGGTGGTAAGCTCTAACCACTACTGAGAACTCAAGCTTTATGTTTCCCTGCTCACCATCCCAGGAACTTTTCTGATAGTTAAGCCCCCCTTCAGCTTGCCAGCCACTTACACGAAGAACTTATCTTGACCCACTCAAGTGTGCCACGTTGTCATCTCCGGGGAAAAGAAACTCCAAATGGAGCAGTGATAAGCGATTTCACAACTGAATTTTCAGCCATTATCACAGACATACTCAACAAGTCCAAGACTTGACAGCACCCCCCACTACAGATGAAACAGGCACGTGGACTAGGCAGTTCTCCTGCTGAGTATGTTAACATGCAAAGCAGTAACATTTCAATGCCTTTTTAAATTAATATACCAGCCTCCTCCGATTATCTTACCATTCACAGCTTTTTCTATCAGTTCCTCACACGCATCGAAGTCTCCCTTCAATACCAGTTTGTCGTGCAGGTCTGTCAACATAGGGTGCTCCAGAGCAATCTTGGTTTTCTTCTGCAGCGACTCAAAAGCTTCGGTGTAGTTGTGCTGACGGAAATGCTTTAGGCAAAGGCGAATGGCTTCCTGTTCACGGTACTACTGGAACACAAGAAAACCTATGAGACATGTAGATTTTTCTTTTACCTGCACTGCTGGGAACTACCTGTGAACCTGCCTGGAGAGAGAAGCAGGATCTTATACACGCTGCACGTAGATTTGCTCAGGAGCTTGCAGAGGAACCTCACATGAAAGACAAACTGCAGGCATTTCCTTTCCAGCGGTATAGAAATGATACAACTTGGTATCACCCTATTTAATAAGCACCCAAGAAGAGAGTGCACAACATCCCAGATCTCTAGAGCAACCATTATTTCCCCCCCATCTGCTTGGCCCGGCTGTTCGAGGCCTTCACCAAGCAGAGAGCAGGAAAAAGCCTTCGCTATCAGCGTTACATAATTTGATTGTGTGACTCTTACATAACAAAATAATTTAGAGGAGTAAGTAGGTCACAGCTTTGAGAAGCAGAAGGAAAAAAAAAACCACCAGGAGAACAGGAGTACTCGCAGTGACCACTGCTGCTGCGCAGGAAAGGGAAGGGGTGGGACAGGCTAGAGAGACCAGCGCTGGGTCAAACATCCGGGCACAGAAACGAGAGGGGATAGTAAACTCCACGTAAGAGCTACAGCTTGTGCTGTTAGCCTGCACATCGTCACTGCGTTTCCAAAGCTGCTAACAGTATAAGTAACGGAGTTTTAAGTTGATAAGTCGTACAGCCACTTTTACAGACTATTCTAACCTGAATTCTAAGGCACTGAAGAAAAGAAAAATCTCAATTCCCACCTTTAACACGCATCTACTGCGATAAAAAGCAAACGTAACTTTAAGCATCTGTAAGACTGATCAAATCATAGACAAAAGATTTTGCTCCTAAATGGACACCACCACTTAAAGTGAAGTTTATGGTATTTAAATGAATAGACTCTTTCTGAAAACCCAGAACACAGACATTCAACAGAAATTAGTGGTCTCGAAATAATGGCTCTACAGCAAGAATCTCAAACTGAAGCAGCTAAAAAGAAACACGGCCGTGTGCTGTATTTTTAGTTCTTAATCCATCAGTATTTCACAGCTGCAAATAGCCAGGACTACGCATTTTTAGAACATCAGTTCCCAGCCCACATGAAAAAGGCCAAGGACATGTACCGATAAGAATGCCAGCCTGTGGCGAAGGAATCCTAAAGCTAAAACAAGAGTTTTACAGCACAACTGGGAAAAAAAATTATTTTTTTTTAAAGAGATACCTAAGACACTTACATCAGCCAAGGCCAAAACCGCATTAGATTCTTTGTGGCTCAAAGGGATGGCAAGCAAAAGGATAGCTGAGACCAGTAATGACCAGCTTCTGCAAGTTCACTGCCTCTAGTTTAGATGTTAGACAAAATTCAGACTCAGCAGATTCCCACTGAGCCTCTCATGACTGAGAGACCAGGCTTGCAGCACAAGAAATGACTGAGGTGCTGGACCGTGTCCAGAGAAGGGCAACAAAGCTGGTGAAGGGTCTGGAGAGCAAGTCTTATGAGGAGTGCCTGAGGGACCTGGGGTTGTTCAGCCTGAAGAAGAGGCTCACGGAGACCTTATTGCTCTCTACAACTACCTGACAGGAGGTTGTAGACGTGGGGGTTGGTCTCTTTTCCCATATAACAAGTGACAGGATGAGAGGAAATGGCTTTAAGTTCTGCCAGGGGAGGTTTAGGTTAGACATTAGGAAAGATTTCTTCACCAAAAGGGTTATGAAGCCTTGGAACAGGCTGCCCAGGGAGGTGGTGGAGTCCCCATCCCTGGAAGTGTTTAACAGACATGTGGATGTGGTGCTGAGGGACATGGTTTAGGGACCCTGGCAGTGCAGGGTGTACGGTTGGACTCCATGACCTTAAAGGTCTCTTCCAACCAGATGATTCTGTGACTGCTGGATGCAGGCTGGCCACTCAATGCAATATAAAAGCTTGTAGTTCAGTGACACCATAGTAGTACTGCAGAAGTTAAATGTAAAAACTGTGGGGTTTACTGCAAAAACGTGTATAAAAAGTATTTTAAAGGTTCTTTTTTAGATGCTGTCATACAGGTTTAAAGAGATGACAACCCAAATAATAGCTTTGATGTGAAGCTGTAAATAATTCCTATGGTTAAAAACATAACAAGAGCATGAAACTAAGATATTAACTCCAACAAATACACTAGTAGAATTTAAAGTATTTCAGTATTCATTATCAAAACCAAAAGCAACAGCCATCAGTAAACTGCTGCTGCTTTTTCTTAGTTGCTGAAGTTTGTCCACTCTTCAGTAGAAGCAAAGTGGCACGGCTGTCAGAAGGCGGAGCCGGACAGCAAGGAGAAAGCAGCAGGGAGGGAACTGCAGAACAAGTTTCCTGCTTGGAGTCCTTATCTGTCACCCCCAACCCCACTCCCCTCAGGAAAGGGAGGTTTTGTTGAAGAACACTCAACAAAAAAGATGGGCAGCTTTGTGAAGAGCCACGTTCTCATCTGATGTCTCAGGCAGTAAAGAATTATTAGATTTCAAAGCCTTTGAGACTTCCAAGAACACGCATGGAAATGTTCACATTGCCTCAAAGAAACAGGTCAACCTTTCTGCCTTCCCCCAAATATGGGTCAACACAAATCCTCCTACGTGGATCCAGCAACAGTGGCCTCTCAGGACTGTGAGAGAGGAGAACATCAGCAAGACACACACTCATCACCAAGAACTTGGCAGCTGATCCTAGTAGAGCCCAAACAATCGTGACTAAGCCTCTGCCTTGCTGCTTCAGGGCTCCAAGCTTCAGACGAACAATGCTGGCACCCCTTGAAGAAGCTGCCACTACATACATGCTGACCATGAAAAGAGTCGATTCCATGGGGTAAGATGGAACAAAACGGATGCTGACATCATCATCAGATAGCTCCTGACCAAAACCAAACAAAAATCAGAGCTTCCTGGCTGCAGCAATTGGTCAGAAACACCAGAGACACTCCCATGTGCAGAGGCAGCAGAAAGCAGCACAGAGAACCAGCAGCAGCCTCTGTCAACTAGACTTTTCAGGACTGGACATCAATAATCAGCCAACTAACAACCACAACATCATTTTAATCATAAAGCAGCCACAGACTACTGTGACTGTTAGTGTTGTTTTCAAACCCTCCATGAAGAAGCTTGTGAAGTTGGTATAAACACATCTGAGCCAGACAGCATGGCCACAAGGTTTCTTTACCACAGTTGGCACCACCATAAACTGGTGAGGCAGTCTCAGTACTAGCACACACAATCTTTATCCTCTTTATAGGTTTTTCCTTCCAGAAGCAGAGATATGCTGCTCCACTACTCAGTCTTTGTCAGCTGGGCAGGGTGCCTTCTCTGCAACACAATACGAACTTCATTAATTGTTCCAGAAGTTCTATGAGTAAGAAGCAGCAAAATTAATTCTGGTTGTCAATGTGCACATCCCTCCCACAGGCGAGGCATCTGCTGCACTCAATTAAATACAGGTTATACAAATAACATTTAGAACCCTTTGACCTTTCTGTCTATCAAAGTGACAAATGGCAACCTCATCTCACAAATTATCTCACAGCCCCGTCGCATCAGCTCCCCTCTGTTCAAGTATTCAGCAAAAAGACACCAAGAGGAGAACGTCAGAGGGCCAAGGAGATGCAATGGGGAAGACCTCACCGTGGATTCTCTTTAAAATAAGCTCCTTTTTAGACCCTCTCACAACAACTGCACGCAGAACCCGAAAGGCTTTAGGCTCACACAGAGCTCTACAGAAGGGCTGGTGTGGTCACAGCATGATTAAAAGGCAAGAAGAGGGAGAAATGGATATGGCTGAGATTAATTTCCCTTCCAATACAAACACTATTTTACTAATATTGTCCTCTGACTCAGTGCTCCTTATGTTTTTCTTGTGATGTCTATCTAGCAGGGGGATTTTTAGGGGTAGTGTGTTTTTCGTAGTGCTGGTTTGGGGTTTTTTGGGGGTGTTTAGTTTGGGTTCCCTTCTTTTAAAGAGAACAAGCAGGAACAACTCAAAGAGATTCACTTCAAGTCAGCCATGTGGTTTCAGTTTTAACTATGCGTGTTTGTTGTTTTAATAGCTGATATTCAAGGAATGAAAAGGTCAATTCCAGTATGAGAAGTTTCACAGAGTCTGAGACTACAACTCTCCAAACAAACAGGGATCTAAAACACAGGCCTACCTTGCTGTACCAGTTGAGGCACGGCTGGACCACATCTGGATCATCAATGCCATTAAGTTCAACATACCAGATACTAAAATTGAAGCTAGGTCCCCAGGATAAGAGTGGAACTGGAGGAGAGAGGAAAAGGAGAAAACGGATGAGTAAACATCAAACAGCCACTGCATGAACCTCATCAGGCTACACACAGTACTACTTCAACAGGACGTTTCTAAAGCTTAGACAAAACTCAGCATTTCTGGTTTGACCTAAGTTCTAGCTCGTTTAAGAAAGCTTAGGAAAATCACCAAATACGTCATGTTAAAGCTGTCTTTAAAGGCAACGTGTGCTGAGCAACAGCATCACAGCAGATCATGACAGAGCAGAAGCTTTAAGCAAAAGAGCACAAATACTATCATTTACAGGAGCTCAGAGAGGCAACAGGCTTTGACACGGAGAGGAACCACGCACATACGAGCAACAGCATTTGCTCCTCACACTACATTTATTTCCACAATTGTCAGCAACAATTATTTTCCCTAATGGTGAAGACAAGGAGCTGGGGTATTTAAACTTCACAAAATTAGTAACGTCTGCAAGTTGTGGAGGAGGGAGGGAGGGAAAGCTGTCAGCTTCCAATTTAAAAACTGTATTTTTTTTTTAAGCTTAAATCTGTGCAGCTTTTTGGCTAATACTGTTTTATCTGTGTATTGGTACAAACATACTTCAAGTATGAAATGACCCGTGAAACACGCTGCAGCCTCTCACCTACGGCTTCTCTACCACTCTGTGTTAACATCTGCGGTCTTGCGCTGATCTACTGATTAATCTGCAGGTTAAGACTCGTTTCTGCTTTTTGAAGCAACTCCAACTCCCAGAAATCTTTTGTGTGAACTCTGACTCCTTAAAACTGCAGTGAAGTCGAGTGGTTTCCTTTTTACTTGACCGTAACTGATAAACAGGAAAAGATAGTATTAGAGATGAATGAGGAGTTCCCAGCACAGAGTCCACTACTTCCTCCCTTCCACAGAAGCTATTTTTGCCACAGAGAAACTGCTCGTTGTCTTTCAGACCACTCTGAAACACCACTGAGATCAACCTGTTGAACTAAGGGGTTTCCGACCTGCTCTGTGAGGGAATAAACCACAATTTATTCAAAGTTGTTCCTGAGCTCTTAAAGGTACTTACACTTCGAGCAAGCTACATCTGTCGTCCTCTGCAATGTGTTTGGGCACATGATTTTCTAAATTTTAAAGGGTGTTTCTACAGACTTATTGCTAAAGACTCATGACGACATCTGGGAACAGCCATCAAGAGAAGAAATTTTTATAAAAGATCCACGAAGTCTGAAAATGCAATTCTTAACTGATTTTAATACCCCTAAGTAGGTACTTTCTATGTTACTGCTCTCAAATCATCCTGTTCAAACAGTTTCTTTCTACTTGATTGTTCAGCATTCAAAGCAAGATGCTTTCAGAGCTGTTCCTAGTAGGTGCATGTTTGTGGAGACAGGAGAGAAGCGAACAGGTCAGAAAAAACAACAATCTTCGATCCACATTGCACACACTCTGCCCAAGAAAATTCTTTCTTAGAATCACAGAATGGTTTGGGTTGGAAGGGATCTTAAAGACCATCTAGTTCCACCCCCCTGCCATGGGCAGGGACACATTCCACTAGATGAGGTTGCTCAAAGCCCCATCCAACCTGGCCTTGAACACTGCCAGGGATGGGGCATCCATAACCTCTCCGGGCAACGCGTTTCCTGTGTTTCACCACTCTCACAGTGAGAAACTTCTTCCTTCTATCATCTAAAACTACCCTCTTTCTTGCTTTCTTTTGTGCTCTGCACAAGATGAATGCTGCTCACATGGTACCTTAACACCACAACTCATTACTACTTTTAAATCCAAGAACACAGATAAGTTTAATCCCGGATATCCCACCTACTGAGGCAGCAGACTGACAAATACCACGTGTAAGGGTAACACCTTTGACCTGTCGTCAGATCTGAACACACAGACCAAGACCAAACCAAAGTTACAGTTGATATTTGGTCAGCTATAAAGAATCGAAGTCTACCCATCAGCTTCTCGCACTGCAACACTGAACCAAACCACAGACCACCTCAAATGGACCAAGACCATAAATTTCCTGATGGGGAACCTGAGGCCAGTTTCATAACACGGAGCGTACTGGGTAAAAAACCAAAGCCAAGCATTACCACTTTCTCACCTCATTCCAGAAAAAAACCTCTCTTTCTTTTCAGCAGTTCTTCTCAGAATGTATATGAACTTTTCCCAGAAAAATACAACAATTAATCTTCTTATCTTGGTAGCCAACTACAGCACGAAAGATGTTAACAGGATGTGCAGAAGAATGCTGGGTAGCCATCACCACAACAAAACGCAAAGCAATCAACTTGCTAATTCCTCCCTGCTCCCCAGTTAACTCAGAGCTTTCAACAGAAATGGTGAGTTGAACAGGAAGATTTTCACGGTGCAGTGATCTACTGCAGGGAAGCACAGACCTTCAGACGTTCCGTTGTGTGGGGAATGCAAAGAAAATGCTCTCCCAGTGCTGCACAGGCAGAGAAAACTGGAGCTGACATTTTAAACCACTCCATAGGAGTGGGAAAAGAAACAAAGCAGCAGGGTTGACACTGTCATGTGATTTCTATTCCAGTTAGGAAAGATCACGCATCCTGCTGGATCTTCTCTCCCTTTTTGAAGCTCCTCCCTGGTTCCCAGACTACACGAAGGAGACACATCTCACCCTTTCCTCTGTCCTCTCCTTTTTGAGGCCTCCACAGGAGAGCTCTGCTCGTTATACATGTCTCCCTTTAGAGCAGCCACAACCTAACCTAGACCTGGAAGAAAGAGATGCTAAGTCCACCAAGGAGGTAGTGATGGTCACACCAGCAGTGATAAGCATTACCTGTTGATGCAACACACAAAACTCAGCTTTTACACAAAGTTTGGGGGTAACAGGAGTCCAAGATCCTGGATTTCTTTTCTCACATCTCCCAACAGCTGGTTTTAATTTGTCCTCTATTCCACCCACTTCAGATTTCACACCATAGCCCAGGTAGGCACAAACCTACCAGAGCTGAGAAATGTCCCCCTCTAAAGACCACCGAACGCCCTTTCCTGCAATACAGCTGCAGAGGCTGCACCTTACCCTATCCATCTTTGCTGCGCTGCTTTTCCCCCCACACACACACAGAGACATCTTTGAGGTGGAAATATTCTATGATTAAAGCTGCTGAATCTGAAGCCTAAAGCTACCATTATTCGTCCAGTTTTTACCAGCTCAGCATGTTTTCTTGCTGCATGTACTACATCGATTCATCGTGAAATACCTGTAACTGCTCAGACCAGCTGAACTGTCACTCCACAGTGAGAGGTGCCCAGAGGAAAAAAAATAATAATACCAAAAAAACCCATTAATAGCCGTTTAATGGCAGTGGAAAGTATTTAGGCCACTTAAACAGATCTTCACCCACCCAGTGGCAGAGGCATTAAACACATGTCATGTTCCTCCTGCCCTGTCCCCCCCCAAACCTCACTGCTGGGGGTTATTAATGGTGTGGAGGTCATCACTGCTCTGCTGAACTATAAAGCCTGATGCACATCGCTGCCGCGCTAACGCCTGCCCCAAACGCGCAAACCTCACTGATAGCAGCGACGCGGGCGGTGTCAAGTCTCCTGGAGTCCAAAAGGGCAGATTTTGGCCTCCTGTTTTCTGGCGGTGTTACAAGGAACACAGCACGGTATTTCAGATTTGGAGTGACTTTGGCTAGCGGCTTGGAAATTTGAACAAACTGAAAACATTCAAGCTGTGAATCTGCAAAATAACAGAATTTCGTAACATCGTTTTGCAGTTGTTTCACAGCAAAAAAAACCCCCACTCTCACGACTTCATAAACAAAACAACGTTTGACATCAATTGGAGGTTTTAATAGAACGACCTTTTCATTGCAAACTAATTTCTGTCCTGGCATAGGAATTTCTTCATAGAAAGTAGCTCTATCTATAGCCTTTTGTTTCTTGAAGCCAAAATGGCAAACTTAATCTGTAACTAGTGAGCAAGTGACAGTTAAACACATTCATATTAAATCCGTATTTAACATCGAATGCTTATTGCTGCACGAGGAACCCATCCCAACGAAACAAGCCACGTAGCTACTGACACTCTTCATGCGGTGTCAGAGAAAAAATCCTGTAGTAGAAATTAATCAGCATTTCGCTTTCCTAACAAGTTTCACCTTAGTGCTACGCTTCAGAACCTCAGAACGCATTCTGCTGGAATACAATTTACACATCCCAAGAAGTAGCCAGGACTCCTTCCATTTGCCCTCCAGTAACTACATGTTCTTTTTCCGTGCCTGAAAACCAGCATTTCCCCAAAAAACTAAGGCAGGAAGCTTGAGAATATGTTTAGAACGTAAAAGTCAAGTTAGTTTTCCTGATGTAGTCAAGTAACTATCCCTCTGCTTCTCCAGAGGTTTCCTAAAGCCAGGTGTTACAGATGCTTCCAAAAGAAGTAGCCAAAACCAAACCAAATGGACAACCAATTTCTCCACCTGTCTAAGAAAGGGAAACACCACCCCTAATGGCACACAAATGACTACTGGATATCCAGCCTGGAGCTTTCAGTTCCTCAGGCAAACACAAGAGGAGCTTCAGAAAGCTCGTTAGAAGACACAAGAGCAAAGGGCACCGAGGGGAACCCCTACACAGCCACCACCACCTCAAGGAATTACCCAACGCTTCACTCCTAAATTCATCTACATTACTCAACACGATCTAATCTCATTTTTCAGCAACTACCTCCTTGCTCTATTTTTAACCCTAAACAGCCAGTTTCAAACCAGTCAGTCTTTTAGTACCTCAGTAGGTAGGAAGGGGAAGACAAGTGACTGAGCTATGAAAAGCTGAAAGGCTCTAAATTCTTGGATTAAACCCAAGCAGTATCGCTGACGGCCACTGTAAGACACTTGTTCTCTCTGGCTGCAAGAAGCAAGGGAGAGAGATCCTCACGTGCTCCCATCACGAGTCACAGCAACCGGCCTTCATGAGCACCCCCTGAGCAAGCTTCTCCCGAGGAACAGGACTAGACGTCACGGGAACAACTCTTTGCCCCTGGATGTCATCTTTAGCCAGAGACAAGACACAGCGATTAGCGTAGCAGGAAGAGAACAAGGAAGGCTTCTGCTGTTGCTCTGTGTGTTGCGGGCGTGTTTGAGAACAAAAGACTTCAACCTTTTTCAGACTCTAGGGTTGTCAACACTGAAACATTTACCAGTATTTAGCGTAACGATTATTTTTAAAGCTCTATATAGCAACTTATAATAGGACAGTGAGCAGCTTCTCCAGCAATTAGTTGACTCAGCAACTGCATTTCTGAAAATTACTGTACTTTGCTTTCATTCCCCAGGATTTAAGTTATGAAGCTATTACTTCTTAGTGACAGGACTTCACTGCGTTCCACTCTAACCCGCCTGGAAGATCAAGAAATGGAACAGCTCTTGTGGATACTTTGCCTGAGCACAATGAAGTCACAAGTGCCGAGACTGGCACGAGTATAAGAAGAGATTATTTTCTACTCAGAATGCTGAAAAAATGCATTTACCTATCTTAATGAATCGACAGGGGAACATCTGTTCATCAATTTTATGCTTCAAGGTGAATGTTTCTTTGTTATAATCATTCTTTAAGCCACTGTGGGAAAAAATAAATAAGGTTACTAAATCTTACCTTGTATTTTAGGACTAGCTAATAAATGCGATCTAGGTCACGCCTGAAACGCGAAGCTTGTTTCATGTTACTATGAATCATAAGTACGCATGCTGGACCAATGCTGGACTGCTATCCACCACCTTGGTTCTCACTGGGAGGCAGCACTGGTTACCGGTTTTGGGAGGGAACGGACATGGGATCAATGCTGCTGGGCTGCAGCTGCAACCCTGCGACTTCAACAAGTGATGGGCCTGACCCGCACTTTTCTGTTTGCAAGACAGAGAGGGACCATCTCGCAGAATTATCGCACTGCCAAAGTGCTTTGTGATTCATTCATGGGCATTACTTAATAAAATACCAAATGTTTCATATAACTTACCAAAAATCTTAAGTCTGTTTTTGTAAAGATGCAAGTACAGGTCCCAAAATCAGGATTTTAATTGAACTTCAGTCCAAGTGAAATGACATTAGGTATCAATAACCACTCTGCTGCTAAGACAGCTTCCCCCGTAACTCTAGTAGCAATGAAGTCAAAGTGCAAGACTGGTCTATCTAAAGAGGACAAAAGGGCAGGAAGGGTTGTGGCTTGTCTCTAGCTCGTCTTGAAGGATATCTGAAACCAAGAACTTTCCACGTTTCTCCATGGCTGTTCTGCTTGACTACAGCTGATGTAGGCAAATACGTTCCCCGGGGGTGGACTTCCCTTCATAGGCCTCCAAAACTAGACTAGTTCTGCTACTCGTTCCTCTTGTACTCCTGGATATTTAAATATCACTTCCCTTTCTGAAACAGAAGGTGCCTGGGCAAATTTACATTAGCAAGTACTCAGAAGCTCTGGGTAGCTCGAATAGCCAAAAGGCTCTTTCTTTAGTCCCTATCAGTACAACTACCAAATCAAACTAAACAGAGGAGGACAGGGGTTTTCCATTGCTTATTTGACTTATTAACCCATTTGAAGAGAGGCAGAGCAGCTGCCTAGTTCAGATCTTTACAGCTGCAACAAGGTTCTTGACATAGGCAGGTCACTAGGACTTTTAAAAGCTACTTGAAGTTACCCCGCCCTGGGGAATCATTTCTCTTGTGCCTCAAGCACAGAGAAGAAAGGAATGACAACCCAGCAGCACTGCACCCTGCTCTCAGCTCTCCCAAACCTCACTCCCCACCAGTTCTCCGGGGTTAGAGCAGAATGAGAAAGGCTTGCTGGAGCAAGTGTTGGGATTGCTGCTCTCTGACCTGGGCAGCTAACGGCAGGATCTCCACAGCTCTCTTATACTGTCAGTCCTGTGTCTGCTGCGGAGTGAAGGGGACGAGCATTTAGGTCCAGCCTTTCTGATGACGGTAGCTGATGAGATCACGTCTTACCTGGATAACAGGTCTGTCATGTTTTCCTCATTCATCCCACCAAAGACTTTAAATTTCTTCAAATTGCAGACATGCGTTTTCTCATATTTGCCAAATGTGATACTCTGGACTATGGCAGGTCTTTCAAGTTTCAGGATCAAATACTGCAGGAGAGAGAAGAGGGAATTTTAATATTAAAGCCAAGCCTGCAAAACACACTAAGGGAGAAGCATGACAGCCTTCAAAAATACAGCGTACAAAGCCAGAGAATGAAAGTTAAGATGATTCCTCTCCATTATCATATCTTCTCCTTTGTTCCTGGAATGAAGGAAAGGATTTTTAGGAATATTACTTTAAAAGCAGTTTATCCAGGAAGAAGATTTGGTTGAACTACCTGTTCCTAGTGATTCTATTCAGGGCTTACATACACTCCATCAAATTGGATGCAAGACTCCCTGAAATCTGGCAAATAGCATCAAAGTGATGATTCAAACACTCACTACAGCCTGAAATGAGACCTAAACTGAATACACAATTAGGTAAATACAGTATGTTCCACATGCTAAGAGAACATCAAATTACTTTTCCTCTCTGGGCTGACACTGTTCAACCACTGATCACAGACCAGGTTTGATGCGTGGCCAGCGTAGGAACCAACTGCTTATTAACCAAATACCAAATAAACCCAAGGCACTTCACTGACACAGTGAAAATATTCTCCCTCGTGAACATTTGCTCCCCCCTTACACAGATGTCATCCCCCGCACCAGGCGTGAATAGTCAGAGTATTCACAGTCAGGCCCCAAGCTACCAGCTTCACCAGTGCTGCTGGAGGAAAAGGTCTGTTCCGCTGGAAAAGCATATGCAGGGAAGCGCTTGCACCATTCATCACAGATCACAGACTACCAAGTTTATTTAACCTTCCCCTACAAAACAGGTCTCAGAGGGCGTCTGGAGACATCCTGTTCTGCAGAATACGGCGAATTTAAAACCTGAAAACAATCCGTGTAATTCTCTTCCCTGCCTTTTCAGAAATAAGCAGTACACAACAGAGAAATGAGACAGAGCAGAATCACAATTACTCATCATGCTGGATTTTGTCACAAAACCCACTGATCAAGGCTACAGCACAAACAGGTAGGTCAGGCGCTGCAGGACACCTCCCACTGCTGCTGGCCCTTTCCTTCAAGCAGCAGCACTGCCACACCGAACACAATGGCGTATTTTGAGTCCTTCCTCGATACCACGTGGGGTATCCGCATGCACGTGACTGCTTTTGATGGTTCCTGAGTAGAGACCAGTACCTCCCATGGGCATCACTCAGCTTCTGAACAGCTCCATCAGCTGGACAATCATACCCTAAAAGCATATCTTTTAGGTGAGAAGCAGAACAAATTTTCCCAGCCATTTAGTTCTCAGTCCTTCTGTCACAACCCTATAAAGCAACTAATTCTCAATCTCAGAGCAGGACTGACTGAGAACATCTAGAGATGCTCTCTAGAGATGCATTCTAGAGAGCATCAGGATAACATGATCTCCACGGCTGGTCCTCACTACACTTACAAACCGCTTACAGTCACAGATGCTAATGCAGACTGGGTAGGTACCCAACAGAATAAGGAAGATTTGCTGCCAAACACATTTCCAGCAACTCAAATTTTTTCAGAATGAAGAAAATAAACCCATACCAACATTGCTAGGGTACACCAGAAGAATGCATCGGGGCGTTTCTAGGTATTCTATTTTAATGGATCGTTTCTAGTTTTGTAGCAAACACCATCCACCTGAATGCCAGAACCCACAGCTAGTTTAATTAGCAGTAAGCCATGCTTTAGTCTCAAAGTTCTTCCCAAACTTCAGAAAAAACAAGGTTCTACACAGAAAACAGATTTTCTAACGCAGAGGAAAGGAAAAGATGAGCAAAAGGATGGTCCTGTAATAAGCAAGGCAGCACTTGATACATGGCATAGCCTGCTGCCAAAATTCCCATGCAGAACAGACAGTACACAACAACATCTAAGAACCCCTCCTACACTGTCATATCTTCCCTGCAGATTTCTCCTGAAGCTGGAAAAGCAAAGCCAGCACTGCCAGCATCAGCAACTGCAATTCTTAATGTTGCTGGAATCACAGCCCTAACGCTTGTGTCAGGAAGACAAACTGTCTCAAGCACCACACAAGATTTGCAAAAGCTTGGCACGAACGTCTTCCTGCATTATTCAATTCTTACCCTAAACGAAGGGAGAGAAAACCAGGACTGCAGTCAAATGCTGGGACACATGCCTAGAAGGGAGTAAGGCTTGGCAATTACTCCACATGGCTACCAGCGACTTCTTAGACCTACAGATGGAGAAGGAACTCTGCAGCCCGCCTTCTTGCTTCCACACATCACCCGCTGAGTCAGGCCAGCGTTACAGAAATAAAACTACAAAAGCGAAACACCCCCCTTTTGTGAATTATCTGCTGGCTGACACAGAAACAAACTCTGGCTTTGCATTAAAGCTCCGTAGCACCACACCTGTCCTTATGGGGTTTTTTAAATACATGTTCATTAGACACAGGACACACGGACGCCGGCGTAACCGCGCTAAAACCTCAGCTGAATTGTCAAGCCTCAAATTACAACACTTGCAAAAAAAAAAAAAAAAAAGATGCTAGAAAACATTTGAAGAGTAAAACTTCTGGTTGATGATTAACACATGTGTAAGTGAAGATGCATGAAGAGCAGAGTCATGTCTGGCACTTCAGCACCTCGACAGCTTGTTAGGGTACACCCAAAAAAAAAGAACCAGCCCTGTCACACTGGGAGCTGCAGAAAATTCCAAGCTTTTCTGAAGCTCTGGTCTGTGCTACCATTTGATGACAACCATACGCAGCTTCTGCATCACCCAGCTGAGTGTAAATTTTATTAATGTGCTTTAAATTAGTTCCTGATACAATCTACACAGCAGGACGGAAAGCAAGAGAGGAAAACTGGTCTTCTCCGATGCTAAACTGAAACCAATTGTTTGGACAATGCAGCTAACATTATACATACGCTCTTTAACTGTTGAAAATTTACATTTCCACATCAAATACACTGGACCAGATTTCAAACTGTGCTACAGAAGCTGCCTGTGAAATTAGTCACATTGTGTTTATTAATTTCCATCTCTTTAACCATTTCTGCTTCAGCATTTTTTATTAGGGAGTCGTGAAACTTGTACTGCGTGTGAAAATAAAACCAAAAAATAACCAACTAACAGGAGCTGCCCCTGTCCACTGCACAAATCTACCCGCTGCTTTTGCAATTAAGCTTGTGGCTAAATAAAATTCTGTCCTTTTGTTCTACACATCATTCATCAAGCCACTCAGAAGAATTAAATGTTGTTCTGCATGCAGCCTTCCAAGTCAGCCCATCGCAGGAGGCATCAGGAGGAGCATTTCTGACACCGCCGTGGTCTCCAGCGTCGCCAGCCTTATTGCTTCGCACTTCCCCGGTAAGTCGAGAACTAGTTCAAGAATAGAACGATCAGCCCTCTTCTGCCTGACGAGGTTACGACACAACAGGTTTGTTACTGAATATGTAATTTCTGGGTCATTCTATTTCCAGACTCAAGAAAGATCTAGTTTAATAAACAGAAAAACAGCTGTCATATGTATTTCCTTTCACTGGCACTCATTCATAACCGACTGGTGGCTTTCATGGCCACAAGAATTATTTAACTCTACCATAGCCATAGAGCCAGGAAAACCCGCCAGCAAACAGAGTCACGTGGCAGCATCTCAAGTGTCTGAACTTCCACTTTCATTTTCTTTCCTGTTTCAAAAGCAGTTTAATACCATTTCCTGCAAAGCATGGATCTTCGCTGAGCTACTGAACATGTTCGCAGATTTTTACCTACGTTATTCTGATTCATGCTCCTCCCAGCCAGAGGAACACTCTGAAAGAAAAGGTGCCTGGAGAGGTTTTGTTTCACCCAACAGGGGACCCGAATAAATCAGTGTTTAGCGACTCACTCGTGTCTTTACCTCTAAGCCAGCACAGCAGCACCACCTCATCAGGGAATTACTAAACCCTTCCCTTAAGGTGAGGCACCCTGATGAGACAAACACCAGCGATTAGGGCTGCGGAGCTTATTAAAATATCTCAGGGCACGTTCCAGTGAGCATGACTGACATTAGTCCTTGGGCTGCTCTTAGCCCTAGTTTCAGCTGACAAACTCAGAAACAAGGAAAGCTTTATTTCACCGAGCTTTAGTTCACTTCCTGTCCCGGACTATTACGGCCACCCACACATTTTTAACAACTGCGTCACTGCCAAAGTGACGAATTTTTCAATGAAGTGATGCCAACGGACAGGCCATAAAATGCTCTGCAGCTCCATTTTCCATAGGACACATGGTGTTTACTCTGGGGATTAAAAGTCATGTGTATATATATCATCATTTTTTCGAATACAAAATACCCAAATTCCAACAGAAAGCAACTCATTTTCCTTCAACTTCTCACCACACTCATAATTCAGTCACCCACTATTTCAACTGAAGTTCTCCTAGCTAAGATTCTGCCTCAAGAACGTCAGCCTGCAAGAATGAGGAAGAAAACCTGTATTAAAAGTTTTCCCTACTTTAAAACGTGGCAAGGTGTAACAACTACCTGGCTGCATTTTGCTCAAAACAGACATGAAGTTCTTTTGTCAAGTACGAAACAACACAGTTTGGAAGCATTTCTCTCTGTATACAGAGAAATTAAAACTGCTTTTTTTTTTTTTTTGCACACAGGCCTCTTCTGCAAATTTTAATTCCCTATTCCCTCCTTCCAGTTATACTGCAAAAATGCTTTAGGTGAATAATTAAACACTTAAGTTAAAAGCATGAGAATTAGCTAAAGTACATATTAGAGACATCACAAATACATCATACCTCACTGCGCTCAGGATTGGGTTTGCTGCATACATGAGCAACTACGCAGCGTTTCATATTCTCAGTATTGGACACAGCGATTCGAGGAAGAGGAATCCAGCAGGATTCCAGCCTTTTCCACTTCGGCTGCCAGGTTTTCTGTTGGTTTTGTCTTTAAATAACACAGAATAAAACTGTCTTGCCAATCTCTGCTGCCACTATGAAGAGTAACTTTTTGTGAGTCTAAGCATAGGTGGGGAATATTCTAAGTATCCAGTTGAATTCCCATTCCAGAATCAGGTTTTTTAAAGCACAAAGTACTCAGGATGGCTCAAAAAATGAAAGAGCAACTTCTAGCCACAGCTAAGAGCACCTCAGAGGAAAAACCATGTCCAAAGCTACACACCAGCCTTGCCTTATGAATGGGAGAGCCCTAAAAAAACCACGTGCTGCCTGCATGAAAGGCAGTAAAGGATGGCACAGACTGGGATACAACTCATGCTCAGTACCCACTGCCCTGCAATCGATAGTTCCTAGACAGACTAAAACTGCTTCAGGCTAAGGAATAAATTCCTATGCTGGTTATCAAAATATATATATGTAAAAAAATCAAATTAAAAGAGCAGTAGATACACAGAGGCATCGGAAGAATCAGTATTGTCTCCACAAGTCGGTTTTTGAAACCTCTTAATGGAATAAACAGGATAGTATTCCCTCTCCTGCTAAAAAAAAAATCCAAAACCACTTCTACAGACATAACAGTACAGAAAACTTTATCATGACAATCAAGGTGAAAGCTCTTCCGCTGGATGAGACGACCTGCTGCTACAGGGAGCTGCCTACAGACTATACAGACTATTGATTTTTAACACACTTTCAAAGCAAAGCAGCAAGATTTACCAAGGCAAAAAATTCTGTAAGATTTAACTCATGAGGAATAGTCAGATTAAAGTAGTACATAAGCAGAAGAACTTTGCATGAGAGAGATGCGTGTGCAACACACTCCGCCGTTTTAAAGGATTTGAAACAACCAGCATAAGAGATATAGAAGCTGATCAAACAGCAGTGGAGTAATAAGGTATAGATCTAGCATAAAGAGAAGGATAACGCATTAATGGAGGAAAAAAATGCGTAAAAGGATAAGCATATTTTTTTCTGGATAATCTAACAATCTAATTAATAGTGAAAAAGCAAATTAGATGCTAAAATCAATACAAATCTTATTTTAATAAGCTGCTTAACCAGCAGAAGAGGTGACATTCATGTCTCTTTAAACAGAGTCTACATTTCTAAATGCGCTATTAGAGGAAACAAATACAAGCTCCTTAGATCTAGGACTCAAGGCCAGCCATCTACAGCAGTTTCCAGTAGTGCTGACAAAGGGGGACCTGCACGCTTCATTAGCAGCTTAATCTAACCATAAGGTTACATTATTTCCAGTACGACCACGACTGTCAAGGGTGAAACGCGAAACTTCCCCCACAAAGAAAGCATTTCTTGAAAGATCACAGATAAATGGCTGGAAAGGTAAATAGCTCATGTACTCACAACCTGAATTTTACCAGGATAGGGCAGCCTATAAAGGCTGTCAATAGACATAGCATCAATATAAATAGTAGCAGCCTGGATTTAAAACAAAAACTCCAGTACATATTAAGATGCACAATGCGGTGATAGAGTTGTAGCGATTCAGATGCTTACCTGGGGAGGGTAATTGCTTTCTGAAGACCATCTTGAGGACTGATCATTTGGCTTATCCACCAAGATATTCCTAGAAAAATGAGAGGCCAGAAGTAATTTAAATAACAGCCACGTTGTATTTTACATCTCCAGTTAGATCTGTCATGCATGCACACCAGTAACATCCCCATGCAACTACAGGACTCACTGGGCAGACACTACAGTTCTCCCTGTCTTTCATTAAAGCTTTTCTACATGGCTATTTTACAGGACTCATCAAAAGACGCCCCTAAGCCCTGTGGTTGTGAACCAGAGCTCCAAGTTGCAAAACAAACACACAAAAAATCCAAATTGTGAAATAATTGTAAAACAGATGATTTGTCTAGGCCCATGTGGGGGGGAAAAAAAAAACCAAACAGTCTCATTCACCTCAATGGGGTACAAACTTCTCAGTACAGTTAAAATGATGATGAGCAGTAAAACAGTTAGTGAGCCAAAAACCATCCATTACTCGATTGGCGATACTGGAAGGGAGCGAGCGAGCTGCTAACCTGCTTAAGCTTTCCTGGAACGTGGAAGATGACCATCTAACTCATGCCAAATTTAACAAGTATTTTTCACGTGAGCTACAAGCATAGAACTACACACAAGAAAGCAGAAGTTCAACCCTTCAACCAGCAAAATTACCTCCAAGTTTTCCTTACAGTTTGGAACCGCACAGAATTTAAGTAACAAATTCAGAATAGGGTTTTTTTGGCTAAAATGAAACAGATTCATCATGAAAGTCATATGAGGGATCTGCCTTCCCCTCTCTGAGAACCACCCGGTAAAGGTCACCTCCCAGATTAAAAACTTTTTAAAAAAATCCCTAAAATACATGCAATTATTGGCGAGGTAACGAGGCACCAGCTGCTGGACTGGGCTTATGGGCTCTGCCGCATCCAACCAACCAACTCACCAGCTCGTAAAACTTATGTGAAAAGAAGGAAGCAGTCATCAAAAGGCTTATGCCATCTCCATCTGCTGTGTAGGAGGAAAAGAACACGAGCATCTGGATTATTACAGAGGACTGGAGGAAAAAACGCTCGTACAGAAGCTCAGAAGGGAATGAGGTTAAGTCAGAGGTTGAGCAGTAACAGAGAAATTAGCTTGCTCTTTCCACATCGGACAGGTCAAAATCAGCAGCAGTACCCAAACAGCCCTGCACCACAACAAGGGAGATGGCAAGAGCCAGACGAGGGTGGTCCCTTAAAATATGGACGTTTTAGAGAGCTAGCCCAGAGGCTGTCCGTCTCTGGGCTTTCCAAGAGCCGCATCATCATTTTTACACAGTGCAGGAACAAAACTCAGTTCCCTTTCACTTGAGTTTCCATCATCACATGGCATTTATGAACACGGCAATGGCAGCGCTGGCTCAGGCCAACAAGGAAAACACATCTGATGAGCAGACGGACACGCGCGACCCTCTTGCTCCAACCCCATCGAGCCAGGAAACATCAAGCCAGTGGTCTGTAAAATTAAACACCCAGCTAAGTGCATCTAGTTTGCAGTGCAAACAGGTTCAACTCCACGAGAAAACGCAGCTTCCGTCTGCAATGATGACAAGGACAAAATGAACCAACCAAAGCAAAGGTGAGAATCTGGGAACCGATGAGACATTTCTAATAAAAGTTGCCGTCTTGAAGCTAAGTCACCACTAGAACCCAAATCACACTTGTTTGGAGAAGAAGCCAACCTGCACTCTCCAGCACCATGCCACAGGCAAGGCAAAAGGATGTTCACTGATTTCTTAATACCTTTTAATATCTGGAGAGAGGAAAAACTGCTAAACTTGAAGGAAAACCACATCTTGTATTAAATACTTAAGGGTCGTGAAGGCAGATAAAACCAGATAACAACATACGACACTCCTCCTTTATGGAACTTTATCCGAGCATGAAAGACGACAATTTATCCTACAGAATAAATTTTATTTATGATGCTATTAGATTTGTTTAAACATCAGACGATCAGCCCTTCATACGTTGAGCAACATTTGCAGGAATTGGCACTGTTACGTGGTCAGATAATACTCTGCTGCAAAGAGGCATTTTATAACTGGGACAGATCCCAAAGATCGTATTTTTAGAAGTAGATTTGTTTGCTTCTCCAGGTCAAAGATCAGCTTGCCCCAACCAAAGAGGACCTCAATCAGTAGAGCTAGAGAAGAGAAAAATCCTTCTGCAGCAAGAGAGAGAAAAGGGACGGGCAGCTCACATAAAATTAAGGCTAAAAAAAGAGATTTAAAAGATAAAGACAGCAGTGTCAATGGAGTTATGAGTATGTTTAAAAATGCGTGGGTTACTAATTTATGAAGATTAAACAAACACTGAAGGCAGAAGCCCATATGTACAAAGTAAATTCACCAGAATGGTTTAGGAAAATTCATGGGCTTGCAGGAATTCAAGCTCCCCAGCAGTCATGAGACAGTAAGAAACAAACGGGCACATCCTCATGACAGACGCCTTCCTCCATGTAAAGCCTTTTTCCGGCCATCACAGAACTACACCATCCCTGGAAGAAGGCTTTCCAGATATGACACCTAGATTAAAATCTGAGAAATGTCACAAGTTAAAATTCCAGTAACTCGATAACTTTCTGTGTAATTTTCACAAGGTATTTCTAAGCCCTTGAGCTACCGCAAGGGCCAAATAGCTTCACACAAGCTTTTCCTGTGGGAAAAAAGCAACCCATTATTAAATGTGGTTTGAGGTAACTCTCTAATCCTAAACAGGAGATACAAGATCTGGACTAGCATAAATCTACAACACTGCCAAAATGGACCATTCCACCCACTCACACCTGATGCTCCCCCTCTCCCTACACCAGCAGCTATAGAAAAATTAGCATAAATAACTTCTTTAGTCAGATCAGTTCTGATTCAGCTTATTACTAGTGCCTGCACAGAAGGAAGGGAAAAAAGAGATGAGCAGCTGGATCCAGACAACGGGTTCATACTGGACGAACTCCCAATACCACCCTCCCACTGGCAAATAACTGCTAAAAAAGAAGTTAGATGTTGTGGTACCTCTGCTACTCTGTGGGCAATCCCATCCCACGCTAAAAGCAAAGCAGAAGGAGCCATTTTATTTGCACCACAACCAGTAACACATCCAGAGGCGGTACTGGTGTGCCTTAGGTTTGTAATCCAGCTTCCACTGCGGCTACTGGCGTCCCAGCCTTTACTGTAAGCGTTCCCATCGCTAAATGAGAGCAGTGGATTGTTCTGGCTGCTCTGAGTAGAAAGTCCTCTTGGCAGAACACAGGGAGAGTTTCTTTTTATTACCCACGCAGACGCTGGGCTTGCAACTGCTGGAAGTAGATAACTTTTCCTTTTACCGACCCAGAAACCGTCATCTCTGTTGTACCAGCTGCTGGCTGGTCTCTGCTGGAATTAGAGATGTCCCCACGCTCGGAATTACCAAAGGACTTCGCTGTGCACAAAGCTCTGCGGTTTCAACTGTAACGATCACTAAGGGAGAGTTTTTCTTTGCTTTGAGGCGGGGGGAGGAAGGGAGAAATGAGATGACTTTGCAGAATATGCTGCAAATTAGGTTTAGGGCTGCTATAATTTGCATCTAACCTAAATATTTTCATGAAGCTGCTATTAAAGAAATCCACGACTTTTGGAACAAGTCCTTCAGAATAAACAAATCCCAAACACTAGCTTTGCTTGGCACATTCAGATGGCTCTTCAGAGCAGCTGAAAAGGGCACACACGTCTCTAAGAGGACTTGGAACTCAGACGCTGCTCTTGTAGAAAACTGCTGAGGTACCACGCCGTCACACTGCGAAAAGCATTTGGAGTGCTACGAAAACACAGGCTGGCTCAAAAAGGACAAAGTTTGCTCCTCGGGGTTATCCATGGGATGATTTTTCCACGTTTTTTCCTACAACTATCCCAAAACAAACTCACAAGAATATAGCCCCTGGAATACAGAGGCCAAGAGGTCCACTAAGTCCTCTTCGCCTGGTGGGCCAACTATTTCAACCGCGTGGAACCATCACATCAGCCAGCATAAAGCATCCGTGGAGATACTCTTGCTCAGCTTTGACACTGGAATGTACACACAGTCTTAACCAAGAAAAACAGCAAAAAAACAACCACCAAAAAATCCTATTCCAGGGATCTGGAAAGAACCAGAGCAACTTTTCTCCTGCAACTCCCAGAAAGTCAGTGCAGCTAACGTCGGTTTCAAAGCAGCTGGCTGTGATGTTTCAAGAGCCGTATGTACCCACAGCAGCTCAAAAAAAAGCTTTTTAGTTTTTGTTACCAGGTTTCTCTCCTTTCTACTGGCAAAGTTCTCTGCTTAAAAAGGCACAAGGACACGAAGACATCAAAATCCCTTGGTTGAAATGCAGTAAAAACAGGCAGAATTATTCTGCAGTAGGCAGATACATTCAGGAAACAAGGGGTTTGGGTGGGTTTTTTTGGTTTTGCCTTTTTAAAAAACACAGGACTTCACCCACATCACTCGCATAGCAAAACAAAGTTTGCGTTAAACATATACACATGTGCAATTTTAAATACTCTGTCATGAGATTTACCCACTCACTGCTCTAATTCCCTTCTGTCTCCTCGGCAGCACAGTTCCATGCAAAGATCCAGTGTATAATAAATTTACTTCTATCAACAGTAAAATGGCTAAGCCAGTAAAAATCAACGGATGAATTTAGAAACCACCTTACAGAAATGGATTTATCAGATCACAGTTGACTATACCGGACAACAAAACAGCTATCACTTAGCTCTGGCCTGAAATAGTTCCATTAAAACTAGTTTTCCAATTACTTCTTCCAATGAAGTAATGAATTTAAGCTGCCTCTCACCACTACCAGCCCAAACATCTTTAGTAAAACCCAAACTGCTACTTAAACATGAAATGACACTGCCGCAGGCATCGCCAGTAACATTCTCCTGTTCACTCCCCCCATCTAGTTAAGACTTCTTTAAACCAGGTATTTTTGATCCATCAGTGCTTCCTCCTGACATGTCACAAATTAAATGTTTCCAACAGCGACTAAAACTGTGGCAGTACGGTGAATTCCCAGCGAGTTATCAGAGCCTGCTAAATAACTTCTATTCCAGTGACACTCAGCAGCCCTAAATCACGGATTAAACTTTTGACTGTATCACAGCATGAGGCAACTCAAACCCTGAGCTACAAGAGCTCCCAGCTCCAGGCTGGTGATACCAGTATTAGGGCAGCAGAAAAATGAACTGGAGAAATAAAAAAATATTCGTGTATATTGGTTAAGTAAAACTTGCCAGAGTTCAAGGCATCACTAGCCACAATCACTTTATAGCAAAGCTCAGTTTTTATTTTTAAAAGAATCTCACTTTTTGCTGGGAAAACATTTTAGACCGTGTATGAGCGCAGGAATTTCTACTGCCCGCGACCCCCAGCAAAGCCACTGAACTCAGACTTCCCAAATCTTCCACAATGCTGGTGGAACCAGACCCTTTACAAAGAAGATGAGAGGAAAGCAGCGTCTAGCACACATCTGTGCGAATCCCCTAGGCTGTATTTCAGAAGCAGCACAAACTTGGTGGAGTATTTTTGTTTGACTGATGCACACATGGAAAAACACCACTGCGTTAAGAGCACCTCTGCACTACTACAACTTTCATATGTTGACTACGCTAGGAAATTAGTATTTAAATAGTTAGAAGAGCCAAACACTGCTTAAAGCATGTACCTACAGAAAAGTGTCCAAGAAAACTACAGCTCGTGTCGTAAACTACAGTTACAGTGTTGTAAGCATAGTTTCAGTGGTTTTCAGGCATCTTCCCAGAGCGTGAGCATGAACCCAGCAGCCAGTCTGGGGAGAAAAGTAAGGACTGAGGAAAACACCAACAAACTCAAAACGATGCGTGATTTTTTTTCCATTATCAAGATCATGCCATTTTCCAGGAACTGCAGAACCCACCAGCCAAGGAGGAGCAAGAGCTACTGACCAGTCTGCTTCTGCAGTTTATATTCAGACACGCAGGCTGCCATCCTCAACTTCAATATATGGTTGTGCTCCTTGATTTAAATTGATCCAGGAAATCATTTCTCACTGAATAGGCATACTCAGTTTCAAGTAATGACTAAAATAGCAACTACCTAAGGTAACAAACCGCTCTGCATCTTCAGCGCTCCCTCCTCCCCTTCCAGTAACCAGGATGTTATTGAATTGAGACCCAGCTGAACTTCCAGCCCACTGTTCCTCCAACATTCAACAGCCAACTACAGTTGGGTTTAGAGGTTTCTATTAACACACAATTAAAGTCAAGCACTGGCTTGCTTTGGAAGTTCGGGACCTCTAGATAACTGACCCGATGCTGCACACAGCACGCAACCTCAACAGAAAAATCACAATCTCATCATAAAATCAAAGGTGGCATCAATCTAACCCTGCGTTCGAACAGTGGTCTGCTAAAAGGATAATATATGTGCAGAATAAGAAACTGGATTGGTTGCCATGAAAAAAAAAACCCAAACTGTATGTGCCATCTGAGCAATAACAACAGTTATCCCAAGGCAAAGGTAGAATCAAGAATCATTTTGGTTGGAAAAGATCTGTGGGATCAAGCGTGTTCCGTTTGAAATGGTGTTTTAGTCTTTAAGCAAATAATTAGGAACCAGGAGCTAGCAAACTTTTACTACGCTTGCAGGAGATATAAAGCCACATACAGAGCACATGATTCACAATCTGGTGATATTAAGGCCTCCTGTAAAATTTTACATTCCTCATGTTCCCTAAAAATGCCATCCCAGAAAAGGCTGAACATCAGAGTAATAGAGGTTCTGCCAGGTTAGCCACACCAGGGAACGACAGCAATTAGCATCCATCCTTCGTCCTCCTGCCAGTCAATAAAACTCTGTCTGGTCTCCCAAATCCAGGCTGTATTTTAACTGGAGCTTAAAGAAATTTCTTCTCATACTACAGCACTTGTGCTTTTCCCTGGGAAACAAGGACTATCAGATTTCTGATGCCAATGTAGGGAATTAACAACTTCATAACTTTGTGGGTTTTTTTTTCACTCCCTCCACCACTCTGACCTTTTTCTCTCTCACCACTTCACCTTGCCACACACCCTAGAGAAGCACCCAATATGTACTCAATCTGCAGGTAACTTTCTACAAACTTATTTTGCTTTTTAAGTACTGAATTTCAGCTTTCAGAGAAAAACCCTAGGCCACAGTAGTGATGTAAGCAGGGGGGGAAATGTCTGTCAGAACACAAGATTGTCTAGAAACATCCAGAAAATCCAAGCAAACAAGCAGGGAGAAAAAAATAATGTTTTCCACTGGACACTGAAAAGGAGGAGAAGCAGAACTGAGAACTTTTCCATACACAGGGTTCCAGCGTATGAACAATGAGTACAGACTGCCCTGCCAGAAAATCTCTAAAGCGTGCTCTGCTCCTCCACCATTTGGGTCTGGTTTAGAGAGCTTTGAACCGCTGAGACCTCCACAGAAGTATCTTTACCTCGTCAAGGAAACAGAGTTGAGGATTAGAACACAGAACAGAGAAAACAAACCTTTTTATTAGTCATGACTGAGCTCAGCTTGACCATGAGATTCTTCAAGATCTGGATGCATCTATAACAAAATTTATGAAGTTGTAAGGTACAGATGTGAATCATCGGTTTCACCTGGTAGGAGGAGAAACCGAGAATCATGTTTCACTAGGCACAAATACATGGTTTGTCCTGTTACAGGAATCTCAAGAGAAAAAAAATTTGCATTCCCACTTTGGAAGTCTACAAAAGTCTATCAAAGTATCCTTCACTCTGAGCAACAGATACGAGATGAAACTTCCTCACTAAGGTACATGACTGGCATAAAGCTGCTCTTAGTCTCTGAAGTGGGATTTCAGCGATATAAAACAGTGACAGAAGGACCAGAGCACGCTAGCCAACTAGCAGGTATCATCAGTCTGGTTGCCTACTGCAACCACAGTCCTGGGACGCAGCAATTTAGCATGTGGCACTGGAGGAGGGTACATGACTGCCATGACACAGGGCGCAATAGTTCACCGCTTATTCACCTTGGCAGGCAGCTTAAACCAGAGCAGGTACAAAAATGGGCTAGTAAAAAAATCAGGATATGAAGAGCTTCTCTTGGAGAGCAGAGCAATAGCTTCTGGTTCTCTTCCTCATCAAAACAAACCACCAGTTTGAACAAGGGTTACATTACCTTCTATAAACTGTTTATTCGCTCCTTGTCCAACAAACAGAAGTGACTGACATCATCACTTTCTGCAGAAGGCCAGAGGAGAGATGGGAATAAAGTCCAGGTCGCTCTCAGCTTACGTCAAAAGACACAAATACTCTCGTGTGAAGTGACCTGTGGGGAAGGGTGGGGCGAAATTCCAAGGCCGGTCCCTGCCAGACACCAGAGAGCACCCTCCCACTCAGCGGCTCCATCCCTTTGGGGCAGAACCGCGGACAGGATCTGATGGAGGACCGTCAGGCAATGTGCTGGGTTGAATATTGTCCAAGTTGGAGACGCTGAAGCCTTTCAAAACGCTGTTGCCTCTGCACATGCAAAGCAGCTCTGGAAGCACCAGATGTTTTAAGAACAAATTTTGTCTTGGATCAACTTTCTTCCCAACGGCACAAGCTCCCCTGAACTAGATGCTGTTACTAGACCAACTCGTGCAATTCTACCCACAAGAGTTTTTAAAATAAACACTCAAGTCAGCCTTCCTGCTGGTAGCTACAAGCCAGCGGAGGACAACTCCCCCAGTCTGCAAACCAGCAGAACTATGGTTTGGCAGACTCGAGAAGGACAATCTTCAGCTTGTGTCTGGAAAGGCCTCTGCAAACATGCAGGTGGCTGCTAAAACAGCCAGACATTGGATCCAGCACTAACTAATCCCCTGGTTCCACCACCAAACACAACAGGAAAGATGCGGCCATTCACCAGAAGAAAATTCTCTGTTTACTGAAAGAAAACTGGTGTTTTTCAATAAACTACTGATCCTAAGTGAGAACGTGCTTTGGGTTGTTTTTTCTTTTTTTAATTAGAAAAAACAGTTATCAGGGATTTCAGAGTTCTGAAAAGTTTCAGGATCACATAAGCAGATGCAATCTAAGTTACCAGACATCTGATGTTTTCCCTGGACAGCACCGATGAAAGTTTTCTATTTCATAGCTTTGTTTTACACTTAAAATCATATGACTACTGAAGAAGTGTGTTTAAATCATGCTTAGCCATCCTCATCCCCCCAAACCCACCCTGCCATAGGCTTGTTTATAATTTTCTCCTTTTGAGAATCTAATCTTCAATCACAGGTCAAAGACTCCCCTTTCCATTACAGATCTACGCTCTCTCCCAGAGCATGGGAATCAAAAATCTGCAGACAGCAAGTAAAAACCAACACTTCCACAGAAGACTGTCCACAAGCATCAGGACCAGCATCTTTCACACCAAGGTCAGCACACCAGAGAACAACCCCATCGCCAGGATTATTGAACACCGCTTAAAAGCCGTTAACATTGTTTTTACTCGTGATAAGCACATTTAAACATCTTAAAAAACAGCCAAATGCAAGGTCACGCACTTGTGAACCAGCCCTGCTATAGGGAAGGGAATTGTATCACAGAAGGCAATGACATTAAGGACTTTGGGCAGCACTGCAGATACCACGTGAACATTAATTCCTGTAGCAAAACAGACTAACGGGAGTCTCGGGAGGGAGTATCAAGGAGAAAGATGGTATTATCTTTTTATATAGCATCACTGAGATCAATAATGGACTGTCACCCTTCCATTTGGGGACCAGCACTTCAATACAATGTTGAAAGGCAGAAATGCCAGTAGAAATAACTACAAGCACAATCACTGACCTGAAAGAGACACCTTAAAGTGGACCCTCTTTAACAAGAAAGGTAAAGGGATTACTTAATTTTCACCAAAGATTATCAATCAGAAGAGAATACTGTTGTTTTTAATATCTAACAAAGAAAATATACAGAAAGATACAATGACTCAGAGTTTAGTCAGAAAACCTTTTTTTTAAAGGTTCACTTCATTTTGGATAGCAGAGATAATTCATTACATTAATAATTAACAAACAAGGCAACTCTGGCACTTGTTGCTAGCGGGTGACTTAAAGCTACTTCAATCAAGGGCTATTAAATTCAGCCCAATCCATGACCAGATGAGACCCTACAAGCCCCAGTGACTAAGGTGTCCCAGCACGGTGAGCCTCACAGTCCTCCCAACCTCCAACGCTGAAGCCAACTTATCAGAACCACCACACCTAGACCACGTTAGTTACCAACTGCCACACAGCTGAGTCACCCATTCAGAACAGGTCCACATTACTATGGCAAACTGGTGACCGCAAACACAGCTCCCATCTCCTTTTGCCAAACCCCAAACTCCTCAGAGCAGGACAGGAGAGCAGCAGATGACCCCTTCCGCATAAACCACCCAGGGCACATGATGGCAGTCCAGTCTCCAGCATTTCAGAGGTCAGGGGCAGGAGCGGAAGCCCGGCTGCCAAAAAACACATGGCCCACAGGCACACAAACTTACAGGGCTGGGGCAGTGGGGGAAGGTTTACTTACCCTTCACCCCGCTTAACCAGGTGACTAGCCTCTCCCACAGACAGTGTCCATTTTTCACCCAAATCTGGGGCCAGCTTCTCCTCCTTACATGCACCCCTCCCTTGCCCATACCTGGTGACCACCCCCTCCATGCACACTGCTCTCCCCTCTCAAGCCTGGTACTCTCCTTCCCTCAGCCCACCACCACTTACCCCCTAAACCTGCATCCCAGACCCTCCCCCCCACACAAGACCCCCTAAATCTGTTCATGAACCACTTCCACAAACACTTTCCCTGCAGTGCTCGTGCTCAACTCCATCCCCAAACACCCAGTCCCCTTGCCCACACAGCCCCCTAAACCTTGCTGACCACCCTCTCCTATACACACAGGCCCCTAAATACTGCTGTACAGGCCCTCCCTCATATAGAGACCCCCCCCCTAACTCCTGCTGACCACCCTCTCCCATACACGGGCTGCCCAAATCGTTCTGTACAGATCCTCCTTCACATACAGCTCCCCAAACCCTGCTGACCAGCCCCGCATACACACAGCCCCCCAAACCCTGCTAACCACCTCCTCCCAGACATACAGCCCCCCAAACCCTGCTGACCACCTCCTCCCAGACACACAGCCCCCCAAACCCTGCTGACCACCCCCTCCCATACACACAGCCCCCCCAAACCCTGCTGACCACCCCTCCCATACACACAGCCCCCCCAAACCCTGCTGACCACCCCCTCCCATACACACAGCCCCCCCAAACCCTGCTGACCACCCCCTCCCATACACACAGCCCCCCCAAACCCTGCTGACCACCCCCTCCCATACACACAGCACCCTAAACCCTGCTGACCACCCCTCCCATACACACAGCACCCTAATCCCTGCTGACCACCCCCTCCCATACACACAGCCCCAAACCCTACTGACCCCCACCTTCCAGACACACAGCACTCCCAAGCCCTGCTGACCAGTCGTCCCCCCCACCCCACTCCTGTCGGTCTCGCCTCCCCTTCCCTCCTCACCCCCTCACAAGCCCGGGGCTCAGGCCAGCCCCGGCCGCCACAGCACCTCCACCACCCCCCCAAGTCGGCCATGGCCAGACCCGCTCCCCGCGGCGCGATCGCCCGCCGCGGCCTCCCCGCGCAGGCCTCGGCGCAGGCCCCGGCGCAGGCCCAGCAGCCCGCCGCGGCGGCGGGGCGACCCAGGGCCGAAGCCGGGGCCAGGGCCGGGAGCCGGGACTCACTCGGGCAGGTAGGTGGAGGAGAAGCTGCTCCAGCGGTGCAGGGTATAGCCCAACACCCGACTCTCGGGGCCCGCCGGCCCCGCCGCCGCCATCTTGTTGTCAGCAGCGGCTGCCGCGGCCCCGGCAGCGACCGCGGGGGGCGGGACCAAGCTCTTAAAGGGGCCGCGCCGGCGGGGGGCGGTGGGGCCTGGGTGGGTGGCGGGCAGGGCAGGCAGGGCAGGCAGGGCAGGCAGGGCAGGCAGGGCAGGCAGGGCAGGCAGGGCAGGCAGGGCAGGCAGGGCCTAGAGAGTGGCACCCCATGGATCTGGGGATAGGGGTCTGCAGTGGGCTGTGGGGCTCAGAGGGAGTCCCCTTGGAGCTGCTGTGGGGCTCAGGCAGGTGCCCCATGGGGCTGAGGTGGGCTGTGGGGCTGAGGGAGATGCTCCATGGAGCTGCTGTGGGGCTCAGGGAGGTGCCCTGTGGGGCTGAGGTGGGCTGTGGGGCTCGGGGGGAAGCACCGTGGGGCTGGAGTGGGGTGTTGATTGCCAAAGGGGACGTCTGCTTTCCCGGGCGCGGGTGGGTGCTTGGGAAGGGGATCTGGGAAAACCCCATGGGATTGGATCCTGCGCTGGCTCCTGCACCAGTCCCTGTGGGGGGTAGCCCAGTTCTCCTCCCCTGCTCCGTTTTACCAGCGGAACATTTCACTGCGTCTTCTCACGCTGCCCAAGAAGGTTGTTTTGACACTTCTGCCAACTTTGGAATGCTGGATGGTTGGGGTTTCTTCTCAAGAAGGAGTTACAGCTATTAAAGTCACCATAAATAACAGTAAATAGATAAATAAAAGCAAGTAACAGGTAAAAGGCGGATGATGGAGCGTGCCCATATTTAGCGTTTGACCAACAGCCCCGTTTGACAGCAACTGCAAACCGAGCGCTGGGTGCTGGGATTAGTCAGGGCTTATTTCCTTGGGTCCATACAACAGCTCGTCTACATGCTTCATGGAGAGGCACTCTCTGCTGGCGATGCCCGTGTCGATGCAACCCAGCATCCTGTTGGCTTTCAACCTGTCCCTTCCAGGGATGGGGCAGCCACAACTTCTCTGGGAAACTCGTTCCAGTGTCTCACCACCCTCACAGTGAAGAATTTCTTTGTAATAGCTAACCTAAATCTCTCCTCTTTCAGTTTAAAACTCTTACCCCTTGTCCTATCACTACACTGCCCAAAAGCCCCTCCCCAGCTTTCGGACAGGCCCCTTGAAGCACTCAAAGGCTGCACTAAGGTCTCCCTGGAGCCTTCTCTGCTCCAGGCTGAACCCCCCCAGCTCTCTGCCCTCTCCTCCCAGCAGAGAGGTTCCACCCTCCCATCATTGCTGTGGTCTCCTCTGGCGCCGCTCCAGCAGCTCCCTGTCTCTGCTGGGCTGAGGAGCCCCGAGCTGGACCCAGCCCTGCAGGGGGGTCTCCCCAGAGCAGAGCACAGCAGAGGGGCAGGATCCCCTCCCTCGACCTGCTGCCCACGCTGCTGGGGATGAGCCCAGGATACAGGTGGCTTCTGGGCTGTGAGCGCATGTTGCCTGCTCACGTCCAGCTTTTCGCCCACCAGCACCCCCATGTCCTTCTCTGCAGGGCTGCTCTCCATCCCCTCACCCCCAGCCTGTGCTGATACCGGGGGTTGCCTTGACCCCCGTGCAGGACCTTGCACTTGATCTTGTTGAACTTTATGAGGTTCGCAATGCCCCACCTCTCCAGCCTGTCAAGGTCCCGCTGGATGGTCCCTCTGGATGGTTATTCATCCTATCTTACAAAGATACTAAACAGATATTAAAATATTAATAATTTCCTCCTTTGCAGTTGATGCTGCTGAATAACTCACGGGCAGCTTTGGCACCTCTCCGGGTCTGCTCTACTTGGAAGGAAGCTCCTGTCGGGATCTCCAGACCCGCACCAGGTTGTTTCAGTGTTTGCCCCACTGCGTGCCACAAGGCTGCCCCTGAACCCCCAAACTCCTGCAGGACCAGCACGCGAGCTGGGTGTTCTTTGAGGTTGTTGTAGGCTTTTTCCTGGAGGAGGGAGATGTTTTCACCCACCAAAGCGAGGGGGAGGCTTGGGACATCCCTGGGGCAGCTCTGGGCTGCTTGAGAAAAGCAGAGGAGATATTTCAAGACCAGGGGGAAAAAAAAAACCAAAACCAAACAAATAAACAGCTGTCCCTTGGAACTGACAGATTGGAGAGATGTCATCAGGCAGGACAGAAGATGCCTGGCTGGATTAAATTAGCACAAGGATTTTCTTTTTTATTTTTTTTTCCCCTTTATTTTAGGAAAGCGACTGAGAATGTGGCAGCAAAATCTGCCTGCGGATGAAAAACTCGTTCAGCAGCCTTGAAGGCTGAACATCAACTGGGTATTTTAAAAGCGAGGGCGAGCGGCGAGCCCTCCCCAGGAGGGGGGTACGCAGCGTTTTCACTGCTATCAAAGCCACGCGGCTCTTGCAACAGCGCAGCAAAGTCGGTGCACGAGACGCAAACATCCACAGCTCGCTCCACCGCTGCTCTAATGAGGCTTTTTGAAGCTCGTGGCCTTCCCGTGGCGTTTCAGGCTTCGCTTATCCAAAGTGCTGCCTGCGGGCATCCCCCTCCCAAAATTACCGCAGGAATATTAAATCGTTTACTAAGGATCTCGCTAATAATACACTCCCAACCCCAGCGGAAGAGACGCTACCTCGGCGTTTGGAGCCTCGTGAACAACCAGCTCGAGAGGAGCCATGCTATGGGAAACCAGTGACCTTCGAACACGAAATTCAGGGGATTGCAAAGGAGTGGTGGGTGACAGCCCCACAGCAGCCAGGAGGAGGAAGAGGAGGAGGAAGGAGAGCCAGCAGCCCCTGCTCACCGCTGCACGGTGCAAACCAGCCCAGGATTTTCTCTGCTCGGTATCCTGTTACTGCTCGAATCAAGACCTGGATGCCGAGGCAGCTTATTTTTAGCACATTTTGGACTTAAAGTGAAGCGAGTGCTGGTGAAATACACGGTACTGACAGCCCTGGAAAATCTTTGCTCAGCTGCAGCACAGGCAGTGGGGAGGCTATGAGGAAGCAAAGCAGTTCTCAGCTGCAAACCAAGCCCCCCAGTTACTCGGGTTCAGCCTGCCCAGCACTGTGCAATTACTGGGAGTCACTGGGGGAGGGTTTTTCATGCTCTGAGTGGACCGAGCACGGTGGGGAGGAGCGTGATGTGCAGGGGAGCGGCGTGCTGCAGATTTGGACAGCCCGGAGCCTCCGGCTGAGCTCTCTGCATCCCAGTCAAGGCGGCTGCCAGAGCTCAGCTGTGGTGGTGGCGGGGCCATAAAAATGGGAGAGACTCGGAAAACATGAGTATCAGAACACCGCTCTGCCGGTCCAGGGCCACGCTGTGTTCGCTGTGACCTGGGGGCGGCCCAATGGCACCGACGCTGCCCTGTGCTGCCTCCGGCAGCGACTCAGACTTGATGCTTTAGGGCAAAACCCCAAAGAGGGCACTTAGGGAGCAAATTGCAGCCTTTCAATACTATAAGAAAGATGGAGAGGATCTTTTCAGCAGGGGCTGTTGGGACAGGACAAGAGGTGATGGGTTAAACTAAAAGAGGGAGATTCAGTCTAGAAAGAAGGGAGAGATTGTTGATGCTGAGGGTGGTGAGACCCTGGCCCAGGTTGCCCAGAGAGGTGGGAGAAGCCCCATCCCTGGAAACATCCCAGATCAGGTTGGACCTTGGGGCTCTGAGCAACCTGCTCTGGTTGCAGATGTCCCCACTCAGTGCCAGGGGGTTGGACTGGATGACCTTTGAAGATCCCTTCCAACACAAAACACTCTGTGATTCTATGATTCTATGATTCTACGATTCTATGATTCTATGAAATACGATGCAGGACAGTCCTATTTCTGACCCCCTCACTTGGGACCTTGCTGAAACCCTCCAGCATGACTTGGTGCCTGCTGGACCTGAGCTGGCCGGGTCGGTCTGTGCTCCCTGTGGCTGCTTTGGGCTGATGGGGCCGCGGAGGGGAAGCACGAGCTTTTCTAGCAGCAAAAATGGGTCCCTTTGGCGGTCAGGGCACAGCCTGTCAGAGAGCCAGGAGGTCCCTGGATGGGTGCCTTGGACAGTAGCTGGAGCTGCTGGGAGAGGTCAGAGTGACCACAAGAGATGTCCACTGCATCTCTTTGCCAGGAGGACGCACACGCGGCGTTCACGTGCCATCAGTGAGCTTGAAATCCAACCGCGGGCAGTTTGGGGGTTTGACAATTGTTCGTGTCTGCCTCGAGACAAATATCTCATCCCCCCCCCGTCACAAACTTGCTCCTCTACTGAGTGTGTGTTAAGAGTTTCCTCATGCAAAACCTGTGTGGGCGTTTGGATATGTAATGAGCACAGAGTTCAGGATGAAAACAAGTTGCGTGGAAGAGCCAAGTAACGCCAAAAAAATGAAAGCAATACAAACAACAACATGGCAGGCGGCCATACCAGCTCGATCGTGGGCCAGCCGGATCTCACGTACTCCCCCGGAGCTGCCGAGCCGATCAGCTGTTGGAAAAAGAGACCTTTAAAGACAAGCGGGAGGAAATAGCATTGGCAGCGCAGGCTGCGGCGTGTTTCCTTCCAAAGCAGGACAGAGCCAAGGACATTAGGCAGAGCTGTAACATTTGGGGTCTCGCTGCTCAGCCATGAAGTACGGCGAAAACCCCAAGTGGGCTGCGGTTGTGCAAACTCCTATTGTTTTTCTGAGCGGAATCGGAGCGCTGGCCCGACGGGTTATTGTCATACCAGATTTTGGCGGTGCTCACCTAACCGAGCCCCCTCGGCAAAGCCAGGGCTTCATCTGAGCTTGGGGCGTTGTGCAGGGGGGATAAACCCGCCTGCCTGCGCTGGAGAGCACCTTCCCAAGCCACACGTGTGCTCCCTCCCATCGTGTCGTCAAAGGAAATTACCTCTAACCTGTGGGCAAGGCTGGTGCAGGGCTAGAGGCAATTCCAAAAAACTCCCCAGACCAGCCTCACTCATCATCAACCCTCATTTTGATGACACAGGGGGGAAAAAAGTGGCAAAGCTGATTAAGAGACTCCTTTTCTGTGGGTCCTCAAGGCATTTCCATGCTGAAAAGGGGTAAGAGCAGTCCTCAAAGGTAGGTTATTTCATTTTTAGAGGAGAAGGATCATCTGTGCCTCCTTACGACGCAGTAAAACAATATCTCCTTCAACGTAATAAAATACCTCTCCTGATCCAGGCCCTGTTCCAAGCATCTGCTCCTAGGCCACGCACTTAAATACCTGCTCGAGCCCCCTTCACCACCTCTTGCCGCATCCGTCCTTTGGTTAAAGGCTTGCATCAGTGAAAGAGATCGCTGGCAACGTGGAAAATGGAAAGGGGCCTGAAATACCAGCGCCTCCATACGCACATTGGCATAATTCTGTGCATAAAAGCCAGCTTTAAAAGGCTTGTTTTACAAGCACAAGCTCGCATTTTTTTTTTGGAATCAAGGTCAGTAACTCGGCTTCATTCACCAGTCTCCAGCTGCAAAACACCATGCCCCAGACCATGGAGGAGAGCGCATCTGAGTCAGAAAATGCCTTTTAAGGGATGCAAGTGGCTCCGAGCCACGCTGAGGAAGGAAGATCTCCTTGGTACCCTTGCGTGCTCAGCCCCGTCTGAACTAAAACGGGGCACCGGAGGGCAGGAAAAGCTGGTGAGATGGGAACGGCGGCACAAATCGTATTTACACCCTCCATGCTTTGATAAAATGAGCTTTTCCGATGCCGTCCCCGTGCCACCTTCTCCATGCCCACCAGCGTGATGCGCCCCTGTGCTCAGCGCCGCTCCACGACTCGACGAGCACTCGTACGAAGCAGACGAGGCGCTCGCAGCTGTGACACAGGCTAAAAATATTTGCTCCTCTCTTCCCCCCAGGTAGGTGCCATCATCCTGGGCAGGGCTGCTCCCACGGGGATGGAGCTCGCATGCCTGGCGCTGGCTGCTCGTGGCACACTGCGGTTCGGCACTTCTCCCTTGTCTACGAGGAGTGCTTGGGTGTTGTGATTATTTCCCTGAGTCACCCAAAGAGGATGCTCTGTCCTGTGTTTCAGAGGCAAAATGTGCCTTGGAATTCAATAGTTGCTATAGTGCCGCAATTACGCATTTTACGGAGGACTTAGAGCTCCTGTTATTAGGATTGGACTCTTTCTGTTGCTTTATTTTAAAGTCCCTTCTGCTAAAGGCTTTCTTTCTGCATTAAAAATAGTTTAGTTCAGCATTTGCTCCCTCCAAAGACAGCCCCAATTAGTGTTTGTGATGGTCACCAAATTGGTGGAGCTTGCAGCCTGCTTTCTGTGGAGGTGCTCCAAATGGCACATCAAAGTTGGCTTAAAGGACGCCAGCAAAGCATTTCCCAGGATCCAGGAGCCCTTGAGCACTGATCACACAATCACAGATTGGTGGGAGTTGGAGGGAACCTCTGGAGATCTTCTGCTCCAACCTCTCTGCTAAAGCAGGTTCACCCAGAGCAGGTTGCCCAGGGTGGAGTCCAGGCGTGTTTTGCAAGTCTCCAGAGGACACTCCACAGCCTCTCTGGGCAGCCTCTTCCTATTGCCTGTTGATTCTGGCAACATTGCTGTCTGCGGTTTGAGACAACTCTCGCTGTCTGCTTGGGACATCCACACCCTCCCAGGTTCTCCCCTTCCCCTTGGCACGATGGAGAAGGTGGACTCCTTGAGGGCTCTTCCTAGAGGGTGAATCAGCCCACCTCAATGGGACACGTCTTGCGTGAGGATGAATCACTCTCACAAGAAGCTGGTCTTTTATGCCAGCTCTAGAAGAAGCTCAGCTTTAGTGCAGACATCTAAAATGAGTATTGAACTGGAGTCCTGTGTCCAGTACTGGGCTCCTCAGTTCAAGAGAGACAAGGAACTGATGGAGAGAGTCCAGCGGAGGCTACAAAGGTGATGAGGGGACTGGAGCATCTCTGCACTGAGGAAAAGCTGAGAGCCCTGGGGCTGTTCAGCTGGAGAAGAGCAGCCCGAGAGGGGATCTCATCAACGTGATCAACAGCTAAAGGACAGGTGTCAGGAGGATGGGGATAGAGTCTTCTCAGCAGTGTCCAGCAACTGGACAAGGGACAACAGGAACAAACTGGAACACAGGCAGTTCTATCTGAACAGAAGGAAGAACTTCTTCACTGTGAGGGTGATGGAGCACTGGCCCAGAGATGTTGTGGAGTCTCCTTCTCTGGCGAGATTACAAACCCACCTGGATGCCATCCTGGGCACCCTGCTCTGGTTTAGCAGGGGGGTTGGACTAGATGATCCCCAGAGGTCCCCTCCAACCCCCTTCAGTCTGGGATTCTAAATCAAGCCCCATGCCCAGCATTGCTCCTCCAAAGGGCAGGGATGCTGTCCACCGTACGCAGCAGCATTGGCCTTTCCCCTGTTAACCTCTTTTTGTGCCTGGGTTTCCCCATCTGGAGAATGGAGCTAAACACTGAGTTGCCTACTTTCTAACGAGACAGGCGGGATAATTAGCTAATGTTTGAGCAATGCGTCATAGGGTGGGAGTGCTAAGTAGTATCTGCTGTTGGCAGCACAGTGGGAAGTGAAGGACTCAGTCTTGTTGTTCCATCAGGAATGTCACAGACTCCCCTAAGTACATTGTTCCCATTGACTCGTCTGCTGAGGGCAGGGGACTTGTGCAAAGAGGATGCCAGGGACGGCAGAGAGCTGCTGCGATCCAGGAGACGAGCTGCGAGAATAACTGGGTGGATTTGGGAAAGGGAAAACTGCCAATGAAGACAAAAGCAGGGCATATGCCTGGGAATGCACAGAAAAGGCGTATGTCTGTAACCGTAGCGTAAATGTTCAACAGTGACATTCTCCGAGTAACAAAAGTGCATCAGGGAGACTTTTCTTGCACCGCATTTATTGCAGCACAGAGGGAAGCATGGCACGGAGACCCATCTAACTCGCCCCCAGCTAGACTTAACCTAAGAGAGAGTTCACATTTTTAAATTTTATTATTCTGCAAATTATGTTACGGCTGAACTTCAAGCCCTTCTCATGTCTGCTGATCATAATTGATGAGATTTCAATCGTGCCTCCTTGGAGTTAAACATCTGAGGGACACTTTGGTTGAGAGTTTGCCTTTCAGAGCAGTGCATTAGGTCTCTTGCCCTCCTGTCTGCCTAATTTAGAGCGAGTGGCCAAGAATGGTGCAATTAAGGAAGGAATCTTGGGCCAAAGCTCTCAACGCTTTCAAATGACCAGCAGACCCTTCAGCACCGGCTTGGTTTTACGGTAGCTGGAACAACATTTTCCATGACTCCTTACAGATTATGCCCTGGATTTGCAAACAAACATTTTTAACCTCTTGTTGTATGTTGTCAGTGCTGTCCCAGTGCCCTCCTGGTAGCGCCTCTGTGATCTGTCCCACCCCAGCAAGCCTGGCTCTTTCACTGTCCAGCCAAGCCAGGGAAGCACATTCTCCCTCTGCCTCTTTTCTGAATGACCCAACATTTCTTATGCTCTCTATTTTCTCATCCTGGAGACAGTCTTGTGCTTTGATCCCTGCAAAAGATGACTTTTCCAGTGAGATTGCTGGGCTCTCCCTGTCTACTGTGGAGTGACCAGCCTCAGGCCACGTGGAGATGATGCCAACTCCCTTCTCTTTTCCCCAGCGGTGGTTAGCCAACTGCAGACCACCTCAGCAGCTTCTGCCAGCTGCTCTGCACCCCATCTGGATGCCTCACTTGGGATGTCCGCAGCCAGGAGCCGAGAGAAGAGGAACGCGGATAACCTAGAACTGATCCTCTCCACCACTTGCGTTCCCTGCCCTTCGCAGAGTGGTCCATAAGGAGAAGCAATGCCTGACCTCTGAAAAAGGAGAGCAACCTTTCACTTGCCAGGCCTGATGAAATGAAAATCTGCGGACACCCTGGCGTGGGGCATTGCCTGCTGTAAGACACTGTGCCAAACCCGCCACCCCATCCCAGCGCTTCCACTCTCTGAAGTCTCAGAAAGGTGGTTTTATCCTAGAGAACCACTTCCTGTCACATTTATTCCTGGTTTTATAGTAAGTAGGTGGAAATACTGGCAGCAGTTCTGGAAGGGCAGGGCTTGGGGAAGGACACACCTATTCATCAAGATGACCCTCCACACCATGGCTAGATGCTCCGCTTAAGACCCTCTTTGGCAGTCAGGTTCAAGCGGAAAATGAGTGGGACCCACTGCTCCCATGACAAAGGAAGAATTTTCCTTCCACCAAAGAAAAAAAATAATATTACATGAAAGAATAAGGATATTCTCTCGGTACAGGTCATTTGGTGGGTCTCAAGTTGCATTTTTTTTTTCCAGAGGTTGCCCCAGCAGCAAATTCACCCAAATGGCCCCCTCTGAACTGTCCATATCCCAACTCTAAGGGCTGCCCCCCTCGAAAGGCTGTTTGGGGGGTTGGGGGGGTGATACATGGGACAGAGCTGTTTTTTCCTATAGATCCAGGAGTTTTCAGTCCATTGCAGGGCAGTCCATTTTCTGGGGAGACAGGAGAGCTACATAGCAGGAGGTTTCATTTCTCACCACGCTCAGCTTCTCCCACCCCGTAGGAAGCAATTTCCCAGGAGCCACAGATGGGTATGGACTGAAGCCTGAGCCCGCTCAGACACTGCTGGTCTCTGCGGTTGCATGGTTTTGCAATCTGCTTCCTGGGAAGAGGAGGGACATAACGGTCCTGTGACTGCTGAAGGCTCAAGATGGACTCATGCTTACAGGCAGTCATCTTTGTGGGCTTGGCAGCCAGAGCTCAGAGGTTTGTGGGCTGTGACAGTGCCGTCTGTGCTGCTTTCCTGACCTGCTCCCACATCCATGGATTGGCTGTGGGGCTCAGGGGCCTCCCCACATAGCTGAGAATGAGGGCTCCTGCTCCAGATGTGCTAGAGAAGAGAAACAGGAGAATGACCCAAGTCACCATGTCCTTCAACAAGGGCATCTGGAAAAGCCCGATCCAGAGAGTATCAGCCCAACACATGCTGGAATAAAACAAGCTCCCTCCTAACCCCATTCAGCATGAGCTTTCCCTTGCTGGTTTAGACTGGGTCATAAAACAACCTTCAAATCATGTCCTGAAGTGGTGCTGCATGCCACAAGCCAAGCAGATCCCCATTTCTGCTGGTCCTGGCTGCAACAGATTGGACACCCCAAAAGGCAGCTTGCTCTTCTCCAGTCTGGACACTGAGCGAGGGACATCACTTCCCTCACAGGTCATCTTGCATTACCTGCTGATGTGCTCATGTCTGTCCAGGCTTATGTGCAGGAAATTCAGAGTCCTTGGTCGCTGCAGGAAGAGAAGGAGTTTGCTTTGCATAAGCCCCAGGGTAAGAGCCTTTTTGTGGGCACTTCGTTCCTGGGATTTGTCTCAGCGAGCCCAAGGCTGCCTGTGCCCTTCTGCAAGGAGAGGCTCTCAGCCCATGGGAGCCCTCCAGCTCAACCTTTTATCTTCCCCAGGACCCTTATTCCTGCCCTTTGCCATGAATCTGGTCAACTTTGTGAAAGGGTGGAACATGGCTCCATTCAAAACTGGAAGTAGTTTGACCATAACCTCACCAAATATACCCGTACATGCGCCCCAAAGCTGTGGCTTTACTGACGGTTCCCAACTCCCTGCTTGCTCTAGATGTCTGGGGGGCACCCACAACCCATGCCTGTTGTGGAACCCTAAAAATGAGCCTTGCTCTGGCAGGACAGCAGCAGACATGGCTCCCCCTGGGAATACACAGCTCCGAGGATAAAAATAACTCATTCTGGAAATGGAAAAGGGCAAAGCAAGAGATGAAGAAAGCATAGGTCAAGCCAGGCTTGCACAGGAAATGGGAAGGTGGGGGAAGAGCGACAACAAATCCTTGAACTAGGGGATCAATGCTAAAGGGCAATTAAAGGAGGGGCAAAAGGTTTGCAAAAATACCAGCCCAAGAAGTACCAGAGAGACAGGTCAGTCTGCAGAGGATGAGTGCTGGAAGATGTAAACCTGCTCTGCTTGACATCACCTGGGCAAGGCTGGAGGGGATGACCGCAAAAAGCACATCTCCAGGAGTGCTTGGAGCCCATGCAAGGCTTCACCCCCACCGCACCGGCCCCACTGAGCTCCTCCACCCCGAGCTCCCCATGCGGCTCCTTCGCTGCCGGCCCCGTGGCTGTGAAGAAGAGTTTCCTCCTCCTAAGCTGGCTGAGTTGCCGACATCCAGCCAACAGAGAAAGTGGCTGGTTAACACCAGGAACCGATGGCGATTATGGCCACGGGAAGACTTGAGGTGCCAAACCTTCCCACGGCAACTGCTGGCATGTATCATGTCAAAAGTGATTCAAACCACCCACTGCTCCTGCCCGTTAGACCTCGGCTTCCCCTGCTGCCAGCAAGAAGCAGTCACACCTCGCTGTGTGGGCATCTAGGGTGCATGACTGTATGCGAAACCAGCTAGCGATTAAAAAAAGGGAATTCCAAGAAAATGCTTGCATGTATTAGGCAAGGACAGCATGTACTGCGGACTGCTGAGAGAGGAAAAGAAGGAACAGCGGTGACCTTTTTTTAAGTGGTGGAAAGCCAGGGAGATAGCCTGGGACTTGGAAAAGAGGTCGCCGGGAAATGGAAAGAAGAGCAAGCTTGGAAATTTTAACCTGGCAATTCTTACTTCAGCCCCGGATACAGCAAGGGGAAGGACAGGGTGCAATGGAAGTCTCTGACCATCTAAAGGGTGAGAGAATAACAGAAGTCAGGCCATGGGGCTATCAGAACAAGACGTGGGAACACCGTAAGGCAAGTTATCAACTCACTTGTGGAGAATTCCATACAGTGTCTAACAAAGCTCCTTTTTTAAAAATTAATTTCTCTTGGCTTGGATCTGAACATCACCACCCAGGCAGAACATTGCAATTTAAAGGTCCTCTCAGATGACCACGCGGTGTCTCGATTCCTCCCAGATAAAGTTTAAGCGTTTCTGTTAATGACCCCCAACCATCCGTTGAAGCTGTCGCTCTGCGGACGTGAAACCACTGCATCCATCCGCCTCCCCCAACCTCCGCTGCAGATAAGACTCGGCAAAACACCCCATCCTCCAGGATGGAGGCGGGGAAGTGAGAAAGCCAGCAAATGAGTCATCCCAGCCCTACAGGCAAGAGTTGCCTGGGATCTGCACCGTGCAGGAGGAGAAGCGCTGTGCAAGGGGCTTGCAGGAAGCTGATGCTGGTCCTGCAGGGACCCCGCACCCTGCCCAAGGACCACCCTGTGTTATATCCCTCATTATCAAGACCTTAATGAAGATCTGCACTAGCCCCCAACGTGTCCTTGTCTCCCTCTCTTGTCCTGCAGGTCCATCTCTGCTGGCTTTCCACTGGTGGAGAAGTGCCTTCTTCTGAGAGGACGCAGCAGTGGGTTTTGGCCGCAATCCTGTGGGGTGTAAATGTAGGCCATGATGCAAGAGAAACCGGCTTCCCAACTGTGCGTGGCAAGAACGGCCCCTCATTAGGGAGCCGAAACGCGATCCATCGAGGCCATCTCTTGCAACATGCCGAAGACCTGATTACGGTCATTTTCCTCCCTGCTCTCACTGCATGCAGTAATTAAAGTTTGAATCTCATTAAAACCCAGAAAGTGCTTGGCTTTCCGAGAATGCAATTATCACAAATGCTACGTAATGCCAGTCAGGGCATGGCTTGGTTTTGGTGTTTGGAATTATTTTCGTTAAACATACAAATACGGTGTGAAATCAAATTTTCCGGAGGATGTCGACAATCCAAAGAGGGCGCAGTTTCAAAAGCCATTCAAGGCCTTGGGGAGGGAGGGAGAGGCTGCAAGGACCTCGTTCACCAGGAAGGGGAAGCAAGGAACATAGTGATGGCACAAAAGGGGGACAGGGCTAAACTGGATGGGTCTGGACCAGCATCCCATTGAGGTGGCAAGTCCCAGCTCCTGGCTGGTGACCTTAGGCACAGGGCAGTGCCCTGCCTGACCTGTGCTGGCTCACTGCATGGCTGCTTGGGTTTTGCAGGCAGAGAGTCCTCAAGTTAACGGGCAGCTTGGTCCACTGTGTAGCCATGAGATGGGCATGAGCTGGGAAATGACGTGAGCCCAGCAGTGTGAAGCTGTTCTTCCTCCCCCTCCCCAATGCAGCAAGCCCTACAAAAACACATGGCTGGAAGCGGAAGCTTGCCACCTTCGAAGAAATGGATCTTTCTAATGCGCAGTTGACTGTGGAGAGGGAAGAGGTGGGGTCTCCATCCCTCGCTAGGACGGGAGCCTTTCTGAGGCCACAAGCCACTTGTCTCAGCACACCTGCAGCCAGCCCCCGCGGCAGTGCACCAACCCCGCGGTCCTGTCCCCAGGCAGTTCAGATACAGACGGTGCAACAGGTAAAGCAAAAGCCACGGACACAGGCAAAGCGAAACAAGGGATTCGTTCACCACTCCCCCTGGCAGGCAGGTGTTCAGCCAGCTCCTGGACAGCCGGGCTCCATCACGGGTAACGGTGACTTGGGAAGACAAACACCATCACTCAGAAAGTCCACCCTTTCCTTTCCCCCCAGCTTTACATGCTGAGCATGGTGTCGTATGGTCTGGAGCATCCTTTTGGTCAGCTGGGGTCAGCTGTCCCGGCTGTGTCCCCTCCCAGCTTGTGCACCCCCAGTCTGCTCGCTGTGGGGTGCTGTGAGCAGCAGAAAAGGGCTTGGCTCTGTGTAAGCTCTGCTCAGCAACAGCTAAAACACCCCTGTGATATCAGCCCCGCTTCCAGCACAAACCCAACCCACAGCCCCGTACCAGCTACTACGGAGAAAATTAACTCTGTCCCGGCCCAAACCAGTTCTCTGAACCTGGGGCTTTGCCAACAGCGAGCGCGGCAGCAGCCGTGCGGCCAGGGCTTATGGAGCATCACCTCTAACCAGAGCTGGCGGTGGGGCTCGGGACGCTGGGCTTTGCTGCTCAGCTGCTGGCTCACCAGGGGAGCAACGGGGACGAGGCACTTTGCTGCTCCGTGCCTCAGTTTTCTCAGCTGTAAACGCGTATTAAACCAATACTCTCATTTGCCGGGGTGCTGACAACCTCCAGCAGCGACGGTGAGGAGCACTGCCAACCTGGGGTACAAGGTGCTAGTTCAGTGCAGAACAGTTTAGTGCTTCTCGTGGCGCAGCGTGTCTGCCATACATTACACTTACGTAACGTTACTTAGCACTTAGTCGGCGCTTCACATCTTTAACTAATTACACACAACCGAGCCATTTACCGGTGTGAACAGAAAAACATCCAGTAATGACTGAGCTGGAAGCTCAGACTCCTCCAAGAGTGAGAATTGCAGGAGGTGGGAAATAGGATTTTGAAAAAGGGCAAAAAACCAAAGAGATGCATTAAAAGAGAAAAAAAAACCCTCAAACCGTGTGTCTGCATCAAAAGATTTTTAGGGTGAAAAAGCCCCACTGCATTTTCCCAGGCAGGGCTCAGACTGCGGCATCTCCAAAGCACATTTGAAATTCACCTCCTCCTTCTTCTCGCAATTAAACACAAATTCTGATGCACCTCGACTTTTAAAATAAATAATGACAATTTTTAGCGGTAGCAATTAACAGCGACGCTGTTTACATTCTAATTAGCTCCTTCGATGGGACTAGCTCAGCATCTTTCAATCAGAACGGGATGTATTTAGAAACCAGAACGCTCTTCGGTTGTCGGTAAACAGTAGCCCTGCTCCGCTTTCAGGTTCTCAGGGTGGAGGGAGCAGCAAGACAATCTGCTTGGGTAGAAAACTCTGCACAGCTTTTCTTCGCAGTGGAGGATCTCCGTGGGAGTGCAGAAAAGGAAGTTTATTTTGGAAGTGAGAAAAATAAAGCAAGGTTTTTGTTCCAGGAGAACACAAAGATAAGTAGCATCTGTGCGGCTGGAAGTGCTGCGAAGACCGTATTTACAGCTGCAAAATGCCAGGTAGGTTTTCACATCCCAGTAAGACTTCAGAAGGCATCAAAGTGCTACCAAGCTGGTTTCCAAGATGCGTTTTCCACCCACCTTTTGCGCTTGCAAAATCATCGACGATATTTCGGCTCCGTGCCATCTGTAGGCCCTGATTCAGCGTGGTGAGAGTCGATGAAAACTTTGCCGCTGATTTCAGTACGGCTGTTACAGCCCGGAGAACACCGGTGGAGCTCTATGTATCAAAACTGTGTCCTCTGAACCTCCTCCGCCTGCAGGCGGTGGGTTGGAGCCGGCACATCTGCATCTCTTGGAGAAGGTGCAGATGTCAAAACACTGCTGGGAAAGTTTTTGCTGCTAAGTAATTCTACAAATAAACAGCAACAGTGAACGTGGTCGGCAGAGCGCGAGGAGCAGGTTCAGGAACCCGCAGTTAATAGGAGCGTGGTAGGGGTTTAGCGCTGCTGAGCAATAGTCTCCCTTCCGCTGCTAAGTGAAGAGGTGTCATTATTTCTGACTCACAAATAAACTCGGTGCCTTGCCCAGGGCAGCGGGGGAACGTCTTTGGAGATAGGATGAGGATTTAATGTTTGTTTGGGGAAGGTTCTGCCCAAATCTCTCTGTTTCCTGCTTCCCAGCAATTTCAGCCCTGGCAGGATGGAGGGAGAGAAGGTCCAGAGGAGCCAGAACTCCTGAGAGCACTGAAAAATGCATTTACCTTGTCTGTCTATGTAAACCATGCAAACAGAGCTCCCTGGCACGGGGTAAATGGGGGGAAAATGCCCTCTAAAGACCAATTATTGTCATGGAGTTGGGAGAGGAAAGGCAAATCACTGTGATTTGAAGGCTAGTAGAGCATCCCTGCCACGGCAGAGTTTGTCAGGAGAAGGGATGAGGTGTTGGGGCTTGTCTGGGGTATTTCCATGGGAAATGACTCCTCTATTCAGCAGGAAAAGGCTGAAGAGATCCTGTCTTGGGCCAGTTCTGGTGCTTCCCCCCAGGGATGGCTTCTGCAGAGCTGCAGCTGGGGTGGTGGTGAGTGAACCTCCAGGCTCATCCGACAGCGCCAGGATCCCCTGAGCCTGTGACCTTCCCTCACTGCTTAGTCTCCTCTAGCTGCATAATAAGCAGATAAAATAGTCAGACCTTCAAGGGCTTTGCATTAGTTCCTCCGGGTGCACGCGGTCAAAATCACACCCAGATTCTGGGTGGCTTTCAGAGAAAGCCACTCCGAAGCTGTTCTGAGGACGAAGAAAGACCTGAGAGCTAAAACACATGACAGCCGTTCTGCTCCCGTTTGCCCTGGGAGGTGATGACCATTGAGTCCGTGCGATTTAGCGATTATTCCCCTCAGCAGGGCTGCGATCTGATGCTAAATCACCAGGGGTTGTTTCATCACGATGGTGATTAAAGTTCCAGATGGTTCTTCCATTTTTTTGTGCTTTCCGTGTAACAGGGGTGGTGCTTCGGGCATCAGATGGTGACCCCAAAATGCTTCTGCACCTGAAACACTCCTTCCTTCCCCCTTCCACACATCTGGATGGTGAGTGCAGGAACACCAGCACGGAGCGCGTCCCCCACAACAAGGCCAGTGCAGGGGACATCTGACCCAAAGCCATGCGCCTTCCTGCTATTTTGGGAGCCATCCTCGCCAGCGTCTCTTGTCAGGGGAGGCAGCCCAAGGTGACGAAGCTGTCAGCAAGGGCCACTTCCTCGGGTGCTGTAGGACAGCCCGGGGGCAGCACAGCAAGCGTGGGCGAAATCAAAGCTGTCACAGCTGGTTACGGCTGTGTGGCGTGAGGTTGAGTCGCCAGTTCCTTGGAGCCAGAGGATGGCACGATGCTTTGAAAAGGAGCCCGTGGCTAATGGCCACCATCCGCTGCAGCGTCAGCTCTCGGCAGCTCCCGCTGTAAGGCTGAAGGACCACCCCAACCTCCCTACGACTGGGCCGTGCTGTCTTGCTGCTTCGAGATTGCAACGAGCTTTTCTATTTCTCCAGCCAATCCTCCACCCCCTCTCTCCTTCTCTCCAGCTCGTCCCAGTGCAAGAGTCATGGCCGCACACGCTCATGTGATAAGTTACGCTTTGGAAGACCTTCCTAAGCCTGCGTGTTACAGACTGGGAATGGATGGGGAACCTGGGACACGCAGCTTGTGAATGGAGTTCAGCAGGGCCACGGTGAGGATTTCATAGGGCTAGAAAGCAAAACGGGGATTTGGGGGGGTTTAAATCTCTGAAGGGACAGTAAAAGCCTGTAGTGAGGGAGAAGGCTGGAAAATCCCAAGCAAGGCTCTACCCAGGGCTGACGGCCAGGAGATTGTCCAGCATAAAAGCTGGCCGAGGCTGAGTCTTAAGAGGCTCCTCAGGGATGGGGAGCTGTGGACAGGACAGATGTGTGCTCCTGGATCCAGCTGTGCCAGTGGATGTGCTCCCCCTCCAGCCACTCCTCCCCACCCACCAGCTGCTCCAGCCCATTTAACACGAAGCAGCATCGCTCGCTGGAGCGGACACAGTGGTTTCAGGGTCAGGATGATACTTGCCTTTGACAGTGATGCAGACTGTCCTTTCCAGCTGAGGAGGGTAACAATTAGCTGGGGCACCGTGACATTTCCAGCCGCCCATGGCTGGAGAATAGAGGGAGGTAACCAAGCAGGAGCCTTTTGAAACAGTGGGAGGAGGACAGCGAGCCAGGCAGCAGAACTAGTTGGACTTCACTGAAGGGTTAAGAAAAGCGTTTACACCCAAAAATGTAGCAGGGAGGTGAGTGAGGAGGAAAACAACTCTACTGACAAGCCAAAGGGCCGATACTCTGAGCACTCCTTAAAATCTCCTCCGAGTGCAGGGAGAAAGGAAAGGAGAATGATAAAGAGGGGAAAACGGGTTCTTGAGAAATTTTGATTTGAGAAATCGATCTGCGTAGCTCACAGCCGTCATCCGGTATTCATTCTCAGGTGCTAATAACGGGATTAGTTAATGAACATATTGATCCTTGGGTGGCTATATTTTAAAATCCTCGGACAATGTGATCCTGAGAGGCAGAAGAAAGGAAATGCTGTGGGGATTTAAAACAAAAAAAGGGAGAACATAATTCTGGCAATCACCAGCCTATAAAAATAATAGAATGAATATTTAAGAAGAAACCATGATGAAATATTTAGAGCTTGGTTCTGTCCGCACAATAGTATCAATGGGGAGAAACTTTGCAGGAGCCAGATGCTGAATAAAATTACCATGAGACATGGGATGATGGGCACAGGAATCTGCCAGATTTTCTTCTTTCCCAGCTCTTCTTGGTGCAAAGAGGAATACTGTCAGAGAATGGCACAGCCAGAGGAGACAGACAGCACAGCCCTTATGAACATGTGGTTTTATTTTGACTAATATATTTTGTTTCTTTGTCTTAGGAAATAAAAAAATTAGAAAAAAATGCGTTGGGCTGAAATGCGGTTTGTGCAAACTGAAAACACATTGACATGCAGCAAGTAACCCTCAGCGAGAGCGTGGTACGATGAGCAAGGCACGTTTGTCGGGGTAGAACAAGAGTCAGGGCGAAAGATCCCAGCTTCATTAAGATCTTTGCTAATGATCTGGCAGGGTGACGCCTTCCAGTATAAAATGAGATACACAGAGGATGGTGAATTTGGAGCAGTCTGGTAAATAATAAGGAGTTTTCTCTAGTTTTGTTACAAACACCTGGAAATTTCCATCCAATATAAAGCAGTATTGAATACGCTGAAACATCTCGTCTTGTCGAGTGACATGTTCATTAGTCACCGCTGAGCCCACTCAGTGTCTCTTTTTAACCCTCCAAATATACTTACGGGTGTCTTTCACAGGTCTTTTGGCAGACCCAGCCCTCCTCATCCTTACCTGGTCTGATATTCAGGGACACTTTTCTGGAGCAAACACGGCGGCCCAGTGCAGGCAGCCGCCTTCTCCAGGTTTACTACCTGCCTCCTTTCCCTGCCCCAGTGAAAACCAATTGAATGGCTGGTGATGAGCATTGCGCCTTCAAACCTGTGCCCCATCTTCACATCGCTGTCAGTGCTCCGACCTGCTAAGGAGGCTTAAGCGGTTCCACCAGAAACCCCCTAGGTCTGTGCTTGCCTACATGCTCCTCTGACCGCCTTCTCTTTACGCTACTTGGGCGATTCATGGCTGTTGCTCAAGAGCTTTCCATCCGTGAGGTCTTGAGCAACAGCTGTGAATCGCTTGAGTAGCGTAAGACACATCCCTGAAGCGCTGAGCCGAGCTCTCCTGGCCGTCAGGAGAGAGGGAGCAGCAGAGGACAAAGACCTGGGAGCATTCATGTCTTGTCTAAGCAGGCTGGAAGGACACAGGCTGTTGCCGGGGCTGGTTTCATGACTTTTTGTCTTTCCTCACAGATAAAGCTCAACGATGCGAGGAAATCAGGCTGGCGATGGGAAGAGACATCAATGTTTTCACCCGCGGTTTCTATGGCAGGTCCCAGCCCCCATCCTCTTTCTTGGCCATGTCTGCTTGTAGCAGATGCCCTGGTTGGAGCATCATCAGTTGTCCTTGGGGCTGCCGCACCGCAATGGTGGTGTCTGAGACACCAGCACCACACTAGGAACAGGAGGCCCGAAGAGGGGTGGTAAATACAATGGTGACACCCAAGAGGTCTGGAGATGTGGTGGGATCTGGTCCTCAAGCAGCGCATTTTGCAATTCCCAGAGCTTTTATAAAGCCTTAAATGGGGGCTGAGGGTTGGAAACTGTAGGGGCCTCCATCACCACCCACTGGAAGTCCTTCCCAGGAGGTCTAGAGTGCCCCCAAGGTAAAGCTGGGAGAAGCCTGGAGAGAGCAGAAATAATGAAGGCAGAGATTGATGAGGGGACTGGGAGCAAAATTACCAGGGGTGGGGTCTGGGTGGATCTGCTGTGAAGACTGTACACTGCGAGGGGCAGGAGTGGGCGGCATGGGGTAAAGCTTCTGGAGAGACAATATTTATCCGGTTTGGTTTGCGTCTGCTTGAAGCCTGCTGGAGAATTTGCTCCTAAACAACCAAACAAACAGAGGAAAAAGAAATGCATGTGAATGGATCCAAATATCTCCTTATGGTGTTGTTGTTGGGTTTTTTTTTCCTTAATGAAATGTGTTGATTTTGCGTTTGCAGCGCGTCAGGGCTAATTTTAGGAACGTGCAATTATTTTCTTTAAAAAAACCCAGGGGGTTGCAAAAACCCTGCAGAAGATAATTCGTGGTCTTCAGCCCCGAAGACTGAACCTTTTGCTTTCCTGCCAGAGCAGCAGTGATCCCCGGGGCGGAAGGGCAGGCTGTCTGCAAGGCCTTTCAAACCAAACCATGATCCTCCAGCAGGGCAGGACACCAAAGAAAACTGCTGCCTCCCAGCATGGGAAGCAAATGCGGGGTGGCCTGGCCAGGAAAAGCAGCTCTGGGACCGCCGGGAGCTGGTGGGATCTGCTGTCTGATACCTCCTCATCCCTCCTAGTCTCCAACGGACCTCCTGGGTTAGCGGGGGACAGCACGAGCCACAGCTGACCCTGTCCCCTCCCTTTAAGCCGCTCTTTCAGGCCACGCTGGAATTGGCTGCGGCCGCCTCGTTCTCTGACTCAGCCGCTATATCTGGGGAATTTATGGCCTTTCCTTCCTGCCAGCCTTAGTAAATAACCCTGTCATCTGACTGGGTTTTGGGACCTGACCAGGAGCAGGAGCCTCGCGGGCATGCTGAGACGAGGACCTGCGTCCAAGCAGCAAGCAGCATCACCAGGGCGGTCCCCAGTGGGACCCTTGCCCACAGCATCACTGTACCCAACGGGACCCTCACCTGCAGCATCACCATCCCCAGAAAGACCCTCGCTCATGGCATTGTTGTCCCCAGCAGGACCCTCACCATCATCACTGTACCCAGCAGGACCCTTGCCCATGGCACCGCCATGCCCAGTGGACTCTCACCCATGGCTTTGTTGTCCCCAGGAGGACCCTTGCCCACAGCATCTCCATCCGCAGCAGGACCCAGAGGCAGGACCAAGGGGGCTAAGCCAAATCATGTCCCCACTCAGGAAAGCAAATGCCATGTGCAGCAATACTCTCACACCTGTGACACATGGCTGGGATCTGGTTTTTATTTTCCTTTTTGTTGCAAGAGCATCCATGACACTGGAAGAGGGGCAGGTTGAGTCCACCAGAACCCCAGGTCTCCATTAGCAACATGCTTCAGCACTGCTGTTACCTCCTCTGTGTGCTTACTTCCCCAATGGGAGATGCCCAGGTAAGGCAGATGCTTTCACCCAGGGCACCCCATAAAGCCGGGGGCTCCGGTGGGCTGAGCAGAGTGGGGAGACTCGGTCTCTGCTGGGGATACTTCGCTGGTCCTGGACAGACTGAAGTCATCTATACAGATTCCCTATAGCTAATTGAGGCATCCTGGCTTGCCCCCTGGAGGCAGCCCCACGCACAGTTGGTGGAGGTCACAGAAACAACGCTAGTAGTTAGAAATGGGAGGATGAGCTCATGGAGAAGTTTAAGGCCATGCTGGACTGGGGATGAGATGAAGCAGAGCCTAAATCCAGTGTCTAAGCTAAGGCATGTCCCAGTCCTCCCACGCTCCTCCATCCTGGGAGCACTTTCTCCTGTTAGCCATTGCTTGGGCACTGCGTGGACAATGGGCTTCACAAGCAGGTAGATTCAAGCGGTATTTTAGTTCCCCCGTTAGGAAGATCAGCCTGAACCCCAGGGACTCCCATGGAAACTGCAGCCTCTGTGCCAGGAATTATGTGCTGCATCCTCCTGGCGTGGGCACAGGGAAGTGCCTCTTCCTTCCTGGCTTTCCTCTTCCCCATCATCATCTCTGCAGGTTTTGAGGACTGCTCTGAGACAGGGTTTCCAATCCCCATGGCGTTTCTGGAGCCCAGATGCCTACGAAATGCCGTCAGGTGGTGGATGCCATCTCTGTGCCCCTCCTCTTCCAAGCATCCCCTCCTCACAAGAAGACTTTTTCCTGATACCTCCTGTACCAGCTGGTGGCCCCAAGCCCTCTCCTCACATTACCTGTTGCTAAGGCTGCCGTTCCTTATTTAATAGCCCCACAGCCCCAAATCCCTCACCTCCCTGCCATGGGGCTGTGCAATGATCTGAGCTGGGGAACTGATCCAGCATGAAATAACCTTGCAAAGAAAAAACTCTCCCCAGGCCATGCTTGGATGGCACAGCTGCCGGAGAGATGCCCATGGAGCCATTAAAAGCGGAGCTGGTTTGGTGGCCAGGCAAATCCCTCCATCCACATGTTGCTCCTAGAAGGCTTCATCACGTGGTGAGTTGGAGAAGCACTGAGGAACAGCATTAAACCACACGAGAGCCGATCTCCAGGCCATGAAGTAGTTGCATGTACGTGTTCTCTTGGGAGCTGGGCTGCAAAAGGTGTAAAGTATCCTCTGTCTCCTGGCCGAGCATTAATTTACCTTCTTGTGAACGTCCGGCTGTGGTCAGTATATAATTAGTTTCATGTCCAGCATGGACTTATCTTGTCTGTGTGTTCAGCGCATTTGGTGGCACGTTCATAAATCAAAAGCTCTCACGAAGTCTTCTGCCCCAAAGCATCTTCATGGGCAGGTGATCCCCCAGCAACCCCACAGCAGTGATTAATAACACCCATCTCTCTGTTTGGGCTGATTTAGGGCAGCGTGAATTACCATTCTCGCTGCATCGCTGAGAAATTTGTAGGTCGGCGCAACTTCTTATCCCCAGAAAGCGCAAGGCAGCGAATCCAAACCCTGCGGAACACCGGAGTCAAAAATAATGGAATAAGTGAAAAGGGCTGCTGGAAGGCTGGCAAAACCCCCGCAAGACAGGAATTGTAAAGACAATCAGTGAATTGCCACTCCGGACAAAGACGCGGAGGCAGCCTCTAATCACCGTCCTGATGTAGGGCTGCCTTAGTCATGCTTTATTGATTCCCTGTTCTGGGGACGTGAATCATCAGCTCCTCATGGGGAAGAGCTCTCCAGCTCCCCGGCTCGGAGAGACACAAATTACCGGCACGCACGTAAGCAGGCACGGGAGAGCTGAGATGCTGAAGGAGATGCTTTCGGTCACGTGCCCAGCAATTTGGAAAGGCGATTAGCACTGCTAAACGATGAGACTAGAAAGAAAATAATCGGTGGCAAAACGAGCCAGGCGAAAGGCAACGGGGACACAGAGGAGGCTGCTGGTCTTCTCCAGGAGATAAAGACATCTGTTCACCTTCAGGGGAGCAGTGGGGACGGGGTTTCTCCCTCTGAGCACTCTCCACTGTTATTTGTTCAGGCAAGAGGCTCTTCGAGTCTTCACCCACACTGAAGCATCCAGGAGCGTGTCAGGAGCAGTGATGTGAGGTCACCTACATCGCTCTGACCTGTTTTAAAACCCTTTTAATCATCCATGCTCTTTCTCACCTGACCCTGCTCCTCTCTTCTCCCCTGCTCTTCTCCTGAGATTGTCGGTTCAGCCGCACGAGCTGAAATTTCCTCTGGTCACCACGTGGCCATCCCTGCTCTCATTGGGAGGTCTGTGCACGGAGCAAGGTGGGGAAAGCAGAGAAGGCAACTAAGGAAGGATTTGGACCTTCTGGAGAGGTCTGAAAGGAGACCAGTGCTCCAGGCAGCTCTTGTTGGGCTCCAAAAGCAGCCAGCTACGAGCACGAACAGCTTCGAGAGCGTCCTGTCACTTTGCAAACACAAACTGCAGCAATAACAGAGGCAGTGGGTGGAAGGACGGGGGCTGAGCGCCAGCCAAAAACCTGGGGGGCTTCCTAAATGGCCTGGGCTGCCTCCTAGCAATTAACCCCCAGGGCCCGGGAGGGCGTGCACGGGCTGAGAGCCAGCCCTGCTCCCCTCTGATTTTATTAGCATGCCTTAGCCGGGGAGACAGATGCCGCTGCAAGAGCAATGCAGGCGGTTCCTCTGCAATCCAGAGCAGAGCGAAGGCGAGCAGGCGCTTCCGCTGCCAGGGAACGAGCTTGAAAGGGATCCAGCGGATAAAGAGATATTCAAAGTTCAGCTAATGAGTGAGATGACTCACTGGCTCAACGAGACAAAGGTTAGGCTGGAAAATAAAAATCCTCACTGCAAGGAGCGGGGTTGGTGGGGATGCAAAAGGCAGAGGGTGAGGCGTAACCAAAGGCAGCCAGTGCTGTTAGGGGCAGGGGGGCAAAGCAATGGCTGTGGCTGGGATGTGACCCCAGGTTTGCTCCATATTTGTCCCAGGATGGGGACATGAGTGGCCATGGACCTTCGGACACATGGCAGCTACACCTGCCTGCTTGCTCCGGCAGGCAGCCGGCCCTTCTGCAGCCCTTCTGGTCCCTCTCCTGAGTAAAGCACATTTATCCAGCAGCCCAAGGAGATGCTGCTTGCAAATGAAGCACAACAGCCCTTCCTTCACCTTCTCCATCAACCAGCGCTGCTGAGAAGGAACAGAAGATGGTCAGACCTCAAAAAATGTACTAATTAGACACCAGGAAACATCAGCCTCCTTCCAACGCTCTTCTTGTTACTGCTGTGCCAGAGGAAGAGAAACACTGCGGTAAACATGGGTTCTGCTCCAAAGCATCATGAAAATGAAGGCTGGAAAACCAGCACCTTCCTGCTTGTCGAGGGTGCTGGCTGGCTTGGGGGTGGCATCCCTGTGACTATGCTGAGCAAAACAGAGGAAAAGATCTTCTCTCCTTCCGGTTTTTGTAGTCCAGAAAACAAGGAGCTGCAGCCTGGGAGCCTGTGGACAGCACAGCACAGGCACTCGTGGCATGGAGCAGGTGCAGTGCTGTTAGGGGCTTTGCTAGTGGTCTTGGAACTGCATTTTTGGATGTGTTTTTATTTCCTTCACTACTGGGTTCAGCCTGGGTCAGACAAGATGCCACCTGAATTGATACACTGGAAAAAAAAATTCCCTTCCTCCATGAGAAGCTGCAAAAAAGAGAGATGGGGAGGGATGGAGCGGCTGTCAGGGAAAGCAGGGCAGGAGGTCAAAAAGGAAAGTGGGACATGGGTGGGGAAAGGAGCAGAGCATTGCTGCGCACAGGGCTAAAGGAGCTCGGATGTGGAAGCCCAAGGTGGACACCCACCCCTCAGCAGCCCCACAGGAGCTGCCATGTGCAGTTATTGGGGGATGCTGCAGCAGGGCAGATGATGTCTCCTCACGCACGCTCAGGCCAGGGTTTTAGCAGCATTGCTCCATATGGGGTGGAGAAGATTTGCAGCACTGGATGCTTGAGGGTGGTGGTGGGAGCATGCAAAGCAGGGGCATGGAGACATGGAAGAAGTGTGGTAGAGGTGGAGATGTGGGGCAGAAATCACCTCCCGTTTTCCACAGACTTTCTCCCCACCTTCAGAGCATCCTCCGTGCAGCTTTATAAGCAGCAAGGTCTGTTGGTGCTGGGAGCTGGAGCTTTGCTTCTGAGCAAGGTGCAGGCAAGGAAGCAGGTCGGCTTGAAGCAGCAGCAGGCAGGACACTCGCCCTCTCCCACAGCCCCCTTCTTTCTCTCCAGCTGCCTTTAATTTTGCGGTTGAAGGTTGGCTCCCCCAGCAGAGGTAAAGGGTGAATATGGGAAAGGAGCTCCGCTCCTCCCAGGGGAATCACGGCACAGCCCAGGCTTTCCTGAGCTGGCTGCGCCAAACATCTGGAGTTCAGGAGCTTGGATACAGCATCTGTGTTTCCAGAGTGGGCAGGGTGTGCTGGGTCCTGTGTGCCTGTCCTGTATTTGGGTGCTAATGTCACCGTCCCCAAGGGGACGGTTCCTCAAAGTGTGGGGTTGCTTGTGGTTTATTACAATGCAGAATGGGGATTATTCCCAGGGAAGCAGGACATCATGCAAATATTAAATTGACTGTGTTTGCAGACTTCTATGGTCTTCAAAATGCTTTGCAAGCCCTAATTAATCAGGTAGTAGTTTTGCACAGTCACACTAAATCTGCTTTTAAAGGTAGCTCTGCCAGCCCACTGGCCCTCTGTCCACAAGACCTGTAGGACAGGCTATAAACAGCGGGATGTGCGTGGAAATCCTTCACTCTGGCAGTGGTCAGCCCAGGATGTGACCCAGGAGGGTCCTGAGTGCTTGTGACAAGGGACGTTGCCCTGTCCTTGCTTTGCAAGCCCTAATTAATCAGGTAGTAGTTTTGCACAGTCACACTAAATCTGCTTTTAAAGGTAGCTCTGCCAGCCCACTGGCCCTCTGTCCACAAGACCTGTAGGACAGGCTATAAACAGCGGGATGTGCGTGGAAATCCTTCACTCTGGCAGTGGTCAGCCCAGGATGTGACCCAGGAGGGTCCTGAGTGCTTGTGACAAGGGACGTTGCCTTGTCCTGGTTTTGTGCAGCACCTTGGGGGTGTTGTTGCTTTGTGTTACTGCCTCTTTACAGATCATAAATGATAAATTAGGATAAAATGGCAGGCAGGATAGCAAGGGAGGCTTTGGGCAGCAGCAGATTGCCCAGCCTGTCTTCTTCTTCATTAAGCTGGACTGCTAATTGTGGATGCTTGGAGCTGGAGCTTTAGCGAGACTCGAGGATCCCTCCTGCCCTTCGCGTTCAGTGCTCAGGACAAATCAATACGAGAGCTCATGCTCTTCAACAGCAACTGACTGCAGAAATTACCCAGCGAAGAAACACAGCCCGGGTTCACTGAGGCAACCTTAAACAGCTCCAGTCACGTCAGATCGACCGATGGACTGAAGATCGCTTCAGATGGAGGAGCAAACAACCACGCTGGTCCATGAGGCGTCTTTCAGCTCAGCTTGTGTGGCCACAGACGAGGGCCACAAGCAGCTTGGACTTGCAGAAGGGCAGCTTTCAGCGGAGGCAGAAGTTGCATGGTTGAATTGCATTTAGAGCTTGGCTGAAGGACGTAATTTCAGAGGTAATGTGCAACCAGGGAATGAATGTCTGAGCTGGGCTTCCCAAAGTGCAGCTCCTGTGTCAGCAGTGTTAGAAAAGCCAACTCAAAGAGGTCTACGGCCTCATCCAGCCCCAGATGTTGTCAGTGCCAGGAGCTGGACCTGCTGTTGTCACCAGAGCTGATGGAAATGCCTCACAAGATGTGAGGAAATGGGTAGGTTGAACAGAGGCGAATGGATCAAGTCATCATCAAGTTCTCAGAAAAGGGTGACAAGTCAAATTGTTTTCAAAAATTATTTCCATTTTAGTGGTCAAAGACTGCCACAGGTTTCTCTCAAAAGCGCTTCTGAAGGAGAGTGACTCAAAGTAATGCTTTCTGGTAAGGAAAGCATCGGCATTTCTAAGGCTGCACAAAGAGGTCCAGCCTGCCATGAAAAGATTTCGATAAAAATAAAACAACCCCAGGACTGATTGATGTTTGCAAAATAGAAACATGTGTAAAAGGGAGCAGCAGGAGCAAAATTAGGCTCCTCACACCAAAAATCCTCGCAGCAAGTCCCTGGAGTCCTCAGCACAGCAGAGACAGGGAGCTCTTGGAGTGCATCCAGAGGATGCCACAGCAATAACCCGAGGGTGGAACCCCTCTGCTGGGAGGAGAGGGGAGAGAGCTGGGGATGTTCAGCCTGGAGCAGAGAAGGCTCCAGGGAGACCTTAGTGCGGCCTTTGAGTGCTTCAAGGGGTCTGTCAGAAAGCTGGGGAGGGGCTGTTCAGCAGGGGCTGTTGGGACAGGAGAAGAGGTGATGGGTTTAAACTTAAAGTGGGAGAGGTAGACAAGAGAGAAGGCAGAAATTGTTTCCACTGAGGGTGGTGAGACCCTGGCCCAGGTTTCCCAGAGAGGTGGGAGAAGCCCCCTCCCTGGCACCATTCCAGGTCAGGTTGGCCCTTGGGGCTCTGAGCCCTGCTCTGGTTGCAGATGTCCCTGCTCCCTGCAGGGGGTTGGACTGAGTGAGCTTTGAAAGGTTCCTTCCAACCCAAACCATTCCGTGATTCTTTGATTCTGTGAAAACATGGTGATGACTTCTTAAAGCCAGGCTCTCACCTTGGTGGTCTGGTCCCTTGTGCCCCCACCGTGGGCTTCCAGGCAGTGAGCATTTCAACAAACATTTACCCTCTGCACGCGTTTATCACACTTTTTCCACCTTCGAGCCTAACCCGGAGGAGACTGGCCCTGCCCAGTGATGGGTGAAAGCCCTACACACGTGCCCTGGCCAAGCAGAGAGCTGTGAAGAAAGAGGGGACCTCATGCAGGGAATCCTTTCTGCCTCAGCTCAGGCACCTGGGAGCATTTAATCTACCCAGGCGATGCTCCCCGGCCAAACAGAGGTATTAGCACAGTCATCCCTTTAATGTGATGTTATCTCATTGGTGCTGCTAACTCCCCTGTTATTAGTTTGGAGACAAGCCGTAAGGTGGATTGCCAAGGGGGTAGGTGGGAATAAAGGGGTGAAATGAAGAGAGGCTGTTTGGGTTAAAAGTTGAATTTTCTGCTGGTGGAAGTACTGGCAGTTGCTTGCAGCACGTACACTCAGACAAGGCTGAAGACCAGTAAAGGCACAGAACAACCCCACGCTGGCAGGGACAAGGGCTGGGTGACCTGTTGTATCTTTCCTATCTCTACGTTCAGAGCAAAGATTTTCCTTTAATTGGCTTTAAACCATCTATTTAAGTCACTTCTGTGGCTCCCAGAACTCTAGGACCTGAACGACATCCAAGCTTTTAATGTACTTATCCTCACGCTGCTCTGCAGAGCTAGGAAAATACCAGGACCTGTTTTGCACAGGGGAAACTGAGGAAAAGAGAGAGCAAGGGCCAGAGCTTGCAAAGTGGAAACAGGCACAGAGCGTTGGTACAGTTGTTGCTCTGCTTGGCAACCAGGAGCAATCAGGAGAAATCAGATTGTTCCTCTCTTAGGAGAATTCCTCTCTCTCTCCTAGGTGGATGCTCGAGTCACAAGGTTAAAACTGAGCTTCTGTGATTCCAGGAACAACAACCACTGTGGGACCATGTCACTGTCAATAGGACACAGTGTTCCCTCCAAAGAAATGGCCAAAAAAGTTTCACACCCCTGGGAGATGGGGAAAGTGGGCAGAGGATGGCACTGACTGTGGCCAACCTGAGGGAGGTGCTGGACCACTGCGCAGCAGGGAGGAGGGGCACGTCGAGGACCACGTTGCACACCTGACCAGCCTTGGAACAGAAAACCAGGTACCCTGGTGCACGTCCTGGTTTGAGTAGGACAGAACTCATCTTGTTCTCTTCTGATGGCACTTTCTGAAGTTAATGGCACATTTTGCAGACAGCGTCTGCTTCTAGAGGTGATGGCGCTTGAAGTTTAGTGTTACTGCCAGGGGCTGGGATGCAGGAAGGCTCTGGCTGATACTTGCTCTTGTGGAGACCAAGGTCACTGCTAAACCCTGTGTCCCACATTGGGGTGCAGTAAGTGAGAGTCTGCATCTGCAGGGAGGAGCGGACAGGGCAGGTGGCCCTACACCGACCAAACAGGTGTTCTATCCCATAGATGTCATATTTGGTATAAAGCTGAGGGATCACAAGGGTCAAGTCTCTTCTTCAGCAGTTGGGTTCGGTATTGGTTTTGTATTTATTTGTACATATTTCATTTAATTATTATTTTGATTAAAAGAGTTTTTGTTTTCTTTTCCAATCCATAAGTCTCTCTCCATTATTCCTTTTCTCTTTCCCCTTTGGGAAGGGAGAGGGGTTCATAGAGAGCATCTGTCATTGGTCTAGCGGCCAGCCCAGCCCTCTCCCGTGACAGCGCATTGTAAAGGCAAAGGACAAGGGCGCCCAGCTCTGCGGAGGGGTTGGTGCTGTGAACACAGATTGAACTAAGCCCAGAGAACTCCTCCTTCGAGCTAGCTGCTTGGACCTTTCTGAGATACTCTGCTCTTCCTCATTATCATAGCGGGCACCAAGGCACATTTATCAGTCTTGGAGGACCTACAATGGGTCCAACAGCCATGATGAAGCTCAGCTTTGCAGGTCTGCTTCCCAGAGGGCACCCAGACAGCCTGTAGCATAGGAGGGAAATGAACCTGCATGTTGTCAAAGTCTGGACAAACATGCCAACCACCAGCAACCCCCATCTGACCATGACTTACCCCTGAAACTGTCTTCTATTGGGGTTATGGGCATGTTGCTTAAATGGTCTCCACCTCAGGTTCAGTATTTGTCAACTAAGTGTGCCATGTACACCCTCATCACTGATATCTGGTTGTGGTGGCCAGATCCTTGTGGCCATGATGCAGTCTCCATGAATGGGCTTGTCTCACCACCGGGGGAGGTGACGCCTTGGTGACTTCCCTTTTTTGGAATGTGGCACGTGCAAAGTTGAGTGCAGTTGGTCATCTAGGCTGGTCTGGCCTGGCCAGATGTCAGTGGTGAATTTTAAGGTGTTGTCTGCTTTGTGGGTTCACCTAAACATGCCACATGTGCAAGAGTGTGAATCATTGCTCCAACGCCTGCATAATGCTGCCTTCTTCCAAATCCTGAAGTGTGCTCAACTTCACATGATTAACCAATCATCATCTAGCACAGAAAAGAAATAATGTTGGCAGCTTGTATGAAATACCTGGAGCACCTGTGAGTCACTTCAGTAGCATCTCTCCCTTGGAGTTATGTAGTGGCACAGTTGGACACAGGTCTACTGCCGGATTTCATGTCAAGTTTCAACGTGTATTACCCCATACCCTCCTCAGCAAGCCCATCAAGAACGTTGCTCTACGGCACATCCAGCAAACACCTGCCTGGAGAGTTCTGCTCCAAGCTGAGGTAACTACATTCTTCAGCTTCCTCCACAGAGCTGCTATTCACTTGGATGTTCTGCATGACTTGTCTCGTTGCCAGATTTCGAGCTTTGGTCTTCATCCAGGAGAAACAGAGACCAAGTTTGGCGGCTTTTGCCTCAAAGCGTCCAAGCGCAGATTCCAGGTGTTGTGCTGACTAACCGACACGAGCCACACCATCTGCAGAGCCAAGGTCGATGAAGGTCGCTCCACGGGCGACAGTGACTCCTGAGCGATGTGTCAGCTCTTCTCTAGCCAATGGCACAGCACAGCGTCACGGGGGGATGCCAGATTTCCAGGCGCCTGCTGTATTGCGGAGCCGCTTGCCCCTTGCCCCCAGTGGCCTCTTCCCTTGTAGTTGTGTGAAGGCAACTTCTCGGTGAGATCCCAAGGCAATGGACTCACACCAAGGGGGAGGACTTTACTCCTGCCCTGTCTTTGCAACTAGTCCAGGACAAGGTTCAGTGTCCAGACGCGACTGACTGGCAACGAAACAGGATTGTTCTGGGCAATCTTTGCAAGTCAGCAGTGGCTGAGTTTTGGCAAAGACAACGGGGGCGAAGCCTGGCGCAGGAGCAGTCGGTGACACGGTTGGTCAGCATCCGCTGCAGCCAGACGGTTGACCTTTTCCTTTGCGCAATGAGGAAGCAATGCCCTTCCTCCATCCCAGGAGGACTACACCAGACCCCAGGCAAAGGGGCAGCCCTCATCTCCTCTAAATGGGCGTCAGCATCAGGCATCTAACGTACTCATCCCCTTCAGCTCCTTTTAGTTACCCACCAATGGGGAGACACAGGTGCATTTAGAGATCGGTCTGTCGTTTTTGATGCCAACCTTCAAATGAAGCAAACCAAGCCCTACTTCTGCGACTGGCATTTATAATGTTACAATATTTGTTTCTTGCGAATTATAAAGGTGAGACACTCCACAACCCACGCATGAAACCTGATCTTTTGTATAAATGGTCCTACTTGTCCTGACCTTTAAACATATCCAGGACTGTTATTGTGTCAAAGCCTGGCATCCATTTCAGGGGTGCCGTGTGCCTGTCGGGTTCTAGGGACAGGACTGAGTTAATCCCTACAACAGCTTTTAATTGCCAGAGGAAGTATCTCCACTTACATATTATGACAATGGCCAGTTCAAAATCTGTTGGTATGGTACCATAAATCAGAAAGTCCATGAGCTGGTGCTACCCTGGCTCACCAGAGAGCTCTGCGCAAAGCAGTATTTGCCCCAAATACTTCTTAAAGATCTTGAATATCCTTCAGAGCTTTGGGTCCTCTGGCACAGCAGACACGACATTGGTCAACCTCCACTCTGCAGTGGAGGATCACAAAAATTTGTTTCTGTTGGCACATATTCTACTGGCATCTCTGAAGTTGGCCAAGGCATCTTATGTGTGGCAGTGATGTTGGTTCTGTATTTCCTCATCACATGGAGGAGAAATGGGGTTGCATTGAAGGAGGGAGCCCAGCAGGACTCTCAAGGGCCACATCCAATGTGTTGAGAAGTGCACGAAGAGGATGTCTCGTATTATCAAGTTTGAGTCATTGATGACATGGCAGGATCTGATGGCTTTACTCAGGCAAGTGATAATACATCAGTTGCCCTTTTCATTTGATTCCTTTTCTTAGCTAATGTCTAGATGAAAGCCCCACCCTCTGAACTAAGAGCCCGCACAGGTGGGATCATAAGGGGTACGAAATGACACAAAGCATTTCCGTACTGTAGTAGCTATTTCTAATCTCAGTATTTCCTCACCATCCTTCATCTCATCAGTCTGAGGTCATGATTTATTGGTATTTCAGTAGTTATTTTCATCTCTTGAATTCTTCAGAGACCCTAAAAAAACTCAACACTGATTTTCTTCAATAGGTTGTTTGTTTAAAAGAGCTTTTGGGGAAGAACAAGAGAAACATCCCTGAGTCAAATCTGGAAATTGGATCTTTTGAAGTATTCTCTTTCTGTTTGGCACTAAGCTGAGCTGAGCCGCTCTCTCCTTCAGAGCAGTTAATGATAGTGAGAGATGGAGATGTATGGTTTTTAACTTCTAGGTAACACTTCAGGATAAGTTAGTAAATCACCCAAAACTTCCCATTAGAAGATGTATTGTCTTGCTTTTAATGTTGCAAACTCTGAAGAATTCGGGCAGAAGTTTTCTACGCTGTTTTGTACTATTTGTGTTTAACCTTCAGCCAAAACCATTCAGCCCTTTCTAAGAACGGGGGTAGGGAAGCATAAAATGTTTCTCTCTTTTAAGAAAATATCTGTGGATTTGAGCTTTGGAGTAGGATAGTCCTTTGGATTCCTGTAGCGATCTGTCATTTAAAAAATAACCATTGGCCAGTATTCAGGCGAGATGTGTTCGATGGGAGCAGCTGAAGCACCCCAGACTGAAAGCACACCAGGACTATCCCTGTACCGCCAGGGGTTCGGCAGCAAGCAGCCAAAGAACAGCGCTGATTAGCTGCTCATTAACTGAGCACAGCACATCCTGAGCGCTGAATGAGACAGCAGCTCAGTGCAAAAAATAGCACGGGAGCGTGTAATGAAGGGCTACTAGGACTCACCCACACGAGATGGATCATTGCAGGTTGCACGGATATTTTTATGCCAGGGTCTTCCCACCTTGCGCTTGCTTGTCTTTGCTTGGCTAGGATGCTCCACCACGAACATGCCTAGGGGCGAGCTTCTGAGTTTATCCGCTGAGTTCTTCATACAGTTGTTGAAAAAAGTACTAAAATAAAGGGAATACAGGTGTCTGTTATTGGTAAGTATCGACAGCGGTGATTTTTTCTTCCCCATGCCCCAAAAGAACCTGGCATCACCCAGACACACCATACAGAGCGTGCTAGGGCAAGGGTTTCATGCTGCCAACCCAAGAACCATGCTCCCTACTCACAGCCTGCAGCAAGACAGAGCAAACGTCCCAGCAGCATGTCCCAAGCGCCTGCCCAATCCCACACAAATATTTGTCACAGGTTCTTCCATGGTGGCAGGGCTAAAGGGCTAATGTGACCCTGCCCTTGCTCCCCAGAGCTCCCTGTGTCACCCCATGCCAAGCCACTGCTCCAGTTTCAGGGTGGCCACGTGGTGCTTACTCAGAGGGGATGAGGTAATGTCCCTGTCAGCAGTGACGCCATCGCCTTCCCCGCAAAGCACCCTTCTTATCGCCCTCTCAGTCATGTTTTCCTGGCAGGCAGCCCAGCCCAGGGATACGGTAATCTCCCAAACGGTATCAGACAGGGCAATCAGCTGAGGCTGGAATATCTCGCTGCAGCCTTTGGGGTGAGAGCATCCATCCACATGGACACATGAAGGCCAGCAGGACAAGACAGATTACTGTCTCCCTCACCCCCTCTTCCCTCTCACCTCTCCTCGTTCCCTGCCTGCTGTCCCCATGGCTCTGTGCTTGGCCAGTGCGCTCTGTCCCTGACTGGTCTTTGGTTCCTGCTTTGGCCAGAGCCCTGCTAGGCAGCAAGTCCCTACCGAGCTCCTTCCACTTCTGAGGACCTGAAGAAAGCAGTGTACCCAGGTGGCCAAGAAGGCCAATGGCATCCTGGCTTGTACCAGAAATAGTCTGACCAGCAGGAGTAGGGAAGTGATCGTCCCCCCGTACTAGGCGCTGGTGAGGCCACACATTGAGTACTGTGTCCAATTTTGGGCTCCTCATTGCAAGAAGAACTTTGAGGTGCTGGAGCGTGTCCAGAGAAGGGCAACAAAGCTGGTGAAGGGTCTGGAGAACAAGTCTTGTGAGGAGCAGCTGATGGAACTGGGGTTGTTTAGTCTGGAGAAGAGGAGGCTCAGGGGAGACCTTATCGCTCTCTACAACTACCTGAAAGGAGGTTGTAGTGAGGTGGAGGTCGGTCTCTTCTCCCATGTGACAAGTGACAGGATGAAAGGAAATGGCCTTAAGTTGTGCCAGGGGAGATCTAGGTTAGATATCAGGAAGAACGTCTTTACAGAGAGGATTGTGAAGCACTGGAACAGGCTGCCTGGGGAGGTTGTGGAGTCCCCATCCCTGGAGGGGTTTAAAAGCCATGTGGATGTGGTGCTGAGGGACGTGGTTTAGGGACCCTGGCAGTGCAGGGTGAATGGTTGGACTTGATGATCTTAAAGGTCTCTTCCAACCAGATGATTCTGTAATTCTATGATTCTGTAATTCTATGATTCTATGATACTATGATTCTATGAAATGCTGAGAATCTCTCAGGATACTTTTTGGTCCTGTGTTATTTGAAAGGAAAAAAAATATTGTCCATCAATAGGAGAAAGCTTTGGGTTTGCCTTGACCAAGCCTGGATTTGATGTGGTCCCTGTCTCCCAGCCCAACAGCAGCACACGCTGGATCCTTGCTTTTAGATCTTGCTAAGTTAATGGGATCAGCCTGGTGCTCTCTGCTGGCTCTTCCAGGGTGATACAGCATACAGGTGGTCTCTATGGGGTCCTTCATCTGGAGATGGACTGGAGTTCTAGGTAGCAATGGAAGAGCAAAAATTCACCCACAAATCCTGACAAGAAACCAGGAGGGATCACCAGGTCTGGCTAGGCTGCTTGACCTTCTTTAGCCCCAGGCAGGAGATGGATGCTTTCTTGAGCTGCCTAAGACACCGGCACCTCATCACCAGAAATGACTGCCCCAATGTAAAGACCTCTGCAATGAAATCATGTTTTGGGTGAAAACAGCTCCATCCTCCAGTGCAACAGCTGGATGAAGAAGAGAACATGGTATGCAGCCCACCAGGCTGCCCTGGCATGGACCTCCCCCTTGCTCAGGTGGGAAGGATGTCAAGAGAAGACACTTTGCAGATAAACCCCTTTGCTTCCAACACATAGCAGAACAAAACTGGGTGGAACTCACGCACAGCCCTGCACACCTTTTAGAAACTAGGCTTGCTTTTTCCATCCAGGTAGTGCACTCGTTTCTTGTGGCAGGTTTCGGCGTTGCTGACTCACATAATTTTATTATAAATCTTGTGATATTTCATGCCATCTTTAACAGAAGGGTGCCTGGAGTCACGTGGCTCTGTGACAAGGAGCTTTTATTGGGGCAAAAATAGACCAATATGTTTATGGTCCTCATGCTACAAGGAAAGCAGGAAAATATGCCCCCTAAAGGTGCAGAAAACAGGCACGGAAAGGAATATCACACAAAATACACTCCAAATCTGTAGGATCATGCTACAAAATCCCATGCTTTTTAACCTGCTGTGATTTTTCCTGGTGCTGGTTCACATCTCCCTCTCTCCCGAGGGTAGCCACTGTGAGGGCTTCCAAGCTGTTCCCTGAAATGTGGAAATCCCCTTTGCACAAACAATGGCGCTGTCGGTGTTGCTGATTTTCTGGAAGCACAAACCCATGTTTGTTTTCAGCCATGATCCACTGAGGGAATTTTCTCACTGATTTGGAGTTTGGGAATTTTTTTTTAATTCCTCTGAAAGCCATTTTGCCAGCTTCCAAGAACCTTAATAAACTATAATTACCGAGATGAAGAGCATTATGTTGTTGGCATCCAACACAGAAACATCCAACACAGACCCGGAATTGCGATCATTCTGGTGGAAACTGGTGGAAATAGCTGACTGAAATGTCCCCTTTTCCTGCACAGAGTCTGAGAGCGTGAAACCGATGTGCTTCTCTTCAGGATAACAGGTTGCCTTCGGCAGGAGCTTTGTGTCTATGAAAGTGAAGGCAGCTGCCCAAAGTGCTATGCTGTGGCTGATGGACTGGGGAGACCTGCTTGCACCATAAAAAAGTGCTGCTGGAGGGTTAGTGGATTTATGGGAAAGAGGTTTGATGGCTTTTCCCAATAGATAAATACACTGTGAGCCTTTGCGCAGTAGCGGGTAGAGTGGCTGAGTCTCCAAGGGTCCAGCATCTCATTTATCAAGGGGATAAGAACATTGGAGTCCCTATCTCCACCCAACGTGCCCCAGATGTTGCTGCTGGCCATTACGACCCATGTGTCCTCTTCCCGCTGCAACACTGTGCGCAGCTCTTGGCGTGAAGGTGATGGAGGGATGGGTGAAGAGGAGGGCAAAGAAGTCAGGTCACCACCCAGATGGGTGATGGGGAGGAACACAACTCTCTACAACTCCCTGAAAGGAGGTTGGAGTGAGGTGGGTGTTGATCGCTTCTCCTGGGTAACAAGTGATAGGACAAGAGTAAACGGCCTCAAGTTGCACCAGGGGAGGTTTAGGGTGGATGTGAGGAAAATTTTCTTCTCTGGAAGGTTTGTCAAGCCCTGGCCCAGGCTGCCCAGGGCAGTGGTGGAGTCCCCATCCATGGAGGGGTTTAAAAGATGTGTCAATATGGTGCTGAAGGATATGGGTTAGCGGTGACTTGGTGGTGCTGCGTTAATGGTTGGACTTCATGATCTGGAAAGTCTCGTCCAACCAAAACAACTCTGTGATCCTGTGATTCTGTTCTATGATAACACACTGTCCTCTCAAGGACATCACTCTGGGAGCTGGTGCTGCGTTTGAGGCCATGGAGTTCGTAATTCATCAGAAAGACAATCTGTCCTGGCGTGTGGAGGCTGGAGGAAGAGCATCTCCCCGGGAAGTGCATCTCGAACTGCATCACTGTCAAATGGTCTCGTGGTTCCTGGAGTTTTGTTGCTGTTCTTGCTCCAGCCGCCTATGTGCTCCTGTCCAGAGAATTAGGGGCAATATTGAATCACGCCCAGACCTGGCAGGGATGGCGTTGTGCCACCAGCTGTTAACAAATACTGACCTACCTCACTGAGACATTTTGGAGCCGGACGAGCTGTAGCACTTGGAGCTTCCAGTGCCGCCCTTCCTTCCTTTTGTGTTTTACTGATGACCGTGGCCACCTTCTCGCCGTGCTCTGAGTCTCAATGGCATGTCGAACCCTTTGATGCCTGCCACGTAACTGAACAGTGTCAGTGAGCAGAGCATGCCATCCAAGCCACCTAGACGCAGAGCTGCCAGCAAGTCGTGTTTGGGAGAGCACTGGGTGCCTCTGCAGAGGGATCTTTGCAACATGGAAGATCTGAAGTGAGGTCTGACCCTCCCAGGAGCTGCAGAGGTGGGAAGTACCACAAAGACTCCACGCACACCCCTCCCGTGGGAGGAAGAAGCTCCTCTGCCAGTTACACACAGAGATCTTCCCAGCAGGAGAGACGGCAGCTATTCAGGAAGGAAGTCTTTGAAACCACACACTGCTGCAACAACTCAGACATCCTCGGTGATCCCAGGATGAACAAGTAAGGAAGGTTTTTTTCTAGAACAGGTTGAATGATACGTGGAATTTCTTAAAATCATCAGCAACGGACACATTGATATTCATCCGTGTGACCATATAGCTTTGAATCCCGAGCTGCCAGGCATGTTAGCAGCTCAGCACGTCCATTGGAGGACAGCAATTGCTTCTGAAAACCAAGGGCCTTTCGACCCCAGATACTCAGCAGAGACCCAGGAGATGCCAAAAATTCACCAACATCCATTCTCATTCAGGCATCCACAACCACTCAGCTTTACAACATTCATATCTGCCCTAAAACTTGTCCCAAGGGCACTGCTTCCCTCTGGCTCCTGAGCTCCAGTCATACCTGCAGCTCGATGGTGGGATTGCAGCCAGTGCAGGAGGACAAGGAGCCCTCACTCTCTTCCTGGCTGACTGGGCTGAACCTGAGATGTCCAGCACCCAAATACGTCCTGATGGGCTCAGGACACTGTCCCCAGATGGATGTCCAGCACCTGACGACATCTCAATGGGCTCAGGAGACCATCCTGCTGATGGACATGCTGCTTTTCCCACGGCAGGTTTCCTGCAATGCTCCACCAGCATGATAACTGCTTCGCCTGCGAGGGAGGCAGGGCTTAATTAGAGGAATCTGGAGAAAGGCAGATTTTGTCATGTAAATGATTCCTGTCATAGGACACATTCTAAATCTGGATTCTGAGGCTGGGGCTGAGCAGAACAATCTCTGTGGCAGCTGTCAAAGGTAGGGAGAAGCTTTGAATGCCTACAGGAGTGATGGCTGGTGCCTTTTATGTCACTGCGTGGTACATTTCACCCTCTAAGCACATCGAGTGATTATATATTGCTGGACAGGAGCGATCCTGTGAGACAGGTTCTATTATCCCCACTTCTCTTCGCTAAGGTAGCAAAAACCCCAAGTGCTTGTAGGCAATAAAAGAAGCTGTTATCAGGGACACGATTTGATCCTGGGATTTCCAAACTCCCAGGCCGGTGCTCAGGCCACAAGCCAATATCACAGCCTGTTTCTGTTCAATATTTTCTTTTTCTGTTGCTCAGTACCACACGGCATCACTACAGGAGGCAGGTAATGGTGTCTCTTGCTGTGTTTTCTTTCTGATGCTGCACCACACGGTACCCATTCCTTTAAAATAACAAAATAAAAATAAAAACGCCCGGTAGTTCTGATACCAGCGAAGAAGGTCCCCGATAAGGATGCATTTTGTGTGTGGATTCTACGGCGCCTCATCGGGTGGAGGCTCAGTCTCACCTTGTTTGCAGGGGAAGGTCTTACAAGACTTCATTTCTATCTGCATTCCCTGGGGAGGTGCGGTCAGTCTGCAATGTTCCTCTTCCTTGCTGCTCCCCTCAGTCTGTTTGGTCTCATTAAACTTTCAGAACTTTTGCACTTTGGACTTCTCCATCTCTCTGTCTAATTCAGCTGAAGATGCCCAACAGGTTCACCAGCTGTGAGAGGTGTTGGAGAGACAGGTACATAAGCATAAACCCCAATGCAGGGTGCTGGAACACGTAAGCCTTGGTTCCTTGGGCAGCCAAGCTAACAGCAAACGTGAAAATTCACTTTGGAAAATGGCTGGAACAAATTCTGTCGAACGTGTGATGTGGGTAATCTTCCAGCGGCTGGGAGAAGCCCTGAGATAACCAGAGCGGAGCGATGAAGTGCATCCTTCATAAGCATCGGCTTCTTTAACAAATGTGGCTCCTTATTATGCTCATGAAATAAACATGGAGAAATCACCATTTCTGACGGCGTTCAGCATTCGCAATCACTTGGTTCGACGCTCTAACTCTGCACGGACCAGGCACCAGCGCTGCTCTGGAGCTGATCCCGTTTGGATGGGTTTTGTTTTGGCTGGCCAGAAAGTATGGTTGTTCCTTGACTGACTGATTATTTAAACAGCTTCAGCCTCAATGTAAATCCCTTGGCTGTGAGTATTTCGGTTGTAAATTTGACTTAACGGTTTCTATATGCCAGTAAAACTTGACCTAGACCAGTAAAGCTCTTAATGAGTGAAAAAATCCCACCTACCCAAACACAAATCTAACGAACCTCTTGGAACATGGAAGGAAATATGGGCAAAACACTGTTGGCAGCATTTGCTGAAGGTCCCTCATCAGCTTTTACTTTGTGACCCATAGAGCACTACCATGGCATATTAAATCAAACAGGCCCTCCTAATAAATCATTTGCAGGAATAAAACCTCTGAGGAAGAGGTCCAAGAGTCAGACTGTTTGCTTTGCCATCACGTATAGCAGCGATCCATCCTCCCCCTGCCCTCTCCATCTGCAGCATGCAAGAAGTAGCAATTACCCAGCCTTGGGGAGTATTCCCTGCTTGGGCTGAATGACATCCCGAGCCCAAAAAGTTCAGGTGCGAGCCCTGTTTCGCTGGAAACCTGGCTTGGGTTCAGCTGGCCAGTGGTGAATTGAGCTCTAAGGTCAAACTGAGTTTGCAAAGCAGAGAAACCCGTCAAGCAGCAGCCTGAAATCACGTCTGAAATCATGCCCCAATCCCAGAGCAGTGGCTGAGCCATGTGCTGGGCTAAGGGACACCAGGTCCTGGGCTCTGGCCCATCTCTCACTGAAAGTTATGGTCCTGATTTTGGTGACCTGATCCTGAGCTTGGCTTGCCTCCAGGAGGGAGGAAATGACTCAAGTGACTCTTTGGCAGCAGCAGCAAAGAGGAAATAATAAAGAAATCCTTGAAAATAAAAAAGACACTATCATTAGCAAAGCACACTGAAAGCCCAGTAGAGTTTTTATGGGGTTTTTTTGGTAAGGTCCCTGTCCCAGTTGAACAATCAAACCCAGAGGGAAGCAACACGTTGTTTGTAGTCTTCCTGTACCTGGGGACTGTATGTATGGACCAGGACTCATCTGTACAAGGAGCTGCACAAATCCAGAGGAAAAGGACTGACCTTACCCCAATGATGGCTTTTACCTTCTGTGTTTAACACAGGAGAGAGCAGATGGACTCAGATTTAAGGACAGATAAATGAATACAAAGATTTCAGTGACAAAGCCATCTGTCTAGCCAAAGTCACCCACTTCTGCCGTCTGTGATGCTTAGATCCACCCACTTGTGTTGTAGAGCCAGACTCAGTCATTTTACTTATGGTTGGGTGTGATGCCTGCTTTACGGGGAGAAGAATTGGGCTCGAGGGGTTCGTACTTCTCCGCATTAACTGCAAACGCGGAGCAGGATTTAGTTTTGATTTTGTCATCTACAGCCAGCATGTCCCCAGCAAATGCTCAACAGTTGAGCTCTTTCCCCATTAGAGATATCTTGGTTTGAAGTCTTGGTTCCTTTGTATTCGGAACATAGAAGGGGGATCTCCAGGATACTCTCACGATTTGACTCAATGGCAAAAGGACTGGTGCTCAGAAGGACCAGTCCTACCTTTTCTCATGCACTGCCACCTGACCAGTGTCTTCTCTCAGCTTAAAAGGCTCTGTAGGAGCACAGCTAAATAAGGCCTTTGATATTTCATTGCAATGTGCTGTTCCAGCTGGAATAGAGGTGAAAAGTTCCCCGCTGAGCCACAAGTTTGTTTTTTGGTTTTGTGTGCTTGGACATGAAGAACTGACTGATCCCCTGCCCATTCATCCCAGTTCAGTGTCTTCTTTGAACTCCTGAACTCTGGGAACTGACAGGGACATCTTGAATGCACTTGGAGGCACGTGACCAATGGGAGAAAACACCTTTTGGGGCATTAGAAACAAGCCAGCCAAGAAGCTCCCATTGTCTTTGGGTTAGGCTGGCTTTGAGGAGGTGCTTGTGTCCATACATTGATCCCACAAGCGCAGTCTGGGCTGAAGACAGAGACCCTGGTGCGCGTCTCCCTTCGTCTTCATACCCACCACTCACCAGGAGCTGGCTGACAAAATGGAGTTGCAATGGCTCCGTCTCCATGAGCTGCTGATTCCTGCTTATGTAAATAAATGGTCCAGTGGGTGGTAAGACGGACCACTTCTGCTGGTTTGTCCTGCTGGATGGAGGGGGTTCTGCATGCCAAGGGATCTTGGGTTTCGGTAGGGTTTTGGTTTCACATTGTTACTTTGAAATGTCAAGGCCACGCAGCATTCTGATGCTAGACGCCGGCAGACGCAGCCCCACCATCTCTATATGACAGGACGAGTGCAGGGAGCTGGGTCCAGTTCTGGCAGAGCCTCTGAGGCTGCAGCCCGGGACAGGTTCCCAGGAGCCCACTGGGAGCCTGTGCAGCATCTCAATATTACACTCACGAAAGGCGGTAGCTCTGCTTCCAATGTGTTTCCTCTGCTGTCCTCCCACCCTCGTTCCTACGAGCTCCTCATCATAATTTTTACAGTACAGCTGACAATTCCCTCCTGTATTTTCTGTCCCTGAGAACTCTCTGTTCAAAGCACCAGCAAGAACTGCCAGGTATTTAGACCAAAGGTACCTCTTAAGAACCATTTCTCCACTATTTACCTGCTTTTTTTGTGTGGTCTGCAAAGTATTTGAGTGGGCAAAGGCATATTCACCCTCTGGGCTCCTGGGCTTTTTTATGGAAAGAGCATCAAAAGTTCCAACCTTTCAAAGCTGTGCTGCAGAGCTTCTTGCGGAGTCATCGCTGTGCTCTGCCACATTGCTGGCAGCTCTCGTCTCGTTAAAATACAGGATCCCATTATCTCTGACTCGGCCAGGAGGGTTACAGGTGCCTTGCTGGTCCTGCACGTGTTTCTCCTGCAAATGCATCACTTTCCTTTGGTCTGGCTGATTTTCCCAACCCTTCCCACAGTGTTTCATTGATTCTTTTAAGCAAATTGCAAAGCAAACAAACAAACAGAATCAAACCAAACCACAACCCCCAAACACAACCCGAAAGACAAAATAAAAACCCCAAGCCTCATCAACCTGAACTGTTCAAAGCCAGAGAATATATTAAAAATTTCCATCATGGAAATTTCCTAGCTCAGCATGGAGATTTCCCAGTATATTAGACTCTTCTGTTTTTCAAGGCTGCAAGCAAAGAATGGAAATTTCCAATTACTGCATCAAAGGCTGCTGCTCTCCTGACAGTCTGCTTAGCAGGGGTCATCTGCTTCTGTAGGACATTAAATAATTTAAGGGAGGGACAGGGAGGATTTTCTCAGCTGCGCCGTTTCCTGCACGAGACACGAGTATTTCCTCCGGTGCTTGGTGGAAGGGAAGGAGCCTGGTGATCTGAGCAGGAGCTCGAGGTTCAGGTCTCAGGGGATGCTTCTTCCCCATTCTGGTAGGCTTGGCGTGCACAGGTGAGACCCAAGGAAGGCCGGGCACCTTTGCCTTCACCGGAGCTGTCCAGCCCTCAACCCATTGCATGGTTGACTTCCCACCCTCAAGAAGCACAGGCAGAAAGCTTCTCATCAATTTTTATTCCTTCCAGTGCACTAGACTGGGAGGAGGGGGGAGGACGGAAATTGCCAAAGTAGGCAATGCCCTCTTTGTAGCTGCCCCCCACCAGGACCCTTGAACTGCAAAAAAACCCTCTGCTGGCCACTTCCTGCCAGGTTGTGCATGAAGGGAGAGAGAAAGGCAGGAGAACCAGTCCCTGCTTTCATCTCCTGACTCTGCCATGGGTCTGCAGCATGGGGTGAGCAAAGCAGAACGAGCCTCTGCATAGTGGTTGGCAAAGGTTGGTGATAGCTCCTACCAGGCAGCACATTGTGGGGCTTAATCAATTTGTGCTTGTAGACGGCGCTGGAGTTCCCAGCTGAGAGGTACTGTATAAAAGTGCAAAGTAATGCCATTACACGGTGATTTTCTTTAACAAGTCTCGGCGCTGCGGCATGAGAAATGTTCAGGACGATGCCATTAACGGTAGCCAGCTCATCTACTTTGGCAAAAGCAGCGGGGAAGGAGGAATGGAAGAGAGGGAGGAGAAATGAATACATATGAGTCCTGGGAGGATTCAAATTTGGATTTGATGTCTTATTTTTTACAGGCCACGTCTTATCTGTATTCGTAAATCTGGCTCCGGGGCTTTTATGGGAGCTCTCTTGTACTATTACTTCTTCCTAACTCTGGTAGTTACAGTGTGTTTTTCGTGGGTCCCAGCTCATTACAGAGGTAATCATGTGAGCCGGTTTAGTTAAAGGGGGAACTAGATCTGAATGTTCTTGAGGCTGAAAACATCTCTTCTGATCATGAGTCTGCAGTAGTTACTGTCTGTACTTTTGCAACTTCTTGCATCCAAGAAATTCCAAACTTTTTGCAAAGCAGAGTTGATAATTGTTTCTCTTACAATGATGGGGAGGAGGACAGAGAAAAAGTGGTTTGTCTCAAGGTTTCTTTGTGAGATATGGGTAAAACACAATGAGAGGCTTGGTCTTGGAGTTAGAGAGCAGAGTAAAATGAGCTTTTCTGTGAGTCCATGTTCATAATACATTTCAGAAAATACAGCTGTGGATAAGAGGAATGTCACTCTGAGTCAGGTATGTGACAAGTTTCAGGCAGCCAGCAGAAGAAAAAATCCGCAAGCCTTCTAAAAATTAAAGGAGATCATTCCTGACACAAATGGTCTGGCACCAAATATGGGCCAACTGCTTTAAACCTGATTATGACAGATAAAATTATATTTATCAGTGGGCTGGAAGCTGGTGGCTGTTCAAAGACTTGTGGTATGAGCTAAGAGAGAACAACTCAAAGAGAGATGCAGCAGCTGGTAGCACAGTAGGTTTCCCAAAGCTGTGGAGAGAAATGGGATTAAACATTGAGACAAAACCCCCTGGATGGAAATGGGAAGGTTTTGAAGAAGAGTGTTCTTGGGATGTCCAAAAAAACTTCAGTGTGGTGCTTGTCTGGGGTGAACAGCAAGATGAAAGCAGCAAGAAGAAATAAAAAGCAGTATATAATGAAGAAAAAACAGGGGAAAGAAGGGATACAGATACCAGGTCATGCAGCAAATAGTTAGGGACACTGTAGCGTTGAGAGGCAAGATGGTGGTGGTTGGGCTGGGGAGGATAAGGAAGATAAGGAGACGTATTTAAGGCATATGAGGAGCAAAAGGAGTCCTTGCAATGGAGATGTTAAACAATTCCTAGAAGGGAAGAGGGCTATCACGCATTAGTGTCTGATCCAGCCAGCTATTCTGCCTTTCTAAGCAGCCGATGAAGAGAGACAGCTCTTCTGGAGGGTGATTCAGTCGCTCCAGAGATGGGTGGGATGAGTTGCTTTCTAAAAGTGCTTCCCTCCATTGACTAGAGAGGGGGAGGCTAGACACTTGGCTCACACCGAACACCTGACTTTTTGGCAGCTAAAATTAGGTGAGATGCGTCTCATCTGGTGGTGGAACCAAGGAGGATATTGGATGTCTATTATAGACAAATATTTTTAGATCAGTCAGCTAGGAAGTTTGCATCGAGGGGTCCTTGATGGATTGGTCTGGATTGCTCGTGTTAATTTTACTGCAAGCCTTAGCATATGGAGGAGGTCCTGAAGGCCAGGAGAAGGATACTGATGAACATGGCAAGCAGGACAGCACAGGTAACTGTAGGCATGACACAGATCCCATGCAAAGCAGTAGAAGCGCTTCATACAATTCAATCCATATGGAATTAAATGACAAGAATATAATCATCGTCCTTCAAGTTCGTTCTGGCAATGTCATGGTCACATGGCCACAGAGCATCCTGCAGCCACTCGCTCACTCCTACCCGCCTCTGGTGAAAATACAGCAAAAGGTTTAAGAGTTGAGAGGACAGGGAAGGCACAGTCACAAATTATGGTCACAGGCAAAAGACATACTTGACTTGGGGAAACAACATCAATTTCATTTGAACGACACCACCACCACCAATTTACCAATCACGTCAGAGTAGAATAATGAGAAATAAAACCAACCCCCTTGCCCCTCCCTTCCACCCAGGCTCAGCTCTGCTCTCGATTCCTCTACCTCCTCCCCACAGCGGCACAGGGGTACAGGGAATGGGGCTTGCGGTCAGTTCGTCACACATTGTCTTTGCTCCTTCCTCCTCAGGGGAAGGACTCGCACACTCTTCCCCTGCTCCAGCATGGGGTCACTCCATGGGAGACAGTTCTTCACGAAACCTCCAGCGTGAATCCTTCCCATGGGCAGCAGTTCTTCATGAACTGCTCCAGTGCAGACTTCCCTTGAAGTCATGGCCTTCTTCAGGTGCTGCCACCTGCTCCAGTGTGGGGTCCTCCATGGGCTGCAGACAGGATTCTGCTCCACCATTGATCTCAAAGGGCTTCAAGGGCTCAGCCTGCCATCTCACCATGGGCTGCAGGGGAATTGCTGCTCCAGTGCATCTCCCCACCTCCTTCTTACTGCCCTGGTGCCTGCATAGCTGTTCCTCTCACAGCCCCCTCCTCTCCAAGAACTTGGCCAGGTTTTTCCCCTCTTAAATATATTATCGCAGAGGCACTGATTGTCTCAGCCTTGGCCAAAGGTGAGTCCGACTTGGAGCATGGGGAGCCTCTAGAAGCTTGTTACAGGAGCCACCCCTGTAGCCCCTCTCCTGGTACCAAAAACCCTGCCAGATACAAACCCGACACAGAGAGAAAAACAGTATTTTCAAATGCTCCTGGTTTATCATTCTCGAATGAGATTACAGATTTGTTTGATAGAGGCAATTACGACTGTACAACATGCTCAGACGTTTGTCCTCGTAGCCCATACTCCATTGTTGGTGATACATTCCCATTAAAAAACTGGCAGTCTAAATTATCAAAGACCCGCCCGTAAAATGGATTAAATGCTGGCTGCCTGGCAGACCTCAAAGACCAGCCTCAGCTGGGAATTAGTACCGAATGCAGTGATGAAGGTGAGGTGTCAGAGGGATCAGAAGGAGGTCTGATGGTAAATACAAAGTCACTGCCAGTGATGTGTCGCTTTCAGATGACACAAGGGTGGATGAATAGTCTGACTCAGGCTCCCCATACAAACTGTGCTTATTCAAACACTCGCCACTGGAAAGTTCTCCACCTAGGGAGCAGGATGGCAGGTCATCCCCATCTACGGAAGGATTATACTTTGAAAAGATTCACTGTGAAAATCATTCAGGAGACAAGGAACTCAATATGATCTCCCAGTGTGAGACCAGTTAAAATGGCTAAAGCAAAGCAAAGTGAAAAAAAAAAGTAAGAAGCACATCCTCCTCTCTGCACAAAAGGGGTAAAAGGAACAGAAGAGAAATGTCACATCCAGAGAAGAGCAGAGAAGCTGGTGCAGGCTCTGGAGCACAAGTGCACTGAGGAGCAGCTGAAGGAACTGGGGGGGGTGAGCCTGGAGAAAAGGAGGCTCAGGGGAGACGTTATTGCTCTTGACAACTCCCTGAAAGGAGGTTGTAGAGAGGTGGGGGTTGGTCTTTTCTCCCAAGTAACAAGTGTCAGGACGAGAGGAAACAGCCTCAAGTTGCACCAGGGAAGTTTAGATTCGATATGAGGAAAAATTTCTTCCTGAAAAGTTGATCAGGCATTGTAACGGGCTGCCCAGGGCAGTGGTGGAGTCCTCATCTCTGGAGGGGTTTAAAAGACGTGTAGATGTGGTGCTGAGGGACATGGTTTAATGATGACTTGGCAGTGCTGGGTTAACGGTTGGACTCAATGACCTTGGAGGTCTTTTCCAACCTAAATGATTCTGTGATTCTGTGATCAGTGTTGCTCAGGGGCTGGCGCTTTGGCAAAGCTTTGGAAGGAGAGGAGCAGAAAGCCCTGGTTCTTTAGCTGGTTGGAAGCTAGACGGAAGAAGATTGCTCCTCATGTGTACTTGCCCAGGATATGGGATACTACGCTCTCATGGGCTCTTTAAACATCAAAATAGTCACAGCAAGAATCGATGACTCAAAGTGGAAGCCAGACAAGCTCAAATCAGAGAAAAGCTTCAAGACTGTAGCAGGAAACCTGATCTACCACTGGAATGAGTGGTGAAGAGAATGGTGGCTCCTTCCCTGTGTGATGCTTTCCTGGGCTCGCGAATGTGCTTCTGCTGGGCAGGCCTATGAGCCCCCATGCCGGGTGAACCAGGGAAATACATCAGCTTGTCATCTCAGAAAGGTCCAACCAGATGGCCTCACGCACCATGCATGACTACAGCTTTGAACCCCCCCAGCTCCTCCTCGGGCTAGGGTGCTTGCCAAGCTGGTCTACTCTGAAAGGGGAGCTCTGCATCAGCAGAACGATTCACGCAAAGCCAACAGTGCCTCCTCCAAGCCAACTGTGCACCACTCACTATTGGGACTTGCTCCAGTGCCTTGGGCTTTTTAGCATTTTCCTGCTCCCAGTCACACGCCTCTGACAAGGACCTGACTCAAGAAGGGATGTGCCTCGTGTGCATGACTCCATCTGCCTCCCTGACCCGTTGCTCGTGTGTATCTAATGACTGCTCAGTGATTTCAGGGTTTGGACGTTTTCCTTGCACCAGTTCTATGACTTCAGCCATAATATTTCCCCCCGAATCCCGCCAGCTGCTTTTGCCAGTGGCTGCTGCAGACATTTCAACACCAGCAGCTGTTTGGCAACGTGTCACACTGCTGCGGTTGGGATAAAGGATGCCGACCACACTGGCGGTGAACCTTGGGATTTGCAGCCTGTGGCTGGAGTGGTGACACCCCAACTGGTGCTGCCAACCCCTGTCATGTTGCCAGCCAGATGGCTCCTCATGACTGCTCAGCTCAGCAGGGGATGAGCCATGCCACCTCCAGTCTAAGCACAGGCTGGGGAGGAAAGATGCTTTTCAAAGTGATCTGCCTCAGAAAGTACCTTCCCTCCAGGACTCCCCCACTGCATGAAGAACCGGATAGCTCAGAAGATGGTGGTATCACCAGATTCATCATACAAAGTGGAATTTAGTCTCCTCACAACGTGGAAAGGAGACCTACAAGGAGGAGGCAGGTGCTTTGGGAAGTGCTGTGTATAAACTAGCGGGCGATGCTTCTTGCCTGGTGTGAGGAAGAACTTAGGGAGCAGGAGTAGGGGAGGGAGATGGCACAAGATGTCTTGGCCAAGTGGAGGGATCATGGTCCATTCTTGCTATGTCCAACCTCTTGGGCAGTAGCAAGTCTGTATCCTCCAGCTTCCCTTACTATAAAATGTGGTGCCATAACCTGGGCAGTACGATGATCCCCAGGAAGCAGCGCTAGATATGTGCTGGCCATGGACTGCAGAAAGTCTTATTCTTCCAAATCTTCTTGGCCGGATCTACTCATTTCTTCAGGCGTGCTTTGGATACATGGCCACCCAGGTGCAATTTCTCCACAAGCTCCATGAGCAAATTAAGGGGATTTTTTCCCTGCCCCGTAGAGGCAGGTTGAATCTTGTCTCATTGGAGGCACCACCCAGCATGGTGGAGGGTGGAGGACTTCTGTGCATCAATCTAAACCCGTAATTAACCACTCTAATGAAGAGGTAGCTGGATAGTTCAGTCTAACCTTTCACACTCCAAGGATAGTGTTTTATGGGCTGTAACACATTTTCCAGCTGGGCCCTACTGCTCTCCTGGTACCACTTTGGACTTCCAGGGACTAATAGAATATGATATAATATCAAATGCCTTCATGCCCACCAGTTATACTCCTAAAACAAAGTAAGAGATGTGCCACATGAGATGGCGAAAATTACTCCAGCAGCACAGGAGAAGCATTTGCACGAGGCTTTTTTTCATGTGATGCCCAAACAATGATGCAATCTGATGCCTCTTTCAGCTTCACTATATCACATAGAGACAGCGAGGGAAGTGTGCAGAAAGCATCCAAAAGTCCTGGGCTGAAATCCCAGCAAAGCCGGTGGCAGGATTTCCATCCATTTCAGTAGAGCCAGGATGTCTCCCCTGAGAAACCCTGCTGGCTCTGCTGGGTTGAGTGTCTGTCTCCAACTTCTATTTTATCCATAGAAAGGACACAGGAACACCTGTTTTACTCATAGGGCTGTTGGGCAGTTGAACTCACCCGTAGTTGGATGGTGTATGGGAACCATCTGTTGAAAGAGTCAAAATAACCTCATTATTGTCTTTATTGCTTGAATATCTGCCCGTGCTATAAAGGCTAGAAGCAGATTCATGCTCCCAATCTGTGCTGTCCCATCAGGTCTGAAGTGTGTTGATGTTTTCCTGTACCCCTCTCTCCATCCTTGTGCTTCATCTATCACTACAATATCAAAGCACCTTCTCTGGCCAACTAACGTCAATAATGAAATCGGTGGTGGCTTTTCCTGGAGGGTTTGGTGTTTCCTCTTTCCTGTCTGAGGCACAGATGTATTCTAGCCCAGTGGGATGCCTGGGCTGGAAGAAGTGCCAACACTGTGCCATTCTCACACAGGGGTCCATCTGCCACCCATTAGCTCTCTGGACAACTCACGGGTTCTGCTGCTCTACATTTTCTGGTCCAAAAGCAAAGTGTAAATTCATAGAATCACAGAATGGTTTGGGTTGGAAGGGACCTTCAAAGCTCATCTACTCCAACCCCCCTGCAGGGAGCAGGGACATCTGCAACTACAGCAGGTTGATCCGGGCCCCAAACCACCTGACCTGCAATGGTTCCAGGGAGGGGGCTTCTCCCACCTCTCTGGGCAACCTGGGCCAGGATCTCACCTCTCTCAGCATAAAAAATTTCTTCCTTTTCTCGAGTCTGATTCTCCCTCGTTCAGTTTAACCCATCACCCCTTGTCCTGTCCCAACAGCCCTTGCTGAACAGCCCCTCCCCAGCTTTCGGACAGGCCCCCTGAAGCACTCAAAGGCCACATTAAGGTCTCCTTGGAGCCTTCTCTTCTCCAGGTTGAACCCCCCCAGCTCTCTGCCCTCTCCTCCCAGCAGAGGGGTTCCACCCTCCCATCATCCCTGTGGCCTCCTCTTGCCCCGCTCCAACAGGTCCATGTTTCTGCTGTGCTGAGGACCCCAGAGCTGGACCCAGCACTCCAGTATAAACTTGATGTATTTAGTTTTGGACCCTTTCACCACACAAGTCCCTATTGCTCTATGTTCCTCCTAGACCTTGGATTTATATCCTTGAAAAAGCCACAAAACCAGGACTCAAGATTGTGCTGGAGGGGTTTTCCCTGAGAAAGCTTCACAGATCTTCACTGCCAGCAGGCTGAGCTGAACTGTGTCTGAAAACATTTCCAGATGGCTCCCCATTGAAACTCAAAGTGGTTGAAAATCACCTCAAGTCAAAGGATGCTGGGCGTGTCCTGCACCCTCTCAACCTGACAGGCAAGGGAGAGCCAGTAACTGAACAGCGTGTCATGACCCTGTCTTCCTGCAAAGGCAGGAGGCAACTGTGTCTAAAGCCTGAAATAACTTTTCCTAAGCAAAAGAGAACTGCCGACACACCTCCCTGTGAGATGGAGACAACGACAGAGAGCTCAAAGTTCAAAGAGACAGAAGCGGGGGAGACACTTTTGCCATCGGACGTGACACGGGCACAGAGCTGGGTGGTCAAAGCTAAGAAGAAGGTGGCATCACATGTGCATCATCCTGCAAATACGAGTCATGGCTAGGAAGGGGAACCAAGGGATGAGTCACAGCCAGCTGCCGGGGAAGGAGACAACACTAGTGTGCTTTGTGCTGGGTCTGCATCCCCTTTGCTATCTAAGGCAGAGGATTTCCTCGCTTGGGTTTGCATCTAGCTCAGCATAATCACCTCGTGAAGTCCAAAAATCTGCTCTCTAGGGGCATGGACTCAAGTATTTGGAGCAGGAGGCTGCAATCCAGCCTGGTGGGATCTGTCTCAGCCTTACCTCTGGCATCCTGTGTGTCCTCCGGAGTCACATGTCCGAACCTCTGAGAGCTTCAGCACCTCAGGTAAAATGTGGGTGTTTCTCCCCATCCTCCGCTGGTGCTGGAGCAGCATCCCGGAGCCCACGCTGCGAGCCCAGAGGCCGTCGTGAGGGATCTGCATGAGCGCAGCGAACAAAAGGCAATCCCGGCTCGCTCACGGGTGGACTCACCGCAAAGATTTCCTGGGAACATTTTTAAAGCTCCGTTAATCGCCACTTGCCAGGCAAATCCTCACTCAGGTAAGAGGCTGCAACTCTGCCCGCCGGCGTTTTGCATGCTGTAATTCAGATGCTGCGTGTTATTTTAGCGTGACCGCTCCATCTTTTTGCAGCTCGGAGGTAATCTGCTGCCGGGAGTTTGTAAGTTTGAACATTACTATCTGGTGGGAGCCAAGATTTCAGTCGTTCAGCATTCAGGAGTGTTACAGGAGCCCTAAATGGCCGAATTGTTACTTGTGCTGAAAGAAGCAGGCATGGTGTTTCCAATTATTCTTCGTTTCAGACAACAGCGAGCTGTTTTGGTTTATTGGAGCAGTAGCTGGGTAGAGGAACAATATTGAGTAAACGCCGCTGAAAAAGGCTCAGTGTAAGGCAACAAATTTTTCTGACAGAGTCCCAACCTTCCTTTGGAATATTGCTGGCAAGTCAATAATAGGTACGGCAGAAATCAATTGGGAATAATGTTGCAAACGAGGCAGGGAGCACAAGAAGTCCTTTCAGCACCGTAAATAAACCTCTGTTTGTTCAAACAAGTAGCATTTATGACATGATATGGAGCTTCCAAAAGCAGACATTTGGGCAGAGAAAGATGTTGAGTTTATTAAGCAGAGTAACTGAACAAGAAATAGGCAAGACCCTCTTTCTCCTTTTCATCCCTTTTGTCCTATAGAGATAAAATACTCGAAACAAAATGCAAGCGGAAGCATCTGAGGGTAGAGGATCTTAGAGGGAGGCAGCTCTTGCTCAGAGAAGATGCTCTCCTGGGCATAAAATTATTTCTGGGATACAATCCGACAGTGTGATCCTATAGAATTTAGCAGGAAATTATACCTTTCTGTCGAGCTCTTACATGATATTAAATCAATGCAATAGAATTTTAGCGGTTATTAAAAACTCTGAAAATTAAATTATTCTCTGTTTAAATCTACAGTGCTTTAAAATAACTGCCATAAAACTGAGTTAAATTTCTATTGACTCCCACTCCTTTCTTTCCTTACCTAGTTCTACGAGATTTTTCCCATAAAGGTGTATTACGTAACATTAAATTTGCAGTTGATTTCCATTTGTGAGTGAGGGGACTGTCTTTCAGCTATTTTAGCCTTTTTTAAAATACACATTATTTCTTGGTGTCTGTTTCCAGCCCAGAGATTGTCACTGAAATACTCGTTCCGTGCTCGCGCATTGCATGTAATAAATCTGGGAATATTGTCAAAGAATTAGGGTAGGCCTGTGCTGAAGTGTTTTGCTGGAATAACAGTGTCAGCAGAAGCCCATGTGCTTTGTATGTCATACCAGCACAACGCAGAAGACAGATTTTTCTGCTAGAGGAAGCTTGTTTACCCCAAATTAATGAAAACTGAAGTGTCAACATAAGGTAAGTGTGTGTAATATCCCCATTAAGGCTGCACAGCTCCTGCCTTCCAGGACAGGTCATGAAAGACCTGCAGAGTTGAGCAGCTTCTTCTCCATTGGTGGCTTTTGAGTCTGCCCTGCAGAAGGGTTGGGGAGCCAGGAGAGCCTGAAGGACGTCCCTTGAGAGGCACATAAAGAGCGAGGAGCTAACCTGGAGTCACAGGAAGAGCCAGTGGTGACAGCATAGGTAGTCCTCAGCACAGCAGAGACAGGGAGCTGCTGGAGCAGAGTCAGAGGAGGCCACAGGAATGACCCAAGGGTGGAACCCCTCTGCTGGGAGGACAGGGGAGAGTGTTGGGGGTGTTCAGCCTGGGGAAGAGAAGACTGCGGGGAGACCTTAGTGTGGCCTTTGAGTGCTTCAAGGGGCCTTTCAGAAAGCTGGGGAGGGGCTTTTGAGCAGAGGCTGTTGGGACAGGACAAGGGGTGATTGGTTTAAACTGGAAGAGGGAGATTTAGACTCAAGAGATGGAAGAAATTGTTTACACTGAGAGAGGTGAGACCCTGGCCCAGGTTGCCCAGAGAGGCGGCAGAAGCCCCATCCCTGGAACCATTGCAGGTCAGGTGGTTTGGGGCCCGGATCAACCTGCTGTAGTTGCAGATGTCCCTGCTCCCTGCAGGGGGGTTGGAGTAGATGAGCTTTGAAGGTCCCTTCCAACCCCAGACATTCTGTGATTCTGTGAATCTATGTGAAGGGCATCCAGAGCATCCGAGGCTGAGCCTCATTTCCTATGATGGATTGAGAGACGCAGGTGCCAGTTCAGAGCGTATGCCTGTAATCATAGAATCATAGAATGGTTTGGGTTGGAAGGGACCTTAAAGACGACCTTGTTCCAACGCCCCACCGTGGGCAGGGACACCTTCCACTAGATCAGGTTGCTAGGTAATGCCTAGCCCTGGTGCATAAAGGACATTTTTGGATGTTCTCATGCGAACCACTCCAACAGCCCCCAAGAAAGAGAAGACAAGTGCCCTGGGCTCTGTCCCAGCCATGGCTTACATGTGCTGGCTGTGTTGCCAGGGGCTCTGCTTTGGGGCAACCCCAACCTCTGAGCATTTTCTAGCACCTTTCTCTGAGTGCTGGAAACCCCTGCTTATCTGGAGAAGTCACATGAGAGCAGAAAAAGAGATGCTGGAAAAAAAGGACAATTAAAGAACAAGAGGTCTTTAGGCTGGATGATGTACTTCCATGGATTCTGTGGAAAATTAACTATGAAGCTTTAAGCCATGAGGACATAAATGCTGGCTTTGCATTAAAAACCTGTGACAAATCAAAGGACTGGAGTACACCCAGTTAATGCTTCTTGACAGCAACTGCTATGGAAGGACAACCCAGTAACAGCCATACTGGGTATGTTCCCTGGCTCCAAGTCCAACTGGCAGCACCTGGCCACCAGGATAAACTCTTACAGGGACCTTATAGTCAAACCACTCATCAGGACTGTGCCCAGAGGTGATCTGGGAGAGATTTATTAGCCTCGACCAAAACAATGCCAGGGATTACACTAAAAATTTAACAGTGTGGGCAACGCTTGACCCTGTGCCCTGGCCCTACTTAGCCACTAGTGTAGTCGTAGCTGTTGGATCAGCCCAAGGTCCAACCAGTCCAACAGACAACCTCCAGCGATGCCCCTATGCACATCCCCACACCCACGGGGCTGTCTCCAATAAGCAAGTCTCCACCCAGGAGGAATTTGTGACTGTGGGATCTGTCTCACGTCCTGCAGCATTGCACAAAAACAGGAAAGCCGGGCAGTCACCGTGGCTAGAAGTAAATTCCCGATTAGCTAATCTGTTTTGCTGTAATAGTAACAGGGTGAGCTCTGGTGCTAGCTCAGTAGCCAAAAACGACTGGTGATAGTTACACCCTGTGCTTTGCACAGAACAATAAATAAATGATCCAACAAAAATGCCTTCCCCGGTTTGTCCTGTTTCCTTGCTAAGGTACAGGCAGAAGTGCCAGTACCAAGCTCTTGGGGCAGGACTTGTCATGTTTTCGGCTGAGATGTCCATCATCCTCTGTTCATCGCTGTTCTCAGTGGCTTTCAAAAACCTCAGCTATGAAGCAACTGTCCTAAGTGAGCGCAACATAAATAGTTGTGCTTATAAAGGCTCAGCTTTTGCCCTGTGTGGTCACTGCCTACAGGAAAAGGAGCTGCAGGGACATGCAAAGGAAACTCTTCTGGGGTGCATCGTGTGCCACACCTCAGATTAGGGACAGCTTGCTCCCACCAGCACTGCTGCTGAGTGGTTGGGAAGGGTAGAGACGTGGCCTTGAGCTCCTTCAAGGTGCACCATGTCCCATCACCAAGAACAGCATGATGGGTTCCCATCACTTCGCACAAAGTAGAGTCTATAAAGGAGAAGAGCACACTACCCTTATGAAGATGATGAGGGAACTGGTGCATCTCCGTGATGAGGAAAGGCTGAGAGCCCTGGGGCTGTTCAGCTGGAGAAGAGCAGCCCGAGAGGGGATCTCATCAATGTGATCAATAGCTAAAGGCCAGGTGTCAGGAGAATGGGGCCAGACTCTTCTCAGTGGTGCCCAGTGACAGGACAAGGGGCAATGGGCACAAACTGAAACATCGGAAGTTCCACCTGAACAAGAGGAAAAAATTCTTTGAGAGTGGCAGAACCCTGGCCCAGGCTGCCCAGAGAGGTTGTGGAGTCTCTTGCTCTGGAGAGATCCCAAACCCACCTGGATGCCATCCTGGGCAACCTGCTCTGGGTGACCCTCCTCTAGCAAGGGGGTTGGACTAGATGATCTCCAGAGGTCCCTTCCAACCCCCACCAGTATGTGATTCTGTGACCTGCTAAACCTTTTTCCGTTCTGCTTCCAGAAACTGAGCACCTCCCAAAGGAGCCGGGCAGAATCTGGCCCAACATGACCGATGTGGCCTTTGGCTATCTCTGTTCACCCATGACTCTCAAAGCACTTGGCAAGGCGCTCTTTTCACTTTCCTGTAATTGCAATAATCTAAGAAATGCGCATAACGATTCGGAGTTTTTATAATTACATACCTTTGTCCAAAGGATTCAGTACAAATCATCTCTCTGCAAGACAAATTAATTTCCCCTCGTTAAGGTTGCACCCATGAGTTAATCGCACAGACAAAAAATGCAGAAGACTTCAGATGCTATCCCAAGAAATTGTTGCTGTCATTCATCCAGCTGGTTGAGATGTGATGACTGGTATTAGTTACTCAGCAACTGACCTGGCATTGGTCTCCTTTGGTTTAGGGTCCTGTAGACTCACTTGAACTTGCACACGGAAATAAGTTCTCCTAAGGACAGAGTTTCCTCTTGGAAATGTAATATTTGTCGTGAATCCTGGAATTCCTTTGAATTGGAGAGAGGAGTTTTCTCCACCAGGGAGCTGACTGCTTGTTGAATCAACCTTCAGAAGAAAATTTATATTTATTGATAATTTAAAGTTTAGCTAATGCACAGGATGATCTTTTGGCAACACTGTGATGCAAGCTTGACGTTTTCAGGTTATAAAACTCAAGCAAATAGAAGCAGAAAGAAGAATGGCTTCAGAAAAGTTCCATCGGGCTATAAGTCAGAGGCTGTTCCACAACATTTTATCTCTGAAATGTCATACTGTACTGGCCTCAAAGCAAGAAGAACAGACGGTTCATCTAATACAATTATTTTAGGATTCTTTCATCACAAACAGTGTGCATGCCAAAATGAAAACGTATCATGGGAAAGCATTTCTCATTGAAGCCTGAATCTCCTCCCTAATGTTTATTCTATGTCATGGAGAACACTAGGGGCCAAATACAGCCTGGGTTAAAAACACTGGCATTGGTCCTTGCAACACGAATCTGGCAGGGGTTCAGGATGTGACAGCGGGAGGAGGCTGCAATCTCCCTTGTACCAACAAACCAGTCGATGTCTAGTGCCGGTGAGCGAGGAAAGGGGATGATGAAGAGAAATATGGAGCACGTCATAGAGGCTTTTCTCCCTTCTGCAGCTGCTGGCCAGCATCCTGGATCCCTGTCATGGCAGTGAAGTGGTGTCCCAAGCATCTGCAAGATGCAGAGTAGGTGGGAGGCAGCAATATTCTACTCTTGGTATTGATATAACCCATTGAATTGTTTGCGTTGGAAGGGATCTTAAATGTCATCTAGTTCCAAATCCCTGCAGGGTGGTGATTTGTACCTCCTTGCAACGGCTCTTTGAATGCCATCCTGGGTGGCAAATCAATCTCTTTCCCATCTTCGGACACCACAAAGTCTTTGTCCTGAAAAAAAGAAGAAAGAAAGAAAGGAAAAGCTTTCAGGACTGTTAGTTGAGTCGGGGTTGGAGCAAAATCCTCTCTTATTCTCAGCATGTTCCTGTTCAGTGGATTATTTGGGCTGTTTCATTGCTCCCACATTCTGGGCCATTGTCCTCCAACTTGCAAACATCATCTATGCTTTCAACAACAGTAATGCTGCACTTCGTTGTATTTAAATTCATCTTATTTCCTTGCTGCCCTCCTACCATGGGGCTGGTACGACTGACTTTCACATCATCTGCAGTTTTATCGGTGACGATTTTTATCATTTCCTCTGGGTCAATCCTAAAGACACTGAACAATCCAGGGTCCCAAATAAATAAATGGAAGACTTCAATATCTCTAGTATAATTGAATTTCAAATTACATTATTAGATCTCTTGCTGAAATAGTTTTTAATCCATTTAGTATACCAGATTAGGTTTTGTACCATTTTTCTTTAATTGGGACTGTGTTCAGGAACTGTTCAATAACTTGCAGAAAGCTAAATAATTTATAACTGCCTTATCTTCATTAACCAAACTTACATTCTCATTAAAAAAACATTCATTTGTTTGACATGACAGGCTTTCCATAAAACTGCTCAGGCATATCAATCAGGTTAGCATCCTTTAATTCATTACTAATCAGAGACTATATCAGATTTCCTTTGATATTGTTTGGGATCGCTGTTAAACCAATGAATTCATAATTACCTGGGATTTTCCTATTCGAGGAAATACAGTTTTCTGAATTCTGCACAGAGGAGTCTTACAAATTTGTGCACACAGAACCAACACGCTCGGGCACTCCAGCAATTTTGTTGGAAGGGGCAGGACGGAAATACAACCACCCTGGACCCATCCGCACAGGATCCCAGCATCACAGAACAATTTTGCGAGGGAAAGACCTCCAGGGATCTCCAGACTCCCCTCTCAGAGCAGAGCTGACCTCATCCTTCAGTCAGTTGAGTTTTGTAAGCCCAAAGGCTCTCTGGGCTCCTGTTCCAAAAGTTGATCACCTTCATTGTAATTTTCCCCCCGCAATGTCCTTTACTGCAACCTGGGTTGATTGCCACTTGTTCTTATCACTGTGCACCTTCCAGAAAAATCTGGTGCCATCTTTTCAATAATCTCCTAGGCACAGCTAATGACAGTCTTGTCATCTTAAGCCTGAACAGCATGTTCTGGGTTCCACCAAGTGTTCTCTGTGGGCTCAGCACTGTATGTACATGCTGGCTCCGATGTGGCTCCGATGTGGCTCAGGTTCAGTAGCCCCAGCAATGAGGAACAGACTGCTCAGATACTCAGAGCTACTTATTTACTGCTCTCTGCCAAAATGGAAGTTGATGACTACATTCATCTGGCTTAAATGCTACCCAAGACCCCATACCTGCTCAGTGGAGAGTGCTAGTGAGTCTGGAGAGCCTTGAGTGAGAGTCATCTGTGTCTGGTTAACGAGAAAGAAGAGGTAGGTGGACGTAGGTGGAATTGCAGGTCTGCTGAATATGCGACCTTGCAGGTTCACGTTCTTCCTTGTTTAGAGATGTAATCAAGTTATGAAGAGCAGCGACCCGAAGAGCTGGGAGCTTAATTTAATACATTTCAGATGGACCGGGGTTTGTTGTCTGATTTACTAAAATACATGAACACAATTTTTGGTGGGAAAAAAAATGCCATCTGTGTGCTGGATGCTATAAATCTCAAAGGGTAAAGGGATGTTTCAATGCACAGTACATTCAGACCTCTTAATTGCCTCTTCTAAATGCCTGCTCAGGCTCCCACCGAGCTGGAGAGGGGTGTCTCAGCATGCAGGTGACCTCTGTAAGGCTTACTGGGACCATCGTATTAATCTACCACTCTAAAAAGAGTTTTAATAAAGCTTTCTAGCTACTCTCTAAATCTAGGCACTGGGGACAAGAGGGAAGGAGACAAGGGGATGGAAAACGTCCTGCTTCATCCTTCTGCCTGGAAGTAAATCAGGGCAAGGACTGGCATATTGCAGCGGGGAGGATGGGTTTAAGATTCAAACTGATTATTAATTAGATCTGCAAATAATAGAGCAAAATAAATAATGGTTTCCTACCAGGGAAATGACCCAAGGCTGCTCTGCAGAGAGGGACTGCATGATAACTGCCTTGCAAGCCCAGCAGAAGGGCTTTAAACTACGTTTGGAGGAGGCTGGCAACGAAAGTTCAAGTGACGGAGCAAAGTACCTGTGGGACGAGGAAATTGTTGCAGCTCTCTGAGATTCGGCTCTGACTAATGGGGAGGAGATGGCTGAGAATAGGAAGGTGGAGGTTAATTAAGTTGAAAGGGATAATAAAATGATGGAGCGTCCTCCTCTGAAGAAACGAAGGAGCGAGGGAAGCAGAAAAAAGAGAATGGACATTAAGCTGTACAAAGACTGGAAACAAGGCTAGGAAAATAATGTCTCTGAAGGGATAGCATGAGCGTGGAGGACTAAAATGAGAAAGAGCGGGGACAAAACGAGTTTCAATTAGGAAGGGATAAAAGGGTGATAAAAGATTGCTCTGTAAAGGTATCAGAAAGAAGAGGAAGGCGTAACTGAATTAATGGAAAATTGGAGAAAAGGAATAACAACAGAGAAAAGACTGGACTATTTGTTATGTTTTATGCTTTAGCCATGGAAAAAAAAATGGACAATGAACCAATACTTATCCAGAACCACTTTTACCAAGGGGGTAAGACAATCCAAATTAGCCAAAGAAACAGTTAAAATAACTCAAATAAGTTGGACAAATTCAAGTCAGCAGGACTGGATGAAGTTCCCCCTAGAGCACTTCAGGCACTAGCCAGAGCAATCTCTGACTCATTAGTAATTATGCGGGAGAGCTCATGGAGAACAGAGGAGATCCCAGAGGAGGGGAGAAGGGCAAACACAGCACCCGCCTTTAAAGAGGGGGAAGAAAGACTCAGGGAATTACACAGCAGTTTAACATGTAGTGTGGAAAAATAATAAAATAAACTGTTAAACAACCAGTTAGTAAGCACTCGACTGATAACAGAAATAGACCATCACCCAGATTGGATTTGTGATAAATGAGTGATGTTAAATCCATCTAATTTCCATCTTTGAACCCAACAACTGTGTTGTAGAATAAGGGAGTATGTGTCATATAGCTGGAGATGAGCAGGATTTTTAACACCATTTCACGTGACATTCCCATGAGCTGACCGGGAACTATGACCTCTGTGGAATTATCTTAAGACATACTTGACAAAAAAAAAAACCCTGTATTCGCACAAGAATTATTAATTCCTTTCCTTCGAATGTAGAGGGCTTTCCAAATGGGGTCCCACAGGGTTCGCTTCTGGATCCGATTCTAATATTTTCATTAGTGATTTGGATGACAAAATAACGAATATATAATTACTCCAAAAGGATGTGTTCCAAAACGTTGCTGGGAAATTTGAGTAATTGGTATAAAAATCAACCAGATTTGGTTCAGTAAGGTCATAAGCAACAAAATATGTCAATGCAGAGTGGCAAATTGCCGGTCAAAAAGCCATTCAAAGGAGAAAGAGCCATGAATGAGACACTGAACAGTACACAGTAGTTGCAGAAAAAAACGCAAATCCTATTCTGGGGTGCAGGACCAAGAGCATATCGGTGAGACATCAGAAGCGATCATTCCACTCAGATGAGGGCTTGGTTGGAATACCAGGTGTGGGTTCAGACTGTGCTAGGAGAAAGTAGAATAAAGATGGAGACAAATTGTAGAGGGGCTAGAGGAAAGCAACGAGGATTATAAATGGTTCAAAGAACTTGGAGTATTTTCTTTGCTGTTTCCAGAAGGGAAAAAAGTAACATGAGAAGATGTAAACTACCTTCTAAGACAGAGAAGACTTACGAAAAGGATATTGACAGTTGTTCTGAGTACAACAGAACCAAATTGGCTTGATTTTCTGCAAAGATCGTTGTTCCTGTATATCTGGGGAAAGAAGAAAAACCCACAAATCAAACCTAGAAGCTTTCTAATTCTAAGCAAATTTCTTTCAATTAAAATTAACATTTCTAAAGTAATTCCTCTGCAAGTTGATTAACCTCTCTCAGGGATGGTTGGATTCTGCTCAGGGCATCGAGGGGGATTCATGGTCGCTCTCCAGCCCTCCTTTTCCATGACTGTCTTCTCTAGGTGTGCCAATGCTTCCATCTTCCCTGTGCCCACCCAAAATGCAAAATATTGATGCAAATCTTGTGTTTGCGCTTTCAAAGCGTGGTTTCAAACACAGCAGTGGTGTTCACTTTTCCCCAACAAGGAACTCCAAATTTGCCAATAAAGGAATAATACACGGATAAAGTTTGCCAGAACTCTTTTTGAAGAAGGGCAGGTGGTGAGGCAAAGGAAGGAGGGAGTTCACAGGCTGTCTGGAAGGAATATACTTTCACTGAATCCTAGGAAGATTATGAAACCATCTGCTGGATGTCTCTGGGTGAAGATAAAGGAAGAGAGAAGTCAAACAAAACCTGAAGCAGTCTCATGGTAGATTCTATCATACATCAACTAATGAAAAAAGGAGATTGAGGGAGGGTGTTTTTGGAAAATAAAGGCATCACGCCATGAATAAGTGCTGGTGGACCGGAAGGAAAGAGATACACCAAGGTTAAGGACATTGGGAATTTTGAAGTGAGATGGAAGAGGAAAAAAAGGAGAAGATGGAGGAATTTAAAATTGTGACTGTTGCTCAGGTTAGCCCTCAGGGTCTTTGGGAATTTTCTGGTACTCTGAAGGTGTTACCTTCTCCCTTCTTAGACTAGCACCAAGTTCTGAAAGATCAGATGACATGGACGGGTTTCTGCGGGCATCTTTCTTCCTGTAAAACACTTGGTTTATTCTGTACAAGTAACATGACCATAGACTGAACTTCTCAATGTAGATCTGCAGCATGGTTTTGGGGAGGGAACAATGTCTATCCATACTTTTGGAGAGGGAGCAACTGAGCGCTGGTCAGCTCTAAATGCTCTTGACAGGCAGCATGAAGAGTCATAGAATCATAGAGTCATAGACTCGAAGAATCCCAGGTTGGAAGGGCCCTCAAGGGTCATCTGGTCCAACCTTTCTTGGCAAAAGCCTGGTCTAGACAAGCTGGCCCAGCCCCTGTCCAGCTGAATCTTAGCAGTGTCCAATGTTGAGGACTCCACCAATTCACTGGGGAGATTATTACAATGGCTGATTGTTCTCTTGTATTCAATCAAAATCTCCCCAGGAGTAGCTTGTCCCCATCACCCCTTCTCCTTTCCATGGGACTTCTTGTACAAAGGGAGTCTCCATCTTCTTTGTGGCCACCCTTTAAATACTGGAACTTGGTGAGAAGGTCTCCCCTCAGCCTTCTTTTCTCCAGGCTGAACAAACCCAGTTCTCTCGGCTTTTTCTCACATGGCAGCTTCCCAGTCCTTGGATCATCTCTGTGACTCCTCTCTGGACCCTCTCCAGCCTGTCCACAGCTTTTTTGCATAACAGGGACCAACACTGAACATTGAATTCCAGGTGTGGTCTGACCAGTGCTGAGCAGAGTGGGATAATGACTCTTTATCTCTGCTGGTGATGCCCTTGTTGTTGCAAACCAGCATCCTGTTGGCTTTCTTTGCCTATGGACTGTTGCTGTATTTTAGCTTGAATATTTACCAAAAGCATACCAATGATTTTCTATCTAAAAACCACTTTATGGACTTGTATGATGTTCACAGCACCCTCATTCAGCAAATAAACCACTCCCATTCTCAAAAGGATGCAACAGAGGCAGAGTTCAGTAATTTATATTTGACAAATTTTGATGAGCCTTCAAGGTGAGACCCCCTTTGTCCACTGGAGAAATGAGGTGTAAAATCAGCATTCGTACAGACTCTGCACCTCTCCGCTTGGTCGCCTGTGGGACGCTGGGGTGGCTGTGGCAAGTGCACTTCACATGTTGCTGAAAAGGTGCATGAGGAAATGATCAGAGAGGGTAGGATGTGGTTAAAGCCTCGGTTTGCGAACTGGAGCTAATGTGAGGGAAGCATATTACGTCTCACATCCATTAAGGCCTCCAGCAATCACCTCCCGCTAAGGCAAAGGAGCAGCAGAGAAGGAATGTGACTTCCTGAGTCCCAGTAGCTCCTGGAGCTGTTCCTGTTAATATTCAATTATGTGCTGCCCTGGACTTGGAGAGCTGAACTACGGCTCGCTCCAGCCTTGAGGCTCAGCAGCAACAAACACAGCTGCAGGAGGCCGAGCCACAGAGAGAAACAACCCCAAAACAGGGTTATCACACCTCCAGCTGCCTGTGCGGAACCAGCACGTAAGAGGAACCATGCTGTCCACCCTCTGCCTTCTCCATCTCCTCTCTCCAGGCTGTGTGGCTTTGGGGAAGAGGCTACAGGTAGGAGCTGGTTATACTGTGAGCTGTGGGCAGGGTCATCAGAACTGTTTTTTCCCCTCTGTTTTTTACCCTAGATGTGCCAATATAATGCAATATAATGCTCTGCACGCGCTTCCTCTCCATCTCATACCACACATGGTATGAGATGGCTTTTCCTCCACCTCACCACCCAAGCCCAAGTGCCTCCCATCCCTGTTGACCCATCCACCTTCTGATAAACCCCTTCCGCTTCCAGATAACGGTATTAACTTGACATTTGCAAAAGGTCACGGTGTTCACTCTGCCTGGGAGTTATGTTGCTCATTCTTTTGTCTTTTTGCTTTGTAAGCCCTTCAGGGCAGAGGTTATCTCCTGGGGTATGACTATATAGTGGCCAGGAAAAGAAGGCCCCTGATCTCAGTTGGTGTCTAGGAGCTGTAACAGAGATAAGAATGCGCTGCTTGATAGAGAGGCTGGCTCCAATTTTATAGATTAATCATCAGAGGTTAATGAATCTTAACTTCTATGTAAAAGTCTTCCTTCCAGAAGAGGTCCATACAGCATCTCATGGTAGAACAATCAATGCCTTAGTTTCAGTACCAGACCACTCCTGTATTTCCAGGAGCCCATTCGGACTGCGTGGTATTGCTGGAGCAGATGCCATTTGTGTCTCCTGCAGGAACAAATGCGGGACAGAAGGGAGGTGACACACAGTACATGTTCTGTGCATCCGGTTTATGCATATGAAGGCGCAGCCTTTTTTAGCTTGCAGTTTGTCACGCTAAAACTGTTCGTTGCATCAAACTAATTGCAATTGAGATAAGACTGTATGTTGTGCGAAGCGTGAGGGTATCTGTCCCGCAGTGGCTGGTCCAAACGAGTGCAACTGGTAGAGAAAGGACGTACCAATCCAGCCCTTCTTCTCAGGAAAGAATGTGTCTGATCCCATCCTCTGGTCCTGACCTGACCATCATCCCCGTGTTTGCCTCCCAGCACACCTTGAGGTTAGGCAGCTGGGAGGGCTCCAGCCTAGGTAGGAACTCCTGGTGTTTCCTTTCTGTCCATGAGGAGACACCCCAGGCTTGGTTATTCTCAAGCATAAGCCAGCTCTGAGCCTCAGCTACAGCGAGGCTACACCAGAAAGGCAGGTGGGAGAGCGGGGCTGTAGGACTCAGCAGGCTCAAGCCTGTGGTTGAGGCTGCTCTTCACTTGGAGCTCTAGGCACCCCAGTGGCAATGCATCTACTGACCACGTTTGGAGGGGATACAGATGAGAGATCTTTGCCTGCAGCTCTAGTGCCAAGACCAGCAGAGCATTGGACTGACAAGTCGTGCTAGCTCTAAGAACAGCCTCACCTGGCTCCTCTGCCATGGTTTGCTTTGGGGGTGACACAAAAGCTAGATTGCTCCCCAAAATGACGTAGATGCTCTCCCAGGTACTATCTCTTCCCTTGCATATGGTGATATTCCTTAAAATCCTCTACTGTTCTGCTTTGAAAACAAATTGTTCCCTCAACTATCCTGGTTCCTCTGCTTCTCCAGGATGTCCCTTGCCTGCCAGTGACATCTATACCAGGCAGGACACAGCAGCGCTGGGGCTCAGCATAGCTATGTATAGATTAAGGGGCTGGTACGTATGGGTTTTGTGGCTGGAAGGCGGCTGCCAGCCCCGATGTGTTATGGCTAAGCTCTGCTTCTAGTTCTGATCTGGGTCTTGCAGGAATGTAACTGTCTTTGAAATACCTGCTTTCTCCCAAATTCATCCAAATTGGTAAGGAAGCTTTTGGGAGAGGGGGATGGACATGTACGCAGGCGAAACGCAGCGCAGCAGAACCTTTATTTCCTTCGGGAGGCAGCCTGAAGAAATCGAAGCAGTTATTCTCATCTGTTGCTGAGCTTACGACCCACACAAATAACAGGGAAAAAGCGAACAGGCAGCCGGCTGCAGGGTGGGAACAGGGAAAATGACTCAGCACGCTCGGCACCAAGCCGGAGCCAACGCAGGTACTTTACAACCTTGCTGGAGCATCAATCTCAGCCGTGACGTGACATAGAGACAGCAGCCAGTGCGGGTATTTGCATGCGACGGAAATATTCCGTCTGATGAAGGGTTTAAGCTCTGCTCCTGCAAGGAGTTCTGTAGGGGAGCAGAGCAGGTGAGAAGCTGCCTTTGTGTTTGTTGACAAGGGAAGAGAAAAAGTTCAATGACAGCCTCTCATCGCTTTTTAAATACCCTTTCCCCCCCTATCATCAGTTGACAAATAGCTGCTGAATTACAGTTTCGTGTTTTGTTCATTTTTGTGTTTTGTTCATGTCATTTTTCCTAAGATCAGTATTTCCTGCTGCATCACCTTAGAAACTCGATCAACAAACACTCCACACTGCACGTAAACAAAGCTTGATTTTACCCTATTTTTGATGGCAGCCGGAGTTTTAGAAACCAGAACATTTCGGGTTCTCTGGGCTATTTGTCTCAATTTCACAGTTTGGTTTTGTTTTCGAGGGCCTGTCAGCATTGTTTATACCTCGATCTGTTCAGGAAGAAATGTTTTCATGTGAGTGGCAAAGAAAATAGATGACTGCAAATTGCTTTCTGGAATCGGGCTTTCTTCTCTTCTGTCGAGAGTCTAAATGAAACTGCACTTTCTAACTAAAGAATGAAATGAAGTAGAGAAGGGAAACGAGAAGAGCCCATTTCAAACCTTCTCCATTCACAGGCAGACACAGCCTCAGGCCTTTCCCAGGAACGTAAACTTGGGAGGGGAGAGAGAGAAGAGTCATCCTTAAACTTCACATTTTTGAAAGTTTTTGAAGGAGACAGGCTGAGGTGGAAGGAGCCAAGACTGTAAAGATTTTATAACTAACATTTTTTAAGAGGAGGCAGAATCCCTGCTCTTTCTTCGTGCAAGAATTTAAAGCAGATTTGGGAAAAAGTGCCTTATTTACAGAAACGCATCATTTTGTTTTCCTGCCCAGCTGGAATCTAAAGCGTCCTGGCTTGACACAATGAAATAAAGCTGTGTGACGACGCGCTGTCACTGCTGCTGCCGCCACTCTGCCTCCTGCAAATCTCCCGACATCGTGGACCGACCTCCCCGTCAGCGCCTGGGAAGGGAGCGACGCCTTCTCCTTCCAGGCTAAACCCTGCGCCAGACTGACTTACCCTTCGGCTTCGTGAAGCGCGGCTGGGGTTTGCAGCAAGCGGAGCTGCCTGAGGTGCCGTTTCCGAGGGTTAGTGTGGCTGGGTAACTCTCTTCCCATGACACAGCAGAACAGCAGCAGAAGAAGCAGCAGCAGCGTAAATCAGATCGGTTCTGGCAGCACTCCTAGAATACGACTTTATATCTCAGTTCCAGACTCTTTCTCCTTTCAGGATGATCTGGAAAAGGGAATATGGAATAAAAAGAGGCTTAGGGAGGTGGGGAAATAAGTAAGGCCCAGGGAGATGGAAAGTGAGGCATTCTGGAGCTGGACTCCACGGCCGTGGGACAGCCTGGGTAAAACGGCAGAGAGGATCCCTGAGGTAGAAATCCTCCCAGACTGGATGGGAAAGGACAGATAAACAAAGAGGGGGTGTAGGGTAGATAGAGGGAAGACTCTGAGGAGAAGGATGGTAAGGAGGATGAACTCTTCCTCACTTGGTTAACTCTCTTCAGCTAAAATCATTAACAATCTCTACAAAACTCCTGAAAAATTTGAAAATTAATAGTAGAGGTATCTGAAACCTTGATCTGTTACATATACAGATCTCAGAAACGAGGGGGGTAGAGCACAGGTACTTCGACTGCAAAAGCCTTAAACGGGAGAGCGAAGGGAGATGATTTGATGCCATTGCCAGGATTGGGCCTGTGCTGTCTGACCAGGAGGCTCCGGTCCCCTCCCATGGCTGAGGGGACGCGTGACGGACATCAGCGTCAACCCTGCAGATGGTAAAAAGGTTGTTTATGTGGCTCCCTCCAAGAAAACTTGGTGGGGCACTGAAGAAATTAAATTCCAAACTTAAAATTTATTGCAGCTGGGGGTCCCGCTTGAATCTGCCGGGGGGCTGCGATTTCCCGTGGAAGCCGTAAAAAATGAAGGAATGCATCAAGCTTTTCCTCCTTCAGTTTTTAACAGCAAATCCAGCCCCACCCCCCCTACAAACTAGCCCTTGAATCTTGCACTTGACCACCAACACCCATGAGATGCCACCGGTTCGGGCGCAGAATTTGGGGACCTCCCGCAGGAATCGTCCACTGAGAAAACCCCGAGAGCCCCCCGCGCATCGCCAGCCTGGCTGAAGTTCCGCGGTGGCATCAGGGAGCGAGTGGACATCCCAAATCCTGGGAGCAGGAGGAGAGCTGGGAAAAAGAACCCACTTCAGCACCGGAGGCAGAACAGCAGCCTGAGGAACGCCGCGCTGCGCGCCCGGCCTGCCCGCACCCCCCCGGCCGCGGGCGGGAGGCCGGAGACCGGCGGCGAGGAGCTCCCGGATCTCCTCAAAAGAAGGAAAATGTCTTCATCTTTCCTTCTCGCTGCTCTAAGGGGTGGCTGTTTGTATACGCGGCTTGTATTATTGCAGCGGCAAGAGTACAAACATCCCCAGAAACGGCTCCTTCCAGCATCTCTGTACTACAACCTGCTGGAGAAAACCGACGGCATGACAGGTCAGACCGGTAAATCATCTCCCTAACAACCGGCAGAGTTACAAACCACGTCCGCGACCACCGCACCAGCCCCGCACAGCCACACCGACGGCATCCCTCACAGCTCGCCTGACACAAATAAGTTTTTTGTTTCTATTTGTTTGTTTGTTTCTTTGTTTGTGTGGTTTTGTTTTTTTTTTTTTTGCTACCGCTTCCAAGCACCGGAGACCCACCGTGAGACCGCAGATGAGCAACCGGCTCCCGCAGCCCTCCGGGAGCGGGGTCCATCGCTGCTCTTCAAGGTGCCTGGCCGGGAGCGCAGCGAGCCGTTAGTTCCCTTAGCGATCAGCAGCCTGTGCGAAGAGGGGAGGGGGAAAAAAAAAAAAACCGCGACCAACACTAGTTAATAATAATAATTATAGAACGAGCAAGCGCAGCAACTTGCTTCCACTCGCCAAACCGCAGGTGCGAGGAGGGCAGCCCCCTCGGGGAAGGGCAGCGGGGGAGCCGGGGGAAAGCAGCGGGGGCTGCGGAGGGCGGCAGCGGGGCCGGCGGCCCCCCGAGTCGGCCGGGGGGACCGGCGGGTCCGGCGGCGGCGGCGTCGTCGTCACGTGAAAGTCCCCTTTAAGTTTCCATAGAGAGGCCTCCGGGTGTCACATGATGGACATGATATAATGAAACAACATTGTGGGGAGGGAAGCATTAGGGGAGCCCGGGGCGGCGGGGCGGGAGGAGGAGGCGGCGGCGGGGCAACGGTGCCCCCCGGCCCGCCCTTGCCCCGGCCCCGGCCCGCCCCGCCGCTCCGCGCCGCCTGCACCTGTCTCAGCGCCCGGGAGCGCGGCAGATGTGGTAACCCCCGCTGATGGGGCTGCGTGTGGCACCCTCCCCCGGGGAGGGGAGGAGGAGGAGGAGGAGGAGGAGAAGCCGGCGGAGCAGCGGCCGCTCTCGGAGGTAAGTTACCGGCGGGACTTGGGCAGGGGGCTGCCGCGCCGTGGGGCGGGCGGGCGCGCCATGTTTGCGCGGCGGCGGGGTGAGGCGGAAGGAGGGACGGGGGGTGTGTGTGTGCGGGGGGGGTGTGTGTGTGTGTGAGGGGGACCGGGGGCGCAGCGTGTCCCCGCGGAGCGGCGGGCGTGTGCGCGCCCTCCCGCCCTCCATGTCCGCATTCCAGCTCATGTTGCGCAGATAAAATTCAAACTTGAGGTAAACACAAGCGGCGGGGGGGTGGTGGTGGTGCTGGTGCTGGTGTAGGGGGTGGTTTGGGGGGGGGGGGAGGCGGGGAAGGGAGGTTCGCTCCATCCCGGCTCCCACCGCCTCTTCCTTTCCCCGCGGCTCCCCCCTCCCCATCCCCGCACCCCACCCGCGGAGCCCCCCCACGCACCTGGCTGCCAGCGACGAGCCCTCGGCCGGCCGCTTCGCAGGGGCTGCCGCCGCTCTCCTTCCCACCTCGGGAAGGGAGAAGCGGGCGTGCCGCCCCCTCTGTCCCCACACACCCCTGGTAGGAGACGGCAGGTGTTGGGGAGGTGGGGGACAGTGCGCGGCAGGTGCGCGGGCCGCTGTCGCGACATGGGGGGGGGGAGGTGTGTGTGTGTGCCTTTCGCGACGGAGCCAAGTGACAGCCGAGCTGCGGCTTGCAGAGGGGGTGGTAAGGACGGGACTGCGCCGCGTTGTTTTGTCGCTGCGCGGGTATCCCGAAGCGGGCAAAAATAATAGCGATCCCCCCCAAAATAACGCGTGGCCGAGGGGGGCCGGTCCGCATTTCCAAGTGCGTATGGAGAAAACAAGATGCGGCCGCCGGGGGCGGGGGGGGGAAGAGAGGCGGGGAGGGCCGGGCCGCGCCGCCGCTCGCCAGCCCGGGTCCGTGACACAGGCGGTGCCGCCGGCAGCGGGTATATTTAGCACTTCCCCCCCCCCCCCCAGCCCTCCGCATGCTCCGCGCCCGGTGCGAGCGAGCGAGCGCCGGTTGATCGAAGCGGGTTTGGCCGGGGGCACGGCCTGACGCCCCACAGGTGGGTGCGTGAGGCGAGGCGAGGGGAGCGGGACGAAGCGTTCGCCTTGAGGGGAGTGTTGGAGCCGTAACCCACCCCCCACCCCCCCCCGTCGCCGCCCCGGGGAAGGGCGGCGGGAGCGTTCTGAAGGGGAGCGGGTGAGGCGAGGCGCTGCCACGGCCGCGGGGCAAGCGGTGGGGCAGCGGGGTCCGGGGCTTGGGGGAGAGAGGGGCCGATTAACGCGGGCTCAGGCGCTTCCTGCGTGGTGCAGCTCGGGGCTGTTGCTGGTGGCCGGCGGCCTGCGGAGCTTCAGGCGGGGAGGGGGGGCGTGTGTGTGATGGTGGGGTGCAGTGGGTGCGTCGGTTGCGGGGGGTTGGCTTGTGTAGCCATCGCCGCTGCGGGGGTGCGGAGCTGGGGCGGCGGCAGGAGGCTGTGAGGGCCGGGGGCGGCGGCGGCGGGTGGCGGGTGTGAGGGCGCGGCGCGGCGGCGCCGCCTCTGACGGGGGGGGGCTGGTGGTGGTGGTGGTGGGGGGTCTTCAGCGGAGCGGCCTCGCTGAGGGCGGGAAGCGCGCGCGACCCTTCGACGCGCGGCAGCGGCCCCCGCCTGGCGCCTCGTCAGCACTGCACCGCGGCCGCGGGGACCGCCGGCTACGCCCACCGCGCCCGGCGGCCAATCGCCGCGCCGCGCCCCCCTCCCTCCTCCCCCTCCTCACTCCCCCCCCCCCTCCCCCCCTCCCCTCCCTTTCCCGCCCGCCCTTGGCAGGGCGCGAGCGCGGCCCGCTCCCGCCCACCCGCCTGTTTGTTATGGTCGGGGCCACGTGCCGCCGGCCCCGGCGGTCACGCGGCCGGGCCTCGCGCCGCCCCCGGCCCTCGTCCGTCGTTAGCGGGGGACCCGCGGGGCCCTGCCCGGCGCTACCGGGCGGCAGGGGGGTGAATCTGACCGAGAGCGGGCTGCCGGCCATAGAGGGGGAGGCGGGGGGCTCGAAAGCCTCCCAGCCCGAGGGCAGGCCTCCGGGACCCTCCTGTGTCTGCCCGTGGGGCCTTGCCGGAGGCGCTGCTGAGGGGAGCGGCCCTACCCCTTCAACCTCCTGAAGGGCCTGTCCCTGGCTGCTGCGTCTGTCCGTGGCCGAGCCGTGACAGCTTATCTGCGGCTGGCTCAAGCCTCCGGAGAGGGAGGTTTTTTTGTCTCCGGAAGAGAGCTGTTTATGCCCAGTGATTTTTTTTTTTCTCTTTTTGTTTTTTTTTTGTTGTTGTGGTTTTTTTTTCCCCTCTGTGCTATCCTGCATAAGCCACAGCAGTAGCTGCGTGTCTGCCTAACCTGGCGTCATTAAGGCTTTATGTAGGTAACACAGGGGAAACCGTAAGGATCGTGTTTAGCTATCAGTCTCCTGAGCCTGGAGCTTTGAGCCTATTTATAGGTAGGTTGGGCAGCCTTTAGCGTGAAGGACTTGTGCCGCGTCCAGCTCGGTGGCAAAATGAGGTGTCTTAAAGGATGGTGGTTTGTTTCCGGCAATTCTTTGTTTCTGGAAATAGGGTTTTATGGAAAGCTTTGGTTGTGAACGGGCTGTATGGAGAAAGACTAGTCGGTTTGGAATTGAGGAACGTAATGCTGTTTTAATGTAACTTCTCGGGTAGCAGAACAAACAGTAAGAGGATACTCGGTTCTAGATCGGTGGCTTTCAGCTTGCAGGCAGTGGACCCCGGCTGTCTGCAAACAACTTACCTAGGTTTAGAAGGAAGCAGCAGAGGAAAGGATGTCTGTTTTCTGTCGGCTTGTGTTCATTTTTCTGCACTAAATGGGGCTGTTCTGGGGCTGACAAGCTGGAAAAAATGTGAAAGACCAGTGATCTAGATTGCTGAGAGATTCTACACCAAAATACGTGGAGGAAGGGTGGAAACCCCCCTGTAGCTGTGTGTTTTGTTGTGTATGTTCTTATTGTACTGTTTAAAAATGTAAAATTCAATGTATTTTAAAGAATTACATGACCAGTAACAATGTCGTGATTCTGATAGCCTTAAAGAGTTAAATAACAGCAGATGAACGAGAATAGGTGAGGAAGAGGAGAAATAGTTTTATAACTAATGGTGAGGAATAATGCTTTGGAGTTGCACTGGAAAGGAGTCTGCTGTTCGTAGTAGGATTTTAATGCCCTGTAAATACAGAACATGAGAAGGAGGATGGAAGGATAAGGTTTGCAGTTTCATGCTGGTCTAGTCCAGTAAATGGATCGAGGACGGTTTATGATGCTTCATGTGCTTTAAATTCTCTTCCATCGTAACTTTATCGGTATAATTTTTGGCATGTGAAATAATGAGGGTTTCCAGATAGGGACTGGTGTTGATGAGGAGGGAATATGGCCTTAAAATAACAAGATTAATTGTTCTGAAACGAGTGGGGGCCAGTGGAATGGTGAAGGGGCTGGGGCAGTCATTGGACATACTTGGCATCTGCTGCGGTGGTTTGTGTTGGTTACCAGAGTAATTTGAAACAGTGTTACCTGCAGAAATATGTTTATTCAACCGGGTTTGCATGGACATATCTGCCTATCTTTGCAGTTTTGGGGGGGAAAAAAAACCAAACCCAACCTTACCTTAAAATAGGAAATTAACAGGGAGCTCTTGGTTTGTTGGAGTACCGGGAGGTGCGCAGTGACAGAGCGTGCCAGCACCTCAGGTTTTGGAGTGTATGTGGAATTGCTGGTGGAATTGATGCACCAGAAAATTGCTCTCTCTATTTTTGTTGGTGAGATGCAGTAAAATGAGCCCTTTGGATCTTGTATCCCTTTAATACCACTACGACCGTTTGTCTTCTCAGACGGCTGGAGAGAAAAATACTTCATTTTGTAGCTTGGTTTACCTTCCCTTCGATGCCTGTCAGCTCATGACGAGGCACAATGTGTGCTGTACGCTGTGTTCCATGGAGCTGTTTTGGTGACGAATACAATGTATATGAGAAAAGGGCTGTGAAAAATAGGTGTCGCACCAGTTCCCTCCGCTTTTTATATAAACAACACAGATTTATCTCTTAAAGAGGTTCTCAAAGTTTAATTTTAGGATCTAATGCCTTGCCAAACTTCAGTGGCAAAAAGGTCACTATTTTACTCTTCGTAAGTACATAAAAAGCATCTGAAAAGAAATCTCTGAACTAGTGTTTGTATTGGTTTTGCCATAGGAAGTAGTGAAACCTTTTTTTCCTGTTTAAATAAAAAGGGAAATTGTGAACTTACTTTAAAAACGTGTTTGTTTATGCTACCGGTAGCCTATTATATGGTTAAAATTAAGAGGATCTCTTTAATCCAGGGTAGGGGTTTGTTTTTTGATTGTAATCACGTGTTTACTATATTCCTTTCATATTTAAAAATGAAAACATGGAGGTTTTTTGCCCTCTCATGTGTAGTATGGCTGGCTGTAGCTGATGATGGTTTCCTGATCTCTTTCCATAAATATCGTGCTCCTGGAATTATTGGTAGAATACGAGCTTGAAAATGCCGTAACATGAAGGTTAAGAGAACTGTCAAACAGCTGAAAATATGGAGTTAAAAAGAAAAAATCTTGCCCCAGCAGTTCTTTCGAGTCAGTTTGATAATTTTGGATCCTGACTCGTGGCTTTCTGAGTGACCGGAGCTGGAATTAGTGGAGCTGCAACTGTTTTGTCACGAATTTAAACATCAACAGTATTTTTCTTTCGGCTTTGGGTTTTATGAAAACACAGTGTAAAATCCACAGTCCTTTTTCAGTCTGTCGGGATGCTGCAGCTCAGCTAGTGGACACAGCGTTGTTGTCTAACAGCAAGGCTGGAAATGGGAGTTATTTATTCTGAATTTTACCCTTACCAAGGTCGGAGATTTCCTCCTTCCTGGTCCAGGCACTTAACGCTTGCAGAGGGTCCGAATTCCTGAATTTTCATGAGCTGCCTTGAGCTAAATGTGTTAAATGTCCCCAGTTTTGTGCTGCTTCACAGACATAACTTCGGAGCTCTCTGAAAGGCTAATCTGTACAGCAAAAATATTTATTACGATAGTAAAGCAGTCAAACCAAAAACATTTTATCACTTTATTATATAATAGTGATGTGTTCGGCAGGACAATAAAGGAGTGGTACTTGTAATAATAAAGATCGTATAATAATATTATTGTATTAAATAGTTTTAATCTATATGGATGTTGAAATTTTGCCCTGGACTGTGGTTTATTTTATGAACGCTGTAGGCTAAACGTGTGGGAAGTTTTGGGGATGAGGGGAGATGGTACTACTCGAATTGGGTTCACAGCGAACGGAATTTCAGTGTGCTGTTACTTGAGAATTATTTCTTCATAATTATTTTGTGAAGCATTAATCAGGCTGATGGCGAGGGTGGTTTTTTTTTAATTCTTCCTAGGCTAGAAATTTGTTACTGAGGTATAAACAAAAGCAATTGAGAAACAAGTGGTTTAAAGGGCATTTCCAACACCATTTGTAAGCCATGATTTTACCAACGCTCCTCGGAGTATGTCTAGTTTAAGGAGTAGGTTCTGTTAGGAAATACAAAGATACTAAAGCAGTCACCGTATTTTTTCTGTCCTGTATTTCAAATTCTTACTGTCCTGCAGCCAAAACAGTGATGTGTTCACACATAAAGAATGCTACACAGTAGTCTCACCTTAACAGAAAACTTGTGAAGTCCTTGTGCTAGTGAAATCCTTGTGCTAGTAATAGCAAGGTTTGTTTTTTAATTTATTTCTCTTCACGGCATCTCACAAATGGTTGGAAGCAGCAGTTGGTCACCTGAATGGGAAGATGGGGGGTGCAGAATGGGGAGAGGGAAACCTGGTCAGCATCATGCTCTATTCTTACAGAATTTTGGTGTTTCTGCCCCCTCCCTGGGCATACAGGAACCTGCTGATTTGCCTGTACGTCACACCGAGCTGTAGCAATTGGAGTGCGGCTACTGTAATGCTGAGCCTGAAGTAATCCTTGTTTTTTCCTAGCGGTTATTAGCTTGAGTTGAACATTCTCCGCAGAACTCGGAGTGAGTTTGGATCTCTCTGGAAAATATATCCTGAATCTGGGCTAAGCCTTTTATATCTGTGTTGTTATTGGGTATAATTTTGGTAGCATATACATTTTTGGAACAGAAAGATGACTCTTGTAGTTATTTAGTATTTTGTATTTAATTAGTGTGTATGGAATAACCAGAAAATGTGATGTTTTTGCATAATATCTATATTATGTTCAGGTTGCTGAATTTTAGTGTAACTGGAGGAGCCTCTGCAGAAGAGGGCTGCAAAATAAAGGCAGTTACTGGTTTCATAAATCGCAGTGTGCAGAGGATATAAGGTAGAATCGAACTGATGGTAAAATTTTAGCCTATTCGGAGAGAAAAGAAGCATTTGCTCGATTTTTATCTTGGTTACTGTTTGTATCAGCAAAGTAAGGTGTTTCCCGGGGGCCGGATACCGGGTGGTTGTGGTAGTTCATCCAGAAGAGACGTGTTTGAAGCCGAACGTATCTTGCGTTTGATTACGGGGATTTGGCAGGTTTCTTGCTACCCAGCTGTGAAGTCTCCTGGGAGGAGGAAGATGCATCGAGCCACCGTGTTTACTTCTAGCAGGAGGAGAAATGGGAGGTTTCTGGCTCTTGTTTTGTAAACTGAAACCACTGTAAAGGCTTTTAACAAGGTGTAGTTGCTGTATCATTGTGACTTCTGCAGTCTGGCATTTTTAGTGCCACCACCCCCCTCTTTTTTTTTTTTACATAACTTCCCATGTTAATCTGTTAACATCTGCTGTATATCGCTGTTATCATCTGTAGTTCTCAGGAAATGTTTATATTCTAATTTCTGTGACTTCAGGGCAGTGCCCCGGGGTCCTGGAGCAATCAGGATTATGTTTATCCTATTGAGAGAGACCAGGATTCCAAATCCACGAAAAGCAATAGGTATTTTTTTTTTTTCCTGGTAAGATGTTTGTCTAGAAAATACGCACCTAAGAAAAGCCTCAGCGGAGCAGCACTGTTGAAATCCTGCAGTATTAAATACTGCGTGTGTTCTACGGCAGATGTGGCCGATGTTTCGGTTCTGTAAAATATTAAGCTCATTTCGGAGCGATTTTTAGGCGTAGGGGAGGGACGTGGGACTTCCATTGCCCTCTGCCGGAGGCCATCAGCAGTGCACAACTGCCACAGCTCCCAAAGGTGGCTGGGAGGGCTCTGGGACGGAGTTCCCTTCCTCACTTCTCCCTCCAGCTTCCTTCTCAGCTCAAGTTCAGAGGTACCGTCTGTCTTCTGGAGCTGTAGCAGTGCTCCTGTTGAAGCCAGATCGTCTGATTCCTCTTCTGTCCTCTATGTTCAGTGGAGCCTGTAGCTGTACAAAGCCAAACGATGGATCCAGCATTACGGGACCTGCTACATCTCCAAAGATTATTGTCCTGGAACCACAATTAATTCTGGTAGCTTTGATGGAGAGTTGTGCACCCTTCCCTTAAAAAAAAAAAAAAATGAAATAAACCAGCTTTAATCTTTGAATCGTTAGCCCTGTTGGCTCAGGGTAATCCAAAGATACCTGTAGAACAATATTGACCTCGAAAGTATTTTGGATGCAAAAGGCACTTAAATGTGAATAGTGTTCACACAATGTGGGACAGGAATGAGGTGGGACCAAGTTAATACTTGTGGTTTCACTAACGCCAAATGTATCTGCTGTTTTGATAAGCCTGTAGGATATTACAATTATTTGGATGATTTGGGGGTTTTTTTGTGTTTTGGGGGTGGGGGTTTTTTTTGTGGCTTAGGAAAATGCTTCTTTTTGATGATCAAGAAATGGTGCTGGAGTTGAGGGTGAAGGGAGTTAAGAAGGGCAGAGTTGAGCTGTACTGCTGCAATGGGAGTTCAGTGGGAACCTCTGTTCCCCCAGTCCTTGTTAAAGGAGTTGCTGCCACGTGTGAGGAAGTCTTTACTCAGTATTGGAAAGGGAAAAAAAAGTCAGAAACGGTGACCGGGGAGGAGTAACCACGAATTGTGAACAGAAATGTTATTTACTGAGTAAAGCTGAATTACCCCAAAGCTGTGTTACTTGGGTAAGGAATGAGTGACACCTATAAGGAGCAATAATTTGTACTGGAGACCAAAACTGTGTAATGTAACGGAGAAAAAAATGCTGATAGGTGTTTGCCAGGTTAACCCGGGCCCCCAGCACTGCGGTGGGAGAGAAACATTTTTCAGAGCACCCCTTCAGTTACAGGAGCGTGGAAAACAGATCCTCTCAGGGAAACCTGGCTGGCAGCTAGCTGTTGCTTTCATTTATAGCCCTTATTTTGTTCTAAACCAGCAGTTCTTAACTTTTTTTGTGCCCTTCCCCCTGTGCAGGATGTATTGCATGCCCCTGCAGTTTAAAGACCACTGGTTTGAAAAACAAGCCCTTCTAGTCTTTTCCTGTAAAACAAACTTTGTGTTCCTGTGGGTGAAGTTACTTTTGAGAAGGTTTATGTAAGATTATTCTCCTAGTTGCTGGATCAGGTCAATATTATAAATACAATTTGTCATGGTTAGCCTGGTTGTAGACCCTCTAGGATATATCGGGTTGTCTTTATCCCTTTCGTTGACTTTTTTCTTTGAAATTACAAAGTCCTCCTATTATCATGGGCAGGTTGTAATTCTGTTCCAGATGCCGTGAGCTGATAAAGTAGTAAAGTGTCTTCTGGCAGTTTCTCACAAGATCAGTTACCGTAAAAAGAGTTGTATTTACCCGAAATATATGAGATCTACTTTGAAGAGCAGGTTTGTGCTGTGCGTACAATTCCTAATAGACAAGGACTGTAATTTATTATTTTCTTATTCCGCTGTTTTAGAAGAATCTTCCTGGCTAGATAAAAACTGAAGTCAGCTCTGAGACTTTCCGAAGCAGACTCTTTGGTAGCTGTGTCAACATTAATTATTGTGTACCTCTAATATTACCATATAAACCGGCATCTGTTCTGGTCTGCAAAGTTTATCCTGGATAAACTGAGCTCAGCTTATTTAATTTTTGTATTTGATCTGTAAATCTTCACGAAGGCTTTAGCCAGCGTTGTTAACTCTTCATGGTGCTTTTTAGTAACGTGGGCAGAAATGCATAAAGTTTTTGAAAGAGGCTGCAGTGATTCTTCCTTCCTTCAGGATTTTTCTGTTAGTCCCATTTTTGAAATGTTCCTTTATGGTTGTGTTCGCTGTCAGTATCTGTACTAGGTCTCCTCTTCAGGCGGCTGCTGCCTTGCAGGAAACAAAACCGGGGGTGAATAAGTCCATCCTCTCTCTTCCTGCAGGTGGCATTCATGATTCCTCTGCTTGCTTCAGTTGTTTTTCTGCCGTCCTGCAGCACAAGGGGACTTTGCCTGTTTGCCAAACGCTGGGTTATCTTTGAGGTTTGGTGGTTCTGGCAATTTAAAGAAAAAATATCCAGGAGAGTAGAAATCGAAGCAGGGAAGGGCAGCAGTAGGTAGCTTCTCTTTTTCCACTCTGTCCTTGCTGTGAGTGGTGTCCTGTCCTGTCAGTATTAGCTGCGGTCAGACTCTTAAGATGAGCTCTTGGTTAGAACGCGTGTTTTCTGCTCTTCTGCCCCTCGCCGCCACCAGGTATTCAGAGCATGAAGATGAATGCAAAGTCCATCTTACGCTCTCGGTAGTGTTCAAGGTAACCCTCCTGTGGGTTGCAGCTGTATGGCTCATCACTGAAAGATTTCTTGAGTGAGGAATGGGATAGTCAGACCTGTTCGTTCTGTAGACCAGGGCCTGTGAGTGGTGTCCCACCCCATGGTTGTGAGCTCTGTGTTTCCGTGGCGTCCCCGCTGTGTGTACTAGATGGATGGAGGGTCTCGGGATGCTTGCTTTTAAGACTGACTTTGTAGCATCATCTCTTGCAGAGTTGGCTTTGGAATCTAATTTTCCCTGCTAGCATTAATTCAGTTCAAAATGGATGAAGGTGGTAAAGATGTGGGTTTTTTCAGCTAATCGGTACTCAGCTGACCCCTCTGCTTCTACATTCTGCCTCTCTCAAGGGTTCTGTTAAATAATATTTATATTAATAGGACCATCTACTGCTGAAATCCCTCCTGTGGTTTATAAGAGCATATTTAAGTACTACACGATGTTAACCAGCTTCCCTGATAGCTCAGGATTCAAGTTGTTTGTATTTGCAATTCTGCTCCTAAGTTCTTCATCTCCTGCGAGCGTTGCAAGTAACGTAGCCTGGGATTGCAGAGAAAGAGCCTTCCAACAGCCTGCGTGGCAGGGCCTGGGCTTCCCCAGCACTGCTGGGGATGGGGCCAGCTCAAGCTGTCTTGAGATACATCCCCAGTCAACTTGCCTTACTGGGACATTGGGTACATGTGGCTCAGCATCACCAGCAAAGAGCACACACAGAGGAGGCAGTGAGTGAGTGGAGAGCTGTCTGGGCAGGAGGTCTGGCGAGAGGACTGAAAGCACAGAAACCTGGGCTAGATAAGGTGAAAAATCAGAGACCGTGAAGAAGGATGTTGGAGACGAGAATAGGTGAGGGTCTTCTTCAGCAAAGCTTAATATAAAAGAAGTTAAAAATGTTTCCTCTGTCCACAAAAATAAAATCTGAACAATTCATAGAACTTATCAATGTTCCATCTGGTTATTAGTAATTCATGTTCCTAGTACATATTGTTATGCATTTTTCCTAACTGAAGAGGCCTGTTGTTGGATTTTATAAGCCCTTTATTATATTACTCCCTTCTCGGGAGGGGAAGACAGCAGGGTATCACAGAGGAAGGGGTGCCAGCCCGTATGTGACAAGGCAGCAGGACCTGAAGCTGTTGCCTTTGCTAGCCTGTCTTCCAACATGCAGTATTTCTGCTTGGCTCGTCACAGTCCCAACTTCCTGATGATTTGCTTACTGCCCTTTCTTACAAGTGCTGGTGTTTGACCTGACTGTGTAAATACCAAAGGGCTGGTGCCTTCTCTTGAAAGAACCGTTGGATTGATGGAGGAGTTAACTTCAGAGATGTCAAGTGTCTGAAGCTCTGCTGCAGAAGTTAGTTCAGGAATAAAGCAGGACTCTTAAATTGAGATTTCATGGCAAGATATGTCATTGTGCTGCCACTAGATTAATGTGTTGGCCCAGGATAATGCTGGCTTTCGAAGAGCTTATCTTCAGATGTTTAAAGATCTGTGCTTGTGTTTTACCATAAACTGATGTGGTCCAGCACTCATCTGGCTCACATACTGGAAATATTTTGTTTCTTTTTTTACGTGACTCATTACCATGTGTTTGTAACTGTGGTTATTTTCTCTTAAAGGATTTGTTCTGCCCTTTAATTATCATGATTTGAGGTGTTCAAGTTTGACTTATTACCAGCGTAGAAATCCCTCCAGGACTGCTGGCTTCTAAATAAATCTTTTGGGCTGTGTGCCCATAAAAATTACCAGTTGTCTTATTACCGCTGCGTTAGTCTAAATTAGGATGTCAGTGAAGTTACGTTGACCCAACTACGTGTGTGAATCTGTAAACTTCTTTTAGGTGTCGAAGTGTTGCTTATGATGTGTTGGGGTTTAGCTGCTAAAGGTGCGCTGACTTGCTCGGTAGCAGTGGTGTGTGCTTTGATGAAATAACATCTGCTACCGTAGTTCACTTGTTATTACTGATAATTCAGACTCCACGTAGCTTGAAAAAATCAGGAAGAATCATTGCCCGTGCATGCTCATTCTCACTGAGGTATTCCATTAATAGGAGCAATCGTTTCCCTTTCGTCTCGCATTATTAAGTATGTCCTGTTTTCTGTGAGGCATTTTTTTACAATGAGAAAACCAGAATATCTGTTTTTGTTGAGAAGGTGTAACATGCTTTCTGAAGGATCGCGCTGTGGTTTTTGTCTGTTGTTTTATTGCTGAAGGGGTCATTTTAGATAGCAGCGATCCCGATTGGGTCAGTTCCCTTCGTTATTTCTTCAGTATTTGATAATTTTTTTTTCTTACCTTGATTTCCTGGTCTAAGATACTGCTGATGGTGTTTGTGATACTACTGCAGAATTACTGGGAACTTCTAGTAAAAATATCGAACTGGAAATGGTTTCCTAGGCTTTTCACTCTTGTCACTCAGTATAGGAAGCCTGATGTGCAATTGCTGTATAATTGGTACTTTAATCAAACTATCGGAAGGGACAGGGCTTTTTACTTCATGTTTAGAGTTAGAAGAAAGTTTCTAACCATCAGAGCATCTAGGGTCTTGAAAGTCTTTGATCTGCTAGCCTAACCTTTTGAAGGGCCATTCTATCCCCATGGTTTTTAATGGTAATTGTGGATTTTGCCTTCTGCGGCTCCCTTTGCTCGTGTTTATTCTTCTAATGCTTTTATGACCTGGAATTCTATCACTTACTACCTCTTCAGTTAGGTAAGCAAACAAAACTTCCGTCTGTGTTCCCAGTATTGATTTTTCCATTCTTCTGATTATCCTGAGCTGTGCCGGCTCTGCGTGTTTGGCTCAGATCTGAGCTGGATTTGCACCTTCCCGCGCCTGCTGCCCGCGCTGTTAGAACAGCATGAGACACAGCGTCCCTCAGCATCTCTTAATATCCCCCAGAACGTCTGAAGTCTGCGGTGAGTTCGCTTGCTGTGCTGGGCTTTGATGTGTAGTGCAGTTGGAATCGTTCATCAAAGCAGAAACATGGTTTAAGAAACTCTTCTTAATCATCTTGCTGTTGTTAGCTGCTGCTCCGCAGCTGAGGCTGCACGAAATGACGGCTTGAATCGTCCTCCATTTCCTGCTGCAGAAACTTCGTGGTCCTGCCTTTCATTTTGGAACCGATGCTGCTTGTGTCATTTCCCAGCTGAGACCAGCATGGAGGCTGCAGGTGCTTCTTCTCTTTGCTTCATTCAGACGATTGCTGCAGTTGAACAGTTTAACATAAACCACTGATGGAGCAGAGAATAGCAGAGCAGGAGCTCGTGCAGGCAGGCATCCATCGTTGCTGGGAGGCAGCAGGAACAAGCAACCACTTTCTCTCCGTTTCTACCCGTGCTCCTCTTCTACTCTTTTCTGCTCGTGGGCTGGAGTGAATCCTTTTGGTGCTGTGACTGATTTTGGCTGAGAAATCGTAACTCTTGGTCTAAGTCTGCTGCTGGTGACCAGACGATGCCTTTTTTCTTTTTTTTTTTTTTTTTTTTACCCCTTTGTAGACTTAACGGTGACGTGGACCTTCTGTGCATTCTGGCAAGCACTGAACTCTCAGTTGAAAGGTAGAGGTTACCATCTGTTGCCATTTCTGGTCCCTAAAAGCACCTTTCTTTTCCTGGTCAAGTCTGAATCCATCTTTCTTAAACAGGGCACGCACAGTAATTAGGTGAATTCTCCAGGCAGCCATAAGTTGGAGTCACAGTTGTTTTATTTCAGAGGTGTGTCACTCTAGTGACCCATGGTCACTTGGAAATGGGCTAGGTTTTCTCCTCCTTCGTGGTTTCCAAATTCAGGAGCTGTTTACCTGGTGGGAATATGTTTTACACCTGGGTATATGACTGTGCATCTTCTACTGTTGAAACTCATCCTGGTCTGTTACTCAAGCCTATGAGGTTATCTAGTTCTTTTTGTACAGTACCCTGGTTCTTCTTTCCTAACTTGGTTTTATCAGAAATCACCAGCGAAAGCCAAGATTACTGATGAAAAAAAAAAAAGCATTAAAAGGAATCCCTAAACCTAACTGATAAATTAATTCCAAGCACCTACACCATCCATCACCAAAGACCACAAGTGTATTAAAGAGGAAACAATATAAAGAATGGAGAAAGGGCTGAGCCCGCTTTAGAACGTGAGAAGACAAACAGAACCTGCAAGCCCTCTTAAGTCATGTCAAACAATGATAAATATCAAAAGACTCTCCAGTCATGGATATAATAAACAGAATGAGGAAGCAGAGCTGTCATTGCAGGTGAGAGCATTTTAACGTCTGGTCCTATCCTCTATAAGGATGTGGGGAAAAGGCAGGATGGTTCATGGACACGATGGTGTGGAAACTGAGGCAGATGTGAAAGTGAATGATGCTACAGCACTGAAGTCTGGGTGAAGGGATAAGCTCCCAAAGAGACTCAGACAGATACATACTCTTAGTGTGGCTTCAGTAGACTTCTGAAACCTGAGAAGAGGGTGCGACATTGAGTACCTGATAAAGAAAATAAAATACAATTAGCTTATCAAAAGTAAATTGTTCTGGAGTGACCTCACCCCTTCACCGCTAGGACCTGTGTTTTCAGCAGTCATTTTTCCCCAGTCTTTGGGAACGTGTTTGATAGGGGTCTACACAAAAAAATCTCCTTGGAGCTGTACAGGAGAAATGTATTTTCTAAGAGGAGTTGTACTGTTGGTGACAGACAAGAAGTAGTGACAGCAGGGTTGGAAAGGGGTGGGGACAGTTATTGGAGAATACAGGGTGTTTTGATGATTGGCTTAGATGTGAGGGGTAACTCATCACCTGCCGTTGAGGGCTTTGCACACCAGAGTTGAGATTCACAATTAAAAAAATATTAATCATTGAAAGGTTACGACATTTGAGAGATTTAACGGTGCTTCACTGCTTGGAATGGCCCAAGTGTTGGCGCAGGGCTGTGTTTTAAACCTGTAAAAACCCTCCTCCTGTCGTCTAGAGTTTGGCTGTGCTAATTGGGAAGCATCGAGTTAATATCGTTCAAAGAAAGTGGTAGCAAGAAATACGCTCTCTCTGCTGTTGTAACTGTCTGGTATTTATAAGAAGCTGTGAGGTCACTGGCTTCCGGTATGAGCCACTTCCTGAAAACCTTGTTTTACATGCTAAAGCTAAAAATGTATTTCTTAGAAAAACTCAGCTGTGTTTTGTTTTCTCTCCTCTTCCTTCTGAGTGCCCACCTTACTTCTGCGTTCCTGCCCCGGGGCTGGTGTAGCACTCCGGCTTGCGCTGGAGGGGACCGCTGGGAAGGGACCGCGGAGAAGCGCCGCTCACGAACCCCAGTGCAGCGGGTGGTAGCGTGGAAACAGCTGAAGCACCCAGGCTGACACGTAGGGAGTATTGACAGTCTCAAGCTTTAGTAAACTGTGAGTCATGCATTGACGAATGAGCCGATGATGTTGAAAAGGAGGTAACACCACCATCAGCAGAACTATTTTGTGCTCTCGTTTTCCTGAGGAGTTCCTCAGATATAAAAGGCAATTAGTTCCTTGCAGCGCTCATTAAAATTAAATTCGGTTTTAGGATGCAGTCAGTGGCTTCTAAATGCGTAGTTTTTAGAAGTAGCCATGAAATTTTGTAAGACATTAAGGATTCGGCAGTGAAAAGAAACAAGTGTGTATGTGTGTGCGGCAAAGGAAACGAGCAGCCATACTTATTACTTACTGGGTTACCACAGAACGTACTTTGGGATTGTGTAACATTATTACTTGCTATATATAAGAGATAATTTCAGCCCAAAATGCGACCTTTAAAATGCAGAAATATAGTCGTAATAGAGCAATATAAATTAATTAATCTGCAGCAGGTCAGTGCGGATGGGGACCAGGCAAGGTGAAGAGCACAGTGGAAGGAAAAATGAGAATTCCGAGGTAGTTTAAAAGAGTTGTGTCTGGTTTGGGTGATTGGTGTTTTTTTTACTTCAATTTTTTTTTTTAACCCAAGTTGGATGAACTGAAATAACTAAAAAAATACCTGTGTTTTTTCACTAGCAGTGTAATCCTAAAATGTGTGTATGATGGTTTTGGGTTGAGTTTTGAGGATTTTTTTTTTTTGTGGTTTTTTTCCTTCATGTTAACTGGCTAAAATACTAGTTAAGGCTATTATCTAGGCCAGCAAAGACTGACTAAATCAGCTTTGTAAAGGAGTGATTTGATGCGTAAATTACCAAAGTTTTGCAGGGTATGAAGATACAGAGCTTCTGTGTGAAAATGAGTGTTGGAACATCACGTGTCAATTTAAGGTTGAAGATAAAGATGAGTATTTGTGGTTAACAATACAGTCATTAGTTTCAAATCAGATTATTTTGTTTGACCATGGAAAATAGATTGTGACTTGCTGGACTTCACAGAAATAATAACAATGGGAAATTCTTAAATGCAAATAGTTCTGAAGTTTCCAAGCAGGTGATAACCGTGTGGTTTTAGCCAGCCAGCACGGTGGGTGGATATAGGTATAAACTCCTTCTCTCTGTCTCCAGAAAGACACGCAGTGGCTCTGGAACCAGCATCCCCATCAGTGTGTTCTTGCTTCTGGTATTTATTATTTAAAAACTCATCTCTTCTTACAAATCTGAAAATCAGGACTATGCACTAAAGGTACTGGGAACTGCGGGATGTGCTTTTGTTTTGGGACCAGGCTCTAACTGGGCTCAGCTCAAGTCTTAGTATGAGGCGTTAATGTGCTTGTCCTGGTAGCATCATGCGATGGCTGCGTTGCCATGACTATCAACACGTGATTTTCTTTTAACTCTGTGTGCTTTGATCCGTTACTTCTGAAACACAATACAAGTTACCACTTTAAAGCACTGGCAGCTTTGGGACTTCAGGGGAGAAAAAACCTCCTAAACTTGAGAGCGCATTTTGCTCTACTGCTTCACTGGCTGATGCTCATCGTGCATGTCTGAGAATCTAGAGACACTGAGTTAAAACCAACGCTTGAGCCTCTTGTTTAGAGGTAACTATGTACCTTGTCACGGCACTACATTGTACACACAGTCACATCTCTCTGCGTATTTCCTTCTGTCACATATCTTGGAGAGAAGACACTGTGGTGGTTAAGAGTTGTAGATACTCACGCAGTGCGCGAGGGAAGTGCTTATACTGAAAGGTCATTGCTGGTTGTCAGACAGAAGATCCTGGTAGACTTTCTTTTCTGCCCAGTCTGGTAGAGCCCGTGATGATTTTTGCATTCCCCTCTTGGTGGTGGTGTTCACCTGAGGAAATCTGGGAAGAGCTCATTGAATCAGTTGGCACCAGTTCTCAGTCTGGTGCGTGTCAAGTGAAAAAAAAAAACCCAATCAAGTGAAGCTCTTCTGAAGGAGTGCCAAGATGAAATGGAATAACCTCTGCAAGAAAAGGATGTAGATTGTGACCTAAAGCCTTTGGGCTACGGAGCTGTAGTACAGCTGCTTTGTAGAAATGGACTTGGGGTGGAAGTTTACGGTTCTTGGGTGATTAACGCATGGAAAGCAACTCGCGTGTTTATTCATCATTAAAATACCTCATCACTGGGTGAAACTTTGGCACGTAGACTGAGCTGAAAATTGTGTTGGAATCTGTTAGTTTTCTATCTTGCTTAAAATCCTAAACTTCAGAGTACTTGGCAAAGGGCTTTTTAGCCTTTGTTTGCTCTTCCGAAACGTTAAATTGCTTTAGAGGTTTTACATTTGGTGTAAAATAATTACTGGCTGTATCTCCATCTTCATTATGTTCCTGTCTGCACACCTAGTGTTGAGCTTGTGGAGAGTTGATTTACAGAGTAAAGGTGAGCAGTGCATGACCTGAGAGCTGCAATTTCCCTAAATAAAAGTAAAATCAAATAAATAGTTCTAAAAGAGGAGCTGCTAACAGCATCTCACTGCAGTTTCAGATAGTTATCACTAGGAGGACACAAAGACCGTGATATTAAGGAACTAATTGTTTACCTTTTCCTATTAACTGGTTTGGTACTAGAAAATTAGGTGTTGAAAGGTTGCCATGTAATAATGCCTTAATTAAGATGCTTTATTTAACTCGAAATTAAAAACCAGAGTTATGTAATGGATTCAAAATGAGTCTGGTAACATTTGGAAATCTCATGGTGATGACTTTGTCAGTGAATCAGAAGAACGCTGATTCTCCGGGGCGTCCACCAGGCAGTGAGAGATGACATCTAGGTAGAAGCAATCCCTTTTTTATCATTTGTTACAAGTCGGTATTGCAGGAGTTCCTCACACCTTGTAATGAAGTGTTCCTGGTGGCTGCTGCTGAGCAGGGTGCCGTGGAAGATAGGTTTAAGACAGCATTTGCTGTCGTCCTGATTCATGCTTAACCTGTTGGTGATCTTTTTCAGTGTTTGCAAATAGCTCTTCTTTAATTTGTCTGTATGTGTTTACTGCAGTTCTGCTGTACGGTGTCTGTATCGGGTTGAGTAATATGGAAATGAGTCTAATTGATTTAAATAGTTTGTAGACTGCCCGTGTTGCTGAGGCAAGCTGTTACCTAATAAAGATTTCAGACTCTGACTCTGTATAGAATCATTATTGATATCACACATGCAGACAAAGATAACTGAAGCATATGCTTTAAATAAAATGACAGGAGAAAACGAAAAATGGTTTCGGATTTCAAGTTAGTGAAGGATGCACGAAAATAACACCAGATGGAGAGAAAGAGAAACTAAGACACAGACTATTAGTAAGTGTGATGTGACTGTTGTACAGAATAGAATCTTACGGGCTTTCAGGAGGTGAAATTCAGTGTGACTTTGGTACGGGTTGCTGTGGTGCGTAGAAGTGAAAATGCATCATTTGACTCTTCCAGACAGAGGATCCCAGACACAACAAAGAACACAACTGGTTTTAAGGGGTTTTGAAAACTTTGTCTTTGCTTTGCCCCAGGAGGTCTGGGAAAAGTTGAATGGTATCTTAATTTAAAAAAATAGTGGTGAAATTAATATGGTTTTGCATCTCCAGGTGCATAAACTTATGTCACTGGGAGACGTTTTCTTCAGTATTGAAGCTTGTTTCGATAGTTTGATTTCATTAGACTGAACAACTCACCTGAATATCCCTTCGATAAAAGCTGCGGTCTGGCATCGTTGTGTAGCTGCTTTATTGCAGTTTCTGGGTTTGAACACACTCGTTCACCTTCCCCTCATTACCAGTGTCTAACACCGTTTAATTTTTCACACATTTGCTGCTACTCCCTGTGTTGCTTTCAGCCTTACACCAAAACCTAGTCTTTAATTTTCTTGCAAACCGTAGTTCCTGCCCATCCGTTTGTATTCCCTCAGTTCAGTTGTTTTTATCATTATTTTTCATGGGAATTGGACTCTGCGTTATAACAAAATCTCGGTGTTCTGCACGAGGCCCTTAGGGTTGAAAAAGCAGGACCTAGCCTGGTTCCAGGCTCTGTCCATCAAGGGTCTGTGCTGACGAGATCAGGCATTCCGCAGATCTTGAGCTTTAGCCCCCCCAGATAATTGATTTCTCCATCATTTGAGTGGAATTACAAGTTTGTCAAGGCAACCTTTTTTTAGGGACTTTGCAGAGATTTTCTATATTCTGCAGAACTCTCCAGAAATCTGGAATAGGACCTGACTGAACAAAGTAGCTCAAGTTCTTTTTTTTACTACGTCACTTTTAATGACTGGGGCTTCTCAATCTGTCTGTACGATCTTTTTAAAATACCTACGAAAAGTTTTGAGCATAGAAGGTAAAGATGAGTCCCCCTTTTACTACCCAAAGAAAAGACTACAATCCTTTTCACTTCAACAGGGAGAATGAGGGTGCGACTGCAGCACTTAACTGTGGAATGTTCAAAATGAGGGTTGGTTTTGTTGTGGTTGTTTTCTTTTTTTTTTTTTCCCAGAAGCTGGATGAAATGCTGCGTGCTAAGGGGTTGCCCTGGATCAACAGAATGACACAAGCTGCTCTCAGGGTGAATAAATGCTGGAGTTTGGTTCTTGTTCATGCTGGGGAGAAGCTGGTACTGTCAGAGCGTTAACACAGAGTAATTACAGTATCACGGAATATTTGCAGTGTTCTCAAGCAGTGCTGTGGTGATAGCGAACTCACTTCTTGATTATTCAGACCCTTCCAATGAAAATTGCTTGCTATTTTATATTGAATTACACAAATTTATTTGATTAGGTTTTTGTTGTACAACATAGGGATTTTTAACCTTTGCCTACAAGTGAGTCTTCTGGAAGTCATTCAAGGCGTCGCATTAAGAGAATGATTCAGCTTTTGAGAGAGTTTCCAAGACAGATCAATAGTGAGATCTTGTTTTGTGAGTACAATCAGATTAAAGAATGTCTCATAAACTCAGCTGTGAGGATCTGCGGATTGACAGCTGGTACATGCTTGGGTGAAGGATTGAGGGGAGGCTGCAGGAAGGCAGGAGGTTAAAGCAGGCCACCATCGGATGGGCAGACACTTCCCAAGGCAGCCGTGCAGGTGGCACTGCGGCAGGGAGAGGAGACTCTGCGTTTTACCACCAGCAGCGCAGTCGAACGTGAAATCCTAATTTTTGCAGTGTTTAGACTCCGTTATAATAGATTTGTTAGACTTGCATTTCACAGCCTATGAGGTGTTACACAGAGCAAATCGAGTATGAAGCAGCCGTCTTCCTCCAGTGTCGGAGCCGCAGGAGCTGAGCTGGAGGGAAGGATTCTCGGCTGAAATGAGGCATGGGCTGGGGAAGCAGAGACTGGCTGAAGGAGAGGGGCGTTACCGATCAGCTTTCCTCAGCTCGTTGCCAGAACTGGAATGCTTCTCCAAGTGAGCATCATGGACACGGCAAAGGCGAACAGAATCGGGTCACGGTGGTGTAGAGTGGTGTCAGATTTGATGTAGCTTCTCTATCACTGCCCATTTCTGCTGGTAGAACCCTAAGAGTCAGAAACCAGCCCTTTGTAATTGTGGCAAAATTTCTAAAATGGTCTTCATTTATCTTTCTCAGAGATTCTAAGGATAAAGCAAAAATCCTGTAATTTATTTTACAGTCATACCAGTTGCTTTATTAAAGGGTTACTTCAGCTGTTTTCCAGAAGTAACTCTGCCTTCATACTGCTGTACTTGGTAGTTTATAATTTTTAGTCTTTTTAAAAAGCCTTTTTAGTCTTTTTTTTCTTTTTTCCTTTAGTCTTTTTTAGCTAAAAAAGGTCTTCGTTGCTCAGTTGGATTATCTGATTTTAAGTGTCACAAGCGGTGGCATTATTGGGCTAATGGATGAGTTTGGGAATGACAATTAACACTGTTACATCATTTTTGATGTTAGAGCTTAAATCTTTTGCTTTGCCCAAGAAGGTTTGTTACCCCAGGAAAGCAATTTCCACCTGAACAGTGTCTGTTCTGTCTCCAGTGTCGTGTAAATAGTTCTGAGAGCTGGAGTGAAGAAATGAATGTTCTGCCCTAGGACATGAGCTTTACCTGAATCAGTCGGATGTTTGATTTTGGTAGAGATCCAGGGTGCAGGAGCACCTCGGGTTGCAGAAAAGTGTTTGTACACTTGGTGTTTAAATATCTTGTGAGAAATGTTAGAGGCTGTAGCTCAGTATATTTTATTGGAGACAAAAGGTAATGGAACCAACACAGGATTAAAGGTGGCTTTCCTCCCTTTGTGTGACCCACCTTCACAGCTTTTTAACCAAACAGTGGAAGACTGCAGGAGTAGGTCTGTGGATGTGTGGCAGTCAGTATCTCCAGAAGCTGTTGGCAGAAAAGAGATGGAGAACGAAGGAAGGACCAGAGTATTCATCCCTGGGTACTGCAAATGGAATAGAAGAGGTTGCTTGTGGAGAAATAGAGTATGAGCAGGTGTAGAGATGGGGACTGGAGTCTGTTCAGTGCCTGAAGGTTGATCAAGTGTTTTTTCCAACAGAAACAGCGTGAATGGATGTACAGAGAGTTTTCAAACTCTATTTACTATTGGTTATCTCAGAGCTGTGGCCACTGAGGGTGAAGCTTGCCCAGCTCACTTCTAACCACGGTGCACGTAAAGTGTAATGGGATTATGTCCCCATAATTCAAAAGGAGTCTTGGAATTTCTTGGAAGAGGGAGGTGACTGACATCAGCGTACCCAAACAGGAGAGGGAGGATGTTATTCCTGGTATTGTTCAGGGTATTTTTCTCTTCTGCGGAATAGTTGAGGAGCAGTTGAATCACTAACAGGGATGACAAGTAGGAAGTTTTGAAGGGAGTGCAGTGATTAGACTTGATAGCGCGTACTTATGAAGTCAAACCCCTTGCTGACACCAGATCAAAGTCGGTGAAGTGCTTGTTGAAACAGCACAGGATTCTTTTCTGTGTCCTTAGGTTTGAAATATTCAGTATTACATGATTTTCATACTTGTTTGGTTAAGAAAACTTTGGAGTTGATTTACATTAGGGGTTTTTTTTTTCTGAGTAGAAAGCACTGCTTTGGTTCGGTTTTGTGGTGGGTAGGTTTTTTTTATTTAACCGAACCCTGCATAAAATCTTCAGAGACTGGTCACAAGTACTAAAATATTTACAGGAGTAGTATGAGGTGTTTTAATCTTGCACATTGTGTTATGTGGGTAACAACATAGTCTCAGTAAAAGAAGAAAAATAGAAAAAGGTCAAAAAATTATCTGAGGAGGTAAAATTTTGGTCTAGATTGATCTAGACTATAATTCCCTATTTGTAAAGGTGGGCCTTAATATTTCAGAATGCTTTAGGCTGACACCTCTTCCCCTGCTGTGGTGTGAGAGGTCCCAGATGGGTTGATTTGAACCCCCTGACATCCCATGACTCTGAACAATTTCACTGGTTGTAGGTCACTGAGCTGTCGCAGATGTAAAGATTAAATGAGACAAACTGCTCTGTTGTGCATAAGAGGAATGGTCCTTTTCTACATGCATTTGATTACTACTTTCTTCTGCCTGAGGTCCTTGGCGATCTGTTTCCTGGTTAGGTATAAAAGATTCAGCAGTTCCAGAAAATTAAATCAGATGCGATGGTTCATTTCTCTCAGGAATGATGAAATAGCGTCTTCTCAACAGAGAGAGGCTGTGGTCACACTAGGAGAGCCAAATGTCTTTGTCCTCGGTGTCATTTCCTTGGCTGACGACCATGGGGTCAGCATGTCTTGAATATTCTGGGCTTGTGTCTATCACTTTTCATACCAGAAGTACAAATCAAATCTTCCTTTTGCCAAGGTTTTCAGGTTTTGGACAAGAGCATGTCTTGAACTTGCCTAGGAGAAGCCAATGAGGTTGATCCCTCCAGGAACAGCCATGTAGGTGAATAACTGTGAGCAGGTCCCTCTAGACTCTTCACTGTTGGTGGAGGGCTGCCTTAAGAAGTTCAGGATGCAATTCCTCATTTCCTCATGGAGAGACTAGATTTAGTGAAATGAACCGTTCTAAAGGCTCCACCGTTTTAACTAGATCTGCTTTACCTACAACTGGTTTAGATGTGGACATCTGCGGTGAAGTCAAGCGAGGTAAATCCCAATCCCAATATGAGGGGATTCGAAATCTGAGTTTATAGGTGTGCTGTGGTGGTCTTTTGCACAGTCCAGAGTCTTTGGTCTTCCCAAATGAAATCACTATATGCCAAAACAGGCTTTTGCTGGCAGGGTGGAGAAGTGTTTATATTGCACTTTTATTTTACATGTGTGTTCATCTAGAATCTGTCTTGGTTTGTACGGACTGGCTGGAATAAAATTTGTCTGTGCTGTTAGACTCTAAATACGTAATAGACGGCACAGCACTACCCTGGTCAGTCTGCCATGAGAATCCCAAACATAGTGAGTTTTAGTCTGCTCTTGTAATCAAACTCTGCAATGCAGTTGACTACCAGCCTTAAAATACTCATGTGGATTAATTAGAGATGCTGGCTTCTGGTTCTGCTGAATTCTCATGCTGAGGCTGTGTTCCGATGTTCCCAAATGACTTCGCCATCTCTGAAAGTGCTGCCTGCTGAAATAATGGGGGAAAAAAAAGTTAAATTGAGTCATTGGTGAACTAAGGACACATCTCGACCTTCCTACAAAATCTCTTCAGTGCTCTGCTGAAATGAGTAGGCAGGATCTTTCCCACACAGGCCTTGCACATAGGGGTAAATGTTAGAATAGAACAGAATAATTTCAGTGGGAAGGGACCTCAGTGACCATCTGGTCCATCTGCCTGATCACTTCACTGAAAGTTAAACCATGTTACTAAGGGCATTGTCCAAATGCTTCTTAAACACTGACAGGCTTGGGACATCAACCACCTCTCTATGAAGCCTGTTCCAGTGTTTGACCACCCTTTTGGTAAAGAAATACTTCCTCATGTTCTGTCTAACCCCCCCGGCACAGCTTTGAACCATTCCCATACATCCTATCACTGGATCCCAGGGAGAAGAGCTCTGCACCTCCCTCTCCACTTCCCTTCCTCAGGAAGATGTAGAGAGCGATGAGGTCGCTCCTCAGCCTGCTTTTCTCCAAACTAGACAAGCCCAGAATCCTCAGCTGCTCCTCATAAGACATTCCTTCCAGCCCTGTCACCAGCTTTGTTGTTCTCCTCGAGATGCATTCGTGGACCTTGGTATTCAAGGTATCATCAGCAAACTTCTTAAATTGTGCATCCAACTCGTGCATTCGGATGGTTAACAGATACACTGAGCAACACTGACCCCAGGATTTAGCCCTGAGGAACATCACTGGAGACTAGTCACCAGCGAAGTGTAGCCCCATTCACCACAACACTTGGAGCTCTGGCCTTCAGCCAGTTCTTCACCCAGTGCACCGTGAACCCGCTCATCTCAGTCAGACAGCTTGTCCAGAAGAATGCTGTGAGGGACAGTGTCAAAAGCCTTACTAAAATCCAGAAAAACTACATTCACCACCTTTGCTCCATCCACCCATCTATGTGGGTTGGCCTCATCATAGAAGGGTGTGAAATCTGTAACAAAAAAAAAAAAATGGGACTTGCTGTCGGTGAAGCCGTGTTGACTGTGGCTGACCATTGCATTGCCTTTCAGTGGCAACCCAACCTTCAGTTGTTTCCAAAAAGCGAGTGTCTCTGCACTGGATGGTGTATATCTGGCACATGCTCATATTTCATTGAATCACAGAATGGTTTGGGTTGGAAGGGACCTTTTAAGGCCATCTAGTTCAACCCCCAGCAGTGAGCAGGGACACCTTCTGCTAGAGCAAGTTGCTCAGAGTCCCGCCCAACCTGGCCTTGAACACTGCCAGGGATGGGGCAGCCACAACCTCTCTGGGCAACACGTTTCCCGTGTTTCACTACCCTCACAGTGAAGAACTTCTTCCTTCTATCTAACCTAAATCTCCCCTCTTTCAGTTCAAAGCCATCACCCCTTGTCCTACTCCTGCCTGCCATGATAAAGAGTCCCTCTCCAGTTGTCTCACAGGCCCCTTGAAGCACTCAAAGGCTGCGCTAAGGTCTCCCTGCAGCCTTCTCTTCCCCAGGCTGAACCCCCCCAGCTCTCTGCCCTCTCCTCCCAGCAGAGGGGTTCCACCCTCGGCTCATTGCTGTGGCCTCCTCTGGCCCCGCTCCAGCAGCTCCCTGTCTGTGCTGTGCTGAGGAGCCCCGAGCTGAACCCAGCCCTGCAGGGGGGTCTCCCCAGAGCAGAGCACAGCAGAGGGGCAGGATCCCTTCCCTGCTGGTTATTGGTGTTGGTTCTTCCAGAATTATTTTCTGCACAAATAGATGCCTTTTGCCAATAGTTTAATTACCATGGATTATTTTCGGTATCATATTGATGACACGGGTGAGCAGAAGGAAGCGGAATGGGGTTGTCATGACTACTGTGATCTTTCAAATTTTTGTACTTCCATTTAAAAATATCTCCTAATTTTTAGGGATAAAGAAATGTGCCTTGCTGATGGTGAATTGCGGGTCACACTTCAGATACATACTTCAGTTTTCGAAGACATTTTTTCAGGAAATCGCAAAAGGTGCAAAGAAAGAGCATTCACTTGACAACTTAGATAAAGGAAAATCGGGTTAGTTTAATGCTCATAGAAACAGTTGGGTACAATTGATTTTGGTGCTTACACAAATTTCTCTCAAATTGGGTGGTTTTGCTTAGAATATCTCTAGAAAATTTTTTAAATGCTGATAGTTTTTGCTTTAACTGGTAAAGCCCTGTGAGCTTGCAGCTACTACTCATACCAGTAATTTCATTGTTGTGTTTAAATCGATGTAATTCCTTATTTTTCCATGAGTAGATCTTGCAATACTCGTTCCTAACCACAACTAAGGCTTGAGTTTCTCTTGGGGAACTGATTCAGACCTGTAATTACTGCGTAGCAAAGGGAATGCTGGAGTAATTTAAGGTATTTTCAGTCATTCAAGCGGGCAAATTAACTTCTTTATGACTAACGGAGTAAACATATTACTCTAACGCATACGAGTGGGTGTCTTTTGTTTTCAGGGTACATTCATTCCTGACCTTTGTGTTACTTGGACCAGAAACGCGTTGGGGCAGGGAGGGACGCGGCTCCGGATTCCTGTACCACCAGTGCGCTGTCAGCAGTGACCCAACAGGGATCGTTGCACAGGGAGCAACGTGAGGATGGCTTCGACAACAGAGGAGGGATGTTCTATGTCTTAAAATAGGGCCATTTACAAAAATCTTGTAGATTATCTCCAAACAAACATACATGTGATTAGTACCTGTGTAGTTCTGTACAGGATTTAAGTTGGTTTATACCTCTTTGATAGGCTCACTCAGCAGTGACAGCAGTGTTTTAGCTTGTGTAAAACAGCCCAAGCTGAAAGTGGTTTAATTTGTCCCGTTTCTCAGCCTAACAAATGAGTCCTTGCTGAATTGCCTGTTACTGTAGTAGACTCTGCCACTTGTCCCCTGGCTACCTCATCTCGTTCTTAAACTGTCTGGCAATCAGCGTTGGAACTAAACAGTAGAGAATGATTCCACTGCTGTCTCTAACTCTTTTCTGTATATCTTCTGGAGGTTGGTAATTTTGGGTATCCATTTTCTAACAGACTGAAATGTCCTTTCTTGTTTTGGGTCATTAGAGACAACACTGAAAGAATTTTTTTGTGAAACCCAGTTGATATTATTAAGCAATGCAAGCAACAGGGCAAGGAGGCTTGTGGAGCGTTGGATTTTCACGCTGTACTGATTTACCTCCAGTGTAAGCTACATGCAGTTCATTCTTGTGACAGGACAAGGAGTAGTGGTTTAAACTAAAAGAGGGAGATTCAGACTGGATAGAAGGAGGAAATTTTTTACGCTGAGGGTGGTGAGACCCTGGCCCAGGTTGCCCAGAGAGGTGGGAGAAGCCCCATCCCTGGAAACATTCCAGGTCAGGCTGTTTGGGGCTCTGAGCAACCTGCTCTAGTTGCAGATGTCCCTGCTCCCTGCAGGGGGTTGGACTGGATGAGCTTTGAAGGTCCCTTCAACCCAAACCACTCTGTGATTATGCTGAGCAGGTTGTGTCTGAAGTCCCACAACTGAAACATGTAAAAGAGTAAATCTGCAGCAGAGGACATGGGTTTGTAGAAAGTCTAACGGGACTGTAAAGACTCCTGATGATAAAGGTGTTTCTGTGCAGTCTCTCCGTGTACAGAATGTGCTTACAGTTGGTTTTCCAGGTATCTAACGCCAGACAGCAGTTCGGGGTGGTAAGTGCTGATCTTGTCTCTGCCAGCATTCCTTTCACATCCTGTCTATCGATGACTGCTCTCCCCACTACCTGACCACACTTCTCCAATCCATATTCTGTCTTGGCATGTTGGGTTTAAAAGCGCACTTGGCCAGTGCTGTCGATTAATTCCACTTTGCTAAAGGTGTCGATCACAGAGAAAGCAGGAGAGAATTTGAGACTCCGGATTCCCTGCCCTGTACCTGCTTCCTTGATTTCTACTTCTCTGACAGACGTTGCTGCGTAAGAGAACTACCTTGTGGTTAAATGAGCATAATTTTTATTTGAACATGAAAACAGAATTTTGGCAGAAGTTGGCAGCACTAGAAAAATGCTCCTACTTGCCCTGAGCAGGTTGTTTTTTTCCAGGGGGTGTGTGTATATGACAGAGGCTGGAAAAGAGAGGAGATGCGTGTGTGGGCACTGGCAGCAGGCCATACTCTTCAGGCCACGCTCTGTATCATCTCTTCCTTCTTTCATTGCCTTGCAAAATGTATAGGCTTAGATACATAAAATAATACATTTATTTCAAAATCGTGTTAAATGAACTCATCGCAGTCACTCAGCAGTTCTGAACCGCTGCCAAGCACCACACGTCTTGTAAATTTATAGATTTTTTTTTTTTTTCCCCCTCCTCTTGCAAAGGATAAAATACCCTACAGTCAGTGAGGCAGAGAGAAAGCATCTTCCTTCACCCGTAACATACTGGAGCATGAAGAAAGATGCTGAAAGCCAAGATTTCTAATTTGACCCTCCTCCTTAGTGCTTTGGAACGTGACGATTCCTACTCAGGCTGGCTGCTCGCGGCAGGCGACATTATCATTCACCGCGTTGGCAGCTGAGAGCTGCGACGGGGTCGGTAACCGGTTCTAGCGCAGCACGGCTCCTTCTCCTGCGCCGCCAGCTTGGTAGCAAGAACAAGTGAGACTTCTGCTGCTTCCCTTCTAACGAGGTATGAATTGCAGATCAAATGGTAGAGCTTCTTGTTTCTACATGAAGAAATTGTAGTTAACCTCTGGACGTGTTCCAAGCGGGGATATCATTAGATTTGACTCTCTAGCTTCCAACTGTGAAAGCATGCTGATCTGACACAACCAGGGAGAGAACTAAAATACAGATATGTCTCAGAGACAAGGCAGAAGGAACTGTTGGATAATTTAGTCTGACATTTAGGGTATTGCAGATCATTACTTGTAACTGTTACTCCCTCTTTTGAGCTCAGCAACTCATGTTTGACTGAAAAATTAACAGGCGTTTGTGGAATATCTTTTCTGGAAAGGCACGCTGTCTTATTTTGAAGTTACTTAGAAATGAAGATTTCAACATCTCTCCTGGTAATTTGTTCTATTGGTTAAACAGTCTGGGCTTTCTGCTTCTTTCTCGTTGTGTTTTACCGCATTTTGAACTTGAATACGTCTTAGTTTCTAGTTTTCTGTCATTCCATGGGAATTTTAAGCTGGCATAAACTGGCAGAGCTGCTGAAAGAAACAGTCAGCTTCCCCCAGTCGCTTGTTCCTGCTCTGATGCCAGCTGGCATGGCCGGAGCGCTGGCCCCTGGTCCTGGCCTGATCTTCCTACAGCTGTAAGAACCAGTGACAACAGCAGCAAGGTCAGGTTTGTCCAGGGTCAGCACCGGGATCTAGTTCATAGCGCAGCCTCGTGAAGGGTGTTGCTACCAAGGAGGAGGTGGAACAGAGACGGGAGTGAACTGTCAGGGCTGAGAAACGGGTGAAATCCTGGAGGTACTTTCAGCTCTTGGTTCTTGGCCATTTTCTGCTCGAAATAATCACCTTCTAATGGTGGCTCCTGTTGCTCTGGGGGTTGGTCCTCGTGGTGTTAACACCATGACTTCACAAGCAGGTGTACTTAGACCTCTGGCATGCAAAATGCAGTTATTGGACGTAGCAAAAGCGATTCGGAAGCAAATATTGTCAAGGTATTAACACTCATTTTGTTGATAAATTTTTAGAGTCTGTGTTGCAGTAATTGGCAGTGAATACTCAAGGGGAAAAGGCTTTGAACTGTTTTACTAGGGGGCTTATATGAAACAAATTAGTCTCAGTGTTAGTAGGTTGAAAGTGGAAATTCCAGATATGTGAGGACTGTGTTTAGTAAACTTTTTTTTTTAACAAAATAAACTCGGTCTTAAAGATACAAATTGATGTTTATTAGGTAATGGGATGTCTTAAGACCTGGTTGTTGAACAAGATCTAATGCTGATCCAGGTGAACCCCATGGTAAATCAAATGTTTTTTTCTCTCTGAATGTTTGTTTCTCATATGAGAGCATTTAGTAGGAAATCTCTGTGCAGCTCTCATTTCAAAGGCTCTATCATGGTTTTTAGTAAGAGGAGAGTATCATCGACCTCTACAAACCCAAGAGAGATGTATGCGATGCTTGTCTGTGCTTCATCTGTAGTGCGATGAAAGGTGCAGTTTGCTGAGCTGCAGAAGGAAAGAGATGGAGCTCTGAGAAGTGAGATCCCAGGGACAAGTCAAGCCCAGCAATACCAGGTTATCCAGTCTGGGCAAGGGAGTGGCTCCAAACCCGCGCTGTCACCACAAATGCTGTGAGGTTTCTCCCTGTGTGTGCATGTGTGGCTGTGAACTAGAAAGAACACGTACCAGTCTTCTGGAGCATCACGTACTGGTGGTGTTCTCTATATAAGGAAAAAAAAACAACTCTTCCAGATACTGCTGAAAGCGTTAACTGAGGGTTTTTTTTTTCAGTGCTGTCAAAATACTTTTTTTTTTGTTTGCATTGAAGTTTCCCCATGACTCTTACTATAGTGAAAGTTGTTATATAAAACTGTGCTGTATTTTCTTGCCAAAAGATTCCAGTATTGTTTAGGCAGCAGTGTTGAAGGATGAAACACATAGTCCCTGTTTCTCACTCTTCAGCAGGCTGAGCCCGCGTCTCTTCTGGCAGCACAGTGCAAAACCTGCGTTTACTTAAGACTGAAAAGTCTTCCATCTTTTTTTGAGATGGGTTTGGTTTGGGATAATCTGATGGTGCATCACTTCATCAAGAGTTCGTCTTCACAGGTTCTAGCAGGTACACGTGTCCCTTTACACAGGAGAACCGATGAACCCACTTGTAGAGGCTGTTTGCCACGAGAACTCTGTTCTTTATCCTTCCACTTTGGCTTAAGAGCTCCAAGTCTGCTCCCAGTCACACGTGTCCTAAGGTTGTCCTACTGCTGCACCTCATCTTCAGTTGTCTTTGTTTCTACTTGACTGAGCCTCCCAGCCCTGTCACCTGTCTTCTCATTTCCCTGCACACTGGTCGGCATGTGGTCTTGAGCAGTCATGACCAAGACTCTTAGGTCCTGGTCATTCTTTTTACATGTCTTGTATAAATTTTTTTGTTGTTGTTGAATCTGTTAAACTTGCTTGGCTAAAACTTTTTTGGCCACTTGTGATTTTTATAGGGGAAATGCCCATCTTCCTCATTTAAAACTCTCCCTTCAGGTGTTTGTTGAAGACAGAAAAGGGTGGCTGTGCTCTGTTTCAGTATTCTTTGCACGGGCATGTATTCACCCGGCAAAGCTGCAGTACAGCAAAGTTGTCATGGTCTTCACTGGAGGTGGAATCGTTGAAAGGCAGCTCTGCAGTCTGATTTAGATGTTTGTACTTCAAAACAATTCTAAGAGAAAGATGTCTCTTTATTTGCCAAACGCTTGCAAGTAAACCTTAGAAAACACACCACAGTAAAGATCAGATAATTTTCTTCACAACATAGGGCCTTCGATGTGAAAAGATGGGAATCTTGCCAGCCATAGGAGTTTTCAGGAGATTGCTGCTATTTCCCCTTTATTATATTTCAAATAGTAAACCAGAAAATTATTGACAAGCTTTCTCAAAAAAAAAAAAGGTATCCAGGTTTGACACATCTTGCTAAAACACTATTTAGCTTCTTTTCTAGTGGAAAATAAAGGGTATGAGAAGGGAGTATCAGTAAATAGCACCGACATAGATTTCACTTCAGAAAGAGTCTCAGAAGAGTGAGTCGCTACTGGAACCGTCCTCAGCTGCCTCTGGAGGCAGTGGGAGGCTTTAACCTTATTTACCCAAGAGGGCAGCGCTACTCTTAGCAGTACTCGGTGCCTCTCGGATCCACAATATACGTACTTAAAAACCATTCAGAATATTGAATTAAAAGGAAGTCTTGTACCTGGTAAAAGCTGTCCCGGTGCCTCCTTCAGATGCTCGAAGTACGATTATCAAGAAAACGTCGCCTAAGGAATCGCTAAGGAATGGGGCGGGAGCTGTGAATCAGCAAATTTTGAAGACTTTTTTAAAATTAAAAAAAAATGTTATTAGAGAAACCACAATTTTAAAATTAATGGTCGGTAAGGATTCCAAACCTATTATTTCAGCTGTAGGTGAAACCAAGACCAGAACAAAGAACTTTGCGCTAAGATGTGGTTGTAACTTGAACGTACCTTGCTGACGTAAACTAAAGAGGGATTTCCACGGAGGAAACACGGGATTAAGAACTCAGGTCACTTTAATTTGGGTTTTGGCAATCTGACCTTCCTTAGACCTTTTGGAAAATGCCAGTGTAGGGTGTGTCTTGAACGGCGTTTGAATCACTTGTGTCTTTGCTCACTGCAGTGGCAGGAAGGTTCCCTGTTGTGCTGTCCTGGTTACCGTGTTCTCCGTCAGGTGCGGGGCTCTGGTAGGAGGGAGATTTTACGTTCCTTGCAAGCATCTGAGCATATTCCTGGGAGGTGGCTTTTGAGGGGAGGAGGTCAGAAAGGAGCCTGCGTCAGGAGTGGAGACTAAAGAGGAGAAAACGAGCAGTCTCAGTAAATGCTAAAGCACGGAAACAAAGACTTTCCTTCAGGGATGTGTAGGGATTATGCAAAATTTGGTTGTTAATGGATTGAGAACAAGCCTGGGGAAAAAAAAAAAGAAACCACAGTAGACTAGGAGAGTTACTTAAAAGTCTTTTATTCATCCTGCTTTTAGTTTTACTGTTGAAGAGTTCCATGTCTTATGTATTGTTCTAACAGTGCCGGGCTCTGGAGCTCACAGTGCTTTTGGCGTGTGGATGCTGCTCGTTCTGCAGAGGAGCGCAGGCAGCTCCTCCTGCACTCAGTGACTCAGGGTCTCGTCACGGTGGTGTTAGAGACAGGATGTGAAGCTGAAGGCAGCCCTGGGCTCGGGGGGCTGAAGCTGGAAGTAAGCAAAGACACGCGTCCTCTGAAGACTTGAGACAGAGGATTTTATTTGTATTTTGAAGAGACAGTAGCACAGAAACATTCTCAAGTCTAGAAAAGTGCTGCAGAGAGTGTGACATCTTTCTTCAAAGGGTTGGCCAAAAACTCGGCGAGTGGAGCTCGTTGTTGATCCAGGTATCTTTGTAGCATCTGAGTGGGATGAATATTATAGAACCTAAAAGAAATAGAAGTCAGGCACTGGACTGGTGTCACGGCCCCAATGCACGACCTTTGTCTAGAGGGAGCCCAAGAACCGAGTCAAATCCCTAGCTAGGCGGAGCCTGAACTGGGATCGAGAAGCTTGAGCAGAGGGCACACGGCAAAGATAAGCCACTGCACAGGTGGGGTTGCTCGCAGAAACAGAGTATCTGAGAGTAGGTGTTAAGGTGAATATGTTTAATAGAAACTTATCTGACAAAGGGTTCCAAAATACAGAGAAAAGAAAAAAGCAAGCCCTCTCTTACAGCCTTTGGAATAATGTACTTGCTGTGAGATGATAGGCCTAGGGAATAGATGCGGTAGCTCCATCACCTTCTACAGGCAAAGACTCTAGAAGTCCATTTATTGAGAGGTATCTTTAGAAGGGCATAGGATTTTAAAGTCAAGATCGAAGAAGCCTTGCAGCACAGCTTCTGGAATAATTTCAGCGTGGTACTGCTCTGAGAATAGGGCAAACAAAAATGGGAGGCGTTGGTGCATGTTGAACTGGGTGTCCTGGGTTTGGAAGCATCTCTGCAGGTTGAAAGGACCAACACTGGGGGTTTGGTCATGTGCCAGATTTTGTCTGGAGCAATGATAGATGAGCACTCCGTTGTCGTTGTAGATAACGTTCTTCTGTCTGCCCTATGAGAAACAACAAAATGAGACCATGGACAGAGTGAAATGAAGTGTCAGGATGCCTGAGGCAGGGAAGAAAAATCTGCCTTTCCTCAAAAACACCCATCGCCATTTGTATTAAAAGGGTCGTTTTGAGGCCTTGCAGGCTCAGTCTGAGACACTCGAGCAGACTGGGAAAGAGAAGAGGTTTCTTCTGTGTTAACAGGACATGCAGGAGATGATACCTGTAATTTTGAAGGCAGAGGGAGAATGCTCTCCGTATTCCACAGTATTTTGGCATGACACTTCTGCAGGGGGAATCCCTACAGGATACAGACCAAAGCAAACCTGATGGACTGAACGGGGGGCAGGTCCCGGAGGGTGGAGGTCGATGGTGAGTGTACGCTGGGCTGGTGGGACATGGGAGTTGAGGAAACTCCTGTTCCTCCCGTTTCATCCAGAAATGATGAAACAGGTCTCGCTTTTGGAACTGCTGGGGAGTGAGGGAAAGAAAACGCGTGTTCTTGTCAGCACCTCTTTCAGAAACTGGATTCGTAAAGGGGCAAGTTACATGACTGAAAGGGACGTGCAGGAGGAAGGAAGGAGAAACTGCAGAACCCACCAGGAGGGAGGCAACCTGTACAGGACTGCTTAAACGTGCTTTGTCTGGAGTGGGACTGGATGAGAGGGGGAAGAAGGGAGAGAAGGAAAATAGTTTCCTACGCTACTTTTTAATCAAGCAAGCGATTCAAGAAGGCGAGAAAGAGGGAAGGCAGCGGTACAATTTGGTGGTTGTTCAGTAATTTAAAAGATGAGGTTTAAGTGGTTCTGAGGTTTACCGTGACTTTGGAAGCGCCTGGCAGGAGCGGAGTGCTGGAAGGGAGGACTGGGAGGGGTGGAGGAGGGAGGACTGTGGCACGGGAAGGGACGGACACGTAAGCAGTTGTTTTCTGCTGGGTGCAGAGCGAGCTGTGTGGTGGTGGTGCACCACCCGGAAATGTCCTGAGAGCAAACTGACGGAGAGGACCTGCCCTGGAAGGACAGAGTGGGCACTGGGGAGATGGTTCATAAACCCTTTCATCTCTGTTAGCTCACTTCAGGGTTTTTTTTTCTGTGAAATAAATACATATTTACTCTAGTTTGTTGTAATAAAACTCAGCTCCAGAATTAACGAACATTCTTGTGGCTTTCAGGTGTCTCCTTAAGGAAAGGTGCAGGCAGATCCACCTCCACAGCCCCATCTGACTTGAGGGCCTGGCAGACAATTTGTTAATACTGCAAATCAAAATATTTACATGGGAGTGAAGTCTGAGAAATCGTCCTTAGCTCCGACATATTCGTAGATCCTCCCTGTCTTCCATGCGACAGCCTCTGGGCGCAGGAGTGACCATTTGCGTGATTGATAGTTCTAGGGAAAATTATTTTCCTAAGGCTTACTGTTAACCTCTTTTTGGTTAAGAAAGTGAAAATGGGAAAACAAAAAAGATTTTTTGAAAAATGTAAATTCATGACTTTGACCAGTGACAATAATTGTAATTGGGTTTTGCTTTGGTTTGGTTTTGTGGACTGTATTTTTTTGTAGGTTATTTTAAGTGCAAATGATCAGCTTTTAAAATAATGAGGAATCAGGGAAAGGGCAATTTTCTGTATTTTTAGGCAAGCCATATTGAATGCAGAAGTAGATGCTTTGCTAAGCTTGCAATTGTGTTTTGAGCAAACAAAACTTTCCTAGTTTTAATGGCTAAATGAAGTTGGAAGCATTTTTCTGTATGATACAAAATACAGTGATTCAGCATTCGCGATGAGACCTATTTATAGTTACTCTATTTTTATTCAAAGCAAAACAATAGCACTGAATTTCAGGCAGTTTGACGAGACGCTTCGGAAGGTCTTTACTGAAGCTGAGGAAAATCTCATATTGCTTGATCTTGAAAGCTGAACTCGTGAGCTCCTTCGGCATCAACATTTCAGTGCTGTCCTCCTGAAGGTGGAATTCAGTGCTGTGCTGGAAAGCTGCAGAAGCCGAGTGTCTCTGAAGCCTCTCTTGTATCCGCCGTTAAGGGGCTATCGATGCTCGCTGTGCTTTATTTCTGAAGAATCGAGCGATATAATTAACCTCTGTTAATTTTAACCATCTCTTTCAGGTTTTCACCACCGTTTTGTTACCCTGCTGCCGCAGCTGACGCGGATCCAAATGCCGTGGCTACAAAGGCTTGTTACTTCCTCATGCTGGATCCCTCAAATCCAAGAGCTACTTGGCAGTTTCCAAGGCAACCACCTGTGGAATAATTAAAAAGGATGAAGTGTTCGTGTGCCAGATAGAGGGAATTCTTGCCTGGAGAGAGCACTTCATCTGTCCTGAAGAATCAGATGTGTTGCTGCCAGCAAACTTCAGGTAGTACAATTAAAAAGTACTGATTTATTTTCTGAAAGGTACCGGCAGGTTGAGTAGGAGCAGCAATCCTAAGATGACTGAATACTATTCATTTAAGAAAACCACCATGGATCCTTCTGTGTTATTTTCTGGGGTATATTTAAACAGACAATCTAGAAGGATGGTGATGGAGAGGCAATGTGGGTGAGCAGTGTTCCGTGTCAGTAAAACAGTAGTGTGAACTGTTCTGCGCTTTACGCCGTCTTTCCTCACAGATGATTTTGAGCTGGTAAGGACTAAAATGGAGTATACATTAGTGGGAGCATAAATAGAGGAAGTGCAGCCTTCATGCCAAGTACACGGAGATTTCTTTGGCATTCAGTGAGGTGATAGATATAAAAGGAATGTAGGAGTGGGCTCACTGCAAAATGACAGTCAGAATCGAGAATCAAACTTTATCCTGTAGCTTAAAGGGTGTGCAGTGATTCAGCTGGTGTGGAAATTGAACTGATACGCAGGTTTAGCAGCAGCTAAAAAGCGTTTTGCAGACCACGTTCCCAGCTTCAGAGCTGAAATTGCATGGTGGAGAAAGCAAAAGGTGAGTGAACGAACCCTTTTAGAATACCAGAGTAAAGCAAAAATAGCAAATTTGGTTCTGGAAGTTTGAAATGCTGCTACCAAAGTTGATGGTAAAGCTGTTAAGCTTTAGCTAATTGGAAAAGTCCTTCTGGAAGTATAATATGTTACTGGATGTATCTGCTTATTGCATGTTCCTTCTCTGCCAGTCATTCAAATATATTTGAATAGAAGAATATTCTTCATTTCTGCCACTGAGGTTAAACGGAGAAAGCCACATTCACGTTCTTCCCATAGTCCGAATAACTGCTCACTTAAGTCTGGGCACCTAGCTTGCTGCTTTGTAGCGTTAATTTTAGGCGTGATGCTTTTGAGTAGTTTATTTTAAGCAGAAAAAGGATTTCTAAATTTTGAAGTGGAACTATTTGGGATGCCATCTGGACTTTACATAATAAATTTTTACTGCCAAAATGTTTGTGGGATTCTGTTGGGATGTGGATGGGACTTTGCATTCCATCCCTTCCACAGCACAAGAGGATCATTGTTTCTTAGATACGGTGGGTCCAAGAAGAAATAGGAATTGGGTGGTGGCAGCTTTGTGATTTGAGGGAATGCAAATAGAACCTGTCCAGTAGCTGCTGTTACCTTTTACTGCTGTTACAGACTTCCAGAAGCTGATACTTGTAGCTACCGAGTACAACTGCATTTTTCAACGCTAATACTTGATTTCCAGTTCATCGGTTCATTGTCACCATAGCTTAACTGCCAAATTGATTTTCTTTTCGAAGTAATTCTTCAGACTGTTCAGTTCCTTTCAGTGTGGAGTTCAGGAAAATGTTTTTGGAGACAAATACTGTTTCCACATATGAAAGAAGTGTGCTGGCAAAGTGTCTGCACGGTAAAGACAATGCAAAACTGAGACACAGTGTGAGTAGAGGAAGGGTGGTCAGTGTGTGTGGATCCACATCTTCTGCTTTCTAAGAAGCTTAAGTAACTCTCCAAGATGAAAGCAGATAGTTGTGAAAGTGCAGGGTTCCCCTGAGTGTACACAGAGGAGAAGTTTCATCTTGAACACATCCAGAAAACGTACTAAATAATCCAAGTACTTCAGTTTTTTCTGTTTTACCTCGTACTGTGGGTGAGATGCTTCTCCTGAAACCTCTATTTCTAGGCGGTGGTGAAAAGCAGGTAGGATGAACAGCTCCTTGAAGGTACCTATTCCAGACCCCCTTGAAAGGGGTGACTTACCTCTCAAAAGGTACCTCTAGAAAGGACATTGGACCCTGGCAGTTCTTACAGACTTCACAGTCAAGCCCGTGGTTGAGTCTCAAGGATACTGGAGAGCCCCATGGAGTTTGTTAACATAGTTTCTAACAGAAATAAAAACACACGTGCTAAATTTAGGCAGCTGGACTGTGTGAAAGAAAATGCAGTGGCTAGGCAGAATTGATTTCTAATGTTCTGTATTTAGCTTATGTTTTAATAGTCATTATCCCTGAGAAGTTTCACAGGCTGAAGGGGAGTGGAAACTTAAATTTGTTCAATAATTTTAGCTTCTTAAAGTGATTCAGTACATGTCAACATAGAAGTTGATATTCTAGCCTTGGCTGTTAGGAATTAGTGCTATATGCACCCACAGAAAGTAAATTTTCTTTGTACTCCTCTTACTGTAGCAGAAGATTTACGTTATGCTCCATGTTGGAGTAATACGAGGAAAAACGTGGGAAACAGAGTATTTTGATTCTATTTTTCCCCTATTTCTACACTGTCAAAACAACTGTATCAAGAGTCAGTGGTTGTGCAGGTCGTCCACAAGTGTCATTAACACACCCGTTAATTTTGTTAAGCAGGTAGTACTGTTTCCTAGAACTGATAACACTTTGTTCTTGTTGCTTGGAAATCCAGGTCGCTTCTCAGGTTGGGGTTTTTCAAAGGGATTTTTTCCTTCTGACAAGAGGAGCCTGGAGTGAAAATGTAGAGGAAATGTAGGGAAAGAGCAATAAGCAGCAAGTCACCTTCCCGTTCTTGGTGTAAGGATCTCAAACAACAGATGGACCCTTTTGCCTACGCTTTATTTTGGAGACCTGGTACCTACATCTGTGGAGGTTTTAGGTTTTATCAGGCTGGTCAGACACATCAAGTGTTTCATTAAGATGTTGTAGAAAAGATTTTCACCTTCCCAGAGAACAAGAATGGTTTAATAGTTTTGCAGATAGAATTACTTGCTAGGTGATAGAGCTTATGCTTGGTCACAAGATCCCTTTCTCCCCACCAGCTAGTACTGCTGTGGGTTTTGGATGTGTTTTTTCAGTGTAGATCAGAAGACACTCCCTGCCAGATAATGCAGGAAGTCCAGAACAGAATAAAAAGGTCAGTCCACTTTATCTAAGGCCAGTTTAATGCTCTTTAGAAGCAATGAAATAACTAATAAAATACTATCTTTATTTAGCAGTAGAGTTGTTTGTGTTAATCTATGTACAATTCCTCCTTTGTAATTGGAATTCCTCCTGTTAGGTTGTATTTCTTTGCCTCTTCCTGCTATTAAAAAGTAAAAGCAAGACTTTAGAACTACAGGATCGTATTTGGTAGAGAGGTGGAATGGGGCTTTAAGTCACTGTTCGCAGTGAACGGTTGGATGTTTGTAACAGACAAGGAGGAGGTGCATTTCTTAGGCCTGTTTATACCTGTGCTAGACAAAAGGGCTCAGAGAGAGGTAGTGAGTGGAAGAGAGAGGAGCAGCTGTTCTCGTACACCCATCTGGAGCAGTAGTTTGTCTCCAGCAATGGCCAGAGGTGGGTAACTGAGGAGCACAGGATCAGAACAAGAATACAGCATCCTATTTCTGCATACTCCTCACTCTCTGGACACCTGTAGTACAGGGGTTTTCTGAGCTGGCTGTCTTTGACAAAGCCCGTTGAGTGAGGAACCATTATTCTTTTGTTAAGTTTTGAATGTGAACTCCATTTCAAATCTGCTTCTTGTACTGGAAGAGACATTAATAATTCATCCCTATGTACTATCTCCATGACAATCAGAATTTTCTAGACCTCACCGTGCTCCCAGTGTTAGAGTCAGGTCAGAGCCCCTTGACCTATACATGAAGGTAGGACCATTTTCCCCACCCCCAGTTACCCTACTTCACACTGAATGTCCCTGAGATGGTTCATGAATTTCACTCCTGAATTTCATGGATGTATTTTCCTGTCCGGTTGGTAATCTGTGCCCAGGCCTTTTCAGTTTTTCCTACTCATTCACTGTCTTCGCTACTGTGAATAACTTCATATCATCAACAGATGTTGTCATCTCACTGTTGAGGCCTTTTCATGTCGTTTATGAGTTCATTGAAGAGCGCTGGGAACAGATCCCAGCACAGATCCCCGTGAAAAGAAGAGCTGAAATGGCACGAAGTCCTGCCAAAAGCAGGAGCGGGTCTGCCCGCTTTTGCGCATGACGCAGTTCAATTTGTAGTAAATTCCCTGTGTTTTGGTACATTTACAAATGTTGGAGCCATTGTAAAAATTTCCGTAGGAATGGATAATTTCCTAGGTAAGATAGGGCATCGTTCTGCGACTGCGTGTTTTGTAACTTCACCTTTGGAAAAGGTCCGTCGGGGAAGGGATTCGTCTTTTTGGGGGGTTGAGAGTGATTGCCTCAGTGTGTGACAGGGCCAGACCTGCTAAATTCACCACATCACAGCTCTCGTTTGCTGGGGTTTTATTCCCAAAAGCAGCCTGGGTGGAACTTACTGGTTTATCCCTCTCTGTGTAGAGAAAAGAGAAGGGAAATGAAGCGATTGAATAAATCTCCACAACCATAAATACCCCCTGATTTTAGATGATTAAGTGTAGGAAATTATCTGAGCAGTAGAACTGTTCGGTGTCCTTGTTTTCTGATGGCAGCAGAACAAACAGCTAACGGAGTGTTAAGAAAACTGGGTCGGATCAAAAGGACCTGTTGCTTTAAAAAATTTTTCTGATGGTATCCTGCAGCTGCAGCTCAGGGAGGTGTGTGAGAACAGGGAACATACCTAGTTCTGCTTCTCATGGCATGGTCACGCATCCTTCCAGCAACCTGCCGTTCGGGAGTTCTGAGCCACAGGCTGCATCGCAGCTCTGTGTTTGCTGCATGGATTTGCTCAACATGAAACCATTTTGTTGTTTGTGTTCTCCTAGAGCTGTGAATTGTGCAGGGGATGTGTCTACCCTGTGAAAAATTCTTTTTGTTCCAAAGCATTTGTGTGATAACCCTGTCTCTTGCTTGGATAGTGCTTCTGTGTACGTAAAATCAGAGTGGTTTGGGTTGAAGGGACCTTCAAAGCTCATCCAGTCCAACCCCCTGCAGGGAGCAGGGACATCTGCAACTAGAGCAGGTTGCTCAGAGCCCCAAACAGCCTGACCTGGAATGTTTCCAGGGATGGGGCTTCTCCCACCTCTCTGGGCAACCTGGGCCAGGGTCTCAACAACCTCAATGCAAACCATTTCTTCTTTTTATCTAATCTCAATCTCCCTCTTTTAGTTTAAACCCATCACCCCTTGTCCTGTCCAAACAGCCCCTGCTCAAAAGCCCCTCCTCAGCTTTCTGACAGACCCCTTGAAGCACTCAAAGGCTGCACTAAGGTCTCCCTGGAGCCTTCTCTGCTCCAGGCTGAACCCCCCCAGCTCTCTCCCCTCTCCTCCCAGCAGAGGGGTTCCACCCTCCCATCATTGCTGTGGCCTCCTCTGGCCCTGCTCCAGCAGCTCCCTGTCTGTGCTGTGCTGAGGAGCCCCAAGCTGAACCCAGCCCTGCAGGAGAGTCTCCCCAGAGCAGAGCACAGCAGAGGGGCAGGATCCCCTCCCTCAACCTGCTGCCCACGCTGCTGGGGATGAGCCCAGGACACGGTTGGCTTCTGTGCTGTGAGCGCACGTTGCCATCTCATGTCCAGCTTTTCGCCCACCAGCACCCCCACGTCCTTCTCTGCAGGGCTGCTCTCCAGCCCTTCATCTCCAGTGCGTGCTGATACTGGGGGTTGACCCAACATGCGTGCAGGACCTTGCACTTGGCCGTGTTGAACCTCATGAGGTTCACATGAGCCCACTTACTGAGCTTGTCCAGGTCCCTCTGGATGGATCCTGTCACCTGCACCACTCACCTTGGTGTCATCTGCAGACTTGCGGAGTGTGCAGTGGAAACCCCTGTAGGATCTCTCTTCAGCCCTTTCTTTTGTGGTCAAGAGGAATCTTGTGTGATGTCATCTCTCCTCTGGTGCAAGCTGCTCCCTAGGTCTCCTCTTCACTGTTCCACCCCCTTTCTCAGGTGGGGGGACCAGAACAGTGTGCAGAGTTTAGGGTCCGAACATGATGTAGATGAATGCAGTGTCACAGTGTCACATTGCTGCTTCCTCTCAACGGTCTGTTCCCTTCCTGATAACTCCTTAAATCATGTTTGCTTTTGCACTGCTCCTGTTACCAACCCCTGTGAAAATTGTATGTTCATAAAGCGATCGACAGTGACTTCAAGGTCTGTCCTAATCAGGAAAAACTCATTTAGAACCATCATTTTCTCTGTGCAGTTAGGTATTTTTTCTCCAAACGCAAGAGCCTTGCATTTATCTCCTTGAATTTGATCTTTTGTTTTCTCTCCCAGCCACGCTCTGCAATAACCAGCTGGAAGAAAGGACTGAGGGTAACTGCTTCGATGCACTTAATGCTTCGTCTTTAATAGACCCGTGACCTCACATCGTTCCTTTTCAGCATAATTTGTGGTTAAGTTAAAGGAGAAAGGCCTGACTTGATCTGTACAGGAGCCCACTTGTATGTATGTGCATAAATGTATCCATGTTCTTAGCATGTTAATTAACTGATGATGAGTAAGACCTTCCTCCTCACTCCCCTACAGCTGAGTTTGCTTTAAGAGCTTTTGAAGAAGTTGGTAATTTTGGGGGACTTCCAATATCCAGTTAATCAGAGCTCCTTCAGAGCCCTACTGTGTGACCTGCGTGTTGCGGTCCATCAGTTGGCATTTAGAGGATTTTGGTTTTCTTAGAAATCGGGCCGAGCACACGTGCTCCTGGCTGGCTTGTTAGTGGTCACTTAAGTCCCCAACCAACCGGGGAGGATCCTCTTCCCTCATCTGCTCTGCAGACAGCCTCCAGTGCTGGAAGTTCCCTGAGCTGTTACATACCGAACAGTGAATTCGTCTGGGTTTTCATGCGGCAAAGAAGGAATTTGGAGGTTTTTTCCCCCTCCCCATGGCTTTGTCTTGTTGAACATGGCTCTTACCTGTTTATCACCGTTTGACCCAGCAGACCCTCTAATGAGCTTCATCCCTGGCAGTGCAAAGGGAATGGTTGGACTTGATGATCTTAAAGGTCTCTTCCAACCAGATGATTCTGTGATCCCGCTGGTGTATTTGATGACATTTTGTCCTCACACATCAGTTCTCAATATTATTTTTTTTAGCTTGAAATACAACACTTTTGCCTTTACTTTGCTAAAGGTTCTATTTTTTCCAGGCATCCTAGTATGACTTCCTTTTTGAAGGGCATGATTTGCCTGCTTTCTTAGTTCTATTTTTCTTTATGCTGCACTTACTGTGTTCTTCCCTGTTCAATATGGGGTCTTCAGCAAGCAGTCAGCCCTTAAAAACTTCACCTTTTTGCCTGTTCTTCTTAAAGATGCATCCCTTTTCCTTAATCTCAGAATACTTGAGGCTGGGAGAGACCTAACAAAGGTCATCTGGTGCAACTCTTCTACTCAGGCAGGGTTTTTTAGTTGCATAAGTAAAACTGGCGAAAACTCATGTTTCAAACACTAATCGGTAATGCAGCCACTGCAGCGCTGAAGATCCTGGGCACAGTTCAGGATTGGATCAAGCCTTGCTCCTGTCATGGGTTTTCAGAGTTGTTTGAAGAAGTGCTAATTAGTGGTGTCTCAAAAACGTGGTGTTTTCATCCCACTGACAATACTGAGAATTGATCTGTTTCTCTGCAATCCTGCAATTCGGCCACCTGAATCTCAAGAGGTGATGTTTGTCACTGAGGACCATCAGCTACCTTCATAGGGACATGATTATGTCATCTTCCACTTCAGGCTGGAACTGGGAGGCCTCTGTCCTGATGATGAACTTGGTTTTGTCTCTCTCTTATTTTTTTTTCTTACTGTGCTTTTGTTGATAGGAAAAGAGTTTGAGCTTCATTGACGCACTTTGAGATACTCAAGCCAGCCAGATGATGTGACACGGGTCCTACCAGAAAATTTCTCCTTATGGGCTTGTGGAATATTCTACCCTAACCAAAATGACACCAGACTTAACTAATACCCACCCTGTTATTTCAGTCTTCTGAACTGGTGAGCGTTCTCACTTGTAGAGAGTTGTCACTCTGGCGTTCGAAGAGTGGTCCAGTGCAATGTGGTGAAAAAACAAGGAGGAGGTTTGCAGCGTGTGTTTGAGAGAAACAAAGGTGGAGTTTGTGAGTGACCTAAAAGGGTAAAAATGAGAGTGGAATTTAAAATTAAACATACTTTAAAGGTTAACGTTGATGGCGAGGAACAGCTTGGTGTGACTTGGGTGGCTGGTAGTTTTGCCAGTTTTTCCTCACTCACTTAAAAGTAAATAGACAAGTGAAAAGTCTGCAGCCTGGAGATGGAACCGTCTGTTGCTTGAATTTCTAGCAATACATCTTCCATTCCAGTATTGACACTGCAAGGGCTCCAGGAGGTCTGGAGAAACCAGTAACAATGATACTTAAAGTATTTTTTGTGTGATGGAGGTGTGAGGTGATGGAGTTGCTCGCGGTGTCAGACTCACTGGTGACCAGCCGGTCCCAGTGTAAACCATGATGTTTGCAGTGCTTCACTGTAGCCCTCTATGAACCGGACAGTTTCCTTAGAGTCATGGAGAGAACGGTGTTGCCAAAGAGCAGCTCTTCGATAGCCACGACAGGGTGGGCTCTGCTGTCCTCTGGAAGTGCCCATCTCCACAGTGGTTGTAGAAAGAGCTTAAATGAGTGAGGAAACCCCCGACATTTTCAACAGAAACTGCGTGAGATGAATCTGTGCTAAAAGGTCAGATGTAATGTGTGTGTTACCACTTTCTGAGGGTTCCGTATGGTCAGTGGTAATGCTTCAGTTGAGCTGGTTTTGAGTTTTTAAGATGACTTTGTGTCAGTTCGGAGTTATTAATACACTACCAAAAAAAAAAAAAAGCAACCCAAACTCTTTTGAGTGTATCTTTTAGCATATTAGTTGTTGGTGATTGTTCATCCAAACGGCTGATCTGACTCGCTGGAAATTTTGTGGTGCTTTACCCTCGGCATTACGAGAGCGCATGCTCATGCTGCGCTGTGTGTGGGTGAACGGACAGCACTGCCTGAGTGTGCAAACACGGACCTGTCAGCAGCCTTCGGGCTGAGGTTAATGAACTTTTTCTGTTCCCTTTTGTTCTGTCTGCAGCTTCCTCAGTTTTGGGCTCTGCCAACTGGTCTGAAAACTATGTAGATGACATCATGTAGCGCCGGGGCTTATTTCAGCTGAGTGGTGGCTGGTCTCAGTTTCTGACAGGTTGGAAATGCTCTTCTGCCCACCAAACGATGCCAAGGCCAGGGCTGAGAGCAGGTGATTGCTTCAACAGTGACGCTCACTGATGTCTTGCTGTTGTGTTAATTTGGGGAAAGATAATATTTTCTGGAGGACTGAAGGATGCTGAGAGCGTGCTGTTAATTTGTTCCCACCAAACAAGCGTGGACTGAATACAAATGCTCAGGAATGGTGTCAGGGCAGAGAAGATGAGGGGTGTTTTCAGTTCATGCCTGCCAAGAATTAAGAAAAATTAACCCTAAATTTTTGTGGTTTGGGAGAACACTCACTGGAGGAGTTGTCTGCTCCCCACGTGAGGGCTGTGCGGAGTTCTTGGGGTAACCGTTCTGAAATGAGGTTCATGGATAGTTTGCAGAGGGATGGTTCAGCTCCTTGGGGATATAGTAACCTGTAGTTCAGTTCTTGAGCACTTCTCACGATTCTCAAGAAAGTGACCACGCAGTCCTTGCTCAGGCAGAAATCTCGCTGAAATCAATGATCAGGATTTGTTGTTGTTTCTGAAAAAAAAAAAACCAGAGGAAGTTTACTCTGCACTCTCTGAAGTATGAGGCAGGAGTACTCAGCAATCAGCGAATAATCAGTGTTTATTCAGAGAGTTTTCTTCAAATTGTCTGTTTTCACCTTCTGTAGAGTCCTGAGGTTATTTCAGGAATGATGTTTCTAGTGTTTCAGCAGGATTTCCCATTCTGCTGAGGTGTTGGCAGTGGTGCAGTGTGTGTCTTGTTTACAAGAACCCCTTTTCAGATGCAAATACCATCTCTGCAGATCTTCAGAGCTCTGGTTCCTCACCTGACTTGCACTGTGAGAGGTGTTATCCATCTAAATCAACTGGATTAAGATGGATCTCATCTGGATATCTGATTTTCAGAGCTGAAGTGAGAGGAGATTTACTCGGAGTTACTTAATTGCTGGAATAATTTCCAACAGCAAGTAGTAGGATCTACTCTCCTTGTTATCATCGTCATTCTAAACAGACTTAGACTTCCTTCATAGTTGTTACTTCTTGGCGCTCTGCCATCAAAAGCATTCTGAAGGTAATGGTGCGAAGGAAACTTGCTCCATGTGGAGGGGTATTTGTGTTGGTAGAAGAACATCAGCATCGTCGAGATTTTGGTGTAAGTCACTTGAAAAAAAGCTTGCTTTGGTATATAAGCAATTTTTTAGAATGATACAGCTTCTTTCCCTTGAAGCTCTTCCAACTTAAAAGAATACACATTGCCACATGCTGCCATAATAGCATGATACTTAGTAATGATATTAAAATATAAATGAAGAGAACAGCATTTTCAGGTTTAAATTCTGTAGAGGGATCCATTTTGGATCCCTTTTTCACTCCACAGAAGCCCTAAGTTTCGTTGTACCACATGGCTATGCGTAACGGTTTGGAGGCTTTGGGTCTGAAATCGGGATGAAGAGGCTAAGGATGAGAGAAGAGGAACTTTGGCAGTTCTCGTGCCTGGGAAAGTGTTTGGTGAGCAGACAGTGAAACTGCTGTCGCAGAAAACACATCACTGAGGTTTAAAGGCTGCATATGTGCTGTCCAGTTTGGTGTGGGACTTCATGGCAGAATCGGCCTGTCGTTGGTCATGGACACTTTAGGTTAGGTGGGGGATCGCTGGTAGGTTGTTGGTGCTCGATGCGGAAACAAGTTGTGCCTCTATGAGTAAACTAAGCATGATGTAGTGCGTTTGAGTTGTCCTGTGGTCATCCACAGCGAGCTCATGGACACTGCTTGGCCAACTAACATTCCATGCACTCTGAGGACAGCAGGAGGCCAGCTCTGTTGCCAGGGAGTATCTGGGTGACACCCCGTGCTGGTGGCAAAGACCAGCTCAGCTGCTGGGGTGCAGCTTAGGCAGTGACGCTTGCCCTCAGTGCCCGAAACAGGACTTCTCCCTTTTTTTTTTTTTTTTTTTTTTTTTTGGTCACAGGTAACTTTGTGCCCGAAGTTTCGCCTACAGCAAACTTCTCTAAGCAGCTCAAGAAGTTCGGATACTGAATTGGACGTCCAGCTTATCTGGTGGCTTTCAGAGCTGTAGCCAGAAGTTCACAGTTGTCTTTACTTCTGCTACTTATTTTCAATAACTTGAAGACACAGCACATTTAAGTATTAGATAGAGTTTGGACTTTTTTAACGTGTGTGTTAATCTTTTCAAGTCCACTTGTGTATTTGAACAAAATTTGTGGACGTATAAACATGTTGTTTAATTGTGAACAGGTAGTTAAGATGCCTCCTCCTGATGTTGCATTTGCGAAGGAAAATGTTAAGTCTCCCAGCTAGTTCTTTCCTGAAAGCTGTTTTGGGCCAGAGTCACAATGAGCTTGAAACAATAAGTTGACAGAGCTGTATGTTGCTGTCGTTTGTGGGGAAGTGCTCCTGCAGATTTTATACTCTGTGGTGATTTGATAGTGGTTGATGCAGTGATCTCACAAGGAAACATCTCAGTTTAGTTTATGTGTTTCATTAAAGCCATAGATATTAATTTTAGTGATAACATCAGGTACTTGTAATCTTGAAAATGCTGGAAAACTGTGATGGGAAAGAGTATTTTTTCCCCTCTGTAAAGACGACCTGACAGGAATGCACGGAAACTGTTGACAACATTCCTGACTGAGTATTCAGGCACAATTAGGCCACTGGTATTCCAATAATTGCTAATTAATGAGACTTCATAAATAACATTTGGAGTTCTATGTGCCTGCTGGGGTTTTTTTTGAGGGGGGCGGGGAGGAATGCCAGACAAATCTCAGGCATTGCTGTGCTACCTTGGAGACTAGAAAATGTTTCGTTATTGGCATCCAAGGTTCTTACGTAACCTGGTAGTTCTGGGAACAAGAATTTTAAGAAAAATGCTGAGCAGTTTGAGTCCTCTCATAAAATGATGAGATTCAGAAATGCTGCTAAATACTTCTGAGATACTAATATTTCTGAGGAAATTATTTCAGACACCTGGAACGCATTTATTTTGCTGGGATTGCATCCCTAAGGAGTTAAACTCCAGTCCTGGAGTTTACTCATGGCGTACTGGGAATTACTGCATAAAACTAGCGTCTTTTGGATTGCAGGATATTAAACCAGACTAAAATGGGAGCGTAACGAGAAGGTGAAGAGTTTACCTCCTGGCATCAGGAACAGAACTGGTGGATGTTTAGGATGTGGTTTGTGTGGTGGTGTACGCGCAGCCCCAGCACAGGGCTGTGTGAAGGAGTTTGCCCTAATCTCCTGCTGCTGTCAAAAGGATTTTTGTATTCTCCAAGTTCAAGGTCTGTGGTTCTAATGGGACAAGCCAGGAAGGGACTTTCCCTGCTTTTATCTCGTGTGAAGCAGTGTGGCTTATCTCACCCGCTCTGTTTGTTCAAAACCCTCATTATATTCAACAGAGCTTGGTTAATTTTTTTTTCAGTATAAAATGAAAACGGTGACCAGCTACTGCTGTCTGGTTTGAATTTAGTGATTCTGAAGATGGTTAGAAATTGCTGTGCTCCGATACCTTCGTCAGAGCACAGATAGTCTGACACAGGAATCCACAGTTTCAGGATGAGTCAGAATTAAAAATGAGTCAGTTAAGCCTGATTCTGTTTAGTTTAATTTTATTTTTTAAAGTACAGAATTAGAAGTAAACCGAGGAGTTCATGGTGCCTTGTCCAGTAAATTCACTTGCTGTATGCGTGACTGTTTCTAGAGGGATGTGATTTAATATCCCTGTAGCAAGGGCAGTGGAGTGGCAGGAGTCAGTGGAACAGAGGAATGACCTGCGCTCCTGAGCTGTTCAACTGTCACTGAAGGCAGACGTTTTTCTAGAAGAGATCTTGAAGATTTAGGACTGAGCATGAAACAAATTTAAAAAAAAAAAAGCTGTTTAAGATTGCAAACCTGAAAGAGATGAGTTTGTCTTTAGGTTGTGAAGAACAACTTGTGAGTTTTCAATAAATAAATACTCGTAGACATTTACCATTACCGAACTGCGTGTGCTGTCTGCTTCCATTCCACCCAGTCCTATCTCAATTTCAGTTGAAAATCCAGGTTCTGGAGTGACGGAAGGGATGGCAATAAAAAGTGTTTGGATGGTAGGAGGGCTGGAAAGAGGGAGCTCTGTCATGAAAGCAGCAAGCGTGTCTTCATTCACTTCTGTTAATTGCTTTTTTGGCTAAACTACTGTCCTCTTTTTACATAAATTCTCACCATATTCTAATTATAAACAATTTAAGTTACCATCTATTTCTCCTTTAAATTAAGGTCTTGTATTTTCTTTCTTTTCTGCCTTTAGCTTCCACGTTACTTCTTGAAGTAACGAGGTGAAAGAAAAATAGTAGATCAGGTATTTTCCATGCTCGTATTTTTGCAAATAAGTTTACCAAGGGGAAAACCATCTTTTAAAAAGCTTCTTTCAAGTCAGAAGAGCACAGTTCATCTTCAGGCAGCCTACAGCAGTGAGCATCACCCAGCAGTAACAATAAAATTAAACGTTATAACTCCAGCACCAGGTTGGGGATTTTGTAGGTGGCTTTTAATGCATTTTTGGATTCACGTCTTTAAACTAAGGCTGTAATCTAGACTGGGTTTGTAGGTAAGATGAGAATTTTTCCACAGAATTATGTCTTAAGAGTGTTTTTAGAAAGCTCTCCAGTCCTAACACACCAAGCAGTGGTAATTATTGAACAACCCTGTTGCTAAGAAGTGACGAGTTATTTCAAATGGGAGCTTGTTGGGCTTCCAGCTGTAGTATCTTGCTGTGCTTTTCGCTCCAGGGATTGCAGAGTTGGTACTATTTGTCATATTCATAAAGTACCTATAAAAACAAGGTCACATACTCATCTTCTTCTTAATAAAGGAGACCTTAGACCTGGCGTCATGAAGTCTGTGTGCCAGACATACCGACTCTTTTCTGAGATCTTCGTTGGAATGCTTGCCAGTACTTTGGCATTGTTGCAGTGTGGCTATCAGAACTGGATGTGAAGTTCTAGCTTAGGATTTAGCTTGATTTGTTTCATAAATACTCAAAGGTGATGTCATCAGCCAAGCCCTTAATACTCCGTTGCCCTCCACTGGCAGTCCATACCGGGTGATTCAGAACAAGAGCTTCAGAGCCCTTCTCTAGGTAGACAGTGTCCAAGTCATGGAGCAGTAGCCCGCGTTCCTTCTCCAAACACAGTTTGTTGTCTTCAACCACCGAATCACTATGGAGTGTTAATATTTCCTCTGCCAGTACTTCAGTTATCTACAAACCTACTCCCAAGTATTTTTATTATTGTCTAGATGGTTTATAAATTACCAGGGCCCGGACCCGTACCGGTTGTCCTTTCGTGTCACCCATGCCCTAAGAGGAAGGCCTGCCATCCACTTGCTTTGTATAAGAAAGCAGTTACCAGCTCTGGAAAAGATGAGGGGACTTTGATATCCCAGGTGATTATTCTTACGGATGGAATGAGTCATTTTCATGTGGACTTTTAATAAGCAGGCGAGTGAATCATCAAGTGTTGAACAGATTAATCTTTTTAATGGGACATGTTTTACAACTTATACCTGTCTCAAGAAAATATTATGGAGCCTGAAATACGATGATGTTGTGTGCCTGGAACGTATTACCTTGGGAGATGATCCATGAAACAGCCCAGTGTTGTTTTCCATAGCTCTGGGGATGTGTGTGTGGGGGTGACAAAGTTGACCAATAGATGCATAAGAAATGGAATGCGAGTTTGACTTTCTCATGTACTTGTTATAAAATAGTTGTAGGTAGGTTATGTTGGTCTCTTCTCCCAAGTATCAAGCTATAGCATGAGTGGAAATGGCCTCAGGTTGGACCAGGAGAGGTTTAGGTTGGATCTGTGGAAAAAATTTCTTCCCTGAAAGGGTTGTGAAGCCCAGACTGCCCAGGAGAGTGGTGGACTCCCCATCCCTGGAGGGATTTAAAAGAGATGTGTTGATGTGGTGCTGAAGGACATGGTTTAGTGGTGACCTGGCAGTGCTGGGGGAATGGTTGGGCTGCGTCTTAAAGGATGGCTTAACTGGGTGATCTTAAAGGTCATTTCCAACCCAAACGATTCTGTGTAAATTTGTGCGCCACGTGATGATGATCCAACACGTATCAAGGGCACCTGAACTGCTTGGTCTTTGTCCGTGCTCAATGCCCACTTAGGTAGCAAAAGCAGACTAAATTTTGTAGATTGTCTCAATGTTGGTGCTTTTTTTCCTGTTTTCAGTTCACCATCAAGTTTCATCATCCAGAATTCTGCTTAGTGTTGGGTTTGACTGAGATCTGGAAATGACAGAGCAAAACCATCATGCTGTTATGACTGATTGGGATAGGAAATGAAGTACGAAGTTCAGACATGGGTAGGAAGGGTTGAGGGCTTCAGTCAAAACTCCCTACAGCTTTATGTGAAAAGCTGGTGATGCTTTCCTAGAACTTCAGTTAAAGTTTAATCCTATAATAGCGCTGTGAGCTCAGGGAATTTTCTTTATAGGTTTCATTATAAAGCATTTCTCAGTAGGTGTCTTTTAGAGACCTACTTTTGAAGAGATAAAAATTATTGTGGGGAGCCTTCCATGGACAAAGCAATTTTCTGAGCAGCGCAACTTTTTATCTTACTCAGGGCTACAGGCTGGAAATAAATAAATACATATATTTATATACATGTATGTATATATTTTGGTCACCAAAGCAAATTTGAAGGGATGTTAATTCATTCATTCCAAATGAAGGTGCAGATGCTTTTAGAATCTGACCAACTATCTGTAAGTAAAAGCATCTTCCTTCATCCTTCCTGGCTTGTGAATATGGATTTCGTACGGTGGAAGGGTTGAACACCAGAAAGTGCAATAATAATAACCCCCCACCGCCACCCCCTCTCTTCACACCCCCCCCTTCCCAGCTGTCTAGCTCAGTGAATTTCACACCATGGTTGCAAGGCCAGAACGAGTACGAATTAGGGTTAGCACAAACTCCCGCTCTCTGAAAATTTTACAGCGTTTTACTGTAATCTAGAGGCTGGAATTTCTCAAAAAAACAAATCTGAAAAACACAGGGGCAGGGCGGTCGTGCTCTCAACACCCAACTCATGGCAGCAGAAAATGGGGTTTCTTGACCTTGTCTTTCAAACAGGGCGGATGGAGCTTTGCCCCCTTGCACTGTGCATTTTGTTTGTCATGTTTACACGCTCCTTCGGGCCAAGGTCCGCAGCCCTCCCTGCCCGACTTTCCATAGATTGCAGAGCATTAAAATCACTGCTTTGTGACTCCTGGATAATTTGTGACCGTTAATCTGAGTGTCCTTGGGCAAGGCCCTGGATGGCCATGACCAAACTCCCAGGAATGTGGGAAGCTTTCTAAAATCTGAACGCCGTGCAGGGGCTCTGAGGGAGTAATCTTCACCGTGGAGAGAGTAATGCGTTCAGTTTTCACTCTGACTTTAGCTTCAGCGTAGTTCACTCTGAGTGAGCAACCCCGAGGCTCTAACATACTGGTTTTTGAGGATTGGAGAGTAGCTGTTAATGGCAGTTGGTGAAGAGTGGACGTCTGTGCCCATGCTGTGACCCCCACGCTCTGGCCCGTGTCACCTTTGCTTATATTTGCAACTTTCTTTTCATAAGGAATATTTAATAGTACATTTTTTAAGACCGTTGTTCTTGATGGCAATATTGAGAGGTAGAGTATCGAGGAGCAAATCCTTTCATTGCCGCAGAGGGGTATTTATAGAAACAAGCTCTGTAGCAGTCGCAGCCTCCCTGCTCGCTGCCCTGTTTTAAAGGAGGTGTGAGAGCTGCGAGTGCATCCCTCAGGCGTTCGGTAACGCATTGATACCTCCGACGTCTGTGCCAGAACCTCAGCGTATGTTGAGATTTAGGAACCTCCCCTAGAGACCAGTCGGAGTTCCCCAAGAAATGCCAAACTGGGAATGAAAACCACTGGACAGGCAGAAGGAATGATGACGGTTGTCATCACGGATCTAACAGTCTTAATTTTTCCCAAGGAAAGTGTCATGAGGTGGATTAACTTTTCTTCTCCCCGTCCCTTTTGGTGACTGTGGGATCGTGGGACAGGGTCACCGCTGTGTCCCACCCAGCACTCCCACTCAGGGCTCTTTGATCCTGCTCTAACCGTGCTCCGTGGGGCAGCTCCCGCTGATCAGAACACACCGCATTCACGGTACTGAGAAACTACTAAACTTCAGCTTTTAATTTATTGCTCCTCTCCTTTGGAGAGAGCAGCTGATGTGGTTTCATAGAATAAAACCAACCACCTGAGAATCCACGGAGGTGATTTTCTAAATTAAAGATTTCCTTTGAATTTGTTTTTATCACAAATGGATTGGAGTTGCCGTGAGTCACTTGTAAGTGCCTGTTAATCCAATAAACCTGAGTGGTTTCTCATGGAAGTACTCTTTTCTGATTTCTATTTATATGAAGGTCCTGGCCCTGTTGAATCCCCACCGACTTCACTGGAAATCTCTCTTGGGGAAAAAACTGGTATCATTTCATGTGCTAATGGACATGAAAAATAGCCTCGAGTAATTAATAAACGTTTAGAAGTTCTTCCTGTCAACTTTATAAGGCATTTTATAGCGTTATTGGCTAATAAAAACAGTGACCGGAGGGGTTTGTTTTGTTCTGGCTTTTTTAATTTTTTTATGTATTTTTAATTTTTTTTTAATTTTGATTGGAGGGCAGAACAGCATTATTACGTTTTCACATTGTCCTGCAAGTTTCAGAGGTTTTTTTTATTTCTTCTCTTGTAGCGACTGCCCTACTTTGTGGTGGTGGTTGCATCTCTCTGTGCCTTAATTTCCCAGCCATGCCATACTCAGCTCTCTAAAAATGACAGATAAATTAAAGTAGCTGGTTTAAAATCATCACTTCAGCTTTTTTCTGTTTTACTTGTGCAGCAGCTGGTATTCAGTGGCAGCAGAAGGCAAGGACTTTGCTACAGTTTGGAAGTTTTGTCTGAAATAAGAAGAAAAAATCTGGAGAAGAAATGTTTTTTCAGCCTGAGGTACAGAACACTTCTGCCCCGGAGCTGAGGAAGGGACATGGCTGGTAAACCTAGTCCTGCTTTGAACTAGAAAGTACAGAATATAAAGGTTTATATTCTACATAAGGAATTTCTAGCACTGAGAGTGGGGGGAAAAAACCCCACGTTTACTGGAAATAGTTTGAGAGAATTCAGTGTTCGTAACACGTGCAACACTGCTGCGACTGTAAGGCACCACAGTGCTCATCATTTAAATTTACACGCGTGTACCTCCTCCCCATCTCCACCGTTGGATTTATTGTGCGTGGTTGGAGGGATGGGATGCTCCAAATGCTGCGATTTTGGATGTGTCAAGGCAGAGTTTGCAGAGTTGACTGCCCACGGGATGGCGCAGGCTCAGGGTGGTTATTGAGCCTGCACAGCAAATGCTGCCTGGGGAGGGGATGAGAAATTCTCCTCCTTATCATGCGGTTGGTTCTGCTGCGAAATGAAATGCTCGTGGAGTTTTGCAGAGGCAGTTCAAGCCTGTGCGAGGTTGAGGTTTGAGATCTGATAGTGGTGGTTGTTCATCAGTATCATCATCATCCAGATCCTAATTCATCGGGATTTCAGCTAATCTAATAATAAAGAGCATAGGAGCTCTCGAGCAGATACTCAAAGGAGTAAGAGGGTACATGGAGACCTGAGGGTTAACAAAGTGTCTAGAAGTACAAGGGCAAGGGAATAACAAAGCAGAGAGCTGTGTATTGTGTTCACACATTAAATAAAGTCATTTGACAAGCAGAAACAAGGACATGAGAATTAATATAAGAGCATAAGAATACAAAAATGAATAAAAACATGAACATTATGAAATAATGAAAATATAAAATACAAAAATATAAATTACAAAAAGTAATGTAAAATCTAAGGTATAAAAAGACGGATAACTAGCATTAGGAGGTAAAACATGAACAGACCTTGTAAATAGGTTAGAAGTTAGAGGAAGTCAAAGGAAAATGCAGGGTCTCCTCCTTTCCAGAGCAATGATAATAAATAAGAGATACCATGCTGAATAAACCACTGAGTATAATTGTATCTAATCATGGGTCTTTTGAGGGAACCCAAACCACTTTGGAGTCGCTGGGTGGAGTAATTTTGGTAATTAGCGGCTCTCATGTGAAAATGGAGTGGATTGTGATTTCTCCTGTCTGGGAGCAGTGCAGACTCTGGCACATCCCTTGAAAACCGTGTGTATGGGCAGGCTGACTGAGAGGGTCATTCAAAACATTGGTAATTTGTAAATTCTTCTTTTTGAAGTGTTTAAATAAGTATATTTCAGGCCAAATTGCTGCATCTGTCACAGATGGGCTGTGTAGCAAGATCAGGGTACGGGCGAATGTGGAGTGAAAGGTCGTGGTCTGACACAAAGCTGCCATCTCCTTGATAAATCTGATTTCTAAACCCAGCTTTTACGTCGTATAAAATTAAAATGAAGCTTTCTTTTCTCGTAGAAGCACAGAGAGATCCGTTTCAAAAAGAACAAGTCTAAACTGAGAGGAGAAGGGCATGGCCGGCTCTGGGCACTGGGACTCTGGGGTTCATCTTGCTCAGCTGGTGGCCCGGTTTTAGCCTGTGCCAACCAGCACTCGGGCATCGTCCAGAGGTCAGCGTGGTGCAGGGACTGTTCCTGCCCAACAGCTGGGACACGGCCACTCTGTTCTGGGGCTCGGAAAGCGTGTCTGACTGCGTGGGAACCAGCCGTGGCTGATCTGTGGGCCAGAAGCAGTCCTTGACCTGGTCTGGGCATTCGGTAGCTGTGGCTCTGAAGTCAGGAGTTGCCAAGATTTCTGAGCCCAGCTCGGCGTTCAGGGCTTCCTTTTGGGAACGAGAGGTGATTGAAGTTCTGCTCTTAAGACTGGTTTCTTACTTGTTTGTGGCCAGCAGCGTGGTCCACATTGCCAAGAACTGGGTTTGAAGGTTCTGTTCCCTTCCAAACACACACTAACCATAAAGCCAGAAACGAGAGTTATTCTTTTTCTGTGGTTTAAGACCTTTTTGCACTCCCACAGAGGGAATCAGCTGCAAGAGAGGACTCCCACCCTGAGTACTTCAGCACCTGTAGGTCTGCTGGTTTGTAGTCATTCTTCAGCAGAAGTATTGGTGCTGTTTGTCCTGGGAGTTGCTCTGTATGGAGACCTTCCTGGAGGGGAAAAAAGGAATTTGGTCCTACTCAACAGTAAGATGTGGCTGTCAGTCACACTCAGTGTTTCTGTCCTGGATAAGCTTCCTGATGGGCAGGGACGGTGGTAACCTTTCCAGCCTCTAGAAGAAGGGAGTGAGCAGGACACTCAAGCTGAATTCTCTGACCACGTTTGACATTTCATCGGTGGAGTGTTTGCGAACGTTGATTATACTGAGGGTAGAGCCAGTCCTCGATTTAATTTTTCTGGTTGAGTTCAGTGGAAGAAAAGCTCATGGGAGGTTGGGGAATGAATAGCCCCTATGTCAAGAGAGGAAGCTGTACAGCAAATATTTGTGTGTGTAGGGCTCCAGTCCATGTGCGTTCAGGGCTGTTCACCGACGAGTGAGGGCTATGCCGTTGTGACAGAGCGTGCTGTGCGTTTTTGTGTCTGCAGATCGTAGGCTGAGCTTACTCACTCTGCTTCCTTGGAAGAACGTGCTGCTATCACGTCGGCCGTTACCTTTTACCAGCACTATATATTCCTAAAATGAAAGGTTCAGTTAGTAGGTCATTTTAACAGCAACAGCAAGATTATAACCCTTTCAAAAGGCTTCATGCGAACCTGACGTTCCTGTAAGTGCTACATGCTCAAATAGAACGATCTATTTTCTTCTGCGAGCAAGAGATGCAGTTTCTGGGCTGTTCGATGAGGAAAGATTTGTTACCGGCTGTTCAACAAGCATGGAGAGCACTGAAGAGATGGGGGGAAGAATAAAAAAAAAAAGTAGTAGCAGAAGATGTCTTAGTGAAGTACTTCTTCTCTTGTAGAAGAGTTGTTTCCAGGACAACAAGGTTGCTGATGGAGTTAGAAAGTGAGTACGTGTTTCCTCTCCCCTTCCCTCCTTTGTTATTAATCGGGAAGGTAGGAAGACCTCTCTTTGTACTCAAGTCGTTCTCAGAGAGCTGTGTTACACCAGTTATTTTTAGGCTCCCCTAAGTTGTCCGTGTGGCTCTTTTTAGCTATTTAGGAGGTATGTGGTATGCAAGAAATCTCGTTTGTGTTGTTTTTTTGTTAGGATCGCATGGTATCTAAACAAATTAACTCGCTACACTATTTCACAGCTCTGTTTGTGCTTTAAATTTCAAGCTCGTCTCGCTGGTGGGATGTGAGTTTCTTTAGCTGTTGGAGCAGAATTGTCCTCTGTTGGTATAATACATACTTCTTGTGTATACTAATGATGTACTGTCATGCAAATGAATTTGGAATAAATTAAAGGAAATAATTTTCCCCTGGAGTATATTCAGCTGTAGGACTCCATTGTGAGATCTATTTTCAACCGGAGTTTGGAATTTGGAATAAGAAGCCACTGAATTAAATGTAGTTGCCAATTTTAAAGGGGCATTGCTAGCACAAAATCACACCCATCTCCAAAATATGTTGATCTATTTAAAATCTGGAGGAGTATGATGAAATCTCTGCTTGTGTGGTTTTCCTTTGTATATTTGATCGTACCCTGAGTTTAATTTTTTCTGGATTGGTTTTTTTTCCTTCACAACAGCGTTTTGAGAAAAGAAATGGCATTTTTGTAAAACCACAAATATTGGCTGTGCATTCTAGAGGCAAACATAAAAATAGTGGCCAGGTCACTAGTGAAAAACACGCTTCGTAAAGCTCTATTGCAGTTTTGCTAAATTAAGTAGCTTAACAGTACCCTTTTTAAAAGAGTGAGGTGATTCCATGCCTCCTAATGATAAATGGTTTTATTTCATACTGAGATTTTAGAACTGAAGATTCAGAAAATCCTCCTTCTCATGCGTAGTCACCCAATGAATTAACGAGATTCTCTGTCTCCTTCCAAATGCGATGAGTTTTTGCTGATGCTAAAGGTTGGATACCACATGCTGAAGTCACAGTTGTGAACCATTAATGGTTTTATTCGTTGGATACGTTTTTCCATCTGATTCTACGCGTGTGTATGAAGACCATGGGTGACAGCAACAGCGCTAACCTTGGCTGATGAGGTGTCTCTGTACTTTGTTTTCCAGCACATCCCCTGTTATTTAGTTATTCCGTTACCTGGAGTGCACTAGTTCCTGATGGAGGTTTGAGTAGTTCTTCCAGATCACTACTTGGCACAGTAAAGGAATGAGGGATTTTTTACTTCTTCTACTAAAGGTTTACTAATGGTGTGGCTGAACAGAGAATATAGCATTAGAGCATTCTTAAGAACAATCATAATTCTCCTTAGATTTGGGGTTGCTTGGTTTTTTTTTTGGTTGCTTGCTTTTTTTGTTTTTATCTTCAAAACGCTTTACAAACACTAGTGAATTCCCAGGAAGGTACAGATACACTTTCTCTGTTAGATTTGAATGCAAAGCACAGGGCAGGACATAATGGCCATCCTGTTCATATTCAACACCCATTGAAGTGTTTTCGGATGCCTGAGACGTAGAGCTAGCTGATGTGACCTGAGAACAAGGGTAAGTCGTCACCTTGCTGAAGTAGGTGCTGGAGGCCACCAAGGAACAGTCATAGTCTAAGAAGACACTACGTAGCTATCTTTGAGCAATTAAATCCTTCTGTACATGTCTTCCTTTTCTCTGTGGCCATGACGAATTTCTTTGGTAGGCTCTGCAATAGAAGTTGGAATTTATTTCTAGTTCTTCAGTGTTAATGCTCAAATCAGGAGGCAGACTCCACAGTTCATCTCAGTAGAGCAGTTTAATGTAACAGAAATATTCTGGCAGTCAAAATCAGAGAAGCAGAAATGAACGATGGAAATACTTTCTAGCGCTGACTAAAAGTAAACAGTAAGCTTCAAGCATTAATTAACAATGTAATGAGAAACTTCAGTTCAAGCAAATACTTTTTTAAACAGAATGTGTCTTGTCTTTGTATTGCAGAGGAAGAAACGGTGACTGCGTTGTACAGGCGAACCAGGACAGTCCAAAAGTAAGTCATAGCTCATTTTCCTCTTCTATGAGACTGGAGGCTGACTCTTCTATAAGACATTCATTTAATTAGAAAGGCAATTAGTTTTTCTCATTTCTTTGACCGGGGGTGTAGCGTGTGCGGTTCGTAGAGCTGTTGGAGTTCCCTGGTTCCAAGCCAGGTGGTTCAGGGTGAGTTGTGTGAAGTAGGTCATTCCTTTCTCATCACTGTGTCAAGGCATAAAGTAGTTCAAGATGGTGTCAGGTAATTGCATTATTGCTGTTGTTTTAGCAGTGGTGGTCCAAGGATGTGGAGTGGGGAGGTTTGTAGGGAAAGGCTTTCTCTCTTCTTAGACTGTTTCTGATAATACTTGAAGAATCAGACCAGCCTGTGGGTACGAAGAAGGGCTGGAAAGGGTTTGGGGGCTTCAGATCTTGTTTGTATTCTCTGTAATAGCAGTTGGTGTAAGAAGAGCTTTAACCTGACTTTAAGGCTGCTGTATTTTTGGATGAGTATTTTGGAATATATTAAACCTATTTAATTTGAGAGTACTGTGTGTCTGTGGTTTAGCACAGGAGTGTTCTCCGTTTTAGTCAAGACAGCAGGACGTTTTTCAGTGGTTTTTTAGATGGCCAACCTTGCAGATCGTCTTTCCGATGGCCTTGCAGCAGACAATGGCAAATTTTAAAGATAGATGCTCTTAATTGTCCTGAACATGTACTATGTGATAAGAGCTACGCTGCAGTTGTAATAACAAAACCTAAGATCATTCTGAATTTGGTTTCACACCAGCTGACAAGTGGACTCATTAAAGGATTGCGTGAGGTTTTCTACGTATTGTTGACTCAACTTTAAAATATCTGTAAGTCTGCGAAATGTGTCTCTTTGCTTACGAAGGGATGAGTATGTTTTTTAACACATCGGTTTGGAAATTATTGGTGACTCCAGTTTGTCAAACAGCCTCTGCGTGGGGCTTTATTTATCATTTTTTATTACTTATGTGAATGTAATTTTAATTTATACCTGTGTCTCTCTTTTGTCTAAGAAGTTTAAGTAATTCTACAGAGTTGCTTTTTATAGACACTTTCTATTAAAAATAAAAAAAGCGGTAGAACATGTGTCAGGCATATGCAATTCCTTTGGCATCATGTTTTCCACACTGATTTAATAGCTATTGAGTCTCCTCAAATATTCTTGTTTCCAAGACCTGTTTTATGGTAATAAATCTTGTTGCCTGTAAAATTCTTGAAATGATTCAGTCGGGCGATTGTTTCCTTAGCACATTCCCTGAGAGATCATCACTCAAAATGGAAAAGTCCTTAACCAGGTCAACTTTTTCCCTGCAGTACATGTAGTCAGTGCTGGAAGTAACAATGAAATCACCAGCATATTGTAAGCATAGAACTTAATTTAATAATTTGTCAGAACGATGAAGTTGTGATACCTGTCGAACTCTGGAGGGTGGCCACCCATTCCATAAGCCACGTGGCTTTCTGACAACTGGAGAAGGCGGTTAAAGTTGGGCATTGCTTACTGAGAGCAGGTAAGGAAGGAAATCTGCCAAGAGCCCGTAACGAGTTCTGTGTATGAGGTTTCCAAGGCAATCCGTTAGGTAGGTCATCTGGAACATCATGTGCGCAAAGAAAAGGGAGATATGTTTTTGCCAAAACTCTCTGCACAGTTGGAGCTCCAGGTAAAAACACCGGGTTATACCAGGAGAGATGGAATCTCTTGATCTTAAATTTTCTTTCTGAATACTGTGGGTTACTGATAACTTGCTGCAGTACTGTTGTTTCCTTTCTTTGTTCTCCTAGTTGTATATCCAGTATTGGAATTGGCCTCTAGGTCGCTGTGCACTGAGGGAGTCAGGGAGTTCTGGGCTTAGTCCCTCCATGGGCATTCCCTTTAAAGCAGTCGGGGTTTGGGATCCGAGATCCTTGATTCTCTTTCCTACTTCAGGATAGGAAATACAGCTTTGCAGTTCCCCCAGAGTTTATAGCAGAGTAGTGTGTTAATTCTGCTCTTTCCTTTGTTTTGGAAGAGGGAACCTCGTATTCTTACTGGCCGCACCTGCCAAACAGAGATACTTCAATCAGATGCTCTTAGAGCAAGGCATAAACCTCAGAGTTTTCAACAGTGTACTTCAAAGTGATCCAAAAAAGCTCTTGTTTTATTCATAGATACGACCAATCATGATGGAGAATAACTTCTGCGCTTCAGAGATGAGCTGAAAGATTTCTTCTACTCTGTAGGATCTCAACAAGACTACGTTGTGTCTTGGCAGCATATTCATTCCAGTTAAAGTCTTGGAGAAGAAGCAGTAGTATTGGGAACCGTTTCATAGATGTGTGTGTGCGCTTTTAGGGTTGTTAGCAGTATTTGCTGCCATCGTCCTGTTCGAATTGTTGGTTGGTTGTGTGAAGATGAAGGCTGGTCTGAGGAATGGACCAGGTGATGATAAGCTTTTTGTTGGCGGTTGAAGTTCTGCTAACTTAAGAGCGTGAGCAAACAGTATCATGTGGCATATGGGGCTTGGAGCACCCTGCTCTAGTGGAAGGTGTCCCTGCCCGTGGCAGGGTTTGGAACTAGATGATCTTTAAGGTCCCTTCCAACCCAAAGCATTCTATGATTCTATATGGCTGTTCAGTCTGATGGAGCTGAGGGAGGTGGATGATGAGGAATGTTTGAGTAGAAAAGTACAGGCATCAGCGGTAAAGAAAGGCATTTTCCTGTCCGGGTACCTGGTTTCTTCTGAGAACGTCCACTAGCATGGATGCTGTAAACGGAGACAAACCACAGAGAGGTCAGTGTTACTGGGAGTGTGTGAAGTAGCCATTAGCACAGGCAGCGGGTATTCAAAAAGAAACTCTACGTTTGACAGTGCTGTCTTTTAGATGACTTAGAAACATAAAAACACAACTTGTTTCTAAAAAAGCACTTCTAATTTTTGTCAGATGTGAAAGTACCTGTAAGTTTAATGTGCTTTGCAACAGAGGAGCCTGCTAAGACGAGGTACCAGTTTTCCATTGTAGGAGTTGTGTCTGTGGTGGAATGCATTCTGGCTCCACCATGAACACCGTATCTGTGTTCACAAGAGCTGGGTTACACATTCCCAACCTAAGTGGTAAATCCGGTGTGTTCTTGCCTTCCTCACCTCTGAGATGCTCTAAAATTGCAATTTGCTGAAGACTTCTAATGCTTGAAATTGGAATACACCTACCAGCAAAACCTTCGCTTAATTTTTTCTCTTCTTTTAATCTCTTGCTCAAAAAGCAAGATAAAAGCACTTGCTTTCAGGTCTTTGTAGATATGTAAGATCCAGCGTTTACCTTGAAATTCGCCTTTCACTGATCTGCTGGCTGAAAATATAAACTCAGAGATGAGTTGGGTATTGACTCGCAGTGGTGCTTACTCTGATGTCTTCCTCCATTCTCTCAGGCAAATACATCTGCGCACAGGCACACACGGAGTGACGCAGGGTCTTCAATCCACTGTTCCTACCTGTAGAAGCTGCAGCCGTGTTTGTTTCTTGGTGCTGGAAGGAGCGAGCATCAGGCAGAGGGAGGGTGCTGGTCTACTTAAAGCTCTTTCTGTGGAAATGCTGGGTCAAAAAAACCCTTACTGATCATATAGATCTTTGTGCATTAATAGTACTTGATCTTAACATGAAACTCTTGAGACTAAAAAAATCATTATTAGATTTGATTTAGATTTTATTTTCTCCTAACTGAGGCTGGTTTCTATAGCTCCGGGGTGGGAGCCTGTATCCTAAAGGCTATATATGCCTCGCATTTATTAACACATGGACATGGCTTGCTAAATAGGTTTAAAAGCCTTGGCCCTTGGCTAGAAAAAAAAATTCTCTGATGTTGCTGTGGACTGTGCTATCACCACACAGTTTTACTTCCACCTGCCTATGAGCCAGCATGGGATGGACAGAGATAAATCACTGTTCCTGGCATTTACTCTGAGGGATGGAGACAGCACAACCTGTTCACTTCCAGCTCAGAAATCAGCGATTCAGCCTTCCTGAGCCTGCATTTTATATATCGTATTTATATCACACAGTTTCCTTGGCATTGGGCATGAGTCTTGCATGAAGGTTGTGGGGGAAAAATGTAACTACATACAAGAAGGAAAAAAAGGGACTTTTTTCTTTAAAACATTTCATCATTATAGAGCCATAAAGTGGTGAACGTGCCTGAAATGCACCTTCCTAGTCTTCCAGCACCTCTTCTGTGAGACTGAAGTCTGTCTCATCATCTGTAGAAGAAGTGCTGCTTCCCTTTCCCCCATTCATCCTGGCTGCTGTGTTGTCATGAGACCTGCCCTTTCCTCGATAAACATCCTTCTTAACTCACTAGTCTGGAGGACTAGGCTAACTGCTCAGCCTGGAAAATGACAACCAGCTCTGTCAGCCTGCCAGGAGGAGAGTGGTTGTCCTCCTCAGCGGGGTGGTTGCTGTGTGGATGGTCAGTGTGTGTGGTCCTCTGGGTTTCTTCTGCTGATACTCCACTGTCTGCGGGGTCTTACAATCCCTCTGGAGGGAGCAAGCTCTGGAAGAGACTGAGCTTGTCTGAGGCAGGTGGTTTTCTCCATATGGAGCCAGCCTCTCAGTGACAGGACAAGGTGGAACAGAGGATGCAGAGAGGAGGTTCACGTCTTGGTGGAGACAGATGTCACAAGTAATGACAGAGGCTTCCAATGTCTTATGAGTGTAGATGTATGTTAGTATCTTCAGTATAACACAGAGAGTTTAAATATCGAGATGGCTTTGAAAAAATTTAATGTCGCCTTGTGTACAAACAACTACCGAGTTTAAGCTGGCGTTAAGAAATGCTGGAGATTGTTACTCTAACTTAGATGATGCAAAGATGAGCTTTACTGAGAGCACTTAGGTGTAAAGGCACCGTGACGGGTCGGCAGCAGGTTTCATCTCTGCCTGGTCATCTCTGCAGGTTTGTTTCATCTCTGCCTGCAGGGAGGTGTATCTGCAGGTGAACAGATAGTACATACAAAACACTGTACATCGTATTTTATCTCCTGTACAACTTTTTTTTTTTTCCTTCTCTTTTAAGTAAAAGGGGAATAGGACACAGACCCGGAGCCCTATATTCTGTTTGTACTCCTCATCTGTTGCGTGAGCTTGGACGAGTTGCTTTGCATTTTTCTGCTTCATTTCTTTTGTCAGAGATAATGTACATTTTACTTGGTATTGGTAAAGTACTGGAAAATAAAGTCTTGAATTAGTATTATTATGGACTTCTATAAGCTTACATAAGATCCTTTTCCTCCTCTCTCCTGCTTTTCCAGAGACAAGAATAAAAAAAAAATTTATTTTTTTTTTTTTTTTTACAAATGTTACCTATTGACTGAAATTCTGCAGCTGCTTAAGGTTGGATTTAACCGATCCTTTCTGTTGTCCAAACATCTACTGAACAGCTTCAAATCCGAGTACGGCTGGGGACATTGTGTCCCTAATTCTGTTAAGGACATGGTCTGGCAAGAATTACTGCCTTGTTCATTTTAGTTGGCAGCCTGGAGTTTCAAAACCTCCTGGTGTAACAAACCTGTGTGGACTGTTCTACATTCGCATCGGGTAATGTTAAGCATCAGCCAACTAGAGCTTGGAGCATCGTGGACCTACAGCCTGATGATCACAGAACTACTGAATGGTTTGGGTTGGAAAAGACTTGGAAAACTCATCCAGTCCGACCCTCCTGCAGTAAGCTGAGACATCTACAACTAGAGCAGGTTGATCAGAGCCCCAAACAACCTGACCTGGAATGTTTCCAGGGATGGGGCTTCTCCCACCTCTCTGGGCAACCTGGGCCAGGGTCTCACCACCCTCAGTGTGAACAATTTCTTCCTTAGATCTACTTTGAACCTCGCTCTGAGTTTAACCCATCACCCCTTGTCCTGTCCTAACAGCCCCTGCTCAAAAGTCCCTTTCAGACAGGCCCCTTGAAGCACTCAAAGGCCACACTAAGGTCTCCCTGGAGCCTTCTCTGCTCCAGGCTGAACACCCCCAGCTCTCTGCCCTCTCCTCCCAGCAGAGGGGTTCCACCCTCCCATCATTGCTGTGGCCTCCTCTGGCCCCGCTCCAGCAGCTCCCTGTCTCTGCTGGGCTGAGGAGCCCCAAGCTGAACCCAGCCCTGCAGGGGGGTCTCACCAGAGCGGAGCAGAGGGGTGAATCACCTCCCCTGAAGTGATTTCTGTCTCCCATGGTGATGGAAACACAGGTTATATCACCAGGCTATTTAATGTGCTCTACATCATCATCAGGTCCTGTGGCGCAGCGGGTCAGCAGCATTCCTGAACACCCAGTCACCTCTGGCCCACAGACGTGAAGGGCTGATGTACCCGTCCCAGCAGCCACGGACACTGCGCCAGGGTGTCGTGTGGCACAGCAGGTGAGGGTTTCTGTCCTGAGATGGTTGCAAATGCAAAAAGTGAATGAAGATGTTAAACTACATGGATAGAGTGGGTAACTGGAAGAAATAACACAGAAATAGTTTAGTTCAGTTGAGTTAAATCACCACCTTTAGAAGGAACATCTCTCCAGTGAGACATCCTTGCTTAGAAGCAGCCTGACACCCTGATGTGCAGCTTCGCATCCTCCCCTAACGTTGCAGGGCCCTGGCAAGACTCCCATGGACGGAGCTGAGGAAGTAGCTGGTATGAAAGCAGAACTCTGTGGGCTTTTTGTTCTGTTGATCCGTCAGCCTTCCTGCAACTGTACTGTGACAGAGCATCTGTATTCCACGTCTAGGAACACAGAGGGAGGGTCCTCCTGAAGGATGGCTGCGAGGCATCGCTGCGTCTCGGTTCAGGGGGGTTGAAAGCCCCGCAGTGAGTATACAGGGTATATTTATTTTACAGCTGTAATTTATTTTAATGAACTACCAGAGCTGCAAACAAACTGCAGAAGGGGTGAGGCAGGGATTCCTTATCGCTCGTTTGTCGTCCTGCTGTTTGGATTTTTTTGCTGTTGTCTTCCCTCTCACAGAGATGTCTCATCCTCTCCCTCCTGTGCTGTTAGCACTGGCAGCTGTCTTTTGAAACACAACAAATTTTGTTAAGCTGTTCCTGTTGTTGAGAGGCCGTTGTTGCCGTACGGTAACAGAGACACCCCTGTCCTTCCTGGCACACACCTATGAGGATTTGTTTTAATTCGAGAGCTCCAGGAAGCAGAATCCCCATCCCATGGGAGCCTTCTCCTATCTCATTTTTATTTTTTGCATTAGGGAGCTTGGAGTACCCACCCTGGGACTGGCAGGCAGCCTGGCAGGAAGCCGGACAGACCGGCCTGCCGGCTGGTCTTGTTGCCTTTTATAGAGCATTTTGATGAAATCAGCACATTTCCATGCAATCAGTGTTTTGCAGTGTAAAAATTGTTATGTTTGGGAGTTTTCTGAGTGGCTCCGGTTTTAGAATGTGACTTGTGACTTCTGAAAAATCGTGGACTGATTTGAGTTGTTACTGTAGATGATTTTGAGAGGAGAGGGGTGTTTCTACGGAAGAAAACCCTCTTGGAGGGATGTTCTTAGCCCGTGCGAAGGGTTGCCTGACACACGGCATCGTTCAGGTAGGTGAGTTGGCTGGCAGGGACCCTACGTTCCCCATCCACAGGTCTCACGTAACGGCAACTGTTTCTGATCAAACTGCTGCTAAATGTTTTCTTGGAATGGCTCATCTGGAGGAAATCCAAACCATGCAAGACCCAGATCTCCCACCTTTTATGGCAGGGCGGAGTGCTGAGGTGATAGCAGTCAGTGGGGAGGTACAGACCAACCTGGAGAAGCAACAGAAGCCTTGAGGTGTGGAGGACAGGGTGTAACTGTGCTCCATCGACACTGCCGTGCCTCGTGCTCGGTGGGGGCAGAGCTGTGCTGCTGATCTCTGGTGTCTTATATGTGGAGTGTGGCACCGTAGCGTGTTTTGGAAGAGTCCGGGTGTTTTCTCAGTAGCCCCTGCAGGTAACCAGAGGGCTGCAGAAGGGGGTTGGCTAACAACTAGTGATCTGTGAGTTTGCAGGCTGGATCTGGAATCTTGGGATGACTCTTCTGTCGTGGAAGTGCTAGAAGGAAGCTGACCTTACATTCTCAAGACACAGTATTGAACAATGTTGACATTTTCTGGACTTCTGTAGCATTTGATGTCAAACCCCTCAAATCCGTGGGCACAGCAGAACCAGGGTCAGACAGATCAAACTGATCTGGAACGTATTTCCTGTCTTAATCCTCTTCAGTAAATGAATCTGCCTATTTGGGAGATTCTTTGCATTCTGAAGCATTTTGAGGTTGTGAGTTTACAGCGAATCACCACTTAGCAGTTCCGTAAAAATAATTTCAAGTAAAATCATCCTCTGTTTACTGAAGCAGTTGCCGCTTTCAGAGGAAACGTGAATGTCGCTTTGATTCTCAGAAGCAGCTCGTGTCGTAGTGGCCTCTGAGTACGTTCTTAGAGTGAATCTGATGTTCACACAGACATTGCAAATCATCTGTATCATTTTGAATGAGCTGCTTTTAAATGGAATTCCTTCCACTGGGGAAGTATGTATTGGAAAATGCGAAAGACTTTGTAAGTCCTTCTGGTTGGCTGTTGGACCTCCAGTTGTTGCGTGAGTAAATCCCATGAGAGAGGAACCCAGACGAGAACCGAGCACCAGTAAAAAGAATGAAGAACTTTCCCATGGTGTAATCAGTTTGGTTTGGTGGTTCTTCTGTATGCAACAGTGTGACTTCACAGGAACCCATCCAGGTTCAGGGGAGGTGAGTAGTTCCTCAGAAACCAAAGAGGTGTAATCTTACAAACTTGCACAGTAGGCACGTTTGGCCTTTGTATCCGGAAGCTAAACTGGCTGAGCAAACATCTACTATTGGCTTCATTTCTTAGCCTGACTTGGAGCGTGCAACTTGAAGCAGAATGTAACATACCTTTTTTAAAACATACTTAGCTGCTTCGTCAAAAAACGAGCGTGCCATGTGCTCCTACCTTAGCAAAAGGGAACTGTTTCAACTCACTTTGTGCTTACTGTTTTCTCCCTGTTTTCTGCTCCAGTGCTTGAGATGTGCAGGGAACTAGAGGTCTGCTGTCATGGCTGTTGCTTAAATAAAACTACAGTGAGATTCAAGAGTTTACAGCCTACGGGAGTCAACTCTGCAAACTGCTTTTTCCATACCCAAGAAGCATGAGTCAGATTTTGCAAAATGAGTCAAACCTATCCTCAGATTCGTTTGAAGAACGCTGTGATGGATGTATAATTTGAAACAGTATTATGCATAGAAATGGGTTACTGAGCTAATGTAGTTTGCAGTATTCCCTCGGAGTGGGAAGGGGGACAAGGTGGACAGGAGTGATGGGGAAGGGCAGCTCAGGTGTTCGTCAGGCCCCAGAAAGAGCAGGCAGTCCTGCAGTGGGGCGGGCACAGGAAGATTATCTTTCATTCACTGCTCATGTGGGGCTTCGCCAGGGCCCGGGAGATGGTTAACGTAAGCTTGCTTATGGTGATGCTGCTGAGCTGTGGTCCTCAGCCTGACAGCACCACTTTAATGAGGGTCATCCCTAGACTTCCAAAAGAGTGTGACGAAGGCCTGCTTGGCTCATCCTTTGAGATGCATGTTGGGATGCAGACATAAGCCCTCTCCCACAAAAAGGGCAGTATCCTGCTAATACTTTCCTGGAGGTAAATCCCTTTCACTTCCCTTTACTTTCACTGTGCCGGTGTTGTAGGCATAAAGCTCTCCTCCAAGGTCAGATGTGCTGGAGCTGCAACCCTTCACCAGGATGTGACTCTCGCCTGTTTTGCTGGCTGTGTCATGCAGAAACACTCCCTTTCCTCTGGAGGAATTACATGGCATTTAAACTTCGAGACACAGTACCCTTCCGAGTCTCCATTTCTTCTCCTCTGTTCCCAGGTTTAACCCTCCCTCTGAGAAATCTCTTTTGATTGTGAATTTTGATGAGGAAACAAAGTTGATGGCTGCGTTCTCAAGCATCAGACTTTGACTGGCTGCAGTCAACATCCTAATATTGTGCTCAGAAGAGTGACTAATACCTCCTGTCTGGCGTATGGCTGGAGTGAACCAGTAGACAGGCATGCGTTCATGTTTCCTATTCCGGTGTGCAGTCAACCTAGAAAGAATTCTGTAGATTTGCATTTCTTCCACAGTTCTTGGTGGGGACCCTGAGGAAGTGACCGATGGAATTCAAACGCAGCAGTTCAAAGAGCATCTTGGCCGTTCCTTGTGGTACAAAGATGAGTTGCAGCATCAGATAGATGGTTCCCTGACTGCTCTGCACCATCCCTTGTAGGTCTCTGGCTGCTTTTAATTCTTCCCATAACTCAAAACAGCTCTGAGTTGTCTTCACTCTGAATGAAGAACGTCATGTTTTTAGAGATGTATTGTTTTTAGACCATTCAGATCTTCATTTCCTAAAAGGTTTTGATTTATGGTTGTAGAAGGCTGGGATTCAGGAGTCCAGCACCAATCACGTCACTCTTTTTTTTTTTTTTTTTTCCCCTCTAGTTTCATTTTTGCCGAAGTTTTGTGAAACATCCAGTGCTTGAAAGGTGGTGAACAGAAAAAAATTCCCAGAACCCCAAACAAAATGCCAGACTTATTTAATAAGCCACAAATACTGGTGTATTTGTGCAGAATGAGATGGTTGGTTGCCTTGTGTATCAGCACTGCAGTTTGTAGCGTTTTACCAGGATCCTCAGGGATGACTTTGATGCCCAGCCCAGCACTGCTCCAGTGCCTGTTCCGAACTGCTGCTGGTAACACGTGATGCTGCACAGAGATGGTCGTGCCTCTTATCTGCAGCCACAGTTTTCAGAGACAGGGCATCTTGGCATACAGGTTGTGTTCTTCAGAGCTGCTTCTCCTTTTAGACCTTAATTTTTTACTCTTTTTACTCCTTTTCTGGCTGGTTCCTCCCTTGAATTGCATCGATGTGAGTATGTGACCCCATTACCCTTCTTCATCTCCAGTCTGCCAGGAACTTCTGAGTTAATTAGCAAGAAACTGAGAGCAACAGGTTTGAGATTTTTCATGCTCAGATCTCTTTCTGGGGAACTGCGTTCCAGCTGGAGAAAGTAGCTCTTGCCTGAGGGAATTCAGAAATCTGCTTTGCTGTTGTGCTGACCTGCAAAGCTGTTTCTGATGTTCATGTGAATTTTTATTCTGAAGGAATTAAACGAGATTGACCATCGGCAGTCACCTCTTTTTTGACAGCTGCTGAGTGTAGTTTAAAGCAAGCCTGGAATTCTTGGCACCTGTAGCTGAGGAAGATAAACCCAGTCCTGATATCAGCTCACCCATCTCATCACTGCTGCGTGAATGCAAAGTCCCCAGAAGGTGGTTTGTGTACGTGAACGTTCTATCCTGTTCAACGTGTGAGGTGAAGGATGCTCAAGTTAACCCCGGTGGAGATGGTTATAAATCTTGTTTGGGATTTCTCAAACAGAACCACTTCCTGGACAGTATGACAAACAAATACTTTTTTTTCTAAATTTATTTTTATCTTGTTTTGAGCCTCTCTTGGGATTGCTGCCACACATGCGGGAGACAGATCTGACAGTTTTGAAGTACAGGAAAATACCCGAGAATCTGGTATTTAAAGACAATCAAAAGCCACTTTATGGACTGCCAGCTGTGTTTTCAACTGCACACATTACTGCTCGGTGTTTCATGGCCCTTTTTCTCTTCAGACTGTGCTTTACTGTGCAGACAACACAGACAGTTCTGCAGTAATTGGCTTTTTAACACTTTATTACTTTTTTTAGTAGATGCCAGTGTCATAATCAGATCTGCCTGTCACTTTTAGACATACCCATGCAGTTACATTCGACTGAAACCCTTGATCGTATCACAAAATCCCGTGTCTAAAACTCGCCCAGTTTGCTGCTAATACGTGGCTACAGAGGAGGCTTCTGGCTCCAGCCTAATCAAATGAATTACCATTGTGGTTCCGCTGTCTGCACACACAATGTGTGTGTTCTACCGAGTGTTTGTCAGAAGGGAGTGGAGTCCTTCGCTATTTAAAAGAGGGCATCTCATTAAAAGCGAGCTTGTGCCACAAAGTCATCTTTGCTCTCCTCTTTTCCATTTTTAGGTCAGATGATTCAGGTTTTCCTCAGTGGTTTTAACCTTCTGCCATCTGAGCGAGCTGCTCGGGGGACAGCGGTGCTTTGAGGCCATCGCCGACGAAAATACCGCCTCCATTTCACTACCTGCCGTAATGTTTGCTCTTGGTTTCTCATCCCTTTATCACTTTCCAGTTTTCTATAGGCAGCATCCTAGCAAACATTCCGCTTCAGTTTTTCTTCCTGCTCCAACACTGGCTATAAAAGTCCACGCATGAAAAGAAACAGCCTGTAGCTCGTCTGATCTACTAGCTTCTCCTGGAAACGTTGTCCTGCTTGCTGGCAACGGAGCAAAAACCAGAGCGTTACCCTTTCTCATTCTGCTTTGAACAGAAATTTCTGTACATCGCTGGCTGTTACGTCCTCCTGTTTCGTGGCCCAAATAATAGAGCCTTCGCTTTCACGAATTTCCTCCGTGAAACGCGAGCGAGAGTTTCCAGTGCACTTGCGGACTCTCCTGCCTTTTAAGTTTTTACCAATTTTAAAGCACTTGTAGGAGTGTGGAAGTGCTCAAGAACATGTAGATCAGCGAAGGGCAGCTGGATTGTTTGGAGACAGAGCGATGGAGGAGAGGTGGCAGAAATGGGTTTAAAAATACCCTGCAAGTAGACAGTGTGGTTCCTGTCCAGTACAGAAATTCTGTAAGGAACAGACCTGTCAAGAATGCCACGTTAGAAAAGCAGAGGCTAAATTCTGATTTCAAAATGACTTGGTCTTTACGGAGACCAGATATTTGATTCTGGTTTGAATGGAATGAATGTGTCAAAGGCAACAGAGCTAGAAGAGCTCTACCTCGATGTAAATGAAAGCTGAATTTGGCCCTTCTTCTTCTGTGCTTTTCAGTCATGTGATCATCTTTCCATAAATCATGCACTTGAAAGGTTCTCTGGCTTCCTGCTTGTACCAATCAGATCATACAAAATGCAGATGAACCGAGCTGCTGGTTTATTAGCATAAGCAGAACACCCCCTCCAAATCCCCTCGTGTCCCACCAGCCCCGTTTCCCCCGTCTGAAAACAAGACAGCAAGAAGGACGCGCTTTGACTAACAGCGTGGAGTTTTTTTGGTCCCCTCCCTTTCTTATTCTGACCTGTACTTTGCTTTCATTATAAAGTGAACGTAGAAATTACCCCGTGGGAGTGGTGAAACTGCAGCAGAGAAACAAAAACTATTTGGATTCATCCGACAGCTATTCATTCGCTTGCTCCTCTTCTTCTTAACGGCTCGAAGCAGGCAGCCTCTCTCGTTCTGACTACGTGTCTTTCAGGCAGAACCGAGGTAATTCTTCATGTGTCTCTTTCCTTTTGATAGTGCTTTAATTTTGTCGGAGAAGATGTTGATATTTTTATCACAATCGGTTATTTTAACTACTTCAAATGCGGATATAGCTGCCTGATGGGCATGTTCCTACCGATCCTTCTCCAGAAACTTTTTTTTTTTTTTTTTTTTTTTGAGTAGGGAAATGGGGTTTGAGATTCAGGTCCAGGTTTCACAGGTGAAAATCGCAGCTCTCTCCACAGGAGGCTGCAAAGCTGCTTCCAGCAGATGTCAGGATATTGGCAGCCAAAACTGAGTCTATCCTGGCTTTTTGTTTTAATCATCTGCGTACAGCACCGTGAACATCCCTCTGTCCTGTTGGTATCGCCGGCGCTGTTTGTGTTGGGGAAAGTACGTTACTGTGAACCAACGAGCAAGTTCTTGGTGCTATTTTCTCTGGCGGGATGAGGTATTTTTAGTAAGTCGTTTCAAGAGCGTCGAACTTCCTGATACTTGTATTGTTAATTCGCTGCAAGCTGCAAATGCAGGATTGGCAGCGTTCGATTCTGAGAGGATCGTTCTCACACCGCACGAGAAGCGTTACCGGTCCCTGGCTGCGAACGCAGGTTGTTCCAGTTCTGAGGTGGGTGGTTTGTTAACGGCGAGAGAGAAGTTTTGTTTGGCTGGTGACTGAGGCAGGAGCCTCTTAAATATTGCAAAGCAATTTCACGCTCCTTAACGCCTTTGCGAGGTTTTTGCACGGGGAGGGGGGAAGGAAGGACAGACGGAAATCCCTGAGATTTGGCTAATACTACCTTAGCCATTTCTGGAACCCCTCCAGAAACCTCTTATGGGGTGTATTTCTGTAGTCCTCACGTGAAATACTTCCAGAGCATTAATCCGAGCAAGTCTTGGGTCGTGCTCGCTCAGCGCCGACGAACAGCCTGTGTATGTCTGTATGGGGCAGGAAGAAGTGGTGGCTTTATGGGAAAGAGCAAGGGAATGAGTTTTGAAGAGACACCAAGAGAGAAGGACCTTCTGGTTGTGTGTCCTCGTTTTCAAAAGGTGCTTAATAATATATGTAAGCGTGGCTTCTAGTGTTTTAGTTTTTATGGTTGAACTACAGGTCAGTTTGCCTCCGAAATGTAGATTTTCTGAAGTGAAAGGTGTGTTGGTCAGTCTTGAGGGCTTCCAAGAACAGCAGTCAGCTGTATTGAGCAGGGAAATCGAACATTACAACCTGTAAGTGGAAATTACACTTCTCTGCCTGTAATGTTGCCGCCTTCTGTGCTGCAGTTTCCCATCTGGAAAATGAAGATTAATAATACCTATTTTTCTCGACTTTCTTCACACTATGTGAATGAGATTTCATTCATTCATTACTGCTGCTGAATTAAACATATTCTGTAGGAATCGAGAATTGCTCCGGCTAGGAATTCTTCCAAGTGACCGTACAGATTTGATAAACAATACGTGATTAGTTACAATTAATGGTTAAACCATGTTTCTGTAGCAGCTCATGCCAAGACTCTAGTTGCTTCTGTTGAGTTGCAAGCTCAGAACAACCAGGCTGGTTCAAGAAGACGAGTTTACGTGCAGGATAGTCATCACCATCGGTACTAAGATCCTTTTTTAAATTAAAGCTATGCAGTAATACATCGCTGTGTATTTTTGCATTGCTGCTGTTACATTAATTCAGAATATTCAGGTAGATGAGCAGCCATTTGTCCAACGTCAGTAGGACTCCTGACACATCCGGTGACCAACCCAAGATTAAAAAATGTCACAAATGGATGTGCTGTGGTGGCACTTGTGAGCAGCGATGAACTGCAGGTATTTTTATTTTTTCGAGTGAGTATTTCTTTGGACTTCACAAATAACTCAGCTGTTTAAAGGTTGGCTTTTCAGCCTCTTTGCTGTAACTGTGCTAACATGCATTTACGAGGTACAAGAAGCTGATGAAGTAGACGTGCAGGGTGCTGTGGGTAAGCGAGGTCATATTGACTTGTCTGCCTCTCCTTCAGTTGGATTTTTAAGTGGTGAGTCGGTGGATTGTTTTTCAGATATTGGTATTCTCACCATCAATCTCCAAATGGTTAAGGGAGGGAAGATTGTCCTCACGTACGCCAAAAAGATGGATGAGAAGAGCAGTGCTTTCTGCTCCAGACTTTCTCCCCGGCTTGCTAGGTCATGCCTGGTACATGGTTCCTGTGCCTGTTCTCAGTAAAACGAGGTGCATATTTGGAGTTGTTCACAGCATCAGAAATTCTTTAGGGATTCTAAACCCCTGTGAAAACATGAGATGGAAACTTCTGTAAAAATCTGTGCCAGTTTTTTTAGACCATCTTTTACATCTGAGCTACAATTTTGCAATAATGAGTTTACGCATAGATGCAACTAAAGAACCCACTTTTTTTTTGTCCTTTCTTTCAACTCTCTTTTTAACCACAGCACACATCAAAGTCCTACCAAAAGTCTGAGCAGAAGAATGTATCTTTGGAGGGCATTATCCATAGATGACTTCATGTTCATTCCAGTCTTCCCTATTTTCAGGTTCTGAACCGCTTTTGGTAACTTTTTCCATTCACATCCGTGCTTTGAATCAAAGCCATTTTGAAAAAGAAAATTATTTTGAGTTCTTCAATGAAAAGTTCCCAAATTTACCTCCAGCTTTAACTAAACTCTACAGCTACAGCCCTTTTTTTCCCTGAACTGCAGAACACAGCAAACGAAAATAAATAGAAGCTGGCATGTTTCTTCTTGTGCCGTTTTATTGGTGTGCGTGTTTGTTCATTTGTCTGTTAACTTGTAGAATTCCATGATCGTACAGAGTGGTTTGCGGTTTGGTTTGAATTGGTGAAACTTTCCACATTTTAACCATTGCTGACATTTTAATGCAACAGAAACAGGGCAGCGGAGGAGCCGCAGTGGTTTTGATGTTGTGGTGCCCTGTGTCACTGCTTGGAGAAGATTTCTGAGGAGTTTCATGATGGATTTTTGAGCATTTCAGAGACACGATCGTGTTTTTGTGGCCAGTTGTCAAATCTTGCTCACAAATGGGGTGACACGTATCCCAAAACGTATCCCATTGATAAGGGTGGCTGCAGCTCTCGCTGATTTTATTCTGTCGTACCTGGCTCCTGCTTTCAGAGTTCACCCCTTACCTGCAGCCGCACGGTTATGCATTGTGTCTCGTGCTCTGCATGAAAATTGAGGAGAATCTGGCTGGTGTCCCAAGCGTGGGATGGAGCAGCAACACGTTGGGCTCGGTTTGATCAGACCCATGCGAGAGCTGGAACAGCGATGGGAGCGTGGCTGCCTAATCCACCACTGTACTTCAAAAGCAGCATCGCTTGCTGTACGTGCTGTAACAGCAGCAGCACTCTGAAGCGAGAGGTCTCATTGATCTACGCTGGAGTTCACCGGTGCTGAGAGTTTTACTGAGGTCCATAATGAACTGAAACAACCTTTCCAGCATTTTCTTTTCCTATTAATGGTGCCAGCAGAGGAGCTGGGAACGGCCTCCTGGAGTTTTCAGGGAAACTCATTGTTCACGTAAACCCTGAGAAGGAATTTCCCTTCCTTCTTGGCCTGCTAGGTCTGCAGTGAACCATACAGTTTGCTTTAGCTGCATACCATCTGCATTTTATTTTTGTTTTATTTACTGACTTTCCACCCAATTCTGTACTTTACTATATTGTTGTATGTTCCACCTTGGTCAACAGCCTGGGTTCTGCTGCCCTGAGCAGTCGCGTGCTGTGCAAGTTCTGAACAGAGCCTAGTGATGGAAAAAAATAAAATTGGTAGGAATTCTCCCTGTATTGTGTCTTCAGGAGAATGGGCATTGAGCGCTCGGATTGTTTGAGGGCTGCTGCTGCTTGGCAGCATCCCTGCGGTTCTGTACTTTGTACTTGCCCAGGTAGTACCGTGTTCTAAGACCTGAGGTCCTGGCAGTGAGTTGCACTCGTGAGGATCAAAGTGGCTTCCTCCTTCTCTATCAGCATCTGCTTTTTCTCTTTTTTTTTTTCCCCTTCCCCTCCCCACTTCTTTGAACGACCGATGTCTCGCTTGTTGGAAGTATTTCTTGCTGAGATGGTCCTACCCTCGAACACCAGTGTTCCCATGAAGATGTAACGCTGATACTCTGCGAGGGTAATCCCGTCCCCTGGGACACCACCAGGACCTTACTGCTCTTTGAGCTGGAGTGGTCCGGCGTGTAGAGTCAGGTCTGTGACATCCGTAGGCAGGTGGTGACTTTGCTGTGGCCAAATACCAGAACAGCGATGTTGACTCTGGCCTGAACAACCCCCATGCTGGAGGCTTCGTAAAGTGCTCTGCAAAGACACAATCTGCTCTGTACAAACCCTCGAGGCTGTGTTAGAGGAACCTGCCCACGTTGCTTTGGGACCCGGGCTGGATCTGTGCCTTCCGGCCATGCCATGGCCAAGCTAATAAAACCACCCGGAGATGCCGGGAGGGAGCTGTGCAAAGACCAGTATTGTTAGTGATGGTTTTTCATTAACTAGGTTACCCCAGCTTCCTGTTAGCAGCCGGGCTGTGCCGTATTGTATCAGAGTTCCTTTCTCCTGCTTCATGGTCCAGAAGTTTGGCTGGCTTTTCTTTGGAGGTAGCGCTGAGCCGTGTGTTCGATATTGCTTGAGGTCCAAACATTGCCAGATAAAGAGAGGAGCCTTTAGTATCACTGCAGGCAAGAGCTCCGTCGCCCTCTTGACTTCTTCAGAACTAGATGAGACTGAACAATTGGTTAATGTTCAGTGAGCAAAATCTCCCTTTTCTGCACCGAATTTGCATCCAACAGTGATGTGATGATCGGCCTGGATGACCACATTTGTAAAACAGTCTCCTACCAAGAGTTCTTGCTGTTAGGTAAATCAAAACATGTTATTCAGAGGGTGACTCATGGAAAACTAAGTCGAAGTTTTATAATCGGATCCTCTGCAAGCGCTAAATAGCACATCACAATAAAATCGTTAAAGTCTCCTTACATAAATTGTTTATATGCTGCTAATCCTTTTTTATGATGGAAAGAGCATTCAGTGGGTTTTTAGTACGGGACGGTTGTATCAGCTTCTCGTTACCTATGCATTTGACTTCCGTGGTTCAGCTGAATTGAAATGTACTGCCTGGTTTGGAATCTGAAGATCCTACCTGAGCCCAGCTGGAGGCTTTTTATGCACAACTTCTCAGATCATGTGTTGTGGCTGCAGAATAATCTGGATGACACCGATGCTGCAAGGGAAAGAGATTACACAAAATGCATGTTCTGCCAGTCCTTGCAGAGTGAAATTCTGTCCTTCATTTGGCCTCAAATCTTTGCTAATGATCCTTTCCTCTGTTGTTTGAGCACCTTCCGAGTCCTGAATCTTCATTCGTGAATATTTGACGTGTTGAAACAAGGGAGAGACCTTCTATAACCTTGACCTTTACTTGTGGAGAACAGCTGACACATACCACAGGACTGGTGGAGAGGTCTGGGTGAGATGGCTAGCGTGCTCGCAACGCGGTCCCTGGGCTCAGTTTAACCGAAGAGTTCAGGATCTGTGGAAGAGGACTGGTTTTCAGAGGATCGACAGCTGTAGAAGACCTAAAGCAGGTTCGTTGAGTTACACGTGGTAACCTTTAGTAAGTGGCGTGTACAGTAAGTGCGGGCTGGGGGAGGCTACAGTAGAGGCTACGCTGAAGTTGGGTGAAAACAGAATTAGGGCTGACCAGAACTCAGCGCTGTAACTCTGGGGAATATATAGAATATATATAATTTAAGAGCAGTGCGCTTAGGAGGAAGTGCCTAGTCAGATTTTCCCCCCCTACTTAAACACTCACATGTGGGTAGTAAATAAAGACCATACGGCCTTTTCGGGGGGGATCTTCCTTCAGTAATGCTCTTCTGGTTGCTTTCATCCTTACTCTGCTCAAAGAGGAGAAATAAATAAGGTATCGCTGGCGGTGCCAGAGTGCGTTTGCTTCTAGACATGTGAGCAGAAATGGTGTTATGAAATGGCACAAGTGGGGCGTAGGAGATTCTCAGATCCCAAGATGAAAATCATTTCAGAGAAGCATAGACAAGTTTGAATCATTACCAGTATAAACGAAAGTTGGTAGGTCCTTCTTTGCTGCCACCCAATTCTGTACCTTTTGGCAGCAAAGAAGTAGTTTTTTTCCTATTTCGTGAGACCCAAAAAACATGAATGAGCCTGCATGGATTTTTATAACATGATACTTGCATCATGGGATCATAGAACAATTTAGGTTGGAAGGGACCTCAGGAGGTCTCCAGTCCAACCTCCTGCTCAGAGCGGGATCAGCTGTCCCTGCTAGCATTGCTGGCAAAAAAATGGTAAAAGGAGTTGTGATTATTTAGTCATTGTAGTGAAAAAATGCCTGGCAGGCTAAAGGCACCCAGAAAATGCTGTGGAAATTGTTCCATCACAGTTGTCATTAAAAGTAAGAAATAATTTCCAGAAGCAAGTGTCTGGTTTTGGGTGATGGAGGCAAAGGGATAATGGGAAGATCAGACACACCAGTAATGAACTTCTTTTGACTGATCACCCCTGTATTGATTTTCATCGCTTACCAAATATGCCTTAAACTAACGCGTGAGTTATTTCAGTATCGTGACCCCTCGCCGAGGCTCTGCTTACAGCCCGTGAGCCAGTTCACTGCAGCTCACTGACTGCTGGGGTTTGAATCACTGCTTCGGCTTGACGTGTGTTCTGCCTGGGTGTTTTCAACAGCAGCGACTGTCATTAATGAACCTCGTTGGAAAAAATTATACTTCAGCGTATTTTTAATGGTCTTTTTTTAAAAACTTTTAATGTGACGGTGATGCAGAGTAATCTGCCTAGGCAGGGCTGCGTGTTCTGCTGAGCGCTGGTGGCTGTAGGACAGGCTTGTTTTCTGGCGCTGCCCTCTCCTGGACAGACTGCACCTCATCTGGGCACATCTGTATGTCTCTGTTCCCTTCAGAGCCTTTCTCTTTGCTGGTTGCTTAGGCTGTATCTTCACCGTCCCCTTAAAGAGGCTGAAGTCCCTGCCGCCATCGCCCCATTTTATCCCTACCCCAGGCTTGGACCCCGCGCAGGGGCAGGATTTGTGCGTTCAGGTGGCTGCAAACCGAGCGCGAGAGTTGCTGCAGAGGTGGGGGACTGCGAATGCGGGAGGACACGTGAGTTGCCCCTTTTCAGCAGAGCCGTGTTTCATACTGGACTCGGCTGGACTGCGCTGGAATTTCTGGAAGCGCAGAGATCTCCTGGTAGGTCCTTACCAGCAAAGCGTTCTAGGCGTGTCAGTAACCCACATGAAATTAAGATGTTATCCATTGGGGCCTGAATTTTTAGTAACATTTATCTTTGAAATTCCTCTACGAACTTGAAAGACGAACAATAAAATAATTACCCAGATTTTATATGCCTTTTAAAAACTGTATTTCCTGACTTCATGTTTAAGCATCGTGGTCTGATTTCAAAAGGTCCGAGTATTCCTAGTGAACACCGAGGACTCTTATTGCTGAATGTAAATGATATTTGAAAGGAAAACAAATGGTGGACTCAAGAAAGAAGTGGGAGACTGAGTGTTTTTGTGTAACTAATGGAGCTGTGGAGGACAGGAGAGGGTAGTTCTGGGTGCCAGCTGAGGGACATGGGTACGCTTACTGAAGGAGAGAAATACATGACAAATCTTAGAAAAATCTGGCAAATTTGGAAGCAGAGGAATTCAGATAAGCTCCTTAAAAAGCAGGAAGTTGTGCTTATTAAAATCGGTCCTTGCTGTGAGTTGCACTTCTCGGCACGACTTGGCACCGCAGCTCAGCTGAGCAGAGTCTTGGCACAAGCTGGGCTTGACCAGGAAATGGTTTTCTCCGCAGCTTAGCGTTGAGGGGAAGCAGCTTCGCTTCTCTTTGAAGGCACGCCTGGGGAAGGTGATATTAAAAATGATTCTGCTTGAGCAAGTTCATAAAAATTTGTCTGGGTGACAAGAAATGTTTTTCAGCTTCGCCCTGAGCAGCCTCTTCCTTTGAAGTGATCGTAGCTTCATTATATGATGTTTGCATTACTAGGAGAAGGATCTCAAACACGTACATTTACAGGGCTGCCTCTGTGGTACGAGAACTCTCAGGAGGTGAGTTACAAAGTTTTACAGAAAAATGAGGACCCTGCTTCCACAAGCAGATTCACAAGATAGAATCTCACTTATCCCAATGGGTTTAGTCTGTATTTTCCTGTGCAGTCTCAGTAATTTTTCCATTTTAATAAAATCTTCTGTGTCCCTCCTAATTCAGGCTCGACCTGCAGAGGAGTTTTGCTCCTTGTTCTGACATCCCATCGCTGTAGTGGCAAGAAAGAGAATGTCTAAAACTCTGGATTGTGACTTAGTTGTGGAGTCAAATAAGAAGTAAAAGGGTGAAGCCGAGGGAATGTAAGGTTTTAATCTCACACTAGTTGTACTGGTAGCCAGTAAAAACGGCTGCAAATTAAGACTTCATTAAAAAATACTCTCAGGTGTTCTTTTAAGTTACACCTCTAATATGTCGCGAAACCGAACTGAACTTCCAGTGTCTGGAACTTCACAGCCAGCAGAAACACCCAGACAAGCTTTTGGCAGTGACTTTTTTTCTGTGCTTTTGTTTTCTTCTCCCCGCCTCCTTTAATTGCATCTCTTTGCCAGATGTCTAGTTCAGGGCAGTGTCTTCTGTCATGGAGTTTCACCTGTGGGACAGTGGGGTTCACGTTTGCTTATGGTTTCAGTGTGCAATACTTCTGATCTCTCATGGACTGTTGATGACGACAGCCGATACCCTTGATCCTTGGCGCGTGGGTGCAGGAGGAACGGGGCTGGCTAAAGGGAGCGTTGTTAAAGCAGTGTGGAAACGGGTACCTGCCCCATAGTTAGAGCTGCTTACGTTTCAGATGGACTTGGGGGTACTGGGTGGTCTTCTGTGAGGACAGGCTGAGAGAGTTGGGGGTGTCCAGCCTGGAGCAGAGAAGACTTCGGGGAGAACTTAGTGCAACCTTTCAGTGCTTCAGGAGGACTGTCAGAAAGCTGGGGAGGGGCTTTTGAGCAGGGGCTGTTGTGACAGGACAATAGTTGGGACAGTGAATAGTTTTAAACTAAAAGAGGGAGATTTAGACTGGAGAGATGGAAGAAATTTTTTACACTGAGGGTGGTGAGACCCTGGCCCAGGTTGCCCGGAGAGGTGGTGGAAGCCCCATCCCTGGAAACATTCCAGGTCAGGTTGTTTGGGACTCTGAGCAACCTGCTCCAGCTGCAGATGTCCCTGCCCAGTGCAGGGGGTTGGACTGGATGAGCTTTGAAGGTCCCTTCCAGCCCAACCACTCTGCGATTCTGTGATTCCTAACCATAACAGGCAGCTGCAGAAATCATGGTGGATAATAGCAATGCAGTGTTGTTAACAAGGTGTTCTGCAATTAAAAGGCAAATATCTCTTCAGACCTCCACTTCTGCCCTGTAAAGCAGCTATTGCCGTGCCTCAAGGGTGTTGGGGCACAGACAGTTTATAGGAATCATCCACGACCTCAAAACAAATGTTCAAGCTGGGCGTAGCAGTTCTGAGTGGATCAGGTGGAGAGGCAGCGCTCTGGCAATGCAGAGCCTGCTGTTATCGTTGAGAGTCATTCTCGTATTTCAGCACAGCAGCTGTTTTCTCTGTGCATTAGCTGTTCTTCTTTTTGCAAAGTAAATCCAAGGGCTTCAGTCTGTAAACGTGACCGAGCTAAAGCAACACAGGGGTGTATGGATGGGAAAGGGGTTTATCCGAGCCCTGTGTTACTCTTAAATACAAGAGTAGCATGAAAGATCACCCTCAAGTAAAACAGGTACTGAGGAATCCACCAAGTGCATTTCCTACTGGAGACTGGAATAAAGCACAGCTCCTTCAAGCAGCTTTGACTCTAAATAGACAGATTTGCCAGAGGTGTCACAGAATTGAACGAGGAGTCTGATTTCTCCTGCATGTGTGGGGAGGGAGATTGGATACAGCCATAGCTGTCAGCCATGGGAAGTGGTGAATTAGAGTTGCAGGTAGGTAGGTGGATAAACAGGGACCAGAGCTCTAATTACTGCTGCTGCGTGGAAAGCACCCTCCTGCTCCCTGGGCCTCACGGTGCAGCCCCGTGATGCCAACCGACTGCTGAGGAGCTGCCGTCGGGTGCCAGCGATTCATATCCATTTTGCAGAGTAGCTTTGAGATCGGCAGATGATAGAACTGCTAAGTGGTGTTATGAATGATTCAGAGCTGCTGGCTCCTGTTTCCATACGTGGATCATCAGACTGCCTTTCTCTGCCATTCTAAAATAATTGTCTGAATGACCCGAGTATCTTCGAAGTAGTTTGATTTTTTTGTTCAGGCGCTGGCTGGAGAAATGAGATCTTTCATCTGCTACACTTAACGTTAATTTTCCTTCTTTAATGGGGTTCTCTTCACCCAAATTTACGTGATCCAGCTTGCAGTCAGTTGGGTATGTTCTTCTCTTCCAGTGATAAATTTGCCCGAGCATCTCCCAGGATGTGATGAGAAACACGTAGGTAGCTGTTTGTGTGCCACCCACTTCCACAGGCAGATAAACAATGAGGGGTTTGTTGGGTTGTCGCTCGAACAATACTTGAGAAAAGCTCCGTCCCGCCTGGCTGTCACTTCTGTTGTTGTACTTCGCTCGTGGTGACATCATTGGTGGCAGCTAAATGAGCTGCATTAATTGTAAGATGCTCTTTGACCAAGGATGTTGACTTTTCCTGGCAGCCAGTCTACCGCCGCTTCTGCAGGAGCAGCTGCTAATCTGCCGTAATGTAGTAATTCAGCTACAAGTATTGGTGAGAGTGGATTGTGTAGATGGGAGATAAATAATTAAAAGAGAACTCACAGCCCTATGAATTATATTTTCGAGGTCTGGTTCTGCATCAGCAGCACAGAGCTCTGAAACGAAAACCCCTCTGCTGTGCTAAAAGTTCCTGTGATGCCACTGAGGTTGGTCTTGCCGTGGGGAGCAGTGGCGCAGTGTAGCGTCGCCTCTTCTTGCAGGCGGAGGCCCAGCTCCGCTTGCAGCTGGGCATAGCCAGGCCCATTCCACTGCCCCAGGACACGTGCTGGAGTGTGAAGAGTTCATGTTACTTCCACAGAAGTGATCCCTTTGGTCTGCCTGGTTTCTTCAGAAAGTTGTTTATATACATGCGGTTGCCTGCTGAGGAGGAGACCAGCAAGGGTGGGGAGGTGAAGGAAACGCCAGCTGCTAACTCTTCTTAGGCTGAGAACCGGGCTGGCTGGCCAGGGAGTTTCCAGATCAGATACATCAAATGAAGCCATGCCGCAGAGGTCAGTTCTCCTCATTAACAGCTGCCTCCTTGGGACTGGCCTTGGGATCCGTCCTCTTTGCATTCAGCTTTTCCGTACAAGGAGGGCTCGGCACTTGGTGCTGCACTCTAGAGAAACCGCTCTAGCAGCGCCCGTTTTGTCTCCTCCCCGGTATATCTCCTGCCGTGACCGTGTTCTCTCCAGAAATGCGAATGTGATGCAGCAAACACGACGTGCGTGGCGCTGAGGTGGAGACTTAGTGGTTAACGTAAGTGGGAAATACAGTCCGGAGCTCGCAGTGCTCTTTGGACATCTTGCCCTTCATCACGAGATTGTTCCTCTTTCCTCACAAACATCCTTTTATTACAGCAGAAGGATATTGCATGATGAAATCCACTTTCTGCTCTCTACGTGACGCTGTTTGCTGTCAAACCATTTCTTTTAAGAGCGAAAATGGCTCAATTACTTTCACTCTGCACGTTGGCCCAAATTCTTCGTCCGCCTCCTGTGGACTAGGCCAGTGCTGCAGAATTTAGCTTGCAAATTTGAGCAAGAGAATTCTTTAAGAAAACCTGTAAAAGCCAACCTCTTCCTTGTGTCTTTCCACTGAAATAAGTGGATAAAGTCCGTATCGTAAGTCGTTATCAAAAAGCTCCCGTTTTCCCTGTCGTTTTTTTGCAGTAGCTTAAAGCAGCATGTGAGAATTCACTGTTATTCATCTGACAGGGCTGCGACGTTCCCAGCTTCCCTTCTGCGAGGGAAAACATCCCAAGTCGCTGTCTGGACTAAGTCAAATGAATCACGTCATGGAAGCGACGCTTCCTTTGCACTGACTGCAGAGGGGTTCCCTGTGACTGACTCAGATACCAGCATCTGTGCTGCAGGTATTGAAATGGAAGTGAGATTAATCCCACTTGTCGAGTCTCCTCCTCGCTTCCAGTTGGGGGATTCATTGGCTTAGGAGAAAATTTTGAACAGAATCCCAAGGATTTAGATTTGTAGATACCTACCATTTTTTCCCCACCAAATTTTGCAGTGGAGTTTGTAACTGTGCTGAGAAATGAGCCTGTCCGTCGGTGTACTTGCAGTTCTCATTTAAAAGCAATCAGGATACGTGGTAGGTGCACACTGGGAAGAGGTCCAGGATCATCCCTTTTGGTAGCTCCGAAAACTGAGCTGAAACTGTAGTAATTGCCACAGTCCCAACAAGCTGGTGGCACCTCTGCATTGGCATCTCCTCGCAGGAGTAGCAGCTGCATCCAAAGCGCAGGCCCAAGCGGACTGGAAAGATTCGGGTGAGGTTGTTGCATCATTGTGTTTGAAATCAGTTTCTCTTGAGTTGTTTGGACGTTGAGGCTTTGCTGGGATATTTCTGCAGGCATGTGTTGACATCCACAGACTCTTCACTGGCAGAGTCTGTAGACACGGATGCAGAAATGTGCTCTGGTGTGTTTGGAGGAGGTTTTGCCCAGCAAGTGGATACCCTGTAAACATGAGTGTGTAAATGCACAAGTAGTGCCAGCCTGATGGGTCGGGGAGAGCAGCATTCCCAAAGAGCAGTCTGGGATGCGTGGTGCTGCCTCAAGCTTTCCTCCGCTGCGTTTTGGTCCTTCAGCGGAGCTGATGACAGTGAGGGTAGTTTGTGTCTCTGCCAGATACTTTGGGGCATCTTTGCAGAGCTACATCCTACATAAGGGAGGGAAAACAAATTATTTTGTGCTGCAGTGCTGGGGCTGAGCTGTTTTTTCTTGGAAGGGGGAAGATGGTATTTCTTCTTCCACCCAGACAAGAAGTGCTCTTTGCCCTTGGAGGTCTATCAACAAAATTTCTTCCTCTCTCCATTCCAAACTGACAGTTATTTTTCCATTGACATGAGCACCAGTTTCAAGGACTGAGTCAGGTGTCGAAGCACCCATAGTAAACTGTTAATCTTCACCTATTGAAATTGCACACGAAGGGAACGCGGGGTGCGATGCCATGACAAGTACCATCTCCGAGTGCCCGCGATCGTTACATCGGTGCTGAACCGACTTGTTCTTTTTTGCGGGAATGTTGGTTGGGGCGGATTCGTGCTTGTGCTAATGCACTTTGAAAGTGGGTTGAGTTAATTTAAGGAACTGGCAGCCTAAAGGAAGCGGTGCTGCCAACCGCTGGCACCCCTGCCAAGGCCAGTACAGCGGGGCACAGCGAGGTACACTCTGAAACGTGTCCAGCGCAAGAGGAGACTTGCCCGAGAAGCTGACTCAGAGGGTCATGGGATGCTGCGTGTTTGCTTGTCTGCTGTGGAGCGCTTGGGTCTGCGGGACGCAGGGCGCTTGACCCTCTTTGGAAAAGGCGCATCTGGCAATGGCAGAACATGGTGCTGCGGGTTGGCTCAGTCTTCCCCTGGGGTTTGGTTGTGCCCAGAATCCTCGCCCTCCCGTCGGTTCATGCCAGTGACGTGTTGGGGAGGCGTCGGATGGTTTCCGTGTCTGTCGATCTCTCGGGGACATGCAGAGAGCAGAGCATCGTTGGGTTTGCGGTGAAGGGCGGTGGTGTGCCTCCGAAGGTTCAACCCTCACCTTCCTCTCCCGTTTCCCTCCTGTCTCAGCTCTCTCTCTGGCACACACATTCAGGTGCTCTCCCAAGACATAAAGGGATTTATTAAGGCCATGCCAAGGGCAGAGCTAGAAGCCTTGGGGCTTCGGTCCCCCCGACAGTCCTGCTCGCAGCTCTCTGACACGGTGCCTTCCCGTGTGGGCACATTTTTACATGCCTTTGTCCGCGTATCTCAGTTCTTTGGCTCTCGAGAGATCATTTTACCTGTACTTTTCCATCCCGGGTGAGGCGAGCAGGATAAACATGGTGTGATGCAGAGCAAAGACTTTGCTGTAATTTCACCGAGATGCCAAGAGTTTCAAACGTGCCATCTAGTGGTGTAAACTAAGAGCACCCAAAATAAAGGAAATTCCTCCCCCTCTTCCACCCTCCTCCCAATACTGGTCATTTCTGAAATGCTCCCTTGTTTGGGGCAGAAAATGAATATTTATGGCCTGTGCTACCCTGTCAGGCTCTGTGAGTGCTGGGGAACGGAGGGAGCCCTTCAAGGGTTTGTTGATCAGGAGGAACACGGAAGTTTGTAGTCTGTGATATAAAACACAAGCTTAGGAGGTCTGTACCTTCCAACCAAGAAAACAGAGCTCACGCTGGTGTTGCCTCCCCTTTGAGGAACTGAATCAGCTTTGCAAACAGAATAAATCTAAGGTTAAGACACCCTCGCTTCAGGGAGGAGCAGAGAGGGAGATAACAGTAACTGCTTGTCTGTAGCCACGCAACGGTTCATCAACAAAGCCCCGTCACGAGGTGCCTGCCTTCATGGATCGGCATTAGGACATATTCCACCCCAGCAAGGGACCTGACGTACTTCCAGCTTCCTCTGCTGAAGAAGGCGGCACCAAAGCTGCAAAAGCCCTTCTAAAACCCTCCGTTCATCACCTAGATAAGAACAGGCCCTACAGCGAGGAGCGGTGAAAGGCACGAGGTTTATACCCCAGTTTGGCCCGTGAATTACAGTCTGAAATAATCTGGGCTGTTGGTCTTTACTGGTATCTTCAGTTCGAGCTCTGGCGCAGAATTCAGGTTGCTCAGGTTGACGTTTCTGTGTGCCTGCTGTTCCTAGGATTTTTACCTAGAGGTCATCCTGTCCTTTTCTCTTCTTACCGAGAAACTTGCTGGCTGTTTGGATTGGATTATGTGATCCATCTGTTGTGGCTACCAGAGTAAGTCAGGGGAGCAATTTTGTACCACCCCCCGTGCCCCTCAAGTCCTCCGTTTCGTGCCAGGGTCAGAATTCAGCCGTTCCTGTCGCCTCCTGCGGCTCTAGGCTTCCTTGGGGCATGCTGTTTGTTTGCAAGCCCATGACATGAAATCTAAAAAACCCAGAAACTGTCACTTAATAGGGAAGAAGAAGAAGGAATAGGAAGAGTTAAACATCTAAAAACTGCCAGCAAGCTAAGTGGGGAGGGAAAAAAAAGGGTGCCAGTATTAAATGCTAGAAGTGTAGCTGTCCTAACCTGAGGTCTGCTTATACAGCCTGGATAAAAGGCGGAAAGAGGATTAAGAAATCGAAACCCAGCCTTCCACATGCCCGGAGAAGTTCTCCGCTCTGCAGGGTAAGGGTCAAGCTGCACTTGCGTATTCCCTTGCTCGGAACCTTTTATGTCTTGGTGAGCAACGACGTGATTCAGAAGGAGGGGTGAGAGGTCGCCACTCGGCTCATAAACGCGTGGTATCAAAATTACAGCAGACTGCCGGGCTGTGGGGATGGGAGTTGAGAGCAGAAGGCAGGTCTCCTCCTTCCCAGGTACGAGACTTCCCAGAAGGGTGAGTAGCTTCTCTGAGCGCGTTTTCCAGAGAAAATTTTAAGAGTAGTGCTTTGAGCTGCACCTCGGTGCTGTGTTGGGGACCCCTCTGAAAGGTGAGGCTGAGTACCTGCGAGGTCAGTCCTGTAACACGTTAATCTTACGCAAGAGGAGGTTTAATTTGCCGCTGGTTTAGTCGTTGAACTGCCTCTGCATGGTATGCGACGTGGACGAGGGGAAGTTATCAATGAAGTGCGTGTGCTAATCGGGTGGAGACTTAGTTAATTGGGTGTAGAGCCCTAACTGACAGCGCGGTGGGTGTTCTGGTCTCAGGGGCTGTGCGTGTACTCGGAGCCAGGCTGTGCTCCCAGCCCAGGACGTGGGTGTTTCTGCCCAAGCAGGTTCCCTCACCAGCACCGCGAGGCGCTTAGAGCGGGTCTCCTCTGCGCAGCTTGAAGACCACCCATAAGACATTATTCCCAACCTGTCATTGCTATTTACTGGGGATTGTTCTGTTGTTTCTTTTGAGGTTTTTTTTCATTTTAAGGCACCTGATGCTCCAGTCTGCCAATGCGATGGCTTTATTCTGAGGACGACAGCTTGGTAAAACGTTAAGAACTGGTCACATCCCCAGCTTTTGGTCCTAAAGACTGCGTTCAGGTTTGGGGTGGCAGGACAGTGTCTGGTGGTCCTGGGAAGTGCAGATCTTGCCGGAGCAGTGTCAGAGGCCTGGGTGAGGCTGTGGGAACTGAACCTGGTACGGGCTTCCCTGGGCTGCATCCTCCAGAGCGAGCCATCCCTGCGAGCACCCCTGGGCATAAGGTTTTTTAACCAGGTTATCTGAGAGCTGGGTAGGCGATGAAGATGAGCCAGTGCAGCTAGGACAAGTCCTTTCCTTGAAGGAACGTGGTGTTTCTATACCAAAAACGCAGGTTCTTTTTAGCTGTCATCTTCCCTTGGGCTGAGCAGGTTTGGATTTTATGGCAGGAATTATTTGACTGTTTACCCTAGTGGGATGCAGCGATGACTTTGACTGCAATGCAGAACTTTTATTAGTAAAACTTCACGTGTTACAGGACAATTCCGTTGCACCTACTACTATACTGGCTTGATTTCGTACAAAATAAATTTCTACTTCCTTGAAGGCCTTATATAAGCCTGAACTGGGAACGGATCCAGCGTGTTCGATCACAATAAAGGAGCTGCCTCAGAACGGGCTCTTCTTTAGAAATAGTCATAAACAGGTTTATATATAGGCCCTGCTGTAATACGCAAAACTCGCTGGAGAGACGTTTCCCGATGGGTTTAATGTGTGCCATGGGGACGCTGCTGAAGCTAATTCCTGAGCAAACCTGTTGTAGTAACTGAAGGCAAGGTTTAAAACACGAGAACCTCTCTCCAATCCCTGTCTGCTGAAGGGGCTGGGTCTCGAATGGCTCTTGGCTGCCAAAAAGGCTCGGAAACTTCGGCTCGCATCCTACGTATGCAAATGCAGGTGCTGTACACGTTATATTTGGATTTCAGGGTTTTTCAGATCCATTTCAAGTCGATGAGCAGCAGCCTGACGTGGTTTGATCCTTCGCTTTCATCACCCATGAGCTCCATCAGTCCCCTGTCCCCGGCAGTGCCTGCAGCCGAGCATCAGCACCTCGGGGAACAACAAAGGGCTGGCATTTGGGAGTCTCCTTCCCTTCCTAATCCGGCAGCACCCAAAACGATTCCTTTGCAGAGCTCACCAGTCAGGCTGGTGCCTCCAACAGGTACACTGAAATGCGAGGAGTGGGTTTAGGGAGCTTTGTTGCTGGTTGTATGCGCTCGTAGAGTCCGGAGAGGTACAGGACAAAAATGGAAAGACCCCTGCCTTTGTGATGGATTTTGAAGGATAATCTTAACCGTTTTGTTCCTCGCCTCCTCCCTAATTGAGCCGGATTGTTAAAATATGTTAATCTGAGGAGACACACGAGAAAGGGTGAAGCAATACGCTGACACGTTGAATAATGAGATCATCTCCTGCGCAGGGAAAAAAAGTCAAGTACGAAACAGGAACAAGAAGCGCGTCCCTCCCCCACTGTAGAGGCACCAGGTCTGGCTCTTTCTGCGTGCAGAAGCAGGTTAGACAATGAAATCTTTTAATTTTTGAGAAATTCCTGAAGATGCAAAGTCTCCTGGGTACAAACTGTCTTCTGTTCGTCTGCTGTTTTGTGGGAGAAGTTGGGAGTCTTGTTTCGGAGGGCTGAATGCGTGAGCTGCGTAATTGGTGATGAAACAACAACAACAACAAAAAAGCCTGTTGCTGGACTGAATTTGTAAATCCCGGCGTGGTTAATCGGGTCTTCGCAGGAAAATCCTTGTGAATTTTGTCCTGAATGGGAGTTGGCTGAAGGGAATTTCGTGAAGGGGCACAGGACGTTGTGGCTGCCTTGCTGGTGGCGTTTGGCAAGGCAGCGCTTCCTATTTCTTACAGGCTTTATTTCTCTGAATCAATAACTGCTTAACAATCGATAAGGTGGCAGCCCCGTGCGAACCGGCGCCGGCGGCGAGGGCTGGGACAGCGCTCGGTCTTCGCTCCCATGAGTAAGCACTGCTGTGGGTTCAGTTTTACTTGTTTGATAAACACCACACTTGGCTTTTGTTCCCTTAATCGCTTCCTTCGAAGAGTTAACTCCCTCAGCAGCCACAGATTAGTTCTCTCAGTTGTTTTAATTATTTTTCTCGTCACGCGCGGTGAAGGTCTAGTGTTTGTGAAATGTCTTCTTTTTTTTTTTTTTTTTTTTGTCCCCCTTTCCATGGCAGCTTCAGCGACGCTGGCACTGAAAAGCCAGCCGCAACGCTCTCCATCCACGCTCCTGTCCTTTAGTGCTTTTATTTTTAACCAAGCTTCACCTTTTTGAATGCGAGCGCTGCAGAATAGACGACTTTTCCTTCGGGGTGATGTGAGCGCTCCAGAATTTTGTATTCCTGGGAGGGGTAGGCGAGAGGCTGGATGGAGCAGAGGGTTCCACGTGCTCGCTGTTGAGTAATTTCCTTTTGTACTGCTGACAGGTGACTCAAAGCCGGAGCTGGCAGATGCCTGCGTCCTTAGCTGGTGGCCACAGCCTTACGAGATGAGTTGTGGAATTTCCATCAAAGTGGGGATTAGGCTCAGGATATGCCGATGGCACAGAGCAGCCCGCGGGAGTGCGGATGGAGAGGAAATCGTTCATGGCGACTCATCTTGTGGTTGGGTGAGTCAGGGGTCTGCTGCTGGTGGTCACAAAGGCACGTGGCTGACTGCACCGCCTTTGTGTGCTCTGCAGGATGCAAACTGTCCCTGAACATTAATTCTGCCCGTTTGATTTTTGTCCAGTGAGTTATTTCCAGAAAGGGGTTACTGTATTTTCTGGAAGGAGTATTGTGAAATTTTTTTACAGTGGGCAAGTTTTCAGCTGGTGATTTATCAACAAAGTATTTTCCAGGATAGTTAAAACTCTCCTTAAAAAAAAAAATACATCCTGCGCGATAGGGAAAGTAAAAGCATCTCAGTTTCCAAACGATGAGGGAATAACCAACAGAGCTAATTCTTGGAATAGTAGCTCCACTGGCACTCGTTGGTGATTTCCTGTGCATTTGCTGCAAGAATCACTCTGTGATGTGAGTAGGTGGTACTAAAGGGTTATTACGAAACCCATTTTCAACCAGACGTTTTGAGTCATGGATCGGGAAGAGGGGTAGCAGCCTTGGAGCTTTCTCTTTGTTCGAGCAGCGCGCCCGAACTGCACACGCAGGAGATCCTCTGCTTGCATGGAACGAGGCAGACTGGGGTATTATGCCAAGTGTTCTTCCTGCCGCTCCATCCCGGGGAATGGGAAGCGAGAACGTGGGCTGAGAGGCGGCAGCAGCGTGCAAGGTGCACAAGGAGCAGTCTCCTGACCGTCTTTCAATTGTAAGTATTTTCTCGTGGTTTTTGCCAGAGGCGAGAGACAAAATGGAGTGGCGTCAGGAGGGACGTCTGCGCCAAAGCGAGGTGGAGGTTTGGAGCGGTTTGGTTCAGTTCTGGAAGCGGACGGGCTGCTGCTGGCAGGGACCACGGTTGGCTTCTCCATCAGAAAAAAAAAAATGGGGTGTTTAAGGGAATTGGTCTGGCTCCTAAAGCGAAGGAATTGTTGACCTACTGACTCAGTTGTGAAGCACGGGGGAAGCAGCCTTACTGTGGTTTCTTTTGTTAGTGGCAGATGCAGAAGACGTCTGGGAGCGTACGGGTATGACTAGCAACGGAGAAACCGTTCTAGTACCTGCTGCCTGTGGGATTTGGTTTGTGCCGGGAAGGAGCTGAGGTGCTGGCTCCTGAACAACACCTCAACTGTATTTCTGGTGCTTCTCCCGCTAATGCGTTGGTAAGTTTATGTACTTCTCCTTTTCAGTGCTAAGATGGTGTCTTGCTAAATGCGATGGAAAGAAGGCTCGGTAACAGCTTTTGGAGCGAGGCGAGGTGTGTTTGTAGCTGCCCTGCCGCAGTTCAGGGGTCTGTAAATAAGAGGGAGAAACTTTGTCGGTCAGGTTGACGAAACCAATTTGAAATTGCTGTTCTCGCCCACCTTTTGACCTACAAACCTCTGTGAACGCTGGGGCTCAGCAAAGGGGACGGGCCAGCCCTCCACCCTGGAGAGTCACGGCTACGCTGTCATTTTTCTGTTGTACTTCACTGAATGAACAAGGCTTCGGTCTTCTTGAATTTCACATGAAAATCTGGTGTCCATCCCTGGAATTAAATCTGATGGTACTTTTCCTAAAATATGCCTCCAGTAGAAATGATGTTATTTTTAAGTGGCTCTGTAACTCCCCAGGAAAAAGCTATGAATTAGTGGTTTCTGAAAAACCCCACATCATTGACGTGGTATTGGCTGGCAGGAATCACGTTGGCTGGAGGAGCTAGGTGGGGAAGTCGTGCTCCCTGAACCTGCTGTCAGATGGTTTCGGGAGGGATTTTTTTGGAGGGGGAACTTCTTGTGAAAGTCATTATTTATTCTTAGCTGTCAGTAAAATGAGGATGGTGATATTTAACCTTCCTTCAGTGCTTTGCCAGCATTATCACTGTGTTTTCCATTTAGAGAGGATGCTGCTACGTGGTACTGTAGCTCTTGGATTCCAGAACAGTATTTTGAGTGCATAGATTATTAGAAGATGGGGAAGGCAGAGTAGTGCTTACTGAATTTATCATGTTCTGCGATGGTCTCCCCCAGACACCAGCTGTAGGAGCTCCTGGAGCTGCATCCTAACAGTCCACCACGAACTCACGCTGTGTCCTTCCCTGGGTGGGTGACACCGCGACGTCCCAAACCCCCTCGAGTCAGCCGTTGTAGCGAAGCGCTCGCAGATTTTTTTTTTTTTCCCCTCTTTTTCCAAAACAGCAACCAGGAGGGCACTTGTACACCACACATCCCTCCGGAACTGCAAATAAACCCAGTGGTTTTAAAAAAAAAAAAAAACACGAAGAAGGAATGTTTAGTGTTGTCCTGGGTTTCCTTCCCTTAAGGGCTGCTGTTGGGTCTCGGGAGAGGAGCCGAAGCGCGAGGTGACTTTCTATAGCAAGCAGTTGTAGCAAACAGCGTGGGAGGCGGGTCAGGGAAGAGTCGCTTGGTTGTTATGTGGGTGTGAAAAGCCTATGAAAAGGGAAGGGCGGAGGGAAATATTTCACTCGAATTAAACAAATAAAGGAGAATGTTATATGAGTTAGAGAGTCAAAGTTAGGCTTTTGCCAGGTCTTTTTGTGAATTAACCGCATGTCTTCTGAAAATGGTTTATTTAACCATGAGCTTATCAGAATGTTCTCAGGAGAGTTTTATTTAAGAAAAAGGCAACAAAAAAAACCAACAAAAAAAATCGCTTTCTTATCATCTCGGATAACAAGAAAGGAAGTTGTGAATGTTTATAGCCCCTAAATTGTTAACGTTAAACCTGTATTGAAGCGGCGGATCAGATTTCCTCAGGCTTAGGCTGGAGCGATTTGACTTTGTGAGAAATGCCAGGCAGGCACTGTACAAGGAGGAGGAGGAGGAGGAGGAGGAGGAGGAGGAGATCTTCCACTCCTTGTGGTGTACCCACCTGTGGAACAGGGAAATCGCCGCTATTGAAAACCACCTGGTTTGGGGAGCAGGGATGTTCACACCCAAAGTAATGGGAAAAAACATATTTTGAAAGCTGATGACTTTTTTTTTATGTGTACGTTTGTAGCATCTGCATTTCCCCGCAGTTTTTAAAATGTCACCTAATACGATAGTGAGAATCTAAAATACCTGGCGTAGTAATGACGTCTTTCCCTGTTTTTTGTGATGATCACAAAAAAGCAGCACGTGGAGGCAGGTGTAACAGCACTTTCTGAAGCAGAAAACTGCGTATTACATTAGTGAAGGACTGGATTTTGTATAAAACCAACAAAGACACCCCTCCTTTATCAGAAATGGCAGCTTTTGATGCACAAGCCATAAATTGCATGTAAGGAAAACACTACCACTCTCTGAAATGAGATGCACTGGAGCACTGCGTGATGTCGTCTGCTACACGAACACACTTCCTGACGTTTTAGGTCCGGGCAGTATCTCGAGAGGTTCAGTTGTGCTGATCTTGGGGATTCCCCTGCAGAAGTTCCCAGGCGAGGTACACAGAATTTGTTGGCTTTTTCTTGTTGTTTGTTTTGTAAGTGTTTGGAGTGAAGTTCTTTATGGCCCATAGCCATCCAAGCGCCGTCTTTGCAGCTGAAGTTTGGTGAGGTCAAAATTGGACCTGGTGAAGAGGAGTGCTTCCTCCTCCACCGCTCTGCTGGAGTGGTAATACCAGCGTGGCAAGAAAGGTCAGTCCGTTGAGCCAAGTAACACTGTACGTGTAGCAGCAGCGTCAGGTATGAAGAGAAGCCGCTTTCATCTGTGCGTTTCCACGGCAGGGTTGTGTGCGATGACCTCTGGCGTCCAATTCCCCCCTCTCCCCTCTGTCTGCTGGCAAACTGGGCCACCGCTGGGCTGTGCTGCCGTGCCCTGTGGTGGCTTTAGGGGTTCACTGGTGCAGTCGGTGGGAGCTAACCTGTGGGTTTGACTTCTAGTCAGAGTTCGGGCACCTTTAAGGACCTAAGCGGCTACCGAAATTCCCCATGTGACCTGTTGTTACAGGCTCCTGTGAGAGTGTGTGTGCGGCTTCATTGCCAAAACATGAGGTCGGCAGAAAGTGAGTCATAACCCTGAAGATCTCAGCTTCGCTTTTGGATTTACCTTTATCCAAATCTTTGTCCGCGAAGCCAAGCCATGATCCACCAAAAGTCAAAGTGAACACAGGGAGGTATATGCTGGTATCCTGTTAGGGCAGAGCTCTCACTGGCTTTTAACTGTACTTACGTAGCTCATAGGATGAATTTTTCAAGTTCTAGTATAGAAGGAGGTGAGTATACATTTTATCTAATCTTCAGTGCAGTAGGCGTGAGCAATTCCTGGAGAAGGGACCAGATTATAGGGCTCTGCCCCTTCTCCTGGGAGTCTCCTCCTCATGGAGTCATACTTACCGTCCAGTGCTTTCTCTTTATGGCTTTGTGAATTTTGAATTTCTCTCTGAGACAGCCCAGCTCCAGTGGGAGGGCAGAAAGCGGCCTCAGACCAAGCTCTGCTTGAAGTCTGCTGGTTCAAGGACTTTGTGGGAGGTGGGAAGAGTGACCAGCTTCCCAGGTGAGCTCTTACCATTGGGTTTCTGTTGAAAGGTGACAATACTGTCTTCTGCGGACATGTTACGCGTTGTCTTGCAGCTGATGTTTGAGTGTGACCAGAGTGTACCTAATGAGAGGATTGTGAAGTGTTGGAACAGGCTGCCCAAGGAGATGGTGGAGTCCCCATCCCTGGAGAAGTTTAACAGACATGTAGACGTGGTGCTGAGGGACATGGTTTAGTGCAGGGTGAACAGTTGGACTCGATGATCTTAAAGCTCTCTCCCAACCAGATGATTCTGTGATTCTATGAATTGAACTGCTCTGCAGATCTCATGTGCAGTTCAAGGTTAACGTCTTCCACAGTCATCACTGATGACCATGTGGCCTTGAGGTGAGCCAGCTCAGTTTGCTGATCTGGTTGAAAACTAGAATCTTTTTTTTCTCTCTTACTTTTCTTTTGAGAAAACTAGAACTGATCCCGCTCATTGGGTAGCTGCATGACTGCTAGTGCTGATGGGGAAGTAGCAGGAGCTCATGGCCAGAAGCAAAGGAGGAGACGGGACTGACCCTTTCAGTGACACCTGCACGAAGTTCAGTTCAACCTATTCAGGAAATCATACTTCCCCTACCTCTTAATCCCAGTGGAACTCAAGCAGAGCTGAGTTTTAGTCTTCCCTGTTTTCCTCTGGCATCTGGATTTTAGGTGTCTGCATTTAACTTAAGAATCCCTGAGCAGAGTACTCAACATAGTCCTTTTGTACCTCCATTTTTGGTTCAGAGCCTCGTATTTAAGGGTAGGGCTCATAACATTGTACGGTGGCAAAGAGGAGTCCACCCCTTCCTCAAATCTCTAGTCATCAACGCAAATAAATAGTGTAGAAATAATACTGATGGAGCCTGATGGACTCACGGCATTTAGCAAACTGGCAGGTTTTGAAAGAGCATCACAAATTGTTCTTCTCTTCATACTTCTCACAACATTCACCCATGTCCATAACCGCACAAATCACACCCCGTTCTGATCAAAGTAGGGGTAGAATTTCCGCTGGCCGATAAAAATACGACAGAACACCCAGACCCAACTCTCCGTAGCAGGTTTCAGGGCAACGATGCTCCAGGCAGCGGGCTCCCTGCAGACACCATGCAGTTCTGAAGGATTCTCTTTATTTTTTTTTCTACTCTTCTCCTTTGGAGGTTTTATCGCTTCTTTTGCATTTTTCTCTTGATCTTCCCGATTCTTAAACTTCTTCTTGCAGGAATTCAGGTTTCTCACCTACATGCTTTAAACACACAGGTGTGCTTATGCCATACATCCTTTTGCACTTCCTTCTTTCTGCTTCTTTCTAAAGTTGAAAATAGCAAACAAAGCGCATGCTCGGAGAAACCATCGGGTGGTTTACCCTAAGGCAGGATTTTCTCAGCACATGAATCAAGAGTAAATAGTGAAAAACGCCGTGTCGTACAGATGCAGCCGCACCGATGCTTGCTTGCGTGTGCGAGTGAAGTCATTTGCATGCATAAACGTTGACAGAGTTGAACCCTGTATTATCCAATCTGCTGCCAAAAGTTGACCCCGGGCGTTCTGCAAGCAAGATGATGATAGTCTCTTCAATTACTTAAATTCTGTTGTGCCTGTTTAGGAGAGCTCTGTAATTACCGCCCGCCTGCCGTTGGCTCAGGCTGCCCGCTGGCACCGTGACGCGGCTCTGAACCAGGGTGGGTGGTGTAGATACAACACCCAGCTACGAGGACCTCCTCTAAACCGAACGCTTCGATTGCCGCCCAATTATCAGATGATTGAGCTGCTGCTCAAGTTTGCCAGCCCTCTGCTAAGCGCGCCTACGGAATTACGGAGTCAGAGATGTTAGAGATGGAAAGTGCATTAGATCATCCAGACCGTCGTCCTGCCAGTACATGTTTTCTGCTGGGTGTTTTGGTTTGTTTTTTTTTTTTCCTTTCCTCTGCGGTTTATGGCTAGAGATGCTCTAAGAACTTGGCCTTCCACGTCGATCTTCCGGAGTCTTTTCCACAAAGTTTGATGGCAAAGATTTTTCTTTGCCTGATAGTTCACCTAAGTTTTTCCATTTCTTTGTTTGACCGTATTATTTCGAGTCTTCATTCTCGTCTCTCAGTAATTCTCTCAGTGGTGTTAACAGCCTGTAAATACGAGCAGAATAATATTACATGCTTTTGAATATTAGATGTATCTCACCTTAAGTGCTGCATGTTCACTTCTTCAGGATTTGGGAAATTGCGCTGATTGAAGTTAGGTTTTAAACTGAACTGTTAATAGTGTAATTTCACAGGCGCCTGTTTTATTCCAGAGTAAGAGCGATCTGTTCTGGTGTCCCTCGAGAAATGGTTAAAAATTACCTGGAAAGGCCAATTTTACTCAGAAATGAAAATGTTTTTATATGGGGAAGTTATGCCAGTGTAACTTAAGTGATTTTTAACACTTAAGCTGCAGGGAAGCGATGTGTGCAGGCAAGTCTGCAGAGGGCATTGCAGGAAAAATAAAAAAAATTACAGTTTTCCATTAGTGACCGAAATAGTGGAGGTTGTAGTGTAGTTATTTGACTCTTCCCACCCGCCCCCCCCCCCAGCTTTCCATTATCCAATCTTTTTCTTGGAAGTTTCTTCACTTCATAACTTGCTTCTTTTTGTAGTTCCACTTATTTTGGTGGGATTCGGGGTTGCGTGTTTGTTGTTTGTTCTTCTGGGCTTGGTCTCCTCTACGGAAACCCTCGGGCGCCCGAGGAGGGTTGTCTCCAGATCTTTCCCTAGTCTTGACCACAAAGAGCTAGATCCATATTGCCCAAAACAAACACTCTGTGGCCATAAAGAGGACGAATGGGCTGTCACCCCATGAGAGCCAGGCCGGTTGGTGGGAGCTGGCGCACGGCCACGCTGGCCTGAGCTTCCCTTCGGAGCTGCCTACGGGCACGATCCAGCGCCTTCACCCCAGCCCTCCTCTGCTTTCTGAAGCATGACTGCTGTTTTTCCTTTTGGAGCAGCCCAAAGGGTGAGGGGTTGTGTTGCAGGGCTCCAGATGAAGGTTTTTTTGTAGGGTGGGGATGAGCGTGTGCATTGCATGCCCACCGGGACACCTGGAAGGTGGCAAAGGTAGGGCCAGCACCAGCACTGTGCAGTCCCCATCCCTACTGCCCACCCACGTTGTGTTGGAAGGAAGCGTTCGGCTCATTCCGGAGAGACCCCAGGTGTGGGTTAGCATTGTTGTGGCACAGAGAGCTTGATCTCCTGGACCTCGGAAGCTTGCCTTTGCTTCCAGCCAATGGGAAGCTCGATGCAGGGTGGGGATGTTGGTGAGGCAGGTGAGGATGGGCGCATCTCAGGAGGTAAAGTGACTGTTGGTGAGGTGGATTGAAGGTGTTTGAGGATCAGGTTGTGTAAATGAATGGGGAGATGAATGAAAAACATGCAAATGGGTGGGTTAGTGAGTAAGAGAAAATGAGTGGGCAGGTAATTAGACTGGCAAGTGCGAGAGGAGGCAGGAGTGGGTGAGGAGATGGGGAGGTATGCAGCAAAGAAGTTGGAACCACCTTATGGGCCAACTGACACCTGAAGGACTGGTAACAACCACCTCCCTCAGGAAGGCAGAAAGGAGCGAGGGCCAGCGCTGACACAGGGACCGGGGTGTGCAGGGCAGCAGGCAGAGCCTTGAGAACTCCGTCGCTTCCCGCTGGTCTGCGTCCAGCGCGTTCAGATGGCACATCACTGACTGTGCCTGAACTTCAGTGTGTCTGTGCGTGCAGCGAACAGTCATCTTCACCTCGGGCAGGCGGTCGGTCACATTTTACTAGTGCTCCTGCAGAAATATCTAAGAGCGTAATGACTATTTGCTGGGGTCTGGGGCTCTGACAAAGTCCCAGAGAAAGCAGGTGAAGCACGAGAGACTGATAGAGCATCGCAGCTTGTGGTGGATATTCCCGAGAGCCGAAAGGACCTGGGAGCTGCAGGGAGAAGGAGTTACCCAACAAAAGTTGCAAAGCTGAGGGATACGCTGGCAGCATCTCCCAAACGTGGAGATCCTTTCACTTTAATGAATGAGATGGGAGGGTAAAGTAACTTTAAATCATTATCAAGCCTTGACTGACAGGGCTTTTATTAGGATCTTGAACTGCTCCGAGGCTGAACAGAGTTCACCGTGACTAAACTGTTTTTCATCTGCTGTGGCAGAGTTACAGCCCTCCCTATGACCTCTCTGTACTCGGGTACAGTCAGGCTATTGTTTAAGGTAATGGCTCTACTATCCTGTGAAGTTAGTCAGTTGTGCAGGGTCCGTTTTCAATATTTATTGTCACAGAGCAAGTCCTTTTGAAGCCCAAAGAGAGGTGACTGACTGCTGCAGGAAGTCAGGCGTTATCTTGGCTGCCAGAAAGGTGTGTATTTACTAAGGAACAACGTAATATGTGATGTGGTACTGAAAAAACCCTCCTAGAGACCAGTCCCCGCAGGTTCTTCATCCAGGGGCTCGAGAAGGTAAGAGGTCCCTTGCTGGACCTACTTCTTGATGAAAACTACATGGATTTGATAGCAAGATGCAGACCTGGTGTATCGAGCAGCCTGCTGTGAGGAGCACTTCGACCCCACGCTCGCCGTCGCGTCCTGCATCGGTGGTTTTAGCGCGGATTGCGTCTCCTGGGATGGTTGCACCCACCTGGAAGCCGTTCCGGGAAGGAGATGCCGGCCCGTGTTTAATAACTCCTACCAGCTCCGTGGTGTCCGCTGCGGTGTTTATTGCCGGGCAGAAGGCTCACACTGGGTTTCAGGGGTGTCTGGGAAATCTCTCTGTGTTTTGGTACCTCCAAAAAGCATCTCTGAGCAGTGAGTGAAGTCTTTCTCATCTCGACCATGGTCGCCTGTTGCAACCTAAGGTTCCTGTGAAGCTCGGAACTGTGGCCAAGCCGGCTCGTACAGTACAGCCTTTACTCATTTTTTATTCCAGAAATCTGTTGCTGTCCTTAGGGAGGTGTTTCTTCCCATTAAACCAGAGCGAACCTCTTGCTGGTGTTCTCATGCTGCAGTACCTGTGCGAGTGAAGAGATAGAGGGACATGTGGTGCTGCTTAGTGCAAGCCCGCTGGGTTGTAGATCTGTCAAAGCCCCAAAGCTGCATTTCTTACATAAGCAGAAATCCTGGTGGTGTTTACACACGCTTTGTCTGTGCTTCAGGAGCTGCAGGAGTCGAACTGCTGTGTCAAAACCACTGCTCTCAGTTGCCATCCCTGGGACTGCACAGACACTCTTAAAATATTTACAATTACAATCAGGAGTTTGTTTGCTCTTAATATTAAAACTTATCACAACAATCCTAAGGGCAGCACACAACCTCAGTGGAAGTGTGGTCAGTCGGGAGATTCTGAGAACACACAGGAACAGAAACCTTGAAATTTCCCTTCTTAATTAATTGTTTGTTTTTTCGGTCGCTGACAAGGTTACAAAGCATTTGTCATACGCCTGCTTCGTCTTTTGCCATTTTTTTCCATATGGGTGTGTGCTTCCTTTTCATTATGTTGTTTTTCTTTCCTTTTTTTTTTTTTTTTAAACACAGCCACTCCTTTCATTTTAAGAATAAGAAATTAACTTCTCGCTGAGCAGAAAAAACCCCAGATAATTCACCAGCAATACCACTCTGATCCTTCTAATGTTTTATTACCTGCAGGGGCAGGTGCAGGAAGCTGCTACAGCAGAGGAGGTTTGCTGACTTTTCCAAGGCTTGAGATTACACAGTGGAGCAGTTTATTTTAGACGCTGCAGAGAAAGTTCAGAACAGCGTGGTCGAAAGGTGCGTTGCTCACAAATACATCCCTTTTTCTCGGCTTCTTTCACCTCGGTGCTGCCTCGTGGAGTTCTGAGCCCTTCCGCTGGCATTTTAAATGCCAAATTGAAACAGGCTGGCTGAGGTCTGTGCATATTATCTTCTTGGCTTCCTGCTGTTGTAAAACATTTTATTTCTGGAGATCCTATCCTCTCATCCTTTCGCTACCCGGACTTCTGTTTGTTTGTTGCTCAAGAGAAGGTGAAGGGAAGCGCTCGCTTGGTGTCAGTTAACAGCGAGCAGTTGGTGCTGCATTGCCTGGGTCTCGCTGAGACAGCGTCTGTAGCAGAACAACCAGACAGCTGAAAGAATAAGTAAGATTTTATTGCGTTTTTTAGCATGCTGGAATGGTTTGAAATGCTGAAATAGGGGTAGGGCAAGGAGAGCGCTGAGAAACGCATCACCCATCCCTTGTGATTCTGTGGTTTTCTTTGAATCTTTTTTTTTTTGTCTCTCTACCATCGGCCATGTGCTTCAGTTGTGATCGCTGCCCTAGGACTGCAGCGGCGTGCAGGGTGTCTCATTTGTCTAATATTAAAAATACGTGTGTGTGATAACATTTGTATGATGCTTCCTGTCTGGAAGGTGCATCTCACACCTTTGTGCTGAGATCCACGGCACCCTTCTTACACCCTACCGTGTTTCGTGGATGGAGGCTCCTTTGCATGGACTGTTTAGTGCATAGGTTTGATCTGAAAAGTAGTTTACAGCAGCTTATTATTTATTGCCGGAAATAAGTTTTTACTCTTCGTCTGCCTTGTTCAATCTGGTAGAACCAATCCATTTGGGACAGAATAATTTGTCTGCTTCAAAACATTCCGGTTCATTTACTAGAAGAAACACTAAGGGACATGAGGGCCTTCTTCCTCTGATTGTTCAGGAGGTGCCTGGAGGCTTTGGTCTCCAACAGCATGTGCAGAGCAAACCATAGCCATAGCGTAAGGAGTGAATTCCTATCAAAAACAGGCTCAAAACGGTACGTCCATTAAAGGTCCCTACAAGTAATTCCTGTTCTGCCGTTTCCAGCAGCAAGGCTACGTTCTTCCTTCAGCAGTTAATAAAATAGGGTCAGAGAACGGCGTAACTACAATATGAAATACCCGGAGCTGAACCTTTTCATTCTCAGAAGCTGTGACAGCGGTGTCGCTGCATAAGCAGCCTGACACAAAAAGGAGGAAAAAGAGCAGCTTTATGTGCTGGCGTGACGTGGGAGGAGGGACAGTGAGTTGCTGGTTTTACAGTAATTTTACAGCTCATGTACTTGCGATACATTTGCTTAAACCACCTGTATTTGCTGATATCTAGTGATCAATAAACTTTCATTTTAAGTGTAGGACTGTCCTTGCAAAGCCCAGCTCTCCCACGTGCCGGGCAGCACCGACGCGCTCAATTCCAGCTGGTGGTGACACCTTCTGGATGCTGAAAATTTCACCACCATTTGGGTGGTCGATGGAAAGTTGGGTTTTTCCCAGAGCCTGGCCTGGTCCACGGTCAGTGGTGTAGTAGGAGGAGGGAACTCTCAAATTTGCTGACTCCCAGGCTTGTTCTCTGAACTCTTACAAAATGTTTTCTTTTCAAATAGCTTTTAGAACACGACGGTGCCAATTTGACCCGTATTTAGATCTGCATGTTTGCAAGAAGCCCATAAAATTATTTCCATATTGTTTTCAGTAAATCTGCAGCTTATTATTCTGAGAAAATTCGATGCATCTGCAGCGTGCACGATCTGGCTTTCTGATACGCAGATGCGCAGCCGCACGTATCTCGTCGAATCAGTGTAGCAACTGCTTTTACAAACTCCGTGACAACGTACAACCTCCTATCTAAGAACCAGATCAGCCTGAAATTGGGACTCGGTCCAAAAAAATAAAACGCTGCAATCAATCTACTCACTGTGTCAGCACTCAGATTCGCTGCTGTTCTGTACACTGCAGGGAAAGGGAGTGGAAAACACACGTGAGCATCCAGCAACGGGTTCCTGAGTTGTGGAGGATGGCGGAGACGGGCGTTGTTCACAGGGGGTCGCGTTTTTGCGGACACCGTAGGGGCTAAGAGATGTTAAAGGCGATGTCCTAAGCTGTGTGACACTGAGGAAGTCACTACGTGACACTGCGGATGCCACGTGACTTCCCTGTTTACACCCAGCCCAGCTGTAACTGTATGTGAAGTAGCAGCGGTAGAGTGAGCCGCTTGTGTCGCAGCATCCTCGGTCCGTGGTCCCCGGCCTTCGGAGCTGCCCCTCGGTACCAGCGGAGATTTGCAGGGTTCGGTCCCCCAGAAAATGGAGCTTTAAACGCAGAGGTGTTCAAACTGGGCTGGCCTCTTGCTGAAGCCCGTTCTGTTCCTTCGCTTCCACCTGCCCCAGCTGCTGGCTGGCACCTCTCATCTGTCTTGTCGGGCATCTGCTCCTCGAGCTCTGGCCGGTGGTCAAGTGGGCTTGTGGGCTTCTGCTGCTGCACCCACCTGCTTCACAGCTCACCCATCTACCCCTGCGTGCTTGCCCTTAACCCTCTCATTTCCACTTCCCTAGATCTCCCCTTCTGTCCTAAAACGTGCTCGATCTCAAGGAAACCACTCGCCTGTGCCGCTGGGAGAGGAGGACCCCGTGGGATGCTGCTGGGGTGGTGATGCGCCGTGGCGCTGCGTTTGCAGCAGCGCTGGAGAGCGTGGTGTGTGCTGCATAGCTGCAGGGTCACTGGGGGGTTGTGACAGTAATTCTTTTAAAAGTACTGACACTTCAGAAGTGATTTCAGCACTCAAGTTCCTGAGTGAAGGCCAATTGCCAAGGTTTAATCCTCACTCTAAAGCTTCGCTGGTAAATCTGAGCTGACAGCTCTGCCTGCGTATGGGTAGAGACACCAGTATCAGAATATCTTCCCTGATACAAGAGCTTTAATTTTCACAACAAAAATACAAACATTTTAAAGGGTTTTTAACATTATTATCACGCTGCAGATGTGCAGCAGAACACAGGGGTGGGATTTGGCTCTGATACTGAAGACCAGACAGCAAAATATGTGCACGTAGATGTCTGCAAGGTCGCAGGGCTAGGATTGTTGCCTGCGCAGTGGTGTCTGGTGCCTTCGAGACACCTTATCTGGGACGTACCCATAGGGCTGGCAGGTAGAACACAGGTTTTATGGGAGTTAGACATGGACCAGGTAGGACTCCGCGCCTCACCTAAACCAAAGGAGCCATAGATGCTGTGTGTAGGCAACTAAATCTTGGCGTAACTGTCCAAGCTCTCCACGTCTACTGGATCTCTAGCGATTCGACCACTGGGTTTTTTTTCCCTCTGACGCATGAGATGAAACAAATGCGAAAAACAAGTAGTTTGAAATACAAACCAGTTCACATTCTCACAGCCAACATCTCAGAATTCGTAATAGTAAAGTGGGATGCAGAGAAGCTTCATGGGTTTGTGCAGCTGGAACCTCGTGCAGAAAAAAAAACATTAGATCCAAAGCCAATAACTTTTCATGAGGGTGATTACAGCTTATTGCTTACACTTCCCGTACAATTTGCACATATTTATTTACCCATTAAGCATCTTTTTTTTTGTAAATGAGAATTTTTGGTTATGTTTGGCCACGGCTGACTAGTAAGTAGCGAGCTATTCTTTTAGGGAAGTAGAGGACAGTACATATTTTGAGCCAAAATACTCCACCACCTAAGAAAATTGGGTTTCTGTTCCTAATTGCTAGTTTCTTTCTCTCTTTTATTGTATCTTGGTTTAAAACAAATAATCAACAAGCCCATTGTGATGCTTTTGATTAGGCGTCAACAGAGATAATAAAAGTATAGTGTCCCTTTGTGAAAGGAGGTTTTAATTATTGTTAATTGTACTCTCTAGCTTCATTGCTGGAGGGAAGCGGAGGTGACCTCATCCTGAAAGTTGTCAGTCTCATGCTAGTGTCGTTCGCCGCCTGGAAAAGGGGTTGTCGTCTTGTTTCTTGTTGCTTTTTTTAATGAGGAGCTCTCAGCTGGCCTGACGGGCCCTGCGGCTTCGGAAACGCTCTCCAAACGCTGCGTCAGTAGCGAGGTTGTTGCTGAAATGTTAAGCTACAGAGCTGAGTTCTGTCTGGGGAGCAGGGGACCGGCAGAGTCCCGGAGCTGGGGTCTGCCTGCTCCAGTGACGGCTCTAACAGCAGCCAGTGCCGAAGACTTTGGGGACAGGTGATGGACTCCTTTGGACAACTACCAAAGATTTGAGGGATAATTCCTACTCTTTCACACTGACTAATCTAATAATGATGGATGTTTTCATTATTTTTTCAAAGACCTGAATTCTTAACCCTTTGCAGCCTGGGCTTTGGCATGTTGTGAGGTCCACGCTGCATCTGTGCTTTGCATTTAAACAAGTGCAAAGAGAGATTCCTTCACCCTTCGGACGGCAAAGCATGCCGGGCAGTGGTGGCTTTATGTGGGTTTGGGCAGGTGCTGGTGTATTGAAACCATAGAATGTTTGGGGTCGGGAGGGACCTTTAAAGGTGAGCAGGGACATCTTCATCTAGAGCAGGTTGCTCAGAGCCCCATCCAACCTGTGCCAGTGTTTCACCAGACTCCTTGTAAAATATTTCTTCCTTAGATCTAGTCTAAATCTCCCTCTTTTAATTTAACTCATCACCCCTTGTCCTGTCCCGAGAGACCTTGCTCAAAAGCCCCTCTCCAGTTTTCTGACAGCACCCTTGAAGGTCTCAAAGGCCACACTAAGGTCTCCCTGGAGCCTTCTCTGCTCCAGGCTGAACCCCCCCAGCTCTCTCCCCTCTCCTCCCAGCAGAGGGGTTCCACCCTCGGCTCATTGCTGTGGCCTCCTCTGGCCCCGCTCCAGCAGCTCCCTGTCTGTGCTGTGCTGAGGAGCCCCGAGCTGGACCCAGCCCTGCAGGGGGGTCTCCCCAGAGCAGAGCGGGGCAGAGGGGCAGGATCCCCTCCCTCCACCTGCTGGCCATGAAGTATTCCGTGAATCGTGCGCCTGTATGTTGTGTGGTTGTCTATACATTGTATTCCCAGATTTCAGTCAGTGTTCAGTGTTCATAATGTAAATGCCTAAATATTTATAATGGTTTCAGTTCACTGAACATCTCCATATGTCAGGAGAAGGATGAAAAAGAGCAGTTTTTTGTCTTCACTGTTCAGTATTTCTGAAGCCATTACCTTGTTTCATCTTACTTAAACCTTCTCTAAAATACCCTGAACTTCCCAATTCCGTTTCAGTTCATCCCGTGCCATCTGCCACAGTGTCTGCTACGTATTTCGGTCTTGACGAAAACCCCCGTTTCTCATCGGTACTCCACACTCTTTCATAAGGACAACGTGACAAGCTGAGCTGGCACCGAGTTCCCACCTTTGGTGCCAATTCGATAGCAACGTAAAGAGGCAAATTGTGTCAGCCTGTGTCCTTAGAGGTGTGTGAGGACCTAACTCGCTGGGAAATCGTTAGCAGTGAGGCTCTTGAACATCCTCAAGGCTCTGGGCTGGGATCTCCACTCAACTTGTCCTCAAGCAGTCTCTGACTTCAGTCCCTCCGCTTTTTTGCCTGTCTCAGGTGTGTATTTCAAGCTGCCAATTCTTCCTCAGCATCAAAACTTGGACATGACAGAGAGCAGGGTGCCAGCAGTTCCCTCTGCAAGGGAGTAAAGCATTCAGCTGTTTTATTTCCTAGCCTTGGCCTGGAGAAATCCGCAAGGTCAGTCAGCTTTTGGTACATTTCATGGGTCAACTCACCACTTACCAAAATAGACGTTAAATACAAATAGCCTCAAACCCGTTCATCTCCCAGCCTTGAGTTTGGTATCTTGTTCTGCTTTTCTGAGGCTTTTTCCTTTTGTTTTTAAAAATGTGGGACTGTTCTTAACTTTGCTCTTTACATTCTCCAAATCTGAGTGACCGTAGAAGATGTTCTGTGTGCTGGAGGTGGGTACCAAAAGGCGTTTGTAGGATTTAGGGTCTGAAATGGTGGTACCATGGTAGGTGGGAAGGTACGTCTGATCAGCCCTGAGTACAAGTTGCTTCATCCTGAACAGAAACTCAGAATTGAGTCTTGTTTCTCATTTTCACAGACTACTGTAGAAAGTTGTGGTCTTTCAAATATTCCTTGAGTTGTACAGTTTGACTCCCACATTTCCAAGTGGGATAAAGCATGTGTGAACTGCCGACACCGGAGGCGCTCCAGGAACGCAGCTACCCGCCCTCTTCTGTTTAGAAGAGGTACAGAGCGATTCTTAACGCAAGGCTGGCCCATGGCAAACATAAAGCCCGGGTTTGGGCTCTTCTCCCTACGGAGATCCAGAGGGACAGCAAGTGAGGCTGCTGCGGCAGCAGATGCAGAGCCCTGCCGTGGGAAAGGAGGTTTTGCTCTTGTCTTTCACGTCTTCACGGCTTCCCGCACTGCACCACCCTCCTCCTCGGCCGTGGGCACAGAGGCCGTTTGGCATGAAGACAAGAGCCGCACCGAGGACTGCCAGGCGGCAGCAGTTGTGCCAGATGAGCTCTTGATGGTGGACTTCAGGGACATGCGTTTCACGTGGGCACCACTAGCTCTTGATTTAAAACATAAACCAGCCCTGGGGCAACAATAAATGACTGCGAGAATACCAGAGGATTGAGCAACAGGCGAAGGACATGTTGTTTCCTTTAAGGATCCTGACTATAAATGACGTCACTAAGATAGTTGGGATGTTTGTGAGCACTACAGGGCTTGGAAAGGGAAAGCGAATCGGAAAAACACTGGGAAGCTGAACAATTTGTTTTGTTTTATGACTCCCTGGTAGTTTAATGAGGGAGCTATTACTCATGCGCTGTCACTGCACATCTAGAAAATTCCTCTGGGTTTAAAAACTGGCAGGAAAAAGTAGTTTCCTAAAAAAAAACACTGAATTAATGAGATAAAGCCCATTGCTCAGGAGTCCCTAACAGGAGGGGTCAGAGGCAGGGTTGTGCCGGACTCGCGGTGTGTTGGAAATCGTCTCCGCAGGGTGTTTCGAAGAGCAGATAGTGCTGGCGGGGGTTCAGAGGAGTGCAGCAGCCGTGCCCTGCGTGTCTCTCTCAGAATACAGAGCTACGGATTTGAGAAGAAAAAAGATGGATTTGATTGAGCCAACCCTTCCCTTCCATTCCCTGGCATCTGGAAATATCCGGGACGGGAATACTGGACCCTTCCTAAAAAGATGAGATGTTTTTAGAGTGTACAGTAAACAGGGCTGCTCCAGTCTGGGGATCCAGGGGAATATATTCCTCACCAACCCCCCCCCACAATGACTCCCTTGCAGCATAAGTTACTGTGATTTCGTTGGTAAAAAATGCAGATAAAGCAGGGGCTGTTAGGAGGGAAATCCGTAAGGAGTCCGTACCGCCTGATGTAATGATTACTAATAGAACTAACAAGCCTCTGCAACAGTTCTGCTACAGCTCATCTTCAGTTACAGTACCTCAGACATTATCATAGTCATCCCTGGTCTGAATCTGTTCTGTCCTCTCTCTGGGTTACTGTCCTTGTGAGCACTTCCAAATCCTCCGAATTATTTGGGTTTTTTTTTTCCCCATACAGAAACTTTAATCCAGAATATTCCCAGTTTTCCATGCAAGTACAGAAGTAGCACTGTACTTCCATGGTGGTGTATTTTTAAGCTTCAAATCAGAGTTGTTTAGCTGTGTCCCCTTGTACATACCACACACTCTCTTTTGAAATACCCAGTACCGAACTGGTTTGGAATTTTTTTTAAAGCACATCGATGCCCAGTTTATGTCTCTGTGCGGGATTTTTGTGCTTGGGTGTGGAACTCGCTGCCTGGGCTGGAATTAGGAAATGCTTCCTATATCTGCTGTGATAAACCGTTGGGTCACAGAGTAGAGCTCCCATTTTCAGCGGGATGGGAGTGGGACAGAATGAGACTGGAAGGGCTGGGGAAACGCTTCTGGTGTTATGATGACATCAGGGATGTGATGTGATGCTGGTGCCTGCAGCCTCCCAGTCTCGTGGCAAGGGGCACTGGCCGGGCAGCCGTCTGCAGAGACAGCAGAGTCTCACTGCTCAGGGCTGCCTCACCCGTGGCGCAGAGGGACGGGGCTCCCCAAACCTCCAGCCCTGGGTGTTCTGTGCCAGTACAAGGAAAAGTTACTCTGGCGTGTTATTGATGAGAACCTGACTTAATTTTCCTGTTAATGAGGGCTTGGTAGTAGTCTGTGAATGTTACCCCGGTTCAAGTGATTTCCCTCCTTGGCTCCACGTGTGTCCTTCACTGTCTTCTCCCTGTGCCGAGAAGAAGCTGCTAAGAGTCAGCGTTGCAGGTGGTGTCTAACGGGGTGCTGCTCCCAGCTCCACACTGGTGCACGTGCAGAATTGCCTGACACCACCGTCCCACAGCAGCGCAGAGCTCTGCTGCTGGCTCCTGCTGCACCCTCGGGCTTCGGTGTGCAGATGCACGTGCTGACACAAATGACACTCAGATCTGACTTTAAGACTCTCCTTTTTGTCTTAAACCTCGTTTTGTCAAGACCTTTGCAGCTGGCATTACACAGCACATACTTGATTATCCCAGTCATCACTTTGACTGGTTTATCCTCTTAACCTTCATGCTTGCTACAGTAGACAGTTGTGGGAATAATCTTGAGTGAATTTCCTCGGTCAGTCTTAAAACCACAAAGGAATCCAAAGTAGTTCCGTGGAAAAAGGAACCTCTCAATGAAACTCTTGGCAGGGGACTGAGAGGGGGAGTGCAAAATGACAACCCAGTCCATCTGCAGGGAGGTGGCTGTGGGGACACCGTCAGGGGCTGGCAGCTGCCGCATTCCTGCACCCGTCACCTCAGACCTGTTCAGCCACGAGCAGAGAGCGCAGAAGGGTCAGCACTGCTGGGCAGGGGACAGGTCTTGCTGCCAGATGCTCACAGCTATTTATGTTGTGTGTTATCTCAGGAAGTTTTGCGTTTGTCTTTGTTACCGTTTTGTTTTCTGCCTTCAAGCTCCCCTTTTCTCATTGTGCCTAATAAATCAAATTGAGTTCGCAAAATATTACATTAGGATGTGCCTGTTAACACAGAAGAATAAATTAATTGCACGCCGTGAGCTAACTGAAATCATTTACTAATTGATGAACTAATTTGTAACAGACGTGATTAAATAGGAGAACTGGAATGCTGGCAGAGCACAGAGCTAACTCTCCTCTTCGCTTAACTGTGAGGGTTTCTTTGGGTTTAGTTTTCCTTGGTCTAGTAATGGCCACAGTTGTAGAAGTAGGAGGTTACACCAGTCACCTGCAGTTTGGGGTTCTCCTCTGAGCCTGTCCTACACCATGGCCAGGCAGATGTCTGCCTCTTGAGTTCTTTTGAAACTTTGAAGATTCTGGTTGCTTTTTCTTAACCACATATTAGCGCTTGTTCTTCATCCTTCCCTTTTTTCACCGGTCAAACACTCAGAGCCATCAGTCACACTGTCCAGCTCCAGATTCCATCCTAATTGGATGTCTGTAGTTCTGGGGCGTTTTGTGATCCTCCTTAATCGTATTCTTAACGTACACAGTGACACGCTCTCTGTGCACATTTGGCATCTTCTCTCTCCCAGATTTCCTCTGCAGACCTGCAGCTGACGACTGCCTCTGTGCAGGTTCCAGATCTGCACCTCTCTGCATTGTTGTAGTTCTCTCCTGAGATGTTGCCTGACTTTTGCCATGTGAGTTGAGGGCAGGCAGCCGTGGCTCCGTACCATTTCAACAGAAGGGCGCTTTCTCTCCTCTAAACACCACAAAAATACCTTTTTATTTAAGCCTGTATTTTAAAACTGTACCTCCCTGTGATGCCCAGAGTAGATAGACCATCAGGCTGTTAATCTGCCTCTGTATCGGTTTTATTCTCTCATTATTCCTTAATGCTGCTGCTTTTCTTATGTCTCTTCACTCTTCCTTGCCTCAGGCAGTAAACGAGAAACCAAATGCCTTTTATTGCGTGTTCATATGAAGCTCCTAGATGGGTGCATCGTGGTCCGTGCAAGGACTCTGCCCTGCTGCAGTGGTTTTACAGTGCCTCCCTTGGAAACCACCGGGGAGGTAAATATCTACAAAGCTCCAAAATCCGCAGAAATGGAGCCTCAGGTGCCCAAGAAAATCAGACTAGAAACAGAACTTCAGCCTTCCATGGTTTAGTGATGAAGTTGCAAGATGCTGACCTCCACCTCAAAAGATGGAGCCAGTTATGGGGAGGAGACCAAGATCACAAGTAAGGTGCAGTGAAATGGATGGATTGATGTTGTGTTTTTCTGATAGATGGGGACGTGGTTTTCTACTGTGCAGCTAAGGTGTTCAGTAGCTGTTGTAGATAAAGGCAAAAAAACTACTCTGCGGAACAAAATTATTCCCCAAATCCAGCACCCACTCTTCCCCATCTCTTCATACGTAGAGCGCTGTGTTGAGGTCCTCTAACAAGTCCTGTAATTCTCACGGCGTACGCCAGCGCCCATGTCTGTTACTGAAGCACACGGTCTGGTTTTATCCCGATGATGTGTTTTGTCCTGTAACAGTAGTCAGCTACATGAACTGGGTGCTAAAAGGGGTTCAGGAGTGAGGATCAGTAAATACTCCAAGCTGTGCCTGGTCGTGTGGATGTAATGAATTCCAGCGCTGCCAGATGCATGCTGCTTGATCCAGATGATCCTTGCGCAGCATGCAGCAAGATCCCTCTCATCTCCCATCTTTTCCAGTCTCTAGCACAACTTACAGCCCCTAAAATCTTCAGGTAGATCTGTGATCCCCCTCTCTTCAAAGCCAGAAGAAGCAAGCTCTCTAATTAGGTGACGTAGCCTGGCCAAACCGAAAAGATGCAGAAAGGTGTCACTGCCGGGTGGTCGTGTTCCTTCTGCCGGTCCAGGAGCTGGGCAGGTCGTGGAGGGTCTGCATGGCTCCTGGCTCTGAGACTCAACCAGGGGAGCTGCTGCCGTGACCTCCAAGAGTTGACTGGCCACTGTGATAGAACAGGGTGATCCACAATGGAACTAAACTGGTAAACATGTACCACAGGCAGGTGAGCTTTTACTGCTTTTCTAAAGGGAAGCTGAACTGGGAACGCAAATGTGCGTTTAAATATAACATTTTATAAATTCCAGGAGATCTCAGGAGAGCGCCTTGCGTATGCCAACGGAGGAAGATGGTGTTTGAGGGAAAGCTGTCTATAAATGAGGTGTAAACTGAAAGGTGAATCATCTGTGTGTCCAGTAAATCGGTGGACTGCGCTCTCTGCATCGGCCGTGTTCCCTGCTGTGAGGTAGCGTAGGAATCTCTGGCGTATATTGTGTTCGTCACTGTGCAGCACCGGTATGCTGTGGATATCTTCCAAAATGTGATTTCTGATACTTTACTTCTTCAGCATAACAAAGGAAGGTTCAAAGGTGGTTTGTTTTGCTCTGAAAAGATTTCTGGCTCGGGCGTTGGGGTTTTTTTTGCAGTGTCATGCCTAATGGGAGGAGTAAAGAGCATTTGCCTTCAGCTAAAAGATCCTCTGCAGTCTGTTTGTCAGGCGTGGGAATGCAGTTGGGATTAAAAACAATCACGCTTGGAGCGGTCTGATTGCATTTCCTATCTCTTTTTTTTTTGTCTGCGTGAGGATTTTAACTTCAATTCCTCTTCAGTAATCACGGAGTCGTTCAAAGCAGTCAGAACATGAGTATGTATTACACAGGAAAAACAAATGTTCTCACGCGTGTTTATGGTTATTTTTAAAAGGTACCTTCCCATGTCACCTTTCATCCTTTGACAGACACAAACTAGCACCATCGTGGTTGTAGTAAATGAATCCAGGGCAGAAAGGTCGCAGGCGCCTGGTTGAAGAGCTCCCTTTGCAGAGACGTACGTGGCTGCTCTCCAGTGCAGGGCACAGGAACACAAACAGTAGGTGTCGTTTTGGAGGGCTTCATGGCAGGGGCATTTCTGCTCAGCGCCGGGATTAGCGCTGCTGTCGGAACTTATGTAACAGCCCCGTTGCCAGGGTGGTTTCTAAAAATGATGTTCATCGCTCTTCAGATTCCAAAGGCTTTAAGGCAGAAGAAACATTTTAAACTGAAGAAATCTTTTCCTAATGATCATCGGTTTTCTTGCAGATCCCAGTGAGATACTTTTGCATTCGTAAGACAGAATTATTCACAGAATCGTTTGGTTGCTTCCAACCTTTAAGACCTTTAAGGTCACTGAGTCCAACTGTTCCCCCTGCACTGCCAGAGTCCCTAAACCATGTCCCGCAGCACCACATCTACACATCTTTAAACACTTCCAGGGATGGGGACTCCACCACGTCCCTGGGCAGCCTGTTTCAGTGCCTGACAACCCTCTCTGTAAATAAATTTTTCCTAATATCCAACCTAAACCTCCCCTGGTGCAACTTGAGGCCATTTCCTCTCGTCCTGTCACTCGCTACTTGGGAGAAGAGACCAACCCCCACCTCTCTACAACCTCCTTTTCGGTAGTTGTAGAAAGTTAGAAGGTCTCCCTGAGCCTCCTTTTCTCCAGGATAACCCCCCCCCCCCCAGATCCCTCAGCCACTCCTCAGCGCACCTGCACCTTCTCTGGACATGCTCCAGCCCCTCAGTGTCCTTCTTGTAGCGAGGGCCCAAAACTGGACCCAGTACTCAAGTTTATCATGTAAAGACATGGATGAGCAGCAGTGCCATTATGCGTGGCTAATTTGTTGATATGCCTTAGAAAACAACGGTGAATTACCTTGTTCATTAGGGTTGTCCTGTACAACTTCTAAAGTATAATACCTGCTGCTTTTATCCAGCAAATCATGATCCCCTTGGAGATGACAGTCAGCTGCTGGGGTGAAGGATGGACCCACGGTGGGCACATGGGCAGAAATAGAGGGGAGGCTGAAGCCAGACCATTCCCATTTCCTTGTGGTCTCAGTAGCCCGTTCTGAATTCAGTGACAGCTGATTTCACTGAGTTGCACCGTTTTCTGCCTCAAATTCTCCACAAATAATACTTGGGCAAAAAGGCGAGTGAGATGCTCAGATTGCTGATGTTTGTGCGGACCTGCGTCTAATTCCCTGCAGTGCCGCGTGTGCCTGTTGCGGCTGTATTTGGATGCACAGAAATCTCCCTCCTCCCCTACGGATCGAAGTCAGTTTTCAGTAATGCATAATTCATGTCCTGAAGCCTTTGTCACAAAACCATCTCACTGTTTTCCTCCCGGCTTGATAAGCCTACTTTTGTATCTTTAGGATTTCTGTTTCCTACTAATCCCCCAAATCAGCCTGAAGAGGTTTCAGAACAGAGTTCAGAGTGAATCTGAGACAACTTGTACGTCAAGGATCTTGCTTTACGCAGCAGGTGATTCTCTGGCAGCTGCTATTTACAGATCCTTCCTCCTTGAAGAATCATTTCCCTGTGGCGTGGTGGCCCACCACCTCCGTGGTGTTAGCACGTAGGTGGGCTGCACCTCAAGGTTCTACCTCAAGCTTTGTAGACCAACTTGGATATATCCTACAAGGAGCGTCTACACATACAGCACTGTATGAACCAAAGGCAGGGGTTTCTTTCAATGAATTTTGAAGCTCTGGTCAAAAATGACTCCTTCCATAGGGAACATGGTACCTGTATTCCGGTGGTGGGTTACTGGTGAACCTTGAGGGCCAGTTTTGACTGTACATGAACTCGTGTAAGTTCAGGTTGTGAGGAACCGTACTTGGCTAAAAGCCTGTACAAGAGGCTGGAGGAACAGAAGGACCATTACAAAGTTGTGTTGTAATTTATCTGTTTGAAGACCAACACAGAGAGGGGACTCATTGAAACAGCTTCTGGTATTTTTATCTTCCAGATCCTGAGGACAAACCTGTCAGTAATGAATTGTCCCACAGATACATGGAGAAAATTGGACGTGGTGGAGGCTGCTCTTTTCTGAGGTGTAGCACATCTGTGTCCCTCCTTGCTAGCAACTGGTATTGGAAATACCTCGCAGCCATCAGACCTTTCCCGTTAGGAGCTTTGAGAAGCTCCTGAAATTAAAAAGATAAATGTATTGTTCATACGTAACAGATAAATTGGATGTTTCACGCGTCTGTATATGAGGACTGTTGGCTTAATTTCCTCCCAAATAACCCAAACGCTTTTTTCTTCTCACCTGTTTATGTCAAGCCAGTGCAGACCTTCTGATCAGATTAAATTCCAGCTGTGGAGGCTTTGATTGTTTCCTGAACGTTGTTGATTGTAAGATAACAGAAGCGAGAAAAATGGAAATGGAAGAATGCTGGCAGCAGGGCTCCGGGGAGAGATGGACCTTTTATAGAAACCTGGTAAAACTCGAGTAAGGATCTCAAAGTTTGGGGTATTGATTTTCTTGTGCAAGTTCAGGAACTGTGTTTGATCACAGGCTGAAACTCATCTCAACTCCTCATGACCAGCTGAGCGAGGGAGATGGGATTCGATGCTATCCCAGGGTGTAATTCCACAGTTCGTGTCTTTTGCTGGTGCCAGGGTAATAAGTTTCGGCGTACCCCCAGCCACTCATCTCCCGCTCAGCAGCAAAGCAGTGCCAGCTCTTCCCTGACCGTGTGGAAAACCAGATGACTGAGAATACCTCAGTCAAGAAAAGAAACACTTCATTTTTTCTTTGAATCAGAATCATTTGAGTGAACTTGTTTGTAGCGTGGCCCCACAGGCAGGTACAACAGAAGGTGATGTGAACTGCAGCATCAGGGGCAGCAGTGAGCACTGGAGCGTGTCCCAGGATTCAGTGATGGTGCTGGAACCAAAAATCTGCTCTGGAACCATATCCTGGGTGAAGAGGTTTCCCTAGCCCCAAGTACTATTTGTTGAATTGCTGCATTTTATTTTATTTTATTTTATTTTATTTTATTTTATTTTATTTTATTAAGAAAGATTAACATCTTGCGTGGGCCAGGTTTTTTTCATGAGGAGATAAACCAACTGCGTGAGAAGTCAGTCAGCTTTGTGGACAGCCATGAATGTCAATAAAACCTTGGCAAACACAGTAGGTATTTATTCAGCTTTGCAAATTAAAAACATTTCTCCTGCTTGTTTAGTGGAGGGAACAAAAAAAAAAAAGACAAATTGTGTAGCAGATGAGCTCTGCTGATAGTTTGAATTCATTAAGCTGGTGGTGAAAACGCCGGGGGATTGATGGTGCAGAAGAATAAAAGATGAAGCAGCTTTTCCCCAATAGCTGTGGTTTAAGTTCAAGTTGAAAATGACCGAAAAAAAAATCCCTTCAAGACATCTGTAACTGCCGGCACCGTCTCTAATGTCTGTCTGGGTAGGCAGCTCTTCCTCACTGCAGTGACTATTAATTGGTTTTTCAGCTGACAGACAATTTCTCACTGGTTCCTCGATCTTCATCATGCCACAGGGTGTCTGCAGCAGCTCGTAAACGAGATACACGGCCGAGGAGGTTCACGCAGTCCCTTCCCAGGCCGGAGCCGTTCCGTGAGCGGAGGCGTTCTGCCGCGCTGTCAATCCGTCATCTTCCCCCGGTTCCTCGTTCTGTTGGTACAAGCAGAAGGAGTTTAAGCAGTTGCAGTGAGCTGAGCCGTCGGTCAGACGTGACGTACTCACGGGCTGGGTCTCCACATCACGGGCTGGCTCGGTGTTTCAGCCGGGCACGGAGGGATGGTAGAGCTGTCCTACGTCAAGCTGTAACAAAACCCGTTCACACGGCTCCCGGCAGGGCAGAGCATGGGAAGGAAGCAGTAAGGTATTTTTTACGGATTTCCTCTACAGAATCATTGGTCGGAAGCATTTCCAAGCCGCTCCCAGTAGATGTTCTCTCTGATGCGTGTGATAAAGTGGGAGAGAGAGGGTTGCCTGAGAGGTGTCTGGAAGCAGCTCAACCACCTGCAAAGCACTCAAGTGATTCAACAGCAAAACAAAGCCCTCGTAAACTCTAACCTTGGAGTGGTTTAATCACAGACAAAACTTTAGCGGTGTAAGAAATCCCATCGATGTCACATAAAAACAGGTGGATTATGAAGTATTTAAGATCAGGGCTGAAGTCCCTGACATGTCACTGCTATAATTTTCTCTGGAAGGTGTTAGGTTATATAACTACAGAAACAAAAATGTCATCAGAAACTCTTCCATCTAAAATTTTTATCTATGAATCCTGGGTTTGCTCTTCTACATCCCAAGCGCTCGCTCTTCTGCTAAGTAGATGTGTAAATGCAAAGACATTGTATCTCTTCTTTTTTCCTTTCCCGTTAAACGGGAAAATCACACTCAGCTTTTCTCATCATTAAATCTGGGAAGGACAAGAATGGTTCAAGATCTGAAAACATCCTAAAACTTGCAGGACCTAACTAGCAGGAGGCGCCTTGGAGAAGTACAGTAGCTCCGTATCTGCCGTTCATTTGTTTCTCCAGTTCAGAAATGGCAGTTTCCAGCCCTAAGGCGAGAGCGTTTGTCAGTACCTGTGTTCCAGAACCGTGCAGAGTTACTGCAAGTTCTGAAAGATGCTTTCTTCAAGAGCGCAGACAATACTAAATGGCAGGGTTTGCTCTCTGGGTGGTCAGATGGAGCCGGGCCTCGGCTTTGAACCCACTGGACATCACGGGTGCAGCTGTAGGGGAAACGATGCTACAGCACGATTTAGCCTTGTCTTGTCCAGGGAGGATATTGGTCGTGAAGTGTTGTTGCTCTCCTTGTTCCACAGCTGGATCTCAGGTTTCTTGGACTTCTCGGGACGATTTTCTTGGAGAGGAGCGTGTTAGCTGTGCTGTTGACAGATACCCTCGTGGGAACTGTCCACGCTAATCTGCGATTTCTCTCTCTTCAGCCATCCAGAAGTGAGGTTTCTAGTCTAAGCTGGTTGTTTTTGTTGTCATCGTTGTACATGAAGAGGTGATGAAGCCTTACAAACAGATGTAACGAGTTAGGTTCTGTACATGGTTTCCTGCCCCCGTGAAGAGAAGGAGCTGGAGAATATGTCCTTGGGAGACTGCAGATTGCTTCGTCTTGGGTGATGGCTGTAATCAACTGAAATCAGCTTCCACAGCGCTTCCAGAGGCAGGAACCATGCAGGGAGGACAAAGGTAAGATGCTTCACTTTTTTGCAATACACTTTGCACGGTAAAGCTTGAGGCTTTTGCATGGCTTGAGGATACAGTTTGGTCCTGCCCGCGCTGTAAAGCTGCTTTATTTGAACTGGGCTAAAGCATCGGCGTTTCTCGTGCCCGTGTGGAAGGTTCCCAGCCAGCTGTGTGCTCGGGGCAGAGCCCGGGGAGCCGAGCCCAAGCCCAGCTCCGTCCTGCTGCTCCTGGCCAAGCTGCTTCCTGACTGCTCTGCTCCACACAGGCACTTTCTGGACAGAAAAGCTGCATAATAAATCCAACGCTGACGTGGCCTGGCATAGTTCTAGCTCTTCCAGTAACTGAAGCAGCTGCCCGCTTCCAGAGGCCCAGTCTGCTCCGGTTGGTTATTTGCCTTCAAACACTGTTGTTTGACACCGCGTGGGACACGCTGTCTGCCCGTGTCCCCCCCTCCCTGCCCTGCTGTCAAAACACTCTGCGCTTGTCGTGCCGGTGCTGCTGCTTCGGGCAATTTGTTCCTCGCGCAGAGGCTGTGATGTCCCTATCGAGCTCTTCCCGGAACATGTCGCCGTCGGCACGGCTGAGCCGTGGAGTCTGTGCAAACGCTCAAACCCGCTTGACGTTATTCTGCAGATGTGACTGGGGTATGTTTGTTCTGCCAGCTGAGAGGAGAAGCTGCAGACAGGTTATAAAAAATACATCTGTTTGAAGGGAGTAAATTGTCTAGAACACGCTTCAGTAGCAGAATTCCAGGAAAAACCCCTGTGTCAGACTTCTTAGAAGTAGTGCTGCAACCAGGTGGGAAGTGCCAGGTCCTAACAGACCGTAATTAATGCAGTCGCTAGTTTTGGGCACATACTACTTCTCTAATGGTGCAAATACCACCTCAGCGAGACCTCGCAGGCTGGTGGGCTGGTTTCCAGGCTCTCCACCTGACCTTTTGAATGAATATTCAACATTCAGGCATTAATAGGTAGCTTCCGTCACACACCGCTGCTGCCGCTGCTGCCACTGTTAAACATAAGAGACGTGAACATCTTGCAGGAGACCTTTCCCACATCGTTTCACTGTCACTAGAGGGAGTTTGCAGAGTCGTGCTGTGGGGCAGACCTCCGCAGACACAGCGTGTTCAGAGGAGACATGAACAGCAGCAGGATGAGGGTCCTTCTTTCCTGGTTAAACCCTTGTACACGTTGTCCAAGCCTAACAAAATTATTCAGCGTGACGCTGCTGTAAGCAATTCTCTTTCTGTTGGTAGCACTGTAATAGAAAACAGAACTGAACATTTGGTGACTCAAAATCAAGGCTAAGAATAAAAAAAAGCATCAACTATGTAAGAGAAGAAATAAAGATAAACCCCAACACGGATAGGTATTGTTCTGTGGTGTTCCCAGCTTATTGTTACAGGAATATCATCCCAGCTAGAAAAAAGCTCCCTCAGGAAGCTGGTTTCATATGGTGGTTTAGATTTAACTATTCATTGTCTAGCACCATTTGAAATCAGTGTTCTTGGAGGAAGAATGCCGGCCTTCATCGGTAAAACTGATCCACGGAAATCTTGATGGAAGAGAAGGACGAGATCTTCTTGTGTGCTTTGACCATTCCAGTGAGTTCCACCACCAGAGGAAGCCCCTGAGGGCTCTGGGGCTGCAGTGTCTATGGCCCAGCTGGCCCTTGGGAGAACCACGAAACTCTGCTGTAATAGTGCTGGGCAACAGCATGTTTATAGCGTTTGTAGGTGGTGAACCAGGACTTTGGAAACAGAGAAGGGCTTACGAGACGTAACAGTGCCAAAAAGTGTAATACGGAATTGCAGCCCAATACTGAAGATGTTGATGCAACAAGTAGTAAATCAAGTGCAAACAACTAATTCATACAACATGGTGAGGGATAAGGAAAGGAACTTCATCTGCTCTACGTTCCTGTCGACTCGAAGCCTGTTTCAACCTTTCGTAGATACGGTTTTGTTAGATCTTGACTGCCCTTGTAAATCCCTTGTGCATGGACCATACAAGACCCACAATCGAATTTAACGCAGATCATTTTAAATCTGAGCACCAGGGGTTCTAGAGGCTGTTTGCATCCCTGCCATGTGTTTGCTTCTTTATTTTGTAGCTAATGATCGATTTTGACCATTTTCATCTTCTAAATCACTGTCTTCTCACAGGATTTCAATAATATTTTTATCCTTTTTTTGTGAATGATGCTTCAGAGGTAATTCGTTACCACTCGCCAAGTATTTGCGGATCCTCCAATGTAAAATCCTGTCCAGCACTTAACCCTTCGTCCTTGCAGATCTCAGTAACCCCTTTAGAGGATGACTGATTTCTTTTGGTGTTCAGAGTCAATAATATTTTCTAGCACCATTTGAAATCGGTTATAGTGATTGGGGAATTGCTCCTCGTGAATTCTATTCAAGCAGCTCCGAAGACAACCTTTAATGGTATGACCTAGGACTGGGGAAAGGAAACTCTGTTGTTCTAGTGAATGGAATTGCTGAATCCAGAAATTCGGCACGCTTAAACTCCTGTGGTGGTGGAGATCTTTCCTAGGACAAAATACAATCTCTAGTAGATCAAAGTATGTAAAATATGTAACCCAAGGTCTTGGTTTAGGTGATGTGCGTAACGAAAATACGTAGAATGGTTTGAAATGCCGTACAGGACTGAGTGGGGAGGTACAGGGGGATGGTTTCCCCCGTGAGAACACTCAGTATGGTTACACTGTTCACAGTGTAAGCCACGAAACCGAGTCTTCTGCCCAAGGACGTTACAATATCTTAAGAATTTTTCTCTGAAAATTCAGCTGTTCAGAGAATCACAACTGGCCAGAGACGGGGAGTCGAGCTGTGGGTGGTGGCTCCAGTTGCAGCAGGATCTCATTATCCAGGAAGATAATTTCTGAAAACCATCTTTCAGCCAGCTTATCAAACTACCTCCAGCTTTTGGGGAGCTAATAACACCGACCAACCTTCAGATTAAACTCTCAGAAGTCGGTAGGATGGTGTTTAGTACAAAAGACTCTAGATTAGCCCTTAAATTAATAGAGAAATGTTTAAAATATTGAAAATGTGGAATGGTCAGCAGCGTGGGTTTTTGCGATATGATGCAGAGTGCTGACACCACGTACGTGTTTCAGGGGGTTGACAGACGCTGAGGTCAAAAGCTGTGCAGAATAAAGTACGGCACTGCAGAAACGTGGCTTACACGTTACCGGTCAACACTCCTGAGGGACAGGATCCATCCAGAGGGACCTGGACAAGCTGGAGAAGTGGAGCCCCTGTGAACCTCATGAGGTTCAACAAGGCCAAGTGCAAGGTGCTGCACCTGGGTTGGGGCAATCCCCAGTATCAGCCCAGGCTGGGGATGAAGGGATGGAGAACGGCCCTGTGGAGAAGGACATGGAGGTGCTGCTGGATGAAAAGCTGGATGTGAGATGGCAACGTGCACTCACAGCCCAGAAGCCAACCGTGTGCTGGGCTCATCCCCAGCAGCGTGGGCAGCAGGTCGAGGGAGGGGATCCTGCCCCTCTGCCCCGCTCTGCTCTGGGGAGACCCTCCTGCAGTTCGGGGTCCAGCTCGGGGCTCCTCAGCACAGCAGAAACAGGGAGCTGCTGGAGCGGGGCCAGAGGAGGCCACAGCAATGACCCGAGTGTGGAACCCCTCTGCTGGGAGGAGAGGGGAGAGAGCTGGGGGGGTTCAGCCTGGAGCAGAGAAGGCTGCGGGGAGACCTTAGTGCGGCCTTTCAGTGCTTCAAGGGGCCTGTCCCAAAGCTGGGGAGGGGCTGTTCAGCAGGGGCTGTTGGGACAGGACAAGGGCTGATGGGTTTAAACTGGAAGAGGGAGATTTAGACTAGATCTAAGAAATAAATTCTTCACTGTGAAGATGGTGAGACCCTGGCCCAGGTTGCCCAGAGAGGTTGTGGCTGCCCCATCCCTGGCAGTGTTGAAGGCCAGGTTCCACGGGGCTCTGAGCAACCTGCGCTAGTGGAAGGTGTCCCTGTTCACTGCTGGGGGTTGGACTAGATGACCTTGAAAGGTCCCTTTAACCCAAACCATTCTGTGATTTTAAAAGTCATGTTTTAAGTACATCTACTGCTTAAGTTGCTCCCGTATGGACCGTTCCTTAAATTATTTCTTGTGCGAAGGCTTTGAATGAGCAGATGGATTTATTTGGGGTTCAGCTGCTCGTACTGTGCTCAAGGTCAGGTCTAAACATCTAAACTGCTTTAAGTTAAAGGAAACTTATTGGCACAAAAAACTAATGTTAAAGTAAGAATCAATGACAAAGTAAGACCAAGTGATCACCCAAAACCAGCTGAAGGAGATCATTTAAGGTTTAGTTACTTCTGTGGAAGGGTGAGAGGGTTTTAAGCTGTAATAACTTTCTGTGTGCACCATGTAGTGAGAAAAAACGGAGCTGCCAAGTGCCTGGATCTTGCAAGAGGCTTTTTATTGTTGCTGGCCTGCCCATGTGCTTAGAGGATCGTGTCCTGTTCCGTGTTGGATCCTTCATGCAGCAACAGGGTAAGAAAGGATGAAGGGATGAAAGAACAAAGAAACATTTCATGAAAACAGAAACATTTCAGTGTAAAATCTCTGTATGCGTGAGGGAGAGAGAAGCGTGTATAACGTCGGGGGGTTTTAACCGTGTTTGCTCTCAGCTCTTGGCCTTTTTAAGAAGCAAAGCTCCTAGCAGACAATGTTCCCTGTCACGCAGCTCGATTTAGATGCAAAACAGTGCTTAGGAAAATTGCACCAGTCTCAGAACGCTGCTCAGGTACCGTAGTACAGAACGCGAGCGATTTGTTTGCAAATGCTCTGTCCTGCCGTTTGATCCCCTGCAGCAGCGGCAGAATGTGCTATGCAAGGAGATTGCTCCCTGGGCAGCGGAGTTTGTCGAGTCGCCGGTCTCCTGGAACGATGTTGAAATGAAATAAACACCGGGACTAAGCCAAAAACAGCGCTAGAAGTCAGCGGCTGCGCTTCCCCCAAATCCTCACTGCCTGATGGTGGACTGAGATGGGGAGAAGGACGGTGTATACTGGGAAATTGATAATACAAAAATATTTCAGAAGTGCCTTGCAGCGGGTACCCTTTTTCTATCAGCCAGGCATTAAACCAAGTCATTTTACTAGACCGGTCCTAAATTTCAGTTGTCACATTATCTTGTCTGAAACGTTTGTGATGTTGAATCTCAAATGTCTGGTTTCTGCTTAAGGGAGTTGAAATCCGTAGTATAGTGGGAATCTAGGGGGGAAGTACCCTGAACACGTTGAACAGGAGCTTGGGGGGGGTGGTGGTGAACTGCTTTGTTTTCATAGCAAATAAATTGAGGGTCAGAACTATGATTTGCAGCACCTTAATCCTACGTTAATTGATGAAACATGCAGGAATAAAACGCTTCTAAAAGCACGAACAAGAAATAAGACAGAATTGTGATACTCTGCAGGATGCTTCCTGATCTCTTCAAGCCAGTTGGAGACCTGGTAGCCCAAAGGAACCTGCTTGTGAGGGAGCTGTCGCATCCCCAGCCCTCATTTCCAGGGCCGTAATGGACGGTGAGGCACAAATAGAACAAAACGGGGTAGCGTGGCTGCTGCTGCAGACCGAGGCCAGCTGGGCCCTTCGCTCAGGATGAAACAGCAGAGGCTTATGTTGGCAGAGCTTAGCTCTGCTCTAAAACAGGCGGTTAAAGCTCACAGCAATTTAAAGGAGAGCGAATTCTTACTTGTTTGGGTAATCCTAACAAAAAAAACCCACTGTTACAGTTTCTAGATACCTCCTCTGGTAAATCAGATGGAATGAGGACAGCGAAGCAAACTTCAGCGAAGCATCCTGAAGCTGCCCACATGCAGGAGAGGTTTTCACTTCACACGTGTCACTCGGGACAGCTGTACTCTGTGGGGAGCTCTCGTGTCCTCGGACAACTGCTCCTCTCCAGCAGTGCCTGTTACGTGCTGCAGCTGCATCTCCCTTTGAAACATCCAGAGCTTTTGGGTTCCAGACATAAAAGCTGCACCAGCTACGTGCTCCCACCTCTGCCATTGAGCAGGCAAGAGGATGTATTGACTCCTACCAGTCAGTATGGTGCTTACAGACCTTTGCCCCGAAGCTATTCCCACTCTTCTCCTTGAAACTGGAGGCAATAAATTTTTTTCCCTATGTCTTTCTCACCCTTCTCTCGCTTTCCTTCAACAGTCTATGGCGAGATGTGTGGCTGTCTGCTCTGCTACCCGGATTGCTGGGTTCTGTGCAGCTTCTGTCTGTGCTGTCTTCTCAGCATCGTGGTCCGTCTCTTCTCGTGGCCAGCAGATCAAGGGAGGGGCCTCTGGGGAGACCCCCCTGCAGGGCTGGGTCCACCTCTGGGCTCCTCAGCCCAGCAGAGTCATGGACCTGCTGGAGCGGGGCCAGAGGAGGCCACAGCAATGATGGGAGGGTGGAACCCCTCTGCTGGGACAGGGGAGAGAGTTGGGGGTGTTCAGCCTGGAGCAGAGAAGGCTCTGGGGAGACCTTAGTGCAGCTTTTCAGTGCTTCCAGGGGCCTGTGAGAAAGCTGGGGAGGGGCTTTTGAGCAGGGGCTGTTGGGACAGGACAAGGGGTGATGGGTTTAAACTGGAAGAAGGCGATTTAGACTAGATCTAAGGAAGAAATTCTTCACACTGAGAGTGGTGAGACCCTGGCCCAGATTGCCTGGAGAGGTGGTACAAGCCCCATCCCTGGGAACATCCCAGGTCAGGTTGTCTGGCGCTCTGAGCAACCTGCTCTAGTTGCAGATGTCCCTGCTCACTGCAGGGGGTTGGACTGGATGAGCTTTGAAGGTCTCTTCAACGGAAACCATGTTGTGATTCTGAAGGTTTCCTCTGGAGGATCTGCTATGGCAGCAGGTGAATTGGCTTCAGTCCTGAGCAGTCCATAAAAGCAGTTTCTCCTTGCATCAAAGAACGGTTTTTTAATGACCGCTTGCCATAAAAAGGAGAGGTGAGCCTTGGAGTCACAAGGATTTGAGTTCATTATTTCGGTGCTAGCAGCATTCACAGGATTGCTGCAGAGATTTTCTTGGCCCCTACGTTCCAAAGCAACGAATGTGTCAGTCTGTAGAGCCTGACTCCTGCACTCCCGTGGAGCAGCATGGCCAGGGATGAAGTGGTAGGGAAGGGTTGTCCAAGCACGGGCTGGGGGAGCCACCTGTGGTACAGTTTTCCGTGCAGAGCATGGACATCATCAGGGAATGTAAGGCATTTCTTCAGAGCTCCTCGTTTCTTCAGATATCATTACTTTTTTACTACCAGAACAGTACTGCCTGCGGGGGCGTTAACGTAAAACCCAGTAGGATTTAGTTATAATTAATGATTTTACTTGGAAGGTACTCAAATGCCACCGTGCAGGATAAAATTCTAAAACAGGTTGGCAGTTGTAAGAGCCGCAAGCACAATGAGTTAGACAATCCTCTAATAGCCTCCGGAGGGCCACAAAGAGATTTTCTCAACTAGATTTTGCCATTATTTACTCTTTGCTCATGTCTGTCCTTACTGTGGAACAAATCAGAAGAATGGCTCGATAGTCTCCCAAATCATTTTTCATTTCTAGAAATGCATTGAGCTGGAGGATGTTCGTCAAGGCCAAGTGCCGCGTCCTGCACTTGGGTCACCACAACCCCCTGCAACGCTCCAGGCTGGGGGAAGAGCGGCTGGAAACTGCCTGGGGAAAAGGACTTGGGGATGTTGGTCAACAGCGGCTGAAAATGAACCAGCAGAGTGCCCAGGTAGCATCCTGGCTTGTACCAGCACTGGTGTGGCCAGCAGGACCAGGACAGAGATTGTCCCCCTATACTTGGCTCTGGGGAGGCCGGACTTCGAATCCTGAGTTCAGTTTTGGCCTCTCACTCCAAGAAGGACATTGAGGGGCTGGAGCGTGTCTAGAGAATGGCAACAAAGATGGTGCAGGGTCTGGAGCACAAGTGCACTGAGGAGCGGCTGAGGGACCTGAAGGTGTTTAGCCTGGAGAAAAGGAGGCTCAGGGGAGACCTTATCACTCTCTACAACTACATGAAGGGAGGTTGGAGCAAGGGGGGGTTGGTCTGTTCTCCCAAGTAACAAGTGTCAGGACGAGAGGAAATAGCCTCAAGTTGGGCCAGGCGAGGTTTAGGTTAGACATTAGGAAAGATTTCTTCACCAAAAGGGTTGTGAAGCCCTGGCCCAGGCTGCCCAGGGCAGTGGTGGAGTCCCCATCCCTGGAGAGGTTTCACAGACGTGTCGATGTGGTGCTGAGGGACAGGGGTTAGCGGTGACCTGGCACTGTTAGGTTCATGGCTGGACTTGATGATCTTAAAGATCTTTTCCAACTAAAACTATGCTATGATTGCCTGCTGAAAGGTGCCAGAATCCTCACAGATCAGAACCGGCTCAAAAATTGCATCTGGGAAAACTTAAGATTTCTTAGGAAATACGTGGAAATTGTCCTGGATCCCCAGGATTTCAAATCAGCTTCATGTGCCGACGCTCCATCACATTTCCAGGGTGAGAACCGCAATCACAACGGAAGCGTTCATGAAGGATAGCAAAATTACCTTCAGTGCGAGTGAATGTGCAGATTTCTCTGTGCAAAATCAAAATTCCAGTCAGAGAACTTTTGAGTGAAACGACAGCGTAAAAAAGCCTGCTCTTTAGTTGAGCCTATCCGGGAAATTTTAAGACGCTCATGAATCATTTATAAACCAGCCTTCCCACGGATGAGCGGCCGGACCAGAGCGTGGCTACATTTGTCGCCGCGTGGAGATGTTTTCTGGCAGTCGTGGAATTTTTACGGTGTTCTTGTCCATAATGGAGCCGTGGCTTAGCTCTTCATTTCCCAAAGGTAAACGGAGCTGAGGAAGCAGATTGTTAAAAGCGTTTGGAAAGGGCGAGTGAGAAAGCGAAGCACTTGTGTGCTGCGTTCTGAGCAAAGCGTATAAATCACCGGCGTTGGAATTAGGCTGCCAGCCCAGAAATGGCATCGGGAGGAATAGTCGGAAGATTAATTTTTAAAACCACAGCGAGTGAGAAGGAGCAGAGGGAAGAACCCAGGAGGGCTGAGAACCCGTCCTGTGCTCTGTTTTCAATTTCCATCCTCTGTTTTCACGCACACAGTTTCAAAACCCAAATCAAATCTGCTTTTCAGTGTGCCGATGGCTCCGCAGTCGCTGAAGCTGTGGGACCAGGTGACTTCACTGCCTGATGCTCCTGCGTTAGCGAGGGCTGGGAACGCTTAAATCCACTTGAAGGTTTTTTGAGCCTGCAAAAGTCCCTTCAATAACCCGTCGCTGTCTCTGGGAGGAAAGCTGGGGGATCCCATAGCGGTGCGTAGAGAGGGTAAAGGTGCCCAAGACCAGCAAGTGCAAGGACAGGGGGACAGGCAGGGGGCTCGTACCCCCAGCGAGGTGCTCCGTGGCTCCCCTTTCCCTTCCCGAGCCAGCCCACCAGCTGTGAGATGCCGCCTTTGGCCCCGGGAGCAGCAGGAGCTGCGTGGTTTGCTTCGACGGGAGAGGCCGTGGGTGGAGAGAAGCTGGCAGGGATCCCAGAAGCCGTTGTGAAGAGGCTGCTCGTGGGGGAGAGTGAACTCACCACCCACTTCGGATGAAATCATGGAACGGGCAAATTCGAGTAAAGGCTGGTGAGGAAGAAAGTGTTAGGTCTAAAAAAAGGGGGACGGGAGAGGAAGGATGCTGGACCAGCGAGGAGGGCAGTTCCTGTGCTGGTGGGTTCGGGGAGGATCTGGTTTTCACAGGAGCGCACCGTGCTCGTAACAGATACGAAGCTGGTATAAAGGGAGGAATTCGTCACAGGAAGGTTTGCTTCAGTGGCACAGAAAAGTAGAACTTTGATATATGACCCGTTTGAGAGAAATTTATTAATAAGCGTCTGAACGGAGGAATGATCGCTTCCAGACAGGCTGCTGCTCTCCAGTCTTAACCGAACTGGGACTGAGGAAGATGCATTCCTGGAGCAAGGAGAGAGGGGTGCAAAAGATCTCCTCTGGAGCCAGCTCGTTTAAAACAGTGTTCCTAAGGGCTGCTGGCTAAGAGAGGTTGCATCGCCACGTCTCTTACCCAGGTGGGTCACCTCGCTGTTACCAGCTAGATGGGCACTGCCAGAGGGGTGCTGGTCTGTACCCTACAAACCAGCAAGGAAAAACTCCGGCGTGGCTTCTCGTTGCACTCTGCTCTGAGACTAAACATCACCCAGTGTGAACTCTGAGGGGGTTTTTTCCCATATTATTACCTCATTTACGATAAAATCTGCTACTCCAGAGAGCAGCTGTTTCATCCCAGTCAGAAGACCTCCAGTGTCAGCGTTTTCCACCTGGGTTTCTTTCCAGATCTTCTCCCTGCAGTTCATCCCGCATCATTTTTGGAGTCCTTGGGCAGGCGGGGAGCCAGCTGAAGGAGTGGACGTGGTCCTCGGGGTGCATCAGCATGAGGTTTTGTCCCGTGCACTCGCTGAAGACAGCCTGAATCTTCTGGTGGGTTTTGTTAGATCCTTTTTGCTCTCGGAAACACAGTTAAGGACATCACCATCATGGTCTGGCTTTGAGGAACGGGCTGCTTGGCGCTCCTCTCTCTGCTCCAGCAAGCGAAAAGCAATGTGCAAAAGCTCCTTCCCCTCCATCAACTCCAGCGGGTGCAAAGTTGTAATCATTTGAGGAGAGATACAGCCAAAAAAAAAAAAAAAAAAAGAAAAAACCATTCCCCCAGCTCATTTTCTTTTCCCAGAAAACCAGATGGATGAATCATTATAACAGCAGCTATGACAAGGGACCAGACAACAGACTGAGCCCGAAGCCCAGCCCAGTCGAGGCAAGATGAAAAACTGTCCAAGGATTTACCAGTCCTCCCTCCCACATGTGTTTAAAGGAACAAGGCTTCACCAAGAGGCCGTGCTGCTCTCGTGGGGATCTTAACCTTCCTCGCACCTCCTGGCGTAGCTATTGCAGAGGATCATCTGGTTCAACGCCTGCTAGAGCAGGGTCACCAGAGCAGGGTGCCCAGGATGGCGTCCAGGTGGGTTTGGGATCTCTCCAGAGCAGGAGACTCCACAGCCTCTCTGGGCAGCCTGGGCCAGGGCTCCCTCACCTCACAGCAAAGTTTTTCTTCATGTTCAGGTGACACTTCCTATGTTCCAGTTTGTGCCCCTTGTCCTGTCACTAGGCACCACCGGGCAGAGTCTGGCCCCTCCTCCTGACCCCTCTTTAGCTCTTGATCCCATTGAGGAGGTCCCCTGTCAGGCTGCTCTTCTCCAGCTGAACAGCCCCAGGGCTCTCAGCCTTTCCTCGGCACAGGGATGCTCCAGAAGCTCTAGACCGCAGTATAACGACTCCAGTAGCACATCAGCAGTGAGGTCCATGTCACGTGATGGTGTGGTTGGTGACAATCACCAAAATCTGAAGCTCCTTACCCCAGAGCTGACAGCCTCCCTGCGTGCTTTGTGAACACGTGCCCGGCTTTCCTCTGCCGGGAGAGTGACATGCACAATACGCAGACGCGCTTTTAATATAGTAGAGCAGCACAGCGCGTGGAACACTTCAAAATAACACCACAAGTGACAGAGCATCTAGAAGTTAGGAGACGCCTGTCTTCAAGCTGCCCACAGAACCTCTGTGGGTGCATGTGCTACGGTACCATCCTTAAGTACAGGACCGGGAGGTCTTTTTTCCCACGGGACGGTGCCCTGCTCCGTGCACGCGATGGTGAACAGCCGTGGCGTGGTTTTGTTTTTTCCCCCCTCGATGCTCATCCCTGCAGCGCCCAGGCGGTTGCTGTGGTGACACCTGTTTTTAAGGTGAGGCTCTGTTGTCATTTCTGCTTGGCAAACAAGGAGCGGGAGCGCAGAGAAATGAAGGTCAAAGGAAGCTATTTTGGGTTCCCAATTGGAAGTAGCCGGTGCAAGAGATTCAGGACACTCTGTTCAAAGCGCGGATTCCTCTCATGCCTTTCTTTGTTTTCTTCCACCCCCCTGCTTCGTTTATTGCCCTCGTCCAGCTCCTGCCTGTTGGGCGCTCTAATTACGATTTTTAAATTCAAACGCCGCTCTTCAGTTTCGAGTGTTTTGATTGCTGGCTGGAAAGCCGCGGCTGAGCTCCGCTCTGCGCAACGAGCGTTCCCTTTTCATGCGAGGTAAACAAGGACCAGGGAAGGTCACTGCAGGTAAAAAGCCACAAGTCTGCGAGGGAATAACAGGACAGTGTGAAAGCCAAGGTACACGTGGGCGATGTGGAGATCTCTTCATCTCTTGTACCCTCTGTGACTTCCATGGACCCCACCACAGAGCGAGGACAAGCACAAAGAAGCTGCAGCTCTAATAGAAAAACCTGCTTTTTACCTCCACCGTGGACTCGGCGCTCAGGGCTTGGGTCCGTCGGTGCTTCAGCAGAGGTGGCTGTGGAGGGGTTGTGTGTAGAGGAGAGACCAGACCCTCGGGAGGGACGGCAGGGCAGAGGGGAGCGGGGGGGAGCAGTGCTGCCAGCTGTACTGAGCGTGTATTTATTGTGTCGGGAATCTCTCGTACTTGTGGGAGGTGCCAGGAGAACCCTGAGGGTACGGTGCTCCTCGTGAGATGTTACCGAGCCCCCGGAGCCTTCGGGAAACCAGCAGTGCTGAACACTGCGTGTTCTCACAGCCACGTCCATTCACACAAGGACACGGCAAGTCCTGCGCTCCCTCCCAGCAGGAGCTCCCAGCACATCCACCTTTGATTTCTGCCCGCAGAGCCCTCTCTCCAGGCAGGCCTGGGGTCCTGTGTCCCACATCTGAAAACACCTCAGGACCTCACGTCTGGCTTCGGCAGAAGGAAGCAATGGGGCGGTGATGCCCCAGGCTGGCAGCGGGGAGGATTTGTTTGGCCGCATCAGCCAGTGGCTTGTGAACATGTGAAGGATCAAGTGTAGGACAGAGGCAGAGGAGGTGAGCGCGGCACCGGCGAGCTGAGGCCTTGGAAGACCTCTGGGGTGTGGGTTTGAGTAGGAGGGAGCTGAGAAGGACTTGGGAGCAGGAGGGATGGTGAGTCGCCACGGAGCAATGCCTGGATTGCTCCAAAGGGACCTTGCACACATCTGTCCGGGCTTTTCCCGCTGCCGCAGGGGATTCCTGCGCTTCTCCTTGCTTCGGCTCGGAGCTCTGCGTCGCTGTTGCTGTTGGAAACATCATTATTTCATAAGCGGGCACGCAGGAGAGCCCAGGGCTGCAGGAACAACACAAAAGCAGCTCGAGGACACTCAGAAGCAGGAAAACCAATTATTTTTAATCCCACACACAGAGAAATGTTGGGTTAAAGGAACATCTCAAACCCAGCCTCCCACTCAGAGCAGGACTGGAGCCAGGCTGTCAGCCGTGTCCTGAAACCCCCAAGGCTGGAGGGTGCGCCAGCTCTGGGGGTCTCTGTCCCGGGACAGCAAGAGCCTTTCCGACATCCAGCCTGAGCCTCCCAAGCCCTGTTTGCCTTTTGTTACCGTCTGGCATGGCCGAGAGGAGTTTGGCTGTGTCTCTGCAACCACCCTTTGAGTATCTGTAGCCAGCTCTTAGCTCACCCGTCAGCCTCCTCAGGACCGCTCGGGGCTTTCTCCATGCTATTTGCACCACTTGTTCATAGCAAAAGCACAGAAACCCACCTTTCTAACCCTGCTCTGCTCTCCTCAACCCTGGGCAGCAGCCAGGGCATCCGTGGGCACGTCTGGGGGAGACGAGTCACCCCACCGCGAGCATCTCCCATGGGGCTCAGCCCTGTCTCCTCTGCTGGTGCCTTTCAGCACACATGGATGAGTCCAGATGACAGGTTCCACCGCTCTCCAGACCATGCACCTCCAGACTGCTGAACTGGGGTGATATGAAGCCCCAGAGCGGGCAGCTGTAGCCCGGGTGGCCTCGTAGACCCAGCCCCATGGAGGAGAGAGCATCCAGAGCATGATGTCCTGCCCGCGGAGCTGGGCTTTGGGGGCGGGGGGGTCGCACCAGGGCTGGGCCAGGGAAAGAGGTTGGAACCACCACGCATGCTGTTCCTCTTTCTATAACCCCCCCTACGTCCCAGCTCATTCACAGACAGTTTTGGAGGGGTACATCTGATCCAGGCAGTCTCCAGCCCTGATTCAACCCACTGGAGCATTCGTGGCCAAGCACCGACAGACCACAGGTAACTTCCCACTGGTGACGCCACACATAGCATAAAATCCCCGGTACCACCGGGGCCTTTCTTTTTGGACCAAGTTCGGCCCCACCATCATCTCGGAAACATCAGGATGAAAAACGAGTCGAAGCTATAAATTGGCAGTGACAACATCACAGTCATCGCATCAGCACCAGGGGAAAAGAGCTGTCTGGAAGGAGAGGTGACAAGAGAGTTCGCTGGTGGTCCTTTGTCTGACCCCTTCATGCTTCATGCTAACAATCTAATTAGTGCTTATTAATTTCTTTTCACTTTTAATTTCACAATGAATATGAACAGGGCGAGCTCAGATGCAAATAGGAACTGGGGCGCTTTTGCAGGGACCCCAGGGGAGTCTCTCCAACCACCCCACTGAGTCACCACCAGCCCCCGGGAGCCCCGTGGAGGGACCAGGAGGGCACAGAGGGGTGACAAGCCAGAGCTGCCTATTAAAAAAAAAAGGGCCCAGTTTCTTGCTTTGGCCAGGATCGAAAAATCAATGCTGCAACCTAGTGGAGACAAACCAGCCGTGCAGATAACGGCAGCGCCAATTCGGGCGTGGGGAAAGCAGCGGGTGATGCACGGGTTGCCCAGGCTGGTGGAGAGCGGAGCGCAGCAAGCCAAGGTGGTGCCGCTTGTTTGTACAGGATTCCAAATCTGAGAGTGTGTTCTGCAACATAGTCGGGCTTCTAGGAGGTGCTTGGCTTAGCCTGAAATCATATTGTCATGAAAAGGCTGTAAACGTCCCTGTGGGCCATGTTAAACCTAGCACAAACGGGGTGCTGAAGGGTCTAGCAGTGTCCCCTTGGGATGGGATCTGTGCTCCCAGCCACGTCGTGCAGCCCCAGAAGGAACTGGAATCACAGCAGAGCCTGTTTGCTGGGCGAAAGGAGGGGAATAAAAAAGCCATTGGGGTGGGTGAGAGGAAAAACCTGAGCTTTGCAGAGCTGCAAAACTTAGGTGGTGGCGTGGGCTGGGACTAGCTCCAAGGCTGGAGCACCCGGACCTGGGGAGTGGAAAATCCTCAAAACACGTCGGGTTTGGGGCAGTGATCATCCAAATGGGAGACACGAGTACCGTCTGAGCTAAGGGCTGGTGTGAGTGAGTGCCAAACCAGGGCAGGGAGGGCGTGTGGTGAGAGGCACTGGGATGCTGTGCCCAGGCTTGGGGTCCACGCTGCAGAAAGGAGACTGGAAACTGGGAAGGATTTAAAAGGAGTGTCCCAAGTGTGAGGAAACGTTGGAGGAAGAACTCTTAGAGTGTAAACCTGAGCTCAGCGTGTCACCCGAGTGAGGAGGCTTGATCTCTGCCCACCACTGAGTGTCATGTCCAAGGGACCCCAGTCCTGGGCTTGGTTCCTGTGGGTGGGTGGCCTGGAGAGCACGCAGTGACTAAAGCCCAGTGATGAGACCCTGCATGTGTTTGTACCTCCAGGAAGGTTTGACCCGGGGGAAGGATCAGGGGAAGCTCCCTAGCACTGCCTGGGACATGGCCTTCTGCCTGGCCAGCATCACCCTCGTGCTGAGGGCATCTGCAGAGCTGAGACGCCTCTGGGATTAAATAACAGCTGAGCTGGGCATTTGCAGACCCACGTTTTGGCTTTAGGCACTGCATTTGGCTTCAAGCTGCCTAAATCCCCCCCTCCGCGTCTCCGGGGCTGCACTGGTTTCACCGACTCACAGCCAGCAGCTCCTTTGGATCTTCGTAGCCTTCAAACCTGGTACCCAGAGGCTGGCAGCCCTCTTCACCCCACATGTCCTGCCTCCAGATTTTTGTGTGCAAAACCTGCCCCATATCGCTGCTGCCTTCCGGCTTGTGTTCATCACTGGTGGGGCACACGCGGCTCGTTAGAAACAGCAGAGTGTTGCACGGAGAAGAAAGAAGGGAAAGAGGGTGAAGGAGAATGGTCAAGAGTAGCAGCAGTATGAAAATGAGGAGGAGAGACACAGCGCTGGGGGAGCAGAGGGACGGACCAGCTCGAGGCAGCTGCGAGGACGCCGACAGCTGGAAACCAAAAATAAACCTCAACAGTGAATCAGTTTGCTCTGAGGAACGGGCAAATGGGGGGAAGCAGCAACAGGACAGGGCAGCCGGTGAACTGAATATGCAGGAAAACCTACAGAGCAATGATTCACCTCCCTGAAAAGCCCCTTTTCCCGAAACAAGGCAGGGATGAAGCACAAAGCCGAGACAGAAACAATCAATTATGTGGCAAAGGGAAGTCGTCTCCTGCTGAACAAATACACAGGAGTGGCCAAACAGAAAGCAGGGAGTCAATCTGAGCAGGCAGATAAAAGATAAATCGCTGGTGAGGAAGCCGTGGCGGTGGGGACCAACGGTGAGAGGCAGCGGGAGCAATGAGTCATGAATGTGTCCACCAAGCAAAGGTGCTGCAGGGCTGCCGTGGGGCCAAGGAGCATCTGGAGATGCTCCCTCCAGCTCTGGGTGCCTGTCCCCGAGTTATGGGAGGGGTTTGAGGGAAGTGGGCTGTAAATGTTGAGCTACCCTGGGCAGAGGAGGTGATGTTGGGCACTGCCATGTGATGGGTGGTGGGTCCCTGGGACCAGGATATAAAGCCCCCTAAGCTCCAAAAAATGTATTTGCGGGGTGGGATGAGGCATGTTCGGAACATCGCAGAGCCAGCAGACATTGGGATCACGGTTTAGATCATGGAACAACCTTGGAGGATGGCTAAAATGGAATAGAAAATACATTCAAAGCTCCTTGAGGAGCAGTCTAGATGTTACGGCAGTGAATACATAATGCACAGTGATGAGCAGAGCCTAGAAAAAATGTGGAAACAAGTTTCTTCAGGAAAATGCTCCATGCACAGAAGCTTTGGGGTAAAAAAATTCTGTAGAGAGACATTGCAGAGACTGCATCTTGCAGAAAGCACCGATTTGTTATTAGGACATTGCTGCTTTTGGCCACCATAGGAGAGATCTTACATAGAGAGGCCAAAAGAGCAATGACCCGTGATTTGGAAATGAGTTTTGGGTGTTTTATGAAAAAAGAAGGAATCTGGGAATGCTTCTTCCCAGCTAAGTGCTCCAGCCACTAGACTGGAGTCCAGCTCTGCCTCTGCTTCCTCCGAACCCACCTCCTCGTAGCTGCTCTATGATGTTCTTTTAGGAAAAGGGCCACGGGCATAAATGGTTGAAGGACTTTGTTTGGAGGTGGGCTCATACGTGTGTGTGTGAAGGGGTCACATCTCCCACCACCTGTCCCCCACGCAGCTCCTCTCAAAATCAGTGTTTCCCAGTTCACTCTCGCCAGGGGACACAAGCATCCCAGCGCTGTGCTGGGAAGGGGAGAGTGCCCATGGAGAGCCACGGGCAGAGGGCGTGGACAGAGGACTGAAGATTGTTCATGTGGACACAGAATCCTTCATGTCAAGCTCTGGGGAGCTCAAAGGGGATGGAGGTGCTCCCATCCCACGTCCCTGGGGCATGCAGTGAGGCCTCCAAGCCCAGGGCCATGTCTCCTCAGGCCAGAGGGAAGAGCAGTTGTCTCTGCAGATGGAGGAGCTGCACCTCAGCCTTGGCTTCTGCTGAGGTGAGGCCGCGTTGTCACTAGAGGGAAGCAGAGCCATGTGCGCAGAGCTGGTCTGGTGTTGCTGGCATCACCAGAACTGCTCTGGTGGCAGCGTGGGGACAGTGGGCAGAAGCACTGGCTGAGAACGTCTTTGACTGCTGGAGAAAGGGGACACCTTCCTCACCTTGGGCTGAGCAGAGCTCCAGCGAAGGGTGGTGGATCAAAGCCACGGGGAACGGGAGCAGCTGAAGTGATGCTGGGCCACATCAACCAGTTACTGCTCTTCAGGGGCACGTCTGGGTGTCGAGTCCCCTCTCTGCAGTGTCTCTCACTGGTGGTGAGCTGGCATTGGCATTGGGGGCTGAAGTGGGGTTCAGGGACACCCCATAGTGCAGGATCGTGGCTAACAGGGTGGGCTGGGGACCTACTGGCTCTGCAGAGGAGATGCGCAATGCTTCTCGGGACAGCTTGCTCATCAGGCAGAGCATCACTCTGCCCCCACCCCGCCTGGAGCATAACCCTCCTGGGATGGGTTAACTGGAGGGACTGGGCATGTGAGGACAAGGGGAGGGGAGGCCTGAGGTGGCAGGAAGGGAACAGGGTCCCAAATTGCCCTTGGAGGGGCAGCCGTGGTGTCTGTGCTCAGCGTTGGCGGTGCTGCCGGTCAGGGCACCCCCGGGAACATGCAGGACATGCTCATGGAAACCACACCACCCACGGAGGAGGCTGGTCTCCAAACCAGCTGCTCTGGCACCTGGAGGTTTTCTTCTCTATGAAGATGAGCTACTAAACCAGTAATTTCCCCCTTTGGCCCTGGAGATGTGGAGGATTCCCCTCCTCTCCCTGTGTTCTGGACTTGTCTCCACCTACACCCTGAGCTCTCCCATGGGGCCGGCTTGGCCACAGCCCACCTTTAACCCATCCACGTCTCTGGGAAGGTTCCCCCGAGTGTTCATCAGCTGCAGATCCAGATAATTTCCCAGCATTTTTGGAAATAAATACATCCTCCGAACTTCTCCCGTTGACTACTGCTTCTGAGAGCTTTTTGACAGAGTCAGCCCCTTCACCAGCAGCAGCCAGGAGTTCAGTTCAATCACGGATCTTGCCGCCGGAGCTCTGCCCGTGTCAGTACAAGCCTCAGCCATGGCAGTTCTTCCGTAGCAGGTCATGCAGGCGGGAGATGCCAGAGCTTGCTGCTCTGGCCAGCGCGAGACTAGAGCTCCCTGCCAGCCTGGCAGAATAGAGGTGAATTTGCTGCTTTTCTCCATCCCATCTCTCTTGCAGAGAAATTTGAGGGCATTTGTTAGCTAGACCATGCCAGAAGAGCTCGGTCATGGGAAATCGCAATGATCCCTTTGGAGGAGACAGGACAGAAGGATGCTCTGGTGCCTCTGGGTTTCTGGGGGAAGGAGGGACATCAGCAAAAGACACAAGATGACAATATCATCTTGCATGATCAGAAACGATGTTTCTCAGGTAACAGAAGGAGCAGAACTTCCTCTGGTCCCAGCACATCATGGAGCAGCCATTGCCCAGGGCTGTGTAAGCCGTAGGGCAGGCGCAGCCATGGATGCATCTTGAGGGCATCTCTGTGGGGAGCCACCAGCAAGATGATTCCCATGGACCGTTCCCATGCTGTCAGGTTAAATACTTGAGGGAAAGCTTATAACAACAGACACCTTAATTCTGTCGTGCTGTGAAATAAATAATCGTGGTTTGGGGTTTTACACTTCCAGATCTTTCTCTTGCTGATTAGCATCAGAGTCACACTGCTGGTGTTTGCCCAGCTCGTTGTTCAGTTCGGAGAACGAAGAGGAGCCCTGCAGCACTGGGGCCAGGGGCGTGGAGGTTATTGCTGGGCTGAAGGTGATGATGCCATGGGCGGGGAGAGCTGGGAGACAGCCCAGGCATTTTCAGCCCAAGGTGATGAATTTGCATCAGAGACACCAAACTGGTCCTTTCTGATGACACCTTCAAATGTGTGGCCAAAGAAGAGGTTGTTGGGAGAGCAGCTAAGCTATGAGCATGGCAGGGAAGGAGTATCACCAGCAAAGGGGGTGTGATGGCAGGTTCGTGGGACGTAAAGCATCATTACAAGAAAGAAATAGGTTGGTTTGTCTGCTATTAAATGCTGTTTGGAAACAGAGGACATAAAGTATCAGCTGGTTTTAGGTCTTTAGTTCAACAGCTGAAAATTACGGTGAGGAAGGAGAGGCAAAAGGACTTGCCCAGGAGGACAGTAAAGAGGCAAAAAAATTGCTACAAGAAAAAAATAGTGTTGTATATTTTTTTCTGTGAAGTTGAAGTCCCTGGATCTCCAGAGGGTATCATCGTCCACTGGAGCAGCAGCAGGCCAGGTGATGAGGACAAAAAAGATGCAATATTGCGATAGTCCAGTGGTGACCATGAAGCGAAGAACAAGAAGTGCTAATGAACGCCTTGTTTTTAAAAGGAACTTTCTTTTCTCCCCATTAGTGAGAACTTCCTGCAGCAAAAACAAGTGCAGCTGCTATTTTTTTTTCAGAAAGAGGCATCTGAACCCTTCGGCTCTTCGAGAACGAGCGGGTTGAAAACTGGTTCTGCAGTACTCTACCAACAAACTCCTGTACAAGGGGCACATCAGAAGGGCTGCTTTGTGCTGGCTACCAGACCCAAGTCACCAGCCAAATCAAACCCTTGAAGTCCTTGGTCTCCACGCTGAGTCACCCGTGGGGCCTGGGACAGCAGGCAGGACTGCTGCTGGAAAGACTCTTGCTCTTCTGGTTGCCACCAGAGGAGATTTAAGGCCCTGAATGTCAGTCAGAGAACGCCCTTGTTTTCTTCTCCAGTGTAGGAGCCCTCTTGGTCCACCTCAGTATGGGAAGGGTTAGCTGCAGGGAACAGAAGGGATAAAGACCTGCTGAACAGGCAGCTCCATGCTTCACTGGGTTCAGGAAAGGCCACATGGATGTGATTCACCTACATGAAGGTGTCTTGTGCCATTTTAGATGCCTGTGGCTTCCATCTACCAGTAGAGGAGGACATGGGCTTCCATACAACCCATGTTGTATCTGCCAGGCTGGTGTGGGATTCTCAACATCCTGAGGCACTTCAGGTAACTCCAGACACCTGCATGTGGTTAGCTGTGCCCTTGTGTTTTGCCAGCTGACTCACATCCACTGACCAGATCTTCTCTGGCCATGGTGGGAACTCAAACACTTGGTTCACATGGAGACACCTACGTATGGACCCTAGCTGAGTCCTCTAATGCCTTAATCCATGAGGAAAGGTGTTTTCTTTCAGACATCCAACCTTCTCATTGCTGCATCTCCATCTCCTTTGCTCCAGTATATTCTCCTTGAAGTCCAGGTACCATGTGGATGACGGTGATGTTTGTAGAAGCCAAATCACAAAATAAAACCCTCTGCTGGTTCCCACAGTAGCTCAATAACTGTGATCCTTCCTGTGACAGCACTCCAAAAAAGGAGTTCACTCAGGTGGGGACGCCACCCCTTCAAGTTCCCCTTAGGGCATGTAGAAGGAACCACGGGAGCACTGATCTCTGGTGCTAGCATTGTAACATGGTACACAGACACCACATATGAAGTCCAGGGGTTTTGACTAGACAGGGGAAAGTCAGTTTGGAGACTCATCTCTGTGGACCAAGCAAAAGAACCCCAAAACCAATCAAGCCACAGCAGAGGAGATGTTTGTTGCCTGTGACACCGTAAACGGTTAAATGCAGCATGTTTGAGGCATGATCTGCTGACCCCAAAAGGAAAGAACGTCTTCAAACCCCAATCTGATGCGAGGTCTGACCCCACGCCTGGCCCTGACCTTATTTAAAACAGCCAGAATCTGCGGAACAGGCAGTTAGAGGGAGAATCGCCTGCAGAGATGCCAGACCTCTGGTTATCCAACACCAGCTCTCCCAGTCCCTCCCATGCTCAGCTGGTGGGTGACATTTGATCCCGTCAACAACAACCCCCCAGCTCTTGGAGGTTCTTCTGCATTTATATCCTATGGCCAGAAGTTTCATGAACCAGAACCACCTCATCTCCACCTGCTTCACTCCCACCCGTGCTCACCCCAGGCAGCTTTCTCCAGGCTCTGTGAAGCAGATGTTTCCAGAGCTGCATGGGAAGAGATCAGAACAACGAACGCATGCCCAGATTTTTTGTCGAGGTGCCTGAAAACCTTCACCAGCAGGAGAGCAGAGGCGCAGGCAGGAAGGGAAGGGGAAGAAGATGAGCTGGAGAAGAAAACTTTAAACCAAGGCCTAGAATGAGCAGATTGGTGCTTAGGGGTCCTACCAAATCTTGAAGTCTCTCGCAGTGGAAATGAATGGCCATATAATGCCATGACAACAGTTACCTCCCACACCTCAGCTGGCTTCATGTCTCGCTGTAGCTGGAGCTCTTGGTAAAGGTTAAACCAACCTGTAATTGGTCCTAAAAGCCACGTAGAACAGCTCACTCATTGTACAGTGCCTGTGTCACTGGCCACCTATTTCTACCAGGGTTAACAACCCTGGGTCAGGCCAGAAGAGTTGGTAGGGACAGCTTTTCCCTTGGCTTGAATTTATCCTAGTGACAGAGCACATCATGTGGATGTTAACGTGCCCTCTGCACCCACCGGCTCTGGCACTTGTTTTCTGGGTTTATGTTGCCTCTGGAGCTGGTCTCCTATGGCATTACTCCAGGAACGATGAACCGTTGGAAGATGGTTCACTGGGGCGTTGGGACAGATGACCTCCAACCTGAACTGTTCTGTGAGTCTTAACAGACACTTGCTGTCCCCTTCAGTTCCTGCGCTGGCTGATTTGGGTTTGCTGCTCATCTGCTCATCTTGTTTGGTCGACTGTTTTCTTGGTTTTTAACGAGGTTTCTGGGCTCCCGTTAGCAGCAGAACCAAACGTCCTGCCTCCACTGTTTTGTTTCGTTGCTGGGACCCCAACTTGCAGCAGCAGCAGCTCTGAGTGGAAGCGTGAGCATGCTTTAATCCAAGCAATGAAATGTAAATGAGGTTTGTTTTACAGACAGCTCTAAGAGCTGGCTGCAGGAATGGGCTTTTTTTTATCCTTCACTCTTTGTCGGGACGCCTGGGTCTTATTCCTACCGTGGACTCCTGTTCTCCAGGGCTGAGCAGGAGGATCTTGCAAGGGTGAGAAGGCACTAAATTGAGCCAGGACTGTGCTGATTGACCTAGTGCTTATTTGTGCTGGTAAATGCTGTTAAGGTTCTTGGGATTTAAACACATGCTGTAGAGCCTGGCAGAAACCTACAGACACCCACTGGCATGGAGGATCATGGACAACCAGACCCAGATCCTGCCTGCCCCTGGCACCCCCAGACATCCCTTGGTACCTCCAGAGATCACTCCAGAGGGATGCAGTGATGAGAACGCTGCAGCCTCCCCGGGACAAAACTCAAGGACAGGATCCAACTAGCCCTTCTTCTCTGCCAGGTCCTCGTTAAAAGCAGCAGAGGGTCTTTCTGGCCAGAGAGGTGTCTGGAAGGGAGATACCTCTTTGGGGTTTGTCACTGGATGTAGATGGTGAGTCGCTGTAGGTGTTGCATGGGTTTGCTCATCACTGGAACTGCTGCAGGGGAAAGCTGCTACCAGGGAACGATGGAAAACAACGCTCGGCACGCCAGGTGCTGCAGGGCTGATACATGCCTGCCACATCATCTTCCACCTCCACGAAATAAGGCTTTTTATCTGCTCCACAGGGATCTCCCTACAGTGCCCACAGGGCTTCATCTGCCCCACACCCTGGTAAAATGGAGCGCTGCTGCTTTCTCCCTGCAGTGGTGTCCCCTCAAAGGAGCAGAACTGCACTGAGGTTCCTCCCAAGAAGGATTAAGGATTTGGAGCAGCCTGGCAAAGCACCCTCCTGCCCTCACCCCACACCGGGCTCCTGCCTAGTAGGAGGTGGCCGGGCACGATGCCCGGGAGCTGCTCACTCAGTGCCAGCGCTGGGCAGATCCGAACAGCTTACTAGGGCACCATGCTGCTCCCATCCCCGGTGCCTGAAAGGAGAATTTGCTGTTCTTTCACACCCAGGGGTAAGAAATGGTCGTGTGACCTTCTTCTCTTCTGCTTTTCACTTTCGCATCGTAAGCATCTGTGCTGACAACCCCACATGCTCCCAGTCTGCAAGTTTCCCACGCATGACTAAAGCTCTTTCTAGCTCAGAAAACACAGGAGGGAGAACTTCACTTCCCATCCGTGGCTGATTTTTGCTCCTGGGAGTTGTGTTGGCCATTGAACATGAGAAAGAGTTTGAGTATTCAGAACCGAACCCTTCTGAGGCGACGCTGCAGCGAGCGTGTTTGACAGATACAACCCATGAAAGGTCACCCTCCTCCCCCATGCACAAGTGAGCCCAACTGTCACGGACCTTTGTCACAGCCTGGAGTGAGCAGCTCCATGCATGTAGGATGTTAGTCATGTCTTTGTGTTTTGAGTTGAGACGTACCCCTGCAGGTGGTCGGCTTCGTAGTCTTCTTTGGAAATTACAGGTTAAGGGGCTTGAATTACAACCCCTTCTCCTCCTGCCTGGGCAGGCACTGCTTGGTGGGCTCCCACCATGAAATGGTGCTTGGGGCTGCTGGTGGAGCTTAGAGGACCATTTCTAGGCATATCTGCAGAAGAAGGGCAGCACAAGAAATATATGGACCTGTTGGAGAGGGGACAGAGGAGGGCACAGAAATGATTAGGGGGCTAGAACCCCTCTGCTGTGAGGACAGACTGAGAGAGTTGGGGGTGTTCAGCCTGGAGCAGAGAAGGCTCCAGGGAGACCCTAGTGTAGCCTTTCAGTTCTTAAAAGGGCCTCTAAGAAAGGTGGGAACAGACTTTTCAGCAGGAGCTGTTGGGACAGGACAAGGGGTGATGGTTTTAAACTAAAAGAGGCAGATTTAGACTAGAGAGAAGGAAGAAATTGTTTACGCTGAGGGTGGTGAGACCCTGGCCCAGGTTGCCCAGAGAGGTGGGAGAAGCCCCATCCCTGGCACCATTCCAGGTCAGGTTGTTTGGGGCTCTGAGCAACCTGCTCTAGTTGTAGATGTCCCTGCTCCCTGCAGGGGGATTGGACTAGATGACCTTGAAAGGTCCCTTCCAACCTAAACCATTCTGTGATTCTATGAAATGAATGACTCCAAGGCTGTGCCCTGTTCTGCTCAAAAAGATGTCCATGAGCAGTGTCTCTCTTCTGGAAAGGAGAAAATAAGACCTCCTTCCTCTTTACTCTTTCCAGGAACTGGAAAAGAAAGGAATCCCTTTCTTCTGCCCCCACCCCAGAAGTGGGGGATCGGCAGCCCAAATGCCCATGCTTGGGCCATCTGGGAATATCCTCCCAGCAGATCAGCCTTAGTCAGCCCAGTATCTGTGTCACCCTCTGCGAAGATGATTTACACCCTCTGCCCAGCAAGTGATTTGCAACCATACATTTCCCACACCTCTGAGTGAGAAACCACCTAACACAGATGCAGCAGTTTCCCTTTCACACGCTCAAGCCCCTGCAGAGCTTTGTGGGTTCACTCCCTTCTGCTCCTTTGTGAGGCTTTGCTCTTCAAATCTCAGCATCTTCTGATCCTCACCTCCATCATGCACGTGCTCGCCCCTGCCCCAGGGATCTTTAATCACCATGGGGTGAGGATGCCCAAGACGGGAGGTAATCCAACAAGCACTGCTGTCCAGGAACTGCCACTTTTTGCAGCCTGTCTGAGTTTTAAGGCCAAATATTAGCAGGAACGCATGAGTCTGGTTACGCTCAAATGCTGCACAGTGTGTCCTACAGCGTTATGTTACCTGTTACCCAAGTGGAGCCATGGATAATTCAGGGAGTATGAGGGTTGCAATATGAGGTTGTCATCTTGCCTGGACACCCAAGCTGTGAGCTTGCCTTCATTTTAATCCATCCTTTCATCCTTGCCATTGCTCGATACTTCCAAGTGCAGGGAGGAAAATAAGTGCTGGCCCACACGTTATCTCCTGACCTATCCTATCCTGTGTGCTGGAGGAAAGCTTTTTCTTCCACTGGCTGGGTCCTTGAGACTCTGCTTTCGTTCATGGCATCCACCCCAGTTTCCTCCTCCAAAACCTCCTTCCTGAAGATCTTCCCTGTGATTTTTCCACCACCTGGGTTGCTGCTTTGTTTCCTCAAAACATTGACAAAGTGCAAACACTTCCCAACGTTCTTCCTCAATAGCTGTCCAAGAAACACAACTGTCCTTCTCCATTTGTGCCCTACCTGAACTTTTCTCCTTTGCCTTTCTCCTTGCCCCCTTTCATTTAAATGTATTTTAATTGAAACAAGCACCCAGGAAGGGGTTAGAAATTAATGCTGTGCAGTTAAAAGTCCCTTGATTTTTTGGGACTGGGCTCGCTCCAGGAAAGCTGGAGCCCATATCTGCCTATGCTGGCCCACCACAAAGAGGGGCAGCCATGGTCTGCTTGTCCCAGGTGCAGATAGAGGGTCTCATCCTGTGCTCCTCTCTAGTGCCACTCTGGGAACATCACTGGGAGCTGGGCTCAAGTGCAGATGGCACAAGATGTGGTGCTGAGGGACACGGTTCAGGGACCCTGGCAGTGCAGGGTGAACGGTTGGACCTGAAGATCTTAAAGATCTCTTTCACCCAGATGATTCTGTGATTCTGTGATTCTATGATTCAAGTGTCCAGATTCCCTCATCCTAGAGCTGAAAACCTCCCAGGTACCTCCTGCCTTGTGATGGTCAGGAAACTACTACAAGTTTGGCTCTTGGATTGTGGCTCCCTTTGCAGGGTGACTGTAGGTGTGGCCACTTCCACAAAGAGCTGGTGAATTAGGCGGTTTGACTGCTGACAGCTGCCTAAAAAGGGGCCAGGTCCTTTTTGTTGGATCCTGTTTATTTTCCTCTTGCCCTCTGCAACAAGAGGAACCCACTGGAGGCCTCTGGCTCCAGCTGAGACCTCTGCTACCTCCAGTTATGGGTGCCTCTTTTTTGGGTGGCCTAGTCAAATTTTGATGACACTTCAATCAGTGATTGAAAAGGCAGACTTTACCAGGAGGCACCTGGCAAACGGGAGTGTCTTCCTCACCCACCATGGTCTGCAGTATTTTGTGTTCACAGAATCACAGAATGGTTTGGGTTGAGAAGGACCTTAAAGATCATCTAGTTCCAACCCCCCGGCCATGGGCAGGGACACCTTCCATTGGACCAGGTTGCTCAGAGCCCCATGGAACCTGGCCTTGAACACTTTCAGGGGTGGGACATCCACAGCCTCTCTGGGCAACCTGTGCCAGTGTCTCACCACCCACATTGTAAAAAATTTCCTCCTTAGATCTATCTAAATCTCTCCTCTTTCAGTGTAAAACCGTTACCCCTCATCCTATCACTACACTCCCTGATCAAGAGTCCCTCCCCACCTTTCCTGTAGGCCCCTCTAAGCACTGGAAGGCCACACTAAGGTCTCCCCAGAGCCTTCTCTTCTCCAGGCTGAACACCCCCAACTCTCTCAGCCCATCCTTATAGGGCAGGTGCTCCAGCCCCGTGATCATCTTCTTGGCCTTCTCTGGTCCCACTCCAGCAGGTCCATGTCTTTCATACGCTGGGGGCCCCAGATGTTGGATCCAGGTGGGGTCTCACCAGGGCGGAGCAGAGGGGGAGAATCCCCTCCCTCAACCTGCTGGCCACACTGCTGGGGATGAGCCCAGAATGCAATTGGCTTTCTGGGCTGCAAGCGCACATCGAAAAGAGGTATGAAAGTGGTACCTGGGACTGGTGTCTCTGGCAGATCCAGACAATTAAAAAGATCGGGTAAAAGGAAAGAAAAAAGGACCTCTGACTCAGAACTGTCCTTCATTGCTGACTGTTCCCAGTGGGCTCAGGGACGGCGAAAAATATCTTCACCACTGCCGTTGGGAGGGATGCAATCGAGCTGAAGGACTGCAGGGAAGACTTGTCTTCATTTCCCTCAGCTAAAGACCAAATCTATGGGGACCTGGTGACAGCTGCAAAGACATTAAGCTGAAAGGAACTGGCAGGGATTAATCGTGCCTTTTTTAACATTTTGAAGGATGTTGGTCAGAAGTGTATCAGATGTTGTTTAATCAGGCAGTCGTGGAGTCTTTCACATCTTCAGGGCACATTTTCACTAGTTAGTAATTTTCAGGGTAACTGAGCAAGATTCAGTTTTATGACTTAGTGGTGGGCGGAAAACATCTCCAAAAAACTGAGTCATTTGATCTCAGGCGCAGAGTAAATTGACAGCAAACTCAAGCACAGTCGTAAGACTAGAGATAGAGACACGCAGCTGACCTCAAGTGTCACCCCATGCATTTCCCCACCAATCCCCAGTACTTATGCTTGTGGTTTACTTGAAGGACATCCCATAATGGAGACCTCACTGCCTTCCCAGAGAGCCTGTTCCAGTACCCAGAAGATTAGAGAAACCTTCCTAATGTCTAATCCAAACTACACTGAATCTTGCTTAGTTTAATCCGCGGTTGTCTCATCCAAGGAGAGCAGGAACCATGTGTGGACCTGTTGCCTGCTGCCCAGCCCACCAGAGCCTGCTTTTAAAAATACATTTTTTCATATGTTTATGAGTTCTGTTTCTCAGAACAGAGATCTCTCACTCCTGGATTCCTCCTGGCTGACTCATTTTATCGATGTGAGGTGCCCAAAAGTCTCTCTGCTACTCCAGCTGGAGCCCCACTGGTGTTGATGTTGGGAGTGGCATTTGAAACTTTGAGGGAGCTCATGCCAAAATGACGTATCATGATGCCACTGTGAACTGTGCCGTGGTAGACGGTAGGATTCACCTCTGTGACAGCATCACGTCCCCACCAGATACCAACAGCTTTAGGCACCGTAACGTTCAGATTGGCGCTGATGATCTGCAGTACTGGTCTTCTGCTCTGCCCAGGCTGGTGTGACCCCACGGTACCTCTGTCTCTACCCGATCCATTCCGCTTCTCAGAGCTTTGTTAACTCTAGTTGTGGGTGTGGGGTGGGAGTAGCAGCGCAGGATGATGTGGAACAATGACTTGGTATGTCTTGAAGGCTCTCCTACCATGCATATGAATTTCAAGGTGGGTTTTTTCCCCCCAGAATATTTCTCTAATTTGTTTTGATCACTTTGAATAATAGTCCCACTTTCACATGTCCTTGGACTCCTTTCCTGCTTGGAACAGTCTGAATTTAAGTAAGGATATGGTCTCCTCCATCAGCTGAGCTACCAGTGACGATGTTGAACAAGACCTTGGACAGACTTTGTGGAAAGCCGTGGCTACGTTCCTCCACTCTGGTGTGGACCATTAAAGGCAGCTCCCTGGGAGCGCTCTCTAGCGCTTCCCACATGAATCCCAACGCACTGCGTCAGCCTCCGGTCTCTCAAATAACGCCACGGGAGGCATTACCCAAAGTCTCTGTAAAGGGAAGCAGTACAAAATCATCTGCCTCTCACTTGCCCACAATGTCTGTTACCAGCTCACAACAGGAAATCAGACTGGTTTGAGAAAACCAGGTCTTGACAAACCCCTCTCTCCTGTTACTTTCCAGGTACTTGCAGGAAGTTGGTCTAAGCAGTTGTTCCAGAACGAAACGAAGTTCATCCTCCCAGTCTATAGTTTCCAGGATCCATCTTTTCCTCTCAATCTATTTTTTTTTAAAAGATAAGCCTGGCTTCTCTTTCTTCATCTGAAAGCATCTTCTCACCCTTCTCAAGTTCCCCAAGACAACTTCTAGTGCCTCTTTTTAAGTACCTCAGAAGAGTCCCTGAGACTCAGGCAAGCTGAAGGTATCTGGTGCTTCTGGTACTTTCAGCTTTGTAGGTGTCACCCGTCAGTAATGTACCCTCTGCACTGAGCAGCAGAGCAAGTTCCTTCTGGTCATACTGTGATGGTCAGAGCATGTAAGAAGGGATTTTCCATTGCCCAGACCAGTTTTTTGTCATGTTTTGCCCTTCCTGGTTTGGTCCCATCATGCTCAATACAAGGAGGCTCATCTTTTTGAAGCTGACCTAGTTTCTACTTGCCACATGCCACCTCCTGATGCTGCCTCTGATGCCACCTCGAGATTTACTGTACCTGTAATGATGCTTCTTCCCTTCCCTTTAGAGAACTTTGTACCTGAGATCTCGTTGCTGTTTATTGTAAATTGAGGAACGAGTCAAGCACGCAGGCACGCTTGTGTTCAGCTACAAGCATTTGCAAATCTGAATGTCCAAACTCTTCCAAAACAGGCCCTTCTAAAGAACAGGAATAATGGTTAGTCATCAAATCATTCGCTAAAGGAAAAAGCAGATTTGGGAACCTAAAATAGAGTGTTATTTCCCCTGTTGCCCACCTCACGTAAAAAATCTTTTCAATTACGAGAGCGTGGAGCTGTCCCGAATCACAGCTCATACTACAGGAAAGCTGACCGCCTCCCGTTCGAAGTGCTGATGCACCCAACGTTAAATCAACCTTCCAGCACTTTCAGTAACAAACACATTGAGGCTTTACAATAGGAAAAACATGATAACCCAGCAGCAAGGGCAGCCAACGCGGTTAGGTAAGGCAGGTCTGCCTGCATTGCCCGGGCATGCGGCGGAGTCTACAGTAAGTCTTTATGAGTAGATGGGACAGGCAGCTGCCAGGAACGGTGTGCTCTGGATCGAGCCTTTTTGGAGGTTGGTGATGGACTAACTGTCCTTTCCATGTCACCTGCTGTGCTGTTTGGGCGCACTCGCAAGCTCCCAGGTGTCCTGTGTCAGTCCTGTCGAGGGAGGGAGGCTGCAGCAGAGGGTTGAGGAGTTTGCAACAGTGCTCTGGGTAGTCCCAGTCAAAGCTGAGATCAGAGCTCAGAAAATCCTGGCTCCCGTTCCCGCAGCCAGCAGGGTGTTTTTCAGAACAGCAGAGACAAGTTCAAGGAGGACCAGGACTGACATTTCTCATAAAGAATTTCCCCTGTGTTTGCATGTTGAGTGAACACCATCGTGTTTTGCCAGCGAAACCCAGTTGCAGTTCAACTTTTGCTGACTTGGGTGGCTCAGTTCAAAGATAACGAGCTTTTCTGCCTTGGGGTAAGGATCGAATACGTCTGGCTTGCTGCACTCGTGTCGGTCCCCAGCCAAAACCAAGGTGCTGCGGTCTCAGTAACTGCTGTGTACGTGGAAGTGTCGCACCACTTCCTACGCGTGACAGCCGAACGCTATCTAGCGCTCAACCCCCTTTCCTGTGTTGGGGCTGCTGACACTGGGCAGGGCAGCTTTGCTTCTCCTAAAAAAAAACCCAAAAACTCCAAAAAGTGTCCCAGCTATGCCTTCCCATTTGCAAAGCAGCGCAGATTGATGGTGGCTCCCGGGAAAAGCCCCAGTGAGACATCTCAGCGCCGTGCAGAGAGCGGTGCGGTGGACAGGCTGTTTTCCTCCTCCTGTGTGGTGTCTGTGGGGTGCCCTGGATGGGATGGAGTGAAATGTGAAATGCACATATTAAAAATAGCTGGGTTTTGGGGAAAAAAATGGTTTCCTTGTGTTTGTTGCTGCTGTAGATTGCTGAGAGCCTGACAGCTCTCAGTGGAACTTTCAGGATGGATTTTGTTCAAACAACATAGTCAAGAAGCAAAAAGTCCAGAATTTTTAAGACCTTGTGTCTGAGTGTGTTTTGCCCTTGAATGTCACTGAGCAGAAGGTAGATAAAGAAATTTTCCATACTGGCTTTTTTTTTTTTTTTCTCCCAGTTTATCAATAATGTTACTAACCTTATTGCAATTAACTGCAGTGTTTGTAGCTTGAGCTGAATTCATCTTCTACTGGGAAGTCAGTCCGTGACTGGTAGAGAAACCAATAACGCTGTGAGTTTTTACCTGCCATTAGTAAATGCTCTTTACTTATCTTCGGGGACAGACTGTTCCTGCAGGCCAATTTGTTTGGATGACTGAGAGTAAACAACACGCAGCCTTTTAAAGGCTACCTAGATGAGCTGCCAGAATGGATGCTAAAGGAAAATAATTTGGAGCCATGAAGGAGTACTTCGAGAGTAAATAATATCTTTAAGTTTTTTCCTCTATTTTCTCTCCTGAACGTTTGCGTGATTTCCAAGAGCAAAACCACAAGGTCAATATACAGCACGACACGCAGAGAAAGAATCTCGGATGAGCAGAAGACCTCGTGTTATAAGCACTGACAGATAATACCCGAATAGCTGGAGGCCACCTGTGATCTTTAGGCGAGACGAGCTCTGTGATGGAATAATCTGGCCGAGCTGTTGCCCTAGGTTACAATAAGGAGGGGTGTTACCTGTTGTAATCCCACAGAAGAATTACGGTTTGAAAGGTTAAGTAAGTGCACAGATTTTAATGGCAAGTTTGTGCCACGAACCCCAACGTGCTTCCCAAATAAACATCCATGGGGGATATCCAGGAGTAAGTGTGAGAGCGGTACAAAAAGAGAGAGCTGCGTTCTCAGCGCGTTTCCTGTAGCCTGTCACCAGCCAGGTACCGTGTCGGGGCTGATGGTAACAGCTCTGCATTTATCAGAAACTCTTCTTACCACCGAAAAAGCTGAAAAGCATCAGCCGATGCATTTTGTGCTGATTTCTGTGATTTAGGCCTGCGGCTGACTTAAAAACAAGAACCAGGATGTAGAAATCAAGGTCTAAACCTGGTATTTTCTACCTCCTTGTTGCTTCAGTCTTAGCCGCGTTGACCTGTGTCTTGGCCTTACTTTGAGTAGTTCTCCAGATCTTCTTCATAATGCCCATGGTTTTATAAAGACATTGGAGGATGGACTTGATTCCACACTAACTCCTTCCCCCCACCTCCTTTGGGTGCTGTAGCACCCTCTGTAACCATGGGAAGGTGGGGTTTTTCTAACAGAGACTTCTAGTTTTTGCAGATATAGGAGTTCAAGGGAGAATAAAAAGAGATGCTGGTGGCAAATTCCAAGTCAGCCTCCTCATTCATTGCTCCTGTGGAATCAGTGTCCACACACTGAGCATGAGAGAGAGATTTGGCTCCTGCTGAAGCTGCGCTTCACATCTTGTGGAGCCCAGGTAAGAACAAAAAGATCATCATGGAGAGGCTGAGGTTGGAGGATGCTCTGGAGAGCCCAAACTTCTGCTCGCAGCAGATCTAACATCAATGTTAGGACAGGTTGCTCAAGGTCGTTTCCATCCCGAGTTTTATGGTGTTGCCAAGGGTTGACTTTAGACAATTCGAGCAAGTCCACCACTTTGCATCCAGTACCTCCACCACGAGGTTGGTGTGCTTCTGATTTAGGGTTCCCCTCTCCCAAATTCTACTGCTGGCATTTGCTCTTGCTTTGCCCAGGCGTAATGGTCTATACCAAGAACTGGTGACTCTGACCTTTTCTACCAAGGCAACATAGAAACTCAAAGAGGGCAACAAGGTGTGGTCCAACCCCGAAGACTCAACATGCAGAAACACCTGAAAAAACCTCCAAAGATTTATTACTAATGGGATCTGCCTCTCATCAGCCAGTCTGGATTTCAGATGTATCTCCTATGAAACAGTTTTGCTGGGCTGGTTTCCTCGCTGGTGTCAGCAGATAGTTCTGCTTCTGCTTTTGCTTTTCAAGACTGAAACAGCCTCTGGTTAGACCCATATGGTGGACTGCAGGTCATCTGCTGTTACAGCTTGCCTAGCTAGACAAAAGGCTGCTGCCGCCCAACTCTTCCCTAACCGCATCAGCTACCTTCTCTGCCCCAGCAAACATCCCCTGCTGAGAGATGGGTCCTGGCAGTCAGACCTTGCTGTGAATTTCGTGTTCTAGGGAAGCTCCTTCACCGTGGGAAAGGCATCAAAGAGCCAACTGAGGTGAGGGTTGAGCTGGCTGTGTGCAGGTTTCTGCACTTCCCTGCTGGGTTCGTGTCTGCCTCTGAGGAAAACCTTTGTTCATCACTGAAGAATTTGACCATTGTTATGGCAGATCTTCTCACCCTGCTCAGGTTAGACCTGCAGACCTGTCAGCCCTCCACGTTCCCATTCCTCTCTCTCCTACTTGAAAAGACAGGTCCTGCCCTTATATCACACTTTCAAACCGTGTCGGTGCAGAAACCCACAAAACAGAGGAAATGCTGAGTTTAGCTTACCACAATCCGTGACTCACTGTATCTTGTTGACATACTCCTGGAAATACCCATTTCAAATTTCCCCACTTGCTTATTATGGACACAGATATATTTTTATAGTAAACTTGTTCTCTGCACGCTTGTAGTGAAAATGAGCATGGAGTTCTGCATCCATAGCGTCAGATCTCAGGATTTTCTCATGCATCCTAATGGCAACGGCCGTGTTCTACGAAGTGGTATCTCCAGCGGAAAAGCAAACCACGAAGGAAGTGTTGCTGGTCATCTTGAGTTGTGCTCAGCCCTCAGAGTTCATCTGTTTGGGCTGAAAGGTGAGTGTTGCTGGGTGGGGCTGCATCACAAGGGCAAGTGTCAGTCTAGAGCAGGCATAAGCTTTTGACTTGCTCCTTTGCATCCATGAGCTAGCACTTGGTCTAGCAGGAGGTCTGACTCAGAGCGAGTCACCTGCACAAACAGCTTTTGACCTCACCTCTCAAGCACCCCAAATTTGCATCTAGCCCAGAGCAGGTTCAGTATGAGCTCATCTTCATGCTAAGTTATTTGCGAACAGCTGTTTTGGGCTTGAGTAACATGCTCTAAACCCAGCCAACCCTGCCCAGAAGTCAGAAAAAAAGTAGCTCTGGTGCTCACCCTTTGTTGGCTTCTCCAACCTATCAAACGACTGGATCTAAGAACATTAGGACTGAACTGCATGAAGTGCATCCTTCCCTCCTGTTCCTTGCTACGCTGATTATTTTCCTGTTGTGCTCTCAAGAGAGCATCCTGCTAGACAGGAAGGGTGCTGGTCCCTCCAGAGGGTTATGAAACTCCTCTGGAATTCCTGCTGGATGGACATGCCAAGGTCATGAGAATGAATGAGGAGGGGCTGTTTGCAGCAGAGGTCTGTCCATAAGGAAAGGGGTTGGGAAAGGATAGCGCTTGTATTCTTATGTTCTGCTTTGGCGAAGTGAGTAATATTAAATGTTAAATAGACACCGTGTATATAGAGATGGCAACATGAAGTGGAACTCATCTGCTGTCATCTTAGAGGTGCAAATCGGAGCTTGTCACCCTGGCGTCCCTTACAGAGCGAAATCAGCGCGTTTCTAGTATAATTCACTTCATCTGCCTGGTGTGACCTGTGCCCTGGAAATGCGTGTCCATCTGTTAGTGACTCTAAATGGAGTGCGGAGAAGTAGCTCTTCAAGAGGGCGAATGCTGCTCAGCCACCAGCAGCGCTCCAGAAGCAGATCTGGGCGTCTGAGTCATTTCGATGGGGTGACAAGGGAGGGGGTTGTTGCAGCTGTTCGTCTGGCTTCAAGGAACGGTGTTTTGTGAATGCAGCTTCATTGGGAAATGTTCCTGGACGGGATTTGAGTCCTGGCTTCTTTCTTCACCCACACATCGTGATGCAGAAGCGAGCCTCTGTGTCTGAGGGCTGTCTTGCTATCCCCACCAGCCCGCAGCTTATATTCCAGATGCAGCTTTTAAGTAGCAGGTGCCAGGGAGCAGGTTTGGTTGATTTTAGGTTTAGTCACAGTCTTTAACATAAACTTCCTTGAAATGCTCTTGGAAAACATTAACATGTCTCGGGCACTGGAGATGCAAAGGGTTTCACGCTGACCTCCCACCATAGGCACTCAACTTCGGTGGTTGGCTCGTGCTCCCTGTCCACCATAAGACAAACCATCACCCTGCAGTTTGCTGCTGCTCTCTCAAACACAGATCCGAACTGACGCTTAGGAAGTTCATTGAATAAACTCCTAAGATCAACCTAAGTGGCATTTTAGCACTTAACACCCAGTGGTTTTATCACCTTCCCAAAAGCAAAGTGTTACGTCTGAATCCTTTTATTAGAAGTATGTTCAGGAATCGATGAGCGTGAGCGCGGAGCAAGATCTGTGAGTGAAGGATGGTTTACTTAGAAGTCTGGATTTTTCAGTGATGGCCACAAAGTCACAAAAATACCAAATGATCAAATATGTAGTTAAGTCTATATGTAACAGGAATAAGGTTTCTCCTGGCAGCTTCAGCATCTCTGAGGGCTTTCTCTTAAGTCACAACTTCTGTCTCTTAACAGAAGATGTCGCCTGTGTATCAGCAGGACCTGCCACTACGCAGCTGTGTCACGTCTCTTCTGGCTGGAGGCAGTGAGCACTGAACTGACTAGAGCTGACATCTTCAGAGGTGAAGATCAGGGTGACCAGCTGTGGACAGCTGGCTCTTCCTGCCATGCCACATCCACGGGCTTCAGGGGATGCCACGTCCCGCAGAGACGACCCAAGGCACAACCCCTGAGCAAAGGGGCTGCTCTTCCTAATTAGCAATTACGCTTTTCCTCTGGAGTTTGGTCTGACACGTTTCCGCTCACCTTCAACAACCTAATTTGCATGTAGAATGAGCCAGCAGCCAAACTGGAAATCTTCATGTTGACGTAACTGCTAATTACCCTCAGCATAATTAATGTGCAGTAACAAAGCCTGTTTATTGCAGACAGGGGCCAACCTGGGGCTCCCAAGTGGTTGATGTGCAGTTCTCACGGTGGGGTGGTATTTCATGGCTAGCAGAGGAGCCAGGATGATGCAGAGACCAGTTGATATCATTGGTCTCTCCGTGTGGGGGAAGATGAGCTGATGGCCTGACATCTGGTTGCTGTCTATCCCCCAGAGGAGTCTGAACCAGGAACCTAGAAATGTGCCCTCTCTTGGCTTTCCAAGGTATGTAGTGTGTTTTTTGTGGCTTTGGGCTGTGGGAAGACTTTAAAGTACAACTCTCAGGACCTGGGAATTTGGCCATCTACTGCCTTGTTATAGTTTTCCAGACAATATCTGAGTGTGTTGGGACAGGACAGGGCAGCGGGGGGAGAAGATGGAAGGTGCATCTACCTTAGGGTCATAGAAATGTTGGTTGGCAACATCAGCTGGAGGACTCTAATTCAATCTCCTGCCTGAAGCGGAAGCACTGTCAGCTCTAGACTGGCTTAGCCGTGGTTTCATCCAGCTAAGCCTTGAGTCACCTCCACTGTTCACCATTTGTCATTTCCCAACAACCTGTCCAGCACTGTACTACCCACCTGAAGACCTTTTTTATCCTCTGTCCAGCCTCCCAAGCCACAGTCTGTGGCTGCTACCCTTAGTTGTAGTTCCTGGCTCTACCACAAAGAGCTTGACTTCATTATCTCTGCCCTTCCGAGCAGCTGTAGGCAGCTATTGGGCTGCCCTTCAGCCTTCTCTTTGCCAGACTCAACAAGCCTGAATCCTCAACCCGCTGTCTGAAGATGCGTGCTCTGTGCTTCAGACCACCTTGGTAGCATATCTCAGAGCAGCTTCAAACCCGCCAAGTCTCAACAGGAGTTGGAAGTCCACGTACACGGTGAAGTCCTGGCCCTAATATACAAACATCTTCCAGGAAGAGAAATCAAAGGAGACTGAATAACCAGGTTGTATTAATAGGTAAAGATATTTCATCCTCTTAAAAATACAACTGTACGAAACCTCAGCATGGATTAGTTTCCGTACAGACCAGCCTGGTCAAGGAATCAAAAGCGCCGTTGTGAGTGTTGCTGTAGCTTATGGAGAAGTACGTTTTTATCACTGCGCGGTGGAGGGAAGGAAGGAAATCCCACAAATTCAAGCTCCAGAGCTGCTTTAATGCCTTGGCACTTCCCTTTTACCTGAGGAGCAACTGCGGGGTGTGAGATACTTTCCAGTCCAACCTACTACCATTTGATTTCCCCCGCTGTCCATGAGACCAGCAGTCAGCTCGAGCAGGGCATCAGCTTGGTGCTGCTGCTTTTCCTCGGATAAAGTTTGCACCTTGCTGGAGGTGAGTGACCTGCTGCCCGTAAAGGTGAGCAAAGCTGGAGGGGGAGGAATGGGACGTGCTCCAAGCTTGCAGGGCAAGTGCATTTGCTCACGAAATCACCTTGATGGGCTGTGCTGAAGGCTGGGGTTGACTATTTCGGGTACCTCAGTGAAGCCGCCGTGCTGCTAAGTTGAACGAGGGAGCCCTTTGAGGGAGATGCCAACCGGAAGGATGAAAGAAAGGGGTCTCACGAGCCCCAGAAAGTGCAAAAGGGCAGATCCTACATCTGTCTAGACCTCCCCTTTGGTGCTAATGTGTCATGACCCAGGCCGCGCAAGGAGGCATTGCTAGGAAGATCTAGTCAGGAGCGATCCGTGCTTACTGACCCAAATGTGTGTGGTCCCTCCTTTTTCTCCCATGAGCATATACGTCCTCCAGCTCTGACTGCCCAGTCCTGACCTCACTGGCAGGATTTCCCCATCGATTCAACACTCACCCTTTTTAGTGCAGCACCATAAAATCAGCAGGAAGCCAGCTGTCCCCACCCTGAGTCATGGGGCTGAATTTCTTGAACTTCAAGCAAACAAGTTTTTTTCCATGGGGAAACCCTAGACTCCGCCTGCAACCATTTCTAGTCCACAAAAGGTGTGAAGATGCAGATGTTCTCTGCTGATTTTCATACCACAGTGCAAAAACCGAGCTTCTTCCTGGGTGTGTGGGAAAGAGCTGCTTCGAAACCTGGAGACATGACCCCAGTGATGGTGTGACTTGGCCTGCAATGCTTTTCAATATTACAATCACTTCAATATTACAATCCTTCAATATTACATCACTGCTTTTGCTGTCCACATTTTACCTCTGCTCCCGGGCAAATATCCTGCTTTTCCCTTGCTGCTGTCTCTTCATCCATCAACACCCAACCCTCAGAAGTACTGGAGAGCACCGAGGGGTTTCGGTTACTGCCTCATCCTCCCCAGTGGAGGACTCTGTGCTGCTGCATGAGGATCAGAAAGTGAAAATAACGGTCTGAGTTTTGGTCTCCGAAGCTGAACGAAACTGAAAGAGTGAAAGTAACCACAGGCAACCCGACAGCTCTCAGCTGGCAAGTATTTGCAGCAGGGTGATGCTTCTTTGGTGACAAGGAGGAGACCCCACTGTCACCTAGGTGTCACCTGCTCTGCACACACAGGGACTGTGGCCTCAGTCTTGTTGACTTAATAGAACTGAAGTTACCCAAATCGCGTGCCAGCTTTTTCAGCTGAACCGTAATATAGTAAAAACACTGCTTGATTCTTAGGGGGGAAGGATGGGTTGAACACGTTTGTCTCCAAAATGCGAGGATTGCCCTAAGTCAGCATTTAGCATGTGGTGTGGAAGGATCGCTCAAGGTTAATTGTTTAAAACTAACAACATACACCCGTTCTTCTTGGAGGGATTAGGCCACCTAGTAAATCTTCTACATCTTTACCTTTACGCTGAATTTTCTCCATTAATGGGATACTTTTTACACAAAGGTCATGTTGCTTGTGTGGGAGATGGGCCATGTTCCTTAACGGAGAGCTGCACAGAAGAGCTGCTTTGAGGGCACTTCTGGGAGACTGGGGAGGGACAGAAAAAGCAGCTGCTGCCTCTGCTGGGCATCTCAAATCTTTGGTCTGCTCTGGGTCAGATTTTGAAGCTCTCGCTCATTCAAACACCTGGCAAGGGTGAACATTCTTGGCATAGCAGTAGGGTGAGACTTCTGTGTCTCAGCATCCTGGCTGTTGCAAGAGTGCTCTAGCCCTGGGGTGTCTGTGCTCCCTGTCTGCCCTCACTCACATTAGCAGGGTACCTCCTGAAAACAGAGGTGACACACAGGTCAATGGGGGTGCCATGTCCAGGCTCCGGACATCTTCATGTCCTGCCTTTAGCTATGGGATACCAGGATCTTTGCTGACCTCTAAGGAGAATAGCAAAGAACAGCAAACATCTCCTTGTTTCACATGTCCGAGCAATGTTCTCTTCCTTGCATTTTGTTTTCTCGTGTCCATTTGCCTTCTGATGCTGTGATTTACTCCTTCCCAAAGACCGGCACTGCTCAATCTACTTAGCATCTCTTTGGCTATTCATTTACTTCTTCCATGGGGACCAAAGACTCAAGGCTTTGGTGGTACCTACCTACAGGAGAAACAGTGCCCTGCTCTGACACTGCTGGTTCGAAATCCCCTTTTCCCTGCACTGCAGTCACAAGAGGTGTTTATATGCAGTTGGATGGCTGCCTCATAGCTTACCCTGCTTTGAGCAGGAGGTTGGACTGCTGTCTTTAGCATCCAAGAGGAAGAAAACTGAGGTAGATGGCAGGAGAACATCCTCGTGGAGAAGCCAGATCTGGACTGCAATATCCTTTCCCTAGAAAAGTGCTGCAAGTCCTGTTTCTTTTCAACCATGACATGGAAAAATTGTTGGAAGTATTTCATCTATGAATCTCTGGGCTCCCAGCTGGGAGAAGTCTGGAGGATCCAAGAGGATTTTTTCATTTCTGACCTTTACAACTTGAAGAAGTGGAGGTTTGTCTTACAGGACAGACCCCATGGGAGCTGGACTGCAGGAGAGCTCATTCAACATCAGTCACATCACCCCTCCATCCTCTAAGTGCACAGCTCTGGAGAACATGTAGGCACTGCCTACACTGACAAGAAGGGCAGAATATTGCCAGTTATTAAGCATTAGAGACAGTTTTTATAAAAAATCAGTAAAATGCAAAAGCGCGACCTCATAGACCTCAGGAGTGGGACAAGAGGTTCAGGGCTTCTGGTTATTTCTGGTTATAACAACCAACTCGTCATTACAGTGTTCCTGGGCTGTTATCTATATTTTGGACACAGGACATTTTTTGGATACACTCAGGAAAGTTTGCCCAAATTAATTGAAACTGTGGACAAGTGGAAGAATTTGATTTAATTCCCACTGCTCATTCTTTCACAACTAAACCAGACTCATCGTCCTCCACTTCCAAAAGAGGAGTCACCACATCAGGGTTTTACACAGTTTCACTGGTCCCCTGTAAGCGTTAACCCAGGTGAGCTTTTGTTGCTGCCTCTTACATGGAAAAACTTCTGGTTATCCAAGGCTGGCTTTGCTGCAAATTGCTCTGCCATCTGGATTTCACCATCAGGCCTTCTGAAAACCCGAACTCTGTGGCTGTTGCTTTTTTTTAAATCACAGTTGGGTACTGAGTGTATGACCTGAACTGGTGGTGTGCTTTAGCCCCAGCCAGCAACTAAGGACCACGCAGCTGCTGGCTCGCTCCTCCCCTCTCCCAGTGGGATGGGGAGGAGAATCGGATAAAAAAGTAAAATTCTGTGTTGAGATAAGAACAGTTTAATACTAAACTAAACTGAAATATTATGACAATAATAATCAATATAATAATTTAAATTAAAAGGAATATAACAAAAAGAGAGATAAATAAACCCCAAGACAAGTGATGCGCAATGCAATTGCTCTCCACCTCCTGACCAATGCCCGAGGAGCAATCCGCCCCTTCCAGCCAGCTCCCCCCAGTTTATATACTGGGGATGACATTCTATGGTGTGGAATATCCCTTTGGCCAGTTCGGGTCAGCTGCCCTGGCCATGCTTCCTCCCAGCTTCTTGTGCTACCCCCAAGTCCTTCTCCGCAGGGCTACTCTCCATCCCTTCACCCCCAGCCTGTGCTGATACCGGTGGTTGCCCCGACTCGGTGCAGGACCTTGCACTTGGCCTTGTTGGAGCTCATGAGGTTCACACGGGCCCACCTCTCAAGCTCATCCAGGTCCCTCTGGATCCCTCAGGTGTGTCAACCACATGACACAGCTTGGTGACTTCAATCCTGTGATCTCTGTACCCACCCACCCCCCCCCTCCCAAATCCCTTTTATCCACTCCTAAGTGGGGAAACCCTGTCTTCACCAAGCCTCCTTTCTGGGCAGATTGGGAACCTATTCGAACACGGGTTGGCAGTGGCAAGCAGGGACCGAGGTGTGCCCCCAGGATCTGTAGATGGCGTTAATAAGTGATGTTACAAAGCCTTTGCAATCAGACAAGGGAAAATACGTAGCCTGACCATCTTCATTATATTCTGAGAGGTTGTAGAAGAGCAAACTATGAACATCTGTGTGTACTCGGAGACAGGCCGGTCAGTCTGCTGCCACCAGAGATGGTCTGCCTGGAACAGAAGCGCATGTAGGTTCTGTGAGAGCTGAGGCAGTGCCCCATGGGGAATGAGGAAATGGAAAGGGAAATCAGCAGACACAGTTATCTGCCTCTGACACGTTTGCAAGTCAGCAAACTTCAAGAAATAGTGAGGAAACAGAAAAATAGTAATCGTCACCCCATTTCTGGGCAGGCATGAACAAATCTCCCCTGAATAACAATAGAAATTCTCTCTTTTCTGTAAGTTTTCCTTTTTATGGAAAGGGGCAGATTTAGGACTGGGTATATATTGCAGTGGGACTCTTGAGGCATCAGACAACCATTTCTCCAGGAAGAAGAGTGGAGCAACAGTTCAGCTGCTTGTTCTGAGGCTCCGCTTCAAGGTAAGCACTTGCTCCTTTCTCACCATTGACTGCAATATTTGAAGTGTTGCCTTAGCTTCAGAATAAATATATCAGACAGCGGGTGGGCTGCAGTTTCTGGGCTCTAATGTCCTCCCTCCAAGAAGAAAATGAGAGTTGATGCATGCACTGTATTTTGCAGCTTTTTAACACTGTATGTTAAGGAGTGCAAGTGCAGAAGGAATGACTTGGGAAAGAAGCTCAAGCATAGAAAAGTAAAAATCTGGAGAATATGAAAAAAGACTGGAAGAAGCTTGGAAATTGTCACCACATGAGCTAATCCCTGGTCTTTGAAAAACTCATAGAATCAGGTGGGCCTCAGGTAAAACATTCACTTTTGGTGATGCTCAGGTCAAATCCTCAAAGAAGGAATGCTGGTGCTGGCGAATAAACAACCCCACTATGAACTGGCACTCCCAGAAGCTGATCCCCCAGATCCCATTAGATCTGAAGTCCTCAGCAGCTCTGGCAGTGTGTCACCCATCTGGAAAAGTCACCAAAGCCTGGTGGGATTCTCTGCAGTGGTGGCAGTGTTCCTGCTGCTCACCTGCTGCTCCAGCCACATGTTGTACTTGGCCAAGGACACTTCAGGGAAACGATCAGCATGGGAAGCCTTGGGAACAGATGCACGACTCGATGCCCGATGGTGAACTGAGATGTCAAATCATAGGAAAATGGATTCTGTCTTGTTTGTTTTTTTTTTTCAATTGTTCAGCATGGAGAAGAGAAGGCTCCAGGGAGACCTTATAACAGCCTTCCAGTACTTAAAGGGGGCTACAAGAAAGGCGGGGAGGGACTCTTGATCAAGGAATGTAGTGAGAGGATGAGGAGTAACAGTTTTAAACTGAAAGAGGGGAGATTTAGACTAGATGTTAGGAAGAAATTCTTTTCTGTGAGGGTGGTGAGACACAGGCATAGGTTGCCCCATCTGCGGCAGTGTTCAAGGCCAGGTTCAATGGGGCTTTGAGCACCCTGCTCTAGTGGAAGGTGTCCCTGCCCGTGGCAGGGGATTGGAACTAGATGATCTTTAAGGTCTCTTCCAACCCAAACCATTCTATGATTTCTATGTTTCTGTCGTTCTGACTGCAATTTCTCTTGCTTGTCTTGGACATCCCTTTGAGGCTGGATTATTGCCTGGGCTCCAGAGAGGTCTTGGTTAGCTAAGAGCAAACATCAGGCATTGGTTTGTATCTGAATGCTCCTGCCTGCAGCACAGGAGTCTGACAAAGGTTGTGCCAGATGCACTGAAGATGCTGGGTGCAGGGTCCCCTCTTGATCTCAGGGTGGATGGACCATCCAGGCACTCCTTTACAAATGCTCTGGCAACATCATTTCTCTTATGATTACACCGTGCACCTCTTTCATGGGCACCCCCTTGCCGTGGGGAAAGAGCTTGCGTGCCCTTGCGAAGTTGAGAGCTATGCTGGTGGTGGCATATGCCTCCGGTAGGGTCTCCCAAGCCTGACAGGTCTCAACTGAAGGGTCAGACAAAGTGTGTCCACGGGCAGGATGGGCTCACTAGCCTTCGGGCAACCATCCTAGGAGAAGGACAACTCTAACTCCAAACCCGGGCAGATGGAGCTCGTTTAGCCCTGTAAGGCCATCCATCTAAGAGAAGGATACTCTAACCAAAACCTACGACCTGAGGACTTCGCTGTCACCGTCCAAGCTCGCTAGGCCCTGGCAGATGAACCTCAGGTGTAAAGGGTGGGGCCAGTCTCGCGCACGCTGCGCCTCACCTAAAAAATCCACCGCGCAGGCTTGAAGGGTGTACTCACGTTTGCAAAGCCCTGTAGCGACAGGCAAGGGACGAAACGGCAGGTGGAAAGATGTCACTGGAAGCCGCAGACCCAACCCTGCATGCAGGCGGTTCAGGACATTGGTCGCTTGAGACTGACCCGGGAGATGACAGTCTCGTTCGGCAGCATCCTGAATGACCAAGCAGCCTTTTTCAAGGAGAGCACTGCTTGCTCCACATGGAGAGGGGCCTAGAAAAGGTGGCCTAACCAAAGCTCATCTCCCTTCCAATCCGGTTGGCTAGCCGCGGCCAACGGACATCTTCTTCTGCGGTCAACCAAAGGCAAAGAGACAAAGGCATACACCTGCCTCCAAAGGTGTGTCCAGATTGACACTCGCATGTTGGAACATCAGAACCATGCTCGATACAGCAGACAGTGGGCGTCCTGAACGCCGTTCTGCTATAATTGCTCACGAACTGTCACGACTCAACATTGACATTGCTGCTCTCAGTGAAGTTCGCCTTCATGAGGAAGGCAGCCTTAAAGAACATGGTGCCGGCTACACACTGTATTGGTCAGGCAAACCCAAAACCGAAAGTCATCATTCCGGAGTTGGCTTCATGATTAAAAACTCCATCGCCTCTAAACTTGAAAATTTGCCAACAGGTCATTCCGATCGCATTATCTCCTTACGCCTCCCGCTACACAACAAGCAACATGTTGTTCTCTTCAGCATATATGCCCCAACTCTCCAAGCTGACCCTACAGAAAAAGACAAATTCTACACCGATCTGCGCCGCCTTACTCAAAAGGTTCCTGCAGATGATAAGATCATAATCCTTGGTGACTTCAACGCCCGAGTAGGTAAGAACTCTGAAGCCTGGAAAGGAGTACTAGGCAAGCATGGAGTTGGAAACTGCAATGACAACGGTCGCCTCTTGCTAGAGTTTTGTGCTGAGCAGCAGCTTACCATCACCAACACTATCTTCCAGCAGAAAGACAGCCTGAAGACAACCTGGATGCATCCTCGATCTAAACACTGGCACCTCATTGACTATATCTTAGTGCGCCAGAGAAATGTTCGCGATGTCTGTCACACCCGAGTGATGCCTAGTGCAGAATGTCAAACAGACCACCGCCTTGTGCGCTGCAAACTTAACCTCCATTTTAAGCCCAAACCTAAGAGGGGCGGCATTCTGAGGAGGAGGCTCCAAGTTAACAATCTTCAAACAGCTGCATTGAGAGACAGCTTCCAGGCAAACCTTCAAACTAGGCTTGAAGACTGTCCCATAGACTCTTCTCCTGAAGCGCTTTGGCAACATATTAAAAATAGCATCCTGCAGTCCTCCGAAGAATTCTTAGGGTTCTCCACAAAGAAGAACAAAGACTGGTTTGATGAAAACAATCCAGAGATCCAGGAATTGCTGGCAAAGAAGAGATCTGCTCACCAAGCACACCTCGCTCAACCATCTTGCCATGTAAGAAAAGCAGCCTTTCGTCTTGCATGCAGTAAACTCCAACAGAAACTTCGAGACATCCAGAACAAGTGGTGGCTCAACCTAGCAAAAAAGACTCAACTATGCGCAGATTTGGGTGACCACAGAGGATTCTATGAGGCTCTGAAAGCAGCGTACGGACCCACACACCAAGTTCAAAGCCCCCTACTCAGCGCAGATGGCCAAACGCTTCTCACAGATAAAACCTCCATCCTGAATCGATGGTCTGAACACTTTCAAACTCTCTTCAGTGCCAACCGTGTAGTCCAAGACTCAGGAATCCAGCTCATCCCAAAGCAAACGGTGAAAAATGAATTGGATATAGCCCCTACTATGGGAGAGACCCTTAAGGCCATACAGCAGATGAAAACCGGCAAGGCAGCTGGGGTCGACGGAATCCCGCCTGAAATCTGGAAACATGGAGGCCAAACGCTCCATGCTAAATTTCACGAGCTAGTTGTGCGCTGTTGGGAACAAAGCGAACTACCACCAGATCTCCGTGATGCAATCATCATCACCCTGTACAAGAAAAAAGGAGTAAAGTCAGACTGCTCAAACTACCGAGGCATAACTCTGCTCTCCATTGCTGGAAAAATTCTCGCAAGAATACTATTGAACAGATTGGTACCCGCTATCGCAGAAGAACTTCTACCTGAAAGTCAGTGTGGTTTCAGAGCCAACAGAAGTACCACAGACATGGTATTCGTTCTCAGACAACTGCAAGAGAAGTGTAGGGAACAGAACAAGGGTCTCTATGTAACTTTCGTTGATCTCACCAAAGCCTTTGACACTGTGAGCAGAAAAGGTCTGTGGCAGATCTTGGAACGATTAGGATGTCCCCCCCAAGTTCCTCAAAATGATAATCCTGTTACATGAGGGGCAGCGCGGCCAAGTCAGATATGGCGATGCACTCTCTGAGCCCTTCCCAATAGCCAATGGTGTGAAACAAGGTTGCGTTCTCGCACCAACTTTATTCACAGTTTTCTTCAGCATGATGCTCCAAAGGGCCACGGCAGACCTCGACGAACAAGACGGCATTTATATCCGATATCGTACCGATGGGAGCCTTTTCAACCTAAGGCGACTGAAGGCCCACACCAAGACCCTGAATCACCTTGTCCGCGAGCTGCTTTTTGCTGACGATGCCGCCCTTGTTGCCCACACAGAAGCAGCTCTGCAGCGCTTAACATCCTGCTTTGCAGAGGCGGCTGAGCTTTTTGGGCTGGAAGTCAGCTTGAAGAAGACAGTAGTTCTCTACCAACCAGCACCACAAGATGATTACCATCATCCCCACATCACCATTGGCGAGTCAGAGCTTCAGCCAGTCCAGCAGTTCAGCTATCTGGGTAGCATCATCTCCTCAGATGCCACGATTGACAAAGAGATAGACAACAGAATAGCAAAGGCAAACAGAGCTTTCGGAAAACTCCATAAAAGAGTCTGGTGCAATAAGCACCTGAAGAAAAGTACAAAGATCAGTGTCTACAGAGCCGTGGTACTGTCTACTCTTCTGTACGGGTCTGAATCATGGGTCATCTACCGCCACCATCTGCGACTCCTCGAACGCTTCCATCAGCGCTGCCTCCGCACAATCCTAAACATCCACTGGACTGACTACGTGACTAATGTTGCTGTCCTTGAACAGGCAGACGTCACCAGTATTGAGGCCATGTTGCTGAAAACGCAGCTGCGTTGGGCAGGGCACGTCTCCAGGATGGCGGATCACCGCCTCCCTAAGATGGTGTTCTATGGTGAACTTGCCACCGGCTGCCGCAAGAGAAGAGCTCCAAAGAGGAGATATAAGGACTCCCTGAAACAACACCTCAGCCTAGGCCATATTGACCACCATCAGTGGTCCACCCTGGCCTCCAATCGGGAGATTTGGAGACACACCATACATAACGCTGCTGTCTCCTTTGAGAGCACGCGTAGAATCAAGCTCGAGGAGAAAAGACAGCGCAGAAAGAACCGTGCCTCGACTATACCACCCAAGGAGACCCTCCGGTGTGCTCTTTGCAACCGGTCTTGCCTATCGCGCATTGGCCTTTTCAGCCATCAACGCGCTTGCAATAAGCGTGGGCAAAGCCCTTCCCAAATCTTCGTCCGCGAAGCCAAGCCATGATGATGATGATGATGACACCGTGCACCAAGCAGGTGGGAGTTGGGTTTGTGCCATCTGTCACGTGCAACTTTGGGAAAGGATAGATTGAAGGTCTTGTTTTGGCCGACTGACAGAGCTCGACTCACAGCTGTGGGGAAGACTTGACTCGGAGTTATCAGAAACACCATAGAACACCTTGCATAATTAAGTTTCATTTGCCAAATCACCTGGAAAATTCACATCAAACTGTTGAAGAAGAGGGAGGGAGCTTACTGAGGACCATAACTCCACCGATGACCTTGCAAAAGACCTCTGGAAAAACACAGGTGCTGGCTCCACCCCTGGACAAACACTCCTGAAACCCTGTTTGAGAACTCTAACAACTTGGCCTTCCTAGAGGTTATATATAAACTGCCCTAAGGTCAGCGTTTTGGACTGTAGCAGAGGCGTTTGAAGGTCCACTTTGGGGCTGCCAGCAGAGTCCTGTGAGTAAAAATATTTGTGTGCCGCTCTTTCACACGGTAGGTTGGTTTCCATATATCTGATATTAAGGTAGTTAGATGTATTTTAAGCTCGTGGAGGGTTTGGTGTGAAAAGAAGGTCTTTTCAGTTAACTTTTCTGCCTGAGCTGGGATGGACTTCTTGTGGTTCACTCAGTTTTCAGCTTACTGGTCACCACATTCCTGATCCAGCACTAGTAAAAGGGTAACGGACCAGATGTCTTGGGTCAGAGCAAGGGTGTATCTAGCTCAGGATCCTGAATCCGATGGAAAATCATAGATGAGAGTCAGAGAAAAGAGTAAAAAAAAGAGCAAATGTGCCAGGTGACTTTTCAAGCCTTCAGTAGTCCTCAGCTCAGACACTTCCCCAGCCAAAGGTGGGGTTTGTGTTTAGAAGCCACAGCAGCTTTCTCTCCCCTGAATCCTTTTAGCCTCTCGTTCTGCTTGCCTGATTTAAAATGCCGGTTATTTTAAAACCGCTCCGTTGAATGTCTAGCAATGAAAATGGAAAAGCCTGCTGTGCATCTGAAAGAAGATAAAACACCCTGCATCGCTGCCAGCATCACAGGGAATTTTTCAGCAGTTTTCTCCGTAAAGAAAGATCTTGCTGACTGCTGAAAATCATGTCAATCCCTGAGAAACAAAGTTTCTGTCCAAGAAATAGAAATTCCTGCACCAGTGCCTTGTACAGGAAAAACAATCAGCAAAGCTAAGATGTGGATGGGCAGGAATCCTTTGCAACCGTGGGAAGAGCTGCCTCTCAGTATCTGCACAGCTACAGCAGCAGCCAGGGTGCTGATGAGATGATAGAGCCATCACCCCTCGTGCTTGCTGCTGCCCTCTGCTTGGCCCCTTCTCTGTCTGTAGGGTCATTGTCTGGGCTTGGACAACCCAAAAGGGCAAGCAGAGCAGCAGGACACACGTTTCCCAATGTCAGCTGTCTGCAAGCGAGGACCACTTTGGGTTAAACATCTCACCTAACTTTAGGGGAGATTAATCCTGCTGTGAGCGCAGAGGAGTTACGGAAGAGCTGCTTATCTGTGTGAACTTGGATGGGGGCAGAGACGTGTAGGAAGTGCAGCATCACTGTTATTTCCCGTCCAAATCCCCCATGAGACTAAAGCCCAGCTCAGCATTGCGGGTGGGGTCCAGCTGTGGGTCCTCTGCGGTGGGAAGGTCCTCAGAGCAGAAGGAAGTGAAATGGTATTCTGAAAAAGGGGCTTCCAGCCCCTGGGTTGCTTCAGGCTTTTTTCTCCAGCGCCAGTGCAAAAGCTGAGCTCTTGGCCAACATAGGTAGGTTAGAAAAGGTGGCCTTGTCCTCACACCATGTCTCAGTTTCAAGAAGACTTTGCTGTGTGAGCTGATTAGACCTGGGCTGGGTTTGGATCCGTCCTCAGATGGGCTCAATTCTCCCACTGCTGCCTCCTCCAGGTACCTAAAACCTATTTGAGATTTCGCCTGTATTCCCCTGTTGATTTTTCCATCTCCAGGAGGACAGAAGTTGTCCCCTCTTTGGTCTCTCATAGTCCCTTCCTCTGCCAGCCATGTCCCACAAGCACACAAATGACTCCAGGTCATGCTGAGCTTTCTCCAAGTTGAGTGTACCTCTGCATTTGCCCTCCAGGTGAGCAAGAGCCCTTCCCTTGAAATCCTCCCCGCGATGCTGTTGCTGCTGCTGCTGGTCTCGGCGAGCTGCCTCTGGCTGGGACACAGCGAGGTGGTGACATCCTTTGAAAGCTCATGCCCTCAGTTTTTCTTCCGGGAAACCCCTCCAAACAAAGCCCTGGAGCCAGAGAACCCAGCCCGGATCTGCCAGCGTTACAAGAACCAGTATTACTTTGCCACCCTGTACGACAGGAACAGGCGTATTCCCGTTTACTCCGCTTACCTCTACCAGCCTGGACCTGGCAAGAGACCTAAAACGTGGCTGGTTGAGCCCCAGGTGAGTGTCCTCTCTTATAGCACGTCACCCTCCAGTCATTAAAACTGCAGCAATTAGCCAAACACTTATTTTTCCTCCCACTCACACACACATGCAAATGGACCCACTGGATGGGATTCATCTCATCTAACTTCAAACACCATCACCACATGGGTCCTCTGATGCATTTGAGACATCAGCAGGAGGATGAGATGAGTCATATCCTAAAAGTGCCCATTTTTCTGCATTGACCTTACAGGAACATCAAGTCAAATTACATTCATTACATTAATTTGCATTACAGTAAGTCAAATGACCCCCGGTCCCCATCCCATGTTGTGATGGGGGACCGAACGCTGGGGAAAAGACATCTGAGAGCAGCTAAACCTGAGGGACCAGCTGTGCTGGGCTCTGATCTCCACTTCACCCGGAGCTGTTTTGCACTCCGGACACAGCGTATTTGGCTTTGTAAGTGGTGTGAGAGAAATGCAGAGAAACTCAGAATCTGGTGAGATGACCCGGTGAAAATGTCTAGGCACAGGCGCTGAGTGAGGAGAGGGACAGGTTAACACTGGGTGAATTTACTGAGTGGTATTTCAGGCAGCAAAAAGTGAGTAGGATCAGTATCGGTCGAGTCAGAAGCATACGATCTCCATCCACCCGCAGCTGTCCCATACCACCATTGCCTCAGACTTGGTTCAGAAGGATCCACACAGATCTCTACAAACTACAGAGGCCTCTCAAAGGTCCTTCTGACCAACTTCAGACTCCAGTAAAAAAGACCAAGCAAATTATGGAGCAGAAGAAGAGGAAATTCAGGTCATTGCTAGGGACACAGTAGCAGTAGGGAATTTAGGGGAAAAGGAGCCACAGAAGAAAGCCATATGCCCTGTTCCAGAGGAAGGCTAAAAATGTTTCCCTAAATAAGAAAGGAAAGGTCTTATGAAAAAAAAAAAAGGCATTTGCACTTGTTACTCATAGGAACTTCAAGCAACTCATTTGGTGCTGCACCACTGCAGCCTCCACATTTAGAGGGCATAAAATCTTCTCTCTTTTCCTCCTCGAACGTGGACCCAGGCCATCTGCCACATCTGATTTGCTAACTTGCTTCACGTTCTTTAGGTTCCCCAGATCTCTTTGGGCATTATGAGCTCCTTCAAGAGGCTGATAATTCCTAATGTATTTTCAGTAGGAACACATCTGTGCTCCAGATCAGCTCTGAGACACGATATTAGCACTGCAGCAGCAGATCCCACTTGCATTGAGGTATTCTTGATTACTGAGCAAAGAGCTTCATCTTTGCAATGAACTGTAGCTCTCCCAGAGAGATCCTCTAGGATCAGTTTCCAAACACATCTCCCTGTGTACGGAGTTAGAGGAGGCAAACACCTGCAGCAACCACACATCCTTCTTCCCAAGTGAGAGGCAAAGCAGAAGAGCAGAAGGGTCTAAGCCCTCCTTATCTCCTCCTGGTAGTCCTGTGAGCTCCACGTCTCTTCTGCTCATCCTCTTCCCATCCTGTCCATCTTCAAGGATTCCCTAAGACACCCAACCTTCAAAGAGAGGATATGCGTGTGCTTGTTTTGTCTCAGCTTGTAAAAACACTAAGGTGTTGATGGACTGGATTAAAAAAAGACATGGAAACCTTGCCCAGAGACTGAGAGAGCTCTTGTGGAAATGGAGCTCAACAGAGCAAAGGCCAGGGTGGGTGACAACGTGATTAGATGCAGATGATGAAAGTTGGATGTGATTAATGGGGAGGAAGGAACTGGGGATGGCCCTGAGCAGATGTGGGATGGGGAGAAGGGAGAAAAAGGAACCAGATGTGGCAGGGGAGACGTCTCGCCATAATCACCTTTCTAACCTGGGACTGGAAAATGCTCATTGTCTCATGGGTCCACCCACACTCCCACTGCAGGCAGCAGGCTGGATTTCAAAGGTCACAAGTCAAAACAAGAGCAGTTAAATTCTGAGTTTTTTTTTTTTAAATCTCTTGTGATCGTCAGGGAGGGGCAGCTTTAAGATTTCTCCCCAATTCATGCATTTTCATACACTGAGATGACAAAAAATGGGTGTTTGGCACCCAGAGACTTTTGCTCCAGGGAAACCTGCTGCGTTATTGCCGTCCCCAATACTAACACCTTTTCCTCTTCTTTACCTGTCAAGTTGATGGGTCCAACTTATCCCAAAACTGTGGAAAGAGAGTGGACCCTCTTAAAGTATTTCAGCGTCAGCTTAGAGCAACTCAGCAAGAGCCAGGCTATCCTCCAAGACTACAAGAACCTGACAGGTTTGAACCGTGGCCATTTGAACCCCAGCAGCCACCACAACGATTCCAGCAGCAGGACGGCTACTTTCACCCTCACCAACATAGTGCCCCAGAATGAGAAACTCAACGGCGGTGCCTGGAACAACTACGAGCAGCAAACGATGATCCGGAATACCCAAGGCTGTAACACAACCTACGTCATTGTAGGTGCCGTGCCTGGGAACAACTATATCGCCAAGGGGAGGGTTAATAAACCCAGCCACATCTGGTCGAGTGCCTGCTGCGAGGTGGACACCAAACACAGAAAAGCTTGGGCGGTCATTGCTGAGAACGACAAGAATGAGGTCCAGCTCCTCACGCTGGGAGAGCTGGAGGACATGTTGACCCAGCTCTATAGGAGGGACCAGGTTTCTCTGTTTGACAGTGACTGTCCCCGGGAATAAGCCCCACTTCACATCCTGGATGTAAAAGGCTTGGGAGTTCTCACCACATGTCCTGTACAGCATCAGTCTTGCTTCCTTCTCTTCCTTCATTTTCCAGCTCCGTCTCTCAAAGAAACTTCTCCTCTGATAAAAGAGAGAAGGAGGTCAGCAGATCCTCCAGCTGCTTTGCTTTGCTGCCCACCCTTGGAGGGAGCTTTCAGGGAAAAGTCCTTGCCTGGGCCACTCTGGAGGGGCCGGTTGGATAACAAACAGCCCATGGGCAGGGAAATCAGAGCTTCTCACTGAGACTAGAGGGGCTTTCCCCTTTTTTCCCTTTTCTCCATGCCCATATACAGATTGTAGTTCCTTCCTCTCCTCAGTAGATATCACTGATAATGTGCTGATGACTTGTCCCTCACCTCCTCACGACGAGTGTAGGATCTTGGAGGCTCAGGTTGCCCAGAGAGGTTGTGGAGTCTCTATCTCTGGAGATACTCAAACCTCAGCTGGACACAGTCCTGGACAACCTGGTCTAGCTGACCCTGTTTTATCAGGGGTCTGGACTAGAGGACATTGAAAGGTCCCTCCAAACCCCAACAATGCGGTGATTCTGTGGTTCATCCTGGGACAAGGAGAGCAAAGAGCCTGAGGATTGCTGAGAGTCTGTAAGGTTTATCCTACCAATACATTCTGACCAACAGAGCCAATGACACCAAACAAAGGATAAAGGGAGAGAGGAATGTGGAAAGAAATACAACTAAGCATAGGAGGAACATCCCAGCTCTCTTGATGTCTGTAAATAACTAAATCAAGGAGAAGGAAGGAAATAACCTACATTACTCACTAGGCTCCCTATCCCTCAGCTTACATGAAGGCCACGCTTACGTAAATTTACCAGCAGGTTTTTGGTTGCTTGCTTTTGGACCACGTACCTTGAGAGCAGGAGCTGAGGGATCAGACAACCAGCCCCAGGAATCAGACACAGACCAGCTTTGACCAGTCCAAGATAGATTTCTTTGCTACACTGGTTGGATAATTTCTTTCTCTGCTCTACTTCTGAGCCTTTTCTGCAGGTTTATGTTTAACTGGTTTTGTGAAATATATTCAATGAGTGGAAAAGATCAATGTATGACATAAAAATCAGCTTCTGAGTAGTTCACAATATAAATGATTTGCTGCAGTGCTGGATCACAGGGTTACCTTACATGTAAACCAGAATTTGCCTCCCATTGACACATCCACTACCAGTAATGCCCCGGCACCTACAGCGTCCTCGCAGGAGGTAGGCTGTCCAAACCCAACCTGAAGATGCCGTAACACCTACAGAAGTGTCACCATCAGACTCCAGTTACTTTTCCTATGAATGTGCATGAATAAAGTGCAGATCATGGTGCAAACAGCTCCTACCAGCTGTCTCACACTGATACCAGCTTGAACCTGAACAACTCAGCTCAGGAGCTGTTCATTCAACCTACTGGATCTCATCGCTCTGTGGAGCCTGCACAGAAATGTGGGGTGGGGTTCAGGGGCAGAGTCAGACACCTACATACAAGCATGTCCGTGTGTGCTGGGCGTCTGAGCTCTGACTGCAGCCAGCAGAGATCCAGGCATGGCTCAGCTGCATAAATCGAGGCATCCTGGGCCACTTGAGATGCCCTGAGGTATGCAAGACATCATGTGGGGCTGATTGATCTCCTGCGGGATCCTGGGGGACACCTGCAGCCATCTGGGCCAGCAGCCAGATGCCAGGCAAGTTCCACAAGGGCATATCCAATGGCTCTCGTCACCTGAGCACGGGCAACCAGATCCCACCACAGACCACTGGCCAGTGCCCGGCAGCATCATGGATTTGTGTTCCTGTCATCTCCAACTGCCATGGTGGGAGCAGCAATAGCACACACCGGTGCCAGTTGTTGCTCAGTGTGGTAGGAGAATATTTTGCTTTTTAGGAGGACAAGGTAGGAACATCACTCACACATCTCCTTTGCTGGATAGCCCCTGAGGTCCCAGGTCTCCTGCCCCAGTGGATTTTTGCTGCTGAGCTCAAATGCTGACACAGACCACTGGTGGGGTGAAACCCTCAGTGCTATTTCAGGTTGAGGGACCTCTCCAGACATCTCTGGGGTTGCTCATGGGGCTTCCCCCGATTCGCTCAACCACCTCCTCATGCCCACTGGGGCTTGAAGCCACACTCATCCTCGCCACTGGCTGTCCATGCCCTGCCACCCTCACTTTCCAGGCTCTGCTGGAATCCCTTGCTCCCTGATCACCCCCACAAGTCACGTCTCCATCAGCTCCCTGGGCTTTTCCCCTAGCAGTACCCAGAAATTCTCTCCCTCCACAGCAAGCGTGTAGAATACATAGCAAGCCAGAAAAATAAATGAATCAGCTGTGAGGCTGCTTCCAGCAGATATCAGAGGTGCCTCACACAGCACCCTGTGTTGGAGCTGCTCCAGCCCTCCGGGTCCCCAGCTCCAGACCATCCTGCCAGGCAGCTTTAATCTGTGATTTTCTCTGGTTTCTGCTGCTCCTGGCTATGAACATGGACTAGGGATACAGCCCATGGGTGATCCTAGAGCCAGTCCATGCACCATATGTGTGTCCCTGGTGGGGTGGGAAGCTCCTCTGTCCGCTGGGAAGATACAGCTGCACTGAGATGGGAAGGTAATTTCGCAGTTTGCTCTGTGTCCTTCCGTCTTTGGGGAGAGCTCTGGGCACTAGTGGGTCGCTGGGATTTTAGACCCAAAGAAAAAATTATTTTGCCCAGGAGCTGTGATTGGATGATGGGAGCTAAACCCCATTACCCCCATTGCATCGCCCGCTGAAGTCATCTGAACAGGCATGCAGGTCACAGAGAGCCCTACCACTGTCGTAGCTCACTTCACTGCAAAGGGCTGGATCATGCCGTTTGCTTAGTCCTTTTCCAAAACCACCGATGGTTCACACTCCTTGAACTGAACAACATGTTGTCGTATCCTCTCTCAAAAAAGAAGGAAACAAGAAAATCAAGAGAGTGGCATCATCTGGCCTCTGCTTGAGAAAGCAGCTGGGCAAGACTCCTGTGATGCACCCAGACTGCGAGAAGCTGTAACATTTCTCAAGAGTAAATACAATATGCTTATTTGTAAAGCTCTCCACGAGCGTCTGTGGCCGTTCCATGGGCAAGGCGGGCTGGGATCACCTTACTGGGGCTTTGCCATCTCCTGGGCAAAGGAGATGCCATCTCCATCTGCTGGGTTGGACACCCTGAAGCTCTTGGATTTGCCTATCTCTTCTCTTTCGTGTTGGCAGCAAATGTGCTGTGTGTGGTTCTGCATGAAACACGTGCAGGCTGATCTCCTGGCTGGGTGTCCAGGGGCAGTGCACATCTCTTAGTCTCACCCTGCAGGGACAGGCTTTTTCCTGGGAAATGAGGCTCAAAGCCATAGAGGGTATTTCCTGAGTCTCACAGGAGGTCCCACGGGGAGTTTCCTGTCTTCAGTTAAATGTGGATCTACAAAAACAAACAACAAAAAAATCATTCCACTAACCTACCTGTTTTATTTTGCCAGGAGCTGTTAGAAGACAGGAGTTTATTGAAAAACCAACAACAGCTCAGTTTTCACATGTTATGCACTGCTGTTGCAAGGTCACCAAGTAATCTGGAAGGCCTGGGACTTGAAAAACAATTGTCCTTCTTGAGTCTTCATCCAAGTATGTGAAATGTTATTGTTGGCCAGTTAAATGGAGGAACAATGAATCATTGATCTTTGCATCTCTACAGCATCTTCTGTCCGATCTTTAGTGCCTTTTCTTGATTTAAAGGTGTCGTGGTTTAATCTTAAATTGGCAACTGAGTCTCACGCAGCCGCTTGCTCCCCACCCTGGTGGGATGGGAGAGAATCAGAAGAGTAGAAGTGAGAAACCTCTTGGGCTGAGATAAAGATGGTTTAATAGGCAAAGCAAAGCTGTGCACACAAGCAAAGTGAAACAAGGGACTCGTTCACCACTCCCCCTGGCAGGCAGGTGTTCAACCAGCTCCTGGACAGCCGGGCTCCATCACGGGTAACGGTGACTTGGGAAGACAAACACCATCACTCAGAAAGTCCACCCCTTCCTTTCCCCCCAGCTTTACATGCTGAGCATGGTGTCATATGGTCTGGAGCATCCTTTTGGTCAGCTGGGGTCAGCTGTCCTGGCTGTGTCCCCTCCCAGCTTGTGCACCCCCAGTCTGCTTGCTGTGGGGTGCTGTGAGCAGCAGAAAAGGGCTTGGCTCTGTGTAAGCTCTGCTCAGCAACAGCTAAAACACCCCTGTGATATCAGCCCCGCTTCCAGCACAAACCCAACCCACAGCCCCGTACCAGCTACTACGGAGAAAATTAACTCTGTCCTGGCCAAACCCAGCCCAAAGGGCTAAAATCGTGGTTGGTGACTCTAGAAAAAAACCCAGTGTGGGATCTACAGAAGGGCCCTGAATGTATGAACTTAAGTTTTGAGACAGCAGAAAAGTCTCTTGAGAGCTTATAAAAGGGGAATGACACCATCGAAACAATGGGGTCATCGAACTTATTTGCATAGAGGTAGCAAATGAGTAGCAGGGGAAGAGGAAAACTTCTGCCAGACCATCTGGGCTTGGAGGAACCCTTCAGCAGGAAGGCAAATGGCGATCTCAGATCTGACGGAGGAATTAATACAATTTTAAACCACCACATTCTACCACTGCACGTGCTGAAAGGCTTTGTGCCGAGTCTGGGATTTTACACAGCTCTCAGGGAATACTCTTTTTTTCACATGCCATAACAATATCAGTGAGATTCGTATCTTCAGGTCCAAGTTACCAGGTCTCCGACTGTGGACTAGTGTTTGCTTTCTAAGTATCACGTCGGCTTCCGTGAAGAACTTCTAATGCAAATTTGCCCTCCGTTTCTGACCAATTACACAACCGCATGTCTTCTGCCAGCTACGCTACCTGAATCTAATCTCTCTCTGAGTAACCCGCTCACGTTTTCTTCGCTCAGTAAATGAAGACTTCTTTTAACAAACTGCTACGTGCGGAAATGATAAATAGGAATTTACTCCTGGGACTCTGAGCTCGTACTCTGAATGTCCAGAGCACTGGATTGGGACTGAGACTGGTTTACACCTCAGTCCCACCAATTCATAACACGAAGATAGAATTGTCTTCCTTTTACTGTGCAATGTGACTTAACTCTAAAAAGGAGACTGTGAAACCCCTCAGTTTTATTATTTTCCTCTTACACTGCTCTAACCTAGAACTTTAGTGAGGATTGAGGGAGCCTGAGCAGCATAAAAGCACTAAAAATTGGAGAGAGAAACCTTTGGTTTTGAGCAGAGCGAGCTGGAAAACAGGGCTACCCGTGCACAGGAAATTTTGTCATTTCAAAATGTGGTTTCAGTCTGAATCAGAACAAAACCCCAAGAGCTTCCAAATTCCCCTTGAGATGGAAATTCTGAGAATTTTGGTCTGGAAACGCTGAAGCAGGGTGTTTCTGATACCCACCTCCCGCCCCAGAACTGCTGAGCGAAATCAACTTTCTCGTCAGCTTGCGGCAGTGCCGCCACCAGCTTCCCTGAGGAGGTAGGAGGCTTCCTGGGGACACCTACAGTGACATCTCCCTGAGAGCCTCTCCAAGAGTCGCTGGGCTCTGAGCACCCATCTGAGAGCACTTGGTCCCTGCTGGACTTCTTGGCTGGTGCACAGCCGAGCCCTGGCCATGCATCAGGTGGTGGGAAGGGCTGAGTCAAGAAGGTGGGAAGGTGGAGGCTGTTGGCAGGGTAGAAATACCGGGTTTATTTCTTTCAAAAGCCCCGAACCATTTCTGCAGCAGCCCTTTGCCCCACACCCTCCTCCCACATGGACCTCCCCATGGTTGGGATGACATCTCTAGAATCTTTTGACAGAAAGCATTGTATAAAGGATAGCTTTAAAAAGGGGATCTGGTTAGAGAGGATCTTTCCTAAATTTCTTCTGCAGAAAGACTGGAGGAGAAAATCACTAGAGAATTAGAGCCCTGGAAATGACTGGTGGAGCTGGTGCTTGCTGGAGTCCTGAAGGCTTTGCTGACATGCCTTTACACTCCCCAGGTAAGCACATACTCGCCCTGCCACGCTGTTATTTCTACAGAAAAAAAAAGAAAAGCACATCTAGAAACTGTGTAGGTAGCTGCAGGGTTAAGGCTGTGACTGACAGGCAGACCTGTCCTGTTTCACTGCCTCCTGGCACTCCTCAACCTTGCCTTATGTCTACTGTCTAAATTGTCCACTGGCCATTTTTGGCCACAGAACAGTTCTTGTGCATAAGATCCCCACCTGTTACCGGTTTTTATTTCTCACTGCAACCAAAAAACATGCTTAAATTGAAATGTAATAAATTATTTTGTCTTAGAGTGCCAGGAAATGTTTTTATCAGGTTTCTTCAGCGATGCCTTTACAGAGGTGAGTGACAGATGCTGCAAGTCTTCATGACTTCTAAGGCTGAGATCCGGCTCGCTTATTGGGGCGTCTCATAGTAGGTGTTTACACAGAGGGGTGATTCTGCAGGCTGGGCACAAGCAAATCATGCTGCTGGGCTTCCAGCTATGAGTGCAGAGGCCTCCATAGCTCCTGTGCTGTAGCTTCCAGCCCTATCTAGATGTCTCCAACACCCCGGGTGTCTCAGATCATGGTAGATACCTCTCTTTAAGCAACCACATCAATCCGTAGATGTTTCCATGTGAGCTGCCAGTAGAGTCAATGGAGTCAATGGCTAATGCGGTCCATGTGGTCTGGAAAACTATTCAGCCTAGGTGGACACCTGCATTTGGTAGCTGAGTGTCTCTAGACTCCTCTTATCTCCACTGGGATGGGACCAGCTCACATGGAGACACCTGTATGGAAGCACATATGATGACACATGGCAATGTGCAGGCTTATTCTTTACCGCAGACTTCTGGAAGAAGACATTTTCTCACACTTCGGTTCCTGGCCATGGTATGTGAATTTCCACCCCTTGGGGAGGGTTAGGGTTAAGCGAGCTCCACTGCCCTTAGACTGTAAAAATATGTTAAGAGCTTCCATTATCCAGTTTGGAGACATCGTGGCCAGCAATCCTCTTGCCTAAGTATTTTTCTTCTCCTCCTGCATTTTAAAGGAGATCTGTGATAGTACACGTGTGATGTGAGCTTTAGCACAGGGCTCTATAACAAAGCTTTCTGCTACATGGTCCTGAGTTTGTCATAACTCCTGTTAAAATGAGAATGGAAAATAAATATGTATTTTTCAAAGTTTAGATAAATAGCAAAAAGAACAAGCTGACTTTCCACCATCCAGAACAATTTATGGTTATAGTTTATTAGTTGTTCCATGCTGAGAAAATCAAAGTTTACAAAATAAAAATATCAACCACCACAAAAGAGGAGAGGTTTAGACTAGATATAAGGAAGAAATGGTTTCCGCTGAGGGTGGTAAGACCCTGGCCCAGGTTGCCCAGAGAGGTGGAAGATGCCCCATCCCTGGAACCATTCCAGGTCAGGTTGTTTGGGGCTCTGAGCAACCTGCTCTAGTTGAGGATGTCCCTGCCCAGTGGAAGGGGTTGACCCTTCCAGCCCAAACCATTCTGTGGTTCTATGATCTCACGTAAAACAAGTGAGAGCAGCCATGGAGAAAGCACAACAGTGATGGTGCTCCTTTGGCCACAGCCTCTTCCAGTGATAACCTTTTGCTCCCAGGGTGGGTCCTACTGATTTCTACTTGCTTTCTGCTTTTTGTATCAAAGGCTCAGGCCTCAGACACAAATGCTTCCCCTGAGGGACAACAAGCCTTAGTGAGAGGTAAAGCACAGCTCAGCTGAGAGTTATAGCCTCCTGATAAAGTATATATACAGCTCCCGTGCTGGAGGTGGCCTGGGCTCAGACTCTCTGTGTAGACATTAATAGCTAGGAAAATTAAACCCCATAATAGTTGTCCAGCCTGTAACCCACTATTGCTTACAGGTCCCCTTCCAGCAGTGCAACTCCTTTAATTTCTAAGAAACAGCCAAAGTGCGGAGAGCGAGCCCCTGAGCCAAGCTGGCTAGGGAAAGGAGGAATAACCACTGGAGCAGGAGAAGACATGACTCTGCTCTAGTTATCTGCCTAAAAAAGCATGTGGTAGGAGTAGGTGAGATATTAACCTTCTCCAGTGACATGCCCTGAGCAGGACAAGCAATGCCAGCCTCACCGCAGCACTTAACGGAGGTCTGTTAGCAATAAGCATCACCCAAATGAAGCAGGAGAGCTTAGTACCACTGCTGGCAGCCTTCAGAGCAGCTGACAGGTGTGAAAACCTGTCATCCCCTGCGTAAATACAGATCGGTGTTCGCTCCCATACAAAATAACAGCGTGTAACAGACCGTTACACATCCGTCTTTATAAAGATGCGTGGTACGAATGAGTCCTCTTCCGACAGGAATAAAAAAAGCCACAGGAAGTATAAATATCGAGGCTACGGAGAGAGAATAACTTGACGGGAATACAAACCAGTAAATCAATGACACATACACTCTATCGCAAAACAGAACACGCTGAGATCTCATGCCTCCTGAATTATGAGGGAGGGAGAGGGAGTCACCCTATTTTGCTTTTGCCATATGCCACGTAGATGGCGCGTAGACGGTTACGTCGATAGCTTGTCTGGTCACTCTGGGCATCGTTTAGAGTCAAGGCAGAGAAATAGGTGCCTTTAGACCAGGAGTCATTTGGCGTCTCTCTCACTCTATACATATATATTTTTATATATGTGTGTGTGTGTATGTGTATGGCATAAATAAATATATATGCGCATACACATACATACATAGGCAATAGGGGAAGATGAACTGCTCTCTACAGGGACTTGTTCCCTCCCATTGGCTGCCTCAGATGTTCATGCTTGCATTTTGTCAGATGAACTCCATCCTACTGGGCTGAGCGTGGCTAAAAAGAGGCAGAGAACGATTCCGCCTTCACAGATTCCCAGGAATGTAAGTACATGTCAAGTGTTGTGTACGCTCGAGCCCGTCCTCGAATGCCTCTGCACTAGGTTCTTCGTGATCTGCAGCTACGCAAGGAGCTGTCAAATTTATCAACTGCCACAATCTGCAGCATCCTTTTCTGAGCTGGCGGAATAATGTAGTAACTGTCGTGGAAGAGGCTAGTCCAAAATAATAGGGAAGAGGAGGAGGGCGATGACGAATGCGGGTGTACACTGAACCATGAGGGAGTCCAGGGAGATTTTCAGCTTCTGTGCAGAGGGTAGATGGGTTTAATTTCCTTTTCCAAGTGGAACAGTGTGAGGAGGAGAAGTGTGACGGCGTTTGACCCATCTGGGTAGGGGAGACACAGGGGACACCGGGTGTCCAGCATCTCTTTTTGTGGGGGAGGTGGTGTGTGGGCTGCAATGACGGCACCATCATCTAACATGGTTGTGGTTGAGTGGTCCAAATGTATGCCTGGTCGCTTGGGAGAGGCTGCAGTTACACTAGCAAAACATCTGCTATGGAGGAGGAGGAGAAAAAGTGTTTTGGGAAGCAGTTTCAGGCAGGACCCTTTCCCTGCCTGTCCATGATGGGGTGCGCCCCCTTCGCCCGTGCTCTGTAGGTGGAAGTCACTCTGTCCCCATAAGAATTAAGCCATAATATTTTCTGCCTCTTTCACACATTGGATTTGAGTGTCCAGGCTTCCTCCTTGTTTGCCACTGCTGGTCTTGGAGTCGCTGGTACAATCTGGTTTCTTCTGCGGCAACTCATCAATTTCATGAGTTTGGATCTGAATTCCCATAATTCCCTGAGAAGTCTTCTCTACAACAGGAAAAAGTCTTTACTACAGGTGGGAAGAGGCAGATTTTCTCTGGCTTCTTCTGTATTTACTATAAGAAACCACGCATCACCTTTTGCAGAAGACACCACTTAGGATCTCAGTTACTATTTCATCTGGTATTGGCTATTTCATCACTTGTTCCACCACAGGGCCAGTGAAATGTAGATCGTGACAATTTTTCACCTATCATTTTCTCAGAAATCGCACAATGGCCCAGGCAATCTGCACCATCTTCACTAAAACATGTTTCAAAGCATTGTCGACACTTACTGTGGCAGACTAGATGGTCCCTGAGGTCCCTTCCAAGCTGGTATTCTATGATTCTATAATTTATCCTATCATGAACTGGCAAAAATCACTGCTGATGTGATTTCACGAGGCACTCCCCTCCTCCTTTTCAAGAAAAATCCCCATTCAGGGGGAATTTAGTAAGGACCATGAAGAGAAATGGGGATAAGGATTAGCGAAGAGAGAGGAGAAAGGGAGAACTCCCACATGTCAGATGGGGACATCTTGGATTAACTAGGCTGGGGAGCCCGTGGACGGGAACAGCCTTGGTGCACCTCCGTGTGGTAATAGAAACAGCGAGGAGGCCAGACTAAAATAAGTCTGAAGTACAAAGCTGTCGTGACACGTCTGAGAAATCAGGGGGATGAAGGAAGAAGAATTACATGGTCGTGGTGGCAGATGCTCCACCAGACTTCCCACAGGTTAGCCAGAGAGAAAAAGGCTGATGGCATAATTTATCTGAAACCAACAGATTTGCATAATTAACCTTAATTTCCCCACGAGATTCATTTTACACCCGTTATTTGAACTGCCATTCTCAGTTCCACAATGTGTGGGACAAAGCTTGCTTTCTGATTTCAAAAGCTCTGATTCCTCCTTTTCTGGTGCCAGTATTTAATAGCTGAACCAGACAACTCAAAATCCGGGGTCAGTTACTTCATACCGAAGAAGGTATTCAGAAATCTAAGCGGGGCAATAGTGAGATGGCTGATCCGGTTGATAGCTTTTCCACTGCTAGGGACTTTTTGTTAGATTTCACATTCTCCTAGTTCCGGCCGCTTACCGAATTTGCTCCTTGGTGAGTCACACAAAGACAGCAGGAACGATAAGCAGAACGAAGAAGATAGCTGTTAAAACAGAAAACCAACACGGTTAGCACCTATTGTTACCTTAATTACTGCAGTTACTCCAACTGGGAGAAACAGGCGAGCCCTGGGATAGGGTCTCATCTTGCCCCTATGCCCAAAGGCAAGAGTTCCTCCATGCTGCCCCACTGATTTGCTTCCTGGGGAAGAGGGGACCTGGGCAGCGAGAGATTGACCACAGCCAAATCACCAGGGACTACTGATGCTGCGGTCTCTGCAATGCTCCTCCTTCCCTTCCTTTAACTCACTCCATTATTCCTCCCTATTATAACGTGAGCTACAGTTGTCAGCAGGCTCCAGCTGGAATCAAGAGCCCTTGTACAAAGTCCTGAGCATATGCACAGTAAGAGACGATTTCTATTTTAGCAGCTAATGGCTGAATGGAAGATGGGGAGGGGGGAGAACAAAATCTCTTCAGACTGATCTAAATGCATCAGTTTAGCTGTGAGGAAATGTTTTATTTGCCCATCTTTTTTTACCCCTTTGAAAATGTGAAAGAAGCACATCATTTAAATGTTTACATTTTTTTCCTGGTTTTTTCCAGTTGAAGTTATTCACTGAATTCGCAGAAAGTCTCAGCGAAAGAAACTCATAGAAAGAAAATGGCTTCATTTAAAAACTAGACTTGTAGTCGATCCATTTTCTTTTGCATCCCTTATGAGTCTTTTAAAACTTCTTTATAAAAAGTGCTTAAACAGTCTCCATTGACACTTTCTTTACTAACTTCTCACCCAAACCATGGACATAGATATGTCTTGCAGTATATTTATTAGCTCTTATAATAGAGATGGATCTCTTCGGTAGAACAGCAAATTGAAAGGAAAAGTAACTGCTGGGGCGGGGCGGTGAAGTCTGAGTCCAGTTAACGAAACGGCATACCTGTCACTGGCAGTGTCACAGATGAGGAAAAGGATGGATGGCTCGAATCTAGGAAGAGAGAGAAATTCTTGATTTTTGTATCGATTTGCTCTTCTGGCAAAGAGAATCAAAGCAGCAATGAAGATAGAGTCAGGCGGGGAGCCAGCTCGTTCCAGCGTCGAAGCAGTGATGGGGGTAGAGTCTGACAGCTCTCCCTCTGCACAGAGGCTTAATAATTTCCATGTTCGTTTCTTGGCCATCAAGAGATGGTTCCAGCCTGGAGGTCAACATATGTGCTGATCTGGTGTCTGCTAATGGTGTGCATGAAGTGAACTGTATCTTCCAGGGAATGGGATCCAGCTAAGACCTTTATTTCACATGAGACTGGGGAGGATGACTTTCAAGGTGCCAAGCTAGGATTTGCAAAGAGTGCTTCAAACAGGACCTCTTTTTCCCCAGAAACGTAAGCCAAAACTTCCCTGGTGCAAGAAATTCATTGAATTTCTCCCTTATCCTGAAAAAGTAGCTCTGAACTTGAGCCAGTATGAGATATGGACAGGTTAGTAACAAGAGGTCCTGTAAGAGGTCCTCCTTCTCTGGAGACTCTCCTGGGCAACCTGCTCTAGGTGTACCTACTTTAGTAGAGGGGTTGGTCTAGATGATCTCCGGAGGTCCCTTCCAACCCTCAACCAGTCTGTGATTGTGTGATTCTCACAAAGACCAGAGCTTGCTCAGGTTTGAGAGCACTTATGCAGGAAACTGGCATTATTGTTGTGTGGAATTAAAGGCCAAGATGGCCTATTTCATCATCCAGTCTCATGTTTTCCATAATCCTATTTTTAATCCTATTTATAATCTCTGACTAATCAATAGGTTGTATCATTTTCTAGCACTGGCATCTTGATGGGCTATTTCCATCGGAACGAGAGGTTCCTTCAACCTGATAGCACCAAGTGAAATTATCGATGGAAAAAAAATGACTGTTGTGAAGGAGAAGGAAAGACCAAACAACAAATTGTGACTGCTGTACCTAAAACACGCTGAACCGGGCCCCGCAGGGAAACACATGAACAAGGGGAGGAAGTCCTGTGTCAATGCTGAAATAGTGTGTCCAGTGAGTCAGGCGATTCATTCTTCCAGTCATGGAAGCAGCAATGACAGGCCACAATGGCCAAGTGTCACCTCAGAGGTCACTCAGCAGGCAAAAGGGCCTGCCCAAGTCATCTTGCTCTACCACATGGCCTGGTATGAGTCACAAGGGCTGGTATCCATCTCACCTAGCGTTACGTAGATGTGGTCTCTGAGATAGTCATCTGGGCTCTGCTATAGTCACTGAGGAGAAACAAGTCTTTAAAAGGTGCAATTCATCTCACACTAAAATAGATGTGAAATAGGGCAGCTGATACAGCTCCATCAACACCTATTCCCCTCTGTCGGTTATAAAGGCAGCCCAACTCAGACATAGGCATTTATGCAGTAGATGTCTACGTTCTGCAAGATTGATTTTCTCTTAAAGGCCCAAGTACTGGTGAAAACCAGTTTTTTCCACTCTGTTGGTGGGAAAAGTCCTCTCGTGTTGACCTTGCACTGGCTCCCACCTCTTTAAAATTCAGCCCATTGCACTCCCCTGCCTCAGAGGAGGTCAGGAGGGTAATGAAAGCCTGAGCGCTGTAGAGGTGGTGGACAGCTGGGTCCTTCCACCTTCAATAGCTCTGCCTGCCATCCAGATAGGGCCCAAGATCTGCAGTGATATCACAGACGCTTGGGAAAGGGGCTCCATTTTCTCTCTGTATTTTGAACTCCTGCACTGTAGAGTTAGGAGAGATGCCATCAGAAAAGGTAGTAATTTGGGTGGAGTAGAGGCCATGAAGATCTTTTTTTTTTTTCCTTCCATTAGCACATCTAAAGGCATAAAAGCAAGAGGCAGAGGTTCTGCAGCCTCATTTGAGAGCCCTGCTGGCTCCCTGAGTAAACTGCAACCACAGTGGTGCACGTCCTGGTGACTTTGGGTCCATAAAGACTGCTGTGCAATATTGGTGGACTTCTTGCTGTCTGTTCAAAACAGCATTCTGGATGTTAGATTAAGAACCAAGACACATTAATCAGGTTTAGTTATGGATTAGCTAAACTCTGGATCCTAAACCCCTGAGCAGTCATGAGAGATGCTTAGATATACCTTTTGGAGTACCTTACTGTGAAGTGACAATAGGTAGGTGACCTATAGCTGCCAGGAGGAAGGAGAAAGAGAAAGGCTTATTCTACTATTTTCTTTCCAGTATATGATGGTGTGGCTCCATCTGCTCACAAATTCCTGCAATTTTGCAGTTAGTATGATAGGACACCAAAGACAAAATAGGATGCAGCTATGTCCTCCCTAGAGATGTCATCTCCATCAGTCAGAGATGATGTCTCCGTCAGTGTCAGAGCCATGAGGTCACTGATCTCTCCATCCCAAAGCAGGTTGTTCCCTAGGATTGATGTGCTGAGTTGGGGTTTCTGAGCAGGTCATGACATTAATGCGATGCCAAAGCAACCATCTTACCTGGCTGTGGTGGCCACGCATTGCTGTCATTGGTGCATCGGATGTCAAGGTGGGTCCAGATGATTTTGCCATTCACCTTCTTGCACGTGCAAGTGCCAGAGGTGGGGGATCGCTTATCATAACCGCTCTGGCATTTGAAATGTAACACTTGCCCCACGTAATATGGTTTGTTCAGGCTTAAAAAGGCGTGGGGAAAAGTCTTGGGAGGACCACAAAAACCTGTGGAATCACAAGGCAGCACACGGTTAAAGCAGATAGATTTCACCTACTGCTTTTGTTCTTGAAACAACACAGTTTGTATCTTACAAAATACAGACAAGCAGGATATACCGAGCCTTCCTAATTCTTTGCGAGGATATAAAATACTCATTTGCTTACACCTTATCACTTGTTCAGCCAAAATATAATAGCAATTGTTTCTTTCTCTCTGTCTGTCAAAATAATTAAAAATTACTCATCATTCTTTCACTGCTTCCATGGAAATCAGTTGGAAGAAGTGTTACGGTAATGAATGGGCTCTTACCTACCTTTCTGGTCAAAGTCTGAAAGGCTTTCTGGCTTCTGGGGTGCAGGGCTTTCTGTTTTTATTTCTGTCTTCTGTGTAACAACTTCCTCCATCGTGCGAGCTGTTGACAACAAAGTTTTCTCATCTGTGGAAGAATTTATATTTGCTAATTTACAGCAGCATGAATAGCAGAGCACACCCAGAGCACCCAAACTTTTAGAATTGGGGTAGAATTGCTGCAAGTTCTAATTTGCAAAGATAAACGTAAAAGATCAATGCCCAGATGTGTCTTATACTGACTAACTCATTGGAAAAACACCTCTTGTGGTGGATGCACCTCTGCAAGTATAGAAAAGAGTTGAGGCCACACCTTGAATACCGTGTCCAATTTTGGGCCCCTCACTCCAAGAAGGACATTGTGGTGCTGGAGTGTGTCCAGAAAAGGGCAACGAAGCTGGTGAAGGATCTGGAACACAAGTGCGCTGAGGAGTGGCTGAGGGACCTGGGGTTGTTTAGCCTGGAGAAAAGGAGGCTCAGGGGAGACATTATCACTCTCAACAACTATCTGAGAGGAATTTATAGCAAGGTGGGCATTGGTCTCTTCTCCCAAGTAACAAGTGACAGGATGAGAGGAAATGGCCTCAAGTTGCGCCAGGGGAGGTTAAGGTTGGACCTGAGGAACAATTTCTTCCCTGAAAGGGTTGTCACGTCCTGGCCCAGACTGCCCAGGGCAGTGGTGGAGTCACCATCCCCGGAGGGATTTAACAGACGTGTCAGTGTGGTGCTGAGAGACATGGTTTAGTGGTGACCTGGCAGTGCTGGGTTAACAGTTACACTTGGTCTTAAAGGTCTCGTCCAACCCAAATGATTCTGTGATTCTGTGGAAAAGGACTATAATGACTTACCAAGGCATTCAAATTTCCTGTAGACCCAAGAAGCAATGTGCTGTTGACTCTGACATAGAATCCCCATGTACTGGCCTTTTCTTCTCGAGTAGCCACTCTCACATTCATAATACAGTTTGGTCCCCAGTGGATACGTTTCAGCAGTAACATCAGCAAATTCAGTTCTTGGAGGAGTTGGGCATTGTTCTGCAAACAGAAAGCCTGAGAATCAGGACAGCCTTTGCATCTACCTTATTCTTCGAGGAGTTCCCATACCTTTCTGTCTTATCAATACAGGATCATGCCCAGAGCTCAGTGAAGTAAACCTAATTCTGCTCCCACCACGGGGCTCAAGTCACAGCTGAGGGATGAAACTGGATGTCACGAAGGGAACACGAGGCTAGCAAAGCTTTGTTTCTTTGATTGTCCCTAAGCCAGGGAGAGGCTCTGAGTGTCTGGCTGTTAGTTATTTAAAGTGAACATTTATATTTTAATTTTAGAACAATCCCTCCTTCACATTGGAGTTAGTCATTGCCATTGATTTTACAAGTACAGATTTGTTCAGGCTGCAGAAAAATCCCTTGGGAGCATCTCCACCAAGTGACCTGAAGCCTGTATTTGACCACACATTTTCAGTTAGGAGGGACTGATTTGACTCCCTTGTTTTTATTCTAGAGGAGAAAGGATGCTGGAGCAAGGCTGTTCTGCAGCAGCTGGGCTGGTAGGAGGCACCAGGCCCATCTGCTTGCTCCTGCCCCCTGCCTGAAGCCCTTTCTTTCTGCACCCAGCAGATAGGCAAGATGAAACGCTGCCAATATTTTCTTAATAAAGCTGTGCACCATCATATTGTAGAAGTGCTGTGTGCACCAGTGTGCAGCCCTGAATCCATGGAGTGAGGAGTAATAAGCAAAACTAAGCCATTAAAAGTTACAACCGTTTCCAAACATTGGAAAGGGGAGTAGATTCTCAGATCTGTCTGAGCACACCAAAGAGCAGCTTACTGTGAAATAAATTTGCAAACCTAAATATAACTTGTCCCAAAACAAGGACGTGAAGTGCTGTGTCATCAGCAAATTACATCTAAATATACTTCTCAATCAGTTGGCAGGAATTAAGTTAGACCGCTTCGGCGCACTTGAAAAGCCCACTGAAGCTGAGCTGGAGACCCAGCAGTTGGTAAAGGCACCACTTAATGATCATTTAAGGCCTAAAGGCTGAGGAATTCAAAGATGAAACGGGCTGGTTGCACTAGGTCTGGCACTGGGGATCTCTGGGTCCATGATCTGTGACCCTTTCTGCTTGTGCATAACAGTAACCGCTATTACCAGCAAAATTTCTTAGTCATCACGTCTTCACATTTTCTGCAGCCATAATTAATGCAGCCTTAGCAACCAGCAAGAATGACCGTTATCCTTGATAGTTGTTCATCGTGTGACACCTGCCCTTGACTCCCAAAGTGCCTTCTTGAAACAAAGCCATGCCTTGCTGACAGCACCCCAAAGGGTGACTCCCTGACCCAGTCCTGCAATGCCCTCTTCTTTCAGGGCCACCCATCATTTTCTCGTGTTGATATTTTCTGCCCTTTTTGCTTTTTGTTATCTTGCCGCTTAGTAAAAGTCATAAAGTTTGAAGAAGGCAACAATGAAAAGCGTTGGGAGCGACTGAACAGCTAAGCTGCATCAGGGATGTTTTAATCCCTTTGTACCTTTGTGTTATCAAAGGATTCGCCTCGTAAACTACCTCAGACTGTGGCTTTGAGAGAAGCGACTGTACCCGAAATAGTTAACCACATGGTTTACCACAGACTATCAGGGTGATTAAAATTAAAGAGTTATCAGATTAGCAGCAAGTTGAGATTATGTACTCTCACTTTCCCTGAAAGCTAAAAGCATGTTTCCCTCAAGACTTCAAAAGCTTCTTTGAAGAAGACTGCAGATCTGAATCTCAGCACGAGGCACTCAGACCTACAACCCTTTAGCCTCTTCGTAAGAAAAACCCACAGCATTTAGTCTACTCATCAGAAAGGGCAACTGTTGTTTAATTGATGACCAAATGAAGCCAGGGTCCTTCTGAACTCGCATGCGTCGGATAAGGGTTGTGCAGAAGTGGTGCACTCAGGTGATGGTGAGCAATACCCATCAGGATGGCACTCCTGGATCAACTCATCCACATTGCAGCTGGATCTCACACAACACTCCTAGGATCCAGCCTTTTCATTTCATCCACACCACTCAAATTTTTGTCTTCTCACATACCAAACCACTGTAGTATCTACTTCTTTGGCCTTTACAACTGCATTTCCATCTCTGATCCAGAAAGCACTTGGAAAGACAGATTTCCTAGGTCTCATCGTGACCTTCTGTTTACTTCCCTCTGTTGACTTCTAACTGCTCCACTGTCACATCAAATATTTTACACCCATTTTCAAGCACTTTCTTCTCATCAACCGTCATATCCTTTCAAAACATTGGCTTCTTTCCTCATGCTAGACCTCCTCACCAACGTGTTTGATATCAAAGTCATCAGTTTTTGGCTTTATTGTTGTACCAATCTTCACACTGGCAGGAGCCGTGAATGAATATGGACATTTCAAGATTTCATTGCCATTATCCCTTTTCATGGTCTTTAAGTACCTCAGGTATCTTCAGAGGTACTTTTCTTTAAGTGGTCTTTTACTCATCTTTCAAGAACGTGTTAGAACAGGCACCCAACATGCTGATGATTATTATTTCTGTTCTTCCTTGCCTTACATTTGGATCCTAAACCTTCTGTGTTTGTCAGCTATCTGTCCATATACATACAAACAAGTCCTAATTATCCACCAGGAGTCCAGGCACTGTGGCAGTAGATGTGATAATAGCTCTTGACAATGACTACACACTCAGTGAAGTCTATCTGAGAATGGAAGCTACAGTTCGGCCCAGAAGAGCTCCCAGTGCTTTGACATTTAGCGGCATCGCAGATTCAAGCTAATTGCTGTATGCAAACTCCCATCAAGGAAAAATAAATCTCCCCCAAAGCTGCAGAGTCCATAGGTGGTGGCATATAGGTGTGCAGGGGTGTCTTATGGCACTGGACCTCTCGGGATAGTGTGGGAAGACTACAGCAAGGTCTGGACTGTACTGGTGAGGTCTGGAGCATATTGTCTATACAAAATGACCTCTGGAGTGACCCATCCCTAGAACTGCGTTCAGTCCTTCTGCCTGAGGAAACTGCATGGTTTGCCCATGAAAATCAACATCCCTGACATGGGTGATAAACGAACCAAGGGATGGGAAGAAGGCAGGGAACTAGGGAATGACAGTGTAGATCTACTCCTTGATTAGATTCCTGCCTTTTTACATTTTTAGGGGAGGTTAACTTCGCTTTTTTTGCAGTTTTGCACCTGGTTGGGGATTAGTCTGGCAATTCGTTTGCGTTGGTGTGATACAGAAATATAAGTCCTACAAAAGGCCATCACACCTGGGTGTAACCTGCCTCATAGCCTCTGGTGCCCCGATTTTGCACAGCCCAGCTTCCCTCTGGATTCTGCATCCCTCTGCAGCTGCTCCAGGGCTACACTCCTGCTAGTATTGGTTTAAAAACTGCCCTCACATCACCTTCAGATCTCTTGAGGATTTGTTTGCCTCCTCATTTTCCCTCCCCACATCCTCCAATTCTAGATCCCCATGACAAGGTGCTGTATGTCCCTATTTCCTTCTCTTTCAACCCTGATGTCCTCTGTCTTCCCTTTCCTTCATTCACAAGCTTCATCAGCCCCCACCCACCGTTCTCATCTCCTACACCCCAGAAGTACCCTGAGACTCCATTTCTTTGCACTTAGAGGTACTAACATGATGTATTGAAATGGGCCAAACACAGAGGTTGGTGTAATTGCATTCATGGGATTTAGCACTGCTATCAGTTGCACTTGTAGCTCTCCTAAGGCTGCATTCCTCCCAATATTAGTGTATTTTTGGTGCCTACAGCATTTCTGGAAATTTTGGAACTGGTTTCAAATAATACCATGTAGTGGATGGAGACACGTCCTTGGAATTAGATGGAGACTGGTGAATTCAGATGATAGACATCCATGAAACACAAAAATTAAGAAGTAGTTATTGCATCTTCTGGTGTGCTCCCAAAATTAAGTTTTCTGAGACCTGCAAGGCTTGTCATCTGAGCCACAAGATAGGTGGGATTCCTGCTTTTCCTGCTTAAGCAATGGTGCTGGAGCGTGTCCAGAGAAGGGCAACAAAGCTGGTGAAGGGTCTGGAGAGCAAGTCTTATGAGGAGCAGCTGAGAGAACTGGGGTTGTTTAGCCTGGAGAAAAGGAGGCTGAGGGGAGACCTTATCGCTCTCTACAACTACCTGAAAGGAGGTTGTAGAGAGGTGGGGGTCGCTCTCTTCTCCCATGTGACAAGTGACAGCACGAGAGGAAATGGCCTCAAGTTGCGCCAGGGGAGATCTAGGTTAGATATCAGGAAGAACTTCTTTACAGAGAGGGTTGTGAAGCACTGGAACAGGCTGCCCAGGGAGGTGGTGGAGTCCCCATCCCTGGAGGGGTTTAACAGACGTGTAGATGTGGTGCTGAGGGACATGGTTTAGGGATCCTGGCAGCGCAGGGTGAACGGTTGGACTTGATGATCTTAAAAGTCTCTTCCAACCAGATGATTTTATGATTCTGTGATGCCATCTGAGGTGTCTTTGGATGTCTAGGACTTCCATATAAGCTGTCAGATACCACATAGGAGTTACTGGAGGCTGCTGCCAGGCAGAATCCCCTGCCATGCCCTGTCTTTTGTGAGTTTGTCGCCATGTACTATGAAAAGCTTAACTGCCATTGGTTACCCTCAGCTTCTAGCATCATTATTTAGGCTCAGGGGAAAGAAACCCACCAGCCAAATCACCATCAGTTCTTTCAGTGCTTGGGTTTCTTCCCTGAGGTTTCCCATTCAAATATATTATTGACCCAACACGAAACTGCTCATAGTAGACGTGCTGGCAGTATCAAGATTTATGGAGCTCTTCTGCCTAATTCTCTTCCATGACTCAGTTGTTAGAGCAGTGTTAGACAAGGCATCGGAACCACATCTTTTGTACAGAAGTGAATGGGGAAAATTTCTGACAGGTAGTTTTAGTATTAGGTAAACACAATGAGTCATATGCCATGATAACCTAAACTCAGAATTTCCTCTGTCACGTGGCTGTGTGTCACCAGCACTGACATTATTCTTATGTCAAGTTAAAAAGGCAAGGTGCAAAAATAGGATACAAAAAAGGTGGTAAGATGGGATCAGTAGGAAACCAGCTGTTCCGGAGATCTGGGTAGAAGCAGTGGAAGAAACCAGGCACTTCACACACCTGCCCAGTTCAGAGATGAAGAGAGCCTTTCCCCAGAGATACCAAGAAATCAAACCATGCCAAAATGAAGACGCTTCCCCAGATGTGCCTGAAAAGCAAGTTCAGCCCTGGGGGTTCATACACTGTCTGAAACTACGTGCTCTCTAAATAGAACGTGTTCTTGAAGATGAGAGTGATGTGGTTGAAGAGAAGGAATTGATACCGGCAACCTGACAGAAATGGTAACGAACTTTTTCTAACTTCAAAACTTACTCCCAAGGGGTCCGTTGACAAGCTAGCTACAGCTCTGCCTGCTTCTTTCACCTCTAATTAATGCCATTTACTGTCTATGTGGATTTGTAAGCTGGCCATGGATCCCAGCCGTGGGGCTGGGGCACAGACCTGAAGTTTGTGGTAATTTGCCTGTGAGATTTTGCTTAGCTCTGCTGTAGATTACATAGAGATTATTTTACAAAGTCATCCACGTAGTGATGAGTTTGTGATATAAGTGACAGAAACACAACGCAGATTAAATCACCTGGCACAAGATTTGATGCAAATGGCGATGGAGGCGAGATCAGCCTTATGGGGCAGGAGATGGGTCTTAATGTTCCTAGCAGTGGAGAAAAGGCATGTCCTATTCTAAGGACTAGGCAGTGCGATGCCTGCTGAGTTTGCTGTACTAGAAGATGTCTCTGTTGGAAAGACAGTGTAAAATAATATGAACTGGCAGGAGCTGTCCATTAACTCTTGGTAGGACCATAGAAAATCAGGTTTGGGTGAGATGCATTGCTCTTATCTCTTGGTTTAATCATGCTGACTGTCTGGTTTCCATTGGCCTAGGCAGGAGAATCTAATGCAAAAAAAATTCTATATACTGCCAGGCTAGAGACGGTTTGGCAGTGGACTAAGCTTTTTCATGCTAAGCATAATTTAGCCTCAGAAACCTGCCTTCTCAGCTCGTTCTGTAAGAAGTGAAGCTGGGCAGACCTCTCTAGAGGACAGCAGACACCTAACTTAAGTTCAAAGCAATGCTTAAAGGTGCTTCTCTCTTTTTATTGGCCACGGTGGTAGAGGAACAGTCTTATATGCTCACATCGACCATGAGTGTGGTTTAGCTAATGTACTGGTACCATTTTAAAGCTCACTTTGCTGTGAGTTCCCAGCAAAGCAGCGTGCAGATGTTGTTGTGTCTTCTGCTGACCCAGATGTTTCTTGACTGAATAGCTGTCTCCCCTCTTCCTAAAGACAACTGTCCCCCTTCATCACCAGCTCACTCCTGTTTTAAGCCTTGGACTGAGTGCCACCCAGTCAGCAAACCCCAGACATTTCAGTTCCCCATGTAGTCATTAGAAAGACACAGGACACGACTCCTTGCACCCTTAGCTGCAATCTAGTAGATGAACCATGCCCTGAAAGAGGTACTTTCTCTCTTTCTCTCTCTCTTTCTTTCTCTCTTTCTCTCTCTCTTTCTTTCTCTCTTTCTTTCTCTCTTTCTTTCTCCTGGCTATGAAGGGGGTCCAAATGCCCAGCTCGATGGAGAAGATCCTGCAGACAGATGACGTTAAGTGAGATGAATCTCACACCTGTCCTGGCAGGGAGGCTGGGCTGGGTGGGAACTTGGACTGCAAATGGGGAATGGGAAGAGGGAGCATTAGGAAAGAGGGACAGTGTTTCCTAAGGCTGGGAGAGGGAGGAAAACCAGCCTGAGCACAGTACACTGCATAGAAAATGTACGGAGTGGAGAAAGAGCAACATTTGTTTTTCTTTTCTGGGTGTTTATAACCTTCTTGGTTCTGTGGTAAAGCCACAGAGCTCAAACTCTTTAAAGGCAACCACTGCACATGGTGTGGTAGCAGAACACAGAGTCTGGTTTTGAGAACATCATACGTGAAAACCTTGTTTTGGTGTGTGACATTTGGGTTTTGAATAGGTTTGGCTACATCTTTGCTTAAATCTGTGACTTCAGTAACACCCGCCTCTTCGGTATTATCATCTAAAGGGAAAAACACATTACTGGGAAAGAAAATTCGCTTTTTAAACAGCAGCAGAAATTCAGATCCTTTTCTTTGGCTGGATCTTTCTCAGCCTTGCCTTTTGTTGGGTTGGAAGGGCAGTAGAGAATATTTTCTCAGAAAATAAGTGAACTGATTTACAAGTATGTGTCTCAGTCTTGGGTAACAGTGAAAAAAGGGCTGGTGGGACTCTTTTGATTTCAAATGTGGCTTTAGGACTCATTTGACTCATGGCCTGAGCATGGTCATTGAGCTTTTCGCTGGAAAAGAAGCTCTCTTTTTAGCTCTCTTTTCCCTCAAGAGAGGGACGGAAATTATTTGTTAGTGTTGATGATTTTTCTGACCTTGTAATGCCTGAAGCAATTTCCCAAATAGAAAGAGGTGTATATTCTTTATCTGGGGGCTCACACTTTAAAAAAGGAGAACATAAAGAAAAAGCAGCAGGTGACAGAGTGCTGTTACCCTGGCAAGGCTGAGGAACAGGGAGGCCAGTGAGGAAAGTCATGGAAGGACTTCGGAAATCTGAGTTTCGGAGAAGCGCTGGTGGAGATGGAGCAAAGACTCAATAATCCCGGTTGTTCCAAGATTCAGGACCAGGGTCGGGAGATGGAAACTATGGGTAGAAAACGTCCAAAAGCTGGGCTTCCGAGATACAATTAATGCAACAGGAAAAACAAGAGAGACAAAGCTGAACACTGAGGAGGAAAGCAGGGAGACCAAAATTGCAACACTCTGAAGGCAGTAGTAGAGCAAAGCCAAAGGTAGTGGCATTCTGGCAGTAGCTAAAGAGTGGATTTTTTGCTGTGATAAAAGGGAAGGACATAACATCTCATCTCTGATGAGGTGGGGATTTCTCCATCTCACAGCAGAAGCCCATACTGCAGGATCTCTCTGTCCACAATCTCTGCTTTTTCTCAGCAGGAGATCACATTTTTTTAACCATTTTTTAACTTTTTTTTTTTATTGTAGCTGTATACTGGGCACTTTGCTGCTGAGGGGTGCTGTAGCTGGAAGGTTTATAAAGGTATTTGCTCTCTGGTTGACCTTAGAAGAAACACTTGTACGTGTTTGACAACTTTAATTTATTCTGCATTGCATTTCAAATCCATGGGAGCGAGCACTAATATGCAAGTATAATGGGAAAGAAATTCCTCTCATTTAAATGACTGAGATCTGGTACTCATCGTGTGTGAATGAAATTCAGTTGAATGAAATCCTTTCTTTTGTGAGTTTTAATCCTTTCCAGGTTTAACTTGCAAATCTTTTCAGTGTATTCCTGTAAGGATAGCAAGATGGAAAGGTTGTAGGAGCACAGACCAGCTTTTATCTTGTATTTGACCCTCACCTGACGTACTTCAAGCCTCATCCATGCCTGCATCTTCTAGGCAATGCTGCTGTGCGGAGTAAATGACATAAATGTGATGCTCTTCATGAGAAAATCAGCATTTCTCTCATCCTCTTTAGCATTAAGGTGCAGTTTAATTTTTACTAAATGAATGATCGTCCCATGCCTTAGTTTCCCCAGATACATATCAGAGGAATTTGCTCTCTCAAAGCACTTTGAGATCTATCAGTGAAACTGTTCTGTAAAACAAAGGCTTTTTGTTTTCTTTTCCCCCAATTGTATCTATTCCTGATAGTGCATTTTGCCAGAAACCCTCTTGCAGACATCTATGGCAGGATCTATTTACAAAACTGAACTTGCAGTGCTGGGACAGGCTGGAAAGACTAAGACAAAATAAGACGAATCCCGCTGCATATGCTGAGACAGTTGATTTTTGACCAGTTTGACCCAGCCTCTATCCCTTTTCTTTCTTATGCCTGTTCCCAAGTCTCCTTGTTAATCCTAAGGAATGAAAAATAATAGGTCTTACAGCCACAATGCTTCAGGCATCTCTACAATAAAACCCCTTAAATTGGTAAAAGGTGGCGTTTTGACCTTAGAGTATTATTTGCAGGGAGAAATTTAAAAAACTTTAAAAATATTATGTTTAAACAGTGGGTGAGACACTGACAATAACTACAGGAAGCTGGGGGAAGAAGAGCTTAGTGATGCAGTGAAGAAAGCAGCGCTCTGCAATTATTCATTCACCGGAGAATTAAACCTCATCAAATAGCACAAAATGCCGCTGTTCTAACGCCCCTCAATTTTTTCCAAAAAACAGAAAGATTTCTGATAAACGCGACCTGCCAGCAAGAAATCGCACCCTGTGTCCCAGGCACAGTAATACAGAAAGTGTGATACAGGGGACCTGACTCATCCCAGAACCGATCCCATTTACATAGCGCTGGCTGAACGTCCTGTGGCAAGGCTCTTGCACGCAGCACCGAAACGCTTGCCGTGGGCACGGGCACTTCATTTGGCAATGAAAGTGTCCCGTGAAGGAAGAAGGTGCAGCATTTACTGGCAAAATGCTTCAACGAGAATAAAATCACCTGGGGGTTCAACATTTGTGAAGGTTTTTCCTGCATTAATGTGCTCAGTTCTAAGCAGCACAATCTTCCCTCGAGATCCCCATCCCCTACTAAAATCCGCAGCCCTGCTAGCGATGATCCATCTGAGACCCTGCCTTAGGCTCCTGTCTGCTCAAACTTCTCAACCTGGACATCAGCAGCAGATACAGAAGGAAATATCACGTTTATGGAGCACTGAGACTGTAAGAGTGGTTTTTTTCCCCTTCAAACAAAGCAGTTTAAATTCAAATAGGCTTAAGTATCATCAGGACGTTTATTCAATGCACACGCTTGTCACAATAAATAAGCCAAATATCAGCAGTATCACAATTTATAAATGTGTAAAATTATGCTGAATGAATTAGCTGCCTCCGTTCACAGTTTATAGGCACCACTGGTTGGGAGGCGTGGCTGAGAGAATTCTTGGTATCTGTAGTGGCACCTTTTAGCCATCAATTTTGCCTTCGGGGTACTGACATTTCAGTGTCTATTTTTATATTTCCTAAAGTTAGGTGCAAAATGGAAAAAACAAATTCAACGAGCTACCTATGGCTTCTTTGATCTGCCCACTGTTCCAACGATGGTTGGAGGATACATACATTACTCAGACCAAAAAATATGCTGCAGTGCTCTGGATTGTCTGCCACCGATGGTTTGTGGGCACAAAACCCATTTCTCTCATTTCCTTCGAATCACAAATTCCTTAAGCTCTTAACATCTTTCCTCACCTGAAAGGAGTCAGGATGTTGCGAACATCCTCCGGCAGCCACCACAAAAAAGCAAACCGTATTTTCCCTCCCCGAAAGGCAGAAATAGTCATTTACCTGGCTGGTTCCCCTTGACGGATCCAAACAAGAGCCACATCAAAAGGCACTTGACCTCCATGGGACTTGTTCACATCTTTTCTCCACAACACTGAGGATGGCGAAGTTTCTCAGAAGGTGCCGACCAAGCCAAGGAGCCGTCTACTGCCTGGTTAGATTGGTGGGGAGCATCACCCTGCGTGCGCAGCGAGGAAGTTGCTCTTTGGTCAGCAGATCATCGTTTCGCTGGCTGGCTCTGCAAGAGAGAATAAAGGCTGCTCTCTGTTCAGGTATTAGTAGCTTTTATCCAGGAAATCAAACTTAAAGCTCGGTGTGGTGGAGCGTGCCGTCGTGTGTAGGAAGTGGTTTGACACATCAGAGCTACTGACTCCAGAGCTGTTCCACTACAGCTGAGGTCAGTAGAAGGAAGCAAGATTTCAACACATTTCCACAGCCACTTGACCCCCTACCTGTGCCTTGACAGGCACGGGAGAGGGACCACCGCTGTAGGATAGTTGCCTGCTGTATGACAGTGGGCTTCAGACACCATCTGTGAGCTCTCCTTACAGAGAAAAGGTCCCATGGGGTATCGTTTTGGCTTTTTGGAGGTCTTAATCTGCTGACGATAAAGCCACACTCCACTCATGTTTTGATGTATGCGTGTTTGCAGTGTCCGCTGAGCTTCTGAGGGATGGACAGTTTGATCAAAAAAAATCTCTGAGGGTAAGGCTGGCAGGTTTGGAGAGGGTTTCTCTCGCTCCTGAATTGTTTCCGTGAAATTGGTTTTTCCAAACATCAGAAATTGGTTCATTCCAAACTGAAAATTACCAAGGAAGTATCACAATTTAGGTTGTTTTTTGACAGCCATTCCCACAGGAATTATTACCTGTTTGTACCCAGAGCATTAGTTGGGATAGACTGTGGAAAACCAGATTCAGACTCTCTGTGGTATTCTATCATGATTATTATGTGCTGGACATTTACGTCTTCTTTATAAATCCTTAATTAATTAAATTTTCCTAACACGCATGCTAAGAAATAGATGTGATACACTTTTAAATGCAGCTACTGCATCCACCAGTCATAGCCACAGAGGCAGAGGATGCTGGGTTAGTATCTCTGTTCCTCACTATCGGATCTCCCGTCCTCACACCCCTTAAGGGTGACCCTCCTGTGAAAGGCAGCTGACACAAGGGAGCTTCTTTTGAGGGAGACCCAAACCAGACGTTTTTGGGAGGTGAATGATGCCATATCTATGGGAGGTTGCACGAATGTGCATCTTCTCCCCCAGCATATGGAAAGGTGCATCAAGACTTTAGTCATGAGAGCAGCAGACAGAAGATGCTGCAGCCCCCACCCTCTCCTGAGAAATCTCCCTTTGCCCTTTTCATGAACGCTCTTGAGCAGCTTCGTTGGTGCAGATGACAAATCCTCTTGGAGGGTCTGTTGGCAATGAGGCTTTGGCCAGGAGGTTACTGTCCAAACCTAAATGCTTCAGAGCACAGAGAACAAGTCGGACTTCTGGAGCAACTGCTGTGGGTACAATGTTTTGCTCACCCTGGGACTGCTCCAAGCTCCACAGATTTTTACTGCCTTTGCTTTAGTACCAACTCACCTTCCATATTTAATAGGATAATAGGAAACACTCATGCCAAAGCCCACGGTGAGATTTGCTCTTGAAACATCTGTCCGAAAGTCTTACACCCCAACTCTTCACCATTTTCCAAGACACCTGGCGATAAGCAACTGCATATGCAGAACCATGACCATCTGGGTTGATAAAACATGTTTCTTACATCGACTGGAAAGAACTCCCAGACTTTTTATCACAATTTGTCCTTCCCCTTCTAAACATGGGGTCTGTCCTTTGGAGGTGCAGGGATTTACTCCCCAACATCTCCTGTTTCTTGCTTGGTCAAACTATTTAATTTCACAGCTACTTTCATGATGGAGACAGAGATGGAGGAGCTTTTCTGCAGTCCTTCAGCTTAATCTGCCTCCTCAGCTATTCAAAATCCTGCCGATCAATTAATGATTGCAAACTCTGAGCAGAGGGCAGCAGCTTGGACTGCAGACACAGATTCTCAACATGCTGAATTTTTCCTTTTGCTGAAAAAAAGGCTCATTTTTTTTTTTCTGGCAGGTGATGTGAGACGGGCTCCTTCTATCACACAGCCATTTTCTTTCAAGCAGCAAATCTCAGCATAGGTGGATAATAGGCACTCAGATTTTATTAGAAATGGTGAGGTTTTATCCTGGTGTGGACACGCAACGTTGTTGTACTGGAAGGGACGGTGACCTCAGGTGACTAATTGCTACAAGCACAGTTCGCATGAGAAAGACCCGTAACTCGGCATGTAGACCTCCTAAAGGTCAGAAAAAAACAGTTCCCGCTTGTGAGAGCGATTAGTTAGGTCAGCTTTGTGAAATAGGTCAGCTTGCTGAACGATTCCAGGAAAAAAAACCAGTGCTGCTTCTGCAAGCAACTGACCCAAAGCAGAATGAGGCAGAGAAGGGGAAGTGAGAACAGAGGGACCCAGCAAAGGGGAAAGTTGTTTAGGCACAACAAAAACTGGGTTTTTATGAAAAAAACCGAACATGATTAGCTGTGGCGATCTATTATCGGCAGAAAGTCGAGACATAATTGCTTTGCTAAGCAAGAAGCCAGTGAGCAGCTGCAGAAGACACGGGAGAAGGAAAAACTGCAAGTTAGAAACCGCTGCTAAGGACTGTAAATACTTGTTACAGGCATGTGGTGGGGAAAAAGGGAGTACGGCTGAACTGGTGAGATAATGGGAAGTTACTGCTTTAGTGGAAAATTACTGCTTTAGAGACAGAGGATATATAAGGCTTGCAGTGTCGCTAAATAGGGGTCTGCATTATCACTTTCATAAAGTGCGTGCAGTCCGTCCGTTGCATCCTCCGACAATTAGCATTATAATTTAGATAATTAACATTAGCTGTTAGCAACTGAGGTGTCTGGCAATAAAGGAGGGGAGGCGCTGTGAAAATCAGTGGAAACCTTGAATGTGATGGAGGGAAATTGGAGCATCTTCTTTTTACAGTTCTTATTAATAAGTTCTGTTTAATACCTTTATCAATGATCTTGATGAGAGGATTGAGTGCACCCTCAGTAAATTTGCAGGTGACACAAAGGTAGGTGGGAGTGTTGATCTGATTGAGGGTTGGGAGGCTCTGTAGAGCGATCTGGACAGGCTGGATTGATGGGCCAAGGCCAGTTGTATAAGGTTCAACAAGGCCAAGTGCTGGGTCCTGCACTTGGGCCACAACAACCCCTTGCAACACTCCAGGCTGGGGGGAGAGTGGCTGGAAACTGCCCAGGGAAAAGGACCTGGGGGTGCTGGTCGACAGCAGCTGAAGATGAGCCAGCAGAGTGCCCCAGTGGCCAAGAAAGCCAGCGGCATCCTGGCTTGTATCAGCACTGGCATGGCCAGCAGGAGCAGGGCAGGGATCATCCCCTGTATTTGGCACTGGTGAGGCCACACCTTGAATACCAGTTTCAGCTTTGGGCCACTCTCTCCAAGAAGGATATTGAGGTGCTGGAGCATGTCCAGAGAAGGGCAATGAAGCTGGTGAAGGGTCTCGAGAGCAAGTCTTATGAGAAGCGGCTGAGGGACCTGGGGGTGTTTAGCCTGGAGAAAAGGAGGCTCAGGGGAGACCACCTTGCTCTACAACTACCTGAAAGGAGGTTGTAGCAAGGTAGGGGGTCAGTTTCTTCTCCCAAGTATCAGGCAAGAGCACAAAAGGAAATGGCCTCAAGTTGCACCAGGGAAGGTTTAGGTTGGATACTAGGAAAAATTTCTTCCCTGTTGGGGTTGTGAAGCCCTGGCCCAGGCTGCCCAGGGCAGTGGTGGAGTCCCCATCCCTGGAAGGATTTAACAGACATGTAGATGTGGTGCTGAGGGACATGGTTTAGTGGCGACTTGGCACTGCTGGGTTAACCGTTGGACTTGATGATCTTAAAGGTCTTTTCCAACATAAACCATTCTATGATTCTGTGATCTTAAGCATCTAGGAAGGTGTAGGGGAAAAAGAAGATGCTGGTGTCTCTGTTGCTTGTTGACTTTCTTCCACTGATCACCAGAATTTTGCTGCTCAGAGAAGTCTTCTCTTCAGCAGAGACCTGGGAGGAAAAGAGCCTGTCACATGGCCCAGGTCACCACAGACAAGATTATGACGCTTATCTTTATAAAATGCCACAAGACCAAGAAAGATGCAGAAATGGAGTTGCCAGGAAGTAAAACACAAACCGAGCTCCATCTTTCTTTAGGTCTAGATTTAACAAAGGCCTTTTGAAATCCTGCAAGTGCTTTTAAAACTCTTAGTGCACAAACTCATTTGTTCTGGAGGACTGAGTAGCGGAGGCTGTAAGCAGATTTTACAGTGTGCCTGGTGCAGGTTTATCTGGTGGAAAAAAAGCAGAACCATTCAGAAGCTGGGGAGAAAACAGGAATTCATAGAGGTCTGTATCAAGATCTCCCAAGACTAAGGAGACTTGACCCCTTTATGTTACCCTCTCAAATAAATTATTATTTTAGTATTAAATTTTCAGTTGGGCATTGCTTGTTTTCTAAATCAAGCAAAACCAAGCCACCTTAAAGAAGGGACAACACTATGACCTTACTGCAACCCTTCCCAGTCCAAAGCAGGAGTAAATATCCACGTAACTCACTAAAATAAGCAAGCTTGGTGTTTTCTTTCCTTAATTCAACTTTCCTGCTGTGAACCACTATTACATGAGCCCTCTATTCCAGGGAATAACACTTCACATGGACCTTGCCGGGAGGGTGTGGGAGTGGCTCTAATAGCTGACTAAACTCTGTTAATCAGTATATTGCTTATACGTCCTTGAAATGATGGTAATGGTGGTTGTAAACCTACATTATTTATTTATTTACTTGGGAGAAAATGTATTGGGAATTTTACCTTAAGCATGGGATACCGTGCTATGCTGTCCTGAAGAGCTGAAGGTCAAATAGGTATGTTTTGCACTTAGATAGGCAGCTCTTGGCTTTCTTTAGAGATTACTTAGAGGACTATGCTTCATATTTTCAAAAAAAAGTCATTGAAGATGCCGCACACAATGGCCCTTCCCATCCTCCCCAGCAGCATCCAGACTTGCTGCAAAGCAGAGGCATGGGGAAGCCCTAGTTACACCACATGCTAGAAATGATCATCAGAAATTTTTCATCCAACCTAATTATTTATAGCGGCCAAACTGTTTTTAACTGCTTTTTATTCCCCATAAAGTGAGACAGGGCTGACATGAGGCACACAAATTTTCCATCTTAAATGGAGCGTATTTGCAAGGTCAACAAGGATTTAGGTTCAAGCCAAGAGAAGGTTGTTCCCCCTGCACTCAGCACTGGTGAGGCCTCATCTCAAATATTGTGCCCAGTTTTGGGTCCCTCACTACAAGAAAGACATTGAGGTGTTGAAGTGTGTCCAGAGAAGGGCAATGAAGCTGGTGAAGGGTCTAGAGAACAAGTCTTATGAGGAGCAGTTGAGGGACCTGGGGGTGTTTAGCCTGGAGAAAGGCATCTTTTGCAGAACGTAATGGCGTTGTTGCCATGGAAGTCAGACAGAAAGTCTACATAACACCCATCTTGGACATTGAATATGTAATATCTTCCGTTGTCTAACCAAGAAGGCAGCTTTCCTCCCTACCCGGTAACTAGACACCAAAGGTCGGAGTCGTAAGATCTCTGAAGTCTCACATGGGAGACAAACATCTGAGCTGGCTGGCTAGACAACTTTTACTATCAACAAAGACAAGTCAACTCAACTAGGGCAGTGCTGTATCTTAGAAAAGATGTTTTAAATAGGTCAGATGAAACATGCCCTGTAAGTATTGTTTTTTCTCTGTTGAGAATAAAGAGAATCTAGATGATAAACTCACACACAGATACCCTTTATTATAAATACTATTTTTATGAAATCAGAGGAGATGAACCTGACCTCCAGCAAGTTTTAAAGCACAGACTGTTAGATTATACGATTCCCATCCCACCTTTGGTCCTTATATTACTAAGTGAACATCCCATGGTTGAAAACCACGATTAGAAATCTTTCTGGTGCATGTCATAAGGCATCTTTCTACATCTTCTTTAGTGTTATGAGCTGGGTAGACACTTCTGTCTTAGGAAGACACAGTTCAGTGCCTGCCTTTAGCTCAGTGAACGCACAGTTCATCTCAGCTGTGTGGATTTTGTTGAGTCAGCTCTGAATTTACCACCTCATAGGAAGCTGTTGTAGATGTTCCAAGAACTGGGGAATCCTATGCCACAGAAATAAACGGTTACGTTTTAGTTCTTAGATGATCTTAATCTGGTGCCTTTTCCCTGGGAGTGAAAAAAGACTTCTGAACTGTAGAGATTTTGAGGATTCCTTACAGAAATGCAAAAAGAAGAACTTCTAAATGCAAACAATAGTGGTAGAAAATATTTAGATAAGTTCTTCAGTTAGAGGAACTTGGAGGTTTCTAAATCTAACCACTAACCAAGAAATGTTCGTGTAACAAGTGAGAACATCGGTGTGGTCCTCAGGAAGGAAGTAGAGTGAGAAAATGAAAAGCTGAATGTAGAAAGGTCAGGATGCATTTTGCATCAGCCAGGCTAAAGAAACAGAAAAAAACAGGAGTTTTTCCTCCTTGAGCATAAATTATTAAAGCTGACCCTTTTATTCACTGCAGAATAAGGGTTCATGCCTTGGTTTTTCCTCCTAATGAGGCTCAGCTTGTAAAAATGAGGTTTTTTTACAACATCTTTGCAATGAGTCCTCAAGCCTCTCACAGTATCAAGAGCAATCCTTCAAATCATTGCTGAGTAACTCAGGCTTAGCTTACGCTACAAAAGTCAGACGTCATTATTCAGGACATAATTTTAAAATCATATTTTCCTCTGGGATCGTCTCTGTAGGGTGTTTTTCCAGTGCACATTCAGCTGTTCTCAAATACTGCAGCGACACCAGCATTCAGGGGGTTGTAGATGAAGGCAATCTAAAATGGGCCAATGAAGCATTGCTCTGGTTAACAAGAGAGCATTGATGCTAGTCAACAGAGCTGGACACCCAAAGAGAGAAACTTATGGGTGAAAGACTAAATAAATAGCTAATTAGCAGGTATCCTTTCCATCGGGTTACATTTCCGTGACCATTTTGTTACTGCTACCCTAGCATCATTTTCATGGACCCAGCAGTATTTGTGCAGTGGAGAAGGGAGGGGTTGGGATGGAGACCTTGCGATTAGCAAATGACAATGAGATTATGGATGTTTGAGGTGCAAAGCTCTGAGTAACCCAGCAGGCCTGTGGAGGATTTCAGAGCACTCCATCATCTTCTCTAGAGGGAAGCTTGACTGCCAGACAAGAAAACACTTCGGGATCAACAAGATGGTTTTCACCTTTTTTCACTTAATAGTAGGTGTTGGTGTAGATGCAGACTTTTGAGTTGGTCACTCATCTGCCATCACAGTCAAAGGAGAAGGAGTAGGTGCAGCTCAGATGACCTATTTTAATGTCTGCATTTGGTGAGATGAAGTCCACTGCAGAAGTGGCTGCTTCTCCACGCTGGCCGCAAAGAAGCCAAATGTCCAAATGCTGCAGATGTCACATTTGGTCTGAGAATACCCACCATACCTCCTACCTGGTTTTCAACTGTCTCAAACTAACTCCATCTCCCGTAATTAGCAGCAAAAATTGCCCTGCATTGCCTTGGTGTCTAGAACTGTCTCCCAGTGCTTAGGGACCTTGGCAAAAATAACCTCCCTACCATCAGATTTATCCCCTTCATTCAGATGGGCTAGCACATCTGTCCAGAACCTATCACCCACCCACCATTTGGGCCCCTCACTCCAGGATGGACATTGAGGTGCTGGAGAATGTCCAGGGAAGGGCAACGAAGCTGGTGAAGGGTCTGGAGCACAAGTGCACTCAGGAGCAGCTGAGGGACCTGGAGGTGTTTAGCCTGGAGAAAAGGAGGCTCAGGGGAGACATTATCACTCTCTATAACTCCCTGAAAGGAGGTTGTAGCAAATGGGTGTTGGTCTCTTCTCCCAAGTTGCACACGATGGGACAAGAGGAAATGGCCTCAAGTTGCACCAGGGAAGGTTTAGGTTGGATACTAGGAAAAATTTCTTCCCTGTTGGGGTTGTGAAGCCCTGGCCCAGGCTGCCCAGGGCAGTGGTGGAGTCCCCATCCCTGGGAGGGATTTAACAGACATGTAGATGTGCTGAAGAACATAGTTTAGTGGTGACCTGGCAGTGCTAGGTTAACTGTTGGACTTGATGATCTTAAAGGTCTTTTCCAACCTAAACCAGGCTATGATTCTGTGATTCTATCTCTCTGGCTCTTCTGGTGTTGGGCATAGGTTATAAATACTGGAGCACAGTGGGTTTGGGGCTAAGCTCTGGGCAAATTCGCTCTTGAAAGTGAATGCAATTAAAGGTGAAAGCAATGAACTGTAGCTGTCAAATCTGCAGTATTGAAAGGTTTAGGATGTCCATACTAATCCTACCACTTGTGCTGTTTCAGGGCCTCTGATGGTCAGTACCTCTCCAGTGCTTGGTAGGAGAAGGAAGGAGAAAGGTGACCTAAACAGGATCAAGCTGACTCTAAAGCATGCTAATGAAATGCAGGAGTTATTTCCATAAAGCAATTCATTTTTCATGCCCTGCAGCTGTTCTTCAAAAAAAACCAGCAGCTCTTTATCAGGCTGTTCAACAGAAGTGTGCTTCCCCCGAGCAAGTTCTCCTCTGACCTTCATAAATTGAACTGTCCACACTTTATAGCCAGACCCTGTTTCATCACCTGCATTCATCCAACCAAGGGAACTGCTCGGTGGAGTTGCAGAGGACTCACTCGTGTGGGACAAATGGCCTCAAACTTTCTTCCCAAGGCTCGGACAGTGAGTGCAATGAGCTTCGAATTTCATTGCATTTCTCAACTGCACAAGAAACGTGCAAACTTTGCTGGAGACCACTTTGATCCACCAGAATCCCATCATGTGTGGAAGGGTCTTGTGCTCTGAAAGGGTACGGCAACGCTTACTGCAGGCAAGAAATCAGATGGAAGAGCAACGTGTGAGATCTTTCATATCTCTTCTGGACACGCATGCACTCTCTTCTCTATTGATATCTCTGATTACCACAGTTCAGCCCTTCTGAAGTCCTGCCTAGTTTGATCACTCGCTGTTGATAACCACACACAGCCCTGTAAGAGAACAGGGTCCTATGAAGAAAACATTAAATAATCTTATAATTACAGGCTCTGTCCTAAGTTGCATAGTCCAAGCTCCTAAATTTCTAATTCCCAGAGATCAACATTTCCTCATCTGGAGGGTGTGACTTATAACTGTAACTTTCTTTTAATGTAGGAAAATATTCTAATATTTTTTTTTCTTAAGTAGAAGAAAGAAGTCTCTGAAAGTGCGGATTGTGGGGGCTTTCATATGGCTTATGTTCCGGAGAGGATGATGACGGTGGTGTTGAAGCAGTGAAGAGAAGACAGGATTTCCTGGGCTGATTTACTTCATATCAGTCAGACTCTAACTGCCCCTTACTCAGATGCCCTCATGACTGTCTTCATCGTATCTGTTACCGGCGTGACACAAAGAGCAGCACTCAACAAAAAATTAATTTTATTAGCCGTTTTCATGGTGAGCAAGTGGAAAACCCAAAATATTTGATGTGACTAATAAAAGCCAGACATTGAGCCTCCTCAATTTGGAGTGTTTTGTCAGCTCGTTTAAGGTTAGAAGAGGGAAGTACTTCAGACGCCATGCCAGATATGTGCAGCTCAGATACTATAGAAAGAATAAATAAAGACTAATATGAAAATATAAAGTATATTAGCAGGATAGTGTTTAGTGTTCAAATCATGTCCACCAAGCTGATCATATCTGTATCATCTCTCTTAAGTGGAATTAAGATTCAGAAATTAGAGATTTGCTTGAAGGCATTAAAATGAATGGTTTCTTTCCCAGTTCTTGGGCCAGACGTTGCTAGGTATAGCTTGCTCTTTTTTTCACCTTGTCAAGTTTTGCAGTGTGACAGAGTCCAAACTTGGAGTCTTTCTGCTGGGTCTTCAATGGGCACTGCCCTAAAGCTTTGCTAAATCAACCATACAGGGAGGGGAGGTAGGAAAACCTGATGAAACTGGACAAGTACCAAGGACACAGCTTGCTTCAGCTTGGCACAAAACCAGCACCACCTTCTTGTTGTGGCTCAGTGTGGCCAGCAGTGCCAGTCAGTGCTAACATAGAATAATTTTTAGCAGGAGAAACTCAAAGCAAAAATTCTCCTTTGGCTTTCAGGAGGAAAGAGGTAACTGCACCTGTGGTAAAGCAACTGGGTTTGCACTCTGGTTGCTGTGGCTTCCCAAACAGCTGGGCACAGTCAAACCTCATCTTCTCACACTCCTTGAAAAGTGGCATTGCCAGAGCAGAGGTGCTGGTACTTACTTGTCACCACAAGCATTGCCATGAGCTGCCCATGGTGGGACAGCCTGGCTCTGCCCTTGGAAGGCTCCATCCCAGCAACGTCCAGCTTCAGCACAGGGCTTTAAAATGAGAAATCATAACCACCAAACGTGACTGAGAAACCAGAGAACTAGGAGAGGGGGAGCTTCCTGAGAAGGACCTGCTGCTGAAGACAAGCATCATAAGGATGAGCCCCGAGGAGACAGCTGAGAGAACCTCATCCTAATTTTGGCTCCTCTACTGACTCCAAATGCAGCTTGAGGAAGTCACTTCCCTGCCTTGCCTTCCCCCTTGCCCACCACCTGTAAGCTGTTGATAACAATAAATTGTTGATTGATAGCAATCTTGATTGTAATTGCAGAGATGTCTCTATGTTCTCCTGCTTAATGTCATGCAGCCTTTGAGCAAAGACAGTAATTTAAACGTCTTCATCCGGAGCATCACCTTGTAATTCTGAACCGCTAGGAAACAACTGAGCAGAAGCGTAGTCGAAAAGTTTTCTAGCTTATATTTAAAAAGAAAGAGAGAAGAGCTTCGTTTGTTTTTGCTTCAGGAAGCTCTCCGCACCAACGGAGAAGAAAGTCCCTTTCTAAAATAACAAGAAATTCATTAGCACTTCTTGTACTTTTTTAAGGTCACCATTATAGATATTTTTGATAACACATCCTTTTACGCGCGTGTGGTCTGCTCTGACGGTGGAGATAATGCTGTTTACAAGGCTGTTACCTGAAAAGTGGGTAACTTCTTTTTCTGATGTCTTCTTTGTTTTTCAGGAACAGAAGGATGGATGATGTTCATACCTGGTCACTGCTCACTTATGATTAAGGTCTTGTTTTTACATAAATTGGACAAGTGACAGGACTAGAGGAAATGGCCTCAAGTTGTGCCAGAGGAGATTTAGGTTGAATATTAGAAAGAATTTCTTCGCAGAGAGGTTTGTCAAGCGTTGGAACAGGCTGCCCAGGGAGGTGGTGCAGTCCCCATCCCTGGAAGTGTTTAACAGACGTGTAGATGTGGCGCTGAAGGACATGGTTTAGGGACCCTGGCAGTGCAGCGTGAACGGTTGGACTCCCATGATCTTAAATGTCTCTTCCAACCAGATGGTTCTGTGTGATTCTGTGTGAAAAACAAAAGACATGGTGAACATTTCCAGATTTAAAAAGAGGAAATCTTAGCATTCTGTTTTCCTTATTTGCCTCCCGTGATGCCAAGGGACGAGATCATTAAGGACTTTAGAGTACTCTATCTCTGGCTACAGAGCTTTTTCTTAAGAAACATGGGAATTTCTATTCTGGGCTAGATTCCCCATCAAAATAGTTCAGAATCAGGCCCTTTTCCAATAATCAGGATAATATCTCCAAAGGAAGAGGCAAGAAATCCTACTTAGAAAAATGCAGAATAATCAGCCCTTGTCCTTAATCCTGTCTTAACTTCCAGTCATTGGGTTGTTTTATAGCATACAAGAGAAAAGTTTTTCTCTCTTGCATGAGAGAATAAACACACAGCTCTTTGTTTCTTACTGCAGCAGTACACTGGGGATTGTAGAGATACCAAAAACCTCAGGGCACAAAAACTTTTTATAAAATGAAAACTATGCACAAAAATAAATCTTGGGACATAAGGTGGAATATCGAAACTGTCCCAGTAAAATAAGACAGTGGTGTTCCATGGACTGTCTTCTAGAGTTGATTCACCTCCTGGCCATAACCCATGCCTGAAAACTTACTGGGCATCTCAGTTTTAGATAGACAAAATTGGATGAGGTGAATTCTACTCTAATTGTATAAGACATGTTCTCTGATCTTATATGTCCATACATCCAGTACAGACAGTCCTGCTCTGGGATGGGACGTGTCATTGCCAAAGAGCTGCCGGGTGCTTGCTGAAGGTCTGAATCCTAAAGCAGAGTCCATTTAGACCAGGCTGGTCCATTCCCAACATCAAGGATGAGGATATCCCAATATATCTGTCCCTGTTTGCATCAAGCATCTCTGTGATGGAGACCATCTTGAAGGGTTGATGTGTAAGTCCTCCACAACTATCCAAGTCCTGTAGGACAACTCCAAAACAGCAGTTCTTCATTCAACAGATTCTGAATATCACAGCCTCACCTTGGCTTCAAAAATTCACCTCAATGCTATTTACATGGACATACTTTAGGGCCCGTGATCCTGTACATTCCCTACACAGGCAGAACGCCATAGAACATGTCCCAGCACAAAAGGCTGTACAATTGGAAAAGAAGCTGAACTTCTGTTTAAAAGCAGCAAACCTTTGCACAGTCTAGGTGAGCTTGTGTGATACTCTGCAGAAAAGCAACCTTTAAGTTATGTAAAATCACCAGCTTGGGTAACTCATCCCATAACAGGAGACCAGCACTTCCATAAGGAGGCCTGAATCCATTCTAAAGACTGTGGACATACTGGAGAGAGTTCAGTGAAGGGCCACACAGATGACGAAGAGACTGGAGCATCTCTCCTGTGAGGAAAGGCTATGAGAGCTAGGACTGTTCAGCCTGCAGAAGAGAAGGCTCAGGGGGTGTTAGCAACATGTATAAATACCTGAAGGGAGGGTGCAAAGCCAATAGAGGCAGGCTCTGTTCAAGTGGTGCCCAGTGACTGGACCAGAGGCAATGGACACAAACTGACACACAAAAGGTTCCCTCTGAACATCAGGAAATACCCTTGTGAGGGTGACCAAGCACTGGAATGGGTTGCCCAGGGGGGTTGCAGAGTCTCCTTCCTTGGAGATATTCAAAAGATGTCTGGACACAGTCTTGGGCAACAAGATCTAGGTGGTCCTGCTTGAGCAGCTAGTTGGACAAGATGACCTCCAGAGGTCCCTTCCAATGTCAATCATTCTGTGATACTGTGAAATCGTAACAGCTAGGCTTGCACTAGGGTATTGGATTTGTAGGATCAGCTTTACTATGTGGGCTGTAGACTAAGGATCATAAATAAGAGGACTATTTAGGTGCCCTACACCTTTTAGATGCCTGGGTACAATTATCTTCCAGAGTATTTTAGGATAGTCATCTTAAGTGTTTGGGTTCTCCATGCGGTCACTAGCAAGAATCCAGAGTGTTCCTAGAGCGATTCAGAGAGTTCAAGGGAAATATCCAGCTCTCTCCATTGACCTAACAGGTCTTATCTGGACATCTGACACGGTGCTTCTTTATGGAGAACAAGGTGTCACCTGGAATCGGGCAATAGGAAACTCACTGGAGTAAGGTGAGCAGGTGGCTGCTTCAGAGAACACTTCAGGTGCCTTCATCCACTTGCATTTTATACTGCTCATGCCATTTCTGAGCTAAACAACTAATGGAGGAGGAGGTGGAGGAGAACTCCTTTTGCACATCTTCCCAGCGATCAGAGCACCTGGTCAGTAACCCAGCACAAGCCTGGATGCTAAGTTCTCTCTGTCTCACCTCTGTAGAATTATAGGAAGCAACAAAGCCACAGAAATAATCACAGAGTCATGGAATAATTCAGATTGGAAAGGATTGGTCCAACCCGCTGCTTAACCTGAGGTGGTTTATACGATCCCAGCTGGCGTCATTCAGCTGGGTCTTGAAAACCTGCAAGGATGGAGATTTCAAAAACCTGTTACTATCCATGAGCATCTTAGTGCCCATCAATGTGCTATTAACACCAAACAATCCTGAAAGCGTGGCGATGGCCACCTACAGGAGCTCAGGGTATTCTCTTTGAACCAGAAGTTCTTGGATTCAGCTGTTTTGGACTGAAAACGGTTGTTCACAAGAATTTGATATAAATCTGCAGCAAGTGGAAGGTTGACCTTACCTATCTCTAAATCATCAGCACAGATGCATTTCCAGAGCGCTGTCATCTCGTTCAGTTACAACCCACAGTTCTTAGAATTTAATCTCAAATCCAGAATGGTATTTCAGTTCAAAAAACGTACCTGTAAATTTGGAGGGAGCTTTCATTGAGCTGTTTCAACCGATGATGAAACTTGCTGTTTGAGACTCCTCCTGTTTTTGAGTACTCAACTATTTGCAGAGCACAGATGCCCAGAATCTTTCGAGGGGTCTCAAGTTGGGCTCTCAAATCCATCGGAAATGCATGAGTGTCACTATTAAACCTGCAGTAGATTGAAGCAATATTTTAAGATGGAAAAACAAAGGGGCTAAATTATTCTACAAGAGAACCAGGAGTTTTGTGTGGTAGAAAGTTCAGTGAATTTAACCAATGGCCTTTCCTGGCATAAAATCTTCAAACCTGGAGACAAGTCTAAGAGCAAAGGTTCTCTACTGTAGTACTTAACATCACTAGAGCTTTTAAAAGGAGAGGAAACTATTGAAATATTTTGGAAAAAAAAAAAATTGGTTCTGCTAAAGTTTGGCTCTGATTTAAGAGCAAACTAAAAGAAAGATGGTGACAGTAGGGAGAAAGCTTTCACTGCAGGCAGGCACAGCGACGGTAGGGAAGGCGGGCAAGCCAGCCTGTGAAGATGATTTTCTCCTTCTCTTCCAAATCCTCCCTCGCTGTTTGCCTTGGCTTCCAAAATCTTTCTCTAAGCTATTGGTTTTAAAGCTGATGACCAAGATAACAGAGGTTTAACTCTTCCCCTAGAACCACAGAATTATAGAATATCTCAAGCTGGAAGGGACCCACAAGGATCATCAGGTCCAACTATCAGCAAACACAAAACTCCTGAAATCCCTCTGATTTTATTGATGCCCCAGACGGTGGGTTTTTAAGCACGTCAGAAACTTGCATTTTTGGCACAAACAGCCTCTTTATGGCTAATGCAGAGGGATCTGAGTAACTTCCTACCCAAAGCCTTCCTCTGGCAGAGCAGCACAACCATTTTTTTCTCTGAGTGACGACAGACGTCCCATCTGTACCAAGTCAAATCATGTGTAATATTTTCACTGTTACATTTTCAACATGTTTTCACAGTTCTTGAAACAAGCTTGAGACAGTGACAGGAGGACAAAATGGTCATTTCCTCATTTATAGCATTTCCCTCCCCCCAGCACTGGCCAAACAAAAACACTCCACTGTGCAGTGTCAATAGCAATGGAGCTTTCTTTAGTGGTGATCAAAAATAGTGAAATATGTGTGTTGGAAACTTCATCTGTGATGAAATATTTCTGTTCTGAGACATTTCTTATTCATTTTCATTATGGAACTTACCCCAAATATGAAACTAGGTAAAAAAGTGACGTAAGTAAATCTAGGTGAAAATAGCCTCGATTTTCTGGGCTTTGGGGTCATTCTACATACGGTAAAAATACGCTGTTTTCTTCGTTGTTTACGTAGTGGCATTTTCAGCAGTTCCCTTAGCAGAAGAAAGAATATTTCAAATGCCTTTCTCACTGTTTTCAATTCTTTCAGGTTGTTATGCCTTCAAGTTGTTTTTTTTTTTTTCCGAGCCAGCAAACCAAAGCCAATCTTCCCAACCCAGGATAAATCTATTCTTCTGGCACTTCCCTCTTCATATTTCATTTTGCCATGTGGGCATTGCTGAAGGTCATTGGGAAGAGGGCAGTGATAATCAAGCAGGTATTATCTGGGAAAAAATAAATTAAAAAAAAGATGGAAAATAAGTCCAGAAAGGTTTGAAGGTGCTGCCAGGGCCACCAGAAAAATTGTGGTGTGCAGCAGGGTCGGTTCTCCACGTGGGACCTCCACCGTTGGCTGGAAACCATCACCAGCTGATGCGATCTAACCGCCTTTTCAACCCAATCGACACTCCTCTGAGCAGCCCTGATGTTTTGCTTTTGTACCACGTTGTGGTCCCCACCATTTCCCACCTGCGTGGATGGGAACCGCTCCGCTCTCCTGATGCTCAGTGGTTTGCGAGGGGAGGCAGTTTCCAGCAACCACCATTGCCACCTCAAGGACCTCCAGTTCGGTTGCGACGCAGTGCCCTCTAATGCCATTTTGGCATATCAGCAACCCTCGTCCTCAGCAAAGCTCTGTAATATGTTGTACGACTGATCCAAATCCAGCAAAAACTGCTGTCAGTGCTTAAGGGGAATAAGAAATGAGGCATTTAAAGGCTGATTTTTTTTTCCTCCAGCACTGCTTTGTTTTACACCTTGGAGATCACCATCAGGGAGAGGAATGAGAACTCCCTGTTTATCTTTTCTATTCCATTTTGGATGCTCAGATGCTTTCAGGGTCCCCTTCAGCTGCCTCTTTTCAGTTAGCACATCTGATTTCTTTACGTTTTCACATTGCACCGCTGCTTCTTGGAGAGGATGAGATGCCCAGGAGTGCAGATGACCACTCCAAGGTGCATGTTGGATTTAAGTATGTTTTTTCTCTCTCTTTTTTTTTAATTTTAATGCTTCCTGTTTGCTTTCTTGCCTCCTTCAGAGCACTGAGTAGGCATTTCTGGAAAATTATCCCCAGTGAATGCCGCATCTCTTTCCTCAGTGGAAGCAGCTGATGCAGAGCCTGCCGCTGTGTGTGTTTTGTTGGTGCTATTTTCTCTTGCGTGCATTGCTTTGCATTCATTAACACTGGCTCCCATCTGCCACCTCATCACCCAGCCAGCGTAATGCCATCCTTCCGCAACTTTGTGCTTTCAGCTTTTGGCTGATTACTCTGAAAAATTTAGGAACTGCAGCAAATTTTATCACCTGAGCCGTTCACCTTTTCCAGGTTGGTTGTTGGTGTGATGAGGTGTCCCAACCAAGGCTGGTGGCACTTCTCACAGTGTGAAAATCAATAGTTTATTCACAACCTTTTGGTGTTGCCTGTAACCCCATCTCCATGATCACCCTCCTCTCCTCTCCCAGGATTTCAGGAGACCCAACTGCATCAAACTCATCTCAAGCTGCTGATAAAATTGCTAAGTTGGGAGAAAAAGCTGCCAGAGAAGGTGTAGGGCAGAGCCAGGTGAGATAAGAAAGGCAGGAACAGAGGTGGAACTGCTGAGACAGTGACCATTAGTAGGATTCATGAGGACAAAAACCAACATGAAAAGGTTTAAAATTCTAAAGGAAAAAAATATAGTTGGAAGATCTTCAGCATCACTAAGGTTCTGACGGAGGACGCAGAGCTGGCCAATGCTTCCCCACCTTTGCAGATACAGCTGAAAAAGAGATTTCAATCACAGTTCTTATCTAGCTCCAAGATGTGTAGTGCTGGAGACAGCCCCACAAATGTCTCCTCCATTTCTAGCCTGTTTGGGACCTCTAGACTTGGCAGCTAGGTGAGGTTTCTCTACCTGCCTGCAGCCTTCCTGAATTTAATGAGATGGATTTTGCTGGTTTCTTTGCTCCTGTATGGGGGTGTGCAAGTATACTGTAGTTGTTATTACAGTCAGTGATGGATTAATGATGATCCACGCCTAATGCACTTCCCAGACTTGACCAAGAGCTGCTTCTCTTGCGAATTATCTGATTCGTTGCTTTAATAGGTAGTTATTTATGGGCCTAATGGTTTAGCCTTTGCCCTCCCTGTTGTGACTTGGTCCTAGAAAGAATTGAAATCTCTCATTATTGTTGTGTTTTCCACCTTTGCAGACTTTAATCTCCTTTTAGTTTTTCCCAATGAGCGTCATGCTCTGATACCACTCTGTGACATTTCAATCCACAGTGAATTCTCTCAGCACCTTTTGAGGCAATTAACTATTGATTCCTTCCTTCAACATAGGACACCAGTTCTTTTCTCCGTGGGATTCTGTCACTGTAAAATTAGTGTTCAAGTGTCCTGCTGATTTTATTTCTTCCACCAAGTTACAGAGATGTGAACGATATCATAGAATCATGGAGTTGTTTAGGTTTGAAAGGACCTTTAAGCTCATGGAGTCCAACCGTTCCCCCAGCACTGCCAGGTCCCCACTAAACCATGTCCCTCAGCACCACCTCGACATGGCTGGGAAACCCCTCCAGGGATGGGGACTCCACCACTGCCCTGGGCAGCCTGGGCCAGGCCCGGACAACCCCAACAGGGAAGAAATGTCAATCCTTCCTTTAAAAATGCAGGCATTGCTAGGGCAAGAAACTAAAGGCAGGTACTTAGACAAATAAAGTGACAGCAATTTCTTCTTCTATTTAAGAAGCTTTCATTGTTATTATGACAATAGACCCACCTATAAATGCACGGCCTAGAAAGATTGCCATAGTAGAAAGCAGCAAAACTGCGAGGGGAAGAGTCTTGTACAGCCCAGAACTTGACATCAGATCTTTTTAAGCAGTAGTTTTACCTACTAGCACCATTTTTTCAGCTACCCACAGGGAAATAAATTGCACAGTTGAAAGCAATGCTGGAGATAACAGTAACAAACATGCCTGAACAGTCCATGGGGATGTTTGAAATACATTTGACGGGAAATGAGTGGAAGTTCTCTTTCTTCCTAACTTTGGCACTACAGCTGGGTTGTCAGTCTCAGAAGCGCCTCATATTATTGTTTCCATTTTATTCCCCCCAAATTAAGGCACACTTGGTGAATGCCCACGGAGACAAGCTGCCAGATTGCTCATCCAAGAAGCTACCACAGACTTCTTAAAGAGTTAAAATACAGTCTAGAACACTGAGATATAACAAACAGAGAAAGTTTGGGGAGGAACATACACACAGCCCAGCTCTCTGCCAATCGAATTCCTAAATCTGCTTCAAACTCCAGTATAGCTCCAACTAAATTAGGGTCAGCCCATTGTATTACAGCGACGTATCTCCATGCTGGACTCCATTTCCCAAAAACCTCTCAATTCAGCTATAATGATGATTTCTTTTCTCCTCAGCAGTGCCACGGGCTCTTAAACCTGAAAAACCCTGATGGCTCTTAATGAATCATTCTAGTTCTGAGAGCGGAGCTACTGCGAGGTTTCATATTGCTGCTGCCGCTGGGATCTGAAGGGTTTTTCTTTCTGTGAGCTACATGAAGCACCCGATGATATTTGTGGTTTGGCGTTGAACCATCCTGCCAAAATCAACTTCTCTTTGTGTTTATTGTTGTTTGTCTCTACTTCCATGGTTCCACGCACCTTCTTTAACAGGGTTATTGCAGGAACCTTCACAGAGATCTGCTGAACATGACGGGCAGACTGAGAGAATAATTACTCCCATCACATTCAGCTCAACTGGGAACTCCCCCCGAGCAGGTCTGTGACCCACCACCGCTGCACAGGACTCAAAACTCCGGCATTATCCTGATTGTCGGGGGCCCACGACCCCACCAGCATCGCGGTCTTGCCCCATCGCAGGACACACAAGGCACATCAGGGACTGGATTCCTGGAAGGAGAAGGGAAACAAAGGTCAGAGCACGAATTACACTGGATGTGCGCTGCCAAAACCAAAAAGAATCGGGGTTTCTTGGGGTCTGAGGAAGCCGGGACCCTAAAACTCACACTCACGATGAAAACTCACGGGTGCAGCTAGGAAGACTGAGGTGTAGAAACTCGACTGAGGTGTAGAAACTCGCCTGAGGTGCAGGAAGCCTGATGTGCAGAAGGCTGAGGTGCTGGCAGGCAGGACCCGGCCCCGCTGCCCCAGGCAGGGACGAGGGGGCTCCCCTGTGGGCCCGGCCCCTGAATTAGGGCTGCAAGTGGAGGGGTAGGCCAGCAACCCGAATGCTTCCTCCAGTCCCTCCTTTTCAGGATCAGAGCACCTTCCCCCAGGCCGCAGCGCCGGGCGCTCCCTTCCCAGTGTCATACTGGTGCGCACTGGGCGGAGCGGAGGCGGGGAAGGGTCGGGGGGGAAGTGGTGCTGCTCCCGCCGCCCGCCGCCAGGGGGCGATATAACGGCGGCTCCGCCGCGGCGCGCTCACCGCCCGTTGGCCGAGCGGGGAGTGCGCGGCCCCCGAGGGCCGGGGGACGGGCGGCAGCGCGCAGGCGCGGCGGCGCGCGGGGCGGCCCTTCCCGGCTGCCTCAGCGGCCGGCTCATGGCGGCGGTGGTGGCGCGGTGACGGGTGAGTGGCGGGCCCGGCCGGCCGCGCCTGCCCGGGGAGGCCGCCCCAGGCTCCGGGAGGGGTGTGGAGAGGCAGAGAGGAGCGGGAGGCGGGCGGCTGTCCTCCCCTCAGCGGCGTCGGCAGTGCGGCTGCTCCCCTCGGAGGGGTCCAGGCCCGTGGCGGGGTGGGTCAAGGCCCCTCAGCCCCCGCGGCGCGGCCCGTTTGCGTCCCGGGCCTCGGCCCCCTCCCTGCTTTTGAGGGACGGAAATAACAGCTCGTTCTTTCTCTTGGCGTGGTTACAGCCCCTGTGCTTTGCTCCCTGTGCCCCGCCGGCTGTGGTGCACCCCCTCCCCTCCAGGCGCTGAGACACAAAAGTCTCTTTTCCACGACGGCAGCACCTTTCCTGTATCCGTACGCGTAGCGAAACGTACCCCGCGTGCATCAGGTTTAACTGCACATATCTGTACCAACAGTTGTCGGGCAGGTCCCGTCGAGTATAAGTATCTGTCAGATCTGTGGGACCAAGATGTTGCTGATGATCCTATAAGCTTTCACTGCAGACCATTAATCAGTCATGTTTGGTGCTGCAGTAAATGAAAAGTTAAAGGTTTGGGGTGAAGATACTGTAATCCAGGCTTATCAGAGACTACATAATGAGTTTACGGGTTGTTCCACAGGTGATACACCTCTCATTCCATTCAATTCTTCTCATTTTCTGTTCACGTCAGATACACTATCAAAGTTACACATTTCATGTCGTGTTATTGTGGTGTTACCTAGCTAATTTTATATAAATATTTGTTGGTGTTGTGTGTGTACTCATATATAAATTCTATTTGAGAGGCCTTTAAATGTTGTGTTAATAATACTCTGGCAAGTATATTTAGTATAAGAAAAATATTTCTTTACAGTGATGCAAAAAATAGTGAAATGTAAGAAAATTATTGGAACGTTGATATGTCTGTGCACATAGTTTTTGAGGACAGCAGAAACAATAATTCCTTGAGACTTGTGTTATATGTATATAACGTTGAATTTCTTTGTGAACCTCAAAACACCAGGGTCAACTACAGGGTAACTTCTTCAAGCCTGAAATGATTGAGAATTAATGCTAGAAATATAATTTTAGGATGTTTCGGACACCAGTTAATGCTTGAACAGGATTTATTGCCTTTCGTACAACCTTACTGTAGTCCTGTGTATCTGCTATTAGCCAGGAAAATGTCATTACTTTGTATTTTCTCTAGCTTTGGAAAAAAAGTAGATAAAAATGTGGTGTGCAGACTGTTAGTAAATAAGCTCTGGATATATGTTTGTTATGACATCTGGTTTTTTTTTGTCTTTTAGTTTTAAACTGAAGAGAAAATGTCACTTTACGATGACTTGGGAGTTGAGACCAGCGATTCTAAAACAGAAGGCTGGTCCAAAAATTTCAAACTACTACAGTCTCAGTTGCAGGTGAAGAAAGCAGCACTCACACAAGCAAAGGTATAGTCCCTCTGTGGTTTTTTGCTTTCTATTATTCAAAATTCTTTTGTGTTCAGAGCATTGAGGAAAGTTTGTGACCTTAGAATACCGATTTAGGGTAATTTTGCTGGGATTTGTCTGTGAGGTTGTAGCAAGGAACCTAGCAACACTGAGGGCGCGAAAGGTGAGATGCCTGATTCTTGAAGTCTGTTAGAGGGAGTGTTGCAAAATTAAAATTGAATGAAGAACTGGTGTGTTACTGCAAACCTCAGATCTAACAAGTAGAGCCAAAAGATGATGTTCAAATCTGAAAATAATGAGATTAAGCTTTTTTTTATTTAAGGAAGGGTCATACAGTGACTGATAGTCAGCAGTACTGGCTGTTGGGCGTTGTTGGGTTTTTGCATCAATCGTTATTTACATGTTTGCAGCATTTTATGCTCACTGTGCAAAAGGCTTTTGGTGCCAGAGTGCAAATTATTGTGTGATAGAAAATGTTGCAGAAAGTATTTCCTGAAAGGGAGGAGTGCAAGCTGATTCTGTAAGCATAAACTGTGACTGAGGCATTTTCTCTTTTTTTTGCTACAGTATTTCACCCTTTTTCTTTAAGCAGTGTTGATATTTTGGTTCAGGCAGGGCACACTTGTGTTCTTTGTGGTGTGTAGGTTCTAGAGGGAGATTGCTTCATTTAAAAAGGAGTAGCAGCATAGACACTGAAGACTGAAGGAGGCACTGCGTTTTTTCACTGGAATTACTCCTGGTTTATGCTGATAAAGTTAAGGGCAGGATTTAGTCAATAATTGGAATGACTGCATGAATGAAATCTAAATGGCTACTAATTAGGTATGGTTTTTGTCTATGTAACTGATACACAGTGTATGCGTAGACTAATAAAGGAATGGAATCACAGAGTCATTTTTGTTAGGAAAAACCTTTAAGATCATCGAGTCCAACTACTAACTCAGCACTAAACCATGTCCTTCAGCACCACATCTATGTGTCTTTTAAACCTCTCCAGGGATGGGGACTCCACAACTGCCCTGGGCAGCCTTTTCCAATACTTCACAGCCCTTTTTGTAAAGAAATCTTTCCTAATATCCAGCCTAAACCTCCCCCGCCCCCCTAATAGAATAACTTTCCCCCTAATAGAATAGAATAGGTTTAGAAAATTCAGAGTTCAGAATAGATTAAACATTTTATCAGATGAACCAATATGAAGAACAATAGATCTTCAGAAGTCTGAGCCCCTTCTCAAAAAAAAAACCCTCTTGGTTCAAGCTCATCTTAAGAGATTGTCTGAATTTTTAACATGTGTTTCCAGTCCTGGTCTAAACCGAGGACTCTTCACCTGCCACTGTATATCTTCATGCACACACAAGCAAGATCTGATCTCACTTGCTCACAAAGAGGGAGGGATGCACTGGTTTCACTGAAACATTCTTTGAAATGTTCTATCAGATCTGTATTTGTGGAGCAGCTCTTTGACCATAGTTGGCAAGCACCTGCCTCGGAACTGAGTGGCCTTTGCCACCACTAAAATGTGACATAAACTCAGTTACCCACCTCAAAGTTCATTAGAAGTGTTGAGATTTACTGTATGAGATAAACTGAAGAGAAATGATATATTGAGCTTTACACAGTGAAGAATTTGACACAGTAGTTTTCACCCTCTTCAAAAAAAATTGGAGACACCAGCTGCAAGGACGTAAAGGAAGCTGCTCTTTAGCCAGCTGTTCTGTTACCTTTCTGTACATTCTGTGTTTTGGTGCTTTTTCAGAGTCAGAGAACAAAACAAAGCACAGTCCTTGCTCCAGTGATCGACTTGAAACGAGGCAGCACTTCTGATGAGAGACAGATTGTGGACACACCACCTCATGTAGCAGCTGGGTTAAAGGTAGGACCAAAGCAGCTATAAAGTCCAGCTGATAACAGATGTTCTGTAACTGGAATTAGTTGCAGTCTGTATTTTTATTTTTTCATCGTCCTTCAAAGAAGCGATTATTTTCTGAAAGGATTTCCTCTGCTCAGAGGTTCTGTAATGAATGTTTCAACTTTATACAGACTACGATGTGATACAACATGGAACTACCGAGGTTAATGTGCAGTTAAAATAAATCAGCGTTCCTGGCGTATTGCTTCAGGACACCTTCAGAGTGCTCTCCAAGACAGCAATTTGCCCAAGTAAATAATGAATGTAATTGTGATTGTAGCAGTGTTGCAACTGGACCTGTATAACGATCAATTTAAAAAGAAAAGAAAAGCCACCTAACTTTTAAAAACTGATTTGTCGTGGTAAGGAATGAAAACAAATTTTGTCTGTGAAGCTTTTTTGAAGGTGATGGTTCTGAAATAGTTCTGTCAGGTGAGAGAAAAGCAGCATGTGCACCTCTGGCGGTGTTGCGTTAATACTGACGAGTAAAAGACTCGTGAGATTGTGTGGGAGGACCCCTTGCAGACGGTTGCAACAGCAAAACACCGTAATACTTCTAATAATTAATTAATTAATGGGATGTTTTCAGATCTCAGCTGAAAAAAGTCTTTTTGCTTCCATCAGGACCCCGTCCCTAGTGGTTTTTCTGCGGGAGATGTGTTGATTCCTTTGGCAGATGAGTACGATCCCATGTTCCCAAATGACTACGAAAAAGTGGTGAAACGTCAAAGAGAAGAACGACAGAGGCAGCGTGAGCTGGAGAGGCAAAAGGAGATTGAAGAAAGAGAAAAGTAAGGCTTTTTTTTAAACTCCACCTACTGAGAATTAGGTAAAGAATAGAAAAATCGATTTATTTAGTTTTATCCCTCTAAACAGATCCAGGGAAATTGTTAAAGGTTTTGTGGAGAGTACTCTATGCTTGTAGGAACGAGCACAGTGTTTTAATTAGTATGTTTTAATGCTTTTGCTAAAATTTTCTATTAGTGCAAAAATTACAAGATTTCTCATGTTTACAACCACTTTGGCCAAAAGGCTTGTGTCAAATTTTTCTACATTCACTTTATTTCAGTAATAGAATTTGGGTACTTCATGCATCACTATCAGGCTTTGGCCTTGCAGGTATTGTAGAGCATTAGTTGTCAGGATAATGTGGCTCCAGAAATAACCTTTCAGCACTCGGTGATAAACCATCCTTTCTGCTTTTAAATACTCCAGACTGATCCATGAATACGCTTCAGTTTTAAAGATGCAGCTAGCGCAGCCTCTGAGAGGCATAGCTGCGTTTGTGGTTTCATATTCTGCGTTCAGTTTAAGTTAGTTGTGTATTTCTGACTCCTCTCTCTCTAGACAAAAGAAAGTGCTACTTATTTTTAATTACCTTAATGTCCTTTCCCTGGAATACGAAATCTCTCTAATCATGTTACAGAAGTTGAATGTGGATTCCATGTCCAATTGAAATGGGTGGTAAAACAGCTGCCAGCCCAGCAGTAAGATTACATTAGCTCATTAAAAGTGCAATTAATAAGCCAGTTTCATCATGTTATGAATCCTCTAAAGTCTGTGGAATTCCAGGAAGGATATTCTGCTGCTCTGTTTAGATTGTGGAAGTTAATTAATTAATATTTCTAGTCGTCTGGACATCTCTGTCTTCTCTTGGTCTGTCTGTGTTCTGATGGAGGAGGAGTGCCCGAGGCTGTCAGCATGCAAGATCTCTGCAGTCTGGGCCATCATTTCCCCAGCTCCAGTGTTGATTGCTCTTTAGTTGCGCTTGTGCTTGCATGTGGGTCAAGAAGGTGGTCTTTTTGTATCAAATTAGAGTGAGGAAGTGAAAATACATAGTACATTCTGATATAAAATCGAGGGAACGATCTCAGCCAAACCTACGCCGGGTAACCCGGGTGTTGGAATGGAGTGGATGTTCATTTGAAATTCAGTGTAGAGATTCAGAGATTTGGCCTGGTTCCACAGCAGTGCTGATTTTACCGTCCCGTAGCGCAGGTTTGGTGGCGGTGCTGGGGCTGAGATCTAATCGATGCCCCAAACTGCGCTCTCAACTTTTTGAGAAAAATACTTTTTTCTGAAGTAAAAACATGAGTAATTTTGTGATCACGATAAGTAACAGTTGAAATGCAAACCACATTTCTCAGCTAAATGTTAATAGTTTTACTAGGCTTGCCTGCCTCTTGTTTTAGTTGTCAAGCTAGGGTCTCAACCTGATTATTTCAGCATGATGATTTGTTTTTAATTGACTGAGTAAATGATGTTCCTCTGTACAGCTACGATGCGGAATTTAAATGGGGTTCTGTTCAAAGCAGGGTGATTAATTAATCTAACCCTTCTTCCACTGTAGTCATTCAGTCACTGTGGACAGTTTGGACTAGATTTATTCAGATGTTTCCTCATTTCCATACCTTGTTCTTGGCTGACTTGCAAGTGGAAAATGATCTTGCTTTGGATCCATCTTAAATTTTACCAAAAATACTCCGTGAGAATTAAAGCTAAGAAAACAAAGGCCGTTTACTTAGACCTTCATGGGAAACATTATAAAATGCCAGTTAGAGCGTTGCAGTATCATTCACACCATGAAGGTGGTACCACAAATGCGATGGTTTCTTATCCTAATGTGCTGTGTCTCCTAGAAGGCGTAAAGACAGACATGAAGCCAGTGGGTTTTCGAGAAGACCAGATCCTGATTCTGATGAAGATGAAGATTATGAAAGGGAGAGACGAAAAAGAAGTAAGGGAGCTATTTATGTCATTGTATTACACGGTAACTGTTGTAATGCAGAAAACTTCTTTCTGTGGAGGCAGATGGTGCCAAATTCTTTGTGAAAAGCCCCCTTTTTACATTAGTTCTAGGTATCTATTTGAATTTTCTGCATGGTGTAGGTTCCAGGAAAGGGGTGAGGCGTGAGAATCACTGCTGAGTTTTCACTGTTGAAGCTTATCGTTCTGCATTTGTTATTTGAACGCCCTTAGAACTAGTTAGGTGAAGTGGATCTGGGTGATGAGGGATGCCTTTGCATAAACAAAATAAAACTTTATTCTCTTGCAGCAGTGAAGTTACAGTAAAGAACTCAGGTCTGTTATTTGAAAAAAAAATAAAAAAAAAAATTTGTGTCCAGAGACATTTAACATATTCACTGTGCTCTGGAATTTTGGGACTACATTAGAATATTGCTTGTTCAAGTATGGAAGGGGCTTTGTGCTTTACTGTGGAAAACACATAGTTAATCTTGAACAGAGTATCTTTTTCATGTGGTTTGACTGAGCACTTTTAGAACTGAACATTTGTTTCACTGCAGTCTTTCATTTTGAAATCCTGTGAAACATGTTTGTGATAGACACCATATAAGGTACATCACTGCAGTTTGATGATGTCTCCCTTGACATGCCTTTCATTCAGTCCTAGTTTACCAGGATGTCTCAGCCTGCTCTCTTGCTGCTTTGCTTTTGATAGAGATACATGTTAAGAATGAGCTGGTGAGGAGCCAGCAGCCGTGTGGAGATTCAGTGAAGTTATTCCAAGCGCAGAACCTAATCATATGAGTGTGTTGTCTTCTGTTTTGCTGATAGGTATGGGAGGAGCTGCCATTGCACCACCCACTTCCCTTGTTGAGAAGGACAAAGAACGTAAGTACACCAAAATCCAGTTCTCTAAAACCCATCAGCGGTGTTTATTTCTCACTCGACCTTCTCTTCAGTTAAGTCATCCTGCAGTTCTTCCCATACGGTTCTTCTCGGCAGAAGACCTTGCAGTAGTTCTGTGTTGATGGGGGGAAGCTGCGATATGACTGTGCCTTGCATCTCTGTTCTAGAGGATTCTGTGGGCATTGCTAGAGAAGTGGTTTGGCAACCTGGTCCCTTGTAACATATTCAGTTACTCATTTCTGATGTGGGAGAAGTGTTGGAGACAGGTTTCTCTGGGTAGATTAGAAACCTCCACAGCACAGAGGGGCAATTTTCCCATTACCCTTCGCTTAGAAGGTACTTCATGAAGATCTTTCCCAAAAGGGTTATGGACTGCAGACAGAATTGTGTGAGTTTTTGAGGGATACAGTGTTTGGTGAAGAGGTGTGTGTGCACAGGCCTTTCCCTTGTTGAAGATCAGTTGCAGCTGCCCACTAGGTGGCATAATCTCTTAAGAGCAAAACTATTCTGGTTATTTTGCACGTCTGTCTTACATTTTAAGTTTAAAATAACAACCAGCATGGTGTGTACGTCATTAAAAAAATAATAAGAAAAACAGAATCTTACATACACAAACTTTTCTCTTGGGAGTTCTGATTTTCTTCATGAGAAAACTCATATTTTAAAAAGTGAAGCTTTTAAAATAGTGCAGAGTAAGTGACTGATATAATGAAAAGTGAAAGTAGCTGAAGTGTGTAAACATTAAAAACAGAAAGATATTGTTTTGAGTAAATAATTAAGAGCAATTGAATGATGTCAAGGAAAAGTAAACATAGGCTGGAATTGGTAGAAATATCCTTAGGAGGAGAGTGTTCAAAATGTGACGTGATCTCACAAGGAAACCTTTGTACGGCTTGTTACTTGATGCTCAAAGCTAGGCTTGAAAAACCTGGGAAAATACTGCCGTGGCAGAAGTCCCATAGCCTAGTCCATCTGCTGCTTAAATAGGGCTTTTATTCCTCATATGACATCCCCCAGCTTGATGTCTGACATTTTGTTTGGTAAAACACAAGATAATAATCACAAGATAATGTGAATGACAATGAATCACGATTCACAACACAATAATCTGAAATTAAGTCAGTCTAAATGTCCAGAAGCATGTGTAAAACTGTGGTCTGCCTATTTCCTTTAGTGCTATGTGGGCTTGGGTTTACTTCTTGTCATTCAACTTGTCAGTGGAGGTAGTTTAATAATCTAATCACTATGATTGTCGATACAGAGAGAGATATATCTCCATCCCCCAGGAAGTGTCAGTTCAGAAACTGTCGGTGGGATCTCTTAAGATTGTATAAATATTTAGCTTTTAAGTTCATTTGCCCGCTGTCTTGATAAACTCATCGTAGTGCTGGTGGCCTCTCAGTGGTTCTTTTCTCCATGTGATCAGTAAGAGGTTAATAAATGCATTATAGACCAGTGGATACGAACTCATTGATTATCCAGTGAGGAAAATCCAGAATACTCAACTCAAATCTTGTTTCTGAGAGAGAGAGGCGAGAGGTTGTTGAAGCAACATGCACTAAGGAGACATTCTTCTGACTTGGATTTGTGTGGAAGACTTTTTTTTTTCATAGTTTTTTGGTATTAAAGCAGAAAAAATTACTACTTGCGGACGAAGAAATGACTTGGGTTGACAGCGTAGTACTCCTAACAAGTGGGTAGTTCATGCAAAGTATTACAATGAAGCAGCAAATGTCTCTGTTTTCTTCAGCTGTCGCATCATTTCCGTATGAAGATGAGTCAAGACCTCGGGCACCATCTTCCAAAGCAGCTATTCCTCCTCCAGCGTATGATGAGCCAGAACGACCTCGTTCCCCCACGGGACCCAGCAACTCTTTCCTCGCTAACATGGGGTAAAGGATTGACTTCACATTTTGTGGGCCAAGGCATTAGGAGGTGGTGGAAACCAGAAGTTAAGTTTGTCGGTAGAGAAGAACACAACCCATTGCATGTATGTGGTTAGTCTGAGTGCGTACAGTCCTAAAGCGGTGGATTTACTTGATGGGGAGAAATGCCTTTGAGGTGGCTGCAGTCCAGGATGTGCTTTTAAGCGAGTTCTGGAGCCACGCTCCGGTATAAAGTGTTTATGGCTGGTACTAGCCAAGCTAATGTGGGATACAGGAAAACACAGATGGCGTGTTGGTTCCTCTAGGTTTCTTTTCCAACCTTTGTCATAAATTTGCTATGTACCAGTAGACAAATTGCATCAGCACTGCTTTGTTTGTTCAAAAGCTCAAAGCGATTTGCACAAATGGGGCAGCAGTGGCTGCAAATCAGTCCGTTTGTTTCTCTGCCTTGGGTGATGTTGTGTGTAGTGCTGCTGTTCCTACTGTGGCAACAAAGCGAAGTCAAATTTGTGCTTAAAACCAGGTTAGAGCCCTCATTTGAAAGGTGTAGCTGTTAGCTATACCCTCTTACATGCCTGCAGTTGCATTGGGTGCTGCAGAAATGCAACCTCAGTGTAGTCAAAACTGTGTCCAGGAGGAAGACAGAGGAGTGTAGTGTATTACATCATTACACTGCATTGCCATTTTGGAGACAGCTTTTAATGGCCGTGTAGTCATTGATGATTATTTTTCTGTGTAATCTTCTATTCTGATTGGTAAAGCAGGGGTGACTAAGCATAGAATTTTTACTGTGGTTTAAACTGCTCTACTATGGGGTGTCTTTTGTGTCTTGGCCTGTCTAGCTGTGGTCTCCAAAGAAATGTCAACACGTGTAGGTGTATTTTGGTTCTAAATATTCATTCAGTGGGAATTTCAAAGCCTGTCACTGGAGGTGCTTTTTGTAAGGTACTTGCTTGGAGACTTTATTGCCTCAATACCTTCTTGAAAATTCAGAAAGGAGAGACATGGTTAAATTAATCCTGAGGATATCCGGGTTTGTTATAGGAAGGGATAGCAAAGCCATGTACAAGTATGAACAATTTTATTTAGTCGGCTTCTCTGTCAGCTTTTCTATCTGTAATTTGGGGGTAACACTTGTCATCTTCACGGTGTGCTATGGAATTACTAGGTTGTACAATCGTGTAGGTTTTCAGTCACTGTGTAGTGAGACTTTAGGAGGTGTTTGAGCACTCAGCAGAAATGCAGTGTTAATGTTTTGGGTAAGAAACCTTTACTAACTGATGCTTTTTCTCTTTGCAGAGGGACAGTAGCTCATAAAATCATGCAGAAGTATGGTTTCAGAGAGGGACAGGGACTGGGAAAGCACGAACAGGGGCTGAGCACAGCGCTGTCAGTAGAGAAAACGAGCAAGAGGGGTGGCAAGATCATCGTTGGCGATTCTGCAGAGAAAGGTAATTTGGTCGTACACCAATAAGTTTGTGAAAAATGGTGGAAGCTCATGGGTTTTCTGTTTGCCATCTGGCCTTGCAGAAAATGCTAGAGTTGGAAGAATGTTGGAAGTCAGATCTGATTTTTACTCCTTAGAGGATCTGATACAATTCTGAACTTAGGAATGATTTCCAGTGTTGCAGCTTAATTCACGTGCTATAATGCGGTTTTTCACCTTATTGTCCTTCCAAGTAGCTACGAATTCAGAATGACTACACCTCACCAATGTGAAAATACATTTCACAGCTTTTATTCCATTGTTTGATGACAGTAAGATAAAAGCCCCCATATAAGGTTTAAATGAGCTTTAATCTTAAATTACTCCACGATTCACTGTTTTGTCTTCATAACAGAGACGGGCAAGAAAGCAGATTCTAACCCACTGACTGAGATACTGAAATGCCCAACTAAAGTGGTCCTGCTGAGGGTAAGTTGGGAGTAAGAGCACATCTTGGTGTTTGCCGCGTTCGCGACTGGCTGAAAGGTTTAAACCTGTTCCCATTACAATGACTCTGCAGCGTTCAAATGGTTCTGGCCTGCACCTATGTGGTGCTGGACAAAATATGTGTCTGCCTGAGGTACAAGTTGTGACCATAAATCAACGCTGCTGTAGATTATATGATTACCTTGTCTTAGTACCAGGGAACTCTCTCCTCCTGTGCCTCTTGACTGGTGAGCAGAAGCTTAAAGGATTCATGGTCACAGTTGCGTGTCTGCATAATGGTCTGTACCGACTACACCCAGTGAGTTGGGTTTATTCTGTTAACTTCCAGAACATGGTTGGTGCTGGGGAGGTGGATGAAGACCTAGAAGTTGAAACTAAGGAGGAATGTGAGAAATATGGCAAGGTTGGGAAATGTGTCATCTTTGAGGTAAGAGATAATCCAGCTCTTTTTGGCTGCTCTGAAAGCGAACTGGGCACTTCTCCCTCATGACCAGCTTGTTACTGCCTAAGAGAAGGAGTAGAGATTGACCTCACAGGGTCCTTTGCTGGGTTGTGATTCTGGATATTCCATATCTTGTCTCATCACCATCTGGTATTCCATATACTGTACCCATAAGATACAGACTTTTATTGTCAGAAACTGGGCAAACACCTCTGGGTATTGTGCTTCTGGAACCTTTTCATTGTGTTCTCTGCACTACCTCTGTGAAGAACAGCAATTTAAAACAGTATTTTTGCTGCTATTCTGATCACTTCTGGTTTTGGGGTTTGTTTTTTTGTTCCAGATTCCTGGTGCCCCTGATGATGAAGCTGTGAGAATATTTTTAGAGTTCGAACGGGTTGAATCTGCCATCAAAGGTAAGGTGCTAAATTGTGTCCTGTAAACCTCAGAGTTACCTTCTGTAGAGAGGTTAAACGGTCTCACCGATCAGGCTGTTTAGCTAAAGAAATGTGGATGTTGTTGAATTGCTGCCTGCTGACCTGTTCTTGGTCTCAATTCCAGCTGTTGTGGATCTAAACGGCAGATACTTCGGAGGCAGAGTTGTGAAGGCTTGTTTCTACAACCTGGACAAGTTCAGAGTACTGGATCTGGCGGAGCAAGTTTGATTTTTAAAAATCTAGCTGGAGGTTTCACTGTTCTGGCAATCACGTTTTCAGCGGTAGGCTGGGAATGAAGAAGAGAAAAGTAGCTTTCCTAGCAAACTGGAAACAAGCCTCATTGAATGGATTTTTCGCATTCGTGGTGACTTAACGTTTTTTGTAATATAAAGCCTTTTGAAAGTCAGATTCACGTCTGTGTGTTCTTGAATTGCACAATTCAGCTTATTGCTCTGGGGATCCTGTTTGTTTGAGCTCTCAGATGACCGCGTTCTCTCAAACCCATCGCTGAGGAGATGCTCTGTCTGTATTCCTGCTTTCCTTGTTCTGGTGCTTCATCATGGAGTCCCTGTGCTGCATCCACACTAAGTGGGAAGCTTTGGAAAAGGACTGTGTGCTCTCGTACTGCTCTTCCCTGATGGCATCGCGGAGTCACAGCCTTGCTCCCATTAAGTCCTCTGTCTCCGCACGCCAGAGCAATCTGGGGTCGTTGGACGGTTGGCAGCGAGTTTGTTCCCTCGTGACTCCAGGACAATACTTCGTATGCCAGAATGGAAAGTAACCTAACAAGGAATGAGTGTCTTTCTTCCCAAATCCAAAGAAAATACACATTTAACCCAGGGAAACGGAAGGAGGAAGGAATTTGCAGCACGAAGCTGTTTGGACGGGAGCGAGTGGACTGTAGCAGGAGCTCTGTGCTGATGGGCAGCTTTGCTAGAAGTATGCAGGGTTAACTGGTTCGGGTCATTCTAGGTATAGCTGAGGGAAACTCATTCTTGTATCTGTCCAGCTGTCAAGATCCTCACGAACATCACACGTAGGTAACTAACGTTTTGTTTAACTGATTCAAAGCTGGCGTTTGCTCTCTACATATTTCTGTATTTGAGGTCAAATACCATCAGGGTCAGGCTTGGTGTCAGTGGAAGTTTTCCAAGTAGGTGGCAATGGAAGAAAATCCTCATGAAAATCCCAGGAGTTGGCAGATGAAACTACTGAACACTACAACTTTCTTTTTGTATCTGATGTAAAACAATACACAGCACTCTGCTCCTGATGTTTTGTTTGGGAACAGGACGTGACAAAGAGGTGGCTGCGCAGTGACGGCGGCATCTCTGTGCTCCACTGCCCTGAGAATTGTGCGGGTACTGAAGTGGAAGGGAGCCCTGAGGGCGTTGTAGCTGTTGGAAAGCTGATGCTGCATGTCTTTTTCCTGTTACACACATGTTTGGGGGGGGGGGTGGGGGTATAGACCTGTAGTTGATCAACGCTGTGAATATCTCCAGTTATTGCCCTTTTATTAGGTGTTGGCTGCAGATCTATACGACAAACCCTTGGTCTTGTGTTTCGCTTACTTCGCTTGCGTTCCACCAACTTCTGTACAAACGCTTGTAAAACAGAAAACAATTTTTAAACAACCTTGTATTTTACCTACGGCGTGTTGGCTTCCTTCCCGTCCTCTCCTGCTGCGCGAGGCCTTCCCTCAGAGTCTGTCCCTTCCACACCACGTGCGCTGCTGTTGGCAGTCGCTGTAATCCACCGCTAGAAAAACCTTGCTGCAGAGATGAAGAAACCAGCCTGACTAATACCAAAACCGCAGGACTTGGGGCGATAACAGAATCTCAGTTCTGTTGTTGGCTCTGCTGTTAGTTTGCTGTTTGACCTTGAGCAACACTTTAAGGCCTTTATTGGTGTATAATAAAGAAATTAGCCTCATGAATTAGCATGGATTTGCTTAGAAGAGTCAAATAATTTGCGTGGCGTGCTAGAGAAGGTTAAGCGCTGATAACACCTTTAGTGTGAGCTGAGCTTAGTTTCATCTTGTGGGTGCTGGCTTTGGTAGGTGCTGTACCGATGCGTGATGCTGGAGCCTGGTTGGTGAGCAGTTGTCCCTGAGGTGCTGCCACAGTGAACTTCTTCCTCTTGGCCCGCACTGATGCGTTGGCTCAGGCTTTTGGCAGTATCTTGCAGGCCTTTAAAACTGCGTCTGAATTTACTTCTCTACTTCCTATCTCCTCTGGAATCCTGTTACTTATTTCTATTTCTGTTAGTTTCTCAAATTACTTTTTATTTAACACCTCCAGCTCTTCCTTCTTACACAACCATTTATTTTCCCTTCCGTGATTTGTCAGCACCCTCAGACAGCTCAGGAAATTTGGAGTCTTTCAGCTACAAAGTTCTACTCGTTTGTTTGTTTCTGTGTAGTTGAAATTGTGGACCCACCTTTTTCTGCAGGGCGCACATACCTGTAACTGTGGTCTGAAGCAATAACAGTTTTGTTTCTTTTTTTATGTGGTGCCTTAAAAGGTTACGATTTTACAGAAAATTAAGAGGGTGGTGGCCCGTTCAGATACATTTCCTTTATTGGCGGTCCAGGATTGGTTCTAAGTAGAGTATAAAGTAGAGTTTTAATTGCATGTTTTAAGCACCCAGGTAAATACTTCGGTTCTCTAATGTACTGAGTTACCTGAATCTCCTCTTGGGCTAAGTATGAACTATCCATTACTGGAAATCTGGATTAGATGCCTACGTGAGATACGTGGCAGGGTCCTGAAGCTAACAGCAAGCTGAGAGGGACATGTAGGACATGTCAGCCCAGAGCTGAACAAGGTGTCCCTAGTCCATTATCAACCCTGAAGTCTTAAGAACAGGGATTTGAAAGGTGGACTGTTCTGTGGATAACAAATTGGTTGGATGGTCCCATCCAGAGGGTGAGGGTCAATGGCTTGATGTCATGATGGAGAGCAGTGACAAGTGTCCTTCAGGGGTCTGTACTGGGACCTGTGCTGTTCAATGTCTTCATCAATGACATAGCAGGATCGAGTGCACCCTCAGCAAGTTTGCAAATCACACCATGCTGAGTGGTGCAGGTGACCCCTGAGGGACAGGATCCAGAGGGGCCTGGACAAGCTGGAGACGTGAGCCTGTGTGAACCTCATGAGGTTCAACAAGGCCAAGTGCAAGGTCCTGCACCTCTGTCACAGCAACCCCCGATATCAGCACAGGCTGGGGATGAAGGGCTGGAGAGTAGCCCTGCGGAGAAGGACATGGGGGTGCTGGTGGGTGAAAAGCTGGACATGAGATGGCAACGTGCACTCAGCCCAGAAGCCACCTGTGTCCTGGGCTCAATCCCCAGCAGTGTGGCTATCAGGTCGAGGGAGGGGATCCTGCTCCTCTGCTGCACTCGGGGGAGACCCCCCTGCAGGGCTGGATCCAGCTCTGGGCTCCTCAGCACAGCAGAGGCATGGACCTGTTGGAGCGGGACCGGAGGAGGCCACAGCAATGATGGGAGGGTGGAACCCCTCTGCTGGGACAGGGGAGAGAGTTGGGGGTGTTCAGCCTGGAGCAGAGAAGGCTGCGGGGAGACCTTAGTGCAGCCTTTGAGTGCTTCAAGGGGCCTGTCTAAAAGATGGGGAGGGGCTTTTTATCAGAGGCTGTTGGGACAGGACAAGGGGTGATGGGTTAAACTGAAAGAGGGAGATTGAAATTAAATAAAAAGAAGAAATGGTTTACGCTGAGGTTGGTGAGACCCTGGCCCAGGTTGCCCAGAGAGGCGGGAGAAGCCCCATCCCTGGCACCATCCCAGGTCAGGTTGTTTGGGGCTCTGAGCAACCTGCTCTGTTTTGCAGATGTCCCTGCTCCCTGCAGGGGGTTGGACTGGATGAGCTGTGAAGGTCCCTTCAACTCAAACCACTCTGTGATTCTATAAAATCTAAGCTTGTTTTGCTGATGTCAGATGAGAGGGGAGAGTTGTTGCCTCAGAAAATTTGTCTGAGTAACCACGTGAAGAAGGTACGAAAAGTGCAGGTATGAAAAGTATATTGCCTGAGGTCATGCAGAATGTTGATTGGAGAGTTGGGAATTTACACCCTATTGCCCTATAAAAACCCACATTCCGTGTGGAGTTGCTTTGTATTTTAACAACAGAAAATGGCAAGTGCTTTTGGCCTTGAGCTTTGGGTTCTGAAGCGAATTCAGATGAGGAGGAGGAGATGTGGTGTGTGCTGCAGCCTGTGTAAGCACTTGCCTTCCAAGGTGCTTATCCTGTGGTAGGTTTGTCCGAGCACGTTTGGGTATTTTATCCTCCTGTGCAGGAGAAAATGTGCGTTGTAGCCCCATGTGGTTTTCCTAAAGATAGAAGGAAAAACATGGAAGGCTTCAAATAGGTTCTTAAACCTCTTTAATTTTCCTTGCTTTGCAAGCAAAAGTCTCATGAGGAAGAGCTTTCTGTCCTTACTGCACTTGGTGCAAGAGGCCTGGAGCAAGACTCAGATTCATCCCATATTAAATTAAATTAAATCCCATGTTCGTGCCTGAGGTTGTTCCTCCCCAGGAGCAGGACTTGGCACTTCTTGTTGAGCTTCACGATGTTCCTGTCAGCCTGTTTCTCCTGCCTGTCAAGGTCCCTCTGGATGGCAGCACAACCCTTCAGAGTACCAACCACTCTTCCCAGCTTGGTGTCATCTGCAGACCTGCTGAAGGTATGCCCCATCATCTAGATCATTAATGAAGATGTTATACAGGACTGGACTCAGTATAGACCCCTGGAGTACACCACTAGTTACTGGCCTTCAACTAGACTTAATGACACTAATCACCACCCTCTGGGACTGGCCATTCAGCCAGTTTTCAGTCTACCTCAGGACCTGCTCATCCAGCCGATACTTCAACATCTCCTTTATGAGGAGGGTCTGATGGGAGACAACAACTGAAAGCCTTATGGAAGCCCAGGTAGACGATATCCAGTGCTCTCCCGTTGTCTACCAGGCCAGTCAATTCATCATAGAAGGTTATCAAGTTGGTCAAGCATGAGTTCCCCATGGTGAATCCATGCTGACTACTCCCAATGACTGACTTGTCCTTCATGAAGAGTCTCCAGGCTTAGCTGCTCCAGAATCTTAGAAATCAATGAAAGTTCACTGAAAATTGGGGAGGGGGAAGAGCATCCCTACAGCTGCAGGATGCTTACAGACACATCAAGCACTGATAATATGTCCCCGACTCCGTACAAGACTATAACCCTCTGTTCCTTTTCCCAGTGAAGCAAGAGCTGCTTGTGATCGTGGAGAACTTACTATGATGCTTCCAAGCACTTTCTGTCCTGGTACCTGCAGTACTCTGTGGTAATGATTGACTCCGCTGGAGAATTCATGCCTTTAGGTGATGAGGCACTTGTCCTTAGAGGAGGACTTTCTGCTGTGCTGAGCTGTGGAAGAGGTGGGTGTTTCATAGATGGCTTTGAGAGGAGCTCCTGGGCTTGCGAGTTTTTTCTCCTCTGAAACCCCCCATGGCCTTTCAGGTATGTGAAGGCTTTGAGGTTAGTGCTGGACTAAACCCATCGACAGGGAGGCTCTGATGGGTGGCAGGTGACTGAATCTCAACATGTTCCTCCAGAGTATGATGGAGACTATCAGCAGAAATACAGACTGGTCCTTGTACCTGCTCTGTGAATAGAGGCTTCTGCTCTGTTCTCTGGAGTCCAAGACTCCAGCACTGGTTTCCCTTGAATCCTGTACACCAGATCCAGACCTTTTTGGGAGAGAGCTCCTCCAGCACCAGCTCTTCCAAGAATGTCAGGAATTTTAGGGTCTAGAAGGAAATCAAGTCAGTCCCGAGGATGGCCAGCCATCACAGTGCACATCTATTTCCTCCCCCTTCCTTGACTTTGCTTTCTACCTGATAATTTCAAAGTGCTTTGCTTGGGTTTATTTCTACCCAGCAGGTTGCTTTATTCGTGGGCAAAGCCTTTGTTTTTCTTAGAGCGATTCTACAGCCAGAACTTGGGGAACATAAAAGCTGGGGAACTCGAGGCTGCTCAGCTTTTGATATTAAAAAATAGCGCTGTCGGCATCATAAAATCAATATGTGCTGCTTTCTCTGCAAACCCCAAAGGCTGGTAACTGTAGAACAGGAGACTGGGGTCTGGGGCTGTGCAAGGGACTGAGAACACCCGGTCCTACGCCTTTGACCTGCGTGCCTCTAATCCAGCCTTGTCTCGATGCCTTTTTAGAACACCTAATCTTTGCGATATGAAGGTGCCGGCTCTAATACCAGAGGTTAACAAAAAGTAATCCGTCTAGGTCAGGCTGCAGCACACGTGGGGCTTGGCTGGAACGTTTCCAAAAGCTCATTGTTCCCAGTCCCTGCTGCATCTTAAGCCCCGATGACCTGGTTGTGCTGCTCTCCCAGCAGAATCGACAAGAGGGCACAAGCCTCTTTGCAACTTTACCAGGCTGAAGCATGGGGCTGGTGATGGCCACGTGAGGAGACCTCGCCGTGTGAAAAGGAGCTGGGTATCAGCTGTCTCTGGCCGCTGGCTTGTGGGAGGATTAGCAAAGGCCTTGAAAATGTGGGCACGGGCTGAAAACAAGCTTCGAGGCTATAAACAACTCCCTGATGGTCAGTGACTGGTCACTGAAGTGCAATCTTGAGGGACTGGCTTAGGGGTAACAGCAGCAGCTCGGCAAGAAAACAGCTGAGCGGTCGGATAAGGGACCTGATGCTGCCTGAGGAAGCAGCACCTTCAAGCAAGGTGTAACCCAGGGGGTGAGGCTAACAGCCTGCCCGAGCACTCAAACATCAAAGGACCAAATAGGATTATGCAAGCCAGATCGATCGTGTAAGCATGTCCCACGACACGCCCAGCGCCAGCAGTTACAAGCACCCTTGTCTTTCTTGGGTTGGTGCCACACAAGCCATTCAGAATGGAATAAATATTTTAGAGGAGCTGCTTGCATTATGATCTGTACAGCCCTCGCTCTACAGCCCTCGCTGTGAAGGAGAACCCCGTGACTGATTCTCAAGCTGAAATGATGGCGTGGCTCCAGCCCAAGATACCCCTAACTGGAAACGGAGGTGGTTCAATACTGGTTTCCTGGCTGGGTAGTCACTGATAGGAAGATCCGTTCCTCCCTGCAGAAGTGAAGATGTGTCCTGCCTCCCTCTTGCGTGTGCCGAACTGGTGAGCAGCAGAGCTCCTGAGCAGTAGACAGGAGGCCAACAACTGGGGTGAAATTTTAACAGCAAGATGACAGCATGTCCTCCAGGACGCCTGGAGATGCAGCATTAGGTGGAGCTGCCAATCTTCCCAGGAGGTACCAGCCCTGTGCCTGGCCGGGGACAGATCCTGCACAGGGACCATCATGGGTAGATGCTGGCACTTGTGTGTAGCTCTGCCCTCTTGGTCTCCCTGAGCAAGCCAAGGCAGCATTGTGCTCTCCTCCCTCTCCTTTTAGTTGCTCCTCATTGCTCAGCCATGAGCAAGGAGCAGCCGTGGCCTTGAAGTGCAAGGGCTTGTGCATGGAGTAGCCTCCAGCAGAGGGTGGAAGGAGCTTGAAGGACACAGGAGGAGCTGCACAGGCTGTGGAGTAGCATCTGGGCTTGCTGAACTGCCTCAGGGAAGTGCTGGCTGCTGGAAAATGCAGTGAGAGGCAGGGTGCTCTCATGCCACCCTGGCCTCAGGCATGGCTGGGGTGCTCTCTTGCACGTGAGTGCTGGGCCACGTGGAGCGAAGAAGGGCTCTCCTTTACCTGCTGGGCTATGTCTGGCAGTGGCATGTGGACGTCTGGCCCAGATGCCCTGAATTTCCTCAGCCTGTGGCCCTTTGGGATTGCTAAATGTCTTGGGAAATCCCATTTTTGGATGATTTTTTCCCAAGAAAATGCTACCTGCTCAGTTTCCCTGGGCAGAGACCCTGCCCCAGCCTCTCCTGCCAGTTGGGGTTGTTCAGCCTGGAGAAGGCTCCTGGGAGACCTTAGTGTGGCCTTTCAGTGCTTCAAGGAGCCTCTAAGAAAGATGGGAAAGAAAGTCATTTTAGCAGAAGCTGTTGGGACAGGACAAGGGGTGATGGGTTAAACAGAAAGAGGGAGAATCAGACTAGAGAGAAGGAAGAAACGTTTTTCACTGAGGGTGGCCCAGGTTGCCCAGAGAGGTGGGAGAAGCCCCATCCCTGGAACCATTCCAGGTCAGGTTGTTCGGGGCTCTGATCAACCTGCTCTAGTTGCAGATGTCCCTGCTCCCTGCAGGGAGGTTGGACTGCATGACCTTTAAAGGTCCCTTCCAGCCCCAAACATTCTATGTTCTCCAGAGATAGGGAAGAAAACAGCTGCTGTAACTGGTTCCAGTTTCTGGAAGGAAGCCCAGCAGTCGATGCCACCAAATCTTCTACTGTTCCTCACGTGGTGCTGAGACTCAAGGACATTCCACATGCAGCAGCCATGAGTCCTAGAGCAGGGCAGAGGCAGCAGTGCGATGTAAGACATTGATGTCCCTGACATCCATGCTGGAGTTACAGCTCTTATAACTGCGCCTGGGGAGCATTTTTTGGAGTTCTCCTCACCCACTGGCTTAAGCAGGTTTCTCCAGGGGGATTTAAGCTAAATCTGGCAGACTCTGCACTGGTGCAGATGAAGAGCACGCACTTTGATCATCATGGTGGACTGGATGGGGCTGGAGCCTGCGGTAGGTGGGCAAGGAGGCTTTATACCACCATGGCCACCAGCACAGGGATGGTTTGAGGAAGGTCTTGGTCACTCCAGGAGGGAGGAACAGTTCTGCAGGGAGCAAAGACACAGCAGAGAGCTAACAGTATCGCTGTTGATGACCAAGATGGAAGGACGGGGGCCAGTCCTGCATAGCTTGAGTTTCTCTCAAACTAGCTCCAAGCCAGTGCCTCTTTCAACCTCCAGGGAGGGCAGTAAAGGAACCACAGTAAAAGGAAACAACTCTCCCAGGTGATAGTGCCCCACCTTCACATCCTGCTGCAACCTGAGCTGGCAGGTTGAATGGTAGAGATTAAGCCACACAGCCCTGATTGCACTCCAGAGCTCTAGGCTCAGCTCACGGTTCATCCCAGCTCTATGTTGGGTGATCCCAGGAGAGAGGGGGATTTGCACATCCTCAGCGTGGGGGTTCACACAGCAGGATCTGAACCTCCAAGCCCTTGGCCTTGGATGGTCCAGGCAGTGCAAGGGCAGATGGGAGATGCTAAGCGGGGCAATCTGAGTTTCTGGCTCCCTGCTGTTGGAAGCAGTTTTGTTTTCTCATCTTGGACCGGTGCCACCACAAAGAAGATAGGATTGGTGCTCTGCTGAGCTCAGAAGATTGGCAGAGGTGATGCAGGAGGCCAAAACACCATTGTCAACCCACATCCATTACAATCAGTTCTGTACTGATCCTAGTAGGAAAAAAAAATCACCACAAACCAACCCCAAAACCAGCTCCCGGTGCCTTCCATCCTTTTCTAAGTCAATCAGCTCCTCGTTCTGTCCCTGTCTCCCAGCCCTGATGTCTCCAGGAAGCAAAGGGTTAAAAGCTCTGAAACTGCATGAACTTCCTCCTTCCTGCAGTCCCTGCCTCCAAATGACGCTGGTTTCTGCCGGGCTTTGCCCAAATATGTCCGTTTCCTTCTGAGAGAAGAAGGAGGAGGAAGGAAGAAAATAGAAATAAAGAAGAAATACACATATAAAAAAAAGAGCAAGTCATCAGTGACCGCAGAACCCCGTCCATGCCGTTCCGCAAAGGTAGGGGGTGGCTGGCTGGGTGGGTGGGACGGGGAGAGGGTCAGCACCCCAGGGTGCCCCCCCAGCCCCGGGGGCACCAGGGATGGGGCTGGAATGGGACTGGGGTCCGTGCCCCTTGCAGGGGTGGGAGATGGGAGCACTGGGCTGTGCCCAGCTTTGCTGCCCTGCTGGCTTTCGGAGGAGGATGAGGAACACCCCACGATACTGGGGTGGGGTGTTGGGGGGTAGAAATGCAGCCTGCAAAGGGTGACTGCCCTCCCTCCACCTTCCCTTGGCTCTGGGGTTTTTGGTCTCGCCCTGCTCTGGGGTGGTGGAAGAGCTGCGGACGAGAAGGAAACAGAACGTTTCTGGGCAGGGGAGTGCTGCTGAGGGTTGTTTTGGTCGATGTGGGCTGAGAACTGGCAACCTGCGTGCATTCATGACAGTCCTTGGGAGGCGCTCAGCTGGAGGAGCTGGGTTGTTGGGAGCCTGGGAGGAGAGACTGGGGAGGTGAATGGCTTTTGAGAGGGGTACCCCACCTGGGCATCCCTCTTTCACACCATGGGACTCTCTGATCTGCACCCCAAACCATCTCTTCTCCCAAAAACTCCATCTCAGCAGCTGGCAGAAATCCCCCCTTGCTTGGCCGAGTGGGGCAAGAAGGTCCCAGCTATGAGACCTACAGCCCTGACGGCTGCTCTTGTGCTTCCCCATGGGTGGATGGATGGGTTTTCCATCCTTCCTAGCCTGCTGTGAAGCAGAGGTCCTTCATGTCACCTCCTCCTCACACCAGGGGGGTATCATGGTGTGAGCATGATGGGGCACTGAGCGGGGTGTTCGTGATGGCTCCTTGTCCGAGTTGCAACATTGGGAGGAGAAACAGAAGGGAAAAAGCTTCTCCAGGAGACACAAAGTCCGGGGGAGGCAGGGTAAGTTGAGACGCACAAGGACATGGAGAGGAGACACTGCTCAGCCTCTAACCTGGGTGCTTTGCCCACGTGGAGAGGTGTCTCCGGGCCCCCGCGCCCAGGGCTGGCAGTGCTGGAGCAGGGCCAGAGGGTACCGCTGCGGAGGTGTTACACACTGAGGCTGGATGGTGTGAAAGGGCAGCAGGGACGGAATGAAAATTTTGGAGGGGCGGCTGGATTTTTTTCTGACCTTTCCCTGCGCTGGGAAGGATGTTTTGGGTGTGCGGCAGTTTGCCCGCAGTGATGCTCAGACAGCCGATGATCTCAGGCGCGGAGGTTTGTGTTGCCTTTTAAGGCTCAGCGAAGCGTGATGCGGTTCACACCCTCGCATCTCGACAGCACCGCAGACATCACGTCTTGATTTAATTTTAGGTGATAAACAGATTCGCTTAGAGCAGAAGGAGAGATGCAGGGGGGTGGGCGGTTGGAGGGAAGCAAAGCGTGTCAGGCTTTAAAAGGGGTGAGCATGGAGAGCCGGGGGCAGCTTCCCGTGCTAGAGGGCAGCTCGCGTGGCTCCACTGCACCCTCGGTGGGGCTCCCAGTGGTAAAAGCCACGGGCAGGTCTCCAGGACTTGAGGACACATGGTGGGTTTGCAGTAAGGAGGATGCATTTCCACGTGGTCCTGCCCAGCACACCTGAACTGGGGAGGACCTGTTCGTTGGGGCACCGTGCCGTGCTTGCTGATGCTGCTTGGATACCTGGGGCACAGCTAACCTGCAAGTCCTCAGGACCTTGCTACGGGCAATTCGGTTCTGCAACCACCGTGTCACCCTCGCAGCTGTAGCTCATCTACAAACTTCCTCTAGAGGTCAACGTTGAAATGCCAAAGCAGCTGCCAGCAGCTCCCTGCAGCTCCGCCTTGGGAAGGTCCAAGGTGATGCAGAGGCCAGCGTGGATGGCCTTAGTCCATCGCCTGTGCACGTGCATGCTCAGCTCATGCTGGTGACCCCCCAAAGACCCCTTCTTCTTGCAGATGGAGACTGTAAGACTTGCTTAGACTAGAATAGAGCTGTGTGAGTTTGTCCATGACAATGCTTGGAGAGGTTCTCTGTCAGGCCTGGCAGCAGTGTGTGTAGATGTGACCCCAGATGAGCATCTCATTGGGCTGGTGGGACTCCAGGACCACCAGCTGTGCCTAGAGCACTGCTCCGTGGCTGCAGCTGGGCTGCTTGCGCTTCCCATGGGCACATCTATAAGCCACCAGGCAGGAGGGTTGTGAAGAGCATGGTCTTCTGGCTGCCCTTCCACAGCTGCACAGTTGTGCATATCCTTAGTTTGCAGGAGAGTTGGGCATGAAGGTATTTTCCCTGGTGCATTAAAAATCCTTGCTGAAGGTGGTGGCCTCAGCCTGACTGGAGTCAGGATGCCTGTCTCATCCTCCCTGAGGAAAAGTGGGACTCCAGCCAGCTCAGCAAGGAGGCTGAGCCTTTCCTTAGGAAGCTGCCTGGACGCAGCGTCTCACCCCAGGGCTTGTTCACTGCCACCCAGATCTGGGGTGCAAAGAGGAGGCTCTGCCTAAAGGCTGCTGCGCTGCAAACCCCAGGTAGCTTGAGGCACATAGAGACTTTGGGATGTGCCTTTTGGAGGCCCTGAGCTGTCTTTGCACACCCCTGTGTGTGGAACTGGAGTATGCTGGGGAGTAAAATGCAGACTCCACCCCTAGCTCTGCTGGCTTCTCACCACGTGCAGCTTTGGCATCACTTCCCTGGGTCTCCCTGACGAGTCTGCGGTAAACCCTCATTGCCTTGGCTCTGTTCTGCCTCCTTTCTCTCTGGGCATCGTAGCCAGTGGCGTTGCCCCAGGACCTGCTCTTCATGTCTGTGCCACAGCTGCCACCTAACCAACCTCAAGGCATTTGGCAGTTTCAGATATTAAAGAAAGGTATTTCTAGCAGAGATGCTTGAGGACAGCTAGAAGGAACGAGCTTAGGGCAGGAATTAATTTCTTACAGCATCACTGCATCAGCCAGGAGTGCTGGAGACCGTCCTGATCCGTGCCATCACCCTGGCAAAGCCCCATCCATGGCTGCAGCTCTACTGGTGGGAGATGTTGGGAGCTCTCACATAAAATGCCCTTTTCCCCGCCTGAAAAATGTGATTTAATTACTGTGGCTAATGCAAGGAAGCCTGGGAGTGTGCAGGTGATAAGCAGGCAGGATATTGCCAGAGAGCGGGACGTGTGTCATTTGTCAAAAGACAAATGAAATTCTGGTAGTGTTGCTGGCTGGGAAGGAGCTGGAGATAAGACTGCAAGTCAGCGAGCAGAGATTGAACGCGTGATACTGTACCCTGTCCAGCTCTGGAGTCCTCAGCACAGCGGAGACAGGGAGCTGCTGGAGCGGGGCCAGAGGAGGCCACAGCAATGATGGGAGGGTGGAACCCCTCTGCTGGGAGGAGAGGGGAGAGAGCTGGAGGGGTTCAGCCTGGAGCAGAGAAGGCTCCAGGGAGACCTTAGTGCGGCCTTTGAGTGCTTCAAGGGGTCTGTCTAAAAGATGGGGAGGGGCTTTTGAACAGGGGCTGTTGTTACAGGACAAGGGGTGATGGGTTTGAACTACAAGAGGGAGATTCAGACTAGAGAGAAAGAAGAAATGTTTTATGCTGAGTGGTGAGACCCTGGCCCAGGTTGCCCAGAGAGGTGGGAGAAGCCCCATCCCTGGCACCATCCCAGGTCAGGTTGTTTGGGGCTCTGAGCAACCTGCTCTAGTTGTACATGTCCCTGCTCCCTGCAGGGGGTTGGACTGGATGAGCTTTGAAGGTCCCTTCAACCCAAACCACTCCGTGATACTGTGATTTTATGATCAATTCTATGAATTCTATGCTGGGAGCAACTGGCTCCCCAGAGTGTGGGTACAGCCCTTAGCAATTTGGCAAGGGCATGACAATTGCGTGGCGCAAGGTACTTCTCAGCTGAAAAGAAAATGTGTGACACCATGAATATATCATTTACGGGTATATATAAAGGTGTAGGTTGGCTTTGAACTTTTGGACGGGGCACTGGGCGCTGTTTGGATCATGGCATCAGGGCGTGTTACTGCTCATGTGAGCACAGGATCCTGCGTGGCAATGCGTGGCTTGAATTGGGCAAGAAAGAGCACTTGGGGCCCTGCTTGATGAGTGGGCAGATTCTGGAGTGGTTGGTGTTGATTTTGACTGTTGATGGTCTCCTCTGGGGCCACTCAGGAGGATCATACTGATGGCAGAAGTGGGCCTGGAATGGACGAGGCTATGGTTTGGAGAGGTGATGGTTGGATGCTGCATCCCTGCAAAGGGGCTCTGCTGACATGGACATTGGCCACAGTTGTGCGACACCAGTGCAATTCAAGGCAGAGCCTGGGCGGGTGCAGCTGACCATGCTGAGCACACTGTCTTCGCAGGATGAATGAGAAGAGCTCATAGCAAGGTGGAGATTAGAATAGCCCTGGGCAAGATGGACCAGCATTGGATCCTGTGCAGCATCTGGAGGAGCAGCTACAACTTGCAGAGGCAAGAGAAGAAGGAGGGTCTCTGGAAAAAATCACAAGCACAGGGGACGGCGAGCTGCTGAGTGGTCTGGGGCCAGAACCTGATCTCTATCCTTCATCTGCTGGGCTGGCAGTGGGAAAGCAAACGGTGCTTCGTGGTCATGGCATGCATGAGTTGGATTAAACATCAATTCCCAGGCTGAGAGCAATCTGCTAGTTGTCCTTGTGTATGTCACCTGGGGTGAGATGGCTCTCACCTTCCTTAGTCCTCTGGATTGAGGTATACAGCATAAGCCAGGCATCCAGGTCCTGTCCAGTGGCAGCTTCTCCATCACCATGGACCACAAGGAAAGCCAAATGCTTGGGTCCAAGCTGGCACCTCACAGCTGAGAAGAAGGACATTGAGGTGCTTGCGCGTGTCCAGAGAAGGGCAACAAAGCTGGTGAAGGATCTGGAGAGCAAGTCTTGTGAGGAGCAGCTGAAGGAACTGGAGTTGTTCAGCCTGGAGAAAAGGATGCTGAGGGGAGACCTTCTGGCTCTCTACAACTACCTGAAAGGAGGTTGTAGAGAGGTGGGGGTTGGTCTCTTCTCCCATATAACAAGTGACAGGATGAGAGGAAATGGCCTTAAGTTGTGCCAGGGAAGACCTAGGTTGGATATCAGGAAAAACTTCTTTACAGAGAAGGTTGTGAAGCCTTGGAACAGGCTGCCCAGGGAGGTGGTGGAGTCCCCATCCCTGGGAGTGTTTAACAGGCATGTGGATGTGGTGCTGAGGGACATGGTTTAGGAACCCTGGCAGTGCAGGGTGAATGGTTGGACTCAATGATCTTAAAGGTCTCTTCCAACCAGATGATTCTATAATACCACCTCAGGGCTAGCAAGGGGCCGGAGGAGCTGAGCAATTACCATGCAGAGGGGAGCAGCAGCTTTGAAAAACGAGCCCTAATCTTCCCAGGGTCCTTCCTCCCCACGTCACACCTACCGCGACAAGGATCGATTCACTCACCATCAGCCAAGTTGTTTGGAGATCTTGGAGACTAGAACAACAATCCCCAAATCCAGCCCTCGAGATGCTCTCAGGGCACAGAGTTGCTCTGCCAGGAGACCTCACTGTGTGTTGCATCTACTGACCCCACTGCAGATATGTTGTGTTGGATGTTTCTCGAGCATCATGTCCCAGCCACCACGGGGTGCTTGTCTTCATGGAGGCTTGCATCCCATGGCACTGGGTAGAGAAGAGCACCTGGTAGACCTGCACAAAGCCCTGCTGATGTCCGCCTTCCCATGGCTCCTCTCTGCCAGTGACCATCAGAGCAATCTCCTGCGAGCAGCTACTGCCAAAGGAGGCAGAAGTTATTATACAGCAGGGAAAGTGATGATGGGAGTTGTTTTGGCAGGAGAAATGCCCTGGTGGGGATGAGATTGTGGAGGTGAGTTCTGCCACCAAGTGCTGCAATTTCCAGTCACGTGGTGGGAGGAGCGGGTAGACAGCCTGGAACACTGTACCAATGCTGCTCTTTACTGAGCCTTTTTGCTTTGTTAGCAGAAGTTGTGACGTCTTCTGGTCTCGTTTCTGCTTGCTGAGATCGAGCAGGCTCTTATTAGCAGGAGCAGAGGTGCCTTTGGCACGTGAGCATGAAGGGAAAGGGCAGGACAGTGCCCCATCCTGGTGGTTATTTCTGCTGTGTGTCCCCTTCTCTCTCAAGCACTTCCTTGATGTCACAACTCCTGCAGATAGTCAGATTATAACACTTGCTGATGGGAAACTATCTGCTTTTGCAGAATCGTTACAGCTAAGGGTGGAGATGTGCCTTTCTGCAGCTTTTTGGTATTAAAAGGGATAATTCTGTCGCTTTGGGCTGCTTTCTGCCTTGCCGGCAATGCCCTGCAAACCCACGTGCTGCGGCGTTTGCTGGTCACGTCACCCGTCGCTCCTTGATGTCGTGCTTTCCTGGCAGCCCTGGAAAACTTTTTATCCAGCACTTCCCCTCAAAGGCTTTACAAATGCTGATGAGAAACGCATTCGATGCGGAGAAACCAAGTGGGGAGTCGGGAGCTGCTGAGGGTGAGAGTTCTGCCTGCCACAGCTCCCCGTGGGGGCTGTCCCAGTGACGGTGACAGCGTGGACGTCTGCTCGCAGCCCTCTGCTCAAAGGGCAGGGAAGGAACGCGCAGCAGAGCTGGCCCCCGCTCTCCTGACTCACCGGCTGGTGCCTGAGTCAAACTATCGCCCTCTTTTCAATGAACACGTTTCCTGGAAGGCTGGAAACGCCCTCCTGTCCTGCTTTGGCCCCTGACCGGTGGTTCTTGCCAGGGTATTTTCCTTCTGGCTCTTGTTTTCATTTCATCCCCTTTCACCTTGCCGTCCTCTTAAGTGAAGCACGAGTTAATGACCCGAAGGAGCAGGTGTCTGTCCCCCCATCACACCCGTCCCGACACGTCCCTGCTCCCTGCAGCTCCAAGAAAGCGCTTGGCGAACATGACCTCTCCGCTGCCTCTTTGACATTACACTTTCTTTAGCATTTGCAACCACGCATGGAGAGATTTTAACAGGTTTCATGAGCCACCATGCCTAGTGGTTGTGTTCCTGTTGATGCTCATGAGGTTGTGGACAAGCAAGCAGCAAAGACCACCATGTCCTCTGGTGTTGGTGGAGGGGAGGACATGCCAGGCTGTGGTGGGGAGGTGGGACATCCTTCGCTGCTACCAGCTGGAGGTGCAACCACCACCCAACTTGAAACTGTTGTAGGAGACTTGTAAAGGGTGTGCAGCAACCTATGGAGGAGCCTTAAGGTCCAGTGGGTGCTTTTGGGACCTGCTCTGCACCCCAATCCCTTCACAAAAACCAGCCAGTGGGAAGAGATGGGTTGTTACAGCCTCTCAGACTTCCTGAGTCTGGGAATTGAAACCACGTAAAGATGCAGTCACCGATAGCATCTCCTCATCTCCCAGTCTGGAAGCTGGCAGGTATGCCTGTAACCTGTCTTCCCAGGGCCAGCAACCCACCAAGCAACTTGGGATGCTGGAAAAAACCCCCTCTTGGTGTCTTGCCTCACTTGTGTGGATGGAGAAGGTCTCACCTATGCTGTATTTACATGGTGAACAGACATCAGCACGATCCTGGAGCTTTCTATCCATGTCAACAGCTGAAGACCAAGCTTGGAGACCACGTTACGTAGGAAAAGCCCAGCTAGCAGAGCTAAGCTGGGCTTGGACCATGGAGAAGAGTCAAACACCTTCATAGGAAGCTCAGTGTGGGCTTGGCCTTCACCCCAGCACTCAGATGCCGCCACCGACACCCCTTGGGCCACTTCTCCACCTGGCATCTCATTGTCTTTGACATTCCCTTTGCCATCAGGAGCCCGTGCAGGCAGGGCAGCTGGCACGCCAAACCCTACCCTAACACACCCTCAACGATGGAGAAATTCACCTTGGCATAAAACAACTCCAAAGGCTTTAAATCAGATGACCAGGGGTTTTTCGTGGAGGCACGTGGGAGGATTTCAAAACCAGCAGCTGGCAAGGCGTGATCGTGGTTTGCCTGGTGCGTGCGTGCACACACGCGCACGCAGGCACGCACCTCTCCGCAGGGCACCCTGTTTATTTTCCCATGGCATAAACATGGTTTAAGGCTAAAAAAAAAATGAGGGATGGAGGGCAGCCCTCTGGCAACTTATCCTGTATCTATGTTAAACCTTCCTTGCTGTCGAGGGCAGTTATCTTTTTCTTGATAACATCCTTTTCCAGGCTCAAAGCTGCTCCCACATTTTCCACCCCAAGTATCTCCTTCCTGGAGCACAAAAGCGCTCTCATTCCGTGCTCTCTCATATATCCCATTCTGGAACTATCTCCTTGGTGTTGCCCACCCCGTCGCTTCCCAGATTAAACCTCATCCCGAAAGCACAAGGGCCCGGAGTGAGATGTGCCCTTCCCTGGTGCTGAGGAAACCCAACTTCCTGCATTTCTATACCACCCACCTGCTCAAACACCCTGGAACTGGGCTTTCCTTTCGGCTTTCCATTATTATTATTTTTTTCTCCAGGGGCATCATGCTGATTGGTCATAGTTGGCTGCTGAGAGGTTTTTACTCCCTCTCTAGAATCCCAGGTTGGAAGAACCTCAAGGGTCATCTGGTCCAACCTTTCTTGGTAAAGCCCGGTCTAGACAAGCTGGCCCAGCCCCTGTCCAGCTGAATCTTAGCAGTGTCCAATGTTGAGGACTCCACCAATTCACTGGGGAGATTATTCCAATGGCTGATTGTCCTTGTTGTAAAAAATGTTCCTCTTGTGTCCAATCAAAATCTCCCCAGGAGTAGCTTGTCCCCATCACCCCTTCTCCTTTCCATGGGACTCCTTGTACAAAGGGAGTCTCCATCTTCTTTGTGGCCACCCTTTAAATCCTGGAACTTGGTGAGAAGGTCTCCCCTGAGCCTTCTTTTCTCCAGGCTGAACAAACCCAGTTCTCTCGGCTTTTTCTCACATGGCAGCTTCCCAGTCCTTGGATCATCTTTGTGGCCCATCTCTGGACCCTCTCCAGCCTGTCCACAGCTTTTTTGTACAGATATATCTTTTTTATATATGTATTTTTTACTCTCCTCAGTCTTTCAGTCCTCGTTGGAGGATTTTCACCTTTGTCACTCAAGACAGGGGAAACTGAGGCACGGGAAGGTGCTGTGACTGTGGCTTTAGCTGCTCTTCTCTGCAGATCCAGTGCTCTCTGCATCAAACCTCTCCGTGCCCGAGCATCCTGCAGCCTGTGCCCCATGTTGGTATGTTTTTGCATGTGTTGCTGGTCTGGACCTCACTGCAGGGCAACGTGGAGCTTCAAAATCAACCCGTGTGGGCAGGAGCAGAGAGATCTGGGTTGGAAATCTGGGAAAGCTCTGCTCAGCCCTGCAATAGGTTATCTGAGGGTAAGGTGGAGAGGCTGAGACAGACAGGGGTGAAAGGGGTTGGGGAGAAACGATGCTGCTTCGGGGATGGGGAAGGGGTGACGATAAATCCATGGAGAAAAGGAGGTGCTGCCGTGTTCCTGCGCAGCCCCAGCCCCGCTTTGGGCTCTCCTGGTGTGGCCAGCAGCCCTCGGCAGCTGACGGTTGGGCAGGGACGCGGCAGGGCTGGCGTAAAACAGCTACAGCCCTCCAGACAACCTGATTTATCCCCCTCCCTGCCTCCTCGGCAGTCAGCTCTGGAGCTTGTTTGTCCAACCTGACGCGGGGAGGACCTTTTGCAGGGCACACCGAGCTGAACTTGTTTACGGATTTATGTACCATTTTTTGGCCGGGCACAGCCCCGCTGGCACGTGGCCGCCGGCGGAGGCTCATGCTCGGCCGCCCAGGCGCGGCGTTGCCAGAGCATGTGCCGGCCCCGGGAAGCCGCACGGGCTGTGCATGCCCCGTTCACATGCACGCGGGGAGGAAACGCTGCCGAGTTCTGCTTTCCTGACCTCGCCGTCACCCAGCGCTGCCACCGTCCCTCCCAGCAGCTGCAACCTTCTCCAGAGACGTGTGGAAGGCGCATGGGCAGCTATTGCTGGTGCCGGGGAGCTGCTGGGCTTTCTGGCTATTTCTGGGAAACCTGGAGAGCAGCTGAACCTGGTAAACAACGGGGGTAATGTGCTGGGACGGGAAGTGTTTTTCTCCCAGGCACCCTGCCTCCTGCACCCAGATCTGGCCACAAGCCCCAATGGGGGAGGTTACTTCCCAGTTTGGTCTCTCCAGCAGCCGGGATGTTCCGGCTGCTTCTGCTGGGGGATAAACAGGAGGACGGGTGGCACTGCGCGTGTCTTGCTCGTGGGTTTGAAGGCAGGAACTGAGTGCCTAGCCCAGGGAGGTTGAATTATTCTGCCTCTAAAAGTACAGACAGGTGCTGCTGCGTTATCCAGCACAAGTGGAAAATAACGGCTCCTCCGTCAATAATATAAATTTATTTGGAGGAAACTTGTCCCTTCATCCCAGGCATGATCCAGACGAGCATCCCACCTCGATGCTGACTCCAGCACGCCCTGTGCAGAGATCGGAGTTTTTGACTTGTTTTTTAATCCCGCTCACTGATTTTCTTAGAAATCCTCCTTATTAGCAAGGGCTTTCTAACAGGAACGGCAGGATGCAGCTGAGGATGCGATTTGGTCTTGGGAAGCCCAACAATGCCCCTTTCACCCCTGGTACCGCAGGATGCTGCCGTGCTTTGTGCCAGCACCAGTGCTCCAGGAGCCAGGAGCAGATCTGTGCTTGTGAAACAACACTCCCTTTGCAAAAAATTTAAAATAATAAAGAAAAAGAAAAAGTTGTCCTTTTTTTCTTCTTTTCCTGACCTGGGTCTATTTCCCAGCTGGTCAAAGCTGAGGACAAGGCTTTGGGGTGGGAGGAGGGACTCCGAAGTGGCTTCGCCACTGACATCTCAGTGTTGTTGAACCGACCTGAGCAGGATGAGTCGAGACAAAAGAGGCACCTGCCAGCAGTGATTTTCCTGTTTATTTGTTTCTCCAAGGGTGATTTGCCAAAGGCAGGGAATGGATTTCCGCCTCCCACCAGCTGTGGAGAACATGTACACGGGGGAACGCAGTCAGCAGAGCCTTCGGTTCTCTTAAACATGAAATCACCTCTGGTTGCTGCCGTGCTTCCCCTCTCCTTTTTTGATATTCCTGATTTTGGAGTGCAGCTGAGCTGCTCAGAAACTCACCCAAGTCACACACATTGGCACCGTAAATAGAGCAATTTAATAAACCATTAAATGGTTTATGGCTCTTGCAACAGGCAGCAATTTGGGCAGCTTCTCGGTGGTGGTCAGGAGGGTGGGAAGAGGTCTTCTCTGGGTATGGCTTTACCAGTCTGAATTTTGGGAAGCCTATGGTTGCCTTTTCTGGCTCGGCTTTGGATGTCCTGCCATGTCGTGCTTGCAGCGGTGGGGTTGGGTGGCTAACGGCCTGGCTGCGAACAAGACAAGACACGGCAACGTGGGATGAGGCTGGCGTGTGCCAGCGCTGAGTCTTAGTCACCTCATTTCGACGATGACTGACTCTGTCTGAATGCAAAAGGACCAGATTTTTGAGTAGCATCTGAAGGCAGCAGCAGCACAGGCTGCCAGGGATCGAGGTGGTGGCGTGCGCTCCTGCACGTGTCTGAGGGAGTTGTCCTTGTCCAAGCGTGAGGGCTGGATTGGACCCTGTGTGAGATGGGTTTTCAGGGCTAGCCAGGAGCTGCTCAGCTCTGGAGTGAGCATCTGTGTTTAAGTCAGGACAGTGAGAGGACACGCAATGCAGCCGTGCTCAAAGCATGTCCTGCAGATACGGGGGACTGCAGCTGCTGTGACCCTCTGGCCACACTTGCCTTCCCCCCAAACCCATGCTGGTGGGATCCCCATTAGCCACATCTGCAGAAAGACCTGGCTTTTGCCTGGCTGTCAGGTTTGGGAAATGCTCTGGGCTCTGCCCTTGCAAACCTCTGTGGGTCTCAGCACCCCGATGAGTGCAGACTGTGGCTCCTGTTGGCTCAACGCACGGGTCGGGAGACCCAACCATCCATCTGACCCATGAGTTATCACAAGCATCTTCACCCAGCAGCGAGAAGTGTCCATTATTTAGGGGACTGGGACTATCCAAGCCTGGGTGGTAAGTGCACAACGTGAAGCAAAGGAAGGTGGTGCTTTGAGCCTGAGCTCGGCTCTCTCTTTATTGGGAAGTTGGCAGGAGGACCTGCCCGGGAGTCGAGTGGCCGTCAGATCTCTTGCTGACTCAGGCCACTCTCTAGCAGTTGTTTCAGTTCAGCCCGAGCAGCGGGTAAACAGCCTGGCTGGGAAATGTGAAACTCGATGACCTTGCTGTCACCACAGGCATCAGCCCAGGAAGGTGCAAGCGGAGAAGCACGGACCCACGCTACGGTGCAGAGGGGCACAAGGGCGCTGTGGGATAAACCCATAGGGTGAGCCCATGTTTCCCAGAGTTGTTTGTTTTTCAGGGGGTGAGAAGAAAAAAATTGAACCCTACTTGGGGCACAGAGTTTGTGCTGTGGTTCCCTGAGGAGTGGTTGCCAGAAATACCGAAGCAGACACAATAACAGGGGTTTCCCCCTTCTCCATTGTATTTGTTGGGGACAACTCCTGGTCAACAGACAGCATGTGCTTCCACCTGTGCCACCTCCTCATGGCTGTGTCTCAACAGCCGTTGTTTTGGGAGGAAACTGGGGCACTGCCGAGTGATATGAAGCACAGCATCGTCCCTCGTGATCCCTACCAAACTGCCAGGTACCCAAACGCCGATTCGCTACAGTACGTTAAACTCCAGGGCAGAAATCTAAACATTCAGCTGAATTTGGGTTTGGTTTTTTTTTTTCCCCAAGGAGCTGTTAACAGCTTGCCATTGCGGGTTGGAAAATTTAAATGCATTTGAGAAAATATATTGGCAGCAAACTCCCCATATTGTTTCAGCTTGCCCCAAAATTCCAGAGAAATTTCCTATTAATATTTTCCATGTCCGATTGGAAAATCTCAGGGAAAGAAGAAACAGATTTCATAGATACTTTTTGACAATTTTAGCCTTTTAAAATTTTTTTTCCCAGCCAAGTCTGCACAGCACAGAAAAGATTAAATGAAAAGCACAAATTCAAACCATCTGCTAGGAATTAGGTAAATGGACATCTTTGCCCTATAAGCAGAAAAATTTTGGGAAAACGCTGATAAGGAAATCTGGTTATTTGGCGTCTGCATTCCAGCAATCTGTGTGATCTGATTCCAGTGATTTGGCTCCAAAAATTGGTTAGGAGAGTTGTTAGGAGATCCGAAAGATTATCTGGGGGAGGCTGTGACTGTAGAGAGCTCCAGCAAAAGATATGGAAACAGACTGACTCCTGCAGCTGGAAAAAAAAGCTTTCTTGAGATGTCTGCTGTGTGAAGGGCAGAGCCTCAATCAGTCTTTATCTCTTGGTCATTTTTGCTCCTGGTGCAAATAATTCAGAAATCTTTGCCATCTCGTAATGGCTTTTCATTTGGTTGGTCCTTGGTCATTTTTCAGGGCAGTTGGGGACCTTACTGTGCTGAACTTCAACCTATTGACCATACGCTCGCTCTCTCTCAGTTGTCTTTTACAGACCTCCTAAAAGCAATCCCTGCAGGTCTCGGGTTTAAAAGAAGTGGGACACTTAGACCTCACCTCTTGATGCCGTTTGGTTTCCATCAGGTGAATGGAGAGGTGAACCCTTGGGGAGGCTGATCCAGGGAACAGCTCAACCTGAGAAGTTGTGCTGGTCCCAAAAATGGTTATTCTGGGCCAGAGTTGAGGTGCGTTGGGCAACTGTTGGGCAACCATCACTTGCCATTGCCTGTATCATCCCTAGCCCTGTGAGGAAGCAGGGACAAGTGGGTTGTCGATATGGCAGACATGCTCACAAGGGTGTGGGTGGAAGGATCCTTAGCACGTACGCGGTTTCGAAATGCATCTCCTCATCAAAGCTTTACTCTTCCTCCCTACGTGGGACTCTGGATTGAACAAGGAATTGCGTTTTGCGTCACCTCGTTCTGGAGCACACGCAGATGTGTGTTGGATGGCGTTGGACGTAGACAGCACTGAGGTCTCCCTCCGTGCTCACAGGCTAGAAACACCTCCAGGACACATCTCATCCTAGTTTGTAATCAACATCCACAGCGGGGCAAGTGCATTGCTCTGGGAGTGCCCATTTCTCACTGCGGATGGTAGAAGCGGTCAAAGGTGACCAGTTCTGTGTAGACACCCAAACTCCCATAAATCTTTCCCAAATACTACCACGGCTTTGCTTTGGATGGAGGCAGATACAGCAGGAGCTATGCAAGGCTGCAACACCTCCACCCTGTTCAGCATCCCCCAGGGAGCATTTCCATCTGAGCCTCCCTGGCAGTGCAGATCCTCCTGGGATGCTGCCTGGTAGGATGGGTGTTTTCTCACCCGTTGATCAAAAGCCCTTGTAAAATCCAAACTGATATTAGCGGGGGTTGACGGCAGGGATTAAAAAAGCCCCTTTTTCCTAGGCTATAATTAATCTGGTGCGTGCTGCTGCCTACAAGCACCTCCTCCTCGATCAGCAGGACTACAAACCACCCCGGTTTCTTCCCGAGAGCTTTGTATTGTAGCTTCTTGCCTTACTTTGAAGAGATTCCCCAGCATCTCCTGAGTATCTGGCTTCGTGACATCATTGCCTCCAACTCTTCAGAAGCCTCTTTGTCACTATGGCAATGCTGAGGCTGTCACTGGCCTGGGCAAGTTACATCATGAGATGAGTCAACCCTGGAAGGAAAGGCTACAGCCTTTGCCATTGTTTGGTTTAATAACCTGCAATGAGGAGATAACAATCCAGGCACTTAATGAGAAGTGGGTGTTAATAAGATGTTAGGAAATAGTTCAATAGCAAAGTCCATGGGATAATGACGGGCTGTGATTTCTGGAGAGTGACCATCTTTCACCTTAAATGGGTTGAAGAGACTCATTCATAGGGGGTTTCATATCCATCACTGAGGTCCTGCAGGCAGGAGACCTGGAGAGCTGCATCCCAAATGCACCCCTGGACAGGGAATTACACCCTTCATGAACACAACCAACTTAAATCATTGGGCACCTCCGTGGAAATAGCTCCTGTAACAATCTGTGCTTAGAGGACGGCTGGGATCTTAGCTCCTTCCCGCTGGATCTCTGACTTGCTGCATCACTTTGCAGCACACATTAGGTCTGGGTGAGGTGTAATCGCATGGCTGTTATTTCACAGAATCATAGAATCAGTCATAGTACGGTTTGGGTTGGAAGGGACCTTAAGATCATCTGGTTCCAATTCCCCTGCCATGGGCAAGGACACCTTCCACTAGGTCAGGTTGCTCCAAGCCCCGTCCAACTTGGCCTTGAGCGCTTCCAGGGATGGGGCAGCCACAGCTTCTCTGGGCAACACTTTCCAGAGTCTCACCACCCTCGCAGTGAGGAACTTCTTCCTTCTATCTAATCTAAATCTCCCCTCTTTCAGTTTGAAGCCATCACCGCTTGCCCTATCACTACATGCCCTTGTAGAAAGTTCCTCCCCAGCTTTCCTGCAGGCCTCCTTTGGAGATCTGGAGAAGACACTATGGTAACATATGCCAGGTTTATGCTGGCAGCAGCAGGATGGGAAATACCTGAGGTCTCTTCCAACCTAAACCATTCTATGACAGAGTAACCCCATGAACACGCTTTTCTTTCAAACCAGTAAGGTTTTTGTACCGGATCGGTGCCTTGTCATAGGTGATTGTGACATCTCGCCCAGGGATGAGGTAACCTAAAGCCGAGTTTAACATCCTGTGGATTTACACCCTAAATGAATCCCGAGACTTTCAGTGGGGAATTCCACACCCTGAAATCACAGGGCAAATAGGGAAATGTTTCTTTGGTGTAGCTGAAAGGACCTGGGGGTGGGAGGCACAACCCGGTGTCAGGCTTCTCGGAGTCACCAACGGTGCCAAAACCTGCATTTTGGGTCTCTGACTGATGTGCACCCGTCGAGCCTTTCTGTTGGGATCAAGCCTGAAATTTTGCAGCCAGATTTCATTTCGAGGAGAACCCGTATCAGATTACCGAGCCTGGAATGTCCCCAACTTCCTGCCATCTAATTACCCTCTAACCACTTTTAAAGACCCGTATTTGTCTCTGCAACTTATGGAGGCAGTTACCTTTATGATTTAGCCCGTTTATGGGGTGAATTATGTTTTGTACTAGTCTTGTAAGGTCAGAAACTTTCTCAGGAGGTTGCTCAATCCTCCTGGACCCATTTCTGAGCAGCCCTGCCAGCGTTGAGAAATGTCCCTGCTCCGATGGATGTGGCAGGTTCAGGACGTTATTTCCAAATTTATTTCTTCAAGAATTACAGAAAGTGGTTTTCAAAGATTGCAGATGAAACTCCTTTCCTGGGATTTTAACTAAGAACATTGGTCGGGGCGGGTCCTTTGGGGTCATCGGTCCTGGGAGGTTCCTTTGGGGTCATCAGTCCTGGCTACAGGAGACCCATCTTACACCTCCCCATCTCTCGCCTTGAGCTTTGCTGGGTCTCCCCAGGGACCCTCCACAGTCAGGAACACCCACCTCTCTCTGGGGACAATGGAGGGATTCTTGGGTGATTTTGCTTTTAATTTGGAGAATCGAGATGAAATCCAGGCTCTCATCCTTCCTTCTTCCCCGTATTTATCACGGACAATCCATGAGTTTGCAGCTCTCCCAATTCCTTTCCTATCTACCTTTAACTCACCAGATTACGCCCAAACGCCTCTAATTGGGGCACAAACATTGAACACTTTCAAGATTCAGCTGCACAGGGTGATGGCCCATCTTACCCAGGCCGTGCTTTTCCCAGGAAAGGTTGCACCAGATGATCCCTGAGGTCCCTTCCAACCTGGGAGACTATGATTCTATGAAAACTCAGAAGAAACTAGGTTTGAACCCTCGTCCTCCTGCTTGAAGGGCCCCTAAAGGAAAAGGAATTTAAAAATAATAAATTGCTTTTAGCAAGGTGCAGCACGACAGAGGGTTGGCTGCGGGCAGGATTTATTGTCCCTGAAAGAGTTTCTGTGTGTACCGAGTGTGACGGTGACAGCACGCAGGGGAGCTCCGAGCAGAGGGCTGAGCAAAAGCAGCTCCCCAGGTTTGAACTGGTTGAATGCAACTGAAAAAACACTTCAAGAAAAAATATAGTGAGCTCCTTTTTTGCCAGTGGACAGTGAAATTCTCTCTTTTTTTTTCTTTTTTTTTTTTACTGCCTGGCTAGTACCCATTGCTGCAAGGGGGTCATCTGCACAAGAGCTGATTTGTGGTGCTTGAGCGTTGGGAACAGTGACCCTGTGCAGCCCCTTCGTGGCTTTTCCTGCCTCTTGGCTGCTGGGAAAGGCAAGACCAGCTCCTGGCGCGGCGTTTGACTGGTGCTGGTACAGCAATGCCCTGCGCCTCGGCGGTGATTTCCCCCTCTCGGGCTCAGCACTTGCTTCTCAACGCTGGCGACTGAACCCCTTTGAGTCTTCCCCTTCTCTGCTTGCAGCTATTTCTAAGAAAAGCTGCACCCGACGGCACGCGTGCGGCAGCCCCGGCTGCTTGCCCTGCTGGTATGTCTGAGCTGGGTTATTGTTAGCAACGAGCTGAATTTCCAGCGATCGGGGAAGGAAGAGGTTTCGTGAGCACGGCAGGTCCAGTTACAGCACGCAATAGTCTCGAAAACGGGACGTCTTGTCCCCGGCCGGGGGAATGGGTGTTTGCACCGCTGGGTGACGGGAGGGACGGACAATGTGCCCTGCCTTGCCCTGGTCCTGCCCTGATCACCCCTCCCAGTTGCAAACCAGAGAGGTGTCAATCGAGAGCTCTCCTCTGATTTCAGGGTAGGGGACTGGGAGCCCTGTGCTGAGCAGCGTCCCTCTGTCCTTCTGTGCCTGCAGGGCTGGGTCCAGCTCGGGGCTCCTCAGCACAGCAGAGACAGGGAGCTGCTGGAGCGGGGCCAGAGGAGGCCACAGCAATGAGCCGAGGGTGGAACCCCTCTGCTGGGAGGAGAGGGCAGAGAGCTGGGGGGGTTCAGCCTGGAGCAGAGAAGGCTGCGGGGAGACCTTAGTGCAGCCTTTGAGTGCTTCCAGGGGTCTGTCCCAAAGCTGAGGAGGGGCTTCTGAACAGGGGCTGTGGGGGCAGGACAAGGAGTGATGGGTTCAACTGAAAGAGGGAGATTGAAACTGGAGAAAAGGGAGAGATTGTTGATGCTGAGGGTGGTGAGACCCTGGCCCAGGTTGCCCAGAGAGGTGGCAGAAGCCCCATCCCTGGCACCATCCCAGGTCAGGTTGTTTGGGGCTCTGAGCAACCTGCTCTAGTTCCACATGTCCCTGCTCCCTGCAGGGGGTTGGACTGGATGAGCTGTGAAGGTCCCTTCAACCCAAACCACTCTGCGATCCTGTAATTCGGTGATTCTGTAATTCGGTGATTCTGTAATTCTACGGTTCTATCACCGCAGGAAACCCTGCCTTGAAATAGTGTCACGAAGAAACAATTTTGCCCGATTTCTGTTCCTCTTCGGCCAGCAGTGGGGTTGATGCTGCATGTTTGGTGCTGTTGACGAGGAGAGGGACCGTGTGATCAGGGGCAAGGGGGGTGAAAGGCAAGAAATGAGGAAGGAAAAAACCATCTCGTTGAGAGCTGGAACTTGACCTGAGATCCAGAGCCACGAGGAGGTGGCGCAGGTGGAAGCACACGCTGTCCGTTGACCAGGAGTTGTCCCCACCGACTGCGACGGAGAAGGGCGAAACCCCTGTTCTTGTGTCTGCTCTGGTATTTCTGGCAACACCACTCCTCAGGGAACCGCAGCGCAAACCCTGTGCCCCAAGCAGGGTGCGTTTTTTTCTTCTCACTCCTGGAACACCAAACAGCGGAGAAGCAGCTCTTTCCCGTGGCACAAACACCCCGACGCGACGTGGGGGCTTTTTGCCATCGCTTGTCGCAGCAGCCGGGGCAGGGTGAGCGGGCGGGCTGCGGGGAGGGAGCGGGGATGTCCCCAGGATACAGGAACAATTCGCTCCTCGTTCGTTGATTCTTGTATTTGAAATACCTGTGAGGGGCGAGGGGGAGGGAAGGGACTGAAAGGACACAAAGGACCCTGAACTCCCGCTGCCTCTCCCAGCCCAAACATTAGTTATCAGCCTTGGCAAACCCCGCTTTTCTCTAAGCCTGACCCTCGGCTGCTTTTGCAAACTTTAAGTCCCTGCAAAGAAAGTGCCCTCAGCAGCGAAACGAGCATCCAGCGGGCGAGAGGAGGGGGCGACCACTGGGTTTCCCCCCCTGACCTTTCCGAAAGCCCCTGATTCCTCATTGCAGATGATTTTCTTGGCTTCTCCAACACCCCGCTGGTGTTTTTCGGAAGCGCAAAGTTTAGCATTTGGATTTTTTTTTTTTTTTTTCCCCAAAGAAGTCTATAAAAACCCTTTGGGCAGCCCAGAGGAATAATTTTCTCTGTTGCAAGAGGGTGTCGTTCGTGCGCTGACAAGAATTTGGGCAGCTGCTGCCCTGACTTTTGCAACCTGCCTCCCGGGGTAGGGAAAACTCTTTGTGCCCGTGTCCCAGGCTGGTAAACTGAGGCAGCGCTGGAAACCGCCGCGGGTCGAGGTGCCTCCCAGATGTGCACGTCCCCACATTTTACACACGTTTTAAGCCACATCTCCGAATTTTAACCATGCAGAGAGCTGCTGGGTGCGGGGTGGGGCGGCACCACTCAGATCCCCCCCACTGGGCATCGCGGAGGCTGTGCCCCGGCCCCTCCGTGCCACGTCCTAAGGAGACGGTCAGTGTTGCACCGATCGTAGGCATGAACGTGAGGTGTCCTTTCCTTCCAAGTTTCCTTTCGAGGGGGGGGGAAAATAAACCTAAAAAAAAAAGGAGAATGAATCACATCTGAGTCAGTCGGGGCTGGCTGGAGCCGTCGCTGCGTTGCCCGCGTTTTGGTGCTGGGGGAATGGTGCCAGGGGAGGCTGGCTGGTGGCCTCTCGGTACCGGTGGGTTCTTCCAAAGGGGATGGGGAATTTAGTCCGGGATTGAGATTTTTGGGCCGTATCCAGAGCCTAGTTTCACTGTTTGGGGTGGGTTGCTGGGTCGGGTTGGTGAGAAATGAAAGAATTGAAGGTTTTTGGCTTTGGTGTTTTGGAGAAGTTCATGGGCTGTAAAACCCTTGAGAGACGGGTGTCCCGTTCTCACATAAATGGGGTTTTTTTCCCCTTTTTTTGCCGGACTCTCCTCCTCTGCGCTGCCCTCCCCTCTCCTCCTCCCCTGGACCTGCCGCCTCCATCCCTCAGACGCTTGAGATCCCTTTTTTCCCCATCCACCACTAGGACCTTCAGCTTTCGAGCCCTGGCATGACCTTCATCCCTCTGTCCCTCTGCAGGTTCCTGTGACGGGGCAGGTAAGGCAGCGCCTCCAGGTGATTTATTCCCCCCTCCGCATCTTTCATCTCCCGGCAAAGCAGAGGATGCAGGACAGCATCGCTGGCCATCCTCTGATGCACCGGGGCATTTAGCCTCAAAAAATCGCTGAGCTCAGCACCCCGTGGGCAACTTCACTAGCTGATTTACCGGCCCCGGCTCTATTTATAGGGATTTGTGGTTTTGCACGGCATGACTCAAGGAGGGGGGGAAATAAACCTTCTCGGTGCACCTAGCGCTGGCTTATGAGTAAATAACTGGTGATGATGCTTCTTCCAGCTGACCTCGCGCGGAGCAGCTGGGCGCTCGTGCCTTTGAAAACCAGGCCATTTATTTAGGAGTCGAAGCTTTCTGCTCCAGTTATTCCGGAGTTTTAAAGCCAAGAATTACTAGGTGGATCTAATTTGAAGTGACTGTGAGTTTAATCCAGGCGGGGTTTCTCTTTCGGGCGCCTTTCGATAGTGCGGGGGTGGCGATGTCTGAAGCTGCTGGAGGATGGGGGATGCCCAGACTCCTCATCCCATAACATCACATGAATTTTCTTCCTTCTCCTGACTCGCTTTTTAGCCACAAACCGAATTTTCATTGCCCTCCATGGGAAAAGATCCAGGATTTGGGAAAAAAAAAAAAAAGCCCTCCAGCCCTTTCCCCAGGTGGATTTTGGGTGGTCCAGGGAGCACCGTGGCGTCTGACCCCCATCCCCACCTTCACCAGCCAGAGCACTCGCTGCTCTCCCCCATCTCCCTCCCCACACGCCAACTCTCTGGCTCTTTTCCAGCTCCCTCATAGTAGCTAATTTTTTAATTTTTTTTTTTTTTCCCTGTGAATATTTTTTTCCTGCGGAGGAGAGGGAAGGATTTGTGCTTTTTTTACTCCATCTATCTTGGCTCCATGTAAGGAGGTAGCCCAAAATAGGTGGTATTTATATATAACATTAGATTATATATTTTTATCATATATTATATAATAAAAATACTTTATATATGATTTTATTAATATATTATGTATTTTTATTATAACATTATGTATTTATACCTTATAAAAATACAAACCTTTGCTTCTAGAGGAGGAAAATGCCCTGTTTAATAAAAAAGTTGAACACTTTAACTATCCGAGCTGCTACTTACCAGGCTTTAAATTTTTGAGAAAAATTCGCTTTATTTAAACCCGATCAAAGCAGATGCTCCCACCTCTACACCTCTTCCCTATTTCCACCTTCATCACCAGTGTCCTGCCAAACGGACCCCCCCAGTGCCCGGTGCGACCCACCCCGTGGCTGTGGTGGGAGGGAGCACCGGCACATGTGGGGCTTCGGCATCCTCGAAGCGGTTCTTTGGGTGACCCCGGGGTGACGTCCCCAACCCCTCCGGCTTCGGGTGGGGTTAAGCGCTGGGCTGCTGTTCACAGGCTGATTTATGGGGGGAAGGTAACAGGAACCTGGCCAGGGGATTAGGAATAATAGGGAAAATAATAAAATAACAAAATCATAGAATAATGATAATAATGATAAAAACAGAAAAAATTTGAATAGAAATAATAAATAGAAAATAGTACCTATTAAATGAGAATTAATAATAAATAGAATAGAAAGAATAAATAATAAAAATCGTAAAAATAATAGAATCATAGAACAGAGTCATGTAGAATCACAGAGTGGTTTGGGTTGGAAGAGACCTTCGAGTTGTCTAGTCCAACCCCCTGCAGTGAGCAGGGACATCTGCAACTAGAAAATCATACATAATAATAAATAATAAATAGAATAAATACTAAATATATAAAATCAAGGAATAATTAAAACGCCGAAAATTATTTAAAATGACAAAAAATAAAATGGTACAAAGAATAAATTCATAGAATCGCGCCCAGTTGAGAGCGCAGCTTTCCCGGGGAGCATCCCCAGCGCTCCCCACCGCCCCCCCCCACCCCCGCGGAGCCGCTTGTGGCGGGGAGAGGCGCGGGGTTGCGGGATGGGGGCGCGGTACGAGCCAGCGCCGGGGCGTTCTGCGCGGCCGCGGAGCGGGGCGGTGGCGGCGGGGCGGAGGCGGAGCCGCAGCCAGAGCATCCCCGCCCGGTGGGGGGGGGCGGCCCGGCACAGCCCGGTGCGACGTGAGCGACGTGCCGGAGCGCAGCCCCCGGCCCTCCGCAGCCCCCCGGCCCCGCGGCCCGGGGAGAGCCGCGGCGAGGGGCCCGGGGCGGGGCGGGGGACCGGGGGCTGCGCTGGCAGAGCCCCCCGGGCCCCGTGCTTTGGGTGGTTCGCTTGGTTTATTTTATTTTATTGCGTTTTTTAAGTTTGTTTTATTTTTTATTTTCCTTGTAAACATTTTTCTTTTAAAAATTATTTATTTTCTTTTTTAATTTCTTTTCTTTTTTCTTTTTCTTTTTGTTTTACTTTTTTTAAAATTTCCTTTTTCTTTTTGTTATTTTTTATTATTCATATTATTTGGTATTATTCTTATTATTAATATTTATTTTATTATTTTATTTTATTTATTTTATATTTTATTTTATTTATTTTATATTTTATTTTATTTTATTTATTTTATATTTTATTTTATTTATTTTATTGTATTGTATTTATTTTTTTTTCCCAATTGAAACCACTTACACTCTCATATTTTATTTCCAATACATTCTGCTTAACTTCATTCCTTTTCCTTGGGAACCTCCTGCGTAACCCCCCCCCCGCCCAGCGCTGAAGGCACAGCGAGGCCGGTCCCTTGTGTCCCCCCCACCCCCAGCAGAACAAAGCCACCCCGGGCTCCGCGGCGCCTCCTTTGTCCCCGCTGCAGTGCGGGGGGCCGGCGGCAGGCGGCAGCGCGGCCCGAACCCCGCCGAGCCGCCCACACCCCCCGCTCTCCTCCCTCCTCCTCCTCCTCCTCCGCCGCCCCCCTCCACCCCGCCCCGCAGGGCGGGAGCCGCCGGCGCCGGCCGCCCGGGCTAGAAATAGGCGGCGGCGGCGGCGGGGCCGGCTCATCGCGGGCGGAGCGAGGGGCAGAGCAGCAGCACCGGCAGCAGCGTCGCTTCCCTGCGGCAGCCAGGAGCCGGCAGGGCCAGCCCTTCCCCGGCTGCCTCGCCTGGAGATTCTTCCTCCTTCGTATTCGATTTTTTTTTTTCCGAAATAGAAGGGAATCGAATTTTTTTTTTTTAATTATTTTTTATTATTACTATTTTATCTTTGCATCCAGCTCGATATCCAAACTAGCGGCAGGACTCGCCCTCCTCCCTTCCGAGCACGCCGCGGCGGTATTTGCGCCGTTCCTGCCGGCTTTGTGCCCTGAAGCCCCGTCCCTCCTCTTCCTCCTCCTCCTCCTCCTCCCCCTCTTCTGCCGTAAAGCCTTAACGAGACTCCGAGCAGCACCCGAGAGCGCCGCAGCCGCTTCCTCAAACCACCCCCCAAAGCGACGACTGCAACAAAACCCCCTTTTTTTTCTTACTATTACGTATTTTTTCCCCCCTCCTTCCTCTTTTTTTCCTTCTCCTCCCTCACCTCCCCCCCCAAACGCTTCAAGGTGGACGCGGAGCGCAAAAAGACCTTGCTTTTAAAAATGCCCATGGAGCTGACGCAAAGCCGCATCCAGAAGATTTGGCTTCCCAATGACAACCGCCCGGCGCTGCCCCGCCGCTGTGAGTACGGGCACCGCAGCATCCCCGCGGGCTGGGCTGGGCTGGGCTGGGGTGGGAAGCGAAGCAGCCCCCTCCCCTCCTGCGCGCCCCGGGGTGTGTGTGTGTGTGTGGGGGGGGGGCTCTTTGCAACGCCCTCCCTCCCCGCTTTCCCATAATATCCACGCAGCATCCTTCCCCCCACCCCCGCAACCCTCGCTGTCCTCCAGCATCATCCCCGGCGTCGGCATCCCATCCCGTGACTCGCTTCCAGCCCCGGCAGCGGGAGGAAGGTGCCGCCGTCACATGGGGCCGGCGGAGCGGAGGATGCGGAGAGGCGCGGGGACACGCGTGTCCCAATTTCCACCCGCCTCCAGCCCTGGGATTAAAGGGGAAGGGAGCAGACTTCGGCAGCCGGGGAGCAGCTCGCTGGGATTTCAGGGGCTCCGGCTCCTCGCTCTGAGGTTTATTACAATTTTTTTTTTTTTTTTTTTTTTTGAGAGGCTGGAAGCAGGATTGGGGCAGTGGATTTGGGGAAAAAAACCTCCACCCCGTGCCGTGCTTGGGATGAGCTAGGAGGCAGGTGGAGGGGAGGGCAAAAAAAATCACGCTGAAACTTCTGCAGTGGTTTCCCTTTTTTTCAAAGCTCGGGAAGTACCTTGAGGGTTTAAAACCAACCTCCACGCTTCAAAAAAAAAAAAAAAAACCAAAAACCAAACGCTTGGGTCATCCCGGTGTTACTATAAACCAATTCATGAATCATAACACCAAAGCTCAAGAAGCAGCTCTTTTAACTCGCTAAACTGACAACCTGCCCGTTGAGCAACTCCCCGGAGCTCCGAACCAGCGGGGCCGGGGGGATGCGCGGGGCCGGGGGGATGCGCGGAGCCGGACCGGGGGTGGTGGCACTTCGCAGCCTGCCAAGGGGTGCGAGCGGCTCGGCTTGGGTGTAGCACCCTTTCCGCTGCTTTTCCTCAGCAGGCGCTGTTAAAGCCGCTTTTGGGTATTGATTTCCCTTGGGCGGAAAGTTTCCCCTTAAAAAAGAAAATAATAACAATAAATTTAAAAAAATACCCTGCGGATTTGCCACGTGTTGTTGGCCGGTGGCGATGGGGCAGGCCCGCAGCAAGGGATGCCCGAGCCCTGTAGCTGAAGCTTGCGCATGCCAGGGAAGCTGCTGAGGAACATCTGGCTTGCCACCCACATCTGGGTTTTGCTTGCAGCGGGGGAAAATTCCGCCGGGCTTAATGCTTCGCAGATGTATGGGCTCGCTTTGGTTTTTCTCGAGGACCGGCACTTTTGAAAGAAATCTCTCCTGGACGCGGAGCCTCCCCGCGATTTTTGCCGCTTTATTCAAACTGATTTCTCAGAGGACAAAACTGACATCACTGGATATATGAAGGCACTGAGGGGCTCGTTGATACCGTAATGTGGCTTCTAATTATTTTTTCTCGGGGTGGGAGCAAGCCGCTGGCTGCGCTCTATGGGAAGAGCGTTATCGGGTTTTTAGGTTACTAGATATTGGGCTTTTTTAGGTGATTTTTTTTTTAAAGCCAAGGTGGCTATTTTAAACTCGTGGTGCTATTAATTCCTCGGCACAAAGCCGGGTGGGGATGGAGGTGTGACAGCGGCGTGAGGCTGCTGTGGTCCCCGGGGGGGTGAGAAGAGGGAGCGGGAGCATCCCTGGGAGCATCCTTGGGACATCCCGCCTTTGCGAAATAATTTGTCCGATTGTCGGCTTCCTCATCAAGCGGGAGGCTGGAAAGGATGCGGGGGGATGCCTTCAGCTGGCCTTTTGACGGCGATCCATTCAATTGCTGTCAAGCTGCACGTCTCTCACGTAGGGGCTGGGAAAGTCAAGGCGTCGCAGGCGGCTGGATGGGCAGAGCCAGGCGAGGGGAGGGGGCTCGGCTTCGGGATGCTCCGGGAAGAAGCGGGGCTCCTGCTGCCTTCCTCCCGTCCTTCGGGCTCGGCATGTGGAAATCCGCCGGCGCTGCGCGTGAAAAGCCACAGCCCGGCGCGATGCGTGGCGCAGAACCAGAACCGCCTGCTCGCTGCCTCCGCCAAGGTGTCGGGGAATCGCAGCGGGAAGAAGCTGGAGCAGGGTGTAAGAGTAACGCATGGGGTGGGCTTGCAGCAGGCACGGGGAGCGCTGCTTCTGAGGAGGCAGTAAAAAAGGCTGAAACGGGGAGCTGGCTATTTTATCTAACCTTTTATAGAAGCAAATTTCCTTCCGCTTTTATTTTTTTTGCACCGGTGAAGCACAGAGCGCACCGACACCAGCTTTTCTAGCAGATGGAAGTGACAAGCTCCTTCTCAATATCCCATTGAGCCTTTCAAAAGTCACCCCTGACCTTGGCTTACCTGGAGAGATACGGGGTGATGAATATGCTCCGAAATCCCTGATAGTTTCCCAGCCGTGCTGAAAAACCGTGAATTGGGGCTTTGTGAAGCACTGGGAGACAGACGCTGGTGTCTGTTACATCCCTGGTGTAAAGTTTCCCAGAGGCTTTTGTGATTTAGCCGGGCTTGGGCTCAGGTTCCTGATAAAAAGTTGGGGGGGGGGGTTTGGGAAGTGCTTCCCAGGTCTGTAAACAGACGCTTTTTCATGGTTTAGGGACAGCCTGGATCTTCCCTTTGGCAGCAAATGGAATCTGGGAGGATTCCTCAGCTACAGGTGTTTAACTCCTGCAGTGCGCGCGCCCACGCGGCGCCAGCTCGGGGATGGTGTCCACTGTCTGGAGCCAAGGGGACACAAACAGTACCTGGCATTGTCCCCTGTCCCCTCAGAGTGCTCTTTAATGGCCCCAAATCCTGGCTCCGCTCTCTGAGATCCTTTGTCTGCTGGCAGGTAGGAAAGGAGGAACTTCTTTATTCAGGATTTATTCCTTCTCCTTGATTTAATAGGTGGTTGGGTTTTGTGCAACAAGAAGACTTGCCCCCATAGATTAGTTGAGGTTGTGAGACTGTTAGAAAGGAAAAAAAACCTATTTTTTGTGGTACCCCAGCAGGAGAAAGCAGCGCTTGCTGCTAAAATCAGTGGGAGCTGGCCTCGGGCTTTTGAAATGCGGCTCTGGGAATGAAGGTCACACAAAGGGAGGGAGTGAGGGCAGCCCCAGCCTGAGGAATGTGGAATATTTAGGAGGAAAGAAAGAAATCTCTTTTAGATAGTTTTCTCCTCTCTTGCAGCAGGTGATGGATGGCTCTTCTCTGGCCTTCTGGGTACCAGCACCACAACTCTTCCTTGTGGCCTAAATTGGCTTTTTTTTAGTTGTTGGATTTTTTTTTACTAGTAGGGGAAGGAAATCTCGTGTGCTTTGGCTGCTTTCCGGCTGCCTCTCAGTTTGTTTGCCCTTCGCTGAGAAAAGTCCACCCCATCTCCATCCCTGGGGAGCCCCTCGCATCCCCACGTCTGATCCCACCTGCAGGCAGCTGGGTCGGGCAGGCAGGCAGAGCTCTCCGCCCAGACCAGTCATTAAGCTGCTGCATTTTTACAGCTCTGCCACCAGCCACTCACTCCCTACATTCCTTTCCCGTGAGGTCTCTGGCCTCCTTGGGTGGATTGAAGGGTGGGTGAGAAATCCCCCGGAGGGTCTCGCCTATTGGGGCTCTTGGTGTGTCGGGCATGAAAGGCGGGCTGGCTAATCCAAATTCCATTAGGCATCGTTAAGATCTTCCTTTCCCGTATTAAAAACGCCTGGCTTTGTGCCTTGGCCTTTCATGTGTGCAGCACCATGTGAGAAGCAATTCTGCAAGTGGAGAGGAGCAGGGCTGAGCCATGGGAGAGGGATGATGCCGCAGGAGAGGGATGCTGCCGTGCTACACGATCGCTGGAGCTTTTGGTCCAAATAGTCCAGACGCATCCTGTGGTGCTGGGACCGGGCTGTGGAGAGCAAAACAAAAATTCCCAGTCCTGCAGCCTTGGCAATTTCCTTCAAACTGAACCAGGAATTTACTTTCCAAAGGATTTATGGGGGGAGCAGCAATTCACCTGGGCAGCCTGGCAGGTGATTTGTCTGCGCTTTGGAGAAGAGTTTCTCTTCACCTGCCAGGTCATCACTGAGTGATGCCTCTGGATTTATTTCCAGCTGTTTTAACATGGACTCTCTTTGTAACAACAACAAACCCAGCTTAAAACCGGCTTATGAGGAATAAGTCACTCCTATACCTGCTTTTAAATGCTGGTGGTTCTGTAGTCCCGGTGTCCCACTTGTCTTCAGAAAAAAAACCAGTTGGTTGCATGTGCATGTGTATCAGCTGAAGAGCCAGCAGAAGTTTTTGGAAGGTGCTCTCTGTGGGTGAAGATGTCGCTGCAGACCTGGTGTTGCAGCACAGCAGCCGCATCTGAAGGGTGCTGCCGAATGGACTGGGCCAAAGCCCTTGGCTGTTCTCCAGCTTTTCACAGAATTGGCCAAACTGCGGAAATAGGAGGTTGTGTCTACCTTGTTTTTATTTTTTGCAAATGGGGAAACTGAGGCACAGAGGTGCTGCAGAGAGCCTGGGGCAGCTGCTGGTTCCTCTCCCACTTTGCAGTCATCGGGATATTCTCCTTGCCGTGGCTTCTGTACCCCCAGCTTGGGTGGCACCGGGGTCAATTTGGGTCAGCATGGCTTAGCTGGAGCAGTTGCGTCTTCACCGGTGGGCAGCCATGGAGCTGTCCACCATACCCCCTGCACTGACATGCTCATTCAGCAGATCCCATGGCAAAAACGAGTCAGTGGATTCGCCTGCTCAAGGGTTTGGTTGTCCAGGCTCATGAGAGCGATGCACAGGAGGTACTGCAGAGATGATGGTGCACGGGGAGCAGAAGCTTTGGGTCTCTTCTAGCAGCTGAAGGTCTTTGGGAAAGGCTGGGTCAAGAGCAACCTTGTAGGGTTGATACAAGCTGATCTGGAGGATTAACGGTTGCTCGTGTTGTTCTTTCTTCTCATTCTCGTAGCTTGTGGGCCACAGCTTGCCAACTCCCCCACTGTGATAGTGATGGTTGGCCTCCCAGCCCGTGGGAAGACCTACATCTCCAAGAAGCTGACTCGCTACCTCAACTGGATTGGTGTCCCGACAAAAGGTGAGGCTTTCACTGACTGCCTGGGGGAAGCAGGAGTCTGGTCCTTGGGAGTTGCTCTAGCAGCTCAGTGCCACGTGGGGTGAGGTAGTGGGGCAATCTTTCCAAGATCTCATGGGCCGCATATCCATGTCCTCACATTGCTTTTGCTGCAGCCCAGGTTCTTCTTTTTTGAAGACCAAGGGATGTCCTTGAGCCTTTTGCTCTAAGGATGTCACTTCTTGGCCCATTGCTAGAAAGCTTTATCTGCAGAAACTGCACGGCTGAGTTGAGCTCTGCTGACGTCTGCTCCTGGTTTTGATGGTCTTTGCCTTTCTCACGCAGTTTTCAATGTGGGAGAGTATCGCCGTGAGGCGGTGAAGCATTACAGCTCCTATGACTTCTTCCGCCCCGACAATGAGGAGGCCATGAAAGTCAGGAGGTAAGTGTGGGCACTGCGTTCATGCTTGCACTTGGGTCCTAAATGGGTGGTGAAGCCCGTGGCTGGCAGCATGGCTACCCAGCTTGTTTTGGGGGGGCGATGAACAGAAAAGCTGGACTCTAGCTTGAGTTTTCCCTGCCTGTCCAAGGAGGGCCTGACTTGGGTGTCAAGAGTGAAAACTGAAGCTGTAATGGCTTGATAGCTTCAGGGTCACCGAGGCATCCTCCATCAGTGGTACCCTAAATTCCCCTTCAGGATCAGCGATATAGGGTATGAGGTCTGCCATGAGGTTTGGCCTTTGCTTCTTCATCCATCATTGCCTCTGCCGTGAAGACCAGCCCATGGCTTGGCATGCTTGGCTCTTATATTTTTGGCAGACTGAGAGTGTCTTCCCTAAATGTCCCTGGGAGAGGGGGGAGGTGGTGAGGAGAAGCTTCAAAGCCTGCTGTCCTTTGTGGAGGTTTGTGCACTGGCTGCCGCAAGCATCTCTGAGGACTTCAGGACCATGTGTCTCTTGTCTTTTTGCAGGCAATGTGCCCTGGCTGCCTTGAGGGATGTCAAGCTGTACCTGACAGAGGAGGCTGGCCAGATTGCGGTAAGTTCAGAGATGTTCTTAGGGGGTTGGGCAGCAGTCCTGCTACCGAAGGTGTTGTGCCCAGTGTAATTCATTCTGCAGTTCCTTCTCTGAGGAAGGGCTCAGTGGGACACCTGCACTCTTGATGCTAATAAAAATTTTTGCTTCTTAAGGTTTTTGATGCCACCAATACCACACGGGAGAGGAGAGGGATGATCCTAAACTTTGCCAAAGAAAATGGGTTCAAGGTTGGTACCATTGGGCTGCTGCCCGTGTTGCCCAGTCCACGTTAGTGCGCTGTTGGCATATCTTCTTCGCTAACGTGTTGTCCTCTTAACGCTCCTGCGTAAGGGAGATTTCACTGCTGGGTGTGACTAAAAACGTGAAACTTCTCCCTCATTCTCAGTACCAAGCCCTGCAGAAGGGAAGGATGGGAGAGGGCAGAAGGAGAGCTCTCTGGTCAATCAGGGAGGTGGTTGGATTTGATCAAGGAGCTGGTCAAATGTTGCAAACCTTATTGCTGGCCTTCAGTTGAGCTTTGCTTTGCAGGTGTTCTTCATTGAATCTGTCTGCAATGATCCCACGGTAGTTGCCACCAACGTTATGGTAAGCGTGGAAGTGTCTTGCTTTTGTTTTCCCTCATCTAGGGTTTCCCACCCACACCCAGCCGGTTTCTTATCTGAACGTCTTGCCAGGGTTGGTTGAGGATTAGGAGGTTTTTAGCTTTTTATGATCTGGTTGTCCTGGGATGAGAAGGAGCTTTTGTCTCTCAGCACCCAGGGCCGCCTGGAAGTAATGAAAATAAAAGTTGTTGTAGCCTTTTCCCAGTTCCCTTCCATGCTCTCTGCATTTCTGTTGACATCTGACTCGATAACAAGGAGAGAGATGTATTCAGGATGCTTTTGTGAACCTCCCCCTCACTCCCCAAGCAGAGTCTCACTTTTTGGAAGTGGTGGATGTGGTTAGGGATTTAAATCCCATCGGAGAGCAATCAGACTTGGTGTCTTCAGCCACATGCAGCTTCCCAAAATCTATTGGGGTCTGTTTTGAGAAGAGCAGCTCAGCTTAGAGGGTTCTTGCCACTAGTTGAAGTCTTGGCTGGGAGAGCAGCATAAGATATTGTTCCTGGCTCCTTTGGGAGCTGCTGGATCTTTGAGTTCCCACCAGCAGAAGAACTCCTTTGCCTGTTAGGCACGTAGACATTAATTGGTCTACCTAGGCATGATTAACTTGGATCAAAGTGTCCTTTCCTTCACTGGGCTCGGCTCCAGCCTTACCCCCAGTTGTACATCCGGACTTTGCGAGCTGTTTTATGGTGCCCGGGAATGCATCCCAGGATACGCAAAGCCTATGAGAAGGGTTTTGTTCTGCCCCTGGGTTGGGCTTCACAAAGTGTGCTGAAGTGGGTGGCTTTTACTCCTGCAGGGAGCTAATGTCCCATGGCCAGTGACCAGCTTTGTGGGAGGTTGCACTCAGCCTTTTCCATGATGCTAATAAAACACTCAGTTGCTCCATCCTTTTTTTTCTTCTTTTTTTTTTTTTTCCCCCAACACCCTGAAGCTAGATTTTTTTTGAGGATTTAATCCCTTTCTTTGGAAACGAATGCTTGAAGAGCAACAAAATGAACTACAAGCTGAGCGAAGATTTTTGCTCCACAGGGTGCTGCGGATTAATGGTGCCCTTAGAGCTGGCATCAGTGTAGAAAATCCTCTGCGGGCCTGGGGTGCTGCCACACGTGTCGCTCGGTTGTGTTAGCCTATTGGTTTCAGGATTGCTGGTGAAGTTACTAATGCGTAATGCTGCTGCTCAAACCCAAATCTTCAGAAAAAATAGCTTGTTATAGAGTTGTTCAGGCAGAACTTAGTCCAGGAGGGCTCTGGTTATTCGCTTTGCCCATTTCTAGCATCTTTCAGCCCAGTAGTTTGTAGCAAATAACGCACAGAAAGGGGTTGAATGTTGTTATTCTGCTCCGTCAGGTGGTGGACAACCAGGTTGACCTCTAACTCTTGAGAGCTTTATTCACTCAAAAGGCCAGGACAAGCATCTTGCCTAAGCTTGTGAGCTTTCCATCCTCACCTTGAATTGTTTAAACCTGATGCTTTTCTTTAGCCGTAAAAAAAGCTCAGTTTTCTCTCTGTGTTGGGTGGTGAGGTGCAGCCCCAACTCTTGGGAGAACGGGAGCGACCTGATGCATCTAGACTGGTCATGCAACAGTTTATATCAGATTTTCTCACCTTGTGCTTGGTTTTGGGTCTAGTTTGCTTCTTTTCTATCTTCTCATGAGTGACGACTGTGAAGTGGCTCAGCCAATAGTAGGTTCTTAGCAGGACTTTGAAATTTGAGATGAGGGTGGTCTGGCTTGGAAAGCTTCCTAACCTCTCCTTGGGGTGTGTTTTTTCTCCTGTCACAGGAAGTAAAACTGTCCAGCCCCGATTACCGGGACTGTAATTCGACCGATGCCATGGAGGACTTCATGAAGAGGATCAATTGTTACCAGGCCAGCTACCAGCCGCTTGACCCTGATGATTATGACCGGTAAGAGATGTCGCTGACTTCTGAACTGGCTTGAATGCCTTTCTTCTCCCAGGAGAGGAGTGGTGGATGGAGCTGTATTTCACCTTGTCTTCAAATACCTGACCGTGCTGGAATAATGTATGGCCAAGCCTCATCGTGAACTTGGCTTCTTCCTTGAAAATGCTGGTTTTCCCCAGGGAGCTGGGCACTGAGACCTTCCCAGGCTCTCCTGGGCTCAGATAGGTTAATTCTGCAGGTCTAAATACAAAGGCTTTGGAAAAGCAGTTCGGTTTGAGTGTTTCTGAGATGATTTTGTCACTTAAGGGACTGCTTGAACAGGCGGAAACCACAAGGTTGAGCAAGGCCTGTGGTTTCCGCCTGGTTGTGTGCCCTGGGAAGACCTTTGCTGTCCTGCACAACCATGCAGGCACCTCCCAGCCTTTCCACCGCTCACAGACACGTCTGTGTGCCCTGTGCTGATTATCCCTGTCCTGCTGAGCCCTGTCCTGAGGAGGAACGTGCTCCCTGCTAGTCTTGCTTAATCCTCTTTACTGCTGCAAGGAGGAATGGTGATTACACTGGTGTTACTTAGCTCTCCATGAGTCGCCGCTACCTGTTGGCTTCCTGTTGAAAATAGCCCTCAGGAAATCCTTTTAGCCGGGTGATTATGTTGACTGAGATACCTCACAAGGCTGTTCTTCACGGATGGTGTTTCTTTCTGCTTCTTTCTCCTCTGGCAACGCCCTCATCCTTGCTGTGCTTTTTCTAGGGAGCTTTCTCTCATCAAAGTCATCGACGTTGGCCGGCGGTTCCTGGTCAATAGGGTTCAGGATCACATTCAGAGCAGGATCGTTTACTACCTGATGAACATCCATGTCCAGCCCCGTACCATTTATCTCTGTCGGCACGGCGAGAGTGAGTTCAACCTCAAGGGGAAGATCGGAGGTGATTCGGGCCTCTCCAATAGGGGCAAAAAGGTGAGAGAGAAGGGAATATTCCCCTATGGCTTCTAGGAGTGATCTGGCTGTAGTAGATGCCATGCATTGGGTATAAGTTTATATTTGATGACAGCTGGGGAGCTCAGAGGATCCATCAGTAGGTCTGGTTAAATTTGGGTTCGGGCACAGCCTCAAAACAAGGCTTTGCAGCCATTGACGTTGGAGGTAGGCTTCCATGTAGTTAGGGCTTAACGGAGGTTATCTGCAGGAATCTCTAGGAGAGAAGGATATGAGTATCTTCATGGAATTGGTTCAGACCTTGCACAGGCAGAGTGGGACGCAGATCTGTCACCCTTCGGTAGGGATAACCAACTCCGAGGGTGCTTTCACGTTGCTCGCTACTCGATTCCTCAAAGACACAGTCACACGCACTTCTTCAGGGAGGGTTAATGGCTGTTTCGGCTTGCCAGGCTGTTTTGAAGTCCAAATGGAGTTGTTTGAGGTGTGACTTATTATCAGAGACTATAGGATACATTGATTTATGTCTCTGACAAATAAGCAGAACTGTGGTTAAGGGTGGCCAGGGACCTTCCATAGCACCGTGGGAGAGCGCAGGTTTCTTGGATGCTGATGTTGTTCCTTTATGATATTACGTTGCCACTTCTCTGCTGTTCTGCTGCTGTTGTCTTTGTCCTCAAAACCCTCATAGCTTTAGGGGATCAATGCATGTGAAAGCTACTCTTCGCCTCAGAGCGGAAGGTTAATATGTCTTACTATGGAAGGCAAAAGAGGTCCTGGAGAAGGCAACTGTTACTGGGAAGAAGTCTTGTTGGGAAGCTGTGGATCAGGAATCAACCTAATTTTTAATGTCCTACAGTTTGCACTGGCGCTGAACAAGTTTGTTGAGGAGCAGAACATGAAGGATCTCAAAGTCTGGACCAGCCAACTAAAGAGGACAATCCAAACAGCAGAAGCTCTCCAGCTGCCTTACGAGCAGTGGAAGGCGCTCAATGAAATCGATGCTGTAAGTATCTTTGACTGCCGTAGGAACAGCTGGATCATGCTGGTTGCTGCTTGGCAGAGAGGGGGATAGCACCGGCCTTTTCACTTCTGCCTAAACCCCACTTTCTGTGGGGAGACTTTCCTTCTGTAGGGAAGGGTAGTACTTCAGCTGCAGTAGTCCACAGCTTGGCTTCTGATCTTAGCTCTTCCGCATGCAGATGCTTCAAGGTGTAGGCTTGAATGAGCAGATTAAAATGATTTTGGCTTGGAACTGCTCTGTAGCAGGGTTATAGACCATTGCTTTGGAGAAGGTTTTGCATGCTGGGTGTGCTGATGCTTTTTAACCATAGCCAGTAAACTTGTGGATGTCCTGTTCTGGCAGGGTGTGTGTGAAGAAATGACGTATGAAGAAATCAGGGAGCAGCATCCAGAGGAATTTGTTTTGCGTGATCAGGATAAATATTACTACCGCTATCCTTCTGGGGAGGTAGGTTTGCAAGGAGACCTTCACAGATGTGACTCTTAGTGTAAACTTGACCTTCTTGTCTTAATGTTGTCCTCTACACTTGGAGCAGAGGAGAAACAAGCGCTCCAAGAAACGAGGATCAAGCAGGATCAGGGCTCCCCTTTACCTTTTGCATTGAGCTCTTGTGAAATCGTGGTACTTGAAGAAATGTACCATGATTCGTGGTTCTTATCAAGAAACGTATCACTTAATAACAGTCCCGCTGACCTGATTGCAAACAAGTAGAATGGGAGCTGTGGAGGCTTCTAATCCAACCTCTTCTATTACATGCACTCAAAGTGTTGTGCTGCCCCAATTTCATTTTCATTTCTAAAGTAACTTCTGCTTCTTGGGTTGATGTTGATATCTCTGTTCCTGGCATGGGGAACATGATCCGCTTTTGGGGTATGACACACTGAGGTGGGAATTGACATCAGTTCTAGATTTTAATTTAATTAGAGGCACGAAATCAATAGATGGACATAGCAATGACCTTGTTTCTTGTGAGGTCCTTGTTTCCTGGATTCTATGCCATCTTCCTTCCCTTCCCTTGTTTCAGTCCTACCAAGATCTGGTGCAGCGCCTAGAGCCAGTCATTATGGAGCTGGAAAGGCAAGAGAATGTCCTTGTGATCTGTCACCAGGCCGTCATGCGCTGTCTCCTGGCATACTTCCTTGACAAGAGTGCAGGTGAGCTCCCTGTCCCTGGGAAGAGGATTGATCCTGCTGGAGGAGGGATGATAGACAAAGCTCTGAGGAGATGAGATGCGTTCAGCCCTGGAGCATGCATGTCTTTGGTGTGGGCTGGCCTTAGTTGTTGAAGGCGTTGTCTGAGCCCACTTTTGGAGAGGGCATGGGATAACCCTCCTGCTTTGCTTTCTCTGCAGATGAAATGCCCTACCTGAAATGTCCCCTTCACACAGTGTTGAAGCTGACCCCGGTAGCCTATGGTAAGTGGGGCCTTTCTACTAAACATGCCAAAGGGTTCGACTTTTACCTCCTCCTGAATCCAAGCTGCCTCTGGGGGGAGAGCAGGGGTCTGGCATGGAGCACATTGTTGTGTCCTGTGCCTGTTGGGTTTGCTGATGGTCTCTCTGTCTCCTTGTGCTCCCTTCTGCAGGCTGCCGCGTGGAGTCCATCTCGCTGAACATCGAAGCTGTGAACACCCACAGGGAGCGGCCAGAGGTGGGTGTTGCTTTTCCTCAGAGCCATCCCTTGGTATCTCCCTCCTTTCCCCTGTGGTCAGCCGGCAGCGAGGACACCCGGGGTGGGCATGGGGAGATTGCTCAGCTGAATGCCTGGAAGTGCTGCTGGAGGGCTGGAGCATCAGATGGGTTCTTGCTCTGCAAAGATGTGGCTGGTTGAGGGTTTTCTAAGGGAAAAGGACTGTTGCATGTGCCTGCTTCCCAGTGTGTTTGCCCAGGCTAAAGCTGGCCCAGGGAAGGCTGCTCCCTGGTCTTTGACTGCTACCTGTACAGTCATCCACTTGCCCTAGTGGGGATTGTAGCCATGGATGGAGAAGATGACTTCTCCCAGGTCTCCGAGCTAGTTGGCAAAGCCTGGGCTCAATGTCATGCCAAGCACCTCCTGCCTTTATGGGTTTTTTCCTGGCATGCCCATGTCTCCATGGGGCTACCAGAGTGCTGTTCTATAGGGTGTGTGGTGGGGGGTGGTGCTGGACTGGGAATGCTGTGGCGACCCCTCGTGTGGAGGAGAAATCCTGGAAGGTCAGGTCCATCTGCCATGTGCTCCACCGGGAGCTCAGAGGCCAAAGCAGGGGGATGCCAGCTCAGTGTCAGGGCTGGGCAGCCACCCAAGGGGGACTTCAGGGACCCTGGCAGTACTCATGTCCCAGCCACTGGGATCTTTCCACCTTGCGCTTAGTGGTGATGGAGCCCAACTGAATGTTGGACAGTTGGAGCCATCCCCTTTTGGCCAACATCTCTTTTACTTCGCTTCCTGGAGGTGGCATTTGAGCCAACTCTTCCTCCCCATGGCCACAGGGGAGGAAGCCAGTCCTGTCCTTCCCTGCACTGTGGAGGCCGTCAATGGCCTCCACCACCCTCGCTGGGGATGGCAGGAGGTCTGCGAGCTGCGGGTAGGATGGAGTGAGACCCATGCAATGTGGTTGGGTCCCTCCTCAGCTATGATGGGTGCTGCCTCTCCATCCCACCTCGCTTGACTCGGAGCTTGGCACGGTGCTGACCCTTGCTGGCTGCTCTGCTCCCACTTCCCAAATCTTATCAGTCCGGGCTGGCTCGTCTTCCCTCTTCTTGCTTTCGTACCTCTCCCTGGGTCGGAGGGACCAGCTTCGAGGAGGAGATCGATGGGCATTTCTCTGTCATGTGAAGTCGTGGCTTTTGATCACCATTATGGCTTTTTAGCAATCGATACATGTTTTTTTGTGAGCAGATGCTCAGGTGAGGAGAAAGTCTGTCTTGTTTCTGAGTGCAGGGACTTTTGGTTTTTTTTTTTTTCCCCTCCCCTTCTTGGGAAATCATGCTGCGTTCTTGAACATTTTGCATCAGGGTTTTTTTTTTGGTGTCCAGCGCCTTTCAATGCATCCTTTGCACGTTGACAGCGATTGTGGGGGAGAGCAGAGGCCGCTTTAAGAAAAGAAACCAGAACAACCTGCTTCTTTTTTTTCCTTTATAACTGTCGCCTTCTTCTCTTTATTTTATTTTTTTATTTACTTTTTTTTTCTTTGTCTCACTTTAATTTAGGAAGCAAAGAAGGGACCTAACCCGCTCATGAGACGTAATAGCGTTACCCCTCTAGCAAGCCCAGAGCCCACCAAAAAACCTCGCATCAACAGCTTTGAGGAGCATGTGGCTGTTTCTTCCGCCCTGCCAGGCTGTGTTCCTCAGGAAGTGCCCACGCAGCTGCCGGGACAAGTTAGTTGAACTCTTTTTTTTTTTTGTTGTTATTCTTGTTGTTTTATTGTTTGTTGTCCTCCTGTCGCTCCTGAAGCTGGGGAACTTCTTGCACTTACCGTAACCTGTGCTGCTGTCTCTGAGATGCATCTTTCTCCCACGGCTGCTGTCCCTCCCTGCCTTGGGCTGGTTTCGGGAGCACCCAGCGAAGGGTCATTGTTGAGCCTCCCTTGGGTTTTGAGAGCGTCGTAATCTCCCCCCAAAGCTCTAGGCTGCATTAATTTAGCACCTTCACCATCTGGCATCACGGTGTCAAGCTCCTGAGGAGCCGCATCTCTAGAGCAGGCAGGACCAAAGGGCTCTTGCCTTCCCCGTGGATGTGCTTGGCTCCGATGTAGACCTAGATGTTGCAGTAAAGCAAATGTTCTTGTGCTTCCCTTGAAAAGGAGCTGCCAAGACCCATCTTTGGCTGGAGAGGTCTCCTCCTTCCTAGAACAATAGGCAAAAATGACCAAAAATGAGTGGAAGCCTCTTGGCATAGTGAACCCAGTTGCCTTCTGCAGCCCTGGGTGAAACCCCATGGGTAGCTGCCGTGATGCTCATGTGTCCTCTCCTCGTTCACCTGCCCATGAAGGGATGTAGAAAGAGAGATCTTGCTTGCTGCACACTTCTCCAGGAACAAAACCTGCTTCCCTCTGCTCATTAAGGAGCTGGGGTGGTACTCGAGAAGCACCTTTGATATACGCAAGCCCTTTCACTATGCTGCCTTTCCCATCAGCTGCCCGTTGGATCTCACTGTCTTGCCCAGCCCCTCTTTGCATTGTCTATGTTGTCTGGTGTCCTCTTGCCCCTCCTTGGCCGGGTTCTGGGCAGATTAGGAAGGGTGCCGTGCTCCTCCAGCTGCTCTGCTTGGTGGCTGCTTCGCATGAGCCTTCCCACGCCAGCAAACACCAAGTGGGACATCTCAGTCTCTCTCTTGGCTTTCGGGGCTTCGCTTGGGCTGATCTTGCAGCATACCCTTTGCCGGCTTTGGGTTTGGAAGCTCTCGCTGTGTGGGTGCCCCTCGCTGCCGTCCAGTGTCCTCTGCCCAGTCTCACGCGGCGTTACTGACACCTCTCTCCATTCTCTCTGTCTCTCTGCAGCCTTTACTAGGGAAGGCATGCCTGTAAGTACCTTCTGCGTCTTATTCCCCCTTCCACCCCCTTTCCATGTCTCTTCCCATCCCATCAGTTGCTCTATTGTTGCTGTGAAACCCGTCTGGGGCGTGGACTTCTTGGAGTTAATGTTTCTCTGGGTGGGGGGATTTGCATATGTCTTAGGGAGGGTAAAGAGGACTTGAATTGAGAAATGAAGCTACTTATCACTTACCCTCTACTGATGTCTAAGTTCCCTGCCTCCTCCTTGGACAGGCATGAGATGGGATTTGCTGTTGGGTTTTTCTGGAGTTGTCTGCAACAGCACGTTGTACTGTAGGTGATAGACCCACGTGGTCTGTCCTTCCCGAGGGCTCTGAGTTGTGTCTATGAGTGATGGCACCAGAGAGAGACTGCGAAGGTTCTGACCTCAGCCCCCAACAGGGCTTTATTGCCTGAGTGGGAGCAGGAGTGCTGGAGCTGGACCGACATCTGGGTCCTGGCATCTGCAGTTCTGCAAACGTGGGTTCTGGAAACAGTCTGCCTAGATGTCTTAGGCTGAGTAGATGCAAGGATGTTGTTCTCCTCTGCCTCCATTAAGAAAGCAAGATGCTTTGAGCATTTAAAGCCCTAGTTATGAATGATCAAGGCTTGGATAGTTTGGCTCAGTGCTGTTAGATCCTTGTGGGTCGGGACAGCTTCTGGCTAAATGTGAAGCCTTTGGACATGATTCATGCTGCATCATTTGGGTTGAGAGAGCAGCTGTCAAGCTGTGCTCAACTGTCTGCTCAAAGACCAGGGCAGCTTTGAGGCTGAGCTGAGGCTGGGGTAGTGCCCAGGGGTCTTTTTGCCCGCTGTAGACCAGTTTGAATCAGCCTGTGTGCATCGCTATCCTGGTTCGTTTCGTGGGCTGAAGATGGAGGGGTTTGCTATAAAACGGCCGGGCCAGAACTCAGCCCTGCCTGCAGGTGACAGCTGGTGAACCTTGGGTTTCTTCTCCTTTTAGAGGAAACGCTTTTGACAAGAGGGAAGTTAGGAAGGTCAGACTTGGCTTTGCTGGTCAAGATCATCACACTCATTCTCCTGGGTGAACGTAGGGGTTGACTTGCTCAGCATGGCCTGCATGCCTGTGCCTCCTTCCTCTGCTGCTCATGGGTACAAAAGCCCCTGATGAAGTGCCTGGTCTTCCTGGATGCTTTGAAAGCATTTTTGTCCATCCCTCAGTCCTCATATTTTGCCATCCGTGTTGTAATAAAAAGCACTGCATGCTTCGTGCTGGCTGGAACACTGAAAACACGCTCCGACGTTGCGTTTGGGAGATGGCTACATCCGATTTCGTTAGACCAGGAGGTCTCCTGGAGCAGGCAGTGATGGTTGCCCATTGCAGCTGTAGGCTGGCAGCAGCAAGTTTAAAATCTCCAGCTGCTTGACCCTGTCCCCACCTGCCAGTGTGGGACTGAAAAAGCCTGCTTTCGAGGGAGCCATGAAGTCACCCCAAACCAAAGGCCTGGTGGCACTCACACTGCTGTTACCTCTCTTGAAGGCTGTTGTCTCCTGCACGTCTGGTCCCTCACTGTGTCCCGTCACAACCGGTATGGGGTCAGGGCAGGTGGAAGGTACCTCCTTCCCGGTTTGCACCATGGGACTTGGTTGGCAGTGGGCACTTCGCCGCATCAGCCCTTGCTATTGGGGTCTTGACCCCCATCCAGGAGGACCAGGGGACACCTGGTGAGGCTGGGGACATGGCTGTGTACCTCAGAGTCTTCCTGGCTGTGGGGTCAAGCTGGTTTGGGGTTGTGGGTCTACCTGGCGTGATGGTTTTCTTTTCCTTTTACTTGGTTTGTGATCCAAAGTGCACTTTTTAACAGTGACCTGATCCCCTCCCTTCTTCTCCCCTTCACTTTTCATGCTTAAAGACGACCCGTTTGTCACTTTCTCAAAGTTTTCTCTTTGCTAATATTTCCAAGGTAAACGGCTGTGGTGCATGTGGCTTTTCCGAACCCTCCTCCTGTCTCCTTAGATAACAGGCAGAACAGCTCAGCCCGCTCTGCCTCGTAGCCTGGCTGGGATTCCTGGTCCTTGTAAGAGGCAGTTTAGGTAGTAAAAGCAAAACAATGAAAAGAAAAAAGGTTGAGAAACGTCCTAGTCCTTTTTTTCCCCTCTGTTCCATGTAGTTTTGTGGATCGGGAAATGTCCTTGTTGTGATCATCTCCCCTTGGGGTTCTCCTCTAGCAGATGTTCTCCTCTAGCTGCTGCCCTCAGGGCTGGTCCTGCTTGTGTTTAGCTGGTTGTCTCTGGTTTGTGGTCCTCACCGCATGCTGGTGGGTGCCTGTCGTTGCTACCCTGCATGAGGGCTGTGCCCGAAGCAGCTCTAGGGCCCATGAAACCTCATGGGGTGTCATCAGGGGAGCAGGTGCTCCTGCCTTACTGCTGCAGGTGGCTGGTGCCCATGCTGGCTTCTTGGTGAGGCTGGTGGGAGCTGCATCTTCTTGTCAGTATCAAGGATGGACAAACAGTGACCTCCTTGGTGGTTAGGGGAGAACACTGTCCACCCTCAAGGGGAGCAAGAGAGATGTTTAATTTGGCTCCTTGAATATGAACACCACGGTCCCCTGTCACCTTGCTGTGCATGGCCCAAAGAGCAGCTTCAGAAGAGCAAACCAGGTGGGATGGGGAGGTTGCCTTGATTTTAGCTCAGTTTTTAGGGTTACCTCTGCCAAAATCCCACCCTGTAGTTAAAGCCAGGTGATGTTTGAGGGGAGGAATGCGGGTGGCAAGTCAGCGCATCCCCCCCACCTCTCTCCTTGGGTGGACAGTGTCCTCTCCTCTATGGTGGACGCTTTCGTAGTGACCTGTGCCGTGGCTTTCTGTTACTCCCCTCCGTCCCCTTGTTGATGTACCCGTAGAAGATGCTGCTGGGCTGGGGTCTGACCCAAGTGTGACCCCCCCAACCCCGGTCCTTCCCTTCTCGTTGCAGAACATGAACAACTCGCAGAAGCCGTCGTGACTCCCTTGGCGCTGTCGCCAGGCCACCGGCGACGCCACCGGCGACGCCAGCTTCCCATCCCATCGCCATTTCCGAAGCTTGCTTATAAACCGGTCTCCTCCGTCTGCGGCGAGGTCGACCCTCGGCTGTTTCTACCCACACCCGTTCATCTGCAAACTGCTCGCTGAAGCGGGGAGAGATGGGGGAGAGCGGAGGAGAGGAGCTGAGCTCCCCAGGGTCACCACCAGCTCTTTAGGCTGCAGCATTTGCTCTCCTCTCCGGCGTCCTCTTAGATCGTAGCAAGCTGTAAAGTGCTTCTAGCGCACAGGAGTTTAATTTTCCTCTGTAAGCGGTTTTGATCTCCTTTTGTATAGACGGTTGGTACCCATCTGTCTGTGGGTGGGCTGTATATATGTGGATGGTGTGGGAGGTTAGCAGAGAAATAGGGGGGAAGGTGGGTGGGGAGTGAAGGGGTTTTCCTTTTTTTTTTTTTTTTAATTATTATTATTAATTACTTTTCAAGAAAGCCCCTAACACGCTGTGCTCGAGTCCTTTACCCGCGCTACAGCCTGTCGCACACGCACAGCCCGGCTCACCCAGCCCCGCGAGCACCAGGAAGGCAGTCGCGTGAAGTCCTTGCTGGGTTTAATCAAAAAAAAAAAAACCAAATTCCTTTTTTTTTTTTTTTTTTTCTTCTTTTATTGATTCAATACACCTTAAAGGGATTTGCAGAGAATATCGATCTGCTTCTAAAACCAGTCACGAGCTGCCTGTAGCCTAGGGAGAGCCACGCTGGTTGTGGCGTGGGTGATGCTTTCATCTCGGGGAGCACCTGGGGATGCTCTGAATTCAGGCGTGTGCTTTTTGGGGAGAATGAGCACCGGTTTGGGTGCTGTGCTGGTAATTCATCTCCCCTTTCCTCTGCCTTGGAGGAAAGCGGAGATTTGGAGGGCGTTGGGTTGAATTCCTTGCGTCATCGCGGGCAGACAGGCTGAGCTAGATGCATTTTGCAGCCACACAGGTCTCGTGGAGGTGGCCAGCGGTCTGGCCGGGATACAGGAGTCCCTGACTGGCTGCGAAAAGCCGCAAGAAAGGGCAGTTTTGTCTGTGTGCTCTTTTTTTTTTTTTAACTTAATATCTATCCATGCACACATACAAGTGCGTGTATATGTGTATACTTAGAAACCGCTTGGGTTTTGCACTTTATTTGTGGCAGGAGCATAATAACTATTTTATTGTTTTTCAAGTCGTGCCCCTTAACAGGGGAAGCCTGAATACAGGCAAATTTTTTTTTTATTTGCATGCTGGAAAGCTGGGACTACAAAAAAAAATTGTAGTTACAGCGTTCAAGGTGTGTGTGTGTGTGTGTGTGTGTGTGGTGGGGGAAAACGGGGCGAGATCGTGACTTAGGCTTCATCAGCCAACTCCCGGTGGTTTGATACGCGAGATCCCTTCTTGGCAGCCTCTCCCGGGCTGCGAGACAGTGGGTCAAAATGGCAACTAACCACTATTGCTTTGTGCAAAACTGTGGATTTTGATGTTTTAAATTTTTTTTTTTTTTTTTAGGGTTTTGGGTTGTGTGGTGTTTCGTTGTTGTTGTTGTTTTTTTTTTTTTTTCCCCTAATCCCATGTGCAGCATCTTCTCCATCCCCATCTCATGCTTTCTGGCTGCGTGGCTGAGGGGAAGGCAGCCAAGCCCTGCTGCAGCGCTGGGCTGGGGGGTTGGAGATGGGCAGCCCTTTGCTTTCTCATCCTTCCCATGGCTTTCCCCGGCCCCCTGCGCAGGAAACAACATCCCCACAGATGGGAGCAGAGAGATTTGAGGAGAAATGATGACCATGCTTTTCCCACGAAAGGTTGGACCAGATGATCCTAGAGGTCCCTTCCAGCCTGGGATTCTATGATTTTTTTTTTTGTGTGTGTGTCTCTTTTCTTTGGGGGGGTTGGTCTGTTGTTCCTTTGGGAAAAGGCGAACCACAGTGCCTAGTGCTTCAGCCTCGTGCAGCCAAAGCGCGTGCTCGGAGCAGCACCGACGGCGGCAGGGGGCCGGGACCACGTTCGGTCCGTATCCGACTGGGCGAGAGGGTCTCGGCGGTGCCCTGCCTGTGTGAGCTTGTGCATATGTGTATTATATTCCTGTACAGATGAAACCAAGAACACTTTTTTCCCCTTTTTTTTTTTTAATAACCACACTAAAAGCAGACTTCTCCCTGTGTGCGCAGTTGACATCTGCCCCTTCGGTTTCTGTGACTTGGAGAAAAACGAGTGTGGTGGGAAGAAGAGTCACTTGTCTTTTCAGCCCGCTGCCTCGGGAGCTTTATCGCGCTCCTCCTGCTACAAAAAGATAAGCTGAGAAATGAAAACATGACGTCTGGCTGCCCCGTGATCAATCCTGTACACACGTAACTCTGTTTTGGCGTGTTTTTGTGCGTGTGTATGTCTGTATATATATATATAAAATATATATATATAAAAAATCAAACTGCAAAAAAACTTACTGACCCTAAACTTTCTTCCTTTTGGGAATAATAGAAATCTCAGTAGGTCTACAAAAAGATGAAATTTAAATCTGGCATTTTTTCCAGCAAGGGAAAAAATTGGTCTCTGAGCAGCAGAGAGGTTCCCTCGAGCTGGAGGGGTTGGTGCTACGTGGGGTGGTGCCAGCCCCGTCCCATCGCGCTGCCCCAGAAACTCGCTGCCCGTCGTTTTTGGTTAACGGAGCCAAGGACCGGGCAGGGATGCGGCAGCCAAGGTGGGTGGGGAGAGGGGGCTTGTCAAACCACACCAGTGATTTCTTCCCCCCACCTCTCGTTTTTTTTTTTTTTCCCCTATTTTTTTTTCTTTGTGATACTTGAATTTATTTTTTTATTATTTTTTTGATAGCAAAAGCGCTCTTTATTTATTTAATGTATACTGCAAAGCTTGGAGAGGAGGGTAGTTACTTGGGATTTTTTTTTTTTTTTTTTGATTTGTGGTATGTAAACTGTTCTGTTCTGTATATATGTCCGGAATAATTGCCTGATATAAAGCTGTGCCAGCTTAAAAACAGGGTATGCCTTTCAGAACTTTGTATATTTTGCAGTTGCTGGACCAATAAAATATCTTGTTGAAATACAGATGTGACCTACTTCTTCCTTGCATTAGGAATTCCGCTCTCAGGCGTGTCTCGCATGTGGCTTGGTGGCCCCAAGAGTCCCCACGTGCCACGCAGTCCTGCCTTGCCTCGTAAATCCCTCCTGACCCCACAGTGGATTTTCTGAGGATCATCTCTGAGAGAAACCCTTTGGATGCCGTGGCTTGTTCCTTTTTTCCTGACCATGGTACAGCAATTTTAAGGGTTCTGTTACGGTGAGTGAAGAGCTCATCAGTGGAGTTGAGGGTGTCCTTCCTCCAACCAAGAATTGACACCTGCTCAGGGCAAGAGAATACACAATCACAGAATGGCAGGGGTTGGAAGGGACCTCTGGAGATCATCTAGTCCAATGCCCCGGATAAAGCAGGATCACCCAAAGCAGGTTACCAGAGAAGAGACTCCCCAACCTCTCTGGGCAGCCTGTGCCAGGGCTCTGTCAACCTCAAAGAAGTTTCTCCTTATGTTTAGATAGAACTTTGTGTTCCAGTTTGTGCCTGTTGCCCCTTGTCCTGTCACTGGGCACCGCTGAGAACAGTTTGGCCCCATCTTCTTGTCACCTGCCCTTTAGCTATTGATCAGCGTTTATGAGATCCCCTCTCAGCCTGCTCTTCTCCGGACTGAACATCCCCAGGGCTCTCAGCCTCTCCTTGTCACAGAGATGCTCCAATCCCCTCATCATCTTTGTAGCCTCCACTGGACTCTCTCTTGTAGTTCCTTGTCTCTCTTGAACCGAGGAACCCGTAACTGGACACAATACTCCAGACATAGCCTCACTAGGGCAGAGCAGAGCGGGAGGAGAACCTCCCTCAACCTGCTGGCCACACTCTTCTCAATGCACTCCAGAAGACCATGGGCCTTCTTGGCCACAAGGGCACATTGCTGGCTCCCAGGCAACTTGTTCACCAGCACTCCCAGGTCCTTCTTCATAAAGCTGCTTTCCAGCAGGTCAACCCCTAACCCAGTACTGGGGCAAGCATCTGGGGGGCGGGGAGGACCCACACTCTCTGTCAAAGCCAGAAACCACAAGTTTTGGGGTTTTTTTTTTTTTTTTTTTTTTTAGCCTCCAGCAACCTGACCATCTCTTTGACCCAAGCAGAGACAAAACGCTCCTGCCTTGTTTTAGGGCAGGGAGCACAGCCTTGCACAGCATCCCGCAAGGATGCGGGTCCTTCGATAGCGCGTAGCCACAACAGCGGGGCTGCCCCCCTGCCTTCCCCGGGGTGGGAGCGGGGGCTGTTCTGAAGCTGTGATAACCTCGTCCTTGCAGGAGGAGCACACGGGGAAGGCTTTGCCTCCCGGAGCGTGGCTGTGGGCACCATTTTCAAGGCTACCCTGCAAGAAATCACCCCCTTTGAAAAGCCTTTCCTCCTTTTTCTGTGCGCAGGGAGCACAGTGGGGCTTGTATCGCCCCGTCCACGCAGGAGAGCCGTGCGAGGGAGGGGGTTCATGGGCCGACGCCATCCCAGGCAGCATCCTTTGTTTTTCTTCCATGTGATGCATTTTGTAGCGTCGCAGAGAGCAGACGTTCCTCGAGGCAGGGTGGCTTTAAAGGTTATACTTGACAGCAGGAACATTTCCCCGCTCCCTGTCAAGTCCCGTTTTCATTAAAAGAAAAAGAAAAAAAAAATCCCAGCTCACTGCTGGCAAACAGGGCTGGAGAACTTGTGATCGCTAAAAAAAATAAAAAAGGGCAGACCAGTCACGCTGGCTGACTCAGCTCTGATTGATGGCTCAGGAATGTGTCTGATATGTGCAAGGGATTAAATAAAACCGCCGGCAAACCTTTACAATGCAACATGTTGGATGAAGCGCAGCCGGCACCCCGCTCACCTGCCTCCGGCTGGGGAGTGAATGCCATCACGTCATGGGATCAAGGGGGGTTTCTTTTTTATTTTTTTTTTTTCCACCTGAGAGAAAAAATACAAAGAAATGGATATTTTGGAGGGATGAGAGGGGAAACAACTTGCTGCTTGTGGCTCTAATGGGAATTGTTTGCAACAGCTCCAGGTATCTAAACGCATTTGTGCACGTTTGTTGTGTAGAACTCACCTGGGGCGGCAGATATTTCTACTGAAATATGGACAATTTCTTTTGCAGCTCTGCACAGACCTCTGTAAATCACAGTCTTGCTGCTCCAAGCCTAAACCCTGCCTAAGTGCTGGGTTCCTGTCCCTGTCCCAAGCGTGGGCTCAGAGCCCAGGATTCCTTCAGGGCTACCAGAAGGCTGCATGGACATGACTATTTGATCCTCTCAATTCCCTTGCTCCTGTGTCCTCTCTCCTCTCTGAGACTGAGGGCTGTGATTGGGCAGCTCCAGGCTCCTGTCCCTGAGTTGTCGCCTCGCTGGGTGTGAAATAACCCCTTTCTAGGAGCGGTCAGGCTCAGTGTGGGTTCGGGGAGGGCGGGCAAACTCGCTCCCAGCAGCTTCGTGCCCCAAATAAGACCCTTCTCTTGTGGCTCCTGCTGCAGAGCCTAAGGCCTTCTCCTCCCACCTCACCCCTACCCCCTGAGGGGTCCCCTGGCCCTGACACTGCACAACTCTGCTGGTGTCCCCAGACAAGTGGGCAGGGTCCCACACTGGTCCCATCCTTCAGCTCACCTGCCTTCAAGGGAGTCACCACTAGCAGCTCTCTCCCCTTCTTCCCGCCTGCTCCCCAAGAGCCTCTTCCAGCTCAGCCATGCATGCCTTGGCTTTTTGCCAGGCAACATCCCACAAAAAGTAGGTGGGAAGAGCTACCATATAGAATCATAGAATACTTTAGGTTGGAAAAGACCTTTAAGATCATCAAGTCTAACCATTCACCCAGCACTGCCAGGTCACCACTAACCCCTGTCCCTCAGCACCACCTCAACATGTCTGTTAAATCCCTCCAGGGATGGGGACTCCACCACTGCCCTGGGCAGCCTGGGACAGGCCTTGACAATCCTTTTGGTGAAAAAATTTTTCCTAACGTCCAACCTAAACATCCACTGGCACAACTTGAGGACGTTTCCTCTTGTCCTGTCACTTGTTACTTGGGAACAGAGACCAACACTGAAGCCCTGCACTTTCCCAAAACCACACAGACTTCCAGTGTTTTTTGAAAACCTCCCTGAGCGTGAAGGGTCAAGTAAAAGCGGCGGGCTCATGTAGAAGGAAAGAAAGGGGACAACGGTAACCATGTCCTTTGTAACGCTGCTGCCTCAGAGCTGCTGCTTGGAAATAGCTGGTCAGTGTGACAGCCCCTTGCAACTTCCTGAATAAATACACAGAGGGTTGGGGGTTTTTTCAGACAAGTCGTCACTTGAGAAATCAGATTGTGTCATTTCCCCAGCTATTTGCTTTTCCTTTCTAACCTCTTTCCTCTTGGGGTATGGCCTGTTCGCCGTGAACGACGTGGTCTCTGCTTCCAGAGCTGCAGTTCCCTGCAGCCGTGGCAGGGCTCAGGGCAGACCTTAAAGGTTTGGTTACTTGGCTTCTGCTGAGAGTGCTTCTGGGAAGGAACTGGTTAGAAAAAGTGAATTGAAACTGAATCTAGTAGTCAGCCGTGCTAGGGGAAATTGCATCTTGTGGACAGAGGAATATCGGTAAGGGTCAGTACCAAAATGGGTGGCATACCGCTGAAACACGTGTACGGTGCCTACATCCAGGAAGTTGGTTTAATGTCTCATGCTCCCCCTGTAAGTGCCCTGCTGCGTCCTACCGATCGTCTGTCCTGCGCCATCATCCACCCCCAGGACTTGTACCTGGTCTGGGAGACCGTGGGAGGAACCAGTCCTCGCTGCCCAGGACTCTGTGCCTTGGGAAACCTTCATTGTAAGGTTTGCTCTGTGCTTGTGCTTTCCACGTGGTCTCATGCACTGACCGGCATGTGTCAACATGAGACAGTCCACAGAACAACAGAATACAAAGAAATTGGTCACTGGTGTACTGAGTGCTGCCAGGCCTCAGATCTCCTGGTAGCCTCTTCCCTCATAAACCACCACTATCCCTTGAGGATGCAGCAGCAACAACCCAGCTGATGGTGGGCTAAATGCCTCGAGAGGTCTTCTTGAATGTTATCTCTCATGATACTAAAAGAAATCTAATTTGCAACCTGATAAGACCCTGACAAGGTTACTGAGTCTGGTGAGCTTCATGACAAACAAAATGCAACGGATGCATCCGCCCACCCAACTTGTTGGCAAAGTGAGAAGATAATTTCTTGCTGATCTAAGATGCCTCAGAGGCAGCATGATCTGAAGGGATGGTGAGGAGACAACATTCAGGATCACAGAGGCTTTGTGAGTTGCTTCTCCCTCTAGTACAAGGTACAGACTCTTACATTGCATCCGCTCCTAGTCAGACACCTGGCAAATATTATGTGGTCTTTACTGCCACAAGAGGCATCTGCATGCTCTTGGTACTGAAATCAGCACTGGCAAAAATTTGTACCAACCGGTGGCCTGGTGCAGAAGCTAGAAGAGAGGATGGCAGCAGAGGTTGTGACCTAAAAGCATGGCTGAATTGGAGCTACGAAGAGAAGCAGTAATTAAGATCTAACGAATAATTACCATGGTAGAGAGCAGCTCGAGAACGAGCACAGCCCCAAATCCAGATATTTCGAGCTGTAGCTCAAACCCCACAATTAGGCTGTGATTTTGGTCATTATGAGGAGGTATTTCCAGAGCTGGGTCTTGCCTTTCACTGCCTTTGTCCACCAAAACAACAGACTCAGCGTCAGTAGAAAGAAAACCCAGCATTTTGATAAATGTCATCCAAACCAGCCTGGAGAGCCTGCGTTAGCCTTTCTTGGATGTCTTCACCAAAGCCGGATGCCACCCTGTGGGCAGAGCCACCTTTTCCTGATGAGGAGAGGAGAAGGCTTTCCGCCTAGCGGGGGATGTGTTGGTTTAGGAGAGGTGGGGGGTACCTAAAAATACTGATGTCCTCCCTTGGGAGCAGGAGTCCCCCCATATGACAGCGCGGAGAAGCAAACATCACCGTGCGTTTCTTTGGTTCTTGGTCCATCCCTACCCACTCATCACCCCAGGGCACCAATGCACCAGTAAGAAAGAAGAGGAACGAAGCTGTAGCTCTCGTACAGGTGCCTGGTCGCTTTACCCACTCCCTGCTGCAAGCACGCTGTGCTGGGGAGTGTCTCCATCTACCTAGATTTCCGGGTGATGGTGCAAGTGATAACGGCTGATTTCCTTCCTGGCTCTCCCTCTGGCCATGCTGCAAGGACTGTGACTTATTCTAGTTCTTCCAGGGCTGCTCTTTTACCTTCCAGGCAGTATTAACGTCACCCGCTCTGATGGGTGACATCACCCTACCAACCAGGCACCCTGACTCACTCACTCTTCCTTCTGCCCAGCCTTGATTCATCTGTGACAAGTGGCAGACGTGCTCTTCTGCCATGCATCCATCTTACTCTTCCTAATTGCCCCATCCTTCAGCATTCACCAGGCGTTGGCAGCACCACGCGTTCACTTCTTGCTCTGTATTTTCTATGCAATGTGTTGGCATCTCCCAAGCCTGTCCTCATTGTGCAGTACCCCAAGGCCACTTTTGATCATGTGACAGACTACTGACAACCTGCTCATTAACCCACTCTGTTATTGCCCAACAACCACCAGCAGATCCCCATGCCCAGTTTCTTGGGTACAAGGGTTGAAATAAGTTTTTTGGTGTCTGCACTGGTGGCTTTAACCTACTAGAGTGAAGAGACCTGGGAGTCATCCCCAGGGCAGGCTCTTGGAGGAGGAGGTTGCCCTTCCTACTTGTACCCATCTACAGTGTCAGAGTCCTTGCCACAAAATGCCTTTCCAGACAGTACCTTGAGTTATCTTTGTAATCCAAATTTGTCCTAAGAGGATCTAATCTATTTGGGCACATTCTCAGCAGCATTTTTGCACCATTCCAGACCCCACTGGTGTGGATGAGTCCACTTTTTAGAAGCTATTTGGGGCAGGGAAGTTATTTCCTTATTTGGCTATAAATTACCCAGCAGGGACTGGATGCTGCATAAGCAAGGCATAATAAAATAATAAAGCACCAATATTCACCATCATTAATTTGTAATAATGACTGCGATGCCTTTCCAGACTTGCTAAACCAGCGTGCAGGCTCACAGTGAGTATTCCTGAGCGTGGCCATTGCACAGAGATTAATTTGAAGCCTCTTTTTCTGGCGTGTTTTTGCCCATCACGGGGTCTGTTGCAGAGGTGAGTCCACCTGCACCCCTTACATAAAATCACTTGCAGGATCCAGCAACCGCTAGAGAGAGACAGGACTGGGAGGAAAGCGGATTAAGTCGGAGGAGTTGTAATAAAGGGTTTGCAAGTCTCATGGTTAAGGCTGGATGAAAACCAAGGCTTTCGGTTCACCAGAGATCTTCTTTTTTAAACATAAATAAAATAAAAATATCTTCCTGTCCAAATGGGATGGAAACTGATATTTTTCAAAATTCCCAAAGAGCTCCTTTTGACCCCAGGAACTGACATATCATTTTCCCCATTTTGCTGAAGATGTTTTAAGCAAAGCGTCGTCTTCTTTTTTGACAGAACGTTCCTTTGTTGGAAAACTCCGTGCTGGATTAACTCACAGTACCACTGGGGAAGCAACACCACTGATGAGAGAACAGGGGATGGCCCTTCATCTCTCATGAAAGATGAAATAGGGGTTTCATTGCCATTATCTTACACGAGGATGGACGCCCACCTTGCCCACACAACAGGTCACCTTCAGGGCACCTCCTGGGAGACCCAGAAGAGAGGAGCTACAGGCTTAGGAATGCAGATAGGGCTCAGTGTGGTGTCTCTGGGATCTCATTGTCATTCCTTGCAGTGCTCTTGGAAGCTACATGAGCTGGATGGCCAGCAATGCCCCAGACAGAGAGAAAGGTTGGGAGGGGTAGGCTCAAACAAAAAGCCCACCGGTGTGCCCTCGGTGGTTTTAACTCAGGTATTAATTACCTTCCTACCTGCTAAGCTGATCTGAGCATGTCTGCGGCTTCCTCCTGAAGCCGCTCCTAGCAAAGCTGCTGCTGTCGTGTGCTTGCACGGCTGCTCCAAGGGCTGGGAAGGATGGGACCGGTGCTGATTAAGGGCTGTGAGGATATCAGACAGCCCTGGAAGGCTTCTTTTGCTGTGGCTGTGAAGCTGATTTGCCTGCAGAAAGGCTGATTCAGCGGCGCTGTGAGGGTTAGGCTGAGCCAGGCAACCGCACTCCTGCCACGAGGTGAGACCATGCACGTGTTGGACGGCCAGGCTTTGGCTGAAGAGCTGCCATTGCATTAGCTGGGTTGTGTGTCTGAGTCTGTTTTGCAGCTTCTTTGAGAGGCTTTTTTTCTCCACACGTGTAATCTGGGAACGTGAAACCCTCAGGTATTTCCCAATGGCAGTGAAAGGCATTGCACGGGATTTCCTTTTCTGGTTGTTCTAGTGGGCTTCTATGCCGGCGTGCGAGAGAGTATTTGGCTTTGTGGCTTGTCTTTGGCACAGACAGGGTTTTTGCAAAGCACGATGTTTGCCAAGAGCAGGCAGGACCCACCACAGTCATGAAGTCCAGCCCATCCACTGGCTGTGGCATAACAGGAGTTCTTATGTCTGTGCATCTCTTTCAGGTTATGGATCAAAGTCATCCCTCATTAGAGGGCTGGAATAATTCTGCTGTGAGGACAGGCTGAGAGAGTTGTGGGTGTCCAGCCTGGAGCAGAGGAGGCTCCAGGGAGACCTTAGTGCAGCCTGTCAGTGCTTCCAGGGGTCTGTCAGAAAGATGAGGAGGGGCTTTTGAGCAGGGGCTGTTGGGACAGGACAAGGGGTGATGGTTTAAACTGAAAGAGGAATATTCAGACTAGATCTAAGGAAGAAATTTTTTACGCTGAGGGTGGTGAGACCCTGGCCCAGGTTGCCCAGAGAGGTGGTAGAAGCCCCATCCCTGGAACCATTCCAGGTCAGGTTGTCTGGGGCTCTGAGTAACCTGCTCACTGCAGGGGGTTAGATGACCTTTGAAGTTCCCTTCCAACACAAAACTTTCTATGATTCTATGTCGGTCATAGAGTCATAAAATCATAAAATATCTCAGGTTGGAAAAGACCCCTAAGGATCATCGAGCCGAACTCCCTGCTCCTTACAGAACTGCCTAAAACCAAAATCATCAGTGCAAAAAGAAATACAGGTAATAACTAATAAATACATATCGTCCAGGAAGTCGGTATTTAAAGTGCTAATGAACACAACAAATTGACCATCTGCTTCAAAAGGGGCTGCATTTGCCCTTGTGCAAAGATCAGAGGAGATATTAAGCAGCTGCTACGTCCCTCCATTGTTTTGAAGAAGTGATTTGAGATAAGCAGCTGAGGAACCCATTGCTGGAAGGGGTCTCTGTCCAGTTTCATAGGAGGATGTTCAAAGCCAGGCTGGGTGGGACATCCACACACTAGCTCACGATCGAATTGTGTGCTTCAGTATACAAATGCCAGAGGTCAAGATACCTCTGGATAATAACCGTTGGCTGCAAGGGCTTAGGAATAAATCCACTGAAGGAAACAGGTCTAATAGCGATTGCAGAATCAGACCTAGTCTCCTCTGTTGAACTGGATATGTTCTTGCTGGATCCCATTAGCTGCAACTGAGCCGCTCTGGGTTATCATCACCTCTGCTTGTGGCAGATGAGACAAAGCACAACACTGAAGCATTCAATTGCAAAACAGATATATTCTGTGGCGGAAATCCAGTAACATCTTCTTACAAGTAATTAACCAAAGGACCAAAGCAAATATGCACAAAGAGCAAATTAAATTATTGTGGATTGGTCGTGCCTGCAGAGAATAAAACTGTCAAGGAGGTCGTTTCTTTATGCTGGTTGGGATTATTTATAGGCGTGTTGTCTGTAGGAGCTCATCTGAGCAGGCAGGGAGCATGGCAGGGGCTGTGGCTGCTGGGAGAAATCAGCTGTGTTTTAAGTGAGGCTGGGAGCGCAGCAAAACCAGGCAGGATTCTTCTGGTGAGCTTTCTTTCTAGCTGAAAACGTTGGTTTGTCGAAAATTGAAGCTTTCTGCAACAACAAGCCAGGCTATGTTTTTACTGACAAAACAGGGTCAGGGCAAGGGCTGGAGTTGGGGCTGTGACCATCAGCGGTGTTTTGGTGTGTTCCCTGATGTGGGGTTGGCCTGGGCTAACTGGGACCCATGGTTGAAGGCTTCAGGGAAAGGCATGTCTCAGGGATGGCCCCAGGATGCAGCCACACTATACTCACCACCCATCGTGGGTTTTAGCATCAGCTGAGGGGTTCTCCTCTCCAAAGAGAGTCTCCTGAAATAAATCAGAGTGCTCAAATTAGCTCCTTATTTAAGGCACACTGAGCAAGACCTTGGCTACAGATGCTGTCTGTGGACCACAGGGTTGTATGGATTATACCTATGGCTCTGTCCCTTGATGGATGGAAAAGTTGTATTATTATTTTTATTATTACTATTACTGTTGTCTTTGTTGCTATTACTATAATTATGTCTGGGAGTGGCATATGCTCATCTGTGCACCTTGGGAGCCAGAAGGTCCTGGATTGTGCACAGTGGCCTCAGTGTAGCTCTGTTGGAGCCCAAACCCTGTATTGGGTTTCTCTGTCCAGGAAGGCTCTGGGAAAAGAAGTGGTAAGTTGCCTCATTTCTCATTCTTCGTGATCCCCAGGCATACTTCACTGATCCCTGGAGGGACAAATTTCTGTTTACAGCCTCTAGCAAGAGTCACATACCTGCCTGGATCTCCAGTAGTTTGAGGGGCTGATGAACGTGTAAGGGGAAGATATCAAAACCCAGGGCTTAGATGTGAAGTCCATTCTGCTTTCAAACATAGCCAGGGCGTCTCCCTAAAGAAAGCCAAGGTGGAAAACACATTCTCTCTGCCTTCCAGAACCAACATTCCCCTTCCTCCCCCAGGGTCCCAGTTATGGGTTTTTCTACAATCCTAAAACGTGGCATTAAGCAATCCTGAGCAAGCAATGTTCCCACAGGGCATATCGACCTTGTGCTCTCACCTCGCTCTGGACACTACCTTATAGTTCAGCATCTGCTGAGGTTGGGGATTGCAGCAGAAGTGATGTTGTCTAATGGGACAGTCGATGAACCAGTGGAGTCTCAAAACACAGGAGAACCTGTAACTGGTGTCTAAACTGGATATTTACCCTGTCTTTAGCTTCTTGACATTGCATTTATTAGTGCTGATGCTTTGATTTACAACTTGTGCCTTGCCTGGCAGATGCTGCCCTTGGCAAAATTTTGCAGCTTCTTTTGCAGCTGGTGACCAGTGTGGCTTTGCCTAACTCTCCGCCTGGCTGGAAAAAGTTAGCAGCAGCCAGCTAAGCAATAAGGCAGTTTGACTTCAGGTGCATTTTGTCCATCTGTTTCTAACAAAGCCTGGAGAAAGCATGAGGGTTTGGCTGATCCCTTGATGGAGAAATTCTGGAGGCAGACAAGAGGCTTTGAGTACAGGAGTATTTAAAGCTGTGGATAGTTAGCATCCACCAGTAAATTCAGTCCTCTCACTTGTGGTGAGCGGAGAAGCGACTGAGATTTACTTCTTTGCCTGGCACTGGCTTGGAGGAGAGAAGCAGAAACGCTGCTCAAAGTGAGAACCATGGCTTTGAGAAGTGGGGAAGCAGGGGGGAGGATGTCACCACATGTCACAGATAGCCATTTTCAGTACTCAATGCATGCTGCACAGCTTAAGCAAAGCTCGTGTTTAATTTGCCACCAGGCAGATGTTGGATAGCTCTCCCATTGTTGGTCACCAGGCTTGAAGTCTCCTTTTTCTTCTCTACTGTTGTCCCAAGAGAGGCAACTGGCAACACTGACCTTACAATCCATCTCTACATGTGATCTCCTGGTGAGAGGGTTTCTTCCAGTTAATTCACTCCAATTGCTGATCTGGCAGAACTGCTCACTTGGCCCTGGATGGCTGGGAACAGGCATTGCTGGACCTGGATTTGGTCCTACCAGTGCCCCACATCTAAATTGCAGGAGATGGGGTTCAGGTGCTTTGGGTTTCCCGCAATGGGGCTCCTGGCACAGCTCCTTCTGGTTTTGCTCAGTAGATCGATGTCAGAGGTGCCAAACACCCAGGCTTTTCTGACACCTCTAGAGACACCGGTGCCTTGAGAAACTCAAGTCCTCAAGTCAGTAAATTACAGGAGAGGCCAATTAAGTCATGAGGGCAATGCCCAGAGGCTGACCAAGATATAACCAATATTGCACTGGGCCTTGCATGGATGTGGAGCTGTAGATGGGCCCTTGCCATGCTGAATTAACAATCCAGAAGGTTTTATGCAGAGCCCAGAGGCAGTGTGGGTGGGAGGGGAGGAGATGAGGAACCAAGCCATGCCCGTTGTTTAGGTGCAGAAGTTGAGCAAATTCCCTGCCAGGTATCACTTGCTTTACAGAACATGCTGGGAAAAGCGTTCATTAGTTATGCAAAGCTGCGTGATTATGAAAATAAAGCCTCAGATGAGCCAAACTAGCCTGTCATGAGGTCCACAAAAACCAAAATGTGATTAGAGAGATGCAAAACCCGCCCTCTGCTTGGAGCACTGGAGCTGGGAGAAATGGCGTCGTTGCTAGTCCAGGACTGCACTTCAAGTCCTATCTGATCTCCCAGACATGCACCCGCTCCTTGTCTCCTCCTTCTCTTGCCCAAGGGATGTTTTGACTCTCAGCACTGAGCAAAGAGAAAGACATATGCGACCTAAATCAGGTTTTACTTCTGCTCACAACCCTACGGCTTGAGTAAACAGCAGAGGATGTGACTGAGAGCACATACGGTGCCTTGTCAACGCCTGTTCTCCGCTTCAGGTTTTCTTCTCCCTTCCCCAGAGGTGAGTTTGACTCACTCTGTATTTAGAGAGATGCTTCTCCTTTCCCCACACCGCTCATTAAACCTCCCTGAGCAGCTGCTCCCCAGCCCACCTCTGCAGCTTTTCCTGTTACACGGCACGGCGTTGTCCGGCATGACCCACCTCCCAAGCCAAACCCCACCAGAGGGCTGGAAAGCAGGGGGAGAAAACAGGACAGTGACAAAACAAACACGAGAAAGGCTCATTTGATCAGCCCGAGTGCCAGCCCCACCCTGGGGTGTGGAATAAACACTGGCAAGTATTTATTCATCACCACTCAGCATCCAAATATTTGTTTCTCTTGGTCACACGCTCACATGGCGGCTGCCTGCCTGATGCCTTCCGTCGCAGAGGACCTGGGCACACTTCTGTGTGCCAAGGCATGGGGGGAAAGAGACCCCTCCTGAAAGATTTCTTATAAATACACGAGGATTGCCAGCAATTTGACGTCTAGATGCACGAGGATGGGGTGTTTTTTTGGCTATCTGCACTTGCACGCGTTTGTTTACCCATTTATATTCATTTTCACTCACTAATTTTTACATACGTGTGTGTGTATGCATATGTATTTAGCACATATGACTATCCACCCACGTCCACTTATGTATGAACACACAGTGCCGGAGATGATAATCTGGGTGCCTTGGCATTAATAGTGCATAAATCTGATGTTTGCAGCGTACGTGGCATGTGATGCCATTTTAATCTTTGCATACGCACATTTACATCTATTCTGCATCTGTCTGGTATGTAGGCGTGCGTAACGCCGGTGTGTTCTTACATGGGAGCGTGGATGGATTAAGTCAGCACACAGCACTGGTTATCTCAGCCAGGGTAAATGTCAGCAGAACCATTTAATGAAAAATCACGTGCCCGTTGTAGTCGATTGAATCAATACGAATCCAACGCATGCATCGATGTCCTGATCCAAGGGAAGAATGAAATGTCCTTGTGTGTGACTGAAGAGGAAAAGTTCCTGGTTGATCCCATGACCACTAAAGTGGTTCATCCGCTGATAGACTGAAAATGTGGAGGTGTGGCACCTGGGAGAAAAGCTTTCCATAATGGTGAGCACACACAACACGTGATAACTACCCTTTGATCTGTCCCAGCTTTTAGATATCAGGGGAAATGCCCTGAGGGCAAGTGAGTTCCAAATGTTGACCATGGCAAGTAGATAAGATGTTTAGTTACAAGCTTAATTTCCTGCCTAAAATGGTCATGATGACCTGTGGTGTGATGAATAAGGATGGGCTGCTAGAGGTCAGAGAAGGGGCCCCAGGGGAAGGTTTTTCCCGATATCTTCAAGGGTTGTAAAAAGGGAGGGAATTTCTCAGACAATCTGAGTACTTTATGGAGCTGGAATTTTAGCCAGAAATGATCCTCGGGGCGATTCTTCATTGCCATGGTGAGACTTGTGAATTTGAACTGGTAACTCAGAGAGGCATTAAAGGCCATGTGGAAATTCTTGGTCTGGCCCAAGTCTGGCTGCCCCTGTACTCACAGGTGATTAAGGACAGGTTTTACCCTTATCAGTGACAATCTGCTTTTGCAGTCTTTATGACAGTAATTTGTTAAGAAGACACAAAACTTCACTGAGATGGCCCGCTGCAGCACCTGCAATACGCTTCAGTGCCCACAGTGCAATTTTTCTTCAAGGGAAAGGTGGGTGATGCCCAGATTCCGGTGAAAGCAGGGGGTGTGAAAGCAGGTGATGAGCAGTTTAGACATAGGTGCAAAAATCATGGAATCATAGAATGGTTTGGGTTGGAAAGGACTTTTAAAGGTCATTTAGTCCAACCCCCCTGCAGCGAGCAGGGACATCTAAGAGATGTCCATGTGCTGTTCACTCCATTGACTGGGTAGGGAGATGTGGTCAGGCAGCTCTGGAGACCTGCTCTGCTCTCTATATTTTTAAGATGGGTAGAAGGCACAACTCATATTAGTCACACCAGAAAGTGGTTCAATATGACACATGCTCCACCTGAAGCCATCCTTCCGCTGCTCATTGACGCGGGTGCCTGTAAATGTGCTATTCTTCCACAGGCATACCAACCCACCAGTAGAATAGACACAAATTTGCATTTTACAGCTAAGAAACCTTTGTAGTCCCAGAGCGAAGCTGTCACAGGGTATGGCACTCCTCCTGTACCACACGTACTCCACCTGTTACGTAGCAGACCAAAGGAGTACCTTCCTGTATTTTCTTCCTGAAACCATCAGAGAACAGGCAGGGAAGCCTGGGAGGTCAAGGTAGTTTTTTCAGTCAGATGTGTCAAGTTCCACCTAAGATATGGCGTGTTCTATCAGGTATGAGGAGGTGTGATGGCTTCTGACCTGAAATCCCATGGCACAGGCTGTCAGAAGTTTCCAGCAGTCTCATGGTAACTGTGGCAGACGGTGGCTTGGAGCTGACTTGCAGCACTTCTATAATTGGAGACACACCTCTGAAGCTATAAATGTAATTGCATCTCGAAAGATTACTGAGGTCAGAGCAAGAAGGCCATCAGCCGCATTGTGAGCATGCTGAACCCTCCAAATAGACTGGTAGCAAAGTCTATTGAGAAGGCTTTACACATGGCTGCTCTCCAAAACCAGGGCTTGTCTGTGGTCTGTGGCTTGCTGCCGTTTTCACACTCCTACTTAGACCGTCTAACCATCAGTTAGGCCCCCTAACCATCATCCGGAGCGTGTAATCCTTCTTCTGATAAGAGTATCTCTGAACTTAGTAGAATTCAGCTCCTGCTCGGCACTGAACCCAAACTGGCCCAGGTTTCAGAGACAAGGTCTCCTTGTGTTCCTCTGTTGTGGCTTCACTGTAGGAGGGGAACAGAGGGGGAGAAGACTTTTTGGGAAGCCCTACAAGGTGGGTTAGGGTTGCCAAAGGCTCCTTGATAGGCTCCAAGGTCTTCAGCGCCACCTACTGCTACGCTAAGTCTTGGCTCCCTCGTCATCCCTCCAGGAACAGGTTAAGAAGGTGCTTTCGGGCTCACGGGATGGGGACAATTGGTAGCTACATCTACTGCCCTGCTGTGCCTATAGGCTGAGTACAAATTAAAAACCATGCTGGTGTCTGGAGAAAAAAACCTGGTGCTCTTTCACTTACAAATTCATAAAAAGAGCAAGGAAAAATAAATGTGTGAGGACTGTTATGTGGCAACGAGCAAAAGCCAGGCAAAAAATAGGAACTAGGAGCTTCGGCATCGTTCTTTGTGACCTGTTCCTGGCTATAGGATGTTCTCCCCTGTCACATAAAATTGCAAAGTCAAGGTTGAGTAGACCATTCAGTGAGGGCCAGAGGGAAACAGCGGTAGAGTCGTCATCACTTTGAGTTCATTGACTTGTCTGTGAACAGATCGAAACGTCCCTCATATTAGCACATAACATGTGATAGGACAGGTGTGGCTGGAGCACTGTTTCTGTCTCTATGTCATCTTCTAATCTCCATCAACATAAAGCAAATCAGATCAAATCAAGGAAGTTACATTGAATTTTCAGCCCCTGTATTAAGCGCAGGGCTTGGTTCTCTGTGCTCTTCCCAGGTAGAAGAGCGTAGAGGTTCAACAGCTCTGTCAGGCCTGTGAAAGTTCTAATTCATGGAGCAAGACAGCAAGTCACCATCCATGGGAGAAAAGCCTTGACAACCAGCTGCAAAAAAACATCTCTTCAACTATTTTGGTGTCATACTAAGGCAGGCATTGTGTGGGGTGTATTCCTCCCTTGCATTTTCAGGTGGTGGCAGTGGTTCAAAATACACATGCTTTTCTCTACCTGCCCAAGAGCCTGGTTATTAATTTTATAAAGTGAAGATGCTCAACTGAGTCTGTTCAACTTCGTTTCTTCCATAGATGAAGCCAAAGGCCGTGCAGAAGCTTCAGCATCTTCCAGACCTCAGCAGGCCACACTCTAGGCAAGAAGGAAGATGAACTACGACATGTAAGTGTTTCACATCATCTGTAAGCCTATCATAGAGCATTATAAGGGTTTCAGCATAATGGAAACGAGTAGGACTTGGATATCTTCTGTATGGCCTCCGGTGTTAGCAAAAGCGTCTGGGGCTCCAGAAAGCCCATCAATCATCCTTTAGAAGAACTTGCTCTTATTTAGGGAGTACCAAGCCTTCCAGATGCATAAAAGACTGATCCCAGCTCAGCAAAATTTTTGTTTTGACAAAATGTGCCCAGTCAACTTTAAATATCTCTCCTGTAATCATTGAACAGGGCAGGGAATCCTACAGGTGGCCTGGACTGCATCCAATGTCTTGTTTGAGGGATTTGGGAACTTACCTCAGCATGTTCCTCCACCAAACACTTTGCCTTCCCCAAGGTTTGATACACTGTCAGATCCTCTGGGACCTGGAAAATAGAAGGAAGCAGCTTTTGAAAAGCAGGGGAGACTTTAGAGAACTGAAAACTGGACATTGAGCTCATTATGAACAGTCTGCTTAGGGTCACCAACAGTCTTCTAGGAGTGCTTGTGGTCTGGAAGTTAAGTACAACCTCAGGATCTCTTGCATGCTCTTCTGGTGAGGATTTGATCAGCCTGATTCAGCATCCTTGTAAGGAAAGCAGTAGATACTAGAAACAGTTGGAAAGTTCCCATTAATGAAGGTTTAGAACATAGTTCAGCATAACTGCAACCTAAAAGCTTCTGCTAAGCTCCAGTCGGTGTTGATTCCTCATCAGCCTTCTGCTGCAGATGGCTGAGTAAATTAGGAGTCCTCTGCATAGCAACCTGCAGGCTTTTTCCAAGAAAAACAAACAAAAAAACCTCAGTGTGGTTTCTGCAGGAATGAAACTCCAGTTGAAACATGGGCTTTGTCCGCCTTCACTGAAGAGCAGTCCCATTGACCACCCCTGCAAATGCACGAGTAATGAGGAATTCTCTCAAGCAGAGAGAACCTCCTGAAAACCTATGCTCTTCACCAAATACTTAGCAGCAGCTCTTCTAGCTGACCCGCCTGTGTTGCTCCTCCTGGCACGCTGAATGACAGGAGAAGGGTAAACACAAAAAAAATCGGGTGCAAACACACCCAGATTCCTAGTGGGCATCGCCCAGGTCTCCGGCTGGGAAATTAGGCATGCAAAACGAGACCCTGATCACCTGCTGAATGCTCCAGGGATGACGTGTTGTAATCAGCCTTGCTGGAACGCTTGTACGCATGTGATAAGATTAGCACATGTGTGTCTCACCCACCTTTGGTGTCCCGGTGTTGCCAAATGCTATGCCTCTCTCTGGCAGTGCTGCACTTTGGCACACAAGGAGCTGGGTTTCAGGAGTTCGTGGTGACCTTACACAGTCTTTCTGATCCCCCACCTACCTATGACTGAACAGGTCAGGCCTGGGGTTGAACGATTTGACTTTCCAGTGTTTCAATTTACCTCGACGTGAGGAGTTCTTGGAGATCTTTGCAACCTGCATCAGGTCTTGCTTATTCAGGAGTTAATTGTTCTAATTATTACACCCTTTTTACTACAGTGATTCAGCACAAAGGAATTTACTTGAGATGATGGGACAAGAAACTTCTTATACTGCTCAATCAGCAGGATTTGGAGAGGAGATATCTGAGCTCTATTCCTGAATCTGTGACCGTGACTCCTCCGAGACCGTGGCCAGGACACTTAAACATCTCTGTGGCTTTCATTACCCATGTGTCAATAAGAGAGAGTAATATTTAGCACTCTGCAGGAAGGACGAATTCCTCACTTCTGTAAGATGACTAGAGAAGCTCTGAGTGTCAGGGAACGCAGAAGTCCGTATCATTTTCCTCTTTGTGGCTTCAGTTTGTGGTCTCAGCATCCTCATTGTGCTCTGGAGGGGCCTGTGATAGCAAGTTTGTACTTGGCTTATGGCAACCCACCTGAGCAAAGGGATCCACGCCTCTGGTAGAAAATGCTCCCAAGTCAAGGGAAAAAAGAAGAACACTTGGACCACTCCGCCCACAGAGTAATGGAGACTTTTAAAGCTCTCTCTATTAATAGGCTCTAACTTGCTGGACAACTGACTTCTTCTTCATGAGTAGTCATGGCAATGAAGTTCAGCTGATGTGGTCTCCTGGTCTGAGCTAGGAGTGCCTGACATGTTGACTCTACCCACGGGTGGTTTCCACAGGGCATTTCTCCGCTTAGAAATTACTTCTCTGTTACTCCAACACAGCTCGAATTAGTCACACTGCAGCTTCTGACCACCTTCCCAGAGACACGGCTGTTTTTAGGCTTACGGAGATGATCATTTCCAAGCAATGAGTTAAAACCAGCTCAAATATCCCCTGTGGGAGAAAAGGGACACGTTTAATCTTTTCTTATCCACCTCAGGTTCATCTCTTCCACCTGCTCTTCATTCTTTGCTGTTGGAAGTGTTTTAGCAGTTTGTCTTTCCTTTTTCTTTCTTTTCTTTCTTTTTTTTTTTTTCTCTCAGATTCTTGTCCTTTCAGAGTCGATGTGTGGAAGAACTGTAAAGGTAACAAAAAAACCTGAAGGACATGATTATGACTCAGTTTCCCATGTGCCTTTTACCCTGGCTTCCACGATGGGTCGAGACAGAATTACCTTTTCAGTCCCACTTACACACAGACCCTACGGAGACGTGGCCATTGGCAGCTCTGGAAGAAATGACACCGAAATCATGGGGAATAAAGGTGAGTGACACGCGTGGTACAAAGTCATCCAGCACAGAGAGTTTCCATTTTTCTCACCAGTCACTGACGTTTAGCGCATGGTTGAAACTGCAGTGAACAAAAACTGTTCCGGGAGAGGCATGATGTTTAACTTGGCCAGAGCCTCCGTGGATTTCTAAAGAGCGTTAAGATCCTTGGATGAAAGGTGAATTGTGAGGGCGAGAATATCGTTATTACCAGTTTAAATTCTACCTTCCAGGCACGTGAAGTATCAAGATCCCAAGGTCAGGACAAAAGCGAGCTACACGCAATGTGTGGCAGTGGAATCTGATCCTCGCTGCAGGGTGAGCTGTTAATTAGAGAGAGGACTTTGTACCGCCTCTGACATCATTTCCAGTCACAAGTTTCTTACAAGAATTGAAAATGGAGTTTTAAAGCAAGGAGGTAATTTGTCAGCCTGGGAGGAAAAACAGGATATTGAGTTTCGAGAAGTTCTCAAATACACAAGGCAGAATAACAGCGTTCTTTGAAAATTGGTCTCTTCTTGTGGCAGCTGACCTGGACTCAGGCAGCTGCTGGAATAGTCAAATTTTTTATTCTCACCTTTCAGGCCTTAATAACAAAAAAATATACTCAGTCCTGACTCATGATCGTGGAGCAAGGATTCTGTCTGGACTACATGGGAGAGCTCATTGCTCATGCTCAAGGACTGCTGGAGCACTGACTTGGAGATGCCCTTAGCCATGAAGTGCTCCAATCCCACACTGCTGTTTTCTCTGGCTGCGACATTAACTAATAAAAAAGAGACAAGCTCCCTTATTTTGGCAAGGACACCCCTGGGTCCTTCCCAGCAGGTGCAGAGGTGTCACAAAATTCACCAGGGCAGCTTTTCCACATGTATTCACCTGCTAAGAGAGACACAGGGCATCCAGGTGCTGGTCACTGCTCCAGACCAGTCCCACGCACTGAGCACTGTGGAGAGCAGTGGGAAGGCTGGTGTGAGCGGTTATCGTGTGTCTTGTGGTAAACAGTCAGTGTGACATCCCCAGGAGAAAGAGGAAGATAGAAGGCAGCCCCCTCTTACAGCAGGTCTTTCCTGATCCCTTGGTTGCAGGACCAGTCAGACTCATTGACTAGAAATGCTTAGTCTCCGGCGGGAATGGTGATGTGAAACGAAACAGCCGTTTGCCTAAGCTCTTCCCCCTGAGCATTGCACAAGACGCTGTGGTGAATGCACTGTCAACTTGAGTTGAAAAGTGACAGGCTGCAAAGCCCAAAGCTCTCTTCTCCTCTGCGATGACTTCTATTGGTGCTCTGGAGTTGGCCCAACCCTCCATGCTTTGTGAAATCTCCTGGGGATAAAGTTCAAGATAGCAGGAAGAGACAACTCCTCCCCTGGAGATAACCAGCGCGTGGAAGGATACGTCTACCTGGACCTTATGCACCTTGTGTCTGCTACAAGAAGTCTTCTGTGAAATCCTGAGAGGTAAAACCCTGGTGTGATTGTACAGCAAGAGCAGGATGCTCCTCCCTGGGCCTGCCATTCCCTTGGGTGCAGCAGAGTACAGGAAGGAGGCTGTCCCTTCTCAATAGCTCCCTTTGTCTTGGTGAGGACAGCGCTGGGAACAGGGCAGATCCTGCCCTTGTAAAACCATCCAGCCTCCCTCTCCTGAGACCTCCATAGAAGCCCCACCAGGTGGGCACATTGCTGGATGAAGCCCATGTTCCTCCTGAGGAGGAGCAATTCTGCCACCTAGAGCAATTCAGTTCCGTGGAAGACCTCTTCAAGGATCAACCACGCTGGGCCATTAGGACTTCCAGTCCTGCAGAGTTGAGGGAAGACTGGAGAAGGCAAGTGAGACATTCATCCAATGTGGATCCTGCAGCCTGATGGTCTTAGGTTATATCTGCATGGCTGCCTTAGGCTGTCCAAGGTTTGTTTTGCGTAAGAAAAGGAGACAAAAAAGAGAATCAGTCCACAGACTTTCCCTCTTTGGTTAGTGTCATCCAAAGAGCAAGGCTGGAGTCTTCTTGGCTGACATTTAGATCATTGTGTCATGTAAATTCTTTTGGGACCATGTTGCTGCTAAGCAGCTGATAAGGACAACATGGTGCAAGACAAACGACTAGACTGTTTTGTCATGTAGTTGTGTGCCTTTTCCATCGCGAAGGAGAGTGAGACGATAACGTTACCTGCTGAAGTTCCAGCCTTGATGAGGCCTGGGAGGAGGAGTTGATAATTAGGCTCATGATTCATGGGTTGGGTTCTAGTTTCTGTTCGAATGCGCTGCCAATTAGTGCACACTTCCTGATCAATAGCAGGGTAATTATGAGATTAAGGTTAATGGGTCAGTCTCATTGAAGGCTTCCGATTCTATGTCAGGTCAGCTGAGTTCTGCTGTCACTCAATTTACCTTTCCAGGTTGCTGGGTACAAAGGAACAAGAGGCAGAAATGGTTTGTAATTACCTGTGGTTTGTGCAGGAAGACTCCTACACCGAGGTTTTTAGACGTGAGATGGGTGTCTAACTTCCCATCAGCTGGAATCTAACCAATGGAGCTAATGGTGTCTGCAGAGAGACATTCTTCCCTGAAGGGGACAGTTGGGGTGGGATTCATTTGCCCGAGCACAGCTGCCAAGTGCAAGCATTGCCCTGGACATCCACAAGGAGAGCCCATACCGCCTAGATGGAGGACAGATGAGAGACCCTGAGACAGCCTAACTGTGGACAACAAAGTGTGGACAACTTAAACACTTGGTATGTCCAACCAAGTGGGGGTTTCAAACCAGCTCTTAGCTCAAGTCAGTCAGAGACAAGGAGAGAGAGGGGAGTAAACTGAAGACAGCCACATGAGCATTTCCAGCCCTGTCTCCAGGCCACAGAGACCTCTGAGCCTTGTCGTATTCTGGAGCTCTGTCCTTCCCAAGCCTGCAGGTTTTACTTCCCCTGTGGAGGCCATCTTCTACTCTGATGATGTTACTCAGGGAACCAAGCAAAGTCTGGTGCTGGGCCTGGAGCTGAGATGGGACTATTTCCCTTCCTTAGCAGAAAGGGGGAAAATAAAAATATAAGGAGTTTTCATTACAGAGAAAAGGTAGGACTCTTATATCCAGCAAGGTCCCTCTGAGCTGTTGGTTGAGTAAAACCACAAAAGAAGACTCTCTATGGGAAAGAAGGCACTTGAATGGCTTGAACAGGAACCAAAATCCCCATGACGCTGATGGTGGGTACCAAAGAGAAACACCATCTATCTCATGATGCCAATCCCTGATCCGCTGTAGAGAAACACCTCCCAGCCCCAGGAATACGATGGGAAGAAGCAGGTTCTTCTTGGTATTTACAAGCAGTTTTGCTAGCTCCAGAAAGAGGGAAGCACCCACCAGGATACTGATGAGTCCCCAGGGACCAAGCCACTGCCAAGACAGTTTTGCTTCCATGACTATGCCTTGGCCCAAACTTTGGGTCTACTAAGATCTTGCAAGTGATGTTTTTCTCATGTCCGTTGAATCCTTTGCTTCTTTGCTACACGGCAGGCAAAAATGTTTCCTCTGCAGGATTATTCCAGCGAGGTGATGTGAGGGGAACTATTTTGCTATGGCAGGCTGTGTTCAAGTAGCAGCTTGGCTGACAAGGAGATATTCATTACACGGGTTCTCAGCGATCATATTTTCCTTGCATCGTGACCCGAACCAAACCTTGGCATTGCTGTTCAGACAATGCCCTGAGAGTTTCAGTCATTTCAAGTCATTTTTCTTGTAATTTTCAAGGTTTAAAGAAGAGTGAGTTAATCATGTCATAAAAGGGTTCTTTTTTCACACTACCTCAAGATTTTTTTCCACTCTTTAAATTCCAGAATGATTCCGTTGTCTTTAAAGGCTCTTTTAGTTTTGTTTTCAAGAGACGCAGCCGCTTTGCAGCCTCTCTCCTGGGATATTTGCAGCCAAACACTAAAACCACCAACACACCTAGCAGCAAAATCTAACATCTGCCCATGAGGACATTCAACACCAACGTGACTACTTTTGGGAACACAAAAAGCTTCTTATCCAACACATCAAGCAGCGGCATTCACCCTGTGCTACGCATGCTTTAGTGCAGCAGGACTGGCTTTAACAGAGTTACTCCAGAGAGCACGGCTCAGGAAAAATCTTATGTATCTAACAGCGTAGTCATGCCCAAATAACCCAAATCTGACCACGGAAAAGGCACAGGTTTAACATCTGAGGCTTTCCTGTGCTGCGTGCTGCTGTCCTGTTTCCCTGGGACCTTCACCCTTACCCTGGAGGAGTGCTGCTCTTGGCGTTGCAGCATCTTGGTCTCAGCCTCCTTAAAGCACAGGGGATGAAAACCAAAGCTGTGTGTATCTGCGGATATTTTCCATTGCCAGGGACATATTTTCCATCGCCAGATACGCCACAGGCAGAGTCCTGCTGCTTTCAGGGTTTTGAAAGTTCTTTGGACAAATTCACTGGGAGAGCATTCAGGAAAAATGTGACTGGATGTTTATCTTGTCATATTTTCCCTTAGGTCACCGCTGTCAACCATAATACTGGGCTAGATGGCCATAGTGTAGTCATTTTTATGTTGTTTTGTACAAAGAAGTACAACACTTGTGTTTGCACTCTCTGGTCCCAACCCACAGTGCACAAGATGAGCAAAAGAGTGGGTCAGTCCAATGCCACCTCTGGAATTAGGGGAGACAGACAGGTAGGAACATGATAAGCATGAAAGCAGATGTGCAGATCCAGCCTGACAGTCCAGCTAGGTGTCCAGAATATGGGAACCTTCTCCTAGGAACCCTTCCAGTGATCTGTGCCTCTGAGCTTGGCAGTCATGGACGAGCTCTGCTGATGATATGCACAATGAGAGCCCATCTTGGGTCCTGGTGTTATCTAACTCTTGCTGAAGTCTCCTGCAGAATCGTTGTTGTGTAGTTACTCAAACTGATGTATCCAGAGGCTCAGATACATTAGTCCACGCTGCAGCCTCCTGCTTTCTTTGCAGTGGAGACAGAGGTGGTAAGACCAAGGCATACACACAAATACTCAAGGGAAGTGTTGTGGTTGGTGGGAAAGTTGGGTATTTCTTGCCCTGTGTCTTTGGCTTGGTCTGAGCCGCTTGGAAATTGGGGTTGAACAGCTCCAGACATAGCTGTTGGCCATTTTGAATCCTGTTTCTTCTACACTGCATCCCAGCTGTTTGGTGTAAAGCACCATACTGAAATGTCAGCAAGGAAGCCATGCAGAAATACATAGCAACCTGCTGTGCGATGACCAATTGGTGTTGAGGTGGTTGTATCCACATTAGGCACCAGAGAGGATAAATTAGGAGAGCTCAGGACAGAGGCTGGGTTTACCAATGCACGCACTGAAGAGGTGCTTTTATCACCTTCAAGCCCAGGCCCAGAAATGTGGGGAGCATCAGGGAGCAGAGCTCCAACCTGCATCCATAAGCAGAACAGCATCGCCTTAGCGGGGACAGAGGGGCAGCGGGTGCTGCTGACCCATGGCCAGATCTGATCAATAAACCTGTCTGGAGCAGCACCAGCTCTGGAGGAAAAGCCAGCAGGTTCCCTGCCCTGGGTGGGTGATATCAGCCAGAATCTCCTGTCCAAACATCAGGCAAGTTTTCCCCACTTGGGCATGCCTGCTTTCATCTCTCAACCCCAATTTATTAAAGAAACAACCCCTTTGTTAAAAAAACCAACTCCTTTATTTAAAAAAAAAATATTAAGAAAGTGCCACTGCGTTTGCACAAGAGCGTTATTTCCACCTTTTATGAGCAGGGTGGCAGTTTTCACAGAGAAATAACTCTGGATAGAGTTATTAAAAGATTAAAAAACACATTAAAAAAAAAAATTAAATCCAGACTGAAAAAACAAATATCCTTACCAGAACTCAGGGGCGTTTCTCATAACATCTTGCTTATGTTATGAAGTCTGATTTTTTTTTTTTTTAAGTATTTTCTTAAAAAGGATGAGGTAGACTCAATTACTCCACCAAAACTCATATGACCTGCTGCTAAACCAGATTAAAAGTCTCCTGATACAGCATTGTAGAGTGCTGCAAGAATCTCTCCAGCTCTGTAATCTCATTGGTACCTGTACCAACAGGAGAAACATTACCTTGCCTGCGTTTTCGACGGGCTCGTGCCTTCTTGTCTTAACAGCTCATAAGTCACCCCCTGTGTGGGTGTGATTATGTGTTATCTGTGGCATGGCAGGTCCCTGGGACTTGTGGCTCCTGGCAGTGCTGCATCACAGCCCCAGGTAGCACTTGCAATGGGCAGGTGATCCCCTTGTCCTGGAAAGAAAAGGTGATGTGGTTCTGAGTGGGTCTTCACTGGCTGCCCGTGGCTTGGATGAGCGTGCTCTTTGCTGGATAAAAAGCTGGCTAGATGGCTGGGCCCAAAGAGTGATGATGAATTGAGTTAAATCCAGCTGGTGGCTGGTCACAAGAGGTGTTCCCCAGGACTCAGTGCTGGGGACAGCTCTGTTTAATATCTCTGTCAATGATCTGGATGAGAGGATCGAGTGCACCCTCAGTAAATTTGCAGATGACACAAAGTTGGGTGGGAGTGTTGACCTGCTTCAGGGTCAGAAGGCTCTACAAAGGATCTGGATAGTCTGGATCAATGGGCCAAGGCCAATGGTATCAGGTTCAACAAGGCCAAGTGCCGGGATGTTGTTTCAACAACCCGCTGTAATGCTCCAGGCTGGGGGGAGAGTGGCTGGAAACTGCCTGGGGAAAAGGACCTGGGGGTGTTGGTCAACAGCAGCTGAAGATGAGCCGGCAGTGTGCCCAGGTGGCCAAGAAAGCCAATGGCAACCTGGCTTGTATCAGCACTGGTGTGGTCAGCAGGATTAGGGCAGGGGTCGTCCCTTGTACTGGGCACTGGTGAGGCTCCATCTTGAATAGTAGTTTCAGTTTTGGGCGTCTCACAACAAGAATGACATCGAGGTGCTGGAGCGTGTCCAGAGAAGGGCAACAAAACTGCTGTAAGGTCTAGAGAACAAGTCTTATGAGGAGTGCCTGAGGGACCTGGGGGTGTTTAGCCTGGAGAAAAGGAGGCTCTAGGGAGACCTCATCACTCTCTACAGCTACCTGAAAGGAGGTTGTAGTGAGGTGGGGGGCAGTCTCTTCTCCCAAGTAACAAGTGATAGGACAAGAAGAAACGTCCTCAGGTAGTGCCAGGGGAGGTTTGGGTTGGACATCAGAAAAATTTGCTTCACCTAAAGGGGTGAATATGTCAAGGCCTGGCCCAGGCTGCCCAGGGAAATTGTGGAGTCCCCATTCCCGGAGGGATTTAAAAGATGTGCAGATGTGGTGCTGAGGGACATGGTTTAGTGGTGACCCGGCAGTGCGGGGTTAACGGTTGGACTTGATGATCTTAAAGGTCTTTTCCAACATAAATGATTCTATGATCCTACTGAAATGTGGCCAAAGAACTGGGATTTCAGATCAGTGAACCTGAAAACCATGGCAAGAAAAAATACATATATAAAAGAAATCTTAAAACCTCTAGAAAAGCTGTGATTTCAGGTGGACCTCGGTGGAAACGGAGAATCTGCAAAAGGGTGAAAGATTTTAGATCATCTGCGTTTGGGCTGGTGCAAAACTTGCTGTGCTGAGACCTGCTGTAAACAGCATCGATACCGGCACGCTGCAGCAGTGCCGGCTTCACCTCGCTCCTGCAGAACGAGATAAATGCTTCTTTTTAAAGGAAAAAGTGAATATACAGCATCAAGCAGGGGAAGCAGATGTATTTACACAGTTACTCACGCTGGCTTCAGCCAGCAGATGTTGGGCATGTCTCAAATACCTTTACTGTTTCTATTTTTCTTACTTTTTTTTTTTTTTTCTGAAAGTTGTGGAGTCTCATGGAGATGAAGTCATTCTCAGAGGTGACCTCAGGACATGCAAATCACCTCGAAGCTCTGCTTAAGGACTTCTGCCTTATGTCTGCACCAGGTGTTTCGCAGCACGTTTTGCTTTACTCATACTTGTTGTCTCTTGAGATAGCAGGGACCGAAATAAAGCAGAATGTTCCTCTTTCTCCCCTTTGGTCATTACAATCGTACTGATTCCTTACAGCAGCCGTGCTGCAGCTCAGGTCCAAATATGGGTTTAGAGGCAACTCAATGTTCTCACTCTAAAAAAGGGCCAAACAACCCTCCCTGCCACCCCTGCGTTTACACTTTGACATAACGGGTGAGTATTTATTGATTTCAGCTCTCGGATCTGATGTCACTGCAGGGTCAGGGTCCGGGAAATCTCTGAGTCACGTGGAGGTGCAGAGCCAGGACATAGCGGCAGAAGAAAAAGATTCACAGGCTCACGGACTCACAGAATCACAGGATCGGTTTAATTGGAAAAGACCTTTTTGATCATCAAGTCCAAGCGTTCCCCCAGCACTGCCAGCTCACCACTAAACCATGTCCCTCAGCACCACATTGAAGTAAATATCAAGGCAAAAGATGTTGGAAGCTGGTGGCAGCTTCCTGAAAGAAGCAGTGAGAAGCTGATTGGTGCTCAGAGCAAACTGCGGCTTCGGGTTAAATGCCAATATTCGGCTTGTTTGACAAATTAAGGCAGAGCTGTTGCAATTGCCTAAGGATGTAAAGGAAGAGTGAGGCGACACACTCAAACATGACCTACGGTCCTGGAATGTAAACTGTCCTCTTTCTTCACAGCTTCAGCTAATTGCAAAAGCAATCGGTGCCTCCGCAGGGGGATGGCGGCGGGGCGCGACCCATTTCCAGCTCTGATAATTTTCTCACCAGACCTAATCTTGCAATATATGGATTAGGGCTGGGTGATGCTGAGGGCTTTGGTCTCCCAGGGACTTCGAAGTTCAGGACTTGGGCTCTTGGCTTGAAGCACAGCTTTGGATGAACCGAAGGTCCCTGAAGATCCTGCCTGAATTCAGCAAGTGACTGCAGATGGAAACAACATTTGGAAACCTCATGTTTTTAAAAGCTAGTATTGAGGCCTCTTTTAGTAGTCACTGCCTGCTAAAATTAATGCAGTATTTTTATTTTTCTTCTTTATTTTTGCCCGTTTTATTGGTGGGAGGTTTTTCATCACCAGATAAGTAGCAGAAAGGGGAAAATCTTGGGGGGTAGAAGAGAAACCAAGGACCCAGGAGGCCCTGCTGCTCTGCGTTCAGGCTGAGCTGCCTCTGCTCCAGGTGGCTTAGTGGGGTGTCAGAAACCACATGGGGCTGAGAAAAAAAAAAAACCCAAACCCCAAGGTTGTTTTTTTTTCTTTTTTTTTAAAAAAACCCCTTTTCTCTTCTTTTAAATTCCAGGTTTTCCTTATGAGCTCATCTTAGTTACAGTGATGCTGGGCTTTGTATAGACAAGCAGAGGACTGGGTAAACAGGGAAGATGATTTCTCCTCTCCTGCGTCAGTGAAGAGAAAACGTCTATCTGATGACTTGAAGTGAAGCTGGCAGGTTTTCACCCGATCTACTGGAGCCGTGCGAGTTTCACTTCACTGTGGGAACTGTGCCTGTGGTCCGAGTTTGCCGTCACTTGCAGCTTCATGTGTTTTTTGATACGAAGCTTCTGCGTGCTTGCGCCGAAGCGAGGCAAAAGGTAATTTGTTTTCTCTCCTGTAACTGCAGCCCTGGCTGGGGAAATGGAGGGTGGGAGCACTGAGGGAGTCCGGGACTTTGGTTTCAACCCGGGATGTGCCTGGCTGTGGAGCAGAAAGGACGCAGTCTCACTTTCCTCTCTCAACTCCTTGTATGTGGCAGCACATTGCAGCCTGCAGCAAGGAGGAAGTTGCTGCTTTAGGTTTCCTTTCAGGTGCGTCCTTTTGCAGCGTGACTCATTTTGTGATCGTCTTTGCCACGTGATTTTTTTTTTTTTTTTTTTTACATCCCTTTGGTCTGGAATAAAAAACTCTTTAGCCCTGGAGAACACCTTTTGTCCTGGAGGGATATGTGTGCAAAACATAAAGAGAGGTGGTGGAAACGTAGATGAACGAATTTAAGAGGAATGTCCCGATGAAATGGTCCTGTGCCAGGAATCACTAACCTTTTCTCCAATTTCCCAAAGTCATGAGAGAAGCTTTTCAAAACCTTCAGCCTCTCAGAAATCCCAAATTTGATGCTGTGGTTTGGTAAAAATCTTGGTTGTGTTTCTTCTCAACTGAACTTTCTGGTGGGTAGAGAACAACTTCATTGAAGTGGTCCGTGATGGCATCTTTCCTATTGTAATTATTAGTGTTATTTTACAGAGCCCAAAGTTAAGCAGCTACTTCTAAAGACAGGAACGGCCTTAAAAGAGACACGGTACCTACACCAAAAGCCCTGAGACCTCATCCATGGGGGCATCTAGGCCCTGATGATGCTATGGGCATGTGCTCCTCACTGCAAGGGGAAGAAGCCAGCAAAGAGGTCATGCTGAAGGGAATGGTGCTCCATCCTCTTCAGATCCCACCAGCACCTCCTGAAATGAGGTGTTTATGTTGTTCCTTGGGTGAAGTCACCAAACACTCTTTGCCTTTCAGAAACAGAAGCGCCCTGACTGTTATTTTAGCAGTGCAGGGCTTACAAAAATGGGACACCTTCAGCTTGAGGGCTCCAGGCTTTGGTCTCTCCTCCTCCTTCTCAGTGAAGAAAGCACATCCCAGGGGACTCAGGCTGTAGGACCCTCTCTGACCTTCTAAGTGAAGCTGTGGGACCTGAGGTGAACTGCAAAACCCACCCAAGAACTGAGGAAATTCATTGTTAATGTGCTGTACGCTCCACAGAGCCAGAGCTACCCTGAGCCAGTGGTGCCTTGGATCCTTATTTCCAGTCAGCTGCGTGTCACCTCGGCTGAAGGCGTGATCAATACCGTAAACGCCAGCCAGAGCCACAGGAAGCTTTGGCAATGAATTGCAGAATTATGAGATGCAGATACTGGGATTTTGGTGCATCCATAGCAGAGCACCTTCTGTGTCCACTGGTAGTCGCAGGACTGGGGGCCTTGGGGCACAGGGAACCCTTCACTGTTGACATCCCACAGGACAGATGAAGAACAAATCCTCATCCCAGAGCATTCACAGACCCAAAGGTGAGAAGCAAAGATGTGACCAGAGATACAGAGGGGTCCAGAAGGCCAGATGTAAATGGGTTTAGTCAGCAATGGCAGTCGCTCTTCCCAGACCATGCTGTCCCCTTCTCTCCTGCTGCCTGTGCTCCTATCTATCACGGTGGCTCCTTCTCCCATTGACTCCTACAGCTGCACAGTCCAGACACCCTACCCTTCCGCGAGGTCCAAAGTGAGCGGGTACAGCTGCCTCTCACATGCCTTTCTGTTCTGTCTCATGCATTTGCATTTCTGTATCACAGGTCCTTCCTTGTCCTCGCTGTGCTCTTTTGAACTCTTTCTGACCTCTTACGAGACTTCTCTCTGCCTCATGTCAACTTCTGATACACTCTGGGAAGTCTGTGTAAGAGCTGACTCTGGATATGGCAGTGAAGGTTGACATAATATCTTGTAGGCACATGTGGAAATAAAAGCTTTGAATAAAATAGGGAGAATGCAGGTGTTTGCAATTTCGTTTTTTGACTAACTCTAAAGACATCTTTGGCCTGTTTTGAAGCACCGTGAAAAGAAGGGCAAGCGCTGGTTCTCTTCAATTCATCATATTTGATACGTTAAAAGTGATTTAAAATCACTCCCTAAGGGCTTTGTTCCCCAAAAGGCTGCCATCAAAGCCCTTTGCAGAGTAATTCTGTCGAGACTCAGATTAATTCTATTTACAAGATGGTTAATGATTAAAGGACAAGTTTAGCGTTAAGCTCTTGAGTTCATTAAGGCCACATGACTTCAGATTGTTCCAACAGCTTGGCCCTGCAGTCCCCGTCTCACCTTTCATTGCTGTTGCCTCACTGAAATAAAACAAAAGCCGTGGGAGACAGTAGCAGTGCTGGTTGCTCTCTCTAGGAAACACCCAAAACACGTGGCACACCATGTATTGCTATTGATGGAAAGGTGAAACCAGGACTTGACTGATCACAGCCCTTCTAAAAGGATCGGTTACCCCCAAGGAGCTTTGCAGCATTCGTATTTAGCCCACAGGACATTCATATTTCTCACCATGCGACTTTAAAAGTGAAATCAGAATCCATGAAATGGTGCTCTGTCCTTCAGCCCCACCAGGTCTTCAGGCCTTCAAATGGTGGTACATCATGCACTGATCTTCTGCACTGATCCATACTTAATTTCTATTGATTTTTTCCTCCCTGTTTTTTTCAATTACGAGCCATGTCAGGTACCCAGCTCCAGTGTCTCCTTTAAGGAGGTGTTTGAGCGGAGACATGCCAGGCAGGGTGTCCTGAGGGAGGAATTAAGATGAAGATGGAGGTATGCAGTAGCTTTACTCATGAAGCAAAGAAATGAGAGCAGATGGGTAATCCTGCCATGACTAGAAGGGAAGGATGAGAAATGTGAACTTGATGCAGAAGGTAAGTAGGAATCAGAAGAGTCAGAAGAAAATGGATACTATCTGCTGTGTTTGGGGTGGAGAAGTATGGGGGAACCAGCAGGAAGAGCAGTGGGGGCTCACACTATTTTTGTTCCAATGTCTAGGATTTATGAGTCTGCTATAGAGCTACTTATGTATTTTAGGGCATGGGTCTGAACTTTTATAGATGTTTGCTCCAGAGTAGGATGAATTGTGTCCTAAAAGGGCCTGTTTTCTCCACTGGTTTCCAAAGGGGTGTAGACAGCATCTCAGATATACATGTCTACACTCTATGATGGGATTCAGATCCGGAGTCAGAGACCTCTCTTTTCACACTTACAGTCTTGGTGTCCTCATGTGCTCATGTCTGAGCTCCTAAAAATGTATTGGAGATCTAGGGCAGCTTTCAGCTGCCTACGTGTAGATGCTTGTTCCCATCTTACTATGATATGTCTGGTGGTCAGTACGAGGTGGATGTTTGTTTCTTTTCCCAAGTAACAAGTGACAGGATGAGAGGAAATGGCCTCAAGTTGCACCAGAGGAGATTTAGATTGGATATTAGGAAAATTTTTTCACCGAAGAGATTGTCAAGCCCTGGAACAGGCTGCCCTTAAATCCCTGGGGAGATTTAAAAGATGTATCAATGTGGCACTTAGGGACATGGTTTAGTGGTGGACTTGGCAGCGTTAGGTTAACAGTTGAACTTGATGATCTTAAAGATCTTTTCCAACCGAAATGATTCTATGATTCTATATTCTATAAGTATTTTATTGTGTCTATGCCCTCTGTAGTCTTGTGCCACGTATGTCAGTATTGGGCAAATGCCTTGGATACCCTTGGACACTCTAAATGTTTGTAGATCCAGATGTCCAATCAATTCTATTCTGCCCTTACTCAGCTTATTCAATAGGATCTGGAAAGCTACTTCAACGCATAAATAACCAGGGCGACTTGAGCTGTATCTTGTGTGGCTTCAAGATTCTTCTTCAGCTGTCCTTGATCTCCCACAGGTGCTGTGTCTCATCTGCAAGTCCTTTGCAGATACTTGAGGCACCCAAGTGTGTCTCAAATGGCACTAGATGCCTCTATGTTATTGGAACAACCAGCTGAATTGAGCTCCTGAGTTTGATCTCAGCCAGTTCCTCAAGGCAGAGAGGACCATTAGTGGGATCTGGACGTGTCAAGGCAGGGACACTTGAGGCAGAGAAGGAATGTACCTACTAGAGAGACCAGAAAGGAAGGGCAAAGTGTTTTGGCACGAAAATAAGGAGGTCTCTACGCTTGTCCTGTGGTTCCTTCCTCATTTGACTTGGTTCCTGTTTTAAGCACTGGTGCTGGTTCAAGCGCTGGTGCCAGTAGCGCTGTGGACCATACAGAAGACTGGGTGGTTTGGGCATAGGTTTTGCATTGCCATTACAAGATTCCTTTCTGCTAATCTAAGAAAAACTCAAAGGAGGACACAGTGCAGACAACACCGTCAATGCATGGACAACTTCCCCACTTCCCAAGGAGTCATCCTCACTATTTAACAGTTCTGTAAAACTCCAGGGGGCTGCACTAAAGTGTAAGATAAAGATGTGATATTTAGAGACAGATACTTTACGCAGCGGCGATGGTTTGAAGGCTGTGAAATAGGGCCTGCTGGGCAGAAAAGTTGAAATCACAGGCTTGGAGGACACAGAAATGTGAAGCGGAGCTCAGTCTGGCTAGGTTTATAGCTTGCAATACATCCAGTCCTGGCTGGGAAATTGGCTTTCTCATAAAAATTAAATTAACATCATACCTCTTCAGGAACATGCAGGTGAAGATGAGAGCTTGTGGGACTTGCTGCTGGCAAAGCTTTCTGCCTTACTTTTGCACCTACCAATTCCGGATGAATTGCTCAAAGACATGTCCCAGGTACAAGACATGCACGTGGAGCTGGAAGATATGATTCAGGATCTAGAATCAGGCTGCCCAAGGCAGTGGTGGAGTCCCCATCCCTGGAGGGATTTAAAAGAGATGTTGATGTGGTGCTAAGGGACATGGTTTAGCAGTGACCCGGCAGTGCTGGGTTAATGGTTGGGCTTGATGATCTTAAAGGTCTCCTCCAGACAAAATGATTCTGCAATTCTGTGATTCTGTGATCTACAAGGCAGCAAAGCTGCTTTTGGGATTGGCAGTTGAAGGCCAAACAGATCATGTCAATCGGCACTGAATACCCAACTCTTCAAGGGATTTCCATACCATAAGAGTGGTAGAGTGGGAATCTAAGGGCTGGATCCACAGAGATAACGAGGTGTGGGACCTCCATTCAAACTCAGCCACCCATAGGTCTTTATGGAGGGTTTATCTGACTGACCTTCTCCCAGGGAGAAGTGGCTGCTCCAGTTAAAGCTGAGAGACACTGTCAGAACGTTAGTATGAACCTGCCCTGAAATCCCCAGGGGTGGCAGGAGATGAGAAACGCGGTGTGAAAAGGCAACCTCTGCTCTGAATTGTTGTGCATCAGCTTTGAGGAATGAGGATCCTGACCTCTCTCACAAGCATCCCATGGCTTTAGAAAAAAGAAAGAAAGCTGCAGCTATAATTTAATAAAATAAAGCTCCTTTCTTCTTCTTTTTTTTCCCTCCTAGCTAAATTGATTTCCTTATTCATCTTAGTTTTCCCAGACTTTTCAAAGCAGCAGCCGAGAGTCATTTTTATATTGACCTGTTTCCACCGACAGTACCTTGCTTCCCGTAAAATCACAGCACATTCCCTTTGTTTTCAGACTCACAGACAATCACATTTATCTGTTCACTGCCCTTCAATAGCAGGCAGCTTCTAAAGGATTTCTGTACCCCCTACCCGCTAATTGAAATTCAGTGCACAGAGTCACATCAGTGCAGCGTGATGGTGGAGAATATCAATGCACAAAGCCAGGAGCGGGAACGGGCAGAGAGAAGTTTCTAAGTTTCAGAGTCTTGCAGCAAATGAGACTGGGACTTCCTCGTGCTTCAAAGCAGCTTAATACGGTCATGTGCTACAAACCTTCTTCCAAGGGTCCCGAAATATTCATGAGATGGACATCTGCTCTCCAGTAGGTTCAAGAGTGAGGTTGGGCTTAAGGGCTTAGATAAATTGATAATTTTCAATCTATGGTTACAGGAAGAAGAGCAGCCCTCAGCCAGCAGCTGGGCTCCACCAGCTCCTGTGCTGGGTCTGAGGATCAGAGGCTGGGATGCACAGTTTCACCTCATGGTTAGAGGCTTGGACTGATCATCAAGAGCACTAGGCTTTGCTCCCAACTATGCCTTCTGGATGATCACAGGCATCTCAGCTTACCTCTCTGTGCCACACTTTCCTCATCCGTGAAATAGCTTGTTTTCCTTTGAAAAGTTCTTTGGGATGTTGCTGAAAAACAGTTACAAGAACAGATGAGCTCATTTTGATATTTTTTTTCTAATACTGAAATATTTTTAAGGAAGAGTACACTGGATGGCTGGGATTTATCTCAGAGGTTAGGGGCATGATCCAGTTTCCCAACAGAGGTGCCCAGTGCCATACGTAAGGCCATATGGAACCTCCTATCTTCCAATTGGCACTCCAGAAGGGAATAAATTTCCTCAAGGACTTATGTCTTATCTATTTATGCTGCTTAAATGTTCTAGGTAAGCTGGAGCATCTCAACTGGCTCTAGACACCTGCAAGTGGGTAGAGCCTTAGGTCTCAGTTGACTGTAACAGGAGGTCGAATGTCCACCTCACATGGAGAAACCTGCATGCAGAGAAGATCTGCTGCTTAAACAAATCTGGTTTTAATCTGTTGCTGGTGTCCCTTGGGATGTTTCCACAAGGGCCAGGCAGATATCACACAGGACTATGAGAGATCCATGCCTTTGGGGAGCAGCAGCTGGAGACCTGCTGCGAAACCGTTAGGTGAAAAAAATGACACATAATGCTTACGTTTAGTCAATCGAGTCCCGTCCCTGTGTCGTTTTAGGCAGTCAGGGTCTCCCGTACACCCTACTACTCTGGTGCCCTAGAAAACAGATGTCTATTTTAAAATAATCTCTAAAAGCACAAACTGGTCTGCATTTTAGGGGCTGTGATTGACATGGAGTCAAGCCCTACTCTAGTATGGGCATCTCTTAGGAGACCAGGCCAACCAGATGGGTCTTGCCTTGAAGGCTTGATTTTAAGAGATGGTTTCTGCTGGGTCAGGTAGCCCAGGCACTGATTTCTGTTATCAATTCCTCCTACCACCAAAATCCAGGTTAGGTTTCCACTCTTCTGAAATAGAAAGCTATGATTAGGATGATCTTCTTGGTTTTGGGACAAGTTTCTTCACCTATCTGTGCTTCAGAAGGACATGGCAATAGTTCACTCTTTCCACCTCTTGTCTACTAGGAGGTGATACTCCTTGACAAGAGGAGCTATCTCTCAGATAGACGATGTGGGCTGCACTTAGCACAGCTTTCTTGCGTACCGTGAAGTCAACTCTGCTGGTACAGCCAGGGCAACCTTGCTCTTACTAAAAAGGAGTCCTTTTAACAGCATTGTTTATTTTTGTCCTGAGAGAAGGGTCTGTCTCTTGCAATATTTGCAGACAGCCCTTGCTAAAAGGAGATCTGATCTCAGGCACGGTCTTCAACCAGGACCATAATTCCACTGGTGATAACAATAATAAACACGGCAATAACCATGCCCAAATATAGCACTTGGCACTGTTTTTCTTGTTCAAATATCAGTTCCTGTGACTGTCATTCTTTGCACGCTTCCACACGCTGGCATTTGGAAATGGCAGTCTCTTCCAACAATGCCTTTTGTCCAGAAGAGATTATTTCCAGTGGACTGCACTGCAGACTGCGATGCTGTGCTTCGTCCCTCCAAGGTAGAGATGGGGACAGCTTGTGACTCACGCCTCTCATATCATCTTGAAATGAGAATGCGTCGTTGGTGCATGCTTCAGCTGTTCACACTAATTTCACCTTACACTTTCCCTTTCGTACACAAGGAAATTCACTCCCATGATTTCCTTTTTTGGCTTTAGAAGCTCTCCAAAGATCTTCTCTCCCCATTTTTCTTGCAGTCCTTCCCTCAAACTGCCTGTCCGCTCCATCTCTTCCACCCACCAGGAGAGGAGGCAGCCCCTGAAAATCCTGGGCGTGGGGGAAATGCATTTCTCATGAAAGATGTGGCTGGGTCAGTTCCCAGAAGTTGTGGAGAAGGTGCTGGATGTGGGGCTGTGTTACAGCTCGTCGAAACAAGAACTGCAGGCCCGGAGGAATGCCATTGTTTTCTTCTGAAATAAGTCAAAACCAAACTGAAATATTAGCATTTTCCAGAATAGTTATCCCTCCCTCAGAACAAGCCTCCGCAAAGACCCCATATTGGTATTTCTAGTCCAAAGGAAATATTTCCAAAGTCCTGAATTTAATAAATTTTCTGGGCTTTGTGTTTGTTTTGGTTTGGTTTTATTTTTTTGAGGGGCTGGTGGTGTTTTTCCATAAGAATCAACCTGAGTCTTCCTAAGCTGTCACCATCTGTGTTCTGGTTTAATTGTATCAGGTTCCTGTCTTCCCCCAGCCAAACACTGAACTCACTTCTTTTACTGGACGAACACGAGCATGATGGGAATCAAGGTCCAGGACATACCACGGAAAATGTTGTCCATATGGGAAGTTGCTTCGAAGCCGAAAAAAAAGAAGCCCAAGATTTTGGACAGCATTTTTATGAAGCCTCTGTGTAATAAAAATAGGCAGAGAATGAGGTCAGCATGACCCAAGCAAAATGCTTCCTTTCTGCTTAAAAACAAAACAAAACAAACTGATTCAAGTGAATTTAAGCAGAAATGAAGTTGTTTTCTTTTTCCCCAAAGGAAAAGAGTAAAACTTTGTGTACGTGTGAGCATTCAAATTCACAGGCAAATGACAGAATCCTTCAGTTACACAGAAACTGCATTTTCCATGAACGTTAATTCTCAGGAATGGGTAGACAATCCTCAAGCCAATGGTGTGTTGGGATTGCTTGGAGTTGCTTGATTTCATGAGCGTTCAAGACAAATTAATGAAAATTACAGAGAAATTTCAGGAAAGCCTCTTTATCCAGCAAGAAGCGCAGATTCTCAGCTTCACTCACAACCCGGAAGGCAGTGAGGAGAAATAAAGCAACAACATCAGCAGCCTCCTAGATGGACAGGAACGTGAGGGGCTGAGAACAGCAGTGAAGAGTGAAAGGAGAGTCTAGGAGAAAAAGTTGAAGGAAGAAATGCAAGGTGATGAACCCAAAGGCAACACTTCTCTCCCTGAAGTTACTGGACAGATGAAGAGGGACAACACTAAGGATGCTTCCATCTCTCCTTCCTCACCATGCTGTGACTGCCTAATGTAGCTCACCCTGACAGCATGGTGTGATCACACAAACCATGGAGATACACTTGCACAGCCCTCTGACAAATCTTGAAGGCCTTCCTAAACCGTGCAGCAACAAACCTCTTCAGCCCTGTGGTAACCGGCACCATCCAACCCTGCACAGATGTGCTCAGCAGCTGTTTTCTGGGAATCATCCCATTGGGATTTAGGCCTGGGCATGCTGCTGTTGAAGGAAGCCCACATCTCAGGCTAGACCCATAGACCCCATACACAAGACAGACCCAAGAGAGGAGCTGCCTTGGCCAGACCTGAAGAGGTCCCCAGAAGAAGTTGTGCCTGGAAAAGCCTTCTTGTGCCCTGAAGTCCCCCACTCCGGGCTGGATGGAGGTGACTCATGTCCTCCCAGGTGTCACAGCAGTGAATTCCCCTTGGTGTTAGGACACTGGTGTGCTTTGAGGCAAAAGGAAAGATCAATATTTTATCAGCCACGTCCAGTGCACTTGGGAGTGTGAGGATTTACAGCCTCCCTTATCAACCTGAGCGTTTGCCAGGGCCTGAAACCAATGGGCAGGTTCTGGGCAAAAGGCTGTGATTACGACGACTCCGTCTCTCCCTTAGATCAAAGAACGACAATAGTTGCTTTTTTATTGTTATAACTGGTATCCTGGGTGACAGGTGGTGTGGGACAGGCTCGGACGTGTCTTCGCACATCAGCACTGAAACACAGACCCGTCAGTTAACAGGTAACAGTGGAAGGCACGGGATCGCTGGCCCCCTTTGGAGTGCTGTTTTTTGAATAATCACAGACGGATTTGCAGGCCAGAGAGGGGCATCGTCATAATCTAGTCTGGCCTTCACGACTATCAGAAGCCAAGTGATTTCACCCTGTATTTTCAGTATGCAGCAAAGTCTTCGGGTCAGCCCTCCTTGGGGTTGCAGTTCTACGCCCTAGAAGAGGAAAGCTCTTCTCTCTTCCTAGGCACAGAGGGATCAGGGAAGAGATTTGAAGGTATCTCCTGGTCCCTAACCTGGTATGTTCCCCTGAAAAGGCATTCTGGGCTACAAAAACTACTTTGAAAAAGGAAGCAAAGGGACAGAGCTTTGCTTTTCCTTCTCTCATAATCCTGCTGCATCCAAGAGGTTCATGTCCCTACCCAAGACAAGGGATCTCCACTGAAAAGCCAATGCTGACCACATCTGCCCTATTGGTTGCACTCATGTAGGAACATGCTGTCCTTGGTAAGGGAGGCCAAGGGATGATGGGGAATCGGCTGGAGTCAAGGGCAGGCTGGATCTGCCTTCCAAAATCCTTGGAGCTGTGGGCATCCAACAGGGCAGTGCTTGAAACCCAGCTGTCCAGCTCCCAGCCAGTGTTTCCTTCCAGCTGTCCAGCGCTTCCAGAGAACACTTGACCCTCCTGCAATCCCCAGGAAACCACGCACTTTCGGGAAATCATGTGTGGAACTGAGGAGATAACATTTAGGTGACTTCTCTTCCTTAGATGACGTAGTTTGGGCAGCTAAATTGCACTCTTGATGTTTATTGTTCAGATGTCACCTCCGAGCTCACCACTGACAGTTCCCCTCTTAATCCCTGGGAAACATCAGGCACCTCAATGTGTGATTCATTTTGCCTTATTTAGGTTAAACAACCCGCAATCTGAACACGGCTGTTTCTCTGTGTTGACAGTGGAAACAACCCGCTCTGATGCTGATAGAACTGTCTGTGCTTGATGTGCTAAGTCCCATCCCTACACCTTAAATCAAGCTGGATGTTTTCCTACGGAGGGGTCCAGCCCAACCAGGAAAGCAGAGCTGAGTCACTAGCAGGCTGATGCGACGGTCGCCGTGACCCGCCTCGGGCTCCAACCTTTGCGTCTGCAAATAATCACTGCCGAGTGGCCAAACCGCCGTCTTAATGAGATTCAGAGAGATTTGCTTGTCTCAGATCTCAAAGGCCAGCTGTCATCGTGCGTTATGTCCATCCTGAGTTGAAGTTAGTCTCGGTAGTTGCAGAGCTGAGCCATACACACCAACAGCGGCAAGATCTCCTCATTTGTACCTGCCACGTCAGAGATCAACTGGACATATTTATGCAGGGAAGCCTCAAACTCTAAAACTTTTACCTGTTCTCTTTTTTCTTTTTTTTCCTTTTTTCCTTTTTCTTTCTTTCTTTTTTTTTTTTTTTTTTGTGTCAGCTTTTCTACATTGAGAAATTCCTTCAAAAAGCCTCTTCTTCTTGTCCTATATGTGCTGTGGAGCCTTTGAGGATGCTGTGTCCAGAACCATGATCAGTGCCGGTTCCAGCAAAGGCTGCTGGATTTATCTGCCCCTTGCGTGATATCCTGGATCTGACAGTACCTGATGTTATATACTTTAGCACAAGATCATACAAAAACCTGTCATCTCCTTTCCCCACCTACCCCTTTCTCCTCCTTCTGTTGGTCACTCCAGATGGGTTCATGTCCCACACTCTGCCACAGGTGTGACTCTGTGCAAGCAGATCAACTGCATTGCCTTTCATTCCCCCAGTAAAATGCAACAATTTAAACTATCCCAGCTCAAAACTTGTCTATCACCGTGGCAGGTAGGTTTCCTGTTACCACAGGCTACGATTACCCCATGCGGTGTTGTATTTTCTTTTTTTTTTTTTTTTTTAACAACAACCTTATGAGGTTGGAATGGTTATTCCTCTGCGTAAGAAGCCGGTATCAGGAGGAACACGATCTGAAAGCTCAGGAGGTATTCCGGTGAAATGCTTTCCTGGAACTTAGCAAGGAAACATGGAAGCTCTTCCTGGTAACTGGAAGTCCTGGATGGCTGGTTTGCTAAGAGTGGGAAAAAAAAAAAAATCTCTGTTAGAGCAAGACAGGGAGCTGTTACAATGACAGGAGAGAAGACAATGATAGAAAAAATGATATTTGAAGAGGCAGAAAAGTGAAGCAAGGTTTTTTCCTGCTAGTTTTATTTTCCCGGCCGCTAAAGCTCCTCTTTAAATTAAGCTCAACCTTTACTTTCAGAGGCAGACGAGGAAATACACTTTCAGCTGAAAACAGGCGGTTGCTCTTTGAGACAGACTTCCCCTTTGGGGCTGCCAAATCTCAGCGCAGCTCTCAGCACTGTCCTCACTTAACCTCTCCCAGAGCCAAAAAATATCCAAGTAACCGGCTGCTTCATGCACTGGCCGTTAACTCGGCTAACACCGATCAGGCAAATTAATTCCAGTGACTTTAAACGCAGCCCTCCTGAGGCTATCAGACAGCGAGTTAAGTCTTCCAGTTTACTGGGAAGAAAGTGGGAAAGGTAAATAAGTCAAATAAGGTCCTACAAGCAGAGGGGGCGTTGTTGTCCTTGAGGAACACACCCCAGCAGGATGCTCCCACCACATTGACCTTGTTGGTGCCAAGATGTCCCAGGACATAGCTGGATTTCTGTGCCATGTCCAGGAGCTCTATCCTGAGTGCTTTAGCCAAGCACTGGCGAATCAGAACAGTGAGGAAGGCCTTTTCTCCTCATCTTATCAAGGATGGTGAGTGTAGGAGCTGTAGATTTACACCTGATGTAAGGTGGCTTCTGCTGGAGAAGAGCAAGGCAGGTTTTTCCATGGAATTTTGACAGAAATCCGAATTATCTCTTGGGGCACAGGACCTTATGGAAGTAAATATACCAGCTGTTTCACGCCAGCTGATGGAGCAAGGGTCTGTCTTGCAGGAGGAGACTCAGTCTCTGGTGGATCAATGCCTTTGAAGGTACAGCGTGAAAGGCAGATATCTTGGAAGCTTGTCTCCTCATTGTGACCAGGCAGAAAAGGGTTGGCTCCCTGATTTCAAGTACACTGCAGCCATACTTCTTCACATCCCTTCATCCTAAAAAGGGGATAAGAGGATGACTTTCCTTGGAAGCACTTTGCAACCTGCTGACAAACAAGGCTGGGCAGGAGCTAAGCTAAGTCTTCTTATCATTGCAATTATCAACGTTATTTCCTGTGCGATCACGACCTGAGGTTTTCAGAAAACTTCTTATGAGCACATGGCAGCTCTTTGGTAGATATAAGTGCTAAAACCCATTTGTGTCGTATCTGCATGTTGCGCAGGGAGTGGAGAGGTGAATGCAGGAATCCCACAAAGGCTTATAGGCACGTGCTACAGCAAATCCCAGTTAGCCCTCGAGTGCTTGATATAAAGAAATAAAACCTCCTGAAAACCACAGAGAGCTACATGGACAACTATATATATATGTGTGTGTGTGTGTATGTATAGATAATAGTGTTTGGGTAAGTATGGTAATATATTTAACTGTTAATCTACAAGGCCTTATTCATCTTTTAAGTCCTGGTACAGCAATAGATTTATCTTCAGTAGAAGCTAAAGAAGAAAAAGAAGTAGATTTAGCTTCAGTGCACTGGATTCCCAATGAAACTCACACTTTTTATAAGTACCTCCTGCAGACTGATGCCTGGTGTGACTCCAGGCTGCCTCCAACACACGCATCCTTCAGCAGATGCTGCAATATTGACAGCTTCCTCAGCAGAGGGTGGACAATAGGTACAGGATGGCACGTCTGTGCTTTTAGTGGTCCAGGGGCAAGAAGACCTATTTTAGACAGAATAAAATGGGAGAGATAAGCTAGAGGCAACACAGATATGATGGGAGAACATTCCCAGGCCTCTAGCACTGCTCCAGCAAAAACCCACATCCAACTTGGGTTTGGGATCCTTCACAAAGACTGTGGGAAACAGGCACTGCTGTCACCAAGGAGCACAGATATGTTGTCGTTGGTGCTCCAGCTCCTCCAACACCTCCCCTTGAGCTGTGATTGTAGTGGCCAACTTCACCACACTTCACCCTCAATTTTGCTTGCTTTTCTGTCTGCTAGGAGGTCACCACTCGCCCCTAGGGCAGAAGTCATGGCAGGGTTAAGCAAGTTGCTGCACCAATCCAACATCCCTTAGTGAAATGAAGCTGTGAAACAGCACGGTGCCATCTGCCGCAGATGGGCACCAACATGTTGTTGTTTCTAATGCAGCCCCAGTTCCCTTACAGGGATGCTCTATGGGAGTATCAGGCTTTGTTTGGGATGTCATCTTCTGTCTATCCATCTGCTGGTCTAGCATTGACTGAGTCAGCCCAGTTCAGAACAAACTGTCGTGCCTTGTCCTCCTGAGAGCCAACATTTGCACCCATAGCACCATGGAAGACCTCAAAGATCCACGGAGATGGTCTTAAAGGCTAAGCGTAGCTCTACCTCCTCTCTCAATTGTGTTCTGATTTAGTTTCCTACTGTCTTATCCAGTCCTTCTGACTCATTGATGCCATCACCTACAACTGCAACCACCCTGGCCTACAGTTTCTGGAGCTACCATGGTTTGGAGAAAAGAAGCAACATCAGATCTTGTTCACCATGTTCTTCAAGTTGCTGTGTGCCCTGGGTAAGCAATAAGACCTTAGGTCCAAGGATAGTTCCTAACCACCAGAGCAGGGAGATCTGGGACAGCTTCTCAGTGAGCTGCACATACCAGCTTTTAAAGTGATGCTGTGTAAACTTAAGGTGGGGATTGGATTATGCGGTGACTGTGGAATGGACCCTGGAAGCCCTTTCCGGCCCCATGTTTCTGCAGAATTTAAGGGTTTAATCAAGTGAAGTCAGGAGCTGTGGGTGTAAATCAGCAAAACTGGTTGGTTGGGAGCGCTGGGGCCAGACTGCAGCTGGACTGGGTTCAAACTGTCCAGCAGGAACTGGCGGCTACTGGACGTATTTGCTTCTGTTTCCCAGCTGCTTTCACAGAGGGTTTGTTGCTGTCTGAGTCTGCCCCAGCCCGACTGTCTGCAGCAAAGTCAACAGTCCTGAGCGGTCTCTGGCCAGAGCATTTCCACTTAGAGGAGTGACAGGCTCTGCAGTACCTGCCCTGGGCAACGCGGGGTGAAACGCGCCAGCTCCGGACTCTGACATGTAACCCAGCGTGACTGTCACCGAGCTGTGCTCAAGTCCTCTGACAGGGTCAGGCTGCAGTGATAATTTTTTTAATGGATGAGGGTGCTTTGAACGACCTTGCGGTGTTTGGTTAATTTTATTCCCCTTCTTGCTGGCTGGTAACACAAAAAAAGGGATGAATTGTGTATTGTTGCCTGATTCTGAATAAAATTGCTGCGAATTTCACAAGGTGCACACAACATAATCAGACTCAAGGGGTCCTTTCTAGCAGATGCCTGAAGGCAAAAGCCGATAAAATTTTTTAGCAGGGTCTGATTTATGGTCTGGCTTGACAAATATTCATAATGGTGTGAAAAAGCTTCTGAAGATGCGCCACGGAGCATTGCATCCCCTGTCATCTTCCTCACTGCTTGCTCCGTCTCCAATCAGACTTGGTATTTCAAGTGGTTTCAGCTTTGGGCTGAATTTTCTTGCTTCAGTTAAATCTCAGGTTTCAAGCTGAAGATGTTTCGCACATAGCAGTTTGGCACCTGTTATCTAAGGGTCCAGCAACACTGACCGTGGCTGAGTTTGAGCCAAACTATATACTGGAATAAATCAGCATAGTCGGTTGAAATGATTGTTTCTGGGCTGTTTCACAGGCGACCGGTTTCACTCTCAGCACGATTAATAATGGGCAATTTTCTGATGAGCCGGTAAAGTTCTGCCTTGGCTCAATATGAGATCTTTGCCCTTTGTGGCTCCAAATGCCAGGGGTGACAAAAGACAATTTCGCTTAGTTTTAATTAACTAATGTGCATGCAGAAGCCGTGCAGAAGGCTGGATGCAGGGAACAGACATCTGAGGATCGGGGAAGAGGAAAAGGAAATGAAATATATGTTTATATAAGTTTACATAGGTTTACATATGTTTATATATGTTTATATATGGAAGAAAAGCAAAGACACAAATGCACACATCTTTGCTGCTGCAAGGAATACCCTAAAGGATGTAAATTATTTCTGGAGTGGTTTGGTTTTATTTTTTGCCTGAAACGATGAGCATTGCACTATTTCATTGTGTCTTAAACAAATAGGGAACCAGGCGGCACTCACTGTCTCATGCACTCACGCACTCCTGTGTTTCTCTTTCTAGCAATAGCGGCTGAAAATGTTGCCCTAAGAGAAATACGCAAAACCTGGGTAGCAAGCGGAGATAAAGAAAATCAAAACTCTTCCCTGACAGCTTGTTTTCATCCTGTGGCTAACACCGTGTCTGTGCACAAACTGGTTTCTTGTAGAGCTGGGGAATGACTTAAAGCCAGATGTTGTCTTTGCAAGACCCAGTTCCTTTGTTCGTGTAGGTAAATAATATTGTTGCCGAGGTTTTATCTAGTGTTTTCAGCCCTTCGTCTCCAAAGATCTTTACAAAGTGGGGAGAGGCCAGGTTCAAGAACCAGATCCTCATTTTGTAGATGGGGAAGCAGAGGCATATAGAAGTGAAACGTCTTCTGAAGGTCTGATGAAACCTCCGCCTTGCTCGCATGCCACTTGATCTGGCTGTGCTACCTCTAACAAAGATGTATTTTTTCAAAGCACCTGAAGAGAGCAAGTTATCCAAGTCCCTCTGACCTGACTGAACTCCTGGTGTTTTGAGTCTCACCTCCAGCTTAAATATCTGAGTTTGTTTAGGGGAGATGAAATTTTATGCCTACTCTATGTCTAAAGGAGCACTGACTTAATGAAAGACATAGACTCATTTGAAAGCTTCTTCTTAAAGCCAGTTAGTGGCACACATGTTTTACCAGGAATGTCTAATGAAGATTTTCAGATGGACAACAGACATGAGCTTGTGACAGCTCACCCAGAGTTAGTTTTGGAAGTTAATACAAGCCACAAGTCAAGAACAGACAGTCTGCAAGAGGGAGGGTCGAGAGTAGGTCACTGGGACACCAGGTGCTAAAGAGGGAGCATGAAATAGATGGTTGAATGACATCTCAGGTCTTGCAGGAGGAGTGTGTGGGTACAGCCTCTCTTTTGAACCACTATTCTCTGTGTCTACCAGGGAAGACCAAGAGAAACCAAATAAGAAGCCTCTGAGCACACAAACCTTCACAGAAGCCACTGTCACCTATTTTGGCCTCTGTAATGACGTAGCCTGAATTTCCTGAGAAATACCAGAGTTATTTGAGTTCATCCCAAGAGAGAGTTACTGATCCCCTTTGTGATTTGAGATAAAAAGAGTTTAAAGTGGACAAGGTGAAATCTGTGTGGACCATCCAGTGGCTTTGGAAAATTGACTTTCTCAAATGTACCTGTTGGGTGCAGGGAGAAGGAAATCCAAAAGAAAAAGAGAAATATGGGGCAGAAGTGCAGCCAGCAGATGCATTGTGCAATTTCCCTGCTGACATTTGCTCCTGTGCCTGCTGAATGAGCATTTTTCTTCCACCAGCATCTAAAGAAGAGACTAAAGAGGCTGGTGACATTGGCCAAATAAGCCCATTTCACTCTCCTGGCACTTCTTGGATGAAGTAGAAAGTCTTTGTTGACCTTAGGGCACAAAGCCCAGACAGTCCTTCTGGAGTGCCTAGTTGTTGGTGAAATGCTTTCCAAGCATGCAGAGCTAAGCCCTCTTTAGTTCCTCAAGAAGGGGTGTCAAGCCAGAACTTCAACAGCAGCCACCATCCTTGGCTGCCAGAGCCATCACGGGAGTAAAGACCGAATCTCAATACAAAAGAGAAAAGAAGAGGCGAAAGAGAAAAGGGTGTTTCTAGGCAAGCGGAGGTCTCAGAGGAAAAGTTGCTTTCAACTTCACCCCGAAGTAAAATGAACCAACTTGCAGAACTGAGATTTCTTGGTCCTCTGCCACCAAGGCCTGAAAACAGCTTGTTTTCTCTGAATTCAGATGCTAAGTAGACCTGAACCTGCTCAGTGCTTGCACATGAAGACACCACAAGCATAACTGAAGAAGTCAGGGTCAGGCATTAGCCTACAGAAAATGCTGGGCTAAGAACAAAGACATCTTTTCAGCTGCTTTGGACTGGCAGAGGGGGAGCGGGGAGAACTTTGCTGTGCTGACTCACGGGGTACAGACTCTGCGTCGTTGGCTTTGCTTGGTGTCTGCAGGGATTCCCCTTCCATCAGGGATGGAGCAGCTGGGCCTTAGCAAAAAGGAGAAGCAGATACTTTGGTCACATGCTGGTGGTACAGACAGGCTTTACAATGAGCTGTTTTCTTCTTGCATTGAACAAGGAGCTTTAGTCACAGAGAGAACACACTATCAGCTGAAAAACTCTCTGTTTCCTCAGCCAGCAGAGGCTATCAAGGGTCAGGCTGTCTGGGAAATGACTGCCCAGAATTACCTGCAACTCCAAAATCTCAGATCGAGTGTTTCTAGACCGTGGTGACCACAAGGTGCTAGAGGATGAAACAGGATGTGGATTTGTTCCAACCTCTGTGTGACATATGGTCTTGCCATACACCACTAAATTCCCAGAGGTTTTCAAAGTGCGTGTCAGTGATTCACATGCCTCAGAGCAGAGGGAAAACTCTCTGGGCTGGTGTGGCTCAGCAGGAACACAAGAAACAAGGGGGGGTCTTTCTATTTTGGGGATGAGAAAAGTAATTTCAGGAGACAGGCTGGCTGCGTGAGTTTCCTCCAAGGGCTCCTGGAAAAGCTGGCTTCCTGCAAAAAATATGGGCAGCCTCAGGCACACAAGGAGAGAAGCTGCTCTCCGCTGTCTTGCCCCGCCATGGAGTCTGGGAGAGAAGTGGCCCCCAACAAGTAGCTGCTCCTTTGTGACCCGCAGGACGGGTATGAAGGTATGGGCATGGTGCCTGCTCAAGGAGCCTTTCCATGGGTATGTCATCAGGACTGTGCATTAGCCAAAATTCTTCCCTTGTAAAACTTGCTTCTAATTAGATGATGGCACATCATTAGATGAACCTGTTTAGGTCTCCTTATGTTTCACCAAAAGTGGTAACACTAAACAGAGCTTAGCATGCCCAGTAAGAGGACAATTCGCCCTCCCTCCCCAGCTCCTTTTAGAGTGGGGAATATATTCGTCTGTGTGTAAAATGCAGTTCACGACAGATTTGCAGAGCCAATTCAGCCCGTCACTCAGGCTCCAGGGCTGATGTATTTGGCAGCCTCTTGAACTCATTCCTTCGCCAAGAGGGCACATAGGATATGTTGGGGTCAGGAAGAGTTTTCACATGCTCTGGTCCCTCCAGGCTCCGTGAAAGCAGCTCTGCGTTCAGTCAGAACCAATTTGTGGGACACCTCATCAAGAGGCAGACAGCAGAGAGCACCCCACAGGCTGTTTCCATGGATGGTTTTGAAGTGCTGAGGTCTCAGGAGAAGTGAGCAGACAGCTTTCTATAGTCTGAGAGATAATCGCTTGGCTGGAAGTATTGAGCAAAGCAATATTTTGGAGTAGATCTCAAGAGAAAAGCTCTATGTCTCAGTCATAGTCTCAAGCAGTAGCCACAGGGTGTTTCCTACTGATGTTCATGGTCCAGCCAAAGCCCCCAAAAGCCATAACACAGTCAAGTCTTTTCCCAGTGGAGAGACTGTGAGTGCCCTGACATCTCGGTCATGGATGCATACGTGGCTGCCCTCTGATGAACTTGGTGGATGGCTGGCAGATCCAGTTCCCTGGAGAGGCCTGGACCATGCCAAGGGGCAGAGAAGGTTGGTCATGTGTCACCATCTGGTGTTCATGTTCCTGGGGTCCAGCTGGGGTCCTATGGACGTGTGTGCTCGTGCCCCCATCTAGTGGCTGTCCCCAAGCCTGCAACATGTCCCCTCGTCTTCCTCAGGTGCTGTTCAGCTCAGTGGGAAGCTCTTTGACTCTGCTGATGATGTTCTTGGGGTGCTACCTGGCTTGGGACTGTGCCCTTTTGCAATTGGTCTTTGCGGCACATTGCCTCGTGGTAAATTACTCGTGCATGAAATTCCTGGGGGCAGAAAATCAAAATCTGAACCTGAGACACTCCAACAGTCATCTGCCTTTTACACAAGCATTACTCACAAACCCTAATGGTAATACAAAGGCCTCTCTATTTTCTGTAGGCATTTTTACAGCTCCTGTTGCAGCATTATCTCTACTCTTTACAGTTTTTATTGCATCTCCCCCACAACTCTTTGGGCAAGGCATCAGAGTTAGTCCTGTTCAATCTCTGGGAGCATTGAAGTGCGCATAGAGACGTGCTGAAGATCCCAGAGGAAATAATCAACAAAGAAAGTAGAGAATTTAATTTAGATCTCTGCTTGCCACCGAGCTGCCTTATCTTAGATAATCCTAAACAAAAGCCACAGTAGCTCTTAAATTGAACAAATGTCACCACAGGACTCCAAGAAGCATCCCCAGCACTACTCAAATGCTTCCTTGAAGCTGAGAGCAACTGTGAGACCAAAGCTCTGAGGCTGGTGCTCGGTGGGTTAAGAAGCACCTCTCACTAGGCACTTTGAAGATGCCCATGGCACCGGTTGGAAATCACCTCCCCAAAAAAATGGTGGTAGCCACTGGGAAGAGAGAGCAAAAAGTCTTCTCTGAGCATTACCAGAACTGAGCTGCTCCAGGCAGATTTCCTCAAGCAGTTACAGAAAAGGCTTCTAATAGTGGTTTGAAGAGTAAATGAAAGGAACAACGTACCTTTGCCCTCTTCCCTCTTCTCCTTCGCTCACCACCCCACTCTGGCTGAGCTGAACTTCCCATGCTGTACCAAGCACAACTTCCTTAAGACCTTAGTTTTGCTTAGTGACTACATGTCCTTTAGGCGCATCCCCAGGGCTCTCCGGTTGCTTTTGCATAGCGTGCCTTGGCTTCCCTTGCAGCCATAGAATCATTATCTTCCTGCTATAGGCCTGCTTGTGTCAGCCAGTGAATCCCTCGTGAAGAAAGACCACTTGTCAGGACAGACTGACAGCTCTGTCAGTCAAATATGGTGGCAGGGCCAAGGCTCAGGAGCTGAAGATGGGGTTGATGTTCCTTCTGAATTTTGCTCTAACAGCTGCAGGTAAACCAAGCTATCAATGATTGGTGATCATCTGTATTTTCCCAAAACGTTGCTTTAGCTCTCTGATATATTCTTTTGGGCTGCTTTGAAGAAATCTGCTGGGCTCTCCAGGAGCTTCTCCAACAGCTCCCCTGCTTTCTCTCTGGGCTCTCATGCGGTGAAATGGAGAGATGGGTCGTTGCTGGTATACACCCTTCTCAGGCGTTTTTCTCCCAGAAGTAACAGCAGCACTGATTGTAGACTGCCAGAGTTAATTCATCCAGTCAACACCTTTCTGGGGGCGTGATGGGGAGCAGGATGACCCACGAATCCATTTCATTGTCCTCTCAACCAAAGGTCACCAACTGGGGAGCAGTCCTGGCAAAACCTGTCCCTTTCAAAGACTAATAAACAAGCCCTCTTGGATGCAGGCTGGTTTACAGTTGGACTGGAAGAGAGAAGCAGAAATATTGCTTTCCAAGCCCTGCAGCGATCCCAGATTTGATAAACCCACGCTTTCCCTTTCCTCCCAGGGGTACGACTCAAGTATTTACGAATGCAAATGCTTCTTGGGTCAAAAGCAGGTCAGAAAATGCAGTGCAAGCAGGATAACAAGCCCTCTGTTCCACCAGGGCACATACTGCAACACAGAATAATGCTGCCCACTTAAGCCCCTTAAGTGCTCTGTTCTCACCCTCCCTCCTCCTCCAACTTGAGTAGAATTTGGCTTTCTGAAGTCACGAAGGCTGAAACGATCAGTATCAGACTTATCTGCTGGACAGCCCTGGGTCTGCATTTCTAAAAACGGATGGGATTATATAATTTTTTTTGGATGAGGGAAAGTAAAAGATGGAAAAACGGCATCGAAAGCTAAAGCTGTGTTCACTGGCCGCGGCTCGAAGCAAAGGCACAGAAGTTTCTCAGGAACTACACAAACTTGAGCCCTCTATGATAACATGCGCATAGTGCCAATGGCTTTTGGAAGACAATACCATGATCCTCAGCTTCCCAAGGCACAGTGCCTCATGCAGACTGTGAACGAGGCTGAGACCTTGCTTTGGTTCCTCATTCATCTGCCTAAAAGTCTCTTGAAGTCACTGTGGACTGTTTTGACGCTTATTCTCTGCCTTTGTCAGCTGAGTATAGAGGGCCAAGGTCCGCTGCTCCTTGGCAGGGAGCAGCCTGAGCCTCCCCTTTCCACCTCGCTCAGTTGCTGCAGCAGCTCCAGTGATTAAACGAGGTCCATTTGCTATGTAAATGGTGCTGTGACTCTAGAAGAGCCACTGGCTTGGATTTCGTTGAAGCGTGGACCCAGAGAACCTTCTGCAGACCCATGCCATCGTCCCTCCCTTCATAGCATAGCCCAAGTGCATCCCTGCATCATTTCATGTTGCTGCCCGCCTGGGGGACGACGGTATCTTATTAACTAATTGGTTCTCATGACGGTCTTGTGCTGCATCTGTTCCAGGTCAGGGGGAGAGAAAAGCTGATTTCCATCATTGCCCAGGGAGTGAATGGCGACCGGGGAGCGCAGATCCACCCTCCTGAGCTGGCAGGCATCCAGCCCTCTCCTGTCTGTCCATGGTGCCTTCAGAGATCCCTCGATGCTCATAACAAGGTCGTTTACGAAGGCTCGTTATGCGCTGCCCTCTGCACAGATTCTCCAGGAAATACAAGCGGACTCTGAGCATGGTTGTAGTATATTTATACATTACTCATTCTTTTAACCTTGGTCACCAGCAGTGTCCCGATCTGTAAGTCCTGATCCTATTTATATACTGGCTGTCACGCTAAGCAGCGTTGTACTGACCCAGCTGCCCTCCTTACTGGAGATAATGAGTAGATAATCTAACTCATCATCTTGCTTCCTGCTTTTAAGACTCAGAAACACTGGCAGCTGGAAGGACAGGGTTAGTTGTCACCCTCACTGATGCTTTAAGAAACAGTTTGTAGGCAACCCAAGAAAGCCAAATCCTTCCTTCCCTGTTGTTTTTTTTTCTGCTGAGCAATAGCTGACACAGCTCAGGCTGCTTTGTGAACAAAGGAGACCACACTCAGCGGAGAAGAAAGATGATTCCTGAGATTGTAAAGTCACCTCTGGACCAAATTCAACTCGTGATGACAGTGAAAAAGCATTTCCAGTCTGGGCTGCACATGACCATGCCCTGCACTAAAGAGACCCATGTGTAAATGAGACTGCTTAGAAAAAGGTGGCATGGAAATAAGATGGAACATCTTGTGGAACTGATTGAAAGCATCCTCTTCAAAGGTAAGGGTGGCAGGGGAAAGTGACTTTACATAGCAAGTAGTTGTTACTGTCACTCTTGCTTCATTCACGGTTCTCCCTCCTTCCCCAGCAAAACATTGACCCATCCTTGAAGAGCAGCTCCTCCTGTGCATGGAGAAGGAAGGTATTTTGCGTGAGGAGAAGCTGAAGATCTAGTCCTGGTGTGTGAGGAGCCCAAATGACAGTTCCCCAAATATCATTCATCTGTCAGCTTCCATCACTTTACCATCACAACCTGAAAGTTCATGTATCTGATGGAAAACATAAGAATGCAATCCAGAGCTAGATGCCCAAGCACAGATTAACTTTACTTAGAGCACTCACGGACTTTACAGAGAAAAGGGTAGCCAAGTGCAACCCCGTGGATGTATTTCTATTAGAACTCATGTGCCTGCAACTGTCTGGCTTAGAACATGCACAGGCTGCCTGCAGTTCCCCTCCAAATGAGGTCATTTGAAACGGTACAACAAACATCACTAATGCTGCTGCATCATGCTGGGCTGTCAGATAGATCCCAGGGCTTTAATGCAATGCTACATATATATTTATACAGTTGCCCATACTTTAATTAGGAGATGCAAATGCTGGTCAGAGACAAAGCAGAAAATGCCAACAAAGGCAGATCATGCTTCCGTTCACATTGAGGCGTTCACTGCTGACAAGACACAGCCGCATCAGCTGTTTCTTTTGGGGTTGCATTTGGCTCAGTTAAACCCTATTATTAACAGTAAATTGTCTAGAGTGATGTCATTCTCCAGGGGAGGCAGAGGGGTAAGGTTGGAGAGCTGGGGCTATACCTTTGCTGCTGGCTCTGGAGGGGGGCTGTACTCAAGGCATGAGACACAACTGCCTGGACTGGAAAACCTCACGATCTCAGACAGAGGTTGGGAAAAGCTGCCTGGCATGGGACAACATGGAGGTGGCTGTCCCTCCTTGGTCTGGATTATAAACTCCTGGTCCTGCAGCTGGGGGTAGGTAGGGGCATGAAGGAGGTGAGCGTTGTGTCCTTCCCAAAGTACAGTGTGGACCTGAGGGATTGGGCTACAAGAAGCAGCCCGGGTGAAGCGTGCTTTAGAGTAGCTGACCCTGATCTCCCTATCTTCTCTCGGTTGGGCGTGCACAGTCACCCATAGCATGTAGTGGTGGGAAGTGTCTGGGATTTGCATAGGAAGAGGTTCATGTTTTCACTGCTTGCTGTGAAAATGGGAAAGAAATGAAGAACTGAACTGAAACACCTTGGCAAGACATCCAGAAACCTACCTGCAGGCAGGCTTGATTCTGATCCTGACGTTGAGCATCTCTGAGCCTGAAGATGATTGGGAGCCACCATAGCTCTCCTGGCACTATCCCTGGTGCAGAAGCAATTAGACGAGCAGTGCTTGTGTTGGCCTAGTTTAGCTCATTGTAAAGAGGTGGCAGAATTACCTCAGCAGCTAAAAAGCCTTTGTCAGCACACGCTGCCTCTACAGGTCTGCATTTTCCAGGTGGGTGGGTGGTGAGGGTGGGGTAACGGGTGGGCAGCAGCCCTTGCTCCTGCTCCTCTGCTGCAGAGTGGCTGAGTCCCTCTCTGCAGCCCCCTGCTGTGGCTTAGACCATCACACATCGTACTCCTCTCCACAACCCCTGGTGTCTGTCCCAGTCTGTACTGGGAGGCATCGCTCTCCCAGCGATGGCAGTGTCCTCTGGTGTAGACAGGTCCTGCAGGTGAAGTACCTGGAAGTGCAACAGTGGCTTGATGAACAAGATGGAGGTTGCTATAAGATGACCTGAGGTTGATATAAGAAGACCTGCTCAGAGATGTTGTAGATGCCCCATCCCTGGCAGTGTTCAAGGCCAGGTTGGACAGGGCTTTGGGCAACCTGGTCTAGTGGAATGTGTCAATGCCCATGGCAGGGGGGTAGAACTAGATGATCTTTAGAGTCCCTTCTAACTCAAACCATTCCATGATTCTATGATTAACCTTTAGGACATTCCCAGTGCTCTCATTTACCATAGCTTTCCCTGGAAAACTGCCCTTGTGCCATTAGGAGCAGAGTGGCCAAGGGTAGGGATGGATTGCAAGGCTGTGTACATACTTCAGACTGTGGAAGTATGCTATAGGGGAAAAAAAAAACCCACGGAAACATCCTGAAAGCTCAGCTGAGTCTAGTTTCATCCTGAACAAAAATTAAAACCATTACCTACTGCAGTCCTTGTTTGACTCTGAAGTAGGATCTGGGTTGAGACCTTCATAACTGAAACATCCCTCCATCCCTTGTTCTCGAAGGCTCATCTGTCTTAGAACTGTAGGGTGCTCCTCTTCTTCTCTATGACACAGTTTGAAATGGGAAGACTAAATATTCACAATTGTGACTATTGTGTCTTGATGGTAGTTGAAATAAACATTTCTGACGAGCTGCAGAAGTGATTCTTCTACCAAAACCAGTGGGCAAAGCATGGCTGCAAGAGAGCAACGTTTCAACCAGGAGTCTGGTGTAGACAAGCCCTTGGAGTGGTGGCTTAAACTAGGATTCAACCCCGGTTGAATTTCCAGCCAACCAGGTTTCACTGCTTTATTTATCTTGTCAAGTTACTAAGCTTGCTTCTCCAGTCACAGAGAACTTGGTGTTATTCTCTTGAAACAGTCACAGCCTGAAATGTTCATTTGTACTAAATCCCCAGTGAGTTTTAATTTGAAGGAACAGCGTTGGGATGACATTAGGTACCCAAGAGAAGATTAGGAGAAGAGACATTCCTTTGCCAAATTTAAAGTTTATCAGAATCGCTATGATGCAGATTTAGAACAGAATGAAACTTTTTGGAAGATTTTGTTATATTTAGCTTTGGCAAACTGTGCTGTTTTGAGCTGCCTCCTATTCCCCAAAGAATCCTGAAAGTAAGAGAGAAAATTGTTCCCAAATAAGAATAATTATAGCTTGCATAACACAGTCTTGCATTCAGTTTCAAAGTCAAAGAAACCAATCAGGGCATCTCGCTTGTACAAACAATGTCTTAAATTGCAGGAAGGAATGTTTCATGATACCCCGAGCTTCACAAAACAGACGGCTTCACTTTGTTCTGAGCTTGAAAGTTCAAAGATTCACCAAACCTAAACAATTCTCATACTTTCCCCCACCCCCTCTTGCCAAAGACCTGCCCTGAAAGTGAATTCTGAAAGTTTTGGGTAGAGAAAACACAGGTAAAAAATCAGTTTTGTCCTTGTGTTTATCTGTTCTTGCTCCAAAGCCTTTAAGAAGTAAATAATTTTGCACTTTTCCTGCACTTGTTTCTTCCCTCTCTTTATTTCTCTCATCTTTTTCAGGCTGCACATGCTTCATGCACATGGGTCTTTGTGGTTCAAGGGGTTTTTTTTTCCTGAATAGCCTCCAGGGAGACAATGACCTCCGATCCTTGGTGCAACTTCAATACCCTCGATAAACAAATAATAACCACTACAGCGGTCATTGCTTCTTTGGGGCAGGACTCTGTAACACAGCCCATCCTAAATAACTCTGCCTGGACACGTTATGGGAATAGAGCCTAATATGATAATTCTGGGGAATTTTCTTTCTCAAAGCAAAGGCTTGGGGAGCAATGCCCTGCTACTGTGAAGTGTCTCTGCCAATGCCCTGGGATGCTGCACTGCGGTGGCAATTCTTGAAAGGTCAGAATAGAGTCGCGGTAGTGCCAGCAAATTCCATCCCGTCGAGAAGGACGGGTGGCAGTCTTGATAAGAACCGGATCCAGATAAGCAGAACGACTGCTTTTCAATAGCTGGCACCCATGGACCAGTGCACTGTTACGCTACCACTTGTACACATTAAAACCCGGTTGACTGCAAAGATCTTTCTAATGATGGAGATCACAGACCTCCTTGCCTGAAGTTCTGCAGTCGGGCAGGCCAGGACCCCAGGGCAGTGCGTGCAGTTAGGGATGAAATGCATTGCAGGTCCTTCATCTTCAGATCTGAGGTATGGTGTGATGTGACAACAGATCTGACAGCAGTTTCTGTGGTTATCCACAATCTGGGCTACCTGGAGGCCCTGCCTTGTCCTCTTTGCCTGTTTAGAAACCAAGTAACCATTTTCGGATGACTGACCATCCCTGGGGAAAACTGCAGTTTCACCTCTCCAGACTTCACCTCCACTTATTTTCGAGTAGGAAAATATCAAGATATTTTCTCAGGTGCTGCCATTCTAAGGAAGGAGAAACGCTGGGTTCTTGCATAGTCATGTCGGAATCCTGTAACACAACCTACAATAAAGATGATCTAATCTGGTTTAAAAACAGTTTCTATTTTTGCAGTGGTGATGAACTCACCTGTTGTGTCCCCAGAACAAACACTGAGTGATCTACAAATCCCAGGGCCATTTGCAAGGCAGGAGAAATTCCCATTTACCTTTTTTTTCTTCCTTTCTGTGAAGGACAGAGATGATGGGGTTCATGACCGCGCTTTTCCTTCTACCTTGGAAAGTGAACATAGAGATCAGATTAGTTTTACTGATTCAGACACCCCATGTAGGGATCTGGACAGAGGTGTCTCCATGTGATTTCGGAACCCCATGGAGATTGTGGTAAAACAGCTAACAGAATCTAGGCTAGTCATGTGTGGGTGCCTGACACGGAGAGAGTTATGTCACTTTCCAGGCTACTGACCACTTTGACTAGATGTTTGATTCAGTTTCCTAAATGCAGATATACAGTGGATAAATTGTGTGCTAGAAGTGTTGGCTTCATTGGCTGTGGAGGAAACCTAACCCTGGTGGTTTTTTACGCAGAAGACATCTATGGGTGGTTGGTTTGATGATCTCCATCACGGTGAGAAGGATGACAGCTCAGTCTCTATAGAGTGAACAGTCTTTACAGCATAACTTTCACAAACGTGCAGACGGACAGACAGACAGATGTGCTTGTCCTGCTCTTCAGACTATGACGGCAATAGGTTTATCTTCATTCCAAGTCATTCCCTGCCAGCTCATTGCTTCTGTGTGCTACTTAACTAATTAGGGATAAATACCTCCAGTTTTCTTGACTGTTCCCTCTTCCTCCAAATACAAGAAAGAAAAGATGTTTGAACATCCCCAGGGAATATTTTTAAGTAACAAAGTGAGTTCGAGGAGGGAGCTCTTCACCGCCAGCATTGCCCTTTTCGGATAGTTTTATGAATTCCTGCAGTTTGTGTTTGTTTCCAGAGGAAGATGTTAAGGCACTGACCTGTTCCAATACGAGTAAGACCCAGACCTTGTAGACACAGGTGACGCGGTGTGCGGTACCCTTCGTGATCTGCCCTGAAGCCCTGGTCACCACCAACACACCTTCGCTGCCTGCTGGGACATCGGGTTCCCATGTGTCCAGGCAACTTCAGTGTGATGCTGAGAGCACGAGGCCATGGCCTGGGTAACTGGAGGACCAGGACTGTGGAGCACACAGCCAGTCCCTACATCATCCACACAGCCAGGGATCCTTCCCAGTCCTTCTCATGACCATCTTAAACTACCCACAGTCCTTCCCAGCCAGAGGGACCTTTGTGGGCACAAGCTGGATAGTTGGGGAGATCCAAAAGGGAGAATGACTTCTTGGAAGGGAATATCAGCCACATTTTTGGCTCTTATATTTCCAAGCGGTCTTAAAACAGAAGGCAAACCAACAGTCTGGAGCCTACAGAAATCCCTCCTAGCAAGGAGTGTACAGGTGAGACCCCCTAAGGGCAGCAGAAAGCCTCTGCTGCAGCCAGGAGTACCAGTAATGCATATTGTGGGACAAACCCTTGTCAATCATTTTCCACCCACCTTTTTTGCATTTTGCACTGAAGGTTTCCTTTATTGCAGCGTGCTCGGTGTTCAGAGCTGCACGCAGGAATTTGCTTTGCGTTGGGGCCACGGCTCAGCTGGAGAATAAAATGCCTTTGGGTGGACACAGGAAGGGAGCAGGGCACGTCACGTCCTCCTGAGCTACCCCTCAGCTTCCAGGTCAGACTCAGGCAAGAACAATAAACAGGACCAAGCCCTGGTGCCCCTCCTGCTTGAATTCCCATGGCACGCGTTGCTCTCACGTGGCTCCTACCTGAGATCGAAGAGATTTGGAGTGAGTTACAATAGGTTTACTCAGTGCCTCCCTTCTGCCCTGTGCTGCTCGATCTTATCGGACTGCGAAAGCAACGACTGAAAATTTTTCCTTGCAGCGGGGAAAACATCAGAGATGTGATGAAATGTGTTTCTGGCGCTTCCCCCACTCCAGGGCGGGTGGAATGATTTAAAAACAGAAGTGCTTTCCCTCTTTTACCTGGCTCCTCTCTTAAGGAGGATCCGAAACCTTCCTGGAGGGGATTGAAAAGTCTCCCAGCTGGAAATGCCTGAGCGTCTTGCAGTCTCGTGGCTCCTTCAAATTTGTCTCCGTGCTTGGGTCCTGGCCCTACTCTTCTATCAACAGGGCAAAACACGTGTCTGCCAGCTTTTCCCATGAGCGCCGTGAAGCTCGCTTCCCTCTGCCTGGCCCCAACTTGTTTCAGGTCAGATTAAAAGCTACATAAGCCCGATGCTGCCTTTTTAAATGCACAGAGGTGGGTTGATTACCAGGGAGCAATCACTTTGCCTCTGCTTGCTTGGCAGGGGGTAAGGAAAGAGAGGGAGGAACGCACTGCTCTGCAAGCACCTCTCTACCCACAGTGAGGAGCATCTCAGATGCAAAGGGTGACTCAGAGACTAGGGCAGCTGCTGCAGTTAATGTCACAGGAAACCTAACCTTTTTCCTGGACTTTGCGAGGTCGGTGACACCGATACATTCATGAGAACAAGCTAGTTTTTGAAGCATGACAAAATCCAAGATTTTGCCAGCTCCATCCCCAGTTTCTGGTTGTTGGGATGCTGGACAGCTGAGGCGAGACCTTCCACCCCAGTAGATTCAGGATGCTGCAGACTGTTTAATTCAGCGAGGAGGTATAGGCTGCAAAAGTGCTCATTCCAAGGAGTCTAATGAAAATAGGCAGCCAGAATGAAGTCAGAGAATATAATAATATATCCATTGAGAGAAGGATTGTGCTGTGAACTCAATCCTTACAAGGTACTAATGAATTTGAATTAAAACCTGAGGCAGAGGAAAAACCCCACTGGAGCTCACAGACACTGAAAGTCCAACCACGAGCTTCAGAACAACAAATCCAGGCAGGTTCTGTCATCCAGGAACAGCTTGATTAGCCCTGATTAGAATACAGTGGATCTAGAACTAATAAATAAACTTTCCCTCCTACCCCACCCAGCTAGAGGCCGATTTCATAGATGCCTTTCACAATAACCTGAAGGCTTTGGGCTGCAGCTGCTCGGTCTTGCGGAAACACTGCTGGTTCGTCTGTGATGATAAACACAGTATTATTAAAATGCCTTTCTCTGATTTGCCTACTCATAAATAATACAAAGTTGTTGTGCTTACACAATGATTCATTTATAGACCACTTCAAGGAAGTCATATTCAAAATTATGGCTTCTGCCAGTGTGGGGAGATGAAGAAGTCCCTCCCTCTCTGTTATTCTCTTGGAGAGAATGCATGAAAACTTGGTAGCAGCAGGTCTGGAAGAGTACGCTGAAGGAATTTATAGAGTACTGAAGATGAAGGAAGATCATATTCCAGAGGATGTTCTAATCCATTTAAACTAAAAAAATCTGCAGGACTGCACCGGTTGCATGGGAAAGGAGAAGAAGCAACACAGCTCAGGGTCCATGGCAGGAGAAGGAGGGTCTTCCAGACCTTGACGTTGAAGCTGCAGGCTAGTAAAGTCATTTAACAGGCAATTATACAGGGAATCATTGGAATTTGATGAAGAGCCTCAGCTCTCCTGTGGAACAGGAGAAAGTAAAACTGCTCTTGGAGAAGACTGCTGGTCTCAGGGATGGATGCAGCCAGGTCATGGAGAGGTGCAAACATATGTGCAGCTGTGATTCCCCATGTAACAACGGGTGGTGTGAAAAGGTGTTTTGGCTCCCTTAGTAAATGTCTGGTAAATAAAGTCCTTGGAGGAGTGGGTAATGATCCCAGGACTGGCATTTATGTCATTCTTTCCGTCCCTGCTTATTCATCCGCTTTGCCCACATAGTCCCCTTCCGGATGAGGTTCCCGGGAGAAGCGACCAGCACAATCATCAAACCTCTTTGGGCTCCCCTGTCTGGAAGGGACATTACTGAGGATGTAGCTCCATCTACTGCCCTAAAGGGAAATGTCAGTCCTCCACCGGCCTCCGTTCTGATGCGTTGGACAAATTGAACTCAACCTAGAAATGACCCATTCATCCTTTTTTCTTGGGAAAAAAAAAAAAAAAGGAAAAGAAACAAAAGCTATAATGAACCAATTATAATTTTTTTGACCTTCAAAATTCCAGTGAAAAAAATAAAAGCAGACAATAACAAGATACAAACATTTTTTGGTGCCCAGTTCTCCAATTCATCCTGGAAAAGACATTTTACCTGACATAATTATCTGAAATTGCAGAAAGGTCTGGAAAATCTGGCTCAAAACACTGTAGCTTAACCTTACAGGAGAAATTTAGGATATGGGTCATGGGCCAGTGGGATGGGTTAGCTTTCAGTGGGTTGGTTTTCACTGGGTTCTGTCACTGAGCAGGTAAGGAATTCGTGTAGAATGCTGTTTTGGTTCTCTTTGTAGCCAATATGGAGGAGGTGACAACTGCAGAGGGCAATTTGTCCTCCTTTTGGATGCCTGGCTCAGGGTTTCGTGGTTATCCCTCACTCTGAAGAGATGCGGTGGGCGGAAGCAGGAGCAAGAGATATCCAGAGTTGGGAACAAGAGCTTTTCTTGTTAACTCTGATAGTGGAAACAACTCACATAGGACAGTGCCATAGGGAAGAAAATATGGGTTGAGTCTCTTCCCCTTAAACACAGTTTTTTGGACCCGAGTGTGAGGAAAGAGCTCTTGGCTGAGCCAAGTACATGGGTCTGGAGAAGGGCAAAAGCCATTGGCAGTGGGTCATGAGCAAGGGGCTCTGCTGGTGGTCAGAGTGTACTGGATATAGATTGCCACAGCATTAATCTTGTCAAGAAAGCCAGCTGCATCTCTAAGGCCCCAAACACCCTGTGACATGTCCCTGGTAGCAAGACGCTGCCCTCGTCTCCAGGAGTTCTCCAGGAAAGGACCTGCAGACATGGACTGGTTGCAGGACTTACAGGGTTTGGCCTTCACTTTGGCCTTCAGGTTTGTTTTGGGTTTTTTTTTTCCAGATCTGAGAATCATTCTAATCTTTATCAAGGACTAATTAATATCAGTGTTGTTATTAATGACACAAAGCCAGGGAGAACAGAGGAGTTTCCAACAGCCCAGGAGAAAAATCTTGCTCGAGGATGTCACCCTGGTGATTTTGTTTTTAATGCTAAAACAGGTTATCAGCTGGTTTGAAACAGCTAGCTGATGTTTGTTTGCCTGTTTCCCCAATTTCACATCTCTTTTTTTTTTTTTTCCACTAGAAAAGCTGTTGCTATACCCCAATAGTGGCTTCACGTCACACCAGGAGCAACTCCCAGGAGATGCAAGGCAAGCTTCTAAAAAGCGTTATGCAGGGGTAGGACAACAAATGTATGATCCATTGTGGTTGTAAGAAAACATTAAATACGTGCTGAAAATCTAAGCCTTTTTCCTGAATCTTCTGAAATATTCAGAAAAAGGCGACCACAGATTTCAGCATCACCCGGGCTCCTGAGGGACACATGCTGTGGTCCCCTCTGGATTCAGTGGTGGTCACTGGTAATACTCGTATTGATTACAACAAAAGCAGAAGCTAGTCTAATTTTGCAGAATCCAGGGACAGCGCATTCGTCATCAGAGACAATGACAGCCTTTCTATTGACTTCACCGGGCTCAGGGCACGGCTGTGAAAGCTGGTCTTGTGTTGCACAGAAAGGGAAGGGCTTTGGGACTGCATAGCTCCAGGGATTAGTAATACACAAAGAGCCTTTTAACTTTGAGGTCATTGCTCCAAACCCCTGCCAAGCTTCTGGCAGTGAATGCTATTACCATTTGTACAGAGGCAGCTGATGAATGAGTTTGACAGTTCTCAGCACGGTCCTGGACAGAAAATGTCCATATCATTGCAGAGTCAGTCTTCTGTGCCTTCCTTTAAGAATCAAGGGGGCTTGGTAGATCATTTCACTGCAGGCAGTGTTCCCAGGTGTAGGGTACCTGCTGGCAGGGAGCAGAGCAGTGCTTGACCTTTGAGGAAAGATGCCTCAACTTACTTGGCTGGCCGTTGATGTGGCTGGGACAACTTGCTCCTGCTTAGCTTCTGGCCTAATGGTTTAAAATAAAGCAGGTTAAATGGGCAGCTGTAAGGACATGAATTTCTAACCAATCCACGTTGACAGCTGTGTCTCCTCCTGGACAATCCCTTTTGCTGCCTCTACCCCAACAGGTCTTGTTCAAACGGAGCTGTATGCATGTCCTTGCAGGGCAAGGTGAGTCCTGGCTGCCTGCTGGCATTGGTAGGAGGCTAGGGAGCAGGCCAGCTCTATAGCCAATGGTCTTTGAGCTGATTTACATTTTTCCCTGCTTGAGACATTGTGAACTTCCACGCCTTAGCCCTATTTCATGGGATCATTGGGTAACCCCTTCAGGCTTGCAGCCCAGTCATTGGGTAATTCAGACTTGTAGCCTGCTCATCCTCTTCACTAGGAAGGGCTGGGCATAGTGGTGAGACATGAAGTGTAATTGTGGCATCGAGAGGAATCACAGCCAGGTTGTTTGCCTGCTAGGGAATCGCTTTTTGGCAAGTGTCGGTCCAAACATGTACTTTTGCCACTTCTTTTCCACCGGTTTCAATCCCATCCAGGATTTGCCCTTGCTGGTGTCATCTGATCTGTGACATTAATAGGTGACCGAGATGGGGTATGCATAGAACGAGACGGGACTACCGCAGCTTGGGACTCAAATACACAGTGCTTTATCTGCAACACGATATTTCTTGAGAGTCTTGCCCTTCAGCATCAGCCTTCCCTGTAATGCCAGAACCTGACCCAAAAAGCCACGGTATGGGAGGCTTCCACGAGTACTATCCTCCCCATCTGTCCCTGACAAGCTAAAGTGGTACCAAGTAGGTAACCAAGAACAGCAGATGCTCCCTCAGCCACGAGTTCTCAGATTTGGTGTGATTTGTAACCCAGCAGCTTTTCTTGGTCTCCTTTTTCCTTTCTAAAAGCTGGTCACCTGTGTAATAATTTTTTTAAAAAAAATGCAGATCTTAGGACTAGTGAGCTGTGTGGGTCTGCCTGTGAAGGACTTTTCTTACCACGTCCCACTCATGCTGTATTTATTTTATAGTATAGGATGTCACGGAAACAGGGACAGAAAGGAGGATGCTTGCGCGACAGCAGAGAAGTATCAGGTAATTGCGAGCAGCCTTTTCAGGAGGGGCAGGTCTCTCCACCCACCCACCCATGAAGACGAACCAAGCACAAAGAAATACATCGGCTGTTACCAAAAGTCAAGGTAATTGCAGGGAAGGGGTAGCTGAGTAGGGATCTAAAGAAGGATGAGGATTTGACCATAGTATTCAAGGTCCACCCACTGAATTGGTGCAGATCTGAGCCAGGCTGCAATTTTCTACTGCTTGATTTATTCAGCTCCAACCACTCAGCTGTTAACTTGAAACACTGTCTCATTACAAGTAATTCTCAGAGCCTAGCCTAAAATTATAGGCATCTCCATGGGAGAACTGACTTTTAGTATTGTGTGCCCATGCCTTGTAAGAGACAAACTGTAGTGGAGACTTCTAGGGCTGGCATCAAACCAGTTGGTGGGGGCTTGAGAGGAGGTTGGTTGGGTTCAGGTCGCTGTGCTTCCCTGTGTCGCTGGCACCCGCCTGGTCTGCAGTTCAGATGCAACCAGGATGGCAGCTCGAGGCGTCCCCACTGATCCAATGGCATGGCCATGTGAGGGGGAAACAGTCAGGTTTTGATGGGGAAAAAGCCACCGGAGAAAATGTTAAAGCTGTGTCTCCGCAAGCCATGGCCCTCAGTCCTGCCGCAGCAAAAAAAGCCCCCGTGAAGACAAGGCAGACACACGCGTACCTGAACTGCTCTGCACTAAGAAGCCAAGAGATTAGGAGAGGGAAAGGGCTAAAAAAGCGCTGGTCACTGTGAGCCTCAGAGTCCAAAACCGCAGAGCAGCCCTCTTGCCTCCTTGTGAAAAGGGCGTCTCGTTACGCTTTTTAAGCTCGTCTCCCGGCGAGGAGAGAAATCTCCCTTTAACCTTGTTTCTCTTGGAAAGAGGCTGATGCGAGGCTGTCTGTCCCTCCAGGACCCATTGGATCCGCTGGCTGATTTTAATCACACTCAGCAGAGAGGGGGATGTCTCCCAGGAACTTACATTCCCATGGATTTTGCAAGCAAGAGGCTGCGGGGAAAGAAGAGTCTCTAAGGGCTCGTACAAGCCTCTAGCGAGGGGAAGGCAAAGTCACCAAGCCCCACGCAAGAGCAATGGATGCCCTTGTGTGGTTCATAAACGTCTCGGTCAGGTGTCCACAGCGTTTAGCCACAGCAGTCGGGTAAGGAAGTTTTTTGAGTCTACGATGAATTGGATTCCAGATTTTTCATTAAAATTCATTAGTCTGGCACATCCTAGTGAGTCTCACATAACCACATGACTCTGGGAGTGGTGAGTTGCTCCATCTCGCTGGTAGGTCAGGTCTCTCCCCTGTGCTCTTTTGGACCTTGGCTCAGCTTTGTCCAGTGGCTCAAGTCCCATACACACCAGCCGTTAACTTTTCCTTAGAGAGGGGCAGAGAGCTGGCCTGGGAATTCGCATTGCATCCGCAGCGGATTGAGAAGTCTTTCCCAAACGCTGACTGCGGTGGGAACCCTGCAGACACAGCAGATCTGAATTTGGTTACCGTATAATCCTGGACAGGACGGTTTTTTGTTGCTAGTTTTTGCTCAGCTTGTGTCACATTTGCCACCTGGCACTTTCTGCCTGGACTAATGTGGATTTTGCTGGGTGTCATGGCATTAACCCCGCTCATCTAGGCGAGGGACGGCAGGCATCGTCTGCTACGGAGACTTATCACAGGAGGTCACGGCAGTCGTCACTGTCCCCTGGGGAATTTTCTCCCCTGGATCAGAGTTATGATGAGTCCTTGAGAAACAGATCCCGGCGTCTTCGCTTGTAGCTCTCGTGCAACACCGGTTTAACGCTGCTCATCTGAGCCAGGCTGCCAGAGAGAGGTTTTATCTTGTTCTTCTCAGTATCCCAGAGACTTCTGGGCAAGCTTCCTCAACAGAGGATCCAAAGTGGGCTTGTTTCACACACCCTAAGAAGCAGGAACAGTGTAAAGCTACGCGCAAGGCTGGCTATCGGTGGATGGCAGCACCATCTTGTGTTCACTTCCGGAGAAGAGACAGAGAGTGTTTTTATCGTGGATCAGGCTACAGGTTCTCAATCTCTTCGACGGCTCTCCTGGGAAAAATAACTATTGGTGAACCCTGGATCAGCACAAGGCAGAGGTGTAAAGCCTAGGCCGGCTCCATCACACCCAGGGTCTCCAGCACTTTTCTTTTGTTTGCACATCAGAATTGATTAAAGGTGGGTGCTGCTCATACCCCGGGAGGTGCTTCAGTTTTGTGCCCATTCCTATCACACATGCTAGAATCACCGTTTAAAATCAGGCATCTGAGAACTTTTTTCCACCCTATGAAGTTTCAGTGCATAGAAAGTTTGCATTATCTGGTCTGATGAGCTATATCTGGACTTGATTATCACATGTTATTAAATGCAGCCAGTAATTCCCTCCCAGAAACTGCTCTTGGAACAATTAAAGAGAGTCTCAGCCTGTTTTAAAGGAGACATCGTACAAAAAACTTTTACCCCAGGTCATTGATATGGTATATGTGTATCTCCTGCCTCCATGGGTAGAACCAAACATCACTCCCTTGCAGAGCAGCACCAAGACACACCAGTTTTGATGTACCAAATCACATTGTAGGCATCTCTGTATGATGATGGAGGGGTGACAGAGAAAGGGAGGGACTGATGTGTGCAGGAAAACTGGAGAACGCAAGGAGGGAGCAGAGAGCAAGTATCTCCTTGGGGCGTGAGTTTTCACCTATCTAGTCAAAGAGGTCCTCGATATCACCTAAATGTTTTGATCATCAGGCTGTCAGAGAAAGGGCTTAGGGGAAATGGTGGTAGGAAAGGTGGGGTCACCTTATTCACAGAGTGCATGATTTTCTGGGTGCCTGGAAAAAGTCTGCAGGAGAGCAGGTGTGCAAAGCTTTTTTGGGTCCACCCATGGATACCTACCATGCGTCACCCAGGAGCCTGGTTTTCGACTTAGACCCGCACTAGAATTTACAAGAGAAACCAGATGACATTTGGCCAGATTTGAAGCAGTAACAGATGTGTTGCTGCTTACGAAATCCGTATGTCATAACTGCTGTCTGTGAAAACTGCAAGATTAGAGAGCAGGGTTCTGAAACAGTGCTAAGACTGACCATGTATTATCGTTTTGCTTGTTATGTGATCTGTTTTGAGATGTAACTAGGAATTCCCACCGTGGACCGGGTCCCCCTGGACATACCTACACCGGTATAGATACACCCTCTGAATATAGAAACGTTGATAAAAACCGGGCAGGTGTGCTGGCAACATTGATGGCCCCAGTCCATGCTTGCGAAATGTTAGAACATTCCCTGGCACAAATTTGGACTATTTCTCCTAAGAGTTACCCCGAACCATTCCCACACTGGGTGATTAGTCCAGCCCAGGGACCATTCCCAGCTGGCAGTTTGCTCACAGCCTTGCTTTGGCAGCTGGCAGGTCAGTAGACCAGGGCCAAGCCATGCCATCACTACACTGAGCATCTCCTGGTATACACAGATTATTAGTGGGGATGATTTTAACCCCAGTGCACTGAAAAGATGGGAAGTTTTATAATCCCTATGGAAAACATGAGAGGAAAGGTTGGTACAGGAACAGGGAAGATGCAAAAAAGAGCAGCCCTGATTGGGAATGACCTTGTACCCATCCTCATTTCTTTGTCTAATTTCAGGCTTTCTAACCTGTCTCATTCTCTGTCCAGAAATCTTACCCTATGAGAAACCTGTCATAAACCAATCCGTTTTCTTAAGCAACCTTTTCTGGTGCAATCTGGTTTCACCACCACGTCTGCAGGCAGTTTTGCTCATTGCAGCCAGGCAGAGTTTTGCCCTGCCTTCAGGCACCTTGCACAGCACATGGTGCTGGGAAACTGTGCTCACCTCGCAGAGCTTGCCCAGCGAGTGGCAAGGCAAAACCCCCCCCTCTGGCGAGTGAGAAGGAGGTTTTGCACTGATGTTACCAGTTCTATTTTGCCTACCAGTGTGGGAGCCTCCCTGTTCAGTTCCAGCCACATGGTGGGAATGATCCCTAATTATTTCCAACCTAGGGACAGGGCAGGTTGCAATTACACTTCTTTAAAAAAAACATGGATCTCTCTGATGGTTTCGTTTCAGCTGAGATTTTTCCAGCCGGCTTTGCCAAAGAGCTGCCACCAAATTCCCAGGACAGAATTAATAACAGCAGTTATTGGATGGGTTTGGGCTTTATGACAGAATTCAGGGATGGAGGCTGGGGCTGAGCAGATACACCCGTGAGGTGGCAAGGAGACCATTTCCATTGATGAAGGTGTTTGATGTCACAGGGGCCTCAAGGAGAGACATAAAGGGGTTTGGAAAGACGTTGGGGGTAATGCCATGTGAACTGGGGAGGATGAGCAGAAAGGGGACTGGCTGCTGGAAGACAATGGTGCATCCAACCATGTAATGCTGACAGGGACTGGGACCCCTCTTAGGGCTTTACAGCAAAACTTGAAGGTTTTTCTCCCAACTTGTGCAGTATCCCTCATTTATGGTGAGTCTTACCACCGGCTTCTGCTGAAGCTGGGCTTTCCTAGTCATTTTAAGTCTGCAGGACAGAGATGACAGCCTTTTCCCATGTTGTCATCCCTGGTGTCATGCTTACCCGTGACATCAGCAGCTAGGGAAAAGGAGGAAGAGACAGTTTGGGAGTGTCTGCTGTTGTTAGATGGGGTTGTAATATAAATACATTGCAGTACTCCCCAGCCATGCAGCTCTTGCACAGGCAGCACAGGAAGGAAAAAAGTCACTGGTGGTCCTCCTGTATTAGAGTGCATCATCTTCATAGAATCATAGAATCTGCTGGTTGGAAGAGACCTTTAAGACCAAGTCCAATCGTTCACCCTGCACTGCCAGGGTCCCTAAACCATCTTGTAATAGTTCAGAGAGGTGTGAGTGCCCCGTTGTCCTGCCCTGAGCAGGGCTGGCAGCTTTCGCTTCCCCTGAGCTCAGAGGGGACCTGGGAGGATCATGAGCCTCACCCTATGGGATTGAGGTGCGATCACCTCACTCATCCAGCTTCAGGCTTCTCTGCAGGGAATGATATTAGGATTGGCAATTATTGGTATGGCCCCTCAGCAGCAGGAAATGAGCTGTGAATGGCAGCTCATTTTATCTAAACTGACAAATGAGTGTCAGATGGAAATGACCTTCATGCCCAACCTCAACGGGATTCAGCATCTGTACAAGCGGAGTGGATGTATATAACACACCCAGACACCTTCAGCACTAAGGAATCACGGTTCCAGGTGTAAAATTGCCCCAGATTTACAATGTCATGGCAATTACTGTCAAATAAGTACCATAGATAGTCGCTCCAATTTCGAGACACACTCACAATTTATACTCGTTCGCTTTTACCTTCCGTGTGGGTTTTAGCAAATGTGTTTGCTAGCAGAAAATTCCACTCAAATTGCTAATTAAAGCAACTCATTAGGAAAGTAGGTTTCAAATTTGCGAGCACAAAATGCAGCATGCTGGAAGCGTGCTGTAAGTGTAACAGTCACCCAGGTGGGCACACTAAAAAATGCTGTGTCCTACCTCAACTGGACTCATAGTCTCACAGGGATGGCCAGCCAGCAATCACAAATCAGCAGGCTTGGTCACCCAGAGCAACGAAATATCCCCTTCTCTTCATCGTTTTCTCAGCAAAAAATTTGCTACAAAGCTTACCCGAAGGTCATGAAGTTAGAGCTATTTCCAACCACATGGCATCAGACCACAGTTCACGTGATCTCCACGTACAGCCAGCCTGAGTCAGTGACAGTCAGAAAATGTTGCTTGTGGAATTGGTACCAATGACGTATGGGAAGTAGGTGAAGAAAAATCCCCATCTGTTGATATCAAGAACACAGAAAAAACTGGGAAAGAAGCTATTTGAGAAGATTATTGGCCACGTGTTCTCTATGTAGCTAGCGCTGTCCTCCACGTTAGAGCAATTTGATAAGCACCAGCTTCTCTCAGAAAAGCTCTCCTCTTCAGTACCCTGCGGACCTTTGAGGCTCTCATTGGCCAAAAGCAGAGATACAGAGTAATCTGTCAATACAAATATGCTTATGGATTTGCCAGTATTTGTTAACCCTCTGGTTGGCTGCTGCAAAGCAAAACTTGCAATAGCTGAGCTCTTACTGCCTTTGTCATGAGCGGCCACCTTTCGCCACGTCGGTGGGGCTGTGTTCATAGTAAGAAACCAAACTGGGCACTGCTGGAAACACAACTGCTATAAGGCAGCCATGCACAGGGAAGGCAAGAGACGGGGAGAAGGGACATGGTTCACAAGGAGTCAGACGGCTTTTTGAGCCCTCCTGTACATTTCCGCTGTTGGGTTAAACTCTGGCTGTGCTCTTTTTTGCATCCACAAGGTGTCTGTCCCGTTGCTTTTCCATTGCTGCACATGGTTTTTGCTAGTCTTTGATTTTCTCTGCATCTTCAGAATTTGTTTACAGACATCCGCATTTAATGAGATTAAAGAAAATACTGAATAATTCATTTGAACGAGTAATTGAACCGCAATGACCTTTATGTTAATAAAAGTGCCCCTTTCCTCTGTGCAAACACTTTAGCCTTTGCAAAGCGGGGAATCCACTGCATCTGTTGAATTCACAAGTGGCTTTTTTTGTTTCTGTTTGTTTTGTTTTAAATAACTGCCTAATAGCTGGAACCAGCATTGTGTTCCTCCTGCTGACTCACCAGTTTCCAAAAGCTCTGCAATGAGTGTGACATCTTTAAACACCACAGAATATACGGTTTCCTTTCAGCTGGACATAATCTGCAATGATTCAACTCCCCTAAAAGAACCATGTGGGTAGAAGTATCCCAACTGAATACGTCAGCCTCCATACTCCAGTCCCTGAGCCTTGCACCCCGTGTGCTATGCCGTTCAAATACTGTTTACTAGGGCAATCCATAAAGACTTTGCCTCTGTTTCAAAAATCATGTAAAGAACGCGGAATTTGGCTGAGGCAAAATAGTCCACACTCAATGAAGTGAATAATTCCAATTCTTGCCTCTACCAGGATATGAAGGGTATTGGCATTAACTGTCGCGCAGTTATGTAGGGTACCCTGTATAGGGTAGCACGTTGCTTGGAGCGATGAAAGAGCATAAGGCCAAAAATCCATACACTAAAAAGTCCCTAAATCACTGCCTGGTAAAAACTATCTAGATCCCAACAATGTGCAAGGATGGGAATTCAGAGAGAACAGCGGTTAATTCTGCCATTTGCTATTTAATTCAGGGCAAACTGTGGTCAACATCAGTTCCCCTCTGTAAAATGAGGACAGTATCATGTAATTTTTTTGTGCGCTTAGACCAGGCTCTTCAAGGAGGTAATTTTTCATCTGTGCATCTAAAGAGTTGAACACAAGAGGGCTTTTCTTCTGGCTGAGATTTCTAGGAAGTGAGGCAAAATAAATAATCCGTAAGCGTTCTTGTGTTTATGTGCAAAACCTTTTTATTTGCTTTTTTTGAGACTGTTTGAGTGTTTGCTTGTAAGAATGTCTGCAGAAAGTTAAGTTGTCAGGAGAATTGGTGAGGATAAATATTCATGAGAATTCTCTTGCTGCAAAGGCTTTTGTGGCCACCTGTAAAAGCTTTTTTATTATTCAAACAATGCCGAGCTTTTTGCAGATAATTTGCCAACAAAAAGAAAAAAAAAAAAAAAGGAAAGGTTAGGGTTTTTTTTCCTCCCCCCCCAATTTTTTTTTTCAGGGACAGATGATGCTGTCGGGGCACAGCATCATCGCTGATGTGATTTAATATTCAACGTATGGCACAAATAGCCAGGAAGGACTAATGAGAACACCGCTGTCCTGCTATCGGAGAGAAACAAATATGTTTACAGCAAGAATTTTGAATAAAGAATAAATTAGTAAAACTACCACCTGTTTGCGAATAATTAAAGCAAACAAAAGATTCTCAATTTACCAAATAACTTGTTTATAGCAGCAATTCCCTCCAGTGTGGGTGTGATGCCTCAGTGTTGTAACACAGCATCCTTCTGCTCAAAAGGAAAACTCATTGTTGTGGGAATTTCCTTCTTTTTTGATGCGAATCAAGAGTAAAATGATTTAAATAACTTTTCCTTTATTGGTCTTTTCATCAAATGTCTGTTTTTTTCAATCACTGTATGAACAGAGCATCTCCAAAGTGCTATGGCTCTATACTTAGCACGTCCCCTTTTTAAAGAAGATTTATCCTCTCTTTTTTATGGGAAAGGAAGTGTGCAGAGGTAATATTTGCCCTTTGGAAATCACCCTGGAAATCTCTGGCAAATCTGGGAAATGGAATTTTACCCAAATCCCTCCTGTATTGCCATTGTCACAAAATAATCTTTGTTGTTGATCATTCTGTTCCTTCTTTATGTTTTGAGCTGAAAGGGAGGAAAAATTGGGAGGATCCCTCTGTTACAGTTTTTCCCTGCACAAGGACTTCTCACCATGGTTGGAGAGATGTTTGTGCACCATGAGGACTGTTGATTTGATCCAGCTATGAGTTTTCTCATGTTTTTCCTATTCTACAAGTGTTTCAATAAAAATGACTAAAACATTTGGTGTGCTGTTAAACTCCATGTTATCCTTCAGCAGTGAGCTCCGCCAGTTAGTTATTCACAGAATCACAGAATCATCTGGTTGGAAGAGACCTTCAAGATCATCGAGTCCAGCCGTTCACCCAACACTGCCAGGGTCCCTAAACCATGTCCCTCAGCACCACCTCCACACGTCTGTTAAACACTTCCAGGGATGGGACTCCACCAGCTCCCTGGGCAGCCTGTTCCAATGCTTGATAACCCTCTCGGTAATGAAATTTTTCCTGATATCTGACCTAAACCTCCAATGGCGCAACCTGAGGCCTTTTCCTCTCGTCCTGTCACTTGTTACATGGGAGAAGAGACCGACCTCAACCTCACTATAACCTCCTTTCAAGGAGTTGTAGGGAGTGATGAGGCCTCCCCTGAGCCTCCTTTTCTCCAGACTAAACACCCCCAGTTCCCTCAGCTGCTGCTCTTCGCACTTTAGACTTTAAGGTTCTTTAGAAGCTTCACCAGCTTTGTTGCTCTTTTCTGAACCCATTCCAGCACCTCAACGTCCTTCTTGAAGTGAGGGGCCCAAAACTGGACACAGTCCTCAAAGTGTGGCCTCACCAGTGCTGAGATATTTCAAGTGCAAAGTTATTTCAGATGTTTTAATTGATTTTATCTTTTCTTATGAGCGTGTGTAGGAATTTTTGCTTCATTGCACTGATCGGTGTTCCAGACTTCATGGTGCCCAACTCCACATTATGGATGAAAATCAGGGCTCAGGACAAATGGCTCAGATCATTCAACAATTAGGGGAGCCCCATAAGGTTTGAGTCCGTGCTCTGTTCAGGCAGTTGTCTCTGGGTAGATGAATGCAGGATGATTCCAGCATGATCTTTCTGCAGCAGCAGTGATGAACCTTTAAGGGAAGCAATGTCCTTCTGGAGGAGGCATCTCCAGCATTTCAGGGGGGTCAGCCCTGCCATCTGTGCAGGTGCAGGGGTGCATCTGCCTGGGTACATGTCCTTGTGTGCCTGCTTGAGTGTCTGCAGATGTGGCTGTGCTGCTGAACCATCTCTTGGTTGTTGGTTGAGCTGGAGCTAGAATAATGTGAAAACAACAGGGAATCAGTCCCCAGGAAAATTCTGTCTTCTCTCAAACAGTTTGCCACACTCCTTTTGTGCAAAAATGTCCCTTCCCCCACCTTGAGCTGTCGTTATCATTTTGAACACTCCTCATGGACTAAGTCAGTCTCTGCTGCAGACTTTGTCCTGATTCTGATTGATCAGCATAGACGTAACGCAGGAAAGCAGTAACAGTCTTAAACTGAAAATGGGTAGATTTGGATTAGATATAAGGAAGAAATTCTTCACTGTGAGGGTGGTGAGACACCGGCACAGGTTGCCCAGGGAAGCTGTGGATGCCCCATCCCTGGAATTGTCCATGGTCAGGTTGGATGAGGCTTTGAACAACCTGATCAGTTGAAGATGCCCCTGCTCATGGCAGGGGGTTGGAGCTAGGTGGTCTTTAAGGCCCCTTCCAACCCAAACCAGTCTGATTCTAGGATTTCATTTACACCAGTGGTAATAGCAGCCCAAGCCCCAAATAATTTTTCTTTCTCCAAATCCCCTTTTTGTTGCCTAACCTTAAAATCTTCATCTCTCTTTCCACCCTAATATGACCGTTTGGAGTCCTGACCACCTGGAGTAGCTGGGTACTGTGTTGTTAGTGGATGGACGGACAGAGACATTTTGAGCGTGGACTTCCCAAAGCTCTCAGTTTAGAAGGGCTTTTTGTCAAACCTGAACCAAAATCAGAAGGGACACATTTCATCCATGGCTCTATAACACGCTCTGCCTTAGACCCCAGTTTGAATGTCGCACAAAACAGAGTGAGTTTGGGCACAGACTCTGAATTTATGATGAAAAATAAATTTTCCTCTCTACTCCCAACAAAACTGGCTTGTACTCTGCAGCCTCTGTCCTCCTGCTCTCTCTCCCTCATCAATTCTCTTTTCCCTTTCACACATCAGCTGCAAACATCTCATTTGGCTGGGATGTTGAAGGCAGGCTCATCTCTTGCAGTTCCAGACTGTTAATTCAATCAGCTCTTGTATCAGCACTCACATAAGTAAGCGAAAAAGGCTCTTGAATTTCATCATCTTGTTAAAAACTCAGGTAGATTTCTGGAAGGTTTATTTGATTTGCTTCACTAGGTTTTATAAAGGTTTGTACACAGCATTTAAACTATTATTATTTACTTTTAACAAGCTATTTATGTCCTACTCTCAACTGCATAATCAATACTGCTCTCCCATCTGTTCAGAGATCCTGACATCAGCAAATTACAATTCTCCGCTGACTGGGTAAAACGGAAGGAATAATTTGAACAGTGAGTGAATGAGAGAAAAAAGAGCACGAGGGAGACTGATATGAATGAAATCTCCATGTCCAAAGACGGCCAGGCATTCTGGAATTGTGGATCCAAGTCCCACACTTGCTGAAGACATTGCTGAGAACATTGAAGGAAGTTGCTATGCCTGGGAATAGATTAAAGTGACTTCTATCTCTGACAAGAAGAATATTTTGAAGGCCATTAAAGATGCTTGAATGAATTTTATTTCCAATTAATTCATTGAGACTTCTGCAGGATTTTTGACTTTGCCCTGGAGAAGATCAAGGAGCTTCACCTGGGTATTTCCAGGCCCTCCACTGCATGGTTACCATTAAATAACTTCTGAAATCACCCCTGTGTATGGTGAAAGGTGAGAGGAAGATGAACATCTGCATGTGCGGGGCAGTGCAGAAGTGCAGATCGCCGATACAAAGTGAAGAGGTCCCAGTCCATTACTGCCTTGCTGTTGTCAAGGCCTCAGGAGACATCTAAAATGATGGGGATTAATTCTGGCTCAATTTACAGTGGTATAAATCTGGAATAACAACACAGAAGTTTTTTGGATGAGGTGTCTCCAGGATGAGCTGATTTGATTGACACAAGACCAAGTGCACAAGACCTGGGTTGGGGCAATCCCTGTTATCAACACATCTCTGGGGGATGAAGGGCTGGAGACCAGCCCTGGGGAAAAGGAATTGGGGGTGCTGTGGATGAAAGGGTGGACATAAGCTGGCAATGTACACTTGCAGCCCAGAAGCCACCCATGTCCTGAGCTCATCCCCAGCAACATGGGGAGCATGTCAAGGGAGGGGATCCTGCCCCTCTGCTGTGCTCTGGGGAGACCCCCCTGCAGTGCTGGGTCCAGCTCTGGGTTCCTCAGCCCAGCAGAGACAGGGAGCTGCTGGAGTGGGACCAGAGGAGGCCACAGCAATGATGGGAGGGTGGAACCCCTCTGCTGGGAGGAGAGGGGAAAGAGTTGGGGGTGTTCAGCCTGGAGCAGAGAAGGCTGCAGGGAGACCTTAGTGCGGGCTTTCAGTGCTTCAAGGGGCCTGTCCGAAAGATGGAGAGGGGCTTTTTAGTAGGGCCTGTTGGGACAGGACTAGGGGTGATGGTTTAAACTAAAAGAGGGAGATTTAGACTAGATCTAAGGACGAAATGGTTTACGCTGAGGGTGGTGAGACCCTGGCCCAGGTTGCCCAGAGAGGTGGGAGAAGCCCCATCCCTGGAAACATTCCAGGTCAGGTTGTTTGGGGCTCTGATCAACCTGCTCTAGTGGAAGGTGTCCCTGCCCATGGCAGGGGGTTGGACTAGATGACCTTCAAAGGTCCTTTCCAACCCAAACCGTTCTACAATTTCTCCATATTCAGAGATTTGCAGGCCTGCGAAGTGAGGGATTGGGGTAATATCTTTGGCCTGTTCGTGTTATCACCAGAAACATAGACAAAGATAGCACAGAAGTTGCAGCAGCTGCGTTTACTTCACAGCATTTTTGGTGCTCTCTACCTAGATAATAAATACTAAGCATTTAAGGGAAGGCTTAGTCACCAGAATCACAGAATCTCAGAATCACAGAATTATTTGGCTGGAAGAGACCTTTGAGATCATTGAGACCAACTGTTCACCCAGCACTGCCAGGTCACCACTAAGCCATGTCCCTCAGCACCACATCTACACATCTGTTAAACCCGTCCAGGGATGGGGACTCCACCACTGCCCTGGGCAGCCTGTTCCAGGCCTTGACAACCCTTTCAGTGAAGAAATTTTTCCTAATATCCAGCCTAAATCTCCCACGGTGCAACTTAAGGCCATTTCCTCTCACCCTGTCACTTGTTACGTGAGAGAAGAGACTGACCCCCACCTTGCTCCAACCTCCTTTCAGGTAGTTGTAGAGGGTGATGAGGTCACTCCTGAGCCTCCTTTTCTCCAGACTAAACAACCCCAGTTCCCTCAGCTGCTCCTCATAGGACTTGTCCTCTAGACCCTTCACCAGCTTTGTTGTCCTTTGGACAGGCTCCAGAACCTCAATGTCCTTCTTGTAGCCAGCCCACACGGACACTAAAGTCCATGCAGCCACTCTGCTGCCTCTATGGCTTACAGCTTAATTAGTAGAGGTTGTGCTCTTGTTCTGATCTCACCTCAAAGGGGACTCATCTCTTCTAACTTGAAGTGACTTGACTTTAGTTCCCTACGTGAGACACAGCTCTCCCAGTCCTGTGGGAGAGTTCAGTGTCAGTGTTTGGTTGACCACTGATACATGGAAGAAATGTGTATTTCAGAGAGCTACACCATAGCAATCGAGACTTCATTATTTCTTCATACCATGAGCAAATGCATCTTTTCTCTTGTACTGGTCCTCTCCAGCCCCAGCCTGTATCTTGAACTTTCCCAGTCACCATCTCAGATACGTCTAGACCCAAAATTTTGGCAGACTCTGGGTGCAGGAAATCTTATTCTCCTATATGCTCCTGTGCTGATAAAGAACCACATCACAATTCCCAAGAGGTCCATCGAAGACCCTCTGTTTGGAGTATGGGAAGTGCTTTAATGTGGCTGCTGTTGCTAAAAACATTGGCTTGAGCCAATACAGCTGCCTCCCTTTAGCGGTTAGTCCACAAAAGCGTATGAAAGTGTTGCTGCTTTTCAGAAAGGCATTTAATTGACATCTTAAGGCAATGGCTCCTATGAGCAGGTTCAAGCCCTGCTTTTGGCACAAAGATGGCTGGTTTTCAGTCAAACCTGCTGTGGTCTTTTGTGGACACCTTCTGTTTATTCTTTTCAGTTCACCCGAAGAAAGAGAAGCAAGTGTATGATTTGGTGTGGAGACAGCCCAGCACAAAGCACCAGCGTTCCCCTTCCCATCTGAATTCCAGTGTCACCAGAACTCCTGAAGAACTAAAATGCATTAATGAGATTTACTCCTACCTCCCTATCTCAAAAACGCCACTGTGGTCTGGGAATTATTATCCTTATGATAACCGTGTGTTCCATTTCCCCCATTTTGACAGCTTTTTTACTCTTTCCATATTAGTATGACCAGAGCTGAGTTGATTTGCTGGGTGGTTTATTGTTTCTTTTGAATGAGGGTTGTTATTTTGCCCCTTTTTCTGCACTGCTTTGGCCCCTTGACATTTGTCGGGGGAGGGGGGAGGGGGGGAGGAGACAAGCAATGAGAGGTTATATCTTGAAGAATTTCACCCTGGTGGAAAATACCAATGATTTAAAAAAAATATACTCTCTGAGATAACACATTACCCTGCTGAGCTCATGTACGGCGGAGATAAAATGCCTTTTTTAGAAATGATTTTTCTTTCCCCACCAGCTGAATAGAATATCAAAGTACACAATTTAAAGTAACTGTTAGAAAAAAGGTTATACACAATGCTATCCACAGAAAAGAGCTGAAAATTAAATGGAAATAGTTACAGGAGAACTCATTTCCCTTGCTACTGGGAGGCTAACAACAATAACAGAAAAGAATTTAGAAGTGAAAGCTGAGATTCTTCCTTTGATGTCTGAATATTTTCTGTTTATGCTCCTTTAAAATAAAGGGCCACATCATAAATTAACTGGGTTGCTTAATTTTTATTTTCTCTCCACTCCAACAGCATGTTTAATAATCCAGGTGATTATTGAAATAAAGATTCACCTCTCCAGCTGCTGTATGCTGACATGCTTTTGACGTGGTTTGAGTGATACCTGGGACCCAGACAGACAGAATCCTGTTGCCTCTTGGAACAGAGGTTAAGGGTTTTTTAATTTAACAATTGAAAATGTAGAATGAGAAAGAGCCTGTGCCCCTTCATACATTCCTGTATGTTCATCCTAACTGAGCATCTCTTCTGATACTCAAGTCATTTAGCCAAGCTTTCATCCTGCTTGAGCTTTGGCGGCAACATCATTGCTTTGACGAGAAATCTCAGGCTAAGTGACCACCCTCTGGGGTGCTACGTATTGGTTACACTTGGGTCCTGGATGACTTTACAGACCAGGGCATCACTCACAGTCACCCTTGGGTGCAGTTGCAGGTTGAGCTGCACTGAAGCTGGAGAGCCCAAGCGCACCCACCATGTGAGCATTGACCCGGGCAAAGCACATATGGACAGTCTTGCTAGATCCCAACTTGCCAGTGTCTGTCCCAGGACCTTACCAATACTCCTAAAAGGTCTTTAGTTTCTTTATGGTGATAGGCTGTGGGAAATGTCTGTGTCTTAGTAGCTGGGGCTTTCTAAGCCAAGCTGCAGGACTATATCCAGCCACATGGAGAGACATGCAGGAGCTTTTTGTTTTGGAGTGATTAAGACCTGTATCACAAGCCTGGTCTTCAACTGGAGTGCAGAACAGATGAAACCAAATGTATCTCCTGTCTTCCAGGAGGGCAAGAAGGGGGCTAAGGGGTCTACAGGCTGGTAAGCCTCACCTTTATCCCTGAGAAGCTGATGGAGAAAATCCTTTAGGAAGAAATTTCCAAACTTGTTATGGACAAGAAGGTGATCAGGAGTAGTCAGCCCGGATTTATAAAAAGGTAATTATGTCTGACCAATCTGCATAAAAGCCTTCTACAATGAAATTATTAGCTTGGTGAAAGAGGGGAGAGCAGCTAATGCTGTTTATTTTGAGTTTATAAAATCTTTCAACACAGTCCATGACAGTTTCATGGACAAACTGATGAAGACTAGACTAGATAAGTAGATGGTGAGGTGGATCAACACTTGACTGTTCCTAGCTCTACTTACCACACCAGGGTGCCCCAACAGAGTACCATGACACACACAGCCAAGTCATTCAGCACCAATCTTGGGAGAACAAGTCTCATTCACAGCCAGCAGAGGCATTTTTATATTCTCCTTACGTATACAATGGCACTACTGTATCTAGTAAGGGGAGAGTAAGGTCCCACTGAATGCCCAGGTGATGCAGAAGGTGATGGACTCTTTCCTGCTTTTCTAGAAAGTGGAGGGAGAGGAAGTTCAGTGGACAACTTGGGTTATCTGTCGGAAGGAATCACTCTTAGACTCCTTCCATTGCTAATAGAGGAAACACAGATGATTACTTGGGATGCAGCTAGCTAAATTTTAATGGATGTTAAAGACTACATACTTTAGGCCACTCTGGCTGGCTGAGCTTGAATCCCATTCCATGAGCTTCTGTTCCAAACAACTTAGAGCAACAGAGTAGGAACTATGTCCTTTCAGAGGAAGAAAAGTCAAAGCCTAGCACGATAGCTTGCACAAGGCCACAGGAGATATGTACAGCAGAACTTGGAAATAAATCTGGGTCTAAAAGACTCAGTAGCACCTTCACCACAGGATCGTCTGTCCCCTAAGACATGTTGGTTCCATTTTGCTCCAACTTAACCACACTGAGATCAGCTTGGACTTGTTGCCCTTTTGAGGAAATCTTAAAAGGTGATGAGCTGCACCATTTTCAGGGAGGTGGACAAAGATTTCTGGCAGACCTTTTCTTTGAAGTTCTGACTCACCAGATCCTCAGCTTCAAAATGAAACTGAATGTCATTGTGGATATTGAAAGCAAAGACAGTTCTCAAAAGACCATAAATACTGAGCTTTGTGCCTCTCTGGTTATCACTGGTTTAGAATGGGAGAAGGGAAGATGCTTGTCAATGGGAATGGGAATGGGAACGTAGTGTCTTCTCGTCCACCTCAGCGAGGATGTACTAGGAGGATCGAGACTTTCCTTCATAAAGTTTCTTTAGCAACTACAGAAAACCTGTTGATGACTAATTTTCTTCTTACAAGGCTCTTTCTCAACAGGGTCAAAACATGATGACATTGCCAGCCTCTAGCTCAGGCTGTTTCAACAGCTTGGTGCTAGCAAATGTCCCACGAGCAGCTACTGCACACATGTAGTTCCAGGCAGCCTATCACTGGGCTCACGCTGTTCACTACTCGTTGCTGCCCATTTCCTCTGTCTGGAAGGCTGGTGAACATCTTGGCAAAGGCTATTTGTTTCTGGTGTTTTTCAGGACAGGAGTCAAGGAGATGGTATTTTTGCAACCTCGTGGCAAAGACAAAAAAAAAAAAGAAAACTCAAACCAATTGTATGTGTTGAGCTGTGACGTGCTGTCCCCACCACAAGCTGGTTGAGTGCAGGTGCCTGTTGTAGTGTGAACTCACCGGGCTTGATTCAGCTGCATACATGGATGTGTCCACTGCGGTTGGGAGGACTTTGGGGTAATAGGGCTGTGGAATATGCCACAGATTGTAGGAGAGACCCATGTTCAGTGGAAGTCCTCTGGGATACCCCAGGGTGTCTCAGTGGTGCTGGATGACTAAAGGTGAGCAGTTAAACTGCATTCCTACACTATAGACAGATGAACTCTGTTATTTGACTTGGGACATGAATGCAGATTGAGGACAGAAATACGTGGATTTCTGCGGGGCTTGTCACAGTCGGAGTGGCTGCACTGTGTCATCTGAGAGGCCAGATTAGAACCATCCATCCGTTCTAGTCTCAGACTTTCCCACCTTCCAAAATCTCTGAAAATCCTGTGCTTCAGCTACAAAAGCAACTCTAGGATGGTACTGCTGTCCAGTTTTGGGTCCCTCAGAAGGACATTGAGGTGCTGGAGCATGTCCAGAGAAGGGCAATGATGCTGGTGAAGGGTTTAGAGAACAAGACTTAGGAGGAGCAGCTGAGGGACCTGGGGGTGTTTAGCCTAGAGAACAGAAGGCTCAGGGGAGACCACCTTGCTTTCTACAACTCCTTGAAAGGCGGTTGTAGTGAGGTTGTGGTCAATCTCTTCTCCCGTGTAACAAGTGACAGGATCAGAGGAAGAGGCCTCATGTTGTGCCAGGGGAGGTTTGGGTTGGATATTAGGAAAAATTTCATTGCAGAGAGGGTTGTCAAGCATTGGAACAGACTGCCCAGGACAGTGGTGGAGTCCTCATCCCTGGAGAGGTTTAACAGATGTGTAGATGTGGCACTGAGGGACATGGTTTAGTGGTGACCTGGCAGTGCAGGGTGAACGGTTGGACTCGATGATCTTGACGGTCTCTTCCAACCAAATGATTCTATGATTCTGGTGGCTTTGAAGAAAAACAGCAGAGTTGTAATAGAAACCATTGAACGAAGGGAAGCGGTGCATAAGATTCTACCCACCTGTATCTCTCCTTTCTTCCCTACTTTCCTTTTCTGTGCTTGTTTCATCTTCCAAAATTTGATGTTTCTTCTTTGCTTCATTTTCTTTTTATTTTTCAATTAATTCATATCCTTGTGTATATCATCATCATCATGGCTTGGCTTCGCGGACGAAGATCTGGGAAGGGCTTTAAACGTGAGTACACCCTTCAAGCCTGCGCGGTGGATTTTTTAGGTGAGGCGCAGCGTGCGCGAGACTGGCCCCACCCTTTACACCTGAGGTTCATCTGCCAGGGCCTAGCGAGCTTGGATGGTGACAGCGAAGTCCTCAGGTCGTAGGTTTGGTTAGAGTATCCTTCTCTTAGATGGATGGCCTTACAGGGCTAAACGAGCTCCATCTGCCCGCGTTTGGAGTTAGAGTTGTCCTTCTCCTAGGATGGTTGCCCGAAGGCTAGTGAGCCCATCCTGCCCATGGACACACTTTGTCTGACCCTTCAGTTGAGACCTGTCTGGCTTGGGAGACCCTACCGGAGGCATATGCCACCATCAGCATAGCTCTCAACTTCGCAAGGGCACGCAAGCTCTTTCCCCACGGCAAGGGGGTGCCCGTGAAAGAGCCTTGTGTATATAAACATTAAGGTAATATAGAGGATAAAGAACTCCATTGCACCTCTTACCAAACAGTAGAATGGACCCCATCATGTCAGGTACAGTCAATGAACTGTACAGGACCACTGGCTTGCAAACAGTGCCTATTACAGAAGAGCCAGAAATACGTTAATTCCTGTGTTTCACCAGCTCTCTGTGTGCTATCTTGGCTGCTGTGATACGACAAAGATAAAACTTCTTTGTAAGCAAGGAAGGTAAAAAAGCTTAGTGCAGTCTGCACTGAAATCTCCACTGGTTTCACACCACCGTAAGGCACTCTTTGGGCCACATCTTGATTATGATCTTAGCTGCTGTAGGTGATACGTTAGCTGAGCTGGCATCTCTTGGAGTGAGGGAGCAGCTTGTGTCCCAGGTGTGATCTCTCACTTGGGTTTTAAGTGTTAAAGGTGCAAATACAGTACTAAAGGCATAAGCATATTGGCTTGCATTATTTATTATTTGGAACTGTACTGGCAGACAGGGACTTCTGGCAATACCTCTCCACTGCAAGACATGTCTGGTAACCACAAAGTTGCTTTTCATTTCTGCATGAGCAGAAAAGACCATGGTGGGTGCATGGTGGATCTTGACCTTCCCTGTGGGAAAGGAAACCATACCCCTGGGCTGCACGCTGAGGAGCTCTCCTCTGGAAAGCAACTTGGAGGTATTTGCATGAGGGCTGAAATTAGGGCTGTCACTCACTGGTGACTCCCACTCATCCTGACCTCTTTATCATCCTGAGGTATGGTGAACGCCAACAAGCAGGAATTTGTGCATCTGTCAAGTGAAGCAGCAAGACAGAGGAAGGAGTAGCTGGGTGGTGAGGGCTCACAAAACTTGAGCTGAAGCTGGAGGTCAGACCCTGATATTTGCGGGTGCCATGCTCCTGCAGCAGTACGGCGGTGCCATGGGGCTCCAGAACAGTATTGGGTCTTCAGTGAATGAATAACCAAACCTGGAAAGCCCCATCTACTGTGCCATGAAATGAACGTTTTATGGATGAGGGGAAAGGAAAAAAAAAGAAGAAAGACGATAAAACAGGATGGGTATGGAGGTGCCAGTTTTAGCCAAGGCAAAGGAACATCTCTGTGAGTACCTGGGCTCCTGTTTGTTTCCGTGCGGGGGTTTGGCTTTCAACCCTCACTGGCTCCTATCTCTCAATCGCTGCCACCACAGGAAAATGCTTGCTGCTTACCACGTCACTCTTTGCACACCACAGGCACAGCTGGGAGGGTTTTCAGGCTGTGGCACCGGTGAGACACACAGCATGTACTTGTGTATTTGTGGTGGCTCGTACCCACCTCTCCCCACCTTCCTCCCCCCATCCTCAATGGGTTTATTTGGTTTTTAAGCTCAAGGCACCTTGCAGAGAGAAGCAAGCACTTCTTGTGGTTTGCATCAAAAGCTCTACAGCATGTCTAACACCGTGTCTGCTCCAGCAGTTACTCGAACATGCTCCTTTATGACCCACTTACATTTGGCTGCTTTCGTTATATGGGACCACAGGTGGAGTGCAGAGAGCCCTGCCTCTGGTCAGAGAGGTGTTAAACCCTGCTGCTCTTCAGTTACCTAATCACAAGAGGTGATTCAGTACCCTGATCCTTAGTCTACCCTCAAGGAGTGTCTCTACAGTGGTGTCAAGCACAAACCACCGCGCTGTTGCAAAGAAAACACCCCTAATAGTCATTCAGAGTGGGACACTGCCAGCCTCCAAATGCTTAGAAGTGCAATCTCTGGTCTGGATCAGGCCATCCAGACTACCTCCATAGCATGTGGACAGGGTCAGGCCCTCCTGATCCCCCCTGCATCAGGACTTGTCTGATACAGTCTCATTCTGGTGTCAAAGGAAGATGGCTGAATCACCCTCAAACAGTAATGACTTCCGCACATCTGGGCTCTGCAAACCCTTTGAGATACCAGGACCCATTTACAGCTGTGTCTCCTTCAGGTAGTGAAAAGGAACGTTTAACTCTCTTCTTGGACACCTTTGCACAGCACCAAATCCTTGGTTTAGATACAGGTCTGTGGAGTAGTTACAGCTGTTCAGACGCTCGCTGACCCTGGGTATTTATGGGTTGAGATTCCCCTGGGGGACATCGCCCAGACAGCACAGAGCCATTTTAACGGCTTTTCTAAGCACCTCTGTTCTTTGTCCCTCTTTAATCACTTCAATGCCCGTTATCCCATTGTACACAACGTTTTATTAACCTGTACAAACAGCACTGGCATTTAAAAAAATCATGTTAACTTCTAATTAAACACGATGACCAGCTGCACAAACTGTGAGCACAGACGCCCCCAGTGTTTCATACAGCGCAAACAAGAATTTCATGAGAGTCACTGGACTGAAACCTTTTTCAGGGTGCTCTGCTTTTTTTGTTGATATCAGGCACTTTCGCTCTTGGTCCTGCAGCATTCGATGCCTGCAGTCACTACCAGTGAGATCCCAAGGCTGCATTTTTCCTGTCCGGAGGTTCAAGATGATAGACTGGTCCAGCAGAGTCAGAAAGGCACCTCTGAAGGGAATTTGGTTTTGGGATGACTCACCTTCTAGACCTTCTCTTCTCCATGGACTGGAGAGGTTGATGCAATTCAAACATATACATTTCAACCAGAGGCTAAGACCACCATGGAAGACTGCCTAAGTCTAAGCTATTACAGAATCCTCTGGGCTTTGAATTAATTTTGACTCAGTATTTAACTGGTTATATCAGTGACAAGCAGTAACTGGGCGGTTCTACATCTCTCCAACCTCAGAAAACAGAGCATCCTTATTTAAAAAGATCCCACGATGAAAGTATCACAGGAAAGACTTTTTTAACCCATCTACATTTCCACAGACTGCAAAGGGATAGAACACACAGCAAAATGTCACAAGGCGAAGGAGATGACCACCACCATCTGGTGTGCTGGCCTGTTCTGTGACTGTTGGGTGCAGCTTGTTGACCCATGTCCACCATGTGAGTCAGAGTCGGGACATCATTTAGAGCAATAGAAATTATATCAGCTTTTGCAAGGACGGATCCCCACCTTTCAAGTAAAATATACAATGCTGTGACTGGAAGACCAGTATTACAGCACTCAAACAACAGTTTGAGGAAATCCCTTCCACCTCTCTCATGAGGTTTTAGGATAAAGCTCCAGAAAGCCCAGCCCAGATTTTCCTCTGAGCCTGGCATGTGCAAGGACAGTTAAAGATTTAGAACGAGGTTCTTGAGCCTTTCTGCTGGACTGCAACTTCCCATCCTTGATCAAGTACTAAGTGTAAATCACTGGTTTTCTGTATTGATCTTGACATTTGACATAGCAACGATCCTCCTTTAGGGTTGAGTCCTTAGCTCCAGGGCTTCTGACTGAGATGTACGACCGCTGGAAAGGGCACCTGCGAAGCCTCTTCGTCCCAGGGGAGCAAAATCAAATCCTAACACCTTTGAATGCTATTTTTAAAGGGCGTAGGGAGTAAAATTGCCTCTTCAAAACTGCGCACGTACAAGTGGAGGTTACCAAAGGACCCACCCTGAAGTCTTCCCAGATGTCCTCAGGCCTTGAGCAAGCATCTTGCCCTTCAGAAAGAGGTTGACCAAAGTAAGAATCGAAGAAATGGGCACTGACATCACCAGAAGCTCAAATATGCTTGTATTTTTTCTTACAGACAAACCCATCGGACGGGTGTACAAGTAGTGGGGAACAGGTTTTGTAACTTCCTCATTTTCAGATGCTCTCAACTTCGAGAACATTGCAAAAAGAGAGAAGAGAGACCAAAAGATACCACAAAAAACCTTCATCATTAACGAAGAGTGGCTGGCACCTGCTACAGACTGGAATAATCTGGAAGCCTCCAGGCATGGTACAAACCTTCACCAAGGTGTTTTTCTGGTGGGTTCTTGATAAAATAACCATGCATAGTCTTCAGTTGACAAAGTGTTACTCGAACCATTACAGAGAATCCCTTCAGTAAGGCAGATCTCAGGAAAATATTTTCTCCATTTTAGGGTTCACAAAAGAAAAGTTGCTGAACATATTTTGGTCCATGCTGTTAATCAGTGCTCTGTCAGCACAGGACAGTCTGGGTTTTTCATTTAGAAATTCCTTGTCAAAGTTGCTACAGTCACTCGGAGATTTCTTCAAGAGAAGGAAAAAAAAAAAGGATGTCAAACCACTAATATTCAGATCTTCATTATAGTAGTACTGGCCCTATCAGCCTGCTTCCTATGGGCTCAGCTTGACTAGTTGGGAGCAAGCCCAGCTTAGCCAGGGAACCCGCAATGCGTTTGCTCTTGGTCTTTTGCACAATGATTAGTTACTTCTGCTCAAACGATGACCAGTAACATGTCAGGCTGCAATGAACCTCTGAGCTTTTAATAACCAGTAACCAGTGCTAACCACTTGTTTATTACCACCCTATTGAAGCAGTAACAGGGGTAAATATTATATGGGAGGCGTTGAGCCTGGGGTTTGTTACTTCTGCTAGGCAGAGGTGTTACAGCTTTGTAACACAGCGGACCGGACCCATCAATTAAATAACACTTCTGAAGGGTGGTAAAATGAAAGTATGATGCACTTGTCAAATTATATTATTGCTATTAATAGGACTGTATTAGTTTAATAGGGCTGTTATTAATAGTCAGGACTATCCTGACTTAGCCAATCACCTGATTACCTGAACTGCTTTTCCTTCTTTACCCTCCGCAGTGTGCAGTGAAAGATAACCCCCACAGAATGGGTTGCACTTACGTGGTTAAGGTAAGATGTTTTAAGTGGCTTCCAGACCCCTGCTATGGTAACTGGGAAAGTGATGAGTAATTTACGGTTTCTTCGGTGTGGGCATGCCAGACCTGGGCTTATAGCCCTCCCAAAGTAGTAGTCATGATGATCAGGTCAGGCAGCCCAGCCAATGGGAGTAATAGGTCACAATTATCTTTCCAATGACTGTATGAAGGGTGAGGCTGTGGTAGATCCAAACTGGAGATGGTTTCAGCTGCTTGTATCTGATGTGCACAACATACCAGACAGCCCGTGAAAAATTTAATCTGCATTTGGACATTTAAGTAAGAGTCAACAGTTTCCATTCTGACTGCCCAAGACCGAGGTCTTCCATCTGCTTTTAGACAGGGAGACAGCAAGTGCAGAGCAAGTCCTGAAGATAACCCTGAAAGTTTGAGGGCATTTTGAAAGCTTTCACTTGGTGCCTAAATTGTTCCAGTGTGAGGTAGTTATTCCCATTTAAAATGCTCACTCCTCGAATCTAAACAGGATTTGAGGTCTCTGTCATTAAAGGCCCGTGTCTGAAGACTTTGGGCAGTGCCCCTAAACAGATGGGTTTATAACAGTAGTGTGGGTCCTGGCTCTGGTTTACTGCCAGCATGTACTGGATGGTTTAAATATCTGGGAAAAGAATGATTCAGGAAAGAACGACATGAGATGGGTGGAATTGAAAGAAGGCGCATCCTTACCACTCTCGGTTTGAAAGGAGGCTCTATCCTTCTTTCTTCTAAAGCTTCCCAGTTTATTTCACGGAAAAAGGCATGCTGGCGGATGTTCCCTCTTGCTCCCAGTCTCCTCTCAGGTTCTCTCACAAAAAGCTAGAATGTTGAAGAAAGAGAAATACTTTAGCCTTTTTTCAGTAACACTGTATTCGTTAGGACAATCCTACCAGGTGGGGTCTCAGACTTCAAACTCAAGCATGGTTGGTGAGAGTGTGAAGGCTCTTCTAGCTTATTATATTTCTGATGAAGAACCAGTTTGGATTCTCAGCCTAACATGCCAAAACTGAGACACTGGCCATATTTTTCCTTTGCAGAAGAGAGAGGACAATTTGCTGCAGCGGCAACAACCTATGTGCCTGAGCATGCAAATACACAAGTACAGAATCACAGAATCATTTGGTTGGAAGAGACCTTCAAGATCATCGAGTCCAACCATTCACCCTGCACTGCCAGGGTCCCTAAACCACGTCCCTCAGCATCACTTCCACACAGCTTTTAAACACCTCCAGGGATGGGGACTCCACAGAGGTGAAATATTCAGATCGCACATGTGAGACTTTGTCTGGACCATTTCTTGTTATCAGAAAATTTTTCACAGTTGAAATATAAGCATAATTTGTGAAAATACTAGCCTAGTCTATGTGGGGTTGCATTCATCTCTTATACCTTTGGACACTTGGAGTATCAGTGTTTGACCCTTTATAATTAATAGAGAAAAAGAGTAGTTTTAGGTGCCAATCATCTGCCCTACTTCACACACTTAAAGATGAGATAAAGGACACCCTGGAAGTGTTTGCTTTGCTCCACTGACTACCTCAGATGCCGACAACCATCTACTTTGTCAAAAGATATTCAGATATCATGTGTTTGTTGCACGTTGAAGGCTACAAGTCCTGTGGATGACTAATTCTGCTGAAGACAGGGAAAAGCTAGAAGTGGGGGCATGTCTTTTCACCATCAGCTACATTCAGGTCTAAGCCCACTCTTTAGTTCAGTGGAATCCTACCCTGTTTTGTCACAGGTGCTTTCATGGTGATGCAGGAGACATTTGGCTCTGGAAGTAGCTGAATTGTTTTTAGGGGAGAGTTTCAGGAGTGCTAAGCGCTTCAGAGCTCCGCTCAACTTTCATGAGCAGCATTGCTATAATGGTGGGCGTGAACAGTGTAAGTTCCTCTTTACTTCAGCAGTAAAATATCTGGGGCCTCCAGGCCAGTTGGCCCATAGAGCACCCGATGCTAGATCCCTCTAAAGTCAATGGAGAGGAATAGTGACAACAACTGATAGCAGGTGACCTGAATACAGCCACTATGTCCTACTTTACTTTAGAGGTAAGGGCAAATACTCAAAAGTACTTCACTGCTGGAGTTCATCTCAAAATGGACTTGGGTTACATAAGGTAGAAGTTTCTTGCGACTCTATTTGGTCAACAATGAGCATACAATAAACATCACTCAGCAAAGAACAAATAGAAATATCTAATGCCAAAAGTGGCGGCAAAAGAATCTGATGTGTGGATCAGTGAGGGCATGTTTGAAAAAAACTCAGGCATTGAGCTTTGGTGAACACTGTGGGCAAAGCCTCACCAAACCTGAAGCCTCCTATGGACAACTGATCCACAGCAATGCAGATTCCATAGGTTAAATTCTGTGCTGATAATAAGCAGGATGGAGTGTTTAATTAGCCAGAGTCAGTGGCGATGAGGATAGCCCATAATGGACAAAATGGCTTTTTTTCCCCTAAGCAAGGAGGTTTATTAATTGGTATAAAGATGATTACTATCTCTAATCCTGACAGAAGTACAGGTTGTTTGCAGAAAGATGGCAGCACATGTCCCAGAAATAGGTGTTCAAAATCTCAGACTGCTCTGGTATGTCTTCCTGAACAATTGCTTTTGATTGTTTTCATTATTATCATTTTATAGTGATACCTAAATATCCGAGCCCTGCTGTGCACAGCACAGATGCTAAAATAGTCTTAGTTTAGATCATGTTCAGTGTCAGTCCAAAGCCCAACTGAGTGGAGATAACTTGTTAGACCAGATGTGACTTCATTGCATTTATCTTGCAACTCTAGAATAATTTCCATCCCAAGCCAAAAAGGCTACAAGGCTAAATGGCATGGGGTTGAGAAGAAGGGGATGAAAAAATCAGTATATTAATGGAAGTAAAAGACGAGGAAGATGCCCATTAGAGGGAAACAGAGGAGTGCTCCACTCAAAAAGGACACTACGCATTGCTATGTAAGAGGTTCAAAGGGCCGAAAATCCAGATGACGTGGTGCTACTAGCTTGAGTAGCTCCACCACTTCAGGACGCAGCTCAGGCTTTGTTTTCCTGCTCTTTAGCAAAGATGTAAAATATTCACTACTGAAAATCCAGCTGCATAACAAAGCAACCTACCTCAGATACCCTCATATCTCTGAGGAACAAAATTGCTTCAAAGCCATAACTATCAGGGGAGTCACTGTAACCCTTAGTTTGAAGCCTGGCAGAATATCTTTCCCAGGAGATTACATGCCTTGCACCTGAGGGATTGCTCTGCAAAGAAACTGATCTCTGCTGGTATCTGATACCCTGTGACCCTACTTACCGGCTGCGATGAGCCATCATCACACACAACAGAAAGAAGACACAAAGATGGGTTTATCACTTAGGTCGGGGTGCTTTGAGGTCCACAGACAAGAAAGTGACTCGCTCTGGTTCTATGACACTAAATTTGTTTCTCTGAACAACAGCTGAAGATGCACGAGTCAAAGATGACAATTCTGGCAAAAAGACTTCCGTCCAATGTGTGGTAAATCTTACCTTCACCAAAATGTCCTTTGCATCCTTGTCAAGCCAGCGAGGGTAGAATGGGTTATCCATACGGATAGACTGGAAAAGCTCCTCTTCATCTTGGCCATGGAAAGGAGATTGGCCAATAAGCATTTCATATAGGAGGACACCAAAGGACCACCAGTCAACAGAGGTGTTGTACTTCTGCCCCAGCAATATCTGCAAAAGAGGAGTGACATAGAACTATAGAATCATAAAACTGTAGCATGATTTGGGTTGGAAGGGACCTTAAAGATTGTCTAGTTCCAAATGCCCTGTCATGGACAGAGACACCTTCCACTAGACCAGGTTGCTCAAAGCCCTGTCCAACCTGGCCTTGAACACTGCCAGGGATGTGCCATCCACAGTCTCTCTGGGCAACCTGTTCCAGTATCTCACAGTAGAGAATTTCTTTCTAAATCTAATCTAAATCTAACACAGATGTAAAATGTTTGACATGAGTATTTCAACTTCAGAAGGGTGGCCAGACCCAGACCTTTCAACAGCACAAGCCAGAGCAACTGCCAGTGGTGCAGAGCCTGTGGCTCAAGGAGCTCCAAGGTGTCAAAACAGTCCTTCACACTGCAGATAACAGGTTGCATGTACCTCTTAAGTTACTTGAACAGATTCTTGGCTGCCAGAGAGATTTTTAACATAAAGAGTGAGGCAAGTCATCTTTTGTCTGCTCTCTAATCAGGCTTGTGTAGTCCAAGAAGACAAAAGGTTAGGCATTAGCATTTTGAGACTGATTTAACTCGCACAACCTGTGTTTTTAAGTTACAAGTATGGCAATGAAAGGCTATTCAAGGACTATCAGCCAGTACAAATGGTGTGAATCCGTCCCAGCAAAAACTGCCTAAGGAAAAACACGAGAAAGCAATTGCTGATCTGTCCTCTTGAGACCAACTGAGTGACAGGTGGAAGGAAGGGAAATCGTTCTCAGTCAGTCCAATGGTTCATGCCTTTCTTTGGCGGCTATGAAGTGAAGGCTACATCCAGTGAGGGGAGACCAGGGGGGTTTGGCTGGAGTGATGACCTCCCCTAAGAGGAGATGTGGCATTTTTTTCTCCCTATATCTTGGCCAGACACCACCAAGTTCTCAAACTTCCCCCCTAGAGATGTAAAATTTATCTCACCTGCCTTAGATATCTGTTATGGAGATACCTGGAGCTGAATCAGTTAGGATTAGCTCCTTTTAGAGTCAAAGAGGAGAATTTGTCCAATTTTAGACATCCAGCTAAATATCTGCTTGGCTTAGAACCCTCTCTTTGTCTCCTTTTGTTGTCAGGGAACCTAGACAACTTGTTCGTATATAGATATTTGTATTGCAGACGTCTAGGATCCTTATCAGCATTTTAGAGCTAGAGAGGGGAATAGCTCATTTTAGGGCACGATCTTTATTCTTGAGCCCACACCTTGGTTGCAAGAGGATCCCCTGTACTATAGCTATGGTGTGGGTATCAATGACAAGCCTTGGAGATGGCTTAATACCAATGAAAACAACTATCAATCATACGAAACTGCTGATAGTTGAAAAATTACCATTTAGAGAGGTGATCTTTACTGCTTGCTCTGAGGTGGAAATGGGCGAGGAACTTATTGACTGTTTTCATACCTTGTCTTCATTGCTTGCAAATTGCCACTTGGGCTCATATTCATCTTATTGCCTAAAAGTTATGAGTCTTTTTAATTCAGTTATCCAGTGTCTCTCCATAGGCAATGAAGGGGAAACGGTGATTTAACTGACTTACACACTGGAGATAGGAAGGGATGACTTATCTTCTGGGATGCTTGCCCTTCTAAAACACTATGAAGTGCCATCTAATGCTTCATTTTTTTTAGATTAATTTTTTCACATAGGTGAGGGGTATCCCCCCTCTGATGGACCTGTAGCATCTAGCAAAGCAGGACCTTAATAGCAGAAGTCTGAACCCAAGCCGATGTAGAGTGCTAGTGACTAACACATCTGACTGCAAAACGGCCAAAAGAGGAGACAGAAAAAGGACAAAAAAGCTATTTGAAGATGTAATATACTGAGTTTTTCACGCTGAGTGGTTCACTCAGAGCCAAAAAATAAAAAAAAGGATTCAGCAAGACTCCTTAATGTATTTCACAGAATCACAGAATCGTTTTGGTTGGAAGAGACCTTTAAGATCATAGAATCCAACCGTTCCCCCAGCACTGCCAGGTCACCACTAAACCATGTCCATCAGCACCGCCTCAACACAGTTATGAAACCCCTCCAGGGATGGGGACTCCACCACTGCCCTGGGCAGCCTGGGCCAGGGCTTACATCTGGATCACTTACAAACAAAATCATCCCAACCTTCTCTTCTGAAGGGACACATTGTTTTTATCAGGCTTTACCATTTAAAGTATAAAATGTCTTGAAACTTGAATTTTTTATGGCAGTCAAAGGAAAGGTTTATTAGCTTTGTGATTATCTGGGAAAAAAATAGCAATTTAATTTAAGGTTAAACGATTTTTTTTTTGTTGTTGTTGTTAAATATTCTTTGAATTAAAAAAATTACTTGTCTACTGACCCAAAGCTCCCTTATTTGCACGGCTGTGGCTAAGGTGCCGAGTCTATACCAAATTAGAGTGCCAGCAGCTCCAGTGAAATATGGACAAGAAGTCCAGTGCTCCTGCCTCTGGCGGGAGACATGATCCATGAGCTCTAGCAGTCCTTTCAATTTAGAGGTAAAATTTTTTATATGCACTTGTTGAATCTCTGAAATAAATGATGGTACAGAAATAACACTCTGAGCTATTTTAGTCTTGTCTGTGAAGTAAAAGCACAGATAATGGATTGTCACTTGGCTCTCTTTTTTTTAGGACCAGAAAATAGATTTAAAAAGAAAAAAGCATATTGAAGTGGAATAAAAGAGAATTGCAGCTTGATTACAGGGCACACTTACACCTACTCTTAGGCAATAGAAATCCAATTGATTTGTAGAGACCAGCCCTTGTGTCAGCAGTGGTGTAACCTAGATCAGAGTTGAGCCCCTGGTGCACAGTAAAAGATCAATGAATTATAGTGGAGGGGAAAAAACCAGAAGCTTTAAAAGCTATTTGGAAAGTACCAAAGCAAATAAATGGATTTCAGAGTGATGTCAGGCGTGATGCACAGACGACTTGTAGGTTCTTCTCTGAGCTGGAGAATGTTTTCTTTGGCCCCAATTTGCCACCTAATTAGTCAAAGCCGCTCCATAGTAAGCTCTATCATTGTGTGAAGTCACCAAGTTTAGGGAGCTTTCTCTTTTATGGAGGGATCTAGTCCAAAATATTTCTATATAAATATATTCTTATATAAATAAATTTTTTTATAAATAAATTTACTAGGAAAAAAAAAGTACAAGTTTCTGTCTGGGAAAAAATGGAAAGAAATAACTAGAAGGTCAAAGGATCTTGCTTTGGGCAAGCTGGAGTCTGGTGTCTGTGACCCCACAGTTTCATTGCATGGGCATACGGAGACCAGGTTCAGCTTTTCTCCACCAAGTATCAGTAGATAACAACTACAGAAGGAGAAGAGGAACTGCTGGTAGGTTTTTGCATGGAGCTTGGAGACTATCTCCATGCAAGCCTCAGCTTTTCTGAGTTAATGGGACAGAGCAGGACCTTAACACTAGCTACAAGGTCTGCCTTACCCTTGTCAGCTGAAGCACATCCTGGCTCTGATACAACTCCATCATCTCTAGTTTCAAAACCTCCTTCACCAGGAGGCAACCTGTGGAGGCATGTCCTCCAGGAAAGGATTCATGCAGTGATATGAGGATTCATGCAGAGCCCAGAGTTAGCAGGTTGGGTTCCAGATGTCTGTCAGACAGCAACACCTCTCCTCTGACTGCTGGCATTTAGAGCAGAAAAATCAGAACGTATGACCACTGTCATGTTTAAGTCTCCAAGCATCTCCATCCCTTTTACAAGCAGCTATTGGTTTTATTTTATCTAGACAGACCTTCAAATCTGTGCTCAGTTTTAAGGCTATGCCTCTGATGGCAAAGCCTTATTCTATATAAAGCTCTTATATAGTGCCTTATTCATCTCTGGGAGGATGCTCATCATGCAGGGTGTGTTTGCAGCCATCTAAGAGCCTGTCTGAGTAAGGGAGAAGTCCAGCCTTATGGGTGCCATCCCTATTCAAGCATCAGAGCATATCCTAGAGGGAAGGTGAACCCCAACCTCTGCTTTATTGTGGACCCAGCCTCCCTTCTCTATCTAAAAAGTGGTTAATCAATTTTGTCCCACCTTCCTCTATTTTATCTTTTAGGTTGTGATGAACAGCATCCCTTAGAAGTGCCCATAGCTCCCTACCAGCAATCAAGGAACCTGTACAGCCATGGAAGCCTACTGCTACCTTACTAGGGATCATGCTTCCCATTTCTCATGCTGTTTCGGTTCCTGAATTGCAGGACCTACCTCCTGGAGGCTTCTCCCACGGCTCAAACAGGATTTCCATCAAGCGTTCTGCTTCTTGGTTAAGTCAAGTACCACTCGCTTCCCAGGCCCATTTGCACAAAAAATGAATTAACCACAAAAATATGCAATGTCAGACAGCAACACAGACTCTGAGTCGAACTGAAATCCAGATTTTAGGCTGGAATTGCTCAAAAGTGGGCAATAATCTTTGAACCCTCTTCCACTGACCAACAGTCATGTCTTAAGACATGTTCTCTGTCCCACAGCAGCTTACTGACCTCCCCTGGATCCCACACCTACCTCAGGAGCGATATAGTCAGGAGTCCCACAGAAAGTACTTGTCTTCGCATCTCCAAACATGTTCTCCTTGCACATCCCAAAGTCAGCAATTTTGATGTGCCCTTCATTGTCTAAGAGGACATTGTCTAGCTTCAAGTCTCTGTGGAGGAAGAGAAGGAAACCCCTCCTTTAGATTGTTATAGATCCATACATGTTATTTTAGCAGGTTACACTTATTAACTTCCTCTACGCAGCACCTACATGTTGCACTTGCAAAGAAAGGCTGAGGGCTGAGCGAGGAGCTACTCTCTTGGACTTCAATATTCCTCTCCTCATGCCTCTGTCCCAGCACTGATTCATTTGCTGGAGAAGATTTTACCCAAGACATCTTCTAAAAGCTGTCTCCTAAAAGGGCGCAGAATAGTGAAGTTAAAAAGGGCTTTGTGCCAGCTAGTGCTTATGTCCTAACAGCCTGGAGAAGGTGAGCAAGAAGGTACCAGCTAATGCTCACTTTCTCCTGCCCTGGGAGTCTCAATACTTTCTCTGAAGTTGCTGCCAGATCTCCCTCCCAGTGCAGGCTCTACAAATGCTAGAAGAGGTAAGGACCCACAAGCCCTTCATGGCTTGCGGAAGGTGAGAATAATCCCAGACATCCTACCACCTTTTCACTGCTGGGCAGCACTATCTGAGCCCTGGGGATTTACAAAGCCCTTCATAAATAGATGCCAGGCTGTTGTCAGAGGTTTCAGGCTCTGAGTTACTGTGGGAAGCAAAGAACCCAGAGAGAGAAAAAAAAGGAATGCACTGAGAAGGAAATAAAAGCAAGTGAGTTGGTGAAGCACGGCCATTGACAGAGAACAAATTGATCCTCAGGTGGGAACAACGTCTGAAAGGAGAGAAAAGCATGTAAAGACAGAAAGAAAAAAGCAGAAAGAAAAGAAGTTTGGCATGGCTTCTGTCTTAATTTTTTTTTATATCTTAACTAAATGTTTTGCTTGTCTTTGAAATAGTGACTCAGAGATTTTGGGGTCAGCGGTGCTGCCCTTCACCTGCGATGTAGGTAGAATTTGGGTTACCTGGTCTCAGAGCACCCGCGTTCCTGTACTGCCTATCTCATGCTATCAATCACTGCTCCTTCTCAGGGCTCCCAATGCACCCAGACACAACATTTGCCTGTGCCCACAGCTGAGGATGCAATTGGTCTTTTCCAGCCTCTGCTGATTCACACCCTACACACATTTTCCACATCTCAGGCAAGCTCTACAATGTGATTTTTTCAGAAATGGATTTGACTCCCCCAAAGGTGGCAATTTCTGATACATGATGCTCCTGAGATGATGGCCTACAATCACAGGAAAGATGGGTGTTCAGCCTCCTTCTGTGCAAAGCTTCTTGTCTTGCTTCAGCCAGATCCCAATCAGCGTGGGGGACCTCACAGTGTCTACTCAGTAAATTGTAGTCATGAGGCAATTGTTAGCTGCTGCTAGAATACGGCCCAAGAAAAAGTGGGAGTCATCAATCAAAAAGAAATATAGAGGCAACCGAGACTTTCGCTTTCCAAGTGGCAGACGCTCATGTTGTCACAATTTCCAGCTGGAATGACTTAGTTTAGTTACACCACTGAGATCAATCTCTGGCTGCCAGCGCTGCTTTTACTCATCTGGTAGATCGAAGCAAAACACAAAACCCATCACCTACAGTTCACTTTCATTATTTTGATGAGTCGCAAACTCATTGGCTCCAGGGATTGGAGTTTCTGCCAAAAATGCTTTGGCTCATTCATTAAGATTTAAGCCAATGTTTCCAAACGTGGGTGCATGAGGCAGAACAGCTGGATTCATTATTCAAAGTGAAGTCATTTCAAAAATGACTTCTCTTCTCTTTCATAAGTGCTTAGTTAGGTCTGAGTGAGATACTGATGGCTGCGCGTTCTCAGCTGACCTCACTGTCATGGTCTTCAATGACAAAAGGAAAAAGGAGCAGGCCCGGTTAAATCTTTTCTCTCAAAGCTTGATACCCAAAGCAATGACTCCTGGGAATGAGCTATTTCTTCCCATCACCGTGCTACCCAGTGTCCAGCTGTCCCAATTTGCCCACTCTTCTCGAGGCTCCAGACTCTAAACATCTCTCCCCTTTCATGAGGAAGCACGTCCCAAACCCTGACTCACCACTGGTGTGGCGATTCCAAATCACAACGTGAATTATAAACAGAATGTCAGCATTGACAGTTCTGCCACAAACTCACAGTGTCCTACAGATATTTTAAATCGTCTTTTCTGAGAAGTCTGAGTAAAAATGACAGACGCGGCTAAGTGATTTGGGCACTTCAGAAAATGTTTCCCTTCAGTCATCCAGAACAATAATTAGAGCCAGAAACTTGCTGAGACCCCAGAGATCATCTTAGCCTAATGCCGTTGATATTGATCTCATGTTTATGCGATCGCTGTCATTGGTCAATAAAGACTATAAATGGCTCCCACATGGGTACTAATAATGAATAATAAGGCGAGTTTGTACGAATTGAACCTTGTGTTTTAATGGGAGAGTGGATTGTAAAGAAGCCATTTGCATTCACTCTGATGTCCACACTACATGACAAACATTCAAATAAGCTCATTTTGGTTTCAGCAAACATTGTTGCTTTCGTGAGCGTTCTCATTTGTTTGTGACAAGCTATTTGCTTCCTGCTTTTACAGAAGCCTGCAATGCAGTCACCAACTTTTGCCAGGAAGACGAGCTGGACTAGAGCTCCCCAGAAATTCAGTTCCTCCTTTTGGCCATGGGAAAACACACTGTGGCCTGATATCTACTGCTGTTCTTGTTTCTCTCTTGTCTCTGTCCTTCTACACAGGTCTGAAGCACCACACTTGTGCATTAGATCAAAGCATCCATGCATAACCCTGCAGCTCCTAGGGCAGTCAAGCAGAAGCAGGAATGGACAAGTTTGTAGTAGAGGACTTCTTCTCCTTGGGATTTGATAGACTGAAGCATGGTGTACTAAGCTCATACTTTGGGAGAGGGCAGGGCTTCAGTCTGAGTGCAGCTGACTGTAGAGTCCTGCCTAGTCCTCACTGGCTCTCTGTAGAGCCTGCTGGTAGAAATGGGCACTTCTCATACATCCTCTGTTACAGGTCTGATGAACCTAAAAAAGCCCACTCATCTCTGCTTGCTACAAGAGCTTGGGTGGCTAGCTCAGATTCATGATGGTAGGTGAGATCAATCCTGTCTGCCCATGGAACTGCACACAGCAGAACTGTTAATAACCCCGCAATTAAGGTATATCACTGTCTCCCCGCTGCTGTTACCTGAGCTGAACTTGTCACCACTGTCCCAGGTTAACAAGCACAGCAGGTATACCAAATTTTTCATACCTTCACCTTCACAGAATCATAGAATCACAGAATCACAGAGTGCTTTGGGTTGGAAGGGACCTTTAAAGATCATCTAGTCCAACACCCCTGCAGTGAACAGGGACATCTTCGACTAGAGCAGGTTTCCCAGAGCCCCAAACAACCTGACCTAGAATGTTTGCAGGGATGGGGCTGCTACTACCTCTCTGAGCAACCTGGGCCAGGGTCTCACCACACCCATTGGAAAAAAACTCGTCTTTATACCTAGTCTAAATCTCCCCTCTTTTAGTTTAAAACCATCACTCCTTGTCCTGTCACAACAGGCCCTGCTGAAAAGATTGTCGCTGTCATTCATACAGGTCTCCTTTAAGTACTGAAAGGATGCAATAAGGTCTCCCAAATATATAAGGACCTTATACAACTTCATACACGGAAAGCTTAAACTGGGTGCCTATAGTGGGTGCTATATGAATGATTTAGTGTAAATGCATCAAAGAGATTGTTTTAATGTCAACTGAAACAGGAGTGAATTTTCAAGAAGGGCTCAAAACTGCCCTTTCTACAATATCTCTTCGACATAAAAGAGCCAGGCTCTGTAGAAAGGCAGTAAATCAATTGGAAATGCAATACCAGTAATTACATCCAAGGAACAGTCTCTCAGTTACCATTAGTGCTTGCAGGGAAAGCAGAGAAGGTTTAGCATATTAGACACTAAAGAGTCAAATTACCTGTATATTATGCCCTTGGAATGGAGGAACTGGAGCCCGCATATGATTTCAGCAGCATAAAACCTGAGTCACAGAAGGCACAAGTTAGAGCGGATTCTTCCCAAGAGACGCTTTCAACTAGACACAAAAAGATGGAAACTGCATCTTCACAGAAGCCACAATTTCACTAAGTTCCCAGAAAGCTTGGAGTGTCTCCGGAAGGTTTGAGGTAACTGCGTTTTACAGGTGCATGATGTGAGATTTCCAAAAGCATGCCCCACGGCTAACACCCCAACTCCCACCGAAACCGCTTTGTGAGGTGGGAGGATGGAGCCTACTTCAGGGGTTTGGAGCCACACTGCATGGCTAGCTGCATTTTTTTTTTAATGCAACTGCCTCTGAGGATATGTCCTTCAGTGCTCAAGGATGTCTCCAGATCAGCTGTGGAGCAAAAAACCACCAAGCATCTCCTATGCCTACCCTGCCTCACCTCAAGGTATGGTCGCTGACACAAGGAAGGCAGACCGGGTGGTGTCTGTGCCTCTCCCTTATTTACATATTTAAAGTAAATCAGTGAGTTACAGTGATGCACCAGACTGCAAATTACAGACCTCAAAAGCGCAGCTATAATTCGCCATGTTCAGTAGCTGCTGCACAAGCGGTGGATTGATCCCAGCAATGGGACAGGCAGGTGGCATCTGGGTTTGGGGACCACAGCCAGTCTGCTTGGCTTGTCAAACAGACCTCTTCACTGCTCAGGTCTATGACTTGCTTTTGAAATTGTATCTGAGATACGAATCAGTGAGCAGCGCAGTGGCCTTTCTCTGGAGTCTTTTCGAGTTTGAGATCTTTGTTCTCAAAACATTTGTGCCTTAAGGACAACACCACACCCTGCTGCAAAGGCACAGCGTGGGGCTGGAGCATCATTGCACAACGGAAGTGCTCTCCCAGAAGGGAAGGTGACCGCAGGGTCGTATGTCTCTCCAGTCTTGCAACAGCTCTGCTTCCTCAGACTTCAATGCATTGGCCCTTAATTCTGAAGATTCAAATGCTCTTGAAAAAATCATCAAATTAAACACTGATTTAAACGAGGTGTTTTGGTTTTTTTTTTAAATTATTAAATAAAAATTAATTCCTATAGTGGTTTCAATATTGACTTTCAAAATACCTATTGCTTGCAGAAAGGATTAAAAGCATCTTTCATTCATTCTAATTCTTCTATTTACTTTAATCAAAGCTAAATCCATTTTTAATCCTCTGTTGGTGTGTTAATTTTTTGTTTAAATTTACCTTTTGCACTTTTGATGGGTTTTATCTCCTTTTTCCCCCCTTGAACCTTTAAAGAGGAGAAGGGAAATTCCCATTACTTCTAACAAACAACAGCTTCACCTCTCATCACTGGACCAGGAACCTCAGCTTAAGCAGGTCCTGCAGCTTGGCTACAGACCACTCAGTGTTGTAAAGAACAAGGTGTTTGGTTCTACAGATAGCTGAAAAGGCATCTGTGGGATTTCTTTGATGATGGTAAGTCTAGGGTGGAGGTTGGGTCCATGATGTCATTATTGGGGCCTTCAATTATGGGCTGAGCGAGAACTCAATGAGTGCAACAGAAAGAAACCCCAGGGCAACTGTAATTCGCAGCAGACACCTGCAGGTTGCTTTAAAATGACCCTCGTCCATGGGCCATGTAAACAAGATCTTAGGCATGCTTGGGGCTGTTTATAGACAGCGGAGGCATTTCCAGAGGAAAGGTCTCAGCTGGACTGAGCGGTCCCTCTGGAGCCCCTCCCTTCAGCGAGGAACCGCAGTCCTGCGAAGGAGACTAGTCCAGCAAGCAGGGCAGCCTAAGGGACAGCTCCTATCCAGCTCAGCTCTTGGCTCTGAGCAAATGCTTGTGAGACTGTGCTGAGGTCAGCGCAAAATATGGGAGCCGGGTCACAGGCTAGAAGGAGGTCCCTGCTTTGCAGGCTAAAGGATAAGCCTGCAGGCAGATGCAATGCTGATGAGGTTGTAACAGCTTCTGTAATGCTTCCAGACAGAAATAGCTTCCCTGGTTGACCAAGAATGCAAAGCAAGGTCACGTCTGACTGAAACCAACTGTGTGGATGGGCTCTGAAAAGCTTTCTGTGGGAGGGGAAAGGGGAGCGAGAGAGGAAGTGTCTTGCTCCAAGTCTGTCGTTGAGTCAGGGTGATGACCTGCATGTCTGTTTTGTTCAGTTTGGGGAGAGCTGGGAGAGAGAGTGATTCTGCTTCCAGCACAAGCATTATCCCCACTTTGCAGCTGGATAAGGTGCAGGGGTCAAAGGATGTGCCCAACATTTCCTCTGCAGGACGGTAGCAGAGCTGGGAACAAAATCAAGATCCAGCCGCTGCCTTTGCTTCTCCTCTGTGTGCGACCCACAAGCCAAAAGGTAGTAATAACATCTTACGTTGCTCTGGGAAGGTCGAACTTATGACAGCTCTGGATATGGAACATGAGGTCTCCTCCGTTGAGGTATTCCATCACAAAAAAGAGGTTTTCCTAGAGTAAGACAAGATGACAATAAGGGTTGGGGAAGGGTGAGATAAAGTGAAAAAAAAAAAAAAGAGATCACCCAGAAAGCACTCGAAAAAAGGAAGGAAAGGATATGGAAAGAAAGCAGTTTCTTTTTCAGATTCCTCATTTCTCCTCTTTGTTCTCTAAGCCCGTACTCACCCCCTGTGCTCTGATTTGTATAAACAGCATCAGCAAACATTGCAAATCGGCTTAATACCCAACTGGTGCCATTGATTTTGATCAGCAGACCTCAAGGCTCACTAGAAGGGGATGAGTAGCTCCATAGTGCCTGTCTAACAGGAGGACAGCTGGACAAGCTTCCCAGGGGAGTTGTGGAAGAAGTGAAAGCAAATGCCAGGTCTCCTCTGGTTCCCAGCCCAGTGCATTATCCATGCAGTGGAGCGATCTCAAGCTGGCGTGACCTGCATTCCTGCACATCTTTCATGGAGGCACACGGGTCTGACCTCTTCAAGGTACCACAGACACTGGCCAGATGAGGCAATCTGTTTTAAGCACATGCTTGATTTTAAGCCTGGATGCTGCTCTGTTAAATAAGGCAGGATGTAACTTGCTCTTGGGAAGGTTCATGAATTAATCACGTTTCTGGACGCCTATTGAGTGCGTGCATGTCAGAGAAGGCTGGGGAAAGATCCAGTCCTTGTCCCCAGCTGCATGCAACCATCAGCCCTTCTACCAGGGCAGTGAAAAACTCTACCCCGGTGCATAGGAAGGACGGGGGGAATCTCTGTTTTGAATAAAGAGCGGAACAGATCATCAAGGTTTCCTGTCCAGTCCTTGATGTACACCACATCGATCCCCTTGCTGCTTTGTGACCCATAACTTCACCCCCAGGCCTCCACAGAAGCTGGAGGCTGATTCAGACCAATCCCTTCCACTCTGAATTGCACCTACAGAGCAGGAGAGGTGCCTTTTTCTGGAGGAAGAGTATCTGTGCACTAAGTTTTGCTCCCAGTTTAAACTTCTGTTTCAGGAATCTCAGCTTTTGCACATAAACGCAAAGATAAAATAAAATGGAGACAGTATTTTTTTTCCCCCAAAGCTTGTCTGTTGTGTACGAATCTGAAGTTAATAATCTCCAGGCTATGCTTAAGCTTATGAATATCTTCCCTTTGTTGCGTATTGCCCATCACGATTATTCTCAGGGGGGAAATAGAGTTCTTTTCCCTTATATTTTTAACAGTCTGAGGCAGATTTTCAGCGGTAAGATCTAATGTAAGCATCGCTGGCAGCAAGCCAAGAGCTGGCTATTTAAAAAAACAACAGTGCTTGTTCTTTTCAAATAACAGCTGTCTGCTCTAATTTGTGCAATTCCTTTAGCCAGATCCTTTTAATTACAGTACTCTTATTTAAATCGACGTCTGACTGGAAACCCCACCTGTCATCCAACAAGCACAGGGCCAGATCTGGCCTCCCAGGGTAAGAATGCAAATAAACCAAATGGGTGCAGGTTTTCAGTTTGAAGGTCTTGCATCTGTAGAGGTCTGTCACTTAAGTCAGTTTAAGCAGGTAAGAAGGCCAAACGGAGACGGGCAGCTTGTATCGAAAGGCATAAATCTTGGAAGAAATGTAAGCTCAGGAGCCTGGTCAGGAAGACTTGAACAGATGCTCTTTGTGAAGGTACACAGTGGGGTGATGAGGTTTAGCCAACAACAGACCAGCAACTGCATGTTTCACAGTGAAGACCTCATGGGTCTTCAGATGGGCCAGGTTCAACTTCAGTGGACTGAGAAGAAGAAACCCCCTGGGGTTCCCTGGAAAGGCCACTGGCTACACCTTATCACACATCTTTGAGCGTAACTTGAAGCCCATGTTTATTCAGTGGAACAGTCGTGCTCTTCTTGCTCATGGATTTGAGCAACCACCTGATGAACCTACTTAATTAAAACTGAACCCTAACTTGAAACTGGAGAGTTTGGCAGCATCCTTCTGCCATCTGAGGAAAGGTGGACAACCTCTCAGTTTAATTGGCATCCAAAGATCATTATATGAACTCTGCTGCTCAGCTGTCTAAAACTATGAAGCTGAAGACTACAAACTTGACTTAGGCATGATTAATACTGAAGTTCATGGTCTACCAGGTGCTATAAACACTACTGAGAAGAAAGACAGCATCACTCTGACTTTTCTGCTCTGAGACTTGGAAGTTCCCCTTACTTCTTACAAAGGTCAGTTGTCTGGAATGAACCATGTGGAAAAATTGCTTGAGTGATGCCCTAAGTACGTCATTACAAGTAGCAAGATATGATCAAGAAGTGCAACAAATTATTGGAGACAGCTTTCTAACCCTGAGATCTACAGAGCTGCAGAACAAGTTTAAAATGGGAAGCAGCAAAACCCATGCTTGAAACCACAAAAAATTCAACATTGTGCTAGAGGTGAAAGGGTTAGAATACATGGAGGGTGTGTTTGCTGACAGGCTCCAGCCTACACTTCCACTTGTTCTGGGAAAGTTATCTGATGGCTCCCATCTGCTACTGTCAGGCTCTGAAGTGTGTTATCACCTGGAGCAGGTGAAAGTGGGTTAAGCGGGTATTTCTCAAGACATGGCAGCTGGGATGGCATGACTTTGTCATGACCTTGACCCATGGAAATGTCCCAGCTCAGGCACATTAAGCAAACAAACAGGAATACTGTTCCTCAGTGCTGAGACCTAGACAGCCTCTGAAGGAGGCTTGGGAAGAGCCCCTTACCTTTGCCCAACCTGTCTGCCTTGCAGGCAGACGACAGATAACTTGCTGACTGCCTGTGAGAGCGTTCTCGGCTAGGGAATGCTCAAGCCAGACTTCTGGGCTAGGTTCCAGACTCACACGATAGAATAGAAGAAGTCTGTTCTCATGGCAGAGTATGGGGCCATCTTCTACAACAACAGAGCTCAAGGAGGACTGTAAAGGCACTTCCTGCACTCAGTGATGGACACCGCCCAAGATAATTGGCACAAGTTGTCTTGAGGACATCCATGTATCAGTCATTCCTTACTTCTAGATCATCTTCCAGGGGCCTTCTCCATTGCAGCAGAGAGAACATGCCAAACCCGTCTGCAGGAGGAGGAAGCGCTGCTCCTACAGCAGCCAGAACCATACAACACGACGTCGTACAACACACAGTTAGACACATACAGGTGTGCATCCTGCACACAAAAGGACATGGTTCCCTAGTAGAGTCAATCCTGCCAGGTGCTGAAAAGCTTGATTACTGCAAGAACTCAAATCCTTGCCCCATCAGTCCCTCAGTGCCTGTGCTGAGCCGAGCTCCTCTCTGCAGAGCCACCTGCTCCCTTTGCCTCTCCAGGACGTGGCAGGGACGGAGTTAAACCAACCTGCTGCTGTTCTGCATGCGACTGCTGTGAGGATGAATAGTTACTATCAGAGTTGCTTTCAACTTTATAAACAATAAGGATAAAGCAGGCAGCATGTAAATTGATCTTTTGAAGGTACATCCTAAAACAGGCTCTTAAAATCCTCAAACCAGCTGGAAGCCCTCCAGAGCACTTTTCTGCAGAGATTTTCAGATTTTGTTTTCTTTGCATTTGAAAGCACTTGCATACATACAAATACAATTTAACACCATTTACTGAAAGGCAAAAATTCTTCTTCCCAGGACTTCCAGGAGGATGAATATCGGAATAATTAACGCTGCAGAACAGTGTGGCTTTACCCTTATTTAAAGCAGTTACCCTAACAAATGGCTCCATGTGGAGAAGGCTCCTCAGTTTAGACTAAGTGACTTAACCCTACTGCAAGCCCATTGAATTAGGTTGGCCCTTGCCAAGAGGAAGGTTTGACACCATGCAATTCCTGCAGCTGACTCTTGTCTCACCTTTGTCCAGAGACGGGCAATGAAGATGGTGAAGGGCTTAGAGAACAAGTCTTATGAGAAGTGGATGGGGGACCTGGGGGCGTTCAGCCTGGAGAAAAGTAGACTCAGGGGTGACCTCATCACTCTTGACAACTACCTGAAAGGAGGTTGGAGAGAGGTGGGGGTCGGTCTCTTCTCCCAACGAACAAGTGACAGGATGAGAGGAAATGGCCTCAAACTGCACCAGGGGAGATTTAGTTTGGATATTAGGAAAAAAATTCTTTACAGAGAGGATTGTGAAGCATTGAAACAGGCTGCCCAGGGAGGTGATGGAGTCCCCATCCCTAGGCAGTAGATATGGTGCTGAGGGACATAGTTTAGGGACCCTGGCAGTGCAGGGTGAATGGTTGGACTCAATGATCTTAAAGGTCTCTTGCAACCAAAATGATTCTGTGATTCTGTGATTTTCACACGGCTCAGCCCAGCCCAGTCTTGGTGCTCACCCATGCTTTGGATCTATTTTATTTCATGGGATAGATGGGAACCAAAGGCTTCTCATCCTTCTCCACCACAGCACTCGGTGAGTGGTGCAATTCCATCACGGCATCTCATCCACGTGCTCCTCACTGCGTCTACTCCCATGAGGAACACCTAAGGCAGGGTCACTCCTTGCTGGTAGGTGACCACAGGAGGTATTAGCATTGCTGTTTACACCATCTGGGGATGAGTAAAGCCAATTTGTTTCAGATTAAAGCAACCCGGGTTTAACTTTGTTCTCGGATTTAAAGACTTTTTTTTTCCCCTCTTGTGTAATATCAGCCTGTCTTCTGGAGATGGCAGCATTTCTCACCGCTGTCAAACAATTCAGCCCACTCCCTGATCTCACAATTTTTTTTTTTGTTCTAATCTTTGTGCTGTCTGCGGTTTTGACTGCATGTTAAACTGCTTATTTCAGATGCTTAGATTTGTGTGCCCATCTACTTGCTATAAAGCTTATGAATATATTTATACACATTTATAAAAATACATGTGTATACCTAAAGCTGCAGACATGGCTGGCAATAGCTGCTTTCATTTGAGTTCTGAGATCCCAGGGTCTGTCCTCACAGCTCAGAGCAGGCAGAGTGCATCATCCACAGTGCTAAGCTGAGTTACTATCAGCTCACTCTTGTAAGAGAAAGTGGCTTTCCTCTGTCAGTATTAGGTGGGATCTTGGAAAGAGACTAATTTTCTCAAGGCTAGAAAAAAAATTCTGTGAAGATTTGGGGATAAAAAAAATCACCAGGCCAAAAACTAAACAAAAAGTAGTCAAATTTCTGAAATATAAATATTTTATCAGCTGAAAAATAGGGGGGGGAAATGTTTTTATTTTAAGATGTCAACTTTTTTTTTTCAGGACAAAGAGCAGTTACACTGCAGACTTTTAGAAATCTCAGGGCAAGTTGAATGCCTTTTGGGCTGATTTTCCTCAGAGCTGGACAACAGGAAGGCAATGAGAATATGTCTATCGGATGTGTCGATCACCTATCACTTAAAAAGCCATGCTTGTGAGCTGGCCCCTCTTTTCCTTGCCAATACACTCCACCTGCTCGCACCACATGGGCTGACACCACCTAGAAGTGTCTCGTAAAGACTTCATAATTTTGATGTTATAATTACAGCTGCTCACACCTTCTCTGGCAGAACCTCGTCGAAATCCCGAAGCTCTGCTGAGACGCTGCTATTTCTACTGAACCATGTTGAAATTTTGGCCGGGATTGAGTGAGACCTTGCCAGTTTTTCTGCCTGCTGGTTGCAAGAGGCAAAGTCCTCAAAGCCTTCCTAAACTTCCCAGTCCTTCCCCAGCTTTCACATTAGTTGGTTCAAATTTGGCCAACAAACCTTGAATCCCATGTTTTCAAGATGACTTATCCCCCCAAAAATACTAGGAGGATGGAGACCTAGAAACCTTGAAGCTTCAAGATCTTCATTCCCAAACGGCTGAATACCGCCATATGGGACGGTTTGTACAAGGGGAAAATCGTGTTGCCCTGTAGTCTCTTCTTTAGCCTTGCTTCCTGGTCAATGCCAAAACCAGGATGCTGGCTAGAAAGACATCTGGTCTGACCTCACAGGACACCTCATTCTGTGACCAGCACACTGTGTTTTGTTTAGTCCACCCAATACTTTGTTGTGCTTCAGTGGTTCAGCGGTGCTGGAAGTCAAGGCTTGTAACCTCACCTCCCTGCATGATGAATTCTGCAATGCATCAGCACCCTGCAGCTTTGCTGTGGTCAAAGACGATCCTGCATTGCCTGGGGAAGACACGTGGGCCTGATCCAGGGCTGCTCAGAGGTTCTGTGGCACAACCAGGCAGTGAAGACGAACAACAAATAGATGTGAAACACACATGTGCCAACCTACACTCTCTGATTCAGGTCAAATAATTCATCCCTGTCCCTCTAACAGCAAGACAAAGATAGAAGAAAACTGAAATTTCCTTTGGAAAATTGAGCGGGACTTGCAATTTCGTCCAAGGAAGTACTTTACCGAGACATCTCCTGAAAACTCAAGAGAACATTTCAGAGACAAAGAATTTTTAAATCAGGATCACACTCCTTATTTAAGATCCTTTCCTCCTTCCTGCCAGTGTAAGAGATTTTAAAGTCACTATTAAGCATATTGAAACAACCGAGTGCAAATGCCTCACCACCAGGACACTGAAAACGTATAATACATTAGAAAAGCAGAAAATAAATGTTTCTGTAACATTTGCTTTTAAATTGCTCTAAACATTACTTCTCTTTTGGACTGAGCTAGTCTTCCGTGTTGCTGTTCGGTGCTACAAGCCAAAATGCCTCAAGCCTTAATTTGCATTTAGGTAAAGGGTGTGAATATAAACTTGGCCAATGAAGTAAAGAAACAGTTCAAAACAAAAGTGACTTTCAGAAAGGGAAAGCCTAATTTTATCTCAGATCAGTGAAATGCAAAAAGAAGAATAACTCATAAGCACTGGGATGGTAGTCACTGTTTTGGCATTACTAATTCTGGGATTTCACAGAACTATAAACATGTTTTTCCCCCTCTTTAACATAACAGTGTGTCTTTAAATCTAACATAACAGAATAGCTCTCTGAGCTCGTTGTTAAGATTCACACCATATAATTATGTCAGCTGAATATCTGGATGCAAAGATTACCGCAGTAAAATAAAACAGACGAGTTCAAAAACAGATTGGGAAAAAGAAAAAACCCCAATGCGTTTGGATTTCTTCTCATGTAGCAAAACATGACAAGTGTTCTGGGTTTTGAAAGCGCTGCTCACTCAGCCTCCACAGGAATAAAAAGAAGCTTTAGGTGCCTGGTACCTACAAAACCCTGTTTGAAGGGCTGTCAAGCTTTTTGTATTTCAGCGTTCACTGATTACCTGGGTTGAGGCCGGGAGGAAACTCATCCCAGAGCTCAGAGACCTGTCAACAGATGACATGACTTTTTATCCCCCTGGAGACATGGGGACCACTGAGGTTCTTGTTTCAGTGCAGGAATATGCCTGGTTTTTCTGCCCTTTGCAGGGTCACCTGAAGCAGCTCAAAAAACTTGAGAGTCAAAGTATTAGAGATTCAGAATGGCGATGACACACACATTCCTCTTTGAAACCGCTTATTTATCCAGTGAAACCTTAAAAGAAAAATACTACATTTTTCAATTGAAAATCCAAGTTTTCAATATTAAAGTCCACAGATGGACTACAACGTTAGTGCCCTGGCTTCTAAAATGATTGCTCCAAAAGATATTAAAACTGAACCACGCTGTCCTTTGAGCCGTGAAAGACTGTCCCCAGCTTGTCACAGCTCTCCTGTTCTGAATGGCTTTCACGCGTTGAGCGATCGCTGCTTGGCTTGCAAAGGTCAGAGGAGAAAAACATAAGCTGGAAATCAATCAGAGCCCAGAGCGGCTTTGGCCTGGGCGGCCACGTTCGGGCTTCTCTATCTGTGAACTTGAGGGCAAAATGGAGAGATCAAATAAATTTAAAGTGGTGATGTTGACTTGGGATGAGATGGATGGAGAGTCTTTCTGGTTGTCAAGAGGGCAATACTGTGACGCTGCCTGTAAGACAGTGTAGGGAAAGATCACTTGGGTTTTTAGCTTGACACCAGTGAACTTTTCAGGCACCCATTGCTTTTCCATCCTGCAGGTTTTCCTTGCCTCAGCCACAGCTGGAAGCACAGCGCCCCCCTAAATGGTCAGTAACTCCCCACTGGCTCCTGGTATGACTCCATTTCTTGGAGTCATAGATCACAGCTTTGCTGTGGTCTCATGAGGGAGGTGGACACTTGGATGCATGCACTGCCTGAAACCAGAGCTGCAGGCTGCCACGGCTGTATTCATCCCAAACCTGACCTCCAGCCTCCAGACCAGGCTTCACAGGCAACACTGTTCTGCCGATGCCTTCAAGTGAGCCGCTGGATCAGCCAACATCCCCTTGGACACCTGGAGTTACCAGCAGAACAAGCAGCTCTCCCTGGAGTATAAACTCCCCTGTAGAGCTGTGACTTGTGAATATTTTGTCTTTTTAATTAAGTCTTGATTTTCTTTGCTTTTGGAGTTGGGTCATTTATATCTTCCTCTGAAATCCACCCCCCAAAAAAGGGAAGTAATTCCTTTACTCTCCAGACAACGATCCTTTCCCAGGACATGTTGTCCTCATTGACAGTCCCGAAGGGGTTAAACATGAATGCCTGGGCTTGGTGTCACACTGCTTCTGGCAGTTCCCAGACGTTATAAATTTAACCTGTCTTTAAACAGGTGCCACATCCCACAGGCGACTGGGATATGCATCAGAGGCTATATTTGTTTCTCCTGACCCTGCAGAAGCAGCAAGCCTCTTGCTGAGCGGGTCCTAACCTCACGCCAAGCAGTGTTTTGTGTCACTAAATCCTGGGACTAGGAGCATCCTAACAAATCCCTGAACAAACACCCTTGAGAAAGAGATTATTGCTCTGAATTTGAGCTCAGGGACAGCAAGCATCTCTCAGGAGTTGTTTGGGTACATTGGACTGAGAAGACAATCTCTCACGTTTCCTTACATCATTTTTTTCTGTGCGTTTTGTATGCCTTAGTGTTAAGATGATTGGCTGTGGCTGTAGAAAAGGCTCTGGAAAGTTCATCAGTTAGTGGCTTGTTGCATGTAAGGCCATGAAAATATTTACGTTAGTTAAATGTCACTTCAGTTTTGGTTTGGAATCCTAAGCAGGATTCCAGGTGAAGATGCTTTGTGTTGCCTCTCTGAACCGCAGCTTTCACCATGAATTAGGAAGAGTTTGATGCAACTTAGCAGTAACTGGGAGCAAAGTAGATTCCCCAAGTGAGGTCCAAGCCGTTCAGATAACACCAATGTGGGCCCATCTGCACCCTGGCTGTGGATGTAGCCTTTGTGCATCCTTGGCCCAGGATACCAGTGGGGAAGGAAGATGAAATTTCTGGAGCCATTTAACCTGAAGATTCCTTCACTTAGCACCACTTCATATCCAGGCTATTCCCTACCATCCAGCAGACTTAAGCACTTCATCAAGTATCCATATTTCAGCAAAGCATCCTCAGCCCATGGAGGAAGGTGACAGATCCCTGTCTTACCTTGGTCTGGAACGTACAGAAGACATGAGTCAGGAATGGGTGCTCCCAAGCTAAGGAGAGGACTCTTTTCTCCACCATCGTACATTCAACATCATCATCCATCAGCACCACATCTTTCTTCAGGGCTTTCACAGCGAAATACTGGTCTGTGCTCTTCAGCTCAGCGAGGAACACCTAGGGTGGAAACAGCTACTCAGAAGGATCGATACTCTTCTCTCAGAGCTGGCAAGACAGCCATGTGAGGATGGGAGCTGAGCTCTGGGGCACTCATGAGGGTAGACGTTTAAAAGCTGATGTTTAAAGACTCTGTTCTGCCATTAAGACTTTGTAGACTTTGAGTTTGCTCCCCACACCCAGAATAGTATTACGAAGCTGAACCCCAGGGAAGAATGAGAAGGTCTTGGCGATTACAAGACCAGGGTCTACACGCCCGTAAGGACGGGACATGTCAGAGAGCCAAACGCTTCTGATAACAGAAACCATCTTTATGCAAATGCTCTTGAGATACATTTCCTGTTTTCTGCCTTCAAATAACAAAACATAGAATATTGCTTTGTCAATGTGTGAAATGCAAATGCCCTGCACCAGATCCTCAGCAGGTGTAAACCGATGTCCACAAGTGGTTAGACTGAGCTGTAGCAGACATGACTTCTTCCCCTTCCTCCCAGTTAGCAGAAGGCCTGAGCAAACAGGCTGGGTCCCCTGTGCTTCTGCAGGACTTCTCCTCTGAGAACAGCAAAACACATCCCAGAGGAGTTAGGACCCCCGTCTATTTTTATGGGCAGGGAAAATGGGACACGAAGCAGCAGAGCAGGGTTTTCTAGAGACCACAGAGCAAAGAAGTCTCTATGGACGGCAGAGTCGGACCCTCTTCACGCTAACAGCCTGTCAATGCTGTTTCCCATAGACTGAATAAATACGTTAAGATTCATCAAAGAGGTCTTTGAAGTTCTTTGCCAGACACTATTTACTGAGTAAGCTCAGACATGTTTTAGCCCTGACAAAAGTTTTATTTACCCTTTTGGCTACTGCTGCATTTCACTTTGTAGCACTAGACAGAGAGTAGAGCCTAGAGCCTCCCTCTCTCTCTGCAGTGAATGACCAGAAATGCTAACAGTGCTGATGCTGCAGGCACCCTTTTTAGCCACGTTTTTGTGCAGGTCACTGCTCTCCTGGGGAAACTGGGGAACGCGTTACATTTGGTGCTTGTGCTGTGACTTCCAAGGTGCAGGTAGGCAGTGATAGACCTCATGCAGAGGGGGCTTCCTCATGGGTCTGGCCCTCAACAACCCTGGTCCATGCAGATCTGGAGAGACCCCTAAGGCACCGAGATCTGCACACCCTGCCTCCTCTATGGGGAAGTGAATCTCACTCCAAGCAAATAAGGGCACCAGGAACAACACCTACACAGGAAATTGTGGGTGAGGTTTGTTACAGAAGGTCATGAAATAGCCCATCTTCTCCACTCCTACGTGGTGCACTGCAGAGAGATGCTGATGCTTGCAGGCTTGGAAAGCCCATGTGAACACAGGGGGCTGAAGCAAGGTTCAGAATCTACTTCACTGGAGGTGTTCAAGACTTGACAAACCCCTGAGCAGTGTCATTTGATTAGTCCTGTTTTGAGGAGCAGGTTAGATTAGATGCTCTCCAGAGGTTCCTTCCTTCCAACCTAAATGTTTCTACGACATCTATGCTCTTGCATCCAGGTTAGTCTGGGCTGTGGATTTTGGAGTGTTCTGGCTTAGCTGTAACTGAGATGGCTCAGCTCTGCTTCCCATGCAAACTGTAGACATGCCAAGTATTTTCAAGGATGGAAAGCCAACACAGCAATTATTTCACCAGTTTAAGAATTGGCTGCAGCAATTGCTCCAGCTCACTTAAAAGGCAAAAAGTACCCTTTCTTTAAGGCACAGTCTCCTCCTTGGAAAGATGTGGGATCTGAGCAATGTGATGCATAATTACACTCATTCTCCTTACTGGCTGTGAAAATACAATGGTGAGTTCCTCTGAAATTGCTTCATGCAGCTCTGCGCTGGCACTGAATAACATAAGTCCCCTTCCAGGGGATATCTGCAAGAAGGAGGAACAATCCACAATTCATCAAGATTAATGAATCCACTGAAAACAGGTGGTTCTTGTTTCAAAAGCACAAATTCTTGGCTGTTGCAAAATTTGCTTTACGCTCCAGTTCAGATCGGAGCTGGGAAAGATCAGTTAGCGTTACCAGTTAGGGACCTGCCGCTCTGGAGAGGGGAGGTCATTCACATTCAACTTTTCAGCTAATGCTTCTGCCTCCCTCTGAGCTTGCCCAGCTAAGCTGGCAGGAGTAGCTGCATGAAGGGGGACAGCATAGAGGTCTTTCCCACCAGCAATCTGTGGATGCCCAGGCCCCATCAACCTGTGTAGAGAAGAGATTTTTTGTCTAAGGGGCCTTCAAACCACGTGCTATTTAGTGCCATAATAAGCAACATGCAGACCTGTACAGTGGCATCTAGCCCCCTGATTCTTACCTTGCCAAAACTGCCCTTCCCCAGCATCTTGTGCAGGACAAAATCTTCGATGGTTAGTTTTAGATGCACCTGGTGCTCTTCCTGCCTCTGGGGCTGTTCTCCCAAGTCTGTCTCTATTAGAGACTCCCCTTTCACTGTGCCCTCCACCGGAGTCTCCCAGGAGATGCCCTGTGGCTCTGCAACACACAGCAAAGCATTCAAATAAACCCCTGGAAATGAGCAGAAAATCTGCAGAACATGTACAGGTATTGCGTTTAGGGTTTTAAAACGATATTTGAAATAAATGGAAACATGGTGGCCTCATCTACTCAGCCGATTGGCTCTGCTCCCACATTGCTTCCTCTCCATAGGATATTTTACTCCAGTGTAACTCCACCATCTTAAGTGGCATTACACCACTTTACAAACTACTTCATCTCTCTTTCTGTTTTACAGAAGCAAAACATGACCAACCCTTCCTTTCCGGCCACCTGTGTTCTTCATTCCTTCTTGCTAGTCGCTGTTATGATGTGGTCCCATTTTTTTTGAGGCTTTTTCAAGACCCGTGGCAAAGCTAGCATGTGAAATGATGGGACAGCATCTTCATGCTGGGTCCCTGCTCTGGATATGAAGCTCTGATCAAGTACTCCAGTTGTCCTGGAGTGGAACTACTCAGAGTTTCTTCAATACTCCATTCGCTTGGATGCACATGAACTTCTAAGAGATTCTGTCCCTTACTGGATTTATTCCGTGTACCATGTGCACGTGTCGTATTGCCCTAAATTGCTGAATGTCAAGAACACTACTCATCAGACGAACAGACGCACAGGTAAACCATATTTGAAAACACGTGGAGCTTTACATCACATCAGCAAAGCCAGTACTACTTGTAGAGAAGAGAAAAAATAGGCACAGATGAGGACATTATTTATTTTCACTTGGGGGCCAAAGGGCGCTGTCCCTTTAGCTCAGAGATGGTACCAAACCCAACCTTTGAGGCTTGGTAGCCTGGTGCTGCACAGTATCAAAGCCAGAGCACTGGTACAATGTGCCTCTGCTGTGCTTTAATTGGTGCCTTCTGACATTTTGCTGACCCAGTTTCCAGGATATTATCTCCACACAGGGCAGTATTAACTTGCATCGAGAAAGCAGATGATGGTAGGGTCTGGGCTCTCAGCTTGACCTTTGGGCTAGGTTGGAGCTGAGGACACAATGTCCCAGTCCTTGCTAAGTTTAAGTATTGATTCACTTGTACTCTTCTCTTTTTTTCCCCTCCCCTTTCTGGAAGATCCATTTTAAACTTGTGGGAGGCAGAGAGCATGGTGTCAGTGCCATCATAGGTCTGCTGTAGTTACAGTACAGGTCTTGGAGGGGTACCATGAACCATGAAGCTGGAGAGGTCCTGAAATGGCCCTTTACATGGGCCACATGTGTCTAATGAAAGATGGTGACATTTTTGCTCTTAATATCCAGAGTCCTGTGACTCCAGCACAATGCATCTCCTCAAGAGACACTAATTTTTGTTATAGGCCACTGAGCTCCCAAGTAGCATTGTCCAAGGTCTGTTAATCAATGCTCTTCCCCAGTCTCTCATTCACCCTTCTAAACATCTGCTCTGTCAGAGGGCTGTGACACCTAGATCAGCACCTGGGTGAATGAAGTAGGGATATGCCAATGGTTTTCAAAGGCATGGATGACAACCCCTGCCCACAAATATTAAGTCAGAAAGAGAATTGGCCATGGTTATCAGAAGGACTCCCAATCTCCTGTTTAGAGCTTGATTTCTCTTTCAAGTTCTCAGAGTTCAGAGTTTACGAGTCCCAAGAAGGGAATAAACCCATTATTGCTAGTGGAGGTGTGAGGTGGGCTCAAGTGCTGGGTCAGAAAGAGAATTCAGGGGTTAGCTGAATGAGTGGTGGTTGGTGTCTCATGTAATCAGAGGTTGTGATGACGCGAGGGAAGGTTTCTAGGGTGGAAAGGAACCAGGCTGAGATCTAGGGTATCTGCCGTGCCCAAGTGATATGGCTTGGAAGAGTTGTTGATATCCCGGGATGAGAAAGGATATGTCCTTCTCTAGGCTGGAAAGATGCATGAAAGATTCAACAGTTAATAAATTCCCCATCCTTGTCACCTCCACCTAATGATGTACAAACCAAAAAATTAACAAAGCCTGCTGTCCCATATCACTAGGGGAAACTACCTTTTTTTCCTGTTGTAGATGGTGGCAATGCCTGAAGTGGTGTTACCTCCTTCACAGGAATTGGAAAGCCAATTTCGAGCGGTCCATCCCTGGAGATTTGTTCAGAGTCACGCTGAGTGCGAGCCTGGATTACAGAAAACAGCAAATGACTTTTAAGCCAACTGTTATGTTCTGAGCTTATGGACACTGTGGCTTCTTAGGTGTGACTGTCGCAGAAGCCAAGACCTAGAAGAGGTCTTTGCTTATGAGAAGAGCATCTCTGTACCTAACGTAAAGGGAGTTGGTAACCTAGAGGAACCCACAGCTTTCTGTGAGATGTGTGTAGGTGTTAACAGGTCTTTGTACTGCCAATATAGAGATGCCATATTTTGCACAGGGGTCTGAGTCCCTGGCTACCCACACAAGGGCGTTTTGGTTAACAACATCCTCCCCAAAAGTCCCTCTTTGAAGAGAACTCTGAAAAAATGCTAGAGGCTGGAACATGCTGCAGCCTCATCCCTGTACAGTGTCTAGATGTCATTCTGAAGGACTCCTTGCTCCAGGATGTTGCAGAAGGTAGGGGTCTGTCCGGATTCAAGGGTGATGAGACAAAAGCATAAAAGATAAATCATCTGAGGGCTACTAAACACTAAGTCTCCACCTGTGGCTCAGAAAGTCCCCAAAGCCTAAGTGCCTGCAGAATATAAAAGTGTTTTGGGGAAAGTATCTAGTGTTTGTCCTCTTCACCTCTCAAGAGTGACTCCAAGTATGCAGTGCAAGGAGCTGTAGAGAGGCAGCACGTAGGAAATAGAGAAGCAAGAGCAGAAAAAACTCCTCTTTGGAGGTTTGGCTACACTGCCTATCACATAAAGGTGAGAAATATGCAGATAACCCCTCAGGAAGGTATAAATGCTGTATGGATGATGATGTTGCCTTGGGATACTTCAGTAACTTACATATGGAGGAGTAGGTACTTATGGATTTTGTCCCTCTCTGAGGTTACTCAAGAGCTGAGAGGCATCCTAACAATCTTGATTTTGAACTAGAACCCCTAAACTCTTTTACAGTTTTGGGCTTGTGACAAGCTATTTTCCCCTCTTTTAATTCCATTTTCTATGTTCATAGAGTGTTGTTTATGTGACAGTAGTATCTAGATCCTCTCCCCAAGGTCCAGGTCCCTTCATGAGAGTTCATGCTCTGGCGAGTTTCATCCCAAACAGATCAGAAAGCCACAGGACAAATTACTAAGTTACAAGCATGGAGCAAGGTAGTGACGGCAAAAGGACCCAAACCAAGTTCCTCTCACTCTGCCTTGGACTCTGTTCCCCAACCTCAGTTATGAATAGAACGTAACAGTTGTAGAACTGTACTGAATCAGAGCACGAGTCCATCCAGGTCACATCCCATCTGCAACGTGGGTCAAGCAGCCACCAGGTAAAGATAGAAGAAGATTGCAGGAGTGCAAAGTCATCTCCTCAGAATATTCTCCCTATTTCCAGAGGTACGTGGCTCAAAGATTTCCCAGTTCAAAGGTAGTGCTTTTCTATTAACAGAATCAATCATTCTATTGCCCCTGAATGCATTTATTTTTCTATGAACACCGGAGACTGGCACTTGAACCTATGAAAACTTTTGGCCTCCACAGAGTGCTGAGATGAGCTTAACTGCCTATTCCATGAAGGACCCTTTTCATAGTCTTTAATTTGAACTTGCCACCCACAGTGCTCCACTCAATGCCCTTTTTTCTTGCACTGAAACAAACATTGAATAATTGATCCTCCTTTCTCCAGAGTGCTCAAGGCTTAAAGTATTTACCTGCTGGGTGCTCTCTATCATTGCCAGAGCTTCAGCCATTAGTTTCTGGTTAACTCCACAAAGGTTTGCTACTTTTGTCTGGCACTTGTGATGGACGTTCATGCCACATGCTGAAAGAAAGAACAAGAGGCATCAGGACAACAAAGGATAGCTTGGCTGTAAAGGTCTTGACATCAGGGTGGGCAGGAATGGGTGTTTCTGTTGGCCAAGGGCTACATAAACAGCTCAAAGCCTGGGCACAATTTATGTCTCATGAGATGGCACTCAGGTCATGTTTTGGTTCTCTATGGAGATTAAATTTTTTTTATATCTTCTTCTGGGCAAATTGTTGCATTTCCTCATCCATCAGCCTTTGCAGCTACAGGCTACCAACAACCTACAGTCTATCAGCTCAGAGATAAACCATCATCACAGAATAGGACGTCCCTGTTGGTATAGGATTATGACGATGGTGAAGTGTCTTGGTTCTGTCAGTGGGAATAGAGCATGCAAGTTGATACTAGGAGTGATTTTGGAAGATCAGCAGTGTCACTAAGTTGTTCTTTGACTCTCTGGGTAGCGACTCTTCAGTCTCATGGACTACATATCTTTCTGTATACTGACAGTTGTCATCCTCCTTGAAGAATGATCATCCTTGAATGATGGTCCTCTTGACCACTCCTTCACCACCCTGGATGCCATCTCATATAGATCTTGTAAAGAATTGTGATAAATGAGATTTGGCTCTTCAGACCATGACACTCTAAAGACTCATGCTCACCCACTCCCATGCTCAGCTCACGCCACATACATCAGGGACTCACCATCACACTTCAGCCCTTGTCGGGCAAGGCCCCAAAGGAGCGTGCCACAATGCTCACAGAAAGTCGGGCTCTTGTAGTTGTAGACTTTGAAGCGATGAGGCATGTCAATCTTGAACCGTTCTTTATGGAACTGCAAGAGAAAAGTGACGTTGGCGATTCATTCTTCTCCACCTCAGCTCTCCGTGGAAAACCAACAGCCCCCTGGCTTGTACCACTGAAGCTGGGAGGTCTGCTGCCCCTTTAGCCTTGAGTATGACCACCAAGAACAAACTATCTATAACTTACTCAGACATACAAAGCTAAAATCTGTTGCATAACATCTGTGCAATCAAGTGGGAAGGGGTAATTTAATCTCTGGTTTTGATCTATCTGAACCAGATAACTTGCATCTCAACTATCCACCCAGACTCCCTTTGTGCTCAATGGAAAAACAAGGGTACTTCTAAAAATTTTTCATCCCATCCTAAAATGGATGTCTACATTTTTTGTCATGAATCACTCTTTGGAAGAGCCAGTTTTCCTTCTTTTATTTTATAGGGAGTCAAAGGTGATGTCAAAGTTGGGTACATCTAACCTGCAGATGTCAGAAGACAGGTGAGATGAATCTCATTTCTAAAGACTGTAAAGGGAGAAGAGGAGCCAGGGTAGGACTGGAAGCAAACAGAAGCTGTGGGACACTATTAACAAAAAGGGAATTGTCCTATCAAGAGTTTAATTTCCATCTTGCTCACCAAAAAAGAAGGCTTAGTATAAACTGCTATGAGAAAAAGAAAATAATTAATAGTGGAGATGCTGGATCTTCCACACACTGTTTGGAAATCTCAGATAACACAGAGTGGGAGGTTAAAGTACTGCTCTGAAAACTCAGTGTGACATCCTGCTTAACATCATGTAGTGACGAATTTCCTCCAGCAAATCTCCACCTCATGTCCACGACTTCCCGCTGAGCTGTACTTCATACATTAGAGAAATGTCAGTCCTGATTCAGCAACTGCTCCTTCAGGGACATTTGAGTAAATCAAGAAGTAGGAGCTAATGAAACCACTGGGAATGTGAAAAACATAGAGCACAGATCAGATCACACAGGCTTTAGTCCAGTAGCACCTTTTGCTTCACCAGAAGTTGTTTGACAACAGGAGACATCTGAATGATGTCCAGGTTTTTTTAAAGCAGCCAAATAATCACACTTACCATGGTTTCTCTGCTATTGATTGCTGATCCTGTACACTTGGCTATTACTTTATCGATGCATTTCTTATGAATGGCAGCATTACATTCTGAAAGAACAAGTGTGTCATGGTGTTAGTAAAGAAATTCCTTAAGAAAGGATCAAGTAAATAATGACAGTAAGAAAGTAAAAAAAGTTTCTTACGTCTGCATTGATAGCCTTGTTTATTCAGACCCCTGAAATACACAGACAAATGGTTAATTCTGAATTTTCTGAAAGCCTCGATGGAAGAAAGGAGAGCATAATTTATGAAAGAAATGGAATAAAACAGCTTTGGTTTTTATCAGCCTTTACAGAGCTTCTCTAATCTAAATATCTTCATTCAAACTAACTGTGTAATGATCCTCTGTGGTTTTCACAGCCTTTTCAGCACATACTCACATTCTGGATTTCACAATATCCAAATAGCAAACTGGGCTGATGAGACATGTCTGCGCATTTGGCCAAAGATGAAAATATGTATAAAAAATAAACCAAAAAAATTAAGGGAATTTTCACTGTTGGAATTACAGCTGTGAACCACATCCTTGAAGTGATGCAATGATACAAGTAAGATGCCAAGGGTCCAGTCCTGATGCATTTACTGACATCAGCAACACAGATATTCACTGGAGAATAATAGAATCGTTGAGGTTGGAGATGACCTTGAAGATCACTATGTCCAACCATAAACCTAACACTGCCAAGTCACCACTAAACCGTGTCCCTAAGTTCCACGTCTACATGAGAACTGGTCCCGAGGGTTAAAAGGGGGAGATACATAGATCTGTTTTCATTTACCATACAAACTCATGACAGACAGAGCAGAAGGTGGGCTGTGGAAAGAAGGTGGCTGTGAACTCATGACACTTGACATTATGGATTTTGGCCTGTTTGATGGCTCCCCTGCGCTGGTGCAAGGAGAAAAAGCCTTCAGTCTCACAGTCAGCCAGGTCCTTTGCATCTGGAGGGGAAAGGAAACAGAAAATTCATTAGGGTACCCTGTCCTGATCAGGGACCTTGAGAAAATGCAGTTGCCAAAATACTGAGTGACTGAAGCAATGATTGACTCACGGAAATGGATATTTTTAAGGAAAAAACATTTTCTGAGACTCACACAAGGCTCATCGTGTTGTTTTTTTTTAATCTACCAGTGCTACAAAGACAGTAAAATGATTTTAAACTTGGGACTGTGAGCTCCCTTGAATATTCATAATGGTGCTTTTGAAATGCAGACCGGAAATTTCCAAGGAGAGAGAATTTGCAGTTAAACATCAAATTCTAACTCCGTATAGCACTGAGGAACCATGCCTTAAAAAAGAAGAAATTACATAAAAGTTAATAATTATCTATATGTGCACACAAACACACGTATATGTATATTTGTGCGTATTTAACCAAATCCTTTATGTGTGCATATGTGAGTAAACATATAAGTGTCTTCCTAGGATATTCCTTTTCTTGCTATTTTTCCATGCCAACAACTGCTTTGCTGTTTGCCGTGGCCATGCCGTTATTCACATTTAAACTTTTTAGAACCACAAAGAAACCAATTCTGACTGCACATGGATATACACATGTGCATTTCTATATGTGCTTGTGTCTACAAATCCAGACACGCACACAATACCTCACTCTCAATCTCTGTTTTGTTTTGCTTGCACATTGCACAGCACGTTACATACGTATTTGGTGAAAACTGCCCCCCGGTGTGATCTCATGCTGATCTTGCCATTTGTAATACAAACACAACTTGTGTTTTCTACGCTTTGACCTCTCTGATATCTTACAACACACAAGGAGGCGAAAATAGTCTATTCTATATTAAAGGTAGGAATGGATGAAGAAAATATCCCTATGGACATGCTATTAGCTGCTTTCAGTACATCTATATCTCTCAAAATGGAAAGTCCTTCTAGATATCTGCACCTTACATCTTCACCCCACCTCTGTGAAAAGCAGCAAGAGCTTTGGCATCAAAGACAGGAAGGTAAGATTGAGCGCTTGTATTGCAACCCACTTTCTTCAACAAAGCAAAATGCATTTCACATGGACATTGAACTCTGAAGGTGGGATTTGGTTCCCAGTGAAGACATGGAAATGATGGTGTGTCCCTGTCCAGGGTGACTGAGCTGCTACCATGTCTGGCTGGAGCAGTCAATGGAGCCCAGTGAATGATTGAGCTCTCCTTGCAGCAGAAAACTGCATTTGATCAGACGATTCACTCTCTAGGGCCTTTTCTTGTTTTGCCTATATTGCTTTTGAACTTAAAAGCCCAACCAACATCTGTTAGGTGTTGTCAACCATAGATCATATCCCAGCCTTTACACCTGCACTGTAACGCACACCACAACAAGTTACGTGCATACATACAAGTAGAATGATTTCGGAGGGAGCTGGATCCTTACGTATCTATTCTGTCTTACTTAGTGTAATGAAAACATCTATTGTTTTACTGGTAAAAAAAAAATCTGCCTTGCAAAACATGGAGGAACAACCAATCTTCAGCCACACCGTAAAATAAAAATTGCTTTTCTGGAGTGTTCATTTCAAGCCATTATGATAGTTTCTATGAATGAATCAGTAATAACATAGGCACCGCTTTCAGTGAAGACACCATGTCTGTCCCACGTAACCAGAAATCACATCTATCAATTAACAAACAAAATCACTTGCCACTTATTTCCAGGAAGTATCTTGCATTCATCAGCATTCGCCCTTGAGGTTTCAGTTCTAGCTGGTTGAGGTAAGTGAAAAACAAGAAAAAAAGACCAGCACAATCATTAAACAGTCATTCAAAGAAGCAATAATAATTTCAGATGACTCAAGCTGTCTCCTTTGCCTAGAGGGAATTGATGAATGCCAATAAATGCTAATTTTTGGGTTGCTCATACTCATGTGGGACAATAAGGTGGGATAGGACCAACTACAGAGAGAGTTTTTTAGACACTGGCTCAGGATCGTGATTATCTTGTTGTTCCCAGTGGATTTTGCAAGAGGGAAGTGGACGAACCTCCGAAAAAGTAGGCCAACTTTGGTCAAGAACTTCAGAAGCTTGGTTCTGAAAGTCTAGCTTCCATTACAGTTAATACCAGTGATGAAACAAGCTTTCTCAGGCTTTTTCCAGCCTTCCTATTGGACCTGGAAATTCCCTCACATCTGTATTTCTGTCCATAGATGCCTCTGCACATTTGGATCCACTTGCCTGGCAATAAGAACATCTGCATTCAAGGATTTCTTCAGCCTGAGAACTACAATGGCGCCTTCCCTACCCACCTCCAACACAGCCTGAGCCAGGTCACCTCTCTACCTTCCAGATGAAACAGTGCCCTTGCACAAAGTGAGAAAAATGTGATTCTCTCCCCTCATGACCCCTGTAGGATTGGGATATCTGGGACCACCCTCCCTAGTTCATGACTTGTGTTGGGAAGTGAGTGGAGAGAAGCTCTCAGGAGCTGCTACTAGGCTGGGACAAAATAGGACCAGAGTTTCCCAACTCCACTCGACCTCAGGTCTGTCACTGTTGCTGCAAGCGAGCAGCATCCAGCCTATGTGCCCCTTCTCCTCTTCACCGGGCTACAGCCTCCCATGGCTTTGAAGCCTGGGGTTGGACTGATGCTAAGCAAAGCCTTTTGGATTTCAATTCCATCCCTAAGTATCTCAATTCCGTCCACGTTATGTGTTAAGTGTGAAAACCTCTACAAAACCTTGCTCTTGGGTCTGTTAAGTGACTAAGACCTTTTTGACTTCTCTGCTCTCCTCTTACTTAACCCAAGCAGCACAGCCTGAGAACTGGCATGAGAAATAAAACAAACAAAAAATCCAGGATATCAGTTCATCTCCAAATGTTTTTCCACTTTATTGTTATTCATGGCATGGCTGCTGAATACTATATGCTGAAAGACTCTTCTCAAGAACTTTCTTGCTTGGACTACCAGGAAACACAACCTTACATTTAGCACCCTTATGAAGCCTGTTACTTCAAATCTACCCCACTCTACTGCTAGTGATTTTAAAGGAGTTCCTCTGACATAACTCTGAAGTCAGGCAGCTGTGAATCAGTTACTTGATATTAGATTAAATTTTAAAAGCTGTTTCCCTGAGGCACATGAAATAATTCATGTTTAGCCACTCACATCACCATTTGTCTCCAATGGGTTTCCTAAGTGAAGATGGGCAAGATACTGAAGAACCAGTATCCTCGCTAACAGAGGACATGTGTTTCAATATAACAGCAACAGGTACTATAAATGTGCCATAGTTTGTTTGGTTTTTCTTTTTTTAAATGCATAGAAGTCTTTCCTTCAAGTCAAACCCAAGTAGATTCAAAATGTTTTCCCTTCCATTTCCTGCTGCACTGCTGGTTACAGTCACAGCCTGGCACTGACACGAGGCATTCCCCCACGCCACGGCAGCTTCCCATCACATCCTTCAAGAGGAGTTAATGATACGTACCCATATTTCTGTCTTCCCATTGCTCTTTTTGCACCTCTCCGCCAGCACCTTGAGTTCCACCGTGGTCTCTGAAACCATTTCAGCACTTTTATCCTTGACGACGATGTGCATGACCCTGCCGTTGTTGATATGGGCATCAAAAGTGCTGTTCCAGGGTGGGTACATGGTGGGCTTCTTCTGCACATACACTTGGCCATTTTCTGTGGAGAAGAAGTGGTTTGGGTTGACTGTACTTGCTTCTCATCTGCTCTAAGGCCACCAGTCTACAGTCCCCGAGACAGATAGATCTGTGCTATTTACCCATTTAGGTCTCTCTCCTGGCACAGTGTCTAATAGATCATGTTAGAGTGTCTTAGGAGGTTATTATGAAAGTGAAGTGAAACCCAGGATGGGATTCATCTAACTTAACTTTAGGTGCCTACAACGTGTATGATCAGTCTAAACATTCAGAGTCAGCGGAGAGAATATAATAATTTAAATCAATAGAGTTAGGGTGTGTTCATTTGACCAAATACAGACATTTACCTTAGACAAGATAATTTCCACCCTTGACTACATTAATTCTATTGAGTAGATCTCAAATGTAGATACCATAGACACATCCAATCAGTTGAATCTCCTCATCCATAACCAACTACATGTATCATCTGTCCCATGGCAATGCAAAACGAAACAGGTTTGCATCAGTACCCCCAAAAGCTGGGTGCATTTTGTGATTAAGGTTTAGCTGGAGCACATGTCCAGTTGCTACATCTCAGCTAACTCAGGGATGTTAATACACGAACCATCTTGCAGAGCTGCAACCACATCCACAGCAACGTGGAGTTTTCAACCTATCCAACTTTTCCTACACTACTTCTTCATGCTTTAATTCCTCTCCCTTCATAGCAAACACATCTTAAAATGGTGAAGAATATCTCTGAGGCTTCACATTAGCTTGCAGAGAGCTACCTCTAGTTGGTTCTCTCTGACAAGAGTCTCAGCCAGCTTTATTTCATACAGCCAGTGTGATTTCATATCGCCCTGTAAAAGGCTTGGACGCTTACTCAGGGTAAACCTTATTTCACAGTTACCCTCTGCAAATTGTTAACCCATCACATGCTAAAGCTGGAGGAATACGAGAATAAAAAGCAGGTGTGTGAGCAGCAGAACTGCGACTCCTGTCTCCTAAATACCTTGCGCCTATTTCCAATAATCCCAGTGTTACCCTCATCCCACCCAGCTAGAAAAGCACACGGAACGCAACACGTGCTGGAGAAAATCTTCCCCTGGATGGCAGGACTAATGCAGGTTTTTTCCCTCTGCTCGGCTTTGATTTCCACAGCCAGGAACTCCAGGATTTCTGAGGCTTGTTCCACACCTTCAGAATGGATTAAAACTGGTGAACAAGCTCCGGAGTTATGGAGGCAGGAGAGGAGGAGAAAAAAGGAAACAGTGATTCCTCGTTGTGTGATGTTCACCTCAGGAAATGAGAGAATGTTTATTGGGGAGAGAACAAATATCAAGGCTCTGAGATTGTTACAAAAACCTCCACCACCTACACCACTCCAGGGTATGTTTCTCCATACACTGGAGAAACAGCTGCAGGAGCCACTCCATAAACTACACTCACTACACAGATGTAGGGTGAGAAAGTATCTTCCTGGGGAAAGGCATGCAGGAACCTGCAACCAACACCGCCTTGCTGAAATTGCACTCCCTGACCCAGCACCCGGCTCTCACAAAGTAATTTTGCACTTGGTTCAATCACAAACACTTGATTTAAGCCGCAGCCCATCAGCACTGCTCTGCAGCACAAAACTGAGCAGAGATCACTCCTACAGCGAGAAATCACCTCTCACCCTTGTCCTGCCTCCTTGTGACCCCATTGCGCAGCTACATCTTACGTTCAAAATCAGTTTTCCCGAAGTTTTAAAGCATCTCAGACTAAGGTGAAACCATCCCTGTCAGTTAAGCGGGGTTGCCTTTTCACATATGCAGGTTTAGGCAATCATACATGGAGCTCATTGTCTGCAGCCTTAATTCGATACACTTTTTCCACAAAAGCACACAAAACGAGACCTAAAAATGAGACCTAAAAACAAGACCTAAAAACGAGACCTTAACTTCCCAGCATCATGGAGAACAGAAATCTCGGTAAGGACCGCTATTTCCTTGCTGCATCAGTGGAACTCCACGGATGTGAAAGACAAGTGAAACAAGTGCTGTTGTTTGCATTGCGCTCCAAAACATCCCGCTTAAATAAACAGAGCCTGGAATGTGGATGAACTGGCCAATACACGGGACCAGACAGTCACCCCCAGCGCATCCCCGCTGACGCCTGTGGAATTCTGCCAGGGATTAATCTAACCCTGGCTTCCTGAAAAATAAAGTAGCATCTGTCTTTCCTGGGCAGCAGCTTCCACTGTAGCTGGGAGCACTTTTCCTGAAGGCTTCCTGAGTTCAAACACGGAGCTGGATCTTTCACAAAGCAAATGTCACCGAGACAGGTGGTAAAATGGCACGGGGCCGGGTGGCTCGTGAAGGCATAAGCCATTTTTAAAGGGCAGATTTTTTTATAGCTCAGAGGCACCTATGATCTCTAAAATGTTTTGTCATCAGGAATAAGTTGCTATAACTCTTCTAACTGTATGGAGGTTTGGGAGCTTTTTTGCTTTTAAAATATATGGTAAAACACCAGGATCCCTTCTACAAAATAAGCAAGTGGTAAAAAACGAAACGGCTGCCCAAGATCTTTCTGAAGCTGCTGAAATTCTTCAGGGTGACCTTGCTGTGACACCCCTGTGCCTACAGATGATGTGCGTTACTCCCATACCCCTGGGGACCTCTGTCCCCATGACCTGGTCATCCTGTTTGGTTGACAAGGGGCAACCTTTGGCATGAACCCGAAGTCAGACTCAAAATTCCTTTTTTGGGGGGATTCAAACATATTTATCATCAATCACTGCTGTTTGCAAAAAAACCCCAAAGAAACAAATGATCAAAACTGCCCCCCCAAACTCCTCATGCTTTACTAATGCCACACATGGTATATATCTGATCCATAACAGGACACTGCAAAAGTCAGAGTGGAGTCATCTACCAGACCAGGTCCACCACAGAGCTTGCAGGGGTTTGAGACTGGATCTATCCTGGATTCAGGTCTGGGTTTAGGCATGTCCTGCCCTGCATTCTGCACTCACCACTATACAGCCATCGTTTGCCCTGAAGAAATCTGTGCCAGAGCGCAAGGCTGGGACTCAGGATTGTTTGCATCTCTTAACCAGCTGTGAAGCTGTTTGGTTCCTGCTCCTTGGACATGCCACTTTAGCCAAAATTTGCATATCAGGGCACCAACATAATTTTTTTTGAGTCCCATTACCACTGGGTAGAAAGTATTTTGTGAAACGGGAGATTTGGAGAGCAAACCATGATCAAAAAAATCACAGAGCAGGGATGCAGCTATTTCAAATATAATCAGGTAATATTTGTTCTGAGATCTTCATTGCCTGTTGCCTTCTCTGAGCCTGCTTGAGCATGACAGCTCCTCGGGATGGTCATCTTGAGAGCATTTCTGGCATCTCACTGAACGTTAGACGTGTATGTCTGAGTGGACTGTCTAAACTGCCCTTGGAGTCAGCAGAGAGCACTGGGCTTTTCTAGGGTGTGATTCATCAAACTCATTATGGATGTCTTCCTCAAGACGAGATGAATTCCACCACGGAAATCCCTGTTTGTTCCCCTGTTTGTAATGCAAGTGTAGTCAACTTGCTCAGGTATCAGTAACCTCGCAGGAGACTGGATTATAGGGGAGATGGATCCCACCATGGTCTCATTTTGGCTTAGTCACCTTAAGGTAAGGTCAGCCACCTACACATTTGAACACTCTCCACCAGCAGCAGTTTAACACCTCCCAAGGGGGCTTCAACCCACCTTAAGAGGGGAGTCTGAGATTAATCAGTCTCAGGAGGTTCCTGCTGCTATTCCTGACATAATGAGAAGACACCCTGCCTGCCCCACCATGCTTGGAGCTAGACGAGTGCAATTACACAGCAGCAAACAGATATTTTCTAATTCAAGGACATAATTTTTCCTATAGTCAATCCTCCTTAATGGAGAAAAGTTCCCCAAAACACACTTTTTAAAAAAATTTCGTGTTGGTAGGGATATTATGATTATTGACTCTCAGGAGCACAAAAATTATACCCCTTAGTTCAATTTTGTTTGTTAGATGCCAGAAAACGCTTTCAGCTCTGTGTAAGACGCATAAATATAGGTCTGTTCTGACCAAATTGATTTTATTCACTTTTCAACTGACAGAGACTTCAATTTGAGTTATGGCTTTCAACAGCCTCATTAAAGCAAACCGCCGAGCCCTGCACAGAGCTGAAATAGGACATATTTTCAGCAAAAAGTGAGATCTTAAGGATATCTTGTCATGCAGTATTTTCTTTCTTGTTCGATTTACCAGTCACCACATCTTCCAGAGTCATTTAAAGTATAATATAAGCCAAGCTAAAGTGCAATGTGATAAATGCTGTCCCTGAAAACAAACAAATAAATAAGCAAACATAAAACTCCAGTGAAATGCTGAATTATTTTAAAAATCTAAATTTTCTTTTTTTTTAAACTATTTTAACATCCTCTGGAGATCAGAGTCATAGGGATTCTCAAGGGATAAAAAGGGATTTCTGAGTTGGTTTACTTTTTTAAAGAATTGCAGCAGTCAAGTTAGGAATTTGTCAAAGATTATTAAGGTAAATAGTGACCAATATGAGGAACTCCCCAACACTGAAGATGTTAATCTTCATGATTCTCGAAAAGCAGAACTGAAGAACTTTTCATCCTGTCACTGGGACCATTTTCATACACAAGACGTGTAAGAAATATTTTCCCAATGAGGATTCATCAGCGTCGTTCAATCAGGAAAAGTGTGCAATAACCGGACGCAGAAAACAGCTTAGCAGGAGGTTTCACTTTCAAACCTTCTGTATAATACGGCAATTACCCAGAGAAATTAACTCTCTCTGCAAGGACTGGGATGGTTGAGAGCTATTGTTTTTTTTTGAATGATGGAAGTTGCTGCTCCTGTCGGTTCCTCAAAAAAATGTGATAAATGCAGACAGCCCTCCCAGCATATTTCTAGGACACCTGGAATTCATCTGTCTGGAGTCCTACTGACAAACCAGCAACTGCTCATAGAAAAGTGAAACCAAAACCAGCTCACATAATACTCCTCCAAATATGCTGGGACCTGTAATTTAGTTGATCATGACCTCAAACTGAAGACATAGACTTGTTTGGCAGCATATTAAAATCAGGTTGTCCTGCAGGCCATGCCAAACCCAAACTTGCACTGTGCTGAGACACAAAAAGCTCTTCACAAACCCTTACAAAGATTTACCAGTGCGCTTCCTGCAAACAGAAATGACACGGTAAAGCATACACACGTCTTTTAAAAGCTCACACACATATTTAGCACTTCCTCACTTACCTGACTCCACGGCTTCTTTAACCATCACAGCACAGTAAGGGTTAATCACCTCCCCCTGGGACGGCAGGTAAGGGCCACTGTCATAGTTGGATAAACCAATACGCAGAAAAGGAGACATGACAAGTCCTGCGTCAAACAAAAGACAGGCGATATTTGGGAAGAGTCTAAAAATTCCCTTGGCTTTAACCAGCCTCTTATCTCCGTCAGACAAGGGTACGCCGGCCGTTAGTTATCCATCCAGCTGGAGACTCTTTGGCTTCCTCCACTGTCTAGCAAGATGACGGACTGACCAAGCGCCACTTAACGTGCATGAGGTAACGTAACTCAGCTGTCGGCATAACCACATAGCTGAACTCATCGCTGGGCTGTAAAGACCCGCAACAGCAGCTCTCAGAACTAGTGACTTGACGCCAGTTGTCAGGAACAAGAATGACAATAAACAGAAACCAGATTGAGGCTTTCTTGGCTAGGACAATCTCTGCTGTAATTTATGTTGAGTCACACGTTCAAGAACCTGAGTGCTATGACAATAGAAAGGGTTGCGGGAATACAAGGCTGTTGGAAGCCTGCAAGCTGAACGCGAAACCGTGAAATAACTGTGTACTATATACAGCATGGAAATGATCTCAGGCTTTCAACTGCCTGGGTGCTGACCCATATTCATAAGTGAAGCTATAAAGAGAAAATTCAGCTCATATGAACCCCACAGTGTAGAGAGTGGAAAAAAAAAAAAAGAAGGATCTCAGGTTAACTTTAGGCAGCTGAAATCGGAAACATAAAATCAAGCTGCCAGGAAACACAACAAAGCCTTTGGGTTGGTCTGCTCTTTAAGAGCTTCCACAGAGAAGATTTAAGTGAAACCTAAGAGCTGTAGCTGGTGCCCATCATTGTGCCATCTGAGCTTCAAGGACTGGGATTTACCACCCAACTCTTGTGCCAGCTTCTGAACTTTTTGTTCCTGGCTCCCCTTCTAGTCAATGGGGAGCAAGAGGCACTTTGAACTTAGCTGCAGATGTCTGTGTCTGGACAACCAAAGTCAAAAGACATGAGTCCCATCACTATATATTGTTCAACTACATCAGCAGAAAGTTGAATGACTTGTGGTGTGGTATGCAGCCCAAGTCTCTTCTGCTTGTTACACGTACAATGCTCTATCCCAAGGACAGCTTCTCCAGCCTCACACAGAAGAAGATCCAGATTGTTTGCTGGTAATGGCATTTTCTTACCTGTAAATCGTATTCTCCTGACAGACAAGTTCAGTCTCTGGCAAGAGGGTCTTCTCTTTTCATCACAGTTGTGGACAACATGGAAAGGATATTCTCAGCTAGAAGAATGAGGATAACTCTGTCTCTGGCTGGGATGACTTTAAAACTTGGACTCTCTGTTCAAGGAGACAGGAGGCAAGACCATCAAGGAGAGAGGAAATCTTGAGAAACCAAGTCGTAGTCCTTTGCTTGAGTGTCTTCTCTCTTACCCAGCAGTGTGGAGTGATGAGTTTCCATCAGCCCCCTGTGCAAAAGTCTAGGGTGACTGTAAATCTCAGAACAACTTTCTGTTAGTGCGCGTCCAGGTCACAGCAGGTTGTCGTTTTCCTTGTGTCCTGGGTATGGCGAGATCTTCTCCTTCTTCCTGTTTTATAAAATGAAGGCAAACAGTGACAGTTAGCACTGGGACTGAAACATCAACTATTCTGGCACCAGTATTCACTACCACTGAGCTCAAAAGAGAAGAAAACCATCAGGTTTCTGGGGAAGACAGGATAGGAGAGAAAGTGACAAAAATCCTGTGACCTGTGTCTCATGTACATCTATAGGAATGAACAGATCATGGGCCACCAGCAGCTATCAGACCTTCTCTGAAGATGGTCCAAAGACCTCTGCATGCGGCATTGCCCTCAATGGGAAAACATCAGCTCATCTGCAGGTTTTCAGAAGCTAATGGGAATAGCAAAGCACCATCTGGGAATGGATACAGGAGATTAGGACCAACCCGTTCTCCTCTGGATGTGGGCAGTGTCTCTGAAGAGTGTTTCAGAAACACAGTAGCTAAGTGCCTGATGAACTTGCTCTGGAAAGCCTCTTGCATTTAGGTATTTGAGCATGAGTAGCTCTGTAAGCAGGGGCATTTGTGGCACTGCACAATAGTACAGTGAATGGTTTATGAGTGGCCCGTGGCACAAAAAGGCTAAAATTTCTACCTGGACTGACAGAAGCAGAGAAATCTGATCAAATTAAGTCGGAAAAAAAATCTGTTTAACAGGCAGAAATACATGTATATACATTTCCCCCTCTGTTTGATGCAATTATTTAGCCATTTCCTTTGTTTCAAAAATAGAAAGCCTACTTAGTCTGAAGACAAAAGGAAAAACAAATCAAAGGGTCTCTGGCAGCAGAAGGGAAATCCAAGCAGTTGCATGTTCTGTCTGCTCAGCGTAGCATCAGTGTGGAAAGCTAACAAAAGCCAAGGCCAACAGCCTAGACATCTGCATCGTGCCCGTTTGTGTGAATGGAGATGCATTCTCTGTGCCTCTACCATACTCCACTAATACTTCTGGTGTCTGCTAGACAAGAGATTATGTATCCTTTTGCAAATCCCCGATTCCCACACGCTTTGCTTTAAGAACCTGCTGTTCCATGGATGGGAGCAGGAGGAGGTGCAGGGAGGGCTGTAAGCACTCCCTTATCAGGACTTTCAAAACTCACCTTTAAAAATTCAGTGTTAGACAGAATTACTAGTCAGCACGTTGGGCATCTAAGAACATGAGTGTTGCTACAGAAAGCCAAAGGTTTTCTGATGAATTCTCAGCACAAAAATGTACTAACACTTTTGGCTCAAGTACTAAAAAAAAAAAATCAGCAAAGTGTTTGAGCCTGGCATTCATCACATTTCAATGAAATCTATGTAGCTATAACATAGTTAAAACTGTAAAAGCATCTTGTCCTGCTAAATACTCACATCACTGCTCCAAAAATCACTGTTTGGATGTGCTACAAGATACCTGTTCAGATCTGTGGCTCTCCTCCCTAAACAATGACATTTAAAACTTTTCTTTGTCTTAAATGCTGGACAGCCCCTCCCTTCCCTCCAGTGCGATACTTCATTTTGGCCCTGTGCAATCAAGCACTTCACGGACAAGTTTCCCAGAGAGGTTGTGGAGTCTCTGTCCTTGGAGATACTCCAAACCCGTTTAGACGTGGTGTTGGGCAACAGGCTTCAGGTGGCCCTGCCTGAGCAGGAGGGTTAGACAAGATGACTTCCAAGTTCAAGCAGCCTGTGATTCTGTGAAAACATGGATGGGACTTAATTCTAGAAGTCTGCAGCATCTGCATCTCCATGTGAGGCAGTTCCTGGAGAGAGGAACAGACAGAAACTGGCACCCTTAGATCATGAGCTGGACCCAGTTTAGACCCCTCTGTGAGCATGTGGTGGACACGTTTCTTTCCTTTGAGAGCAAAGGGCAGTGTCTGGGGATGATCTGTTCACGTGGAGCACCTCTACTGTAGAGATTTGGTTTTGATAAGATTCCTCAAGCCATTGAATTTAAAAAAAAAATCCCCTGTATTGCATCACAGAATCACAGAATCACAGTGTGGTGAGTTTGGAAGGGACCTCTGGGCATCATATAGTCCAACCCCCCTGCTAAGGTAGGGTCGCCCAGAGCAAGTTGCCCAGGATGGCTTCCAGGCGGGTTTCGAATCTCTCCAGAGAAGAGGACACCACAACCTCTCTGGGCAGCCTAGGCCAGGGCTCTGCCACCCTCAAAGTAAAGAAGTTTTTCCTTACATATCAGATCTCAAACACGTGTGCTGGGACTTCACATGAATCAGTCTATTGCATGAGATGTTCTGCAGCCACCAGTAAACACGTGAGAATGCTCTATCCAGCTGCAAAGCATGTGGGTTCTACAAAGCTTGTAGGGTTGTCACACCTATTGTTAGCACTAGCACTAGCAGATCAACCGCTGCCCGTAAAAACCTTGCAAAGGCTGTTGTACCAGTGTGTGAGCACTCTGCCCTGGGGTTAATTTCTTCACCCTGCCCAATAAATCAGACAGGTAACTGGTTTCCTGCTTCTCTCTCATTGTCTTTCCTGAAACCACCTTGGCTTTGGCCCAACCATCTCTTTTCCAGGTCATATCTCCAAGCGTTTGCCACTGCAGGGCTGCTAGCTGGCTCGCATCCACAGCCATAAACAGTTAAGGAAGAACACAACTCAGCTCCAGCAACAGCTCACTGGAACAGCAGCAGTTTAATTTAACACTAGAAGCAGCTGCAATGGGTATGGAGAGCGTCTGCTTAATTTCCCAGTGGAAAGGATACTATAAGGAATCTGAAAACTAAGGATGAAATACGTCTTTCTATAAAGGGCCATCTGCAACCTCTCCTCCAATAAAACACTAAAATACAGTGTAATTGGGGTTCAGCGATACCGAGCCCTGCTTCACTGGCACAGGGGAGGTTTGCCCCGTCCGGAAAATAATGCAACATATGGAAATCATTCCCAGATGATATTAGGAAGTCATAAACTCCTTAATATCCTTATTCAATTGTGGTTAAGGAGAGAGGAAGAAATGAGCTCCTGCTCTTAGCCAGCAGAAGAACTGTGCAGAGGACAGCTGCCTTTAGTGGGATTTATGCTTTTATGTTTCACTGAATGAAAATGGATGCATGATGCAGGAAAGATGGCAAATTACTGATTGAGGGCCAACTGGGGAAGGGTGGGGGGGAGGAAGTTTTTCTGGATTTGAGATGCTGCTTTCCTAATCTCATCAAACTTTCATTTTCTAGATGTCAGAGGGAATATTTCCATCCCTCTCCCCTTTTTGAGGCAAAACTCTGCATGCAAAATGAGTTCATAATCTGAGGATCAGCATCGCCAAGAGGGAGAGGAACCAGGAGTTATGGCTGAAGGGTATGAACTTTCCTTCACCTCCTGAAAGGCATGTCCTGGCCAAAAAGCCATGCCCTGACCCTGCAAAGATGTGTTTATATAGCTGGTGGAGACCTGCACGTGAATATGACTCAACACACATCAGGGTCTTCCTGCAGATTTCAAGAGCATCACTGAATACCAGCAGTGGTGGCTGGAGACTCTACCTCCGCCTCCAGACTCCTCATATCCCACAGACCATACACTAGGGAACAGGGATCTAAATAACCCCCTTGAGTGACTTTAATTTTGGGTGCCCGTATCGCCCGTTATTTCAACAGAGATCCAACTAGCCTGTTCATAAAGGAGACAGTTCTGAACTTCTCTGGGTGCCACCCAACATTTCTCACACTTCCCTTTTACAAGGATATGGATCAGAGGAGGAGGAGGAAAAGGAGGGGAATTTGCGTAGTCATCTATTTTTCCCTCTCTCCATAGTCAGCCACTCCATTTGCAGCATCTCGCAAAGGTGATGGGGTGAGAAGGCAAGGAAAGGCAGGACCAGAGGTCTCTGATGGCAAAGGTACAACACCAGACTCCATGCAACCAAAGAGCATCCCAAAACTTCATGAGACAACTTGATTTCAAAACACAGGTGATGCTCTCCAACCAAACCCTTTCCATCACCTGCAGACAGAGGACGCAGGCAAAGCATTTCTTCTGCCACATGAAAATGAGATTTGTAGACTTTTCCGGGGCCAATGGCAGGCAATGGGGATGGGTCTTTCTCTTTAAAAGTCTCTGGGACATCTTGTGATGTGTTTAGAGCAAGTTTTGTGCATTGGTAACATGATTCGGTCTCCTATATATAGCCTACAAACACGGCTGTTTGGGCTCTGCTGAGTTCACGTGGTTTCTCCCTGTTGCATCTGTTGTGCACAAGGCAAGACCAGAGGCTCAGGTCTATTTTCTGATCTTCTGTGTGATTTAGCTACAGCGGAGTTAACGCAGGTGAACAGATTTACAGCTGTGAAAGGGTTGTATTCATCCCTCTGGGGCAATTGCAGAAAATGGCTGCTGGGAATGCTAGTGGGCATTGCAGACATCTAGGACAGAACCTACAACCCCTCTAGCAGATACATGTAAAGATGGGTCTTAAAAACAGGGGATTTGTGCTTTGCTCATCTTAAGTCTCTGGGTAACAACTGCATTAACTTGACCTGAATGAAGACTACGTCCAGACATTCTTCAGCTTCCCACCCCATCTCACACTGCAGGTTTCCAACCTCTTCCAGCACAGCCCAGTGTCTGTGCAGGGTTTGGAATCAGGGAACAGGTTGCTCTAAAAGCATCACTTCTTCTTATCTTTACTTGACAAGAGAGTTTGCAGCTGCATCCAGTCCCTGATGTGACTGACCCAGCACAGATGTGGGCGCCTGCACTAAGCAGCAATGATGACGGGGGGAATGGTGTGAAGCAACTGCATTTTGGTCGGGATAAAGAGACTGCGAAATTGTAGCCTCGCTGTCGGTGAAGATATTAAGGGTGGAATCATGTGAATATACGCAGACAACTGCAGCGCGCAGATGGGTTATCACCCTGGTTTCTGTCGTACACACTAAAGAGACATAACTACTTGCAGAGGTGCATCACCCCATCCTGAAGAAGGTATCTAAAATAGGTTAAGCCAATCCCACCCTGGAATAACTATAGCTCCACAACGATTAAGCCTACCCCAAACTTGGCCAAGATCAGTCCTAGTGCTGATGTTCTGATGTCCAGTGAAAAGGACCTAGATCGTAGGGTTTCATCCAGGAGAAGAAGTATTCATGTCTAATAGTTACGACAGCTCGAAAAGACAGTGAAATAGAGCTGGGTGGGGACCCCACAGGTCCTGCCAGGCTAGAGCCAAAACCACCCGCTCTGAAAGTCTCTCTAGAAATGGAAAGAGGATCCAGTGCCCAGCAACACCCTCCAGCACTTCTTAATTTGCTCATATGAAAGGATTCAAAGTCTTACATCAAAAGGAGAATCTCTTTCAGCTATGCCTTGTGCTTTCCAGTAGACAACATGAACTTAACTTCCTCTGGAGAGAAGATTTTTCCATCTAAACCCCTTGTTATCTCTGCAAATTGGAAAGAGAAGCAGAGTAGACCCACCAAATCTCTCTTGGAACCAAACCCTCCAGGTCCTGCTCCTGAGCTGAAGTCATAACCCTTTTTTTTCCTCACATTTAATGAATATTTGTCATGTGTGGTCCTGATACAAAGCAAACTTGCACTCTCATCTGTCCCGCTGGAAAGATGCACGACTATTCAATTTACTCTCCTTTGTAAATCTTCTCCTGCTTTTGAGCATTTTTTGGGAGGGTCCAGATTATTAAAAGCAACTTGTCGGTTTTGCTTTCTTATTTTTCTGGAGAGTTTCTGGTTATTGAATTTCCTGTATCACTCCATTTCTGCAACACTTGGGCCTCACAAACTCAAAAGAAATGTTTTCAGAATAATTATCCTCCTTGTACTAATTTATCATTTTAAATACTAACTTCTCTTTTTCAGGTTTTAGGTGCCTTCTAACAAAGACAGGCCAAACTTGAAGGAACAGTGATCAGTTATTCAAACACTGGACACAACAGGTTTCCAAAGAGCTTTTCAGCGTAATGAGGGGAATAAAAATATCTTGAACCGAGATGTAGCTACAGTATCTCCTTTCCTTTGGCCTCTTGTTTGTTAGCTCAGCAGTTCCTGTACTCCTATGATTTTGGCATGATTCATAGACTTCTTGCTATGGTCTTTTTGCTTGGCTTTTGGTGTTTTTTTTAATGATGTAGGTGGGACATGCCTCAAATACTTCACCATCCTGTATCAGGATGGTTGGTAATGCACTGACTTTCCTACCAATGCCAGCACCTGCAACTATTTTTTTTTCTACTCCTTAAAAAAAAAAAAAAAAAAAAAAAAAAAAAAAAGTCCCAGGGAAGGGGTCAGAATCATAATCGGACACATTAACATCCTTCCTTCTGCAGGCACATTTTCATGTTTATGGTTAACCTCATTCAGCAGTAGAGGTCTTTAATGTCTTTATTTAATCCAGAGATCTGCTAAAGGTGTTTGGACCCAGGGTCAAGGAAATGTTGGGCTGGAAAAGAGCATTTTGCTCATCCCTCTGCCTCTCAGAAGACTGCGTCTACATCATCCTTGACAGATCTGTCTAGCCATCTGTCAGGAACAAAGCTTCTTGTGTGCTCGGTGTCACCACACACTCCTCAAAAACATGGATGATTTTGCCACAGAGGAGCCTCAGATTGTAACTGGAGTCCACAGCGGACATTCACACCTTACTTCTGCGTGACGCAAAGGCCTCTGGAGATGTATTTTAGGAAACCAATTTTGATCTAGGATAGCCCTGTGTTTCTTTAGAGCTTTCTCAATTATTAAAGGAGAATTAATGGTTTCTCCCCACTCCTCTGCAGCACTGGACATCTCCTCTCAGGCACAGCAGATAGGAACTGCAAAAGGATGCCTGACTGCCAGATAACTTCATTTTAGGCACACCAACAGCACGAGCCCAGCTGTTGCCCACAGCCCTCAGCTGCTCTCTCTTTCCCCTGCAGTCCTCCCAGTAAGTCTGCAGGAATCTCTATGCCCATGAGCATCTGGCCCAGCTCACGCTTACAATGAACACCACCACAAGTATTTCAGGTAAGTCAGCCCTCTCCACATCCTTGCAGCTTCGTCTTTATTCTTAAACACCTTAAAAGCAGAAACACTTCTTTTGCACAGCAGAAGCTGGCAGACATGCAGCTTCTGCCTTCGTTCTCTGCTCCATCTGTCTTTGCTGCCATGGCTTCAGCCAAATCGCCCCCAGTTATTATTATTTTTTGTTTCCATCGATCTCAGAGCTCCCTTCTGCAGATGTTGCGACTGTGTCCCCTCTTGACAACACCATTGCAACACCAACCTCTGTGTCTTTCCCACTTCCAATGCCACTGGACTCCAGCCACCTTCTCAAATACGCTGATGCATCATTCCCTCTTCCTCAGTCATACCAGAGCTCAATTTAAAACTACCCTTCTATTTAGATAGAGAGGCTCTGGCTCCAGTTAGGCTGAAATCCATCCTCCCGCTTAAGAGTCTGGTGTCCTATTCTCAGCATCAGAGCCTCAAGAGGGTTCCTGAGAGACCTTCCATCTCTGTCTCTTCATATCTTTCCACTCCACTTACCATTTAGCTCACATCAACTCTCTGAGAGGTCATTCATCAATCAGCTTCTTTCTGTGCTTCTGACTTTAGTTATCTCCCTGACTGGGGGGGATATAGGACACACAGTGGAAGAATGCCATGCAAAACACAGTCAAATTTCACTTTAGCCCAAAGAATAATCTGTTTTGTTTTGTTTTTTGTTTTGTTTTGCTTTGGGTTTGGTTTGGTTTTGGGGTGGTTTTTTTCATATCACCTCCTGGATGCTTAAGCAAAACTTCACGGGTTCATTTTCACACTGCGTGAAGAGCGAAGTCCTGATCATGCAGACAATATCTGCACTACTTCTCGCCAAACTCACACTGTTTTCCCTGCTAACTGGCTCATACTGTCCCCGCAGCATCCCTCTCCTAGCTCAGGTGAGCAATGCAGAGCACAAGGAAGATGTGCAGTTCCTCCTGCACACACCACTGGCCAGAGAGAAGCTCCGTTACACACTCTGATACCCAGGTGCAATAGTACAGGTAGTCCTGGTGCACTCACAGAACGCCAAACAGGACTAGCTCAAAAGCTGCGTCACCTCTGTGCGATGGTATCAGTTACAGCCACAGCAGCACTTGCAAAGATGCAAAAGGTGATTGTTTATTTTAGATAAATGAGGTCCCTTTTACTATGACCAGAAAATGAAAGAAATCAAGGTGGCGTTTTGCTCTAGAGATGACCAAGGTTATAATCGGGTACCACGCCCTCCTCAGCACTCCCAAAAGCAATAAAGACCCTTCTTCTGAGGTGATAGCATAGCTGTTGTCTAACACAGAACTGCAGGGCCAGAGGGGCTGTACGAGTGGAACTGTACCATGAAAAGCCATGTTGGTGGCTGCTAGGACTTCACCAAGCACATATGGCATTCCCTGAGAGGGTCGAATTCAGAGGATCACATCATTACTGTGGTCCAAAGGTCATTCAGTTAACACCACGTTCTCTTTGTCTACCATGTAACTGCCCTCTGCTCACTCCTCCTCCACCACCACGGCCTCCTTCTGCGTGATTAGCAAGTGAGGTCCATGAGCATATGGAGCTGTAGCTGGTGATGCTTCGACTACCAGAGTCCTCTGCCCAGAAGAGATTGCAGTCCCCAGGAACCACCCTATGGCAACTTCTCCCGCAGAGATATGGGTCCATCTGTTGATCCTGATGCACCAGAGGTTCCCTTCCCTCCCCTCTTTGCCCAAACAAACCAATATACAACTGAGATTCCTGACACCCGACCTTAGAAATTCACTCCACTACCTACTCTCTATACATCTGCATATGGACTATTCACTGCAGGCTCCCTTCATAAATAACAGAAAGAAAGAGACCTGCTGGGGTTTCAATTTCCATTATCTCCATGTAGCTGACTAAAATGGGTCAAATGCCTGGTGACCTCAAATGCCTCTTTCTCCCTGCAGCCGACAGAGACCAGACAGCTAGTTCAGGTGGAGGTGTCTGCCTGGCATTTAGGCTTCTGAGATAAGAGGGGATGGCTCCCAGCCATCGTGTCTCACCTGCCAGCAGTTAAGCAAATTCAGACATCAGTTTATGGGTCTTTGTCTGCATCAAGACCCAAGTGAACAAACACACGTATTGCAGAGAGAGAGTGGAATAAGCTGAGAACACAATGATGGTCTACGGCTTTGCCTAAGCACGACAGACTCTGAACCAAAACTCACTGAAGCCTTTATTCTACTTTATATGGGGTTTGAATCTGGTCTATAAATAAGGCAGGAGGACAATGATAATAACCAGGGACTGGAAAAACTGACATAAACCATATAACTGAATTTTCTAATGATGAGATTTGGTAAAAGCACCATCCTTTCACCATCCTTTCCAATTTCACTAGAAAATACTCAGCAGAGAACCGCCTTGATTTGACAGGGGGAACAGGGAGAATCAAAGATGTTTTCAAGGGACTTTCTCTAACTTATTTGCTCAGATATTTTAATAACAACATCTGTAGCTGCCCTGACAAATACCCTCCCCTTGTATGAGGGGAGGAGGGGACAGAGATGCTGAGAACGGAAGCTGGAGGATGCATGTTCTTCACTATTTCGCCAATGTTATAAATCAAAACATAAATAGCAAGCGTTACTGCATGGGTGGGAGGGGAAAACCTGGGTAAATTCAGCTCTCAACATGTGCACAGTCCTTCGAGACAAATAACGGTGACTCCCATCAGCATTTGTCTCTCTGGTTTCCGTGGATAAGTAGGCTATGACCTTGTCTAAATCCCATTCACAAGCCAGAACAAATCTCTATAAGCCTCAGCTGCTTTTTTTATTCTCAACATATGAGACCCAAAATGCCTCCTCTTTCTCTCAGACTGACTCTGCCCCCACCACAGCTATTCCTGACTTGTACCGCTGATTTACATCAGAAGAGGAGCGGGCTCACCAGCACAGAGAAACTCCACAGCAAAATCAAATAGCCACATTAAAAACTTCGGAAGACAAGTCCTGGATTCGAGAAAAAAATGAATCATGTGAAAGTTTAGTTTCGAAATAAAATAGAAGTTTCTTCTCTCAATGCACTTGCAGAAGTCTGGAACAAGGTTTGTGGGGATTTACGGTGCTAGATGATCCCAAAGCTTGGACTCTGTTAAGGTGACATCCATCCTGTTGCTGGCCGTGGTGTCTCTGAGTATCCATGTACGTTGTTATCTGCTATTGCACAAAATCATGGGAGCGTTCAAAGCCCAAACTGAATTAAGACTTCACTTGTGCCAAGGTAAAGCTGCAACAAGCTGTTTGTTTCAGCCTTACACATGTGGGTTTGCAGATAATCCTGTTGCCAATACATTTCTCTCTGTCTTTTTATTTTTTAATTTTTTTTACACAGAATCATTTTGGTTGGAAGAGACCTTCAAGATCATCCAGTCTAACCACCCACGCCACGCTGCCAGGGTCCCTAAACCATGTCCAGCAGCACCACATCTACACATCTTTAAACACTTCCAGGGATGGGGACTCCACCACCTCCCTAGGCAGCATGTGCCAGGGCTTGACAACCCTCTCTGTAAAGAAATTTTTCCTAATATCCAACCTAAATCTCCCCTGGCACAATTTAAGGCCATTTCCTCTCATCCTGTCACTTGTTATATGGGAGAAGAGACCGATCCCACCTCGCTATAATCTCCTTTCAGGTAGTTGTAGAGAGTAAAAAGGTCTCCCCTGAGCCTCCTTTTCTCCAGGCTGGACAATCCCAGTTCCCTCAGCTGCTCCTCATAAGACTTGCACTTTTAATTAAAAAACAAAATTAAGGCCACATACCTGGGCTGTTTGTTTAGGTTACAGATTAAATTTGGCCCCTCAGAGACATTCAGCTCACAGCGAGGCTACTGCTGCTGTGGGTTTGGTCCCAAGGACAGAACAGGGTCCAGAACAGAGTCTGATGTACTGATGAGTTACTGCATCAGTAAGGACACAGAGGGACAAAGTATACACCTACCCAACTCAGGAAAACCTTACTGTCAGTCCAAAACTATGAGTACATTAGTAAGAGGGCTCCTCCTACAAAAAAAACCAGAATAACTCTACAAAACAACGGGTCAGCCAAAGCCCTACAGCCAGTCTGCTTTGAGAATACATCCTCTTTCACCCTTGAACCCTGCGTTCCTGAGATGAGCTACCTCAAATCCACGCTCTCAGCAAATGTGTGCATTTACAGTGGTGTGGCAGCCCTTCTGCTCATTGGCTTCTGTTTATTTGCTTTTCCAGAAAACATGTGTTGCAATGACATATGAGGAAGAAATTGCACTTCTTGGTCTGGACGGGTGGCTGCTCTGCAATGAAATATCCAGCAGAGAACCAGAGAATGGTTTGATTTGGAAGCGACCTTAAAGATCATCTAGTTCCAACCCTCCCTGCCACGGGCAGGGACACCTTCCACTAGATCAGGTTGCTCAAAGCCTGTTCAACCTGACCTTGAGCACTTCCAGGGATGGGACATCCACAACTTCTCCGGGCAACCTGCGTCAGTGTCTCATCACCCTCACTGTGAAGAACTTCTTCCTTATATGTAATCCAAATCTACCCTCTTTCAGTTTGAAACAGTTACCCCTTGTCCTATCACTACACTCACTGATAGAGTCCTGCTCCATCTTTCCTGTAGCCCCATATGAGTACTGGAAGGCAGCTGTAAGGTCTCCCTGGAGCCTTCTCTTCTTTAGGCTGAACAACCCCAACTCTCTCAGCCTCTCACAGAGGAGGTGCTCCATCCCTCAGATTGTTTTTGTGACCATCCTCTGGACCTGCTTGAGCAGGTCCATGTCTTTCTCATATTGGGGGTCACAGAGCTGAACACAGCGCCCCAGGTGGGGTCTCATGAGAGTGGAGCAGAGGGGAAGAACTCCCTCCCTCAACCTTCTGGCCACGTTTCTCTTGATGTAGCCCAGAATACAATTGGACAATTATACCTGCACGCTGCTGGCTCGCTTTCAGTTTTTCATCCACCACAGAAGAATAATATGTGTTTGACTTAGAGCTATTTTTTGGGTTGTAAGTTGTCTGCTGTACTGTTACTGGATCTTTCAAATACCTCATGCTTATCAAGGGAAGTAACAGAGGAGTCTAGACAAAGCCCTGACCTCATAGATGACTCTTTAGGGCTGTGATTTATTCCACAACACTTGGCCCAGACATAACATTGAAGAGCAGGTCCATGCTGGTGACCAGGGAGATTCATTTCTTCTCATCTTGTCTGCTGAGCTCCAAAACTTGCTACACGTAGCATGGAAGGACAATTCATTAAGCTCATTACCCCTTTCTGGCTACATCCCTTCCTAAGGACAATGACATACCTTCTTTCTATCCTGTGACAGTCACAAAGGTCCCACTAAACCCAAACTAAGCATCTTGATCTTTAGAAGTGAAGCCAATACCTTTAGGATCAGCAGTGCATGGACATGAGTCCCACGCATGTGGACCAAGATACCTTCTCTGGTCCCAAGAGCAAAAGCACATCCATCCCTTAGCTGTATCTCCTTTCCTTGAAAGATCCTCATCCATCCTGCCTACAGGGAACAGTCCCTAGCATATGCTATTGCCAGAGCGCTGCTCAAACAGGCCACAAACAGACCTGGAACTGCGCTGACACTTAAATGGTCTTGCTGACTGCAGCACAGTGCTCAGCCCTGTTATTTTATTAGCACAGCCACTAACTCCTGACACACAATAAAGAACGGGACATGCTTGCTTTAGGGAGTACATCCAGTGGCTCACACCAGCTGTCAGGTGGCGTTGTATGTCCTGCCCAGCAGGAGAGACTGAGCAGCAGATCTCAATGCTTTGACGACCAAAGGTGGTCCACCAAGGAAAAGAGATATTACTGGGGGAACATGATCAGGCATCATTTCTTTAGTTTGGGCTAGAATCTGTTTTGTGGTACATATGATGTGGGTTCACTAAGTTCACCTGGACCTCTTGAGACCTCACCTTCCACCCTGACAGCAAACAGTGGCTCCATATTGCCCATAAGGTGGGTGTTTGAGGAAAAAGCATGCTTGCATTATTGCAAAGTCCGGGGGGGTCCACTCTGGTTCTAGGGCTACAATTTCCTTTCCATGACAAAGCAACAGGCAGAAAGGTCTTATGTCTTGGATATCACCTGACAGGAAGTAATTGTCTCACTCTGTTCCAGGCACTTTTTCTGGAGGTGTCTTTTTCGTTCTCACAAGGAGTGAGGAACAAGGACACTCTTGTCTTAGCTGTTCTGGTGTGTAACCATGAATCCTCATGCCCAGGAATGATGATAATGAAGCCAAGAGCCAAAGCTTCAAGAAAACTGAAGATCACTGCCATACAATGTGCTGGACCTAAACATGGGTGAACCTCTAGCTTAAACTTTCACCCTTTTGCAGGAGGAAGGAACATACTAGCCACCTCCAGCCCCACGCCCGTCTCTCACCATATACCTATCTTCTACCCACCTCGTTGTAACCAGCATCTTAGGTTGTCTGTCTACACAGGGTTTTTCCCACCCCAGACTGCTATCATGATGAGGCTGAGATCTATCCTACCTCCTCCACTCAGTGATCCATTTCTGCAGGCATGCTCACATCTTCTCCCATGCTACCCTCAATGCCTGGAATGACCTTTTCAAACCAATTTCAAAGGTCATTTTCCTGTCTTCTTAAATGACAAAACCCTCCGTGATCATCACGTGGTAAGCTGGAGTTTTCTGTTGCCATAGAAAATTCTGTCAAACATATTTGATACAGAAACAGTTTTTCAACTAAAAAAAAAAAATTCCAAACAAAAGTTGGGGTTTTGCTCTAGGAAACTGAGGTGCAAAGTATGAAATGTTTTGATTCAGCCAACGCATCAAAATGCCTCATGGAAACTACAGATAAACTTCCCCCATACCCTCACTGTTTCTGTCAACCAGGTTTATCCACAGGACCACATCTTCCATAAACACTGTTGCCAGGCACAGCGTGGATGGAGCCAACACATTTCCACACCACATGAGGAGGTCATGGTGCATCTTGGAAGCTTCAGGAAATGAACTGAATGGAAAAACATGTACCGTACCTAACTAAATTCTTATGACACACAATAACAGCATTCAGAATTAAAACATTTTTGTTGTGGACCAAAATATTTCCACTAAAGAGCAACAACAACAACAAAAAAACCCTGAAAATTTGCTGTGTTTTGGAAAGGAAAACAGCTTTATTATTACTACTACTTATTTCTCTCGTCCTCTGAAACCAACTGAATCTGTAACCCTGAAGCTTCCAGCTTAGACCCTGCTCTTCTAACACATTGCCTGGGAGCATTTCACTATGCCCATGAAGAGGTGTGGTCTTGCAGCACACAAGGTTGCAAGACTTCCTGCGTCTTTCCATTTCCTTTCACCATTTCTACTTCCATACGTACCATGCTTTTGCTATCATTGCTACAACTCATTCCTTAAGCTCAACTTTTTTAATGAGTTCATGCACTACCTCATCCTCAGCACCTGGTCAGGGTAGTCATAGTTAATGGAGACAGTTCCCTACTGTCATGTTTGCTGATAATTATAATGTGCTAAATACAGAAGGGTTCATACTGACACCTTTGAATTCCTTTACATATCATGGAAGATGTTCCAACCATTTCCTATAGGCACCGGTCTTTGATGTCACATTAAGTTCTTTCCTTTAACTGTTCATGGTCTGGCAACCCTGGATGAAACCTGAATTTTTCTTCATTGTAGGTTCCCTGTCTAGGCTAGGAGATGATTTCAATGCAGCAATACTTTGGCAAGCCAATACATATTTTTCGTTAAATAAGTGACACTTCTTGTAATTATTTTTTCTGTTTTTCTAGTTTGCAATCAGTGAGGGTACAGTACAGGCATTACTGATGAGAAACAAATCAAAAAAGTATGCCATGAAAGATGCAATTTCTCCGTAAAGAGTCTCTTCTGCTCCTGGAGAAGTGGCATCATCTCCTGATGGAAGGGCAAGAATGCCCTGGCCTTGGGTGACAGAATGAGATAGAATGGGGCAGAATGATCTTTTCTGTTTTGTTTGAAGTCCACACACTGCCCCAGCAACACTGCTCAGGGAAGTTCATGGCCTGGTTTTTCACACCGCTCTGCTGGCTGAGATGTCTCTTTTTGTCCGTAAGCACCCCCCAGGTGGTTCAGAGCTACTTTCTCCAGAGTCTTTATGCAAAGTGTGGAGGTTTTACCCCTGTTTTATAGCCAGACTGACATGCAGGTCAGGTCCTCGATGGCTTACTGACTGAGTGTCAGTCAAACACCTGTAGGTTAAAACTCTTGGCAATGTAGGGGAAGTATTGTAGATGTCACAGCACAAAGTGCTCACGTGATGAGCTGTACCCACCAGCCCTTCTCTCCCCGTTGACCTGGCAGGGTGAGGATGCCCTAAAAGCACCCTCAGCATTGAGACTCCCTTCACTTCCCTGACGAAACACCAAGTTCAGTAGATGCAACAGAAGTCACGGGAGCAACAGAATCAGAGTATGATCCACAGATGGCCACAAGATTCATAATGTCCCTGTTCTCAGCTGTTTATCAACTGGAAATTCTTTTGCCTTTTAGGGTTGGTATTTCCTATGCATATGTTCTGACTATATTGCAGTATCTCCTGGAGATAAGTGGGATGTTTGTACTAGACAACAATAAGGAAAAGGAGATACACTTCTTCTGAATGAATGCCAAGCAAATTAAAAGACATAACAATTGAGGCAGCTGATAACTGAGAAGGGAACCAGCCTAAAACATGTCAAATGTGATGGGGAAGCGACTATTCACAAAACCCAGAAAAATTAGAGCTTATCATCCATAAATCTCAGGGCTCTTTATGGCTCAGATAAATATCAAGAAATTTACTCAAGAGGTAACTGAACCTGACATCTCCACCACGCACATGGCACTGTGGTGAGAGGGACAAGGTACGGTTACGTGAAAGCTGCACCGTTTTCTTTTCATTCTGCCCCGGGTACATCCTATACAACCACACGCTGCTTCCATTCAGCATTTCTGCCCCAAAGGAGCAAACACAGGGAAATATTCTGACACAAAGCTGGAACTAAAGACATCCCAAAACAGGATGGCACAATTCTGCCCCAGCAAGCTGCTCCAAAGCTATGGGGTTGCTACCAAGTACGACACCAACCAGAGGCATTATTGTTGCTAAAATAGCTGTGTGCAATTTGAAAAGCAATCTGGGTTCATTCCACCCTCATCATCAAAGTTAAGAAGCGTTATCTCTGCTGCTGGTGGTGACATATTAAAACTCTCCGACGAGCCTGATAAATCACAAAATCACAAGCAACGGTACAAAAAGCACTTTGCAATTGGCTCCAGACAGGGGTTTGCAGTTTGCGCTGCCTTTGCCAATGTTTTCCTTCCAGCCAGGAGTCAGATGCTCTGGTCAGGATGCAAGTGCAGGCAGAGACACCACTACGGAATGGAAATAAGCCATCACGGTGAGCTCGCGGGCTCACGGCGCCTTTTGATGTCAATCACAAACACGATCTGGTGAACATCTCTGTGTGAGAAAAGGCAGAAAGCACATGACTAACACTGCAAGGGAACCATGCGTGAAGCTGTAGCTCCGTGTGATTACAGGATCAAGGCTCTGGTTAGTCCTGTAGATGATTTCTCAAGTACAGGTTGTGGATATTCATACTACTGTACTGACTTGCTCTTCCTTCTCTATCTTGAGAAACACTTTTCGAAGCTGAGGCAAAGAACCACACTCTGCTTACATAAATCCTGGCTTCAGCAGAATGGGAAGCAACAGCAGAATTTGCAGCCAAGCGTTTTAACTCAGATCCACAAACATATACAAAAAAAGCCAAGAGCTCCTATAGAGCAACCCTCCTGACAAGGCTCTGGAAGGTGGTTAGTACTTCATGTCCTTCCTAAGCTGCTGCAGAGCTCTTTGGAATGAAACTCAGACAAGAGAAGAAACCCAAGAGTTGCTGTCAGGACTTATATTCACCATATCACCTTCTTCAGAACAAAGTGGGAGGATAATCAGACACTAACCTGGAAAGGATCCCAAGGAGGAAAAATAAAAACTTGTCATGCTGGGAAGCTAAACTGCTAGTGCTCTCCTTCCCTCCATCTCTTCTTCCTCATCTGTCCCTCTAAGCCTTTTCTTCAAGCCCCTCCACCTCTGACATGATGGTGAGGCACGCACTGCATCCGTGAGAAGCTCTGAGAGTCAACCGAGTGACCTTCTTTGAAAGGAAACACACTTGAGGCAGAAAAACACATAAGTTAGCTCCACCCTGGTAGTGTAAAAACCCTCCGTTCACAGCACCCCTCGGTGTGAAAAGAATGACAAGTTTTACCCAGCGTAGTGGCACAGGAGGGTGCTGAGGTGCAGGATGGAGGTTCAAGAGGGGGAACTGAATCTTCAATAGAGCTTTGAAAAAGATCCCAAAGGACATGTAGAAGTGGGGAGAAAGTCTAACTAAACTCTGCTTTGTCTATGCCAGCACAGCTGTGGCATCATCTTAAAGCAGGAAGTCTTTCAAGTCAGACACCTCTGCAGAGGCTGAGCATTACTTGCTTCATTCATCATGTGTCCTCACAGGGGTTGGCCAAAATGTCATGTGAGGAAAATGAGGGTTTCGACGTGGCTCAGGGAGCTTTGGCAAGAGCAGGCTGGTGGATGTCAAAGTCTCATGTCTAGCCTAGACACCAAAAAAAGACACAGAGGCAACAACCCAGTGCCCACACTGGAATCCAGGTCCAACTCTGATGTCAGGCATGCAGCCAATGGCAGCTTGGCGGGTCTGTGAGCTCCAGGAGAGCAGCTGTCTCAGGAGGCCATCTGATACCTCCAGCTGAATGCAGCCCTGCTCCACCGCAACCAAGTGGGAACAGGAACCTGCCTGGAGCAGATGCTCCTTGCCAGCGCCTCCGGGAGGCTCCTAAAGCACATTCCCCAGAAATTAAAAAATGTCTGGTGGCCTCAACTGGGGTATGGAGTCCTTTCTTCAATCAAAAAGAAGGATTAAAAAAAAATATATATATAAAAAACACAAGTCCAGGAGCTCAAGGATTTGGCTGTTCCAAGATACAAAAGTCAGAACACTGCCCTATTCTCTGCAAATAGTTCTGCTGCTCCCTCCCCGCCTCGCCTTTTTTTTTTTTTAATACCAAGTTCAGTGAAACTTTATCTCTTCCTGCCCTTGTAACCCTGCTAAATAATCTGCTATTACCATGACTCAATTGAGTGGCTTTCAGCTGCTGAAGTAATTTTTTTTGCTACTGTTTTTTCATTGGTGGAAATTAAAAAAAGAGCCGGTAAGAAGCTTTCCGCTCCTGCAAAGTATCACACTACTGGAGATTAGAGGAAAGTACAGCAGAGAAGTTAGTTAGTTGCATTGCAGTTACGATTAAAAAAGGACCCGATCACGCACAAGGGTTTAACTATATTAGCATTTGATGTGCTTGCAGGGAACACAGCCAGGTCTCAAGACAGAGCAGCCAGGCTGGCTTTTCGAGTCCCCTCCTTCAGAAGGAAATGCAGCTCACAACACTACGCAGCAGAGGAGGGATGGAGACCGTTCATTTCTCTTTGCCGCTTAAATCTTCTTTCAGATTTATCGCAGTGCTAGTTTGTAGAGAATTAACAAACTCAGTCCGAAAATGATAGACCCAGCTACTGAGATGCAACATTGCCTCTAAAACTAGCCTTGGAATCATAGAGTAGTAGGATCATAGAATCGTTTAGGTTGCAAAAGACCTTTAAGATCAGTGAGCCCAACCATAAATCTAGCAAACTTCTCTCTGGATGTCTTCTTATATACTGCTGTAACCAAGAAACACTTACAAAACATCACAGAACCTAGCAGGGGAAAGTATTTCCCCCCCTATATTTTTCCCCAGGTTGTTTACTGTGTTGAATAACACTTTGGTTATAATCAGTTTTCACTGTTTTTCTCATTTTCCCCTCTTTGTATTGCATGAAGGCACAAGAAAACAACACTTTTTTTTTTTTTTTAAAGGCAGGAAAATGTGATTATGAAACCACAAGCACTCGCAGAAGACATCAGGTGTACAGCCTGAAAGTAATTTAAACTCTCATTTAAGAAAAAAAAAAAAAAGAAGAAGAAGAAAAATAAAAATGAAAATAAAAACGAACTCTTTGACTAAATGTCAAATTGACAGCTCTAAAATCCCGTCACAGAGCCAGAACCGATGGCTGAAGCAGAGCGTCCTGAGCAGCGCCCCAGGTAAAACGGAATGCCGGCAGCACCAAAGAACTCCCCAAACTTTCTCGCTGTCGCTGCTCCGCTGGGCACAGCTTCTCCCCCTGCCCCGAGGGTCTCACCCGCTCCCCAGCAACCCGCCGCACGGCCGCGGAGCCCAACGCGCTGCCCGGCCCTGCCCGCGCAGCCCCCGCCGCCCTCCGCTCCGCTCCGCTCCGCTCCGCTGGCGGTACCTGTTGCCCGCGCAGCTCGGCTCGGCTCGGTTCGGCTTGGCTCAGATCATCCCGGTTCGCCTCAGTTCAGCTCGGTGCAGCCCGGTTCAGCTCAGCCCGGCCCCGTTCAGCCCGGCTCTGCTGGGCTCGGCTCGGCTCAGCCCGGCTCGGCGCGGCGCAGCGCTGCCCGCAGCAGCCGCCCCCGCCCCGCCGGGGCTGCCCCCGCCGCCTCTTCCTCCTCCTCCTCCTCCTCGGCACCACCCCGCTCCACCGCATCCCCCTCCCCGCGTTTGCCCCCAAAACGGCTCCATCCCCGGGGGCTCGGGGCGGGCTGGGGGCGCGAGCGTCGTGTCCAGCCCTGCAAGGGGCTACCCCCCACTTTGGGGTCAGGGGTGTGCGTCCACTTCTACAGACACGAAAACCATGGCGGCAAAGAAATGCTCACCAAAACCAATGAAATAATTAGGACAACCTGAATTTGTTTTTCAGAGTCTTGTCGTTGTGGCTGACGGGGAGTTTGCTGAGGGGAGCAGAGAGGAACTACAGAATCACAGAACGGTTTGGGCTGGAAGGGACCTTCAAAGCTCACCCAGTCCAACCCCCTGCAGGGAGCAGGGACATCTGCAACTAGAGCAGGGTGCTCAGAGCCCCAAAAAACCTGACCTGGAATGGTGCCAGGGATGGGGCTTCTCCCACCTCTCTGGGCAACCTGGGCCAGGGTCTCACCACCCTCACTGGAAAAAAATTATTCCTTTTATCTAGTCTAAATCTTCCTCTTTTAGTTTAAAACCATTCCCTGTTGTCCTGTCCCAACAGCCCCTGCTCAATAGCCCCTCCCCATCTTTCTGACAGGCCCCTTGAAGCACACAAAGGCTGCACTAAGGTCTCCCTGGAGCCTTCTCTGCTCCAGGTTGAACCCCCCCAGCTCTCTCCCCTCTCCTCCCAGCAGAGGGGTTCCACCCTCCCATCATTGCTGTGGCCTCCTCTGGCCCCACTCCAACAGGTCCATGTCTCCGCCGTGCTGAGGAGCCCAGAGCTGGACCCAGCAGTGCAAGGGGGTCTCCCCAGAGCAGAGGGGCAGGATCCTCTCCCTCGACCTACTGGCCACACTGCTGGGGATGAGCCCAGGATACAGGTGGCTTCTGGGCTGTGAGTGCACATTGCTGGCTCATGTCCAGCTTTTCACCCACCAGCAACCCCAATTCCTTCTCTGCAGGGCTGATCTCCAGCCCTTCATCCCCCAGCTTGTGCTGATACCAGGGATTGTCCCAACCCAGGTGCAGGAAGTCAACTGGAATGCCTTTCCTTGTTCATTTGTCCCATTGTGTTACATTTTTGGCCATGCATGTTTGAAACATCTCTCTTCCAGGCAGGCCCAACCTTTGACCAGGTTGTTGTATGAAAGAAGGCCAGGTGGTACCAGTTTGGTTCACACCTTTCAGGGCTTGAGGGTGCCAGAGTTGGGTTTTGCCCAGAACATCTTCTGGGAGACCTTCTCAGCTTCACTGGTCTTGTGGCTTCTTCCTGTGCTGTAAGATTAGGTGTGATACTGGACATGGTGGACAGGTGGATCTGGAGGGGCAAATTGGCCTGGGAACCTGAGAGAGGAGCAACTAGAAGAAAAGTAAACCCCAGAAATGTGAGTGTAAAAAGATTTTGGAGAAGATAGCGTGAAATCCCCCCATCCTGCAGGAGCACACCAGCCCTGTGAAACTAGTGGGCTTTGCTGCTGCTAACAGTCAAACAAACATGATTACAACCATAGCAAGGAGACCTACAGATGTCCTTCACATCCCTGACGTACCCATAGAAGATATGAGGCCGTGCTCAGGTACCTTCTGTGAGTCCTAAGGCTCTGGTGAAGAATCTCAAATGGTGTCTCCGCAAAAGGGCAATGCACCATTAGAGGTCCAGAACCTGCCACCTGCCAGACCCATGAAAGAGATGTTTTGTTTGAGATCATCCACATGAGGTGCTTAGAAACTTCAGCACCACTAAGTGTTCACTTTGAACAGGCTGGGGTGGTTCTTTGGATACCATTGTGATTATTTTGCCCTTGCTGCTCATCCCTAAGATGTAAATTATGCATGAATATAGAGAAGGAGGAGGCAAGGCAGGGCAAAGGGCAAAAGCTGCTGGGATTTTGGAAATCAGGGGAAATTAATAGCATTCAAAGACTGGTTGTCTCCTATTTTCTGGAACAATTTGAGCTGAGTATAATACTATTCCTGTTACCAGCAGGAGAGAAAAAGACATTTTGTGAGGCAGATGATTTTGCATTTTAATTGCTCACACACCATTAACTTACATATCCATCCTTCCTGTCTGCATCAGAATCCATTATATTGGGGAGGCAAGAGAGGTGGTGTTGATGCTGCAAGCATGCAGAAGAGGTTCTTCCATCCCAAGCGAAGATGAGCTGTGGGTAATTAAAATCCCATGTATTCCCATCCCAATCTTAGATTTCAGCTCCACTGCTTGCTGATATAGTTGCTACAGTTTGCCTGGGAACGTGGTGGAACCATCATATCCACCTGCACTTAGACTGGATGAGTGCAAGCTTCGGACATCATAGTGACATAGCCCCAGCTGCGATGCAGCTCCATGGTCTCTCTTCCCTTTCCTGACTGCTTAGATATTGGCCCCACACGTGCACCAGATCCCACCGTGGGGACAGAGCATGACACAGCAGCCGGTTACGTGAGGATCACTTTGCCTATAGGAAATGTTGCAGATCTGCAAATAATTAGGCTCAGGATTAGTTTCTGTGTATCACACACAAAACAGCGCTTCAGGCCACTTAGCTCCAACGTATAGGCAGAAAAAAGCTTCAGCCCGTGTCCTCTCCCAGCAAAACATTTGGCTGTGCAACAAGGTCTCAGAGCAGGAGAAACCCTTGGCAGGACATCTTCTAGACCCTGCCCCAAAAGAAAATCCACAGGAGCTCTTTCTAAGAGGGCATTCACCCACAGTGCCCATCCAGACCTCTGGCGACAGCTCCAGCCTGTCTCAAAGCTCTCCACTGCCGGGAAGAATTCCCTTAACGTGCGACCTCAACCTTCCTTGCTGAGATTGAAGCCGTCATAGAATCAAAGACAGGTTTGGATTGGAAGGCGTCTTTAAAGGTTGTCCAGTCCACCTCCCTGCAATGAGCAAGACATCTTCAGCTGGATCCTACCCACCAGGGACACACAGAACAGATTTTCCCCTTCTTCTTCTTCACAGCATCTTTTTGCACCGGCAGTGCTGCAGCCTGGGAGGCAGCTGCCATATTAATGACCCAGCTGACACAGAGCTTCCACTGAAACACGCACCAACTGCTGATATTATTATTGTCATTTCACTTGACTCGTACAACTAATCAGGCATCGCCTTCTACAACAGACAAGGCCACTCCTGTGGGTGTAGGTATTTGGAAACCAAAAGCCCTTAAAGCTGCATCTTTCTGGTGGAAAATATCACCACAAGCCATCGTGTTTTCTTTCCTGTATTTGAAAACCACCCACATTTTCAGTAAGAAAAAAAATCAAACTGACTGAGCGTTTTGCCTGGGCAATGGGCCTTTCTGAAGGGTTTCATTCTCAAAATATTTGGTCTCTGTTGTTCGGTTTTGAAGGACGATTATTTGCAATTTATCGTTAATTAATAGGAGGTGTGGGGAAAAAAATAACAGGGGAACATATTTAATAGCTGCTGTGAAAGAAGGTAGAATATTCCTCTTTTGAATTAATTGAAACTCAGTTAATGAGTCAATGCCCTTGAAAAATAAAGAAGAAAATACGGAAGGTTAGGTCATTTTTCGGTATTAAAATATTAAACATTAATGTTAAACAAATTAAGCAAAATGTTAAAATAACACTAAAACTGGGCTTTTTGCTTTCCTCCCTAAAGGTTTCCATTTCTGCTAAAGCGTGAACTACATATTAATATGAGGTCTACAATTCAGTCTCTTCTAGCAGTCATAAAAAAAGGGCTTGGAAAGGTGCAGAGAGGTCACTTCAACCCTTCTACTCGGCAGCAGGTCTGACTCTCCCTAAACCATCCATTCCCAAGAGAAATTTGTCTGTCCGGCTGTCACATGCTTCGAGCTCAGGAGTTCCCCGACCTCTGCAGAAAAGGACAGGAAATGCAGTGAACAAATCAACCCACTTGCAGAACACCGTGTGATGGTGCATATCTCCCAGGCTCCACCAGAAAAGGTTGAGAAATCATTTCTGCAGGGCCCAGTCTGATTTTACGTCCTTGGATCTCTTTGACTAGAGATATGGACTGTCCCTTTCAAGCTGTAAAGAGAAATAAATCAATTGTGATGCTGGTCTTCTTACTGGTGTTGTTGGGGTACCCTTCAAAAGTACCAACCAAACGATGTCCAACCAAGGACCAACAGAACATACGATGCAAAATATATTCCCAGTCGATACAGTTTGAGATAAAGGGAGGCAAAGCTGCTGCCTGCTCTCACCTGGAGGCTGGTTCCACAACCTGCCTCCCTCCTGCCTGTGTCCTGCATCCCCACCCCAGCTACAGCTTCCTCACTTTGCTGACTCAAGCGATCTCCTCACTGTGCCCGCAGCCAGAGCAGCAAAACAGCTTGGATTGAAAAAAAACCAAGCAAAGCAAAACTGAAAAAAAAAAAAGAGGGGGTGGCCTTTTGCATGTGAGAGGCATCTTTTTCGCAGGGCATGGCCCCTTGAATGGCTGAGTGAACACAGCAATGGTGGGGAAGAGGTGGGATGGCTGGCGGAGGGGTGGGAGTGGCTGCACACCTCCCCAGCCAGCTCCATAGCCAAAAGATTCATGACGTGTGACCACACGCTCTAGTTGACACTGCATGAGAAGTGTGGTGCTTTGAGATTGCTAGAAAAATACCAAGTCATTTGTGGTTGAAAGCCCCTCCACTGCCTTGGGGAACAGTCACCTGTGCTTGTGTGAAAGCAGTACCCCTTCACTGACTCCTGCACAAAGACACCATCTCTAGAGGTCTCTCTGAAATGGGCATCATTGAAAGCCAGCTCCAAACTTCACCTGTTCCTATGCCTGGGCATTAGCTGTTGACCACCCTTGGAGACAAACTGCCTGGTTTCAGTTTTGTGGGACTGCTGGTGCACATGTTCTGCCGTTCCTAACTCCTTTACAGCATCAATTAATTGCGTGAGGAAATCTGAAGCAAAATCAACAACAGTCATCTTCGAAATCACAGTCACAGAATGGTTAAAGTTGGAAGGGACCTCTGGAAGTCATCTTGACCAACCTCCTTGCTCAAGCAAGGTCACATAGAGCTCGTTGCTCAACACCATGTCCAGACAGCTCTTGAATATCTCCAAGGATGGAAACTCCACAACCTCTTTGGGCAACCAAATGACATAGAGCTCTTCTGTAATGTATTTATGTACCCTCTGTATTTACTGTCTTCCCAGTTAAAATAACTTTAGTTCAAATTCAGCTGGGATTAGCAGAAGTCATTGCCCAGGGAGGTCACAGAGATTAAGAGATCAGCAGGACAAGTGTGCTCACATTTGTCTTGGTAACTGTAGTGGTATTTGGCACAGAAATTTGCACCTATTTAGAGGGTACTATGAAGACAACATTACTGGGAGGTTCATCAATCTTCTGCCGCCACTGTGCTAACAATATAGGGTTTTTTGTTTTGAACATGAGATGGTTTTTGAGTTTTGGATCGAGCCTTCCTGCTGACAATACCACCGTGGTGTCCTCCTATATGTCTGTACCAAGGCTGCAGCTGCAGCATGACTGAAATCTGAAAAAAGCACCATGGCTAGAAGATGCTAGAAGATGTCCTCCTTGGAGTCATAGTCACCTCCCTCAAATCAATGGGCTCCAGCAGCCGAGCTGGTAAGGGCTCTTGCATTCAATCTAGTGATCTAGTGACAATGGCTTTGAACCCTCCTCCCAGGAATCCGAAAATATTCGGGGTTTTTTTTTTTACTTATTATCTGTGCAGTTTCAGCAGACAGACAATTACATTCTCCTATTTTTCAAATAAATTAGTTTGTCAGAACACCGTGACGTCAATACAGATTTGGATCTTACGTGAACGCTGTCTCATGCAGTGGTGAGGAGTTGAGAAGTTTTGCCTGATAACTTTGAGTCTGGGTTACACACTGCAGTAATCCAAAGCAGTTTATCAGTTGTGTTTCAGAAGTGCTGAGTGTCCGACACAAAAACTGCTGTACAAAATCCTAACAAGAACCAGCTCCTAGCAGCAAATAACCTCTTTTACTCAGGGCAGTCTGGAGGAGGAAAGCCCAACAGAAGAGGTTGTCTAAGGCAGGACCAATGTCTCTCACATCCAGTATGTAAGTACCTTCTAATTTTTAATGTATTTATTCTTATTGTGCCCTAGAGAGGAACAGCTTTTCCTCTTTTAGAGAAAGGGGACAGAAGCCTAGGGATACAGAAGGGCAATGTCTAGCTCTTGGCCAACCAGTCACACACTATGAGTCCCTAGACATCTTGTCTCACGGTGTCTTTTGCACTTGGGCCTGTCTGGAAGGCATGTGGTGAGAACTGACTGGTCAGGCCTGGCAGAGGATAAGATGGAGACATGTCCCATTGGAGAGTCTTGCCTGAAGCACAGCATGAATTAATGCTGGAAGCAGTTCCAGGTGGTGAAGACTTAGCCAAAGGAAGAGCTGATTTAGCATGGGAAACACTCCAGGAGCTGTGGTATCTGGTAGATGTGCTCAGAGCCACTGGTGGAGATGTAAGCACCAAGTGGACTCGTTCACCAAAGCCATATGCAGATCCTCGTCAGCGGTCTTCATGATCTCAGTAGTGCTTTTTCAAGAAGGGCTTTGAGAGAAGTCCTTAGTGGTTTAGCAGATGGGGCTGTGAAAATCAGACATAGCTCAGAAGGTGTGGTGGGCTAAGCCTGCTAAACCCTGACTCAGCCCTCTCAACCTCCCTCCCAACGTAATATAGAGATGCTGAGCAGCAGCTCCCTCCTCTGTCATCCTGGTACTCCACTGTGTGCCGAGGCCATGATGTCACCTTCCTGGTGCTGCAAAATGAGCACCGATCTACCTTCTGTGCTTGGTTTGCACCAGTGCCACCTCCTACCTGGGAGCAGCCAGGCAAAAACCAGCCCTTCCTGTACTTTTTACCTCTCCTCTGTAGCCCACCCATGAGCAGGCATGAGTCGAAGGTCACCTATGAAGGTCTCCATTTTATTTCTCCGAATTCTCTCCACGTTTTTCACGTGAACTAGGCTAGTTATTGGCCTATTCGCAAGAACCAAGGATGCCAGCAGACAGTGTTGTTTCCCAGTGAAATTTTGCTAATAATCAGTTATTCAGGCGGGTGCTGTGGTAAGCACACTCCTAAATTTCCCAGAAACTTGTCTTCTCTGCTGCACAGTTAACATAAGCTGGCGTGAGCAGAGGCTGCTGACTGTAACTTTTCAGACCTCATCTCCTCGTGGTGAATATTTTGGGTGAGGAGTGGATTTGCTGGCTTGCTTTCTTCTAGTGGTTAAGGTGAAATGTCAATTTTTTTTTCTTCTTGGTGCTATGAAAATGTCTGATGTGAGTGCATTTACCACCAGTGCTGTCTCTGGTTAAGGGAACCATTGTCACAACCTTTCTACTATGGCCACAAAATTCTCAAAATGATAAGTTTCCACAACAGCCTCTGTCCACTGGAGGATACTGGGTGTCTGGGATGCTTTTTCCACTAATGATCTCAGCGTTGGGACACCCGGCAAGAGACGTGATGGCCTTAATTTTCAGCAGCATGGAAGAGAACAAGATTAGATGGTGTTAAACGTGTCAGCTTCCCTCTGAAAACCAAATGCCCTCAGACCAGCTCCCTCAGCCAGGAGAGCTGGTCCTCAGAGGCAGATGCAGCAGGGATCTCAGCTACAATCAGGAGGAGGTACTTGGAGCAATGTCCTGAGCAGTTGCAACATTAGGAAGGTACATGAAGGTGAAGTAAGCAATGATCCTCTCTTTCTGTCACTGGCCACAGTCATTGGGCTATAACCCACCTCGGTACCCAAGTGTCTGCAGTATTGCTAGCAGGAGTAGAAATGGGATCTCCATGAAGGAAGAAGTAAGGGAAATGCCCAGCTGTGGATGTCATGGCTGGGGCTTGGCTGTGGGCTCACCGTTCATAACTACTTTCCTACAAATGTCTGAAGGCTGCTCCATCAACCCCTTAGAAACATAACTGTCTGCTTTGTGTGATCCTCATGTCTACTGTGATCAAGGAGTCCGGCAGAGAGAGAAGCGCTGAAAACTCCATACTCATGTTAGCAGACCAGGGGAGAAAGAAGAGAAAGAAATTAAGGACAGATTAGTGCCGTAGGTGATCTTCAGCTCCCTGTCTAAGCCACGAAGCATGGGAACATGAGAGGGCTGTGATGGAGGGACAGGAAGAGCGCACACACAGCGTGGTGGTTATTTGGGGCAGCACACAGTGAGGACACATGCTTTGGGTAGGTGTGAACACAGAGGATGTTAGCTCACTTGGGTTGGGTTTGGGGATGCTGGTGCTGCTGCCTGCCTTGCAGTACAGTGCGGAAATGCCTGAGCTCATTTCAAACAAGCTGTTGTAGATACCTCAAGGAGTTGCTCTGTGACAGTACAGATGTGGGGAAGGAAGGGCTGATTGATCATACCAAGAAGTCGATATCCATTATATATGCATTAGATCACAGTCTTCCTATAGTGTCCTTATCACTACAGCAGCACAAATGCAACTTTGGGATTACGTAAAACCTGGCTGCAAGTCCTCTGGACTCATAAAGCCTGGGCTTGTGTTGTGTGTTGGTAAACAAATGAAAGCTGTGGTAGTACTTTGTGATCTAGACATATCTCTGTTTGGAGAGGTCAGGATCTGAAGGGTGAAACGGCTCTGGAGCATCCTTTCCCATAGGATATCTGCTAGCCATGCTCCAGGGACCTCACACATTTACCTGGAGCATTTGGTTAATTAAAACTAGGTTGTCATGACTGCAGCGCAGGCTCTTTCATCTCTGGCAGATTTAATTTGAACGCTTTGCTTTCCAGACAATGGTAAACACAACTGTATATGGATGATTTTTTTACCTCCAGCTTCATTTGATTCTTAGAGAGAGCTCTTGGAAAGGATTAGATGGCTGGAAACCTGCTAGGTAGTGCCTGCTAATGAGAGGAAAAACAAAAGATGGAGACGAAAAACAAAACTACAATTGTTTTTCTGCTATCTGGTCAAAAGTGGTTTATCCTGTTATTTCCTTCCAGATGTCTAAGACAAAGCTCAAACATACCCTGAAATTAAATGACTGTATCACAGAAGATCCCTCAGGCAGGAGGCAAGTGCCTCTAGTTGTACTTGAAATCTATTTTGAAGGCTTAAGTGGGACTTAGGTAGTAAGTGAGGTTTGTGTTCTATCTTTCAAGTACAGCCTTGCAGATTTGGGCTTAATCCAGGTGTTGTGTAAGGCATCAAGGTGGTATAACACTAAATGTCTCAGAAATAACAGTTGAAACCAGCAATTCTTTTCATTTGTGCCTCTGTTTTGTACTCAAATGGTTTTATAATTTCTGATCACTCTTCCAGGCACAGTAGGGTTAGTTAAAAGTTCTTTTCCAGGCGAGGGAATCCAGGGCTCCATTTATTAACAACAGAAGAAACTTAATTCTCTCGAAGTCCCAGAATGAACAAGGCTGATAAACCAGAGGAACCTTGCAGTGACAAAAATGGTTTTAAAATGTCACCGCTCATAACCGAGAAAGGAGAGTCAGGTCCTACCCACCAACCCTAGGAAATGCAGGGGCTTGTTTGATATTCATTGTGGGCTTTTCCTAAAAGCCAGCGCACGTTTAAAAATGTCACTGCACAAGCTCTCAATTCATGTTATTTCTTAGGCTGTTGGATGCTCAGCAATGAGGAATCAGCTCCATGTTGCAACTGGAAGGTCGTGCGGTACACAAAGCCCTGACTTTTTGTAATGTCGGTGCACTTAGCGTTCAAGACTATGCATCTGGTTTTGTAATTTCATTCTAGTCGTGTCCCCCTCTTCCCCTAGTTCTTTTCGATTTGAATCGTCAAGCTCTTTGGGACAGCAACTGTCACTTCTACAGGTCTGGACACGTTCTAGCATAATAGCTTTCCAGCATAGCTGATATCAAGATGCTACTGGGATATGAATGCTAAATAATAACTGTGATGATATGGCAGTACATATTCTCTTTAGCAATTGCGTCTTTGGCGTCTGAAATTCACACAGAATTTCACTTCCATGAGGAACTGTCAGTCTAATTCAGATCAAACATGTCCAGATGGTAGAGGCAAAGAGACAGCTCCTTGCAAAGCAGAAAAAGTTCATTGACTTGAACCAGGTTGTCCTCATTTAAACCACTGTAGGCACCTCCAATCGTTCCAGAAGCCTGGACCAGTAGAATTACTTGCACGATTTTAGGTCAATGTCAGTGAAAGGGGTCATTTCTTCTGAGTCTCAGGGGACGGAAGGAATATGCTTGTGGGAATATGCTCACCTAATTTCACCACCAGCCAATTCACCACCTCACTTCTGCAGGTCTGGACACATTCTACTGAGGTGGTGAAATGGCTGCAACCAGACCTTATACAGACTGGTTTGTGTTTGAGGTTTTACTAAGAGGGTAACGTAACACGCAGTCTAAGAGCTTAGTTTATGAGGTAAAAGCACACCTTTTAAAAGCCAGAAAACTTTGGATGGTGAAACCATTGTGCATTAGTCTAATGTCTACAAAGAACAAAAGTAAAGATATTCATGCGTGCAAACCCGCATTCACACGCATCCATGTGGCATCTGCAGAAATATCTAGATACACGACATCATCTATACAAGCTTTCAAAAGAACCTGCGTATATATATATAACACCCCTAGACCCCCCAGGGTATCGCCACAGATGTCTGCATTTAAGACCAAGGAGCGGGCCTTGTCATCTGCAGCAGCAGGGCAAACAGGAGGTGGCAGCAGCTTAGAGATATTAAAAGAGACGCCCAGATGACAAAGAAGAGCTGCAGTAACAGAACAGTCTCATGTCCCATCTGCCTGTGTAGTATTTATACATGTATTTGTACTCTCCATCAGTCTCGTTAGCGGTTTTGCAAATATTCTTATTGCACTTGTCCCGATATTGGAAGAGAGAGGCCATACTTGGCAATGCCAATGACTTAACTGAGCCAGAGAAGCTGTTTCAGGCTGTAAAGACTTTTTTCTCTCTCTAATATGAAAGAAGTGTGGAAGTGGACAGACTGACTCTTCCATGCTTGAACATTTATTCCTTGCTTCAGAGGCTCAATACTGTGAGTCACCACCAGTCCCTTGGCTGAGAAGACCTATGAACACAGGGGAAAACGAGAAAAATTGCAGAAATAGGCAGAGCTGGAGACAATGTAGAAGAGTTTTCAGAAGGTGCATGTCTGTGTTTGGGGAGATAATCTGTGATACGTGGAACAGGAGGTGAAGATTGGGAATTACAGCATGACCCAGACTGATGTTGCACAGCCATTTGCTTGCCACTTAAACAGAGTTGATGCAATTTTGAGGGTTGTGGGGCTGTGGGGCTGTGGAGGAGGTGGCTGCTTCTGTGTAACCTGCCCAAGTGTCCCCACACATCACATCTTGTTCTCCAGGTTCCTTACAGCAGAGATGGGACTAGCTCTCCAGCTGACCAAGCAGAGGGCTGTCACCTATGTGTTGGAGGAGGTGTACCACTAATTTACACTGCCAATCCACTCACGAGCCACAACCTGGATCTGTCCTTCCTCCTGCAACCTGCCCTTTGAGGTGTCACAGAATCACAGAACCATTATGTTGGAAAAGACCTTTAAGATCATCGAGTCCAACCGATGGCCCAGCACTGCCGGGTATCGCACCGGTCTGTTTGCCTGTTCTTCGTCGGGCTGCCCTGCTGCGCCCAGTAGCAAGCACTTGTACCCCTCGCTCAGAGAATGTGATTTCCCCCCCTGCGGCCAGCTTGTTCAGTTTGGGCAGGGCCCGGTTTTCTGTTTGTGCAATGCTCTGCGGCGCAGAGGGAGAAAGGGGAAGCGATCCCTTGTGACTGGGCACTGGGCACTATAATAAGCAGAGGGTGACAATACATGCGAGGCTGAGGGCAGGAAGTGCTCGTTCGTACATGAGTAGGTTTTGTTCTAATTCGTGTGACGTATGACCGCGTTAGTTTGGGGTCAGGTGGTGGCACCCTACAGCGGTGAGCACACTGAAGGCCACAGCAGAATAGAGACAGATAACCACGATTTCTCTGTCCAACCTGCCAGAGCTGCAGTCAACTGTCAGTCAGTCTTCCCAGGCAGCTGGTGATCAAGCTTTAGACCACAGAAGAACCAAAGGGTTCATCTTCATATATGTGCAACTTTTGCTCTGAATCCTTCTACGCTCAATTTGACACAAAGAACAGAGCAGCCACTGCTCAACTCAGTAGGACAGGTGAAGTGAAAAGTCAAGGTCTTCACCTGCAAATTAAAAGTGATTTAATGACTGTCTCCTGGTGGAGAGTCTACAACCAACAGTTTCATGGGTGAGTTTTGGAGTGCCACCCAACAACATGACATGGGACATGCTTGCCTCTGGTAGGCTCCTCAGATTTCATATTTCAGGCAACATCCTTGACATGAGTAAGAACCAGTTATCATGCAGGGAGTTTCAGTTTCACTGTGATGGCCTTATCTAAATACAGATCTGAACCCTCTGCACATCCTCAGACATAGCTTAGGACGCAAAAATACCTAGCAGGTTCTTCATTGCCATACCACCGAATCATGTTTTTCTAAGATATTTTTTCAGTGTCAGGTTGTTGGTTTACTGCTTCCTAGGGTAGAAGAACATCACCAGAGTCACTGGGTCATGTGAACAGTCCCCAGTACAGTTCCAAGGAGGAGTCTCAGACATCCTAAAAGAGTTTTTCCACACTCTCAGTCGCTGTAACAGAAAATAGCAATGCTATGCGTTGTCCTGCGTGAGGTTGCTCTGTTAAAGAGTAGAAGCATTTAATTAGTGATGTGCTTCTCCCTGTGGATTAGGAACCGGCTGTGCTCGATGTTGTGAGATTTGAGAAATTTCTGACTCTAAAATTTGAATGTCAGATGTCTAACTCCAGCTAATCACCGAGGTTCAGGGAGACAGATAGGTGTACTCTGAGTGGTCTCATATATATTATGGGTTTGCAACTCAAAATCTTCCCTCTTTAGATTAAATAGACCTTCACATCTTTCCATAGGTGTTGATCTGAAATCTACAACTCAGACCAGAGATCCTGTGAGGTGGATGTTAGTTGAACAACAGATGGAAAGTGGCAGCTGCATCACAAACTGAAAAGCTGGCAGCTGCTGAGGCTGAACCTGCAAATCCACAAGTTTCCTGGAAGCAGACTGGATCTGGAAACACTCATGGGACCACAGCACTAGTAACCTGGGCTTGGTCACTCCCAGCAGCAGGCTAGCCTGCTGATGGAAGGAAATAATCCCCAAAGTCCTTCTACTTGATATAGTGGCATATGAACCGTTCCGGCAGGAGTTCCCTGGTAGAGATGAAGTTGAGCTCCAGTATGGAATGAGATCCTCCCAGTAGGTGCATAGGTGAAGCAGAAGGATTTGTATTTCATCACTGATGGAAAATTTATTGGGAAATTTTTGATCAAACCCTTGTTGTAGAACCCTCCCAGCAGTCTTTTTTTTTTTTTTTTTTTTTTTTTTTTTTTTGCATGAAAAACCCAACATTTCCAATGGCAATTTGTTACTGGAGTTTGTGGGCAGTTTTTGTGGGTTTAGTCCCCCAGGATGGGAAAAAAATAACAGAATAAAACTATTGACTTTTAAAGTAAGCCTTCTTTCAGTATGGGCAAAGCAGGTTTTGAGTTAAAAAAATTTATGGAGATTTGCACACTTCATTTCAAGTCTCATGCCATGATCTTGACTCCATGCTGCAAGTTGTTTAATTAGCCACATTAATCCACTAATTGACAGCAAAATATTTAGTAATGGTATAGAACTGGGGCATTGCAAGGGAACTTTGTTGTTTAATTAGGAGATAATTGATGGTAGTGCAGAGTACTGGGTTATAAAAGGCTTTTACATGTCAATTGGGCTTGTGCTGAGTTCAATACAACAGCTTTTAAATGGCTTATTGAAATTAATTGGCATTATTATGGTACGTATATTTAAGAGGGGGCATTACTCATGAAAAATTGCATTTAAGCATTCCTTTAGATCTAGCTAATTAGATGTAGGGATAATGGAAGTACCTGGAAGGAATGGAGAGGTGGTGAATTAGTCATCTGACTTACTAGCCATAGTCGTTGCACTGACTGAGGAATCATCTCCAGTAGGTAACTTGGATGTGGAACTGTTGAGGCTTCATCTTTTCTACTGCTTTTAATGTAACTATGATTTAGGAGCCTGAATACTCATGTGGAATCCAGGTAAGTTCTTGGTGCTGAGGATGGTTCTGTCTTGGCTGAGAGGATGGTGATGACTGTCAAGGTCAAGGTCCCCTTTCAGTCATTTCCACCATGGAAGTAATATTAGGTGAGCTAAGCCCTCCTGAATTCAGTGGCTGTCCCTTCACGGACTTTGAGGGCTTCTGGCTTGGGGCCTAAGGAAAGCTTGAAGGGCAAAACTCAGACAGAAAAGGTGCTGAAGACAGCTGGGAGATGGGAAGGCCAATTTGGATCCCTCAAGTCCCTGGAAGTTTGGGACAGAAGGGACCATCCTGGTGGACAGAGCCACGGCATTAGACTGCCAATGGGGAAAATATCTGCTACAGGGTCTGCAGAGCACAGAGAAACTCATGTGATACTATCCCCTCCCACCACAGCTCAGTGTCTTGGTTTTGCTTCTCAACGATCTGGCAGAGCACAGTCACTGTTTGCAGCTTCACCACAGTTTGCAAAGTCAGAAGAATATATGGGAGTAGAACCGGTGTTATGAGTACTTGCCATCAAAGAACACAAAGGAAAAGCAAGTATTTGAAGGCAATAACTCAGATCGTTGTCACAGCATTTCGGTGGTTTCTAATGATTGCTACGCTTTTGCTAAAGGTGGAAGTTTGGCAGTCCTGCTTTGCCTGGGTTGACTCAAATGGGTGGGAGTCTTCTCTAGCTTTAGCTATATCCCTGTGAGGAGGCTGCTGAGGCTCCATGGATGTCATGGGAGATCTAGTCAATAGTCTGTGGAATTTTAAGTGCAATTTAATTGACTGAATGTAGACATTTACTTCAGAGTGGGATAAACTGCACCACGATCATCATTGATTGTCTGCCTTCTTGACACGTATGCAATTAAGCTTAATCCTCTTACCATGCAATCTATTTCACCATCTCATTCTCTTTACCACTAGAAAGATGATTTTTTATTTACATCCGACCCAAACATATCACAATGAAGCTAAAGCCTCTGACTTCTTATCCTGTCATATGACAGAGATCTATAAAATCAGGAGTGCAATTGAGACATGTAAGAGAAGATTGCCCATAGTCTTTTCTAGTAGAAGATCATCAAATTATCTTCAGATTGTATGAAAGACATAGGTTAGAGCAAACACACAGATGTAGTTCTTTACGCAGCATGCGAGACTTGTAATTAAGTAACGCAACTTCTCACCGGAGGACGTTGTGACTACCGCAAGTTCAGGCAGGTTCAAAAGCATTGTGGCAAATACGTGGATAAAAATCCCTTGAGGGTTATTAAATTCCAGTAGACCCTCTCTAGCTTAGGAAGTCCTGGAAATAGAAGTTGCTGGAGGCTGAGACTATCTAAGGAAGTATGACTGTGTGTTTAGCCTGTTATAATTTTCCTTAGTTCATTTGCCATTAGTAACCTCTCAGAGACTGGGCGCCCTCTTGACTGCGCTGGATTTGGCTTGTCGTGATGGTAAATTGCTCCAGTTCAGTCTTCTTTTCCTTATAGATGATGGTATCTTAGCCTCCAAAGTCTTCCTTTCCATTGTTCCACACCTTTCTTGAAGAGCAGGCACCAGGCTGGACCTCATCCTCCATGGGTACCAAGCCAACACCACATACAAGTTTACCTCACCTTTTATTTTTGCAGTCTGTGCTGTCATTTCTACACCTCAAAGTGGGGTTTTCTTCAGGTGTAAATAGCTCTCCTGAACAGATGTAGGCTGGTCTAGATCTATGGTATGCAAATCAACGTGATTTAGAACATCTGCTATACCAGCATGCTAATGGGGAAAGGAAAGGGAGGGATTCGAAGCCCTGTGAACCATCTGGGTAAATCCATTCCTGTGAAGATGTGGTTGTCCACCTCTGGTTGGTCTCACCATATACCACCCCATCGCCAGTGAATGTGGCTGATGTACTGAAATGTCATTGATATGGTTAAAGGACCAGTTACATTACATCTATGTTTAAACCTTGTAGCTGCTAGAGGCTTGATGTATGACCTGCCTCTTCTGATCTGTGAATTTATCTGCTACCTGTGCCTCCACACCTCACTTGCCTGTTGGGCTCGTCAGAGACCCTGGTGGTGGGACCTCTCTGTGCTGCTGTTAGTCTTATTTCTAATTTGTTTCTGATGTTTTATTCAGCAAGATCCCAAGCCTGGAGCATTTGACACTTCATGAGGTGTAAGATCTAGATCCAGACTTGAATTTTTAGTTTTGGGGCCATTTTCTAGTTATGAGACAGATGTTATTTGCATATTCTTTCTTGCTCCAAAATCATATGACTCTCTGAATTAGCATAGGTCTAATGAAGAACATTTATTTCAGGACACTTTCTAATAATTCCCAGCTATGCTTTATAGCAGATATTATGTTCTAACAAATGCCCTCTATAGAAGGGTTGCCTTCTGGCGCTTCTGAAATCCTTTAGTGGGTGGAATACAATTACAAAGAAAAAATAAGTAAAATATGCAAAGGTTAAAGCAGACAGTTGTTTTGAAGAATTTTCAGATCTGAACATCTTGATTTTGTGGTAATTCATATTCAGACATGCTATGTTTGCTGAAGAAAAGCTTAAAATAAAAGTTAGTGAAATACTTTACTTTAGGGACTAGCTGGTTGGCTGTGAAGTGCCAGACTTCTCTGTAACTTTTCTTGGCATTTACAGGTTTTTCACTTGCCGGATTGCACTTAAATGTCACTCTCTCGGCAGAAAATGGAGCTGATTTCGTAGCAGGGTGCCTGGACTTTGAGGGTGCCAGACAGTTGCTCTGTCGTAGGTGTCTAGCCTAATTTTAGATGTGCCTCAGTATCATGCTATCACGCTCAGCTTCCAGCGACGCATCCAGAAGGGCACAGGTCCTATGCAGCCAGGCTTCTCTGAATGTCTCAGACGTCCTGAGCATCTCAGATGGCTCCAAGCATCTAAGTTTAGGTAAATGAAACAAGCCCTGACTCCTTCTCATGAGAAGGCAATTAATTAATGATTACTTTAGGAGCGTTACACTGAAATATAGCAATAAAGAGGGTAATTAAAACATGATCCATGTTCTTCATTGAAATGTTCCTCTCCAGGTGTTTCCCCACCTTTTTCGATTCTGGCCTACGGTACCCTGTTCATTGGTTTTCAGAGCAGACAGTCGATGGAAGGGAATCACATAAACTCCCTCACTCAAAGGCTGTCTGACGCTCATTGAAAATGCAGGATATGGGTTGGGTTCATACGTCCATCCCACTTTCAATCTTATACCTGCCGTTAGAAATAAAGGTTGTTTTCTCAGGCATAAACCAAAATCCTGCAGCTCAATTCTGGAAGGCAAAAAATATTTCACTGACCAATTCTCTGACCTCCAAAGAATGCTCTTAACCATGTCTGGTGGAGAAAACATCCTGTCTCCTTTTGTGTTTTCACTGATGATTTGTACCATGATCTTTCGTGATTAGCCTCCTCCCACGTTCTACTCAAGTACACTGTTTTCTGTCTCTCCCCAAAACATCGACTGGCCTCCTCCCCCTCAAGGAAATGAATATTTGATGTTGGTGGGAGAACTGTTTCAGCCTGGGGAAACCGTGGGCTGTCCAGATGCTGGCAGGCTACACGAGAGCTGCCGAAAGGGATTTTGGGGGCTCCTTCTCTGTAACCACCCCCTGCAGCCAATGTCCTATGAAAGCAGAGCTGGCAATTGTACGGCTTAAATTGTTGCACAGTGGTGTGATGTGGGGGGTAAAGCACCCAGCTCAGGAAATCTGGGATCTTCTTCCCTTTGACAGCACAGGGCACATTCCCTGCCTCACTTTCCCCCTTCCCACAGAAGGAGAATGCAGCGCTGGGGTGGGTTTTTTCCGAGTAGGCAGTTTAAGGAGGAAAGACAACATTCCATGAATTACCTGTGGGTTTGCTGCAGGGACTGGTTTTTCTCACCCACTTGCAGGGCCCAAGCAGTGGCACAGAGGTTTCTCCTGTGTGGATTCTCCAAGGTCTAATAAGGGTTGTGTTTAAAACTGCAGTCTTTGTGGGTAGGGATGGGTCTCTGTCTTCTACCATCCACCTCTTTCTTTGAAATGTGAAGTACTAAGAGCCCTCAGTCTGATCTTCTTCACATTGTCCTGAAGGTATGGAGCAAGGGGCGCACACAGGACATGGCTCCAAAGCCTTATTGCTATGTGAAACAAGGCTGAGACGTGGCATCGTGTCCTGGTTTTAGCTGGGATAGAGTTAATTTTCTCCCCAGTAGCTGCTGCAGTGCTGTGATTTGGAATAATATCGTTAGCACATTGATGGTTTAGTTATTACTAAGCAGTGGCCAAGGACTCTTCAGCTTCTCATACTGCCTTGCCAGCACATAGGCTGGGGAGCACAAGAAGGTGGGAGAAGATACAGCCAGGACAACTGACCCCAACTGACCAAAGGGATATTCCAAACTGTATGATGTCGTGTTCAGAATATAAACTAGAGGGAAACTGGCCAGGGGCCACTGCTTGGGAACTGTCTGGGCATCAGTTGGTGGGCGGTGAGCAATTGCATTGTACATCACTTGTTTTGTATACTCTAATTATTTTTATATATATATATATATTTATATATAATAATTTTATTATTATTATTATTACTTTTCTTCCTTTTCTGTTCTATTAATTGGTCTTCACTTCAACCCATTAATTTTACTTTTTTTATTATTCTGTTCCCCAACCCACTGAGGAAAGGCGGAGTGAGCGAGCGAGAGCGTGGTGTTTAGCTGCCTGCCAGCTTAAACCACAACACACCAAGCATGAGCTCCAGAGGAAGTATTGCCCTGTGAGGCGGGGAGGCAACAGAGATAGCTCCCTTAGCAACGTGCAGCACTGCAGTAAATCCCAGAGGTGCCCTCACAGGCCAACAGCCAGGCAAAATAAAATTGTACTGTGAAATAAAGCACTGATTTAATTACTATAATTAATTGTTTCCATTGCTGCAGGATTACAGGTCCCCTTACGGCACTGGGCACAGTGTGTTTGGGACTGAAAGAAAAATCAGCTCCACAGGTCCATTGGCCTCTCTTGAGGAACCAAAGAGTCTGCATGACCAAAATGTTTTAACACAGACAGAGGTGGCTAGAAAAACAGGAGAATAACATTTGAAAAAAAGAGGTGAGTTGGAAGAAGGAACTGGGGGTCAACTTCAGCATCTAAAGGATTCTTTGGACCATGGATAGGGCAAGGAGTAAAAGGTGGTTTTCTGTTGCAGTGTGCTCTTACCCTACTTGAAGGTTGTTTCTTGACCAGAATTTGGTCTCTTCTGGTCTTTGGTCTCACCAAGGTTGTTCCCGTGTGGAGAAAAACCTAAAAATATTTATTAATTCCTGAACCTGCAACAGTGTCTGTATCCAGACTTCTAAATAAAAACAGGCACCAATTCCCCGCCCTGGGACTGGTTCCTGGCTACATCCACACTACATTGCACTTGACCCTGGCTCTTCTCCATATGTCTTATGTTCCTGAGGTCCTGAGACATGTTTGTTATCTGCAATGTCTTTATTATCTCCATAGCTTTATTATCTTTTTTTCAGGTCAAGGTCACAACAGTAAGGTTGCAGTAGAACCTGCTAGAGTTGTGCCTCGTAAGCAGGAACCTGACAGCAAATGTTTCTTTGGGTATGTGGCATGAGGATGTTGGTGGATGTGAAGCCTGCAAGCAGCAGCCCATCCCTTGAGCTTATTTCCTGTTCGTCTTTCATTTTAACACCATCTGCAGAGCCAGGAGAGCCGCTATGGGAATGCTCCTTGCAGTCTGTCAGTTTGATGTCAAACAACACGATACCATTTAGGAAAGGGATAGAAGTGTGATAGACCTTTCTCGTACTCCCTCAGCCACCTCTTCATCCTGGAAATGAGTCCAAGGTTATTTAATTGTTCCTCCTTGGGCTGCTATTCCACACTTTTTTATCATCTTTGTCATCCTTCTCTGCACCTTTCTTGAGCTGTAAAGCAAAGCTCTCTCATGTTTTTTCACAAGTAAACACAAGACATGAAAGACTTGTTTACAGAGAGAGCCTCCTTAATGTATTATTCATCTGACTTTTTAATAGGAGCGTTTCTGTAGCCCTGATGTCCTAAGGATATAAGTAACACGAGGTTTGTAGAGAGAGATAATGTTTTTATTAGAGCAATTGATAGATTTAGGGAGGAAAAATACCTACCCAGTTGTGGACATAGAAGACCAGCCTAAAAGTCTTGTGAAGAAAGATTTTCGTAAGTAGAAACTTATCTATGTTCCAGCCGCTATCTGGAGTCATACAAGATTTGACATCTTTCCCAAATTGCGTTTTCTTTTTTAAGAGAGAAAAGAACATGACAGGGAAGCTGAATGCAAAGGTTAGAAGATGTGCAGTGCTGGTGCCTACCAGGCTAATGAACCTAATACAGTCTTGTCAGTACAAATTGCTGGGAAGATGCATTTCGTTCATTGACAGGCTGGTGTATTTTGGTTTGCCTTTAACCTGCTTTCATGGACTTACTCTACAAGTGAAGATTACTGTCAAACTAAGAGTGTCCATTTGAAAATTTATACTAGTTTTACTCGGTTGATTCCACTTTGCACCTTCAACCGTATTATAGTGGCATCCTCATGCTGACAAACCTTAGGCCTGCGGACCTGAATTACAAACATTTCAAAATTCAACAATTCTGTCTTATTTTACCACCCTCCCTCACAGGTGACCAGTAGATTTCACTATAGAGATTGCTAGAATAGTTTAAAGCAGTGCAGAGGCTCATTCCACAGGATCCCACCCAGTCTTGCCATTCCTTCCGCAGACTCTGCTTTAGGGGTGGGAATATCTGATGTAAAAAGAGCAACAGGCAGGAAGAGATGGCAAGATCTGAAACACAGCACAACACACAGCTTGATGGTTTGTGCCGCTTCCAGGGCTGCCGCAGCAAATAAATCTCAGTGGCTGCAATCCTCTTGCGTTCCACTGAGTTTCTGAATCATTCTGGCTGCTCGTGGCTTGGATGACTGTACTCTTTACTGGATAAAAAACTGGCTGGGTGGCCGGGCCCATAGAGTGGTGGTGAATGGAGTTAAATCCAGCTGGGGGTCAGTCACAAGTGGTATTTCCCAGTGCTCAATATTAGGGTCAGTTCTGTTTATCAATGATCTGGATGAGGGGGTCAAGTGCACCCTCAGTGAATTTACAGATGACACCAAGCTGGGAGGGAGTGTTGATTTGCTTGAAGGTCAGGAGGCTCTACAGAGGGATCTGGACAGGCTGGATTGGTGGGCCAGGGACAATGGTATGAAATTCAACAAGATCAAGAGCCAGGTCCTGCACTTGGGTCAAAACAACCCCCTGTAATGCTCCAGGCTTGGGGAAGAGTGGCTGAAAAAGTGCCCCACAGAAAAGGACCTGGGGGTGTTGGTCAACAGCGGCTGAAGATGAGCCAGCGGTATGCCCAGGTGGCAAAGAAGGCGAACAATATCCTGGCTTGTATCAGAAATAATGTGGCCAGCAGGACCAGGGCAATGATCATTCTCCTGTAGTCAGCACTGGTGAGGCCACACCTCCAATACTGGTTTCAGTTGCAGGTCCCTCACTTCAAGAAGGACACTGAGGGGCTGGAACATGTCCAGAGAAGGGCAATGAAGCTGGTGAAGGGTTTAGAGAACAAGTCCTATTAGCAGCAGCTGAGGAACCTGGGGTTGTTTAGCCTGAAGAAAAGCAAGCTCAGGGGAGATCTTATCACTCTCTACAACTCCCTGAAGGGAGGTTATAGAGAGGTGGGGGTCTGTCAATTCTCCCAAGTAACAAGTTATGAGAGGGAATGACCTCAAGTTGCACCAGGGGAGGTTTAGGTTGGATGTTAGGAGTAATTTCTTCACTGAAAGGGTTGTGAAGCCCTGGCCCAGGCCTCTCAGGGCAGTGGTGGAGTCCCCATCCCTGGAAGGGTTTAAAAGATCTGTTGATGTGGTGCTGAGGGACATGGTTTAATGGCGACCTGGCAGTGCCGGGTGAACGGTTGGACTTGATAATCTGAAAGACCTCTTCCAACAAAAATTATTCTGTGATTCTGTGATCCTGAAATATTAAATTAACCAAAGCAAAACAAGGGGACAGGAACGGAAGAGGAAACCAAAGTAGTAGGGAAATGTTTTTGACCAAAGATTAGTTTGCTGGTTGAACAGTTAAGATATAGCCAGACTGGATGCAATGGACATGTCCCAGTGAGCACAGACTCCAGGTAAAGGGAAGAGCTACTGTTTTTAATGCAGCCTGGGAAACTTGTCTTTAAAGGCTGGACCATCTAGAGGTCATCTCCTCTTGTACTGCAGTGGGTGCAGGTGGGCTTCAAGGTTTTTTGAGGAGAAGGCCAGAAGATGGTGACAAGGATCAGGGTGTAGGGAACATGGCCATGGCGAAGGATGGAATCCATTGAGGATGTTTAGCAAGAGAAGTGAGCAGCAAAGCAGTACATGCGAACAGCTTTCAAATAAGCCAATAGAGGCAAAGAAAGAGGTGTATTTCTTCTCTCTGTTTGTTGAGGATGAGACATTTTGGCCGGAAATTGCAGGAAGGGCTGGTTGCATTAAACATTTGGGCGTACTTTCTTATCTCCTTCTGAAGCATTGCTTTTTAAGAAAGTTATCCCCAGTGGCTTCCTGGGCTGCCCTTGCCTTTGAGTATGTAGGGTGATCCAAGGAGATCAGATAGGTTCAGTTAGCTGATGGCTGTGGTTTGACTGATAGCTTTGACTGATACTTTGAGCTGATGCCTTGCTTCAGTTTTGTTCTGACCCTAACCGAGACCTTCAGATTGCACTGCAACAGAAATAATCCTAGTAATGTAATAACAATGAAAAAAACTATACTTCTGTGAGAATATTTACAGAGAAACCTCTGTAGAGTTTGTTACTGAGGACTCATACTGAACTTTCCATCTCGTATGATTAGTTTAGACATTGAAAAAGCTTTTTAACGATAGGACTAGTGATGCATTGGAATAGATTTCCTGGGAAAGGGATGGGAGCTCCAATATTTCTTTCTCTTTTCAAAATAACTTAGAGAAACATTTACTGAGAAGGGCTGATCTTGCCTTGTGATAGAGGGATGGAAAGTATAATTTATGAAGCTCCCGCCAACTCCATCTCTTATAAAGGTACTTCCTCTTTCCAGCCTTCTGGATAACATACTTTTACGTGAGAAATAGCCACATTTTGGGGCTGCTAAAATGAAACTAAAGATCCGTGTACATTTTGATTTGTGTTCCTTGGGTCGCTATTTCCTGTGCCTGCCCTGCGATGTATCTGAACTGAAACGAGGTGGAAAGGCTGCAGCTGGCCAGCCCCAGCTCCCCCTTCTCCTTGGCTCAGCCTGAACACTCATCCCAGGAGTGTGTCCTCCACAGTGTGGCCCAACTGCCAGATGTGTGTCACAAAGCTGTCAAAAGACTTTTTAAAATTTTTATCCACCACTTAAGCCTGACTTACAGTTCCGGATGGGCTTAGGCCTTCTTCCAGTTCCCCTTCCACTTTGGTTTTGCACATAGTGTCAGCTGGTCCGTGTGTTGACTGTGATGGGTAACTGGGGATAGTGTGAAAGATGCTTAGAGCCATCATGACACCCATAAAACTAACACAATGTGAGTGCTAGAAGGGTCTTTGCAGGTACACAACAAAGGTTTGTGCGATACCTGTTCTCCCTGAGATACCCTTATGTGGTGCTGCATACGGTCCACGCAGTGGGCATATCTCAGCCACGTAAGAAAAGCCTTAAACGACGCAGGGATGGAATGATGTCAGGAAGGTTACAGCGGTCATTTTGGGGATTTCCAATGTCCAATGTAACGTGGGGCTGAGAGTGAGCTGAGCTCTGGTTCTGTGCTGGGGCTGCCAGGGATGCATTGGATCCAAACAGGCTGGGTCAATCAGAGATGGGCTTATACAAAATATGTATAGATATGGCTCCTAGCTCCTGCAGGACGCGTGGCCAAGGAGTCCATAAAATTGATCTTATGGGCAAATAGCCATAGATGCTTGCAGCAAATGCAAATAATGTACTTTAATTTGTTTTTTCATGCCTCAGATGATAAGATTAGGTCAATGTTGCTTATATTCCCTGTCACACAAAAGGCAATCAAGTTGAAAACCAATCTTGAATGAATCACTCTTGCAAGATGTCTTTGAGGAAAGCATTTTCTGTGAGAAAGTCAAGGGTTACGGGTGCTACAAAGGAAGAAGGAAGCCTGACTTTCAAAAGAATAGCGGAGTTTTTATAGCAGCCTCAAGTTACACCCTATGAAGTTAAAAAAAAAGAACAGTGTTCCCAGCTGAAAAGCCTGGGAATAAATGAAACTAAAATAAACCTCTTCAGCTTCATGCACAGAGGAATATTATTCTTCTCTCAGCTGCTCTACTTTCATGCTGGTGTAACTCCAAATAATTAATTTGGGTTACTTCTCTTTGTGCCAGCTTTGGGGAGAAGAGATTCAGGCTCAAGCGTTGGGTTAATGATTGACTCATCTTTTCCACTACAGAGAGAAAAACAGTGAGTAGAGTTTTTATGGCTGAATCTGGCTTCCAAAGTGCAAAAATTAGATACATATACACACATGTAAGTATGTGTGTGTGCATGTATATGCATGTGTACATTCTTTTGAATGGCACTAGAACACATTGGACGCTGATTTTTTTTTTTTTTTTTAAACAGCCTTCTGAATTTCATCACTTAAAGAGAGTTTATGTTTGAAGCAGATCTCAAATGTGAAATTTTTGACGATTGTTTGCGGCATGACATGCCAAAATAAAACAGATGATGCAATCTCTAAAATTGACTGGATAATGGCACATTACTCATGTAGGTTTTTGAATAAATGTGGATATTCTTGTTTCTTTTAAGGCAATAATTCAAGGGAAGGCTGTTTTCCAGCATATTTCTACAGAAATACGAGGATCAATTCAGACTTCAGCTGTTTGGGCTTATAAATCAGGCCTGGAGCCCATGAACAGCCCATAATCTTTAAAAAGGAAGAAAGATGTTTCTGTGAATGAATGATGTCAATATTTATGCGTCCACAAGCTTACTGGAATAAATTTGTTCAAGTGTTTGCAGGATGGGGCTATTAATTAAATAAGAAGTAATATGGGATAGTGTGTAGTAGACTACTTCGCTGTCTCCCTGCCTTCTGATATTCTTGTATCACTTTCTCCTTCCTTTCCCTTTTTGAGAAGAAGAGCTTATGGGGAAAAAGCGGTGCCTTATATATTCTTCTTTTGTAAAAAAGGATCCACTATAAAGGCCTAAAATACTGATGGACATTTGCTGTGATGTGTTCACTGGCTCCAACGATAGGAACAGGACCGGTAATAACGGGTTTAAACTGCAACAAGGGGGAATTAGGGCGGGCAGTGGGGATAATGCTCCATCAGATGTGGCTGAGAAGCTCTGAACAGGTTGCTGTAGGCACGTTGCAGAGGTTCCATCACTTGAGATTTTAAGAACAAGTCGGGTGAACTTTCATGTGTACAAAAACTTGTGGGAGATTTTAATGAGGAATTAAGCAAACTTATACAGAGAATGGAAATAGGTAGAGTTGATCCCACCCAGGACAAATGATGGAGGAGGAGCCCTCTTGAGATCCTATTTTACTGTGGTTCTCTGTGTCTCTGAACACACTCTTATACCACCTATGAGTTTAGCTTTATATTTTTCTGTAAATATTTTTGTACAGCACAAATACGAGTAATTACCGGAGATGAGAAGCACAGTGAATTTCAGCGGGCTACGTCAGGTTTCAACCCACATTGCATTTCATGGAAATTATACGTCTGAGTCACAGACCAAACAACAGCACACAAACCAAAAGGTGTTAGAAGACTGTCTGTACACTTGGACATCATAGAAAAAAAGTTGTAATCGCAGCTCACTTAGCAAAAGTTTGCTGTTAGCCTGTGAGCTGTTATCCTGAGTTCAAAATCCCAAGGCTGGTTACAACATGCATTTGCAACAGTGCACCGGGAAAAAGGGGCAGCACATGAAAAAAATCTCTTTTAATACGTAAACAACTCGCTTACTGAACTTTGTGAAGTTTCTCTCCTGATGGTAAGAAAGAGTTTCTTCTTTTTATCTTAATATCATGGGTGATGTTCTGTTTCAGAAAGATGGGCTCTAGAGAGGAAGTAGCAACATTAAATAGACACGATCACCAGCGCAGAGGCCATATTTAAACTGACATTGAAATAGATTGGCCAGGAAATGTCAGAGGCATATTCACCTGAAGTCAAACTAATTCATGGTGAACATGTCTGGAGAGCCAGAGTTCAAACCCTGGTATTCAAGACAAGAAGAAAGAAACCCAAGCAGTCCTCCTAGGAGAGGACTTCCAGAAATCCTTCGGAGCTGCTGATGAGGTTTTGTGCCCACATGGAAGGTGTATGATAGGGACAATCCTCAAAAAAAGGCTGAATGTTGTCCCCTGAGGTGAGGCTTTCTTAAAATTCTTGTGCTGAGTATCCAAAAATGAATCTTCCCAAAATGCTGGCAGCTTGTCAGACCCTATCAGATCTTGGGCGATGTGCTGGAGATGAATCCCTGTAACTGCAGAGACTGAGGAACTGGAAGATGCCTGAAGGAATGAAACTCTCTCCTCATCTTTGCAAACTTTCAAGAGCTTTTCAGGCCTTGATTTATTGACCAACAGGGCTGGCAGTCTGCCTGAACATTTTTCCAGCGTCAATCTCAGGTACATGTGTATTACACATAGCAAGAGAAGTCAGGTCATGAATCTCATTTCGGAGAACAGTAAGAGGCCAATCAATACACCAAGTGACTTTTATACAATTTTTAACCAACAATGGAAGCTGTTATCCTGGGAGCAATATGCTTTACATACCAGGATGAACATGGAGGTGTAGCTACATCAGATTTACTGAAAATCACCAGGTATGAGCAAGACATCTCAGGTAGCTTCAGTTATCTTTCCCCTAAATAAAGGGAATGAAGAGCTTTGCGTTCAGCAAGCTCTTATAAGGCAAGCTACCATGAACTGAAAATCATAGAAACACAGAAAATTAATCAGGAGCAGCTAATGTAAGGTGGCCAGAGAAAGGAAAACAGTCAGAAGGTTCCTTTATTTCTGACAGCAGGTAGCTGTTAAACACTTTATGCTTTTAATGGTTTTCAGCTAATTCAGGCAGAGGAAGTTACCTACGAAAGTGTGCAGCAGAGATGGAAGGAGTACTGTACTCCACATCAAGAGTGGATGTGAGGCAAGTGAAAGTGATGCTTTAAATCAGTTATTATCAAAAGAAGCTGAAAACATAGAAGACTTTACGACCGATCTATGATTGAAGAGAAAATCTTGCTTTGTGGGAGGCTAAATCCCTTGATAGGAGATCAGAGTGTGATGGTAATCAGAAACTAAAATGTCAGAAAGTATTGGCAGGTTAAGAATTAACCCTTGACAATGTGGTTAGGATACATTGAGGAAAGGCTAGGAGACAATTCTCTCAAAGCACAAGAACTGTGACACTTGAACTTGACACCATGAAACCCCATGTACACCTGAGGATGTGGTAAAGGCTTTCCAGTGCCATCAACACTAGTTACAATTGATGTTCCCAACCCTGCCTGCAGTTTTTGGTTGTCTGTGGGACCAGGTCCTACCTAGAAGCATCCCATGTAGAAGTACCACCAGGTTTATGAGGATGGCTATTTGATTTCAAGAGTATAACACGTGTCTACAGAAATCCTGTGGAACAGTAGAATTAATTAGGTGAACAGCCGCGAAAAATAAGCGTGTCGGTAAATCACCTCATTCTTGAGGCCATATCTAAATGTCTCCACAGGCGTGATCAGGCAGCTGGAATAACCAACTGGAGCATTAGCCTGTTATGGTATGTAACCAGCATGGGATGCAAGCCTTCTCAAAACATTTCAGAAATCGAACAAATTCATTATAGAGTCCCAGTATTACTTGTCTAGAAGTAAGACATATAAGAAGCCCATAGATACTTCCAAGAAGGTGCATGAGAACAATAGTTCAAGTCAAACCAGTAGTAGGTCAGAGCAACACTTTCTGTTCATAGATTTCCTGTATATTTGGCTTTATATTCAATACCTCTTTAAGGATTGTTCTTCCACTATTTCATCTGGTTGCTTTCTGCTTACAAGCAACTTTTCAACATTCACCACATCCTACAAGGAGAACTACGTGCATTAACCTCATGCAACACAAGTATTTACCAATACTGTCACCAAGAACAGTGTAGTTATTGCACAGGAGACCTGAAAGGCCAGTGATACCAGAATCAAACTGAACCGTTTAACCAAACCTCAATAGTTATTGAATACTTCTTGTTATTTAGAGTTCTGCTTTCTGTTGGCATTGACTGTCGTTACTCTCGTCTCTCTTCTGTTGCTATTATGTACTTAGGGGTCTGGGAAAGGAATATGTGCAGAAATGTGTTTCTAAGAGGTTTTGTTATGAGTCTGGTGGATCCAGTAGAGTTGCAGCCAGGACCTAAATTGCGTAGACCTTTGCTGGATTATTTAGTTCCAAGTTATTAGCGAACAAACATCTCCCAAGGGCCTCTAAGAGCTGTCTTGTCCCTGGTTTCTTCTAATTGCTGCAGGCAAGCCTTATCTCTTTTGCACCATAACCTGCTTTCCAAAGTCATGACCTTTGCCAAAGCATTCCCAGCTAACTCTGTGACTCTCCGAACCATCTCCTCATTGCACGGCTTGTGGTGACATGGTGCATCAGCGAGGAGCAGGGCTCTGCACCACACTAAATGAAACCACACCCAACCCCAGCCCTCCCTCCACCCAAGAAAGCGGGTTACTGTGCTGGTGGTGCTGGGGGCTGCTCCCTCGTCCACACCCTCTGAGAACTGAGGCTTGGGTGCATGAGAGCTATCACCACCCAGCTGCTCTCCTGCCTCTACAGCAGCAAAGAAAATGAGTTAGAGTTAAGATGTGGACAGAGCTGGAGCAGTCATAAACTTCTGGAATCAGTAGCTGAAATTAATAAAATAAAAATGTGGGAGGGAAGTGAGAGATAATTGCAGAGGCATTGAGGGGCATTCTCTGGAAATCAACAAAACAACCCAGAGAAGGTCACTTTATGTCAGGCTGAAATATTTCTTTCCTCCACAGGTCCATCAGTTTCTTTTAGTTCCTCTGTATTTAACCCCACTGTGTTCACAGTCAGCTCCGTTTTTCAGAGGAAACAGGTTGCTTGAAGTCCCCATGTTTCATCCTGGAAAAGCAGAAATACAACCACTTAACGTTTTTACTCCTCTTTTTTGAGAGGTGAGTTTCTTTGTTGAATTCTGACCAAGTTGCTGAGTACTTCTGGCCATCCCAATTTTTCCTTTCATTCTTTCTTTGCACACTCCCACTCATCAGCCAGGGCCCATCTCCCTGTCTTCTTCTAACCCACCCAACAAGGCTCGGTAACCACTTCTCATCCTACTCAGCACTAGGCTGAACCCATACCACCTGGCATGGTGCCTTAAAAGTCTGGAGGGACCTGAGCCTGGGACTGAGAGTCAATGTCCCTCCTGTGATGGTGATATCTCATTTCTGCTCTGCGAGGCTCCCTTGGCAGCGTGTTTCCCTGAGCCAAGAGAAATATCTGATGTCTTTGTGCAAGGAACATTCAAGAGCTGGTTGCATGGTGTGACCACAGTCCATTTGGGCATGACAGCTTAGGGGTTACTGAGTTCTTGCAGGCAATAAACAACCCGGGCTGCATTGCTAGCCAGAGAGAAAACTATTGCTTCTCTCCATGGAAGCATTTAAGGTGGGATGTTGTGCTGTGGTCCAGCATCAGCTGCAGATGTTCTCCTGCCCCTCTTCCAATATGTTGCTTGTAGCCTAATGGGCCAGTGCCTCTCCTCGACGTCTGGACCAATGGATTTGGATCTCCTCAAGTCAGAGGAAGGCTCTGTATCACAGACTTTTCCACAGGGTTGAAATCCTCGGACCAGGCTTCCATGATGGAGGTTATTCTTTAGCTTCCTCATAAACAAGTACCATAATCTTTGTTTTTCCTTCTAGGAAAAGCAAAAGATCATGAATCACAAAGTGCATTGGTTATAAGAGCAGCTCTGTTTCACCTTTCACTCTGGGTGCCTCAGAACAGCCCTTTGATGCCTATTTCCTGTGTCAAGTAAAAAAAAAGAATAGATGTGTGGGTACACATTCTTATTGTTTTTCTTTTACCCTGTTTTTGATGATTCAGTAGCACCTGTTAGACCCCAATATCCTTCCTCACTCTGCGTTACCTTTCCCTGGGGCAAAGGCATGGGAGGGAAGACAGGTACCAGCAGGTAGAGCCCAGCTGTAGGTTCACTGGAACTTGGGGCAGCTGCGCTTGGGAAAGCTGCAGAGCCCCATGGACCAAGGCCCCAAGACATAGCTGGGTCTGGTTGGGAGATCACAGACTAACTGCTAGGGAGGTTTCTTCTCTAGTTTATTTTCCCGTTGCTCGGACACCTCTGAGGGTGAATGAGTCAGGGGAGGTGAGGGAAGAATGAGAAACCATCCAGCCTTTGCCTCTTCGTGGACCCCAGAGGAAGAAGATATTGTCTCTGTGGTTAGAAAACCAGACACGTGTCAAACTTTTGCATTTGAGTCCTCAGAAGAAAAAATTGTCACATGAGCTGTATCGTAGCTTGCGGCAAAGCTTTATCTGCTGGGCCCACCGAGGGCTGGTTTGAGATTGAAAAATGTAACAGCCAAGTGTAGCTATTTACCGCCTGCAGAAGGACACTTGCAAGCTTTTCCACCTTGGCAGTTTCAGGGGTCTCCCCGTGATCACAGCAGAGCAGGGGCTGAGCATCAAGCCTCCCTGATGTGTGGTCTGCAGCTCTGGAGGAGCAAGAAAGGCAACAGGAGCAAAGCAACTCCCCGAAAACCAGACTTTCTGTTTGTGCTTTTAACAAAAAAGTGTTCAGTCTTTTTTTTCTTTTCCTTTTTTCTTTTCTTTTTTTTTTTTTTTTTAAATGAGTGAAATTCAACTCCTTGACGAACCAAAGCAGAGTGTGATACATAAGCATGGTCTGAACATGCAATCACTTTTCATTATGGGGAAGAGGCACATGGGCTCACTCTTTCTGTAACTGTTTCATCATGTAGACTAGAAAAGCATCCTTCCCACCATGGTCCCCAACCACCAGCTCTGTGTAGACCTGTCCACTGTCTCAAATGTACATTCTCCATGCTGACCTAGCATGTGCTCTGTCTTGGTGTGTCTGTCTTGGTGTAGACACTAGACAGGCCATGCCAATGGGCTTGGGGACAGAGAAGGTGTCCTGACCTGTTTAACTCACTACTACAGATCCAGCATTTCATGTCTTCTTGGCTTTTCTAGGGCCTCTTTTAGGTCATTCCCTGTACTTGGTTCCCTTATTGGGACTCTACATGACCTGAGACATAGAGGGAAGGACAGTTCCTATCCTCAAAGTTTTCTTTAGACAGCAGATGTGGTAACTGGTTGAGATGCCTGATACACAGGCAAGGTTTGCTCCAAAATACCTCCATGAAAACAAGATTAGCACTTCTTTTTTTCAGTTACTTCCACCTGATTTACTGTTGGGTCTCTGAATCAAAAGCTGCAGAATGGATCATACAGTGTTGAAGGGGGCACGGATTGTCATGTTTTGCCTCAACAGACAGTTTCTTTATAGGAAACAGCCATAATTTTTGTTCTGTAGATAAACAAATCATGGAAACACTCCCCACTGCCACCTCACCCATCCATGTCAGTGAAAAAAGTTAAAGGCATCATTTTCTTCAGCCCTTTGGGGACTTGAATATTTGGCAGGGACTGTTTTGTAGGTACCTGTTGCATTTTCCCCTTTCTGATGCAGTGTGCTTGTACATTGTGGAACCAACTACAGATGCACCTGAGATACGAGTATTTATGATGCTGGGGATTGGTGCTGGCAGTGCAGGACACAGCAAGGCAGCAGATCCATTCTGGCCATTTGTGAGGAAAACATCAACTTTTTAGCAGCTGAACAGTTACCGACTCTCCAAAGTCACTGAGTCACTTTGCAAGTTATTTTCCTATGGTGAAATGACACCAGATGTCCAAAGCATCTGGTTAGTTTTGTGTCATCTTTCTACCAAACTGTGGTTGTCACAATGTCGTGGTGTGACATTTGGGCTGCAAGTCTGAGCAGTGATGGTTGGAGGATATTAGTGATGTTTCTTTAATTTTTCTTCTATCACAGGGAACTAACCCAAGTTGGTCTTTGGTAACAGCTGCTTGAATAGAAAAAGTTAGATAAAATCAAATGACTACAGCAGCTTCTGCCATAGGACCAGACCTGGTGATTTCTTTTCACATGTCAATAACTTGTGTTTATAGGGGAGGAAGAAGGTAACCATGTAGAGATTTCCAGGCTCAGCCCAGCCCGGATGTTTGCAGCACACAGCATGGCTCAGCACAACACTGCTGATGTGGAGTGCAACAAGTGCTTCTCCAATCCAGCATCCCACATACAGCTCAGATAGACCCTGTCTGTGGCTTCTTGGGAAGTCTAGGATGCTAATTCTGCTTCTGTCTGAGACTTTCTTCTGAGCTTTACCAGACAAAAATGACTGAAGTGCAAATATGAGTATGAACTATCTTGAACTTCTGGCAACAGCCTAGAGCAACCTAGAACCTGTGATGATCTTATCATCTCAGTTTAACAAATAGTGTCAAACACAGATAAAGGAATATTATAAACATTGCAAGTGACCGGTATGTGGTCGGGGTGTAGTAGGTTAACCATTATCAAGACAATGTAAGTGAAATCCGCATTTCTCAAGCATAGGAATCTCTTCAAGAACTTTCCTAATGGAATATAGGAATGGAGTGTGCTTTGCTTAGAGACGTTCCAGATGTGGCTGCCTAAGAGCTGATAGCCACAAATGAAACACATAAACACTTACTGAAGCCAATGGCGAGCTGAAGCATCCTGTAAAAGGCCAGTGAGGTAACTTAGAGATGAGCAAGAGGAATTTATTCTTCCTCTTATAAAAGATTTTTCCTCTTATAAAAGATTTCTGGAAGAACTATTAATTGTTAAATGCGTTTATTATGATTATACAGCTGTCTGAAGAACCCATGTTGATTCAGTTATTTAGGTTACATGCATGTTTCAGACCTGTTGATAAGCCTAAATTATAAACAAAATGTGATCAGGCACGGGATCATCATTACGATCTGGTCATCTGTTAGAAGAAGGGAGTATGTGCAAAAGAAACACAAAATCTGATTGAGTTACTCTCAAGCTGAGGGGGGACATTTGGATGTTTGTGGAAATAAATTAACATATGCTATGTGTGAGGGATGCAGTCATTCTTTAAAAGACCCAGTGACAAAAAGCTAACCGAGTGACAGTCATAATGACTTGAGCTGGAAGGGAGCTGTTACAATAATTGTACAACAAGCAGAGGATTGTAATAGCGGGGCCTCACTCGCTAAAAGATGAAAGGGTCATGTCAGATGGAAGCATTTGAATTCTGAAAGATGCCAGCAAGGCACAAAGAGAAGAGCAGAGGAAAGCTGCATCAGGAATCAATTTACCTTAAGTAGTTTTGGCCCTGGGGGCTGCAAAGCTTCAGCTGTTATTTGAGCTGGATTGCTTGGTGAAATGTGTGAACAGGAAAAGCAGAAACAGCCCGAGACCAAAAGTACTTGTGGAACGTGACTGAGGTCTGCAGTTGGGGCGGCTGGTGGTCTGAGTCACCAGCTCTGATCTACTGGGTAGAAGATTTCAGTTTCCTAGAACGTTATTCAGTGAACAACATCTCCTTTTATACACATTGATCATTTTTGTCTTGCCTAAGGTGGTATCTGCAATGTCCCTGAGTGATGCTCCCAAAGAAAAGGAGGCTCCAAGTGCACAGTGGAGCATGGAATTATCTCAGTATTAGCATGAAGAGGGTTTTTTCCTAACATAATGCTTATTTCTTAACTTAAGACAACCCTCCTGATTTTTCTCCATCTGTTCAATGCTGTTGCATGAACTCACTGGTGCGGTTAAAAAAAAAAAAAAAAAACGTTGTTGTGGCAAGATGGCATAGGTAAATTGATGCACAGTCATGATTTCTTGTATAAATGGGAGCAAAAGCAGATAGCATGAACTAGGGATGCAGGCACTTCAGGCAAGGCTTGTGATAAGTTTAAAGGTGTTGTGCTCCTTGTACTGCCATGTATTTAATTACAGTATCATCAATATTTTCTTGAAAACATGCTAGCTTTATTTTTCTTTAGTTGAATACTAATAATACATGTGCTTTGCTTTCCCTTCAAGACTGATTTTCCTGGTAGACAATAGGAATACTTTATTCCAAAGCTTTCGATTCTTTGGGCTATCATCGTCATCTTAATCTGGATGGACGATCCTTCCTAACAGCTGGGGCTCCCAGTGTTACTCCTAGATTTCTAAGGAGAAGTGAATAGCTATGGAGAGCCAACAGATAATGGAAATAAATCTGAGATGTGGACTTGAAGCTTCAGCAAGATGAAAAAGGACATCCAATGAGTTCAGGCTGAGAGAGTTGGAGTTGTTCAGCCTGGAGAAGAGAAGGCTCTGGGGAGACCTTATAGCAGCCTTCTAGTACTTAAAGGGGGCTACAGGAAAGAAGGGGACAGTCCATTTATCAGGGAGTGAAGTGGTAGGATGAGGGGTATGGTTTCAAACTAAAAGAAGGGCGAGTTACATTAGCTGTAAGAAAGAAACTCTTCACTGTGAGGGTGGTGAGACACTCGCACAGGCTGTCCAGGGAGGTTGTGGATGCCTCATCCCTGGCAGTGTTCAAGGCCAGGTTGGATGGGGCTCTGAGCAACTTGATCTAGTGGAAGGTGTCCTTGTCTATGGCAGGGGATTGGACTAGATGATCTTTAAAGGTCTCTTCCAAACATAACCATTCTATGATGCAGTAATTTCATAACTGAACATCAGTGACACCAGAGCCAGGACCACGTGTTGGATCTGTGTATTGCTTAAGGTGTACATGCTCTTATCCTATTATCCTCCATAGTAAATTTGTGGTAGTTTAGCCCACTTCTCTAAGTAATATGAGGGATTGAAGCCAAGTCCTGCTTGGTCCTACAGTCAAAAAAATTAACTGAAAATACCATTAAAATCTCAGGCTGCATTTTGTCTCTGTGGTTTCCTTAAACACTTCTGACTCTGAGCACTGTTAATTCTGCTAATTTCCAGCTGTTGCTTTTTGAGAAGCAGGCACTGCAATCAAGAAAAAAGTGTTTATTCTTCCTTGGCCTGGTACCCAGGTATTAAAGGATTGATCCACTAATGCGTTACATGAAGGTTTACCACTACTTGACATATGGTGTAATTTATCCCTGTTGACAAAACGAAGTGAAATCAGCATGTTCATTTTATCGCCTAATCGTGTCCTTCATGTTAATGTGCACACAATGACACATGAGAATTTTACTGTGTGCCATAAAACGTACATCAGCATTGAGGGGATCCATCTGTGTGTTGGAGGGGAGCTTTCTTCTTGCTTCGGGGAAGACTGTTTTCTTCACATAGAAATCTCAATGAGATAAGATCACATCACCTGCATTGGAAAAGCGAACAAATGAAATATGGAGAGCAAGAGGAGCTGATCATGCCTTTTTGGTACCCTGAGAGATGCAGATTTCGACTTTAGAGTGCAAGTTTCAATATATGGGTTTGATGGATGCCCAGCATTTGCTATGGTCCACGGAGACTCAGCACAGGCAGTCAGCAGAGGCTAAAGTATGACTCCACATCGCCCTAAAGCAGATGTCAAAGGCCACATGTGGACCGTGCCATTTTAGAGACATCCCCTCTGGCCTCCAGGTGTTGCTCTGGATGGATACAGGTCTCTTGTAGGCCCTGTATTATATTTACCAGCCATGTGCTGACATCTTGGATAACTTAGGGCAGCTCAATTGCCCTAGATGCCCCTGTTTAGGCAATTGGTTTGCATCCTTAGGCATGGTCACTTGGTCATTACTGACTGGTCTTAATGCAGTTACCTAAGCACGGTGACCCCGGCAATAAGATAATCTAAGATATTTGTAGCATCTGCATTAGGATTCCTTCATGCTTCTGGATCAGCAGCTGGAGTCCAGGTAAGTCCCACAACTGAGCTGTGCCCCAAACCTCTTTTATCTACAAAAGAAAGCTTCACGACGTAACACATGAATGAACCTTCACATCTCTACAGTCTGGGGGGAATTTGGCTCCAAATTCAAGCACCTGGATTTGAGTGTCTGGAATTGAATCTCTTAGAGCCTCCAGCAAGGATGTGCCGATGACTCAGCTTGATTCTGGAGTAAAGATTTGTGAGAATCTTGTTATGATGACAATTCCTGGTATGAATACTCTCAATTCACATGCTGCAGAGCTAACTGAACAAGAATATTAGCATTAAGCCTAACTTAGAGTTGCTTGTAACTTGTATGGAAAAATCTGGTCCAAACCTGGAATTTCTGGGACCCATTTATCCCAGTAACAACTGAACGTAGACTCTGAACCATATTTAGTTGCCTGAAACTTTGTGTAGCTTTTGGCTTGGAGGAATGGGAAGACCTTTCTTCTTCTACCTTCATCTTCACCTTCTTCCCATCACCCTTCTTCACCTATGCTCTGAATTCTTGCCACCTAATTTAGCACAGATCCACACGTTTCATACAAAAGTTGCCTGACTGATGGACACTGGCATCTCTACAGGAAGGAAAAAGCACAGTGACCAAGTTCCTTTGCCTTCTTCCTCTTGAACCTAGAGAGCACTGAGCCATCTTCACTCATGAGCTGTCTGTTCCTGGAAACAGTGACAGAACCAGCTAATGTCTCGGGTCCTAAAAGTAACATAAAAGCAGAATAATTTAATCTGGTTTAATTTTTCTTGGGACTGTAGACACCATTTGGAAGGCTGATATGAGCAGAGGTTTTGGGCATGAAGGGTGGAATTATCTGATCAAATTTAAGTTTTTATTGTAAGACAAACAGGCACTTCTGGAACACCCTACCCTCAATGTCTATGAAAATGAAGGCATTTTAGCTGATGACACACATCGTTGATGTTCCAGACATAAGGGAAAATATGCTGTATGGGACTATCTGAAAAATATGAGGCCCTCAGGATTTACAAAACACACAGAGAGCCACAGCATTGTGGTCTTGTGCGTATCTGTGTCTAGGTATTGAAATCTGTCCTCTGAATTTCTAGTGCTTTGCTATTCCTCATGTTGTCTGGATTTTTTTCTAATGAAAAGTGGGGTTTTTTTTGGGTTTTTTTTTGGTTGTTTTTTTTTTTTGGTAATTAGAAAGAGATTTCTTCATAGCTTTGGAAGGGAGGGAGGCAGACTTCAGAGCTGCCCTGGCCTGAGGACTTCTACGCAACCTGAATTCTCACTGTTGGAGAGTGAGCCATCTGGGGCTCCTGAGGATTCTCCAAGAGACCAGTGAGATCCACAGGCAACCATAGACATCTCCTGTCTACAAACTAGGGCTCTCCTGCAAGGTCCTTGATGGATGTGATAGGCATTTTTTTGTCTCACTCATTTTGGTGCAACGCTTTGCAGTCAAGAAAAGTGCCATCTGTGTTCTTTTACGTAGCCTTTGTTAATACAACAATAACAGAAAACAGCATCACACTACTATATACATCCTTCTAGGGCCTTCAGCTGATATTATTTATGTTGCTGTCCTGTGTCCCCTCCCCAGCATAATATCCTGGGACTGGAAACAGCAGGAGAGTGACAAAATGCTGAAATGTAGTATTGTTTGCCTATGCTGAGCCATTACATACAGTAGGATTTTCTGGTCTGGAAAAAAGGTAGCTGGGAGGGCATCTGGTATGAATCAATGAGTGGTTTAGAGAGCAGGAACAGGGAACAACTCGTATCTAATTTTCCTAATAGTAAAACCCAGGGGGAGCATCAAATAGCATTAATGTCTGGTTAGTTCTGAAAAAACCAAGAAGACATATTTCTTGTAGCACTGTGAAGTGCAGCTGTGGAACGCTTTGCCAAAAGACAAGGAGATGCTAACACTTACATGCCTTCAAAAAGTGATGGAACATATTCAGGGAAGAGAAGTCCATTAAGGGCTTTACTTACAAAATCATCCTGGTAGCTGCTGAAGGCCCAGAGCTGCAGGTTGTCAGGGTGTTCTTGGCCTTCCTCTTCTTTATACATTCTCTGTTGGCCATTGCTGGAGGCAGAACGTGTTTAAACATACCTTCACACTGACAGCACACAGCTCCATGCTACTTTATCGCATACACTCTGTACCCACAGTGCAGATGAGGGCTATGGCCGCTGAAGGAGCCCTCTTAAAGCCATGATGTCCTCCAAGTGCTTTACCCTGACCTGCAGCACTAGCTGGGTAAGCTTTTTCACAACCACTGCATCTGATCCCACAGAAGGTAGCTACATTGAGGAGCCCGTATCAAAGTCCCGTGATACAAAACACTAAAGGGCTTCAGGAAACCTGAGACTTTGTGTAGTCTGGGTGAGACGTTTATTAACAAAGTACTCATGTGTGTTACTAGCTTCACGTACTTAGGGCATGTAGGAGCAGAGTTTGTGAGACTTCACCAAACGTTTAAGGCTGAGCAGGTCTGAAGAACAAAGCCCTGATTTTCCTGCATCCTTTATATCCTCTTTAGGAAGAAACACTTCTGTTCTCCTGGCACTGCTGTCTACAAGGCATTACAGTGAGGTCGGGAACTCCAAATGTCCACAATGTGCAGAAGATAACCCCTGGCTGGAGGATCCCCAAAGTAGGTTTATGAGTATTCCCCATTCAGCAGCTCTGCCCATCTTTGTGTCTTTGGATTTTTCCACATAGTGAAGTCAGTGCCATCTAGTGTTGCTCTCCATCAGTACCAAGGAACTGGGCTTTCATGGGCGTTGTCACGGACAGAAATAACTTTGTCTCTGCTTAAGGATAGCTGTGTTAGGGTGCCCACTTGGCCATGACCAAGCTCAGGAGAGCTCAATTTTGTTTTGCTGAGGGATGGTCTAACTAATGGTCTGCAACAGGCATGGAGGATGACAAACGGACAACTTCATGGCTCTTGTGACAACCTCGCTGCTCTCCTCCTCCATGACTGCCTGTGCCCAGCACCAAGTCTCATGCTGACTCATGTGTCTCTGGTCAGATGTACTGGATCCTTATGGTCCTGCCACTGTAGAGAGGTCAAGGCACCATGGTGAGTCAGGACTATGGTGCATGTCATGGTGGGCATAAGAAACCTTTTAGATATCCCCCGCCCAGCTGCTATCTGGCACCATGCTCCTTCCACTACCACAAGAACTTTAAACCTGTTGTGTTGCCCTCGTGGGGCCTTGATAAATTCAGCACTCAAGGTGGAATCACAAGTGAAGTTGACACTCAGCTGCTTTATCAGGAGGGCTTGTCCTGCTTGAGCTGTGGAAGCTGGCTGCTTTTGAAGGCGGAGAAACAAGAGCAGGACACCAGCCTTGCTGAGCTGATTTGTTTTTTGGCATAAAAAACAGCTTGGAAAAAAAAAATTTTAGATGTTTCTGGCTTGTGACTTCTTCCTTTCCTCCTCCCAGCCTCTTCTCTTGACAAACTGTTTAAATGTTTCTCACGTACAAGGAAAGCCTGCAAAGCAGAAATGCTTCTGACCAGGCAGCTAGCTGAAGTGCTGAAGGTCTGAGGAACAAAACTTCATGGTCCAGCAGGTCAGTTAACAGTGTCTCTTGCAGAGAAACAAACTAGAGGAATTCAACTCCTTTAACCCATTTATTTCTGACAGAAATGTTGTTGAGAGGACATTCTGCCTGCCAGAGTACACATCTGCTGTCAGTCCTCCACTGGTAACATTGAGCCCATCAGCAAGGTGGACTGAAGCTTAACACCAGGATAGCATCCCCAGAGGTGTTACCCATGAGCCCTGTCCTGGTTGTCTGACAGGTTAGACAGCAGTAGCCATGCCTTTCTGGTTGAAAACTGGAGAGCGTAACCTTCCTCCTCCCAAACAAATGACTATGACTGTTGGGACAAGCTATTTAGTTCCTGCTGTAGTGCTGCTGCTTCTGTTCCTGGACTATGGCCCTTCTTCCGTTCAACTGGAGAGATCCAAAGTTCACACGTGTCAAGCCCTGGCTAAGCAATATTAACAGCCTCTGGCAGGCTCTTTTAAGTAGCTGCTAATATCTATGCTGCTTTAAGCACAAAAAAAAGCCTTTTCAAGTGTTGCATACATTACCAGGAGGAGTGGGGAAGGATGTTAATAATTCATTCATGCTCTCAGACTGGAGTGTGCTAGATCTTTCAACTTATAACAATAGACATCACCCTGCAGGCTGTCATGTCCTGCTTTTAGCAAAGGAAAAGAAAAGAGAGGGGGTGAAACAGACGACAATTTCCTGGGTTGAAAATCTGAAGCTTGATGAAGAATTAAAGCCTGTTAAATGTCTACCTGCGCCAGCCATTGGGCAATAAAACCTATTTGCAACAGGTTGCTTGAAGAAAGAGCTGCGTGTGTAGGAAAAAGCATCTGTTGAGAAGATGCTGGTATTGCTTTCCATTGGTTGTGGAATATATCACCCCCCTAGGGCTTCTGTTCAGCAAGTTTTTCTTATTCAGGCCGGAACAGAGCTAGAAAAGGAAGGAGTTACCCTGAGAAAATGTATGTGTAGAATTGTTTTCATGTGGTACATCTGTTGAGTATCTGAAGAGCCTTCAGCTATAGCCTACCCCCATAGGATGTTCCCAGTGGAAGTGATAGAGTCCATACATCTACTTGCAGCTCTACCAGAAATAAAGGGAACCAGAAGCGGTGAGAGGACTGGTTTGGGACATAGGGCATAACAAGCAGGAAAGGAGTCACTGCTGGAGGCACAGCCAGGGTCTTTGGGCTGGTGACCATTGCTGAAGTGTGGCCACCCCAGCAGCAGTCATGGTGCCCATCACCCAGGGGCAGGAAGAGAAGCCTCCCACTTCTTCAGGACACATCTGGGGTCTGTATTGCTGCCTTTTCCTCCTTCTGCTTCCATGAGTGGAACAATCTGGCCTATCCTTGCTCCACCACTCCCAAGGTGGTAAAATCCTGCCTGTCATGTTGTGAAATACCAAACTAGTCAAAGAGTCAAGGAGCGTACTTGGTGGAAAGGCATTATTAAAGAGAAAGATTGAAGTCCTTTATGTGGTGGGTACTAAACTACACTCAAAAATAGTAAGAAGGTTCCTCCAGAAAAGAGAGAGGGACAGAAATTAAATGTTTCCTTCCTAGGTAAGAAGGAGTTATGGGAATAGAATTTAATCCTTCTGAGATCCAACCAACTTTATTTCTGTAGGCATGTCCACAGTTTTGGGCCATTTAGCAAATACCTCAAACGACTCCCATCATCCTCCTTCAGAATTATCCCAAATCGATTGACTAATGGAGAAGAGGGCTTAAGCCCTCTCACCACTTCTAATGTCTTGATGAAACCCCTGGATTTCATTGCATGTGCTGGCCCATTGAATACAGTATTTTACTCCCTGGAGTTCACTTGCTGCTGTTTCCCAAGGAAGACTCCCCACAGACATTTTTATGTACTTGAGAGAAGAAAAGCAGTGCTTTAATTCTTCCCTTGTACAAGTCTGCACATCACCACAGAAGAGTTTTCCCGCAGAGGACAGGTTCCCTCAAAGGAGAATTGCAATCTGAGCACTGCTGCACATAAAAATGAATTGGAGATTTCAGGCTCGCTTCACTCTGTTGTAGTCCAAGTTCAACACAGGCAGATTCTGCTGGAAAGATATTTACAGCTGTGTGCGAAGGTGCTGGGCTCCTCTGAACAGAGCAGTGGGAACGCTGATGCCCCAGAGGGAAAGACAAGGGGAGAGCACTTCACAAGGCAGGGAGTGATCATGGTAAGTCATGTTATGTAAATAATCTAGGGAAGTGGAGAGAAACGTCCAACCTAATTTTACTGAAGCATTTCTTTTTTATAGACATGACTGGAAAATCCATCTGGATGGCTTGCACCTCCCATGGTTGTAATTTGAGTTCTCTCTGTAGTTGGGATCAAGTTCATTTTTTGAGTTAATTTTTCCCACCACTCTAAATGCTCTTTTATGTTTCCTGCTCAGACTGCCACCCCTTTTAAGAGCGGTGGGTGCTGAAATTGTTTTTCACCCAGCATTTCATATCCATGGGAAAACTTCTCTCGTACTCCATGAGCCAATGAGGAGATCTCAGAAGGTAGGGATAAAGGCTGACAGAGTGAAGTAGCCTGCCCAAGATCACCCAGAAAGGGAATGGTAGGGCCAAGCTCACGGCCATATCTCTGTATGTGCACTAAGGCTGAGAGAGAATGGCCACAGGAAATGTGCTCCCTGTCCCAGTCCCAGTTTTCTGTAGTTTTCCCACCTTTGCGCATTGATGACGTGCAAGATACACAATGACATACAGGGGACTGCAGAGTTGGGAATTCAGACAAAGGGTTGTGATACAGGAGTTTCTGAAGGACTATGACCATAAGGAGAACATAGCTGCTCAAACGTGCCCTGTAATTGTCCTGTCCTCTCTCCATCTGCTACATGCTTCCAAAAAGGTCTTTGGCAACCTGACAACCTGTAGACAACTCCAAGTTCAAAATCAGATGAGCCCTCTAAGGCCACAGGGCCTTTCAATGGTTGTTGTTCTGCTGGCTTCCATGGAAAAAGGCTGATTTACACTATTTGTGTGCCTGGGGTACAATCATTTTTTGTAATGCTGCAAACCAAAGCTCCACTAGAACAACGCTACCAGCTGGGTTTATCTTGGAGTGAAGGCAGTCCATCAGCTGGCAGTTGCTGCTGAAATTTTTCCAAGAGATGCTGCTCACAGGGCTGGTTTACAGCCAGCAGTGAACTGTGTTAGGAGTCCTACTATACATCAGAGCGGGTAGTGTTTTGCTCAGTCTTCTCTGATGAGGTGAAGGAAGGGGATTTTTACATGGACAGCTTTACACAACATACCAAAAAGGTCTGTTTAATGACATTGGAATCTCTAAGCTAAGACTTGTGCCACAGTGGACTGTGACAAACATAATTTTGAAAGCTGAAAGGTGTGCAGCTTGTGAATCCTCCAGTTTCTTCATCCACAAGTGTGTGAGACCACCTTGAGTCCAGAGATGTATCAAGGAAGTGATGGCAGGCTCCTAAGGTTGCCGTACATGATAGCAGAGCTTTCAGGCCACATGACAGGGCATGGAGCAGTGGCAGAAGGCAGAAGCTGGGCCTCCTCCTTGGTGTAAAGCAATCCTTGCAATTAGCAGCTCCCTGGCCTGCCATGTGAGTTGTCTGGTGGAGTGACAGAGAGGAAAGAAGCTGTGGACAGAAGGGCACCGGGACTTGAGAGTGTAGATGAAGTGACAGCACCTTGGAGGAGCCCTCTAAGATACTAGTCTTGGTCTTTCAGAGCTAAAACTATCTCAGGGAGGATGTGTCTGTTGTGCTGGGACCTCCGTTTGGTCAGACCTATCAGCCCTGTGACTACGTGTTGAACACAGACTTCCCAGGGGACTTTAAATTGGTATTTGGGATTTGTCTGACTTCTTCTTGGCCAGCCTCCTAAGTGCCCTCAAACCTCTTTCATGGGAAAGAGGTCTTCTGAGGTAGAAGCAATCCCTGGGTCATTCTGATCCCCATGAGGTGTCACTTCATGTTCTGGAGACAGGATAGAGACTGAGTGATGGAGACAGCCTGAGGAGCTGGCCTGCTCTTTCACTCTTGTGTGGAAAGGTGGAGGGCAGGCTTCAGGCTTTTCACAGCTCATCCTCCCCTACACACACCCAGCATGGACAGGGCGATCTTGGAGAAGAAGCTAGATAGGCAGTGCCATGCCTTCCCTTGGTCCCTGCATTCACCCATCTCCTCCATGTCACCCTTGGTGTTTCCTCTGCAGAGGTGCCAGCACAATGTGACAAGATTGCAAATAGTCTTGGCACACGAGACCTAATTCCTTTTTTTTTTTTCCTTCCCTCTGCAGGGACATGCAGCCAAGAAAGTGTCAACTGCATAACTCTGCCCCAGCAGAGCCCTGGAAACTTCCCCCACCAAAGCAGCTGAATAGGAAATGGGATGGAGCTGGAAACTGGCTCTTGTCAGCTGGATTCTCCAGCCAACAACTCATAAAAAAAGACCAAAGTGAAAGCAGGAACCATTATAGCTTAGTCCTATTTGAGAAATGTCACTCGATTCCTCGACTGTTTATTTAACTCTACACAACAGTTGTGTAACATCATGCTTCTCTGTCCTGATCTAATTCCAGAGAGCGGCTTTTTGACTAAGGAAATTCGTGGGTCAAACTGCCAGATCTTGGTGTTCTGCAGAACTCTGCCATGCAAGTGACTGTTTTAAAAAAGAAATCACTTTAACCAGGGATTTGGCGATCTGGGGGAAAAAAAAAATAGTGTAGGTTTAGCTTTATTTTCATTTTAGCTACGTTTGTGATGAAACACACGCATTGAGCCTAACGATGCGGGAACAAGCAGGAAAACACCAGCTTCCAGATGTAGTAATTTTTCTTACCAGTCATTCTTGCTAAGGTCATTTGGTGACTATTGAATGCTTACGCTGGGTTGTTCTTTTTCCCCGATGACACCTGTATGACGTGATTTCCCATTGAAATCGCTCAGCTGAAGCCATGGGGGATGGCACAGCTGAGCACAGGATTTGGTTTCACACTCCCCAAACAGGACCATGACAACTAACACTTCAAAACCTGCTCCCTCTCCAGAGCTGAAACCACACAGAAGGGAGTTGTTTTGAATAAAATAAATTCCCCGCGTGTTTGGTAAACAAAAGTTTGATTCTCTACAAAGGGTGGACTGAAGAGATTTGTTTTACATACTCCACTGCAACATTCTCTGTGTGTGTGTGTGTGTGTTTACCCTAATTTTCCAGTTTTGTGAGAATGTAAGCAAGGAAAATTTAGACCTAGGAAATTTGCTTGCACTGAGTTACGAGTACATCGATACAGATTTATTCACTTATTAACTGGAAAGTTTATAATGACTTTATTTGGCTGTGCTCCAATATCCTCTTTCTTATATTGGGTTTTGTGTAGTAAGACGTTAATTTTTAACAATAAACACAAGAAACACAGACGTGTGTTTGATAACAGCAACTTGCAGAGCCACTGAGGATGACATTTAAATGTAATAACTAATGTGATGAGAGAAAGGTAAAAGTAGCTTAGAATAAATAAGGTCTAAGAGGTGCACATGCTGCTAGGTTTGGCATTTTCCCTGGCACAGTGTTTTTGAACATAGTGTTATTTTCTTACTACCAAGCGATGCTAAGACCAATATGCCGAATGGTCACCATCAAAATGCCGACACTACGCCTCGAATTGTGCTTAAATAAACACGTAACTTTCTGTAATAAATCTCTCACAAAACATTCAGTTTTCGTTTAATTGTGTTGCAAACAAAATCATAGACAGATCTCAGGGAACGAGGGTTCCTTGTAAGAGTCGGTGATCCTCTAAACTATCTGCTGCTCCAAGGAAGGATGAACTTCATTCAAGCAGTTCCTGAAAATACGGATTTAAGGTGTTTTTAAAAAATGCCTCCAGTGTAGAGAGCCCAAGACATCCTTGGGCAGGTGATTTCTTTGCTTTATCAGTTTCCTGATGGAAATTGTTATCCATTGCCCCAGCGAAACATGCAGAGACTGAGCCACAGCACAACACTGTCTGGCCAACTCGGAGGCTGCCGGTGCTGACTCTGAACCAATCGGTCTTGTGGCTGCTCTCGCAGCGTGCGATCAAGGAACAGCCTTCCACCCGCAGCCCTTTTCCCCACTGCACACATGGAGCAACAAATGGTATCTAAATATATGACAAGCGACGGATGCAACAAGCAGATGGTGGGAGAACAAGGGCCCAGATACCATTAGCAGAAATCTGGATCAACTTGCGGATGATTCACCAACTCAAATCAGGGGTAAATACATAACAGGCGCTCCACGCCAGCCATTCCCCCAGGAGCTGAAGAAGTCTTGAGAGACAAATCCAGGGCTCTCGCGTCCTTACGTGTGTCTTTTTGCAGTTGTACACAGGAGGGCAGCAAACATTTACTCAGCGTTTGGCACCGCGTCTCTTCCCAACCCCTGCCATGAAGAGATGCTGTCGGGGTAGCATAAATTGTCCGTCAGCACGAGAGGATAGCCCCATAAAAACCCCTAAAGTGACTGTAATTAGCTGGAGTCCACATTTCACTGTTATGACAAAGGTTGTCTTGGATTTTTGCCTGCTGTCGACCTAAATTCACCCCCCACCAAATTATCTCTGGATATTCCTTTCTTTTCTCTCTAGTTCGGTTTTGTAGGGGGTTTGCTGTCACTGGTGGAAGTTTTTCAGTGGTTTTCATTCTCCAGGGAAATTACGCTTCTATTCTTTCCATGGAGGTGCTGACACAGGCATCTCGAACAAGTCCGTTGCTCTTGTTTCCTGATGGCCAGTATATTGAGGAGGAAGGAAGAGGGGAGTGTGGTAGAAATATTCTCTAATTCCAGCTAATGAAGCTTGTCAACGAATATGAAAATAATTACTTGGATTTGGAAAGTAAAGGCCTGCAAGGGAGTGTTTCTCAGCTGTGATTGTCAGTTTTTTAAGTGGTTATAATTAAACCAATTGTCTTTAACCAGCAAAAACACCCACTGCCTCTCCCTGCTCTCTGCCCCACTCCATTCATTGCTTTGGCTTCGGCTTCTTGGTAACTGTGTCCATTATCCAGCACAGGTAATTTTGCACATTTATGTTGATGCTGATTCAGATTTAAGCCTTTTGGGTAGAGAAGTGTATATTGCCAATGAATTTGTTCTGACGGATCCTAATTAAGCATCAACCACCTTGTAGTTGGATTCTCTTCAACTGTCTAAAAGGAACCCAGTATGGGTGTCTAAGGTGAGATGAGCTGTCCTGCAGTCTGCTCGTTGACTACAAGAGGGGCTGAAGAGACCCATCCACCCTCAAACACCCCATTTCAGACATCTAAAATTAAGGACGATGAATTCTGACATGAAGGCCCATCTTCTTTCCATTTAACTTTACGTACCAGGCTGAGGGTGCATGCCTGGGGTACAAAATATCTCTACAGAGCAAGAAGACAGCAAACTCCTGGTTGGTTTGCACTGTCCTCTGAAAATAGCTTTTTTCTTCAGCAGTAGAGAGGGATCTTTGGAAATTACACCCTCAGCTAGGTGCTTAAAATTAGATAACACGATCTGTGCCCAAAACCCAACTTTTACACGATTTTTGAGCACTGAAACTAATGGGATTTAGTGTTTGGGGAAAAAAAATCCCCATAGTTGATTCATCCGCCCACGGTCACGTCAGTAAGTGTGTAATAGAAATGGAACATCGATCTGTGTCCTGGTCAAATCCACTAAGAATAATCATTCACCCCTTGAGATTCAACAGCCTCACACACAGATAGCAAACCCATCGCAAAAAAAAAAATGCGTCAGAAACCATCGCTGGAAGTGTATGAAACTGCAACGCTGCATGTTGCTGTAATCTTTAATACGATAATGTCGTTGGGGATGGGGATTATGAGAGACGATGTGTGGAACGAGGCTGGTTTATATCACAGGAGTCCGCTAAGACAAAACATACAGTAAGGAAAAACCTGACCAAGCAAAACCCAGACATCGTTCAGCTGTTATTTCATGGCAACAAATATGATTGGGGATTTTGCTTATCTAAAAGTTTTATCCTGCCTTTTGTCACAGAATTACAGTTCAAACCATGAATTCTGAAATGCAGCATCCGGAGGTGTCCGGAATACATGAACAGTTTCAGTGTGTTAAAATAAAAATCCCTCGTATGGTTTTCTCCAGCGGTTGTACTGGGAATATAATGCTAATTGCTGGACTAGGCTTTGGGCAGCTAATGAGTAAAGAATCCTCAATGGTTTGGGGTCTTAATTACCTGATTTCTTTTAACCTGATTTCCTCTAACCTACCAGGTCAGTGGGACTAATCCCAGAACAAGGCACTACATGATGCAAGATCTTCAAACAGGTCCAAGGATTTCCAAAGATGAAAAGGAAGTGGGAAAAGGTGCTAATCTCAGTGGGAATTCGGCACTTATGCCTAATACGAAGATCTAGAAATAATCCTTTGCTAACAACTCACCAGCCTGAAAACCCAGGCACATCGGTTCTTTCATCCCCAAGATGCTTTGGTGCCTAGACTTCTGTTCCTGCCTCCAGTCAAGCTAAGGAGACACTGTGGGAGGCATCTTACCTGACTTTAGAGGCCTTCAGTGTCAGTACATCTCACCTCCCCTTCCCAAAACTCTCTGTGATGCACAGCAAGTCTTATAATTTCCTATTTCTCTGTTGGAAACAAAAGAAATTATAAATTAAGAACTCCCTATCACTGCACAGAGGAAGGCCTATGTCTGAATCAGTAGACACACGGTAAGTCAGGCTTGGCAAGACCAGGATTCGAGCTGATATGAGCTCTGAAACTTTATCACTCTCTTCTACCTGATGTTTGCCATGCTTTGCACCTTAGGTGGCACCTGTCCCAGAAAGTGAAGTTTGCCCTGGATGAAAGTTCTTTGAAGTGATTTGGATAGCTCTGCTCTTTTTTCCCCACGAGACTCTGTGCCTCATTTTGGTTACTCCCTACACTAAGTCTATCCAGGCAAGTGTCCAGTCTTGCGTTTCCCCTATCCTTTAAGGACTAGCACTGGGTGTCACTCAGTGGTGACAGTCAGGTTAGAGTGAGGTCTCTGAACCAGTGGACAAAGTCCTTGCTGGGCCCTGTGATAAGGATGATAAACTGCCACCATCTAGAGAGGACATCTCTCTTCTCCCACTGTGTTATTACCACAGCTGGATGGTCAAAGGAATTTTCTCCTGTCGCTCAATACCAGAACCTGCAGCTGCATAGAGGTGGCTCTAATTAAATGAAATGTTCGTCTAAAATAGCCCTGCTTCTGAGTGAAGACTCTTTTATAATTCTTTTTGTTTGTTTTTGTGGACTTCAGCTTGTATTCTGTCATCCTTGTTTAGTGTCTTCAGCTCTTGTTTCATTAAGGCATAGAGAAAAAGGAAAATAAATGGAAGAGAATCAGCAGATTACCCATGAAAACTTTGAGGTAGTAATGAGTTGGAAATGCTCACCCATTTGTAGGCTGTTTCAGATTCGTCTCAGTTTCTTTAGTGGTCTAAGAGTTAGGCTTTTAGTCTAGACTAGCTCTGTCTGTAGTAGATGTAAACACAGGAGACACACAGACTGCTCCTGAGACTACTATCTAAGATGATTTATCATTAACTGAATGGTCACACCAGGCCATAAACTGAGTCTCGTGCTTGAAGTGACACATCGTCCCAAATGACTGATTAGGAACTGTAATTACTAACACTAGACTCATAGAATGGTTTGGGTTGGAAGGGACCTTAAAGATCATCTTGTTTAACTCCCCTGCCATGGGCAGGGACACCTTCCCACTAGACCAGGTTTCTCAAAGCCCTGTCCAACCTGGCCTTGAGCGCTGCCAGGGTTGGGACATCCACAGTCTCTCCTCACAGTGAAGAATTTCTTCCTTACATCTAATGTAAATCTCCCCTCTTTCAGTTTAAAGCCATTACTCCTTGTCCTATCATCACGTGCCCTTGTAAAAAGTCCCTCTCCAACTTTCCTGCAGGACCCCTTTAGGTACTGGAGTTGAAGAAGTTGATATTCCTTGGGTTATGATGACATACAAAGCCTTTTTATGCTAGAGAATCTGAGTCAAGCTTCACTGTTGGAATTTGTAGACACACATTTACAGTAGAAACAAGGTCTGTTCCAAAACGGCTCTTGAAAGCTGTTTACCTTACCTATTCTTAAAACCTCCAGTACTGGGAATCTGTCACACATGTGGGTGACTTAATGCCATGCCTACCATAATTTTTAGCAAGCTACTCTTCTGAATATAGCATGTCAGTACCTTCCTTTATTTTACAGAATATCTTATGTTTTTAACTGATGCAGATAATAGTTTCCCATCTTTAAAGCCCAGAATGAACATTTTTGATCACCGTGTTTGATCTCCTGGCAATAACTGTCCACAGAATTGCAGCTCCCTATTCCTGAAATTAGCCTTCGAGCATAATGCATGCATTTCAGAAGGACAACCAACCTTGAATAAGGTTGAAGAAGCGAAATCCAGTCAAGCTCCCGGTTTATATGCTGATTGCCTTTTTTTTTTACAAATGCAGAAAATTTGAAGAAAATTAATTTAAAATTAAGAATTGCAGTTCCCCCCCCTCCCCAGAATAATGTAAACAAGGTTGTTCAACTCTGTTGCTTCTCAGCTCGCGATCCGCTGCTCTGACCTTGTAATCAGAGAAGACTGCGAGCCCTGCATTTGTCTTTGAAGGCTGCTAATAATCAAATCCTATTGTTTCATTGAAACAGAACATGACTCTCACAATTTGTAACCAGAAGCAGTATAGCTGCAAAGAACAATGTTGGATAAACATGCCCTTCAAAGATCAAAGGATGCAGGGCTTTGTCAATTAAAAAAAAATCAGCATAGCTAAACTGCTGCTTCTCAGCAACTTAGTGCGGGTGCAGATCTGAGGCTGCCTAGATTGCTTTGCTGTCATTTCGCTGTCTCAAGGGCATCCTTATTCCCCAAAAGTGCGTGGGGGAGCTGGCACACCCAGATGTGAGTTGTGAGTCTGCGGGTAGAGGGAGAGGGTGCCCCCCTCATCACTAATTAAACGTTCAAAGGATTCATGCTCTCTCCAAGCAGCACAGCTTTGTGACATTAAACAAAAATCGGCCTCAAAGAGAAAACACGCACACAATGTGTTCAACGAGGCAATGGGCAAGAGGATAGCAGGAGGATTTGGCTTTGTAGTGACACTGTGTGCTTTCATTTCTTCCCTGTGAGAGCCCTTTCTTTCTCCATGGCTTTCAACCAGAGAGTTTGTCCTCCTTACCACAAGCAGAAACTCACCTCTGGTGCCACTTTGGCCATTCAACTCCAAGAGGAGATAGGAGAAGCCACAGCTGCATAAAGAGTTCACCCCTTCCCATGAGTGGCCACATGACTTATGGCCAGCAAAGCCTTCTCAAATTAATGTGACTCTCACTAGCTGCGTCCTGGTGGCCCAGAAAGGTGGCAGATTTGCAGCAGGTAAGTCACAGCTAAACCTTGGCATGTCTGTTCAGTAATTCGTAGGTTTTCCTTTCTCTCTTGAAGAATTTCCTTGGACATGAAGACTTCCTTGTTGAAATGTCTCTATTTGTGCAAGGACAGGTCACTGCTGAGAAGGGCAGATCGCATCCTCCATGGCCTGACCCTTCTAGTGGGGGTTGTGGGGTACAGTCCCTCCATATAGTCATCTCATAAATATCTCAAGTATTTCTTGTCCCAGTGCATGTGTGTATGGACCTGCTCCCAGCACATATAGGTCATTGGCTAAGGGTTTGAGACAACCCATCCACCAGAAGTGTACCAGGTGGATTACCAAGCTATGGCATGTGGGTCCCAAGTCAAAAGAGAGGTTGTCTTGCAAAGAGAGCCTTGCTGAAGGTCAGGATGAGTTAGGAGCAGATTGTATGAGGCATGGACTCCACAGGTGAAACTAAGCAGGTCACAGATCCTCAGCAAGAGACTCATCCACTCTGTCTTATACCAGCGCATTCTAAAAGACAATGAGAATCTGGAGGGCACTTAGAACCACTTTCTCTCATCTATCCAAACAGTGATCAAACAGAGGCAGACTTTTTGGAGGGGGCTCAGCATGGTGCATGGTGAAATCTGCTCTCATGGGGTTTTCATGCAAATAGTCCTTGTGTGGATGTCCTTTCTGGTGTCACTTGTCTTTGCAGAATGAGCTACGATGGGTATCAGTCATGGTCCTTCACACTCTGCTGTGATGGATTATCCTTGCAGCCCTCTGCCAGCACTAAGCTGAACTTCTGAAGCAGCCAGAGAGGGAAGAGATGAGACCCATTAAGGCTTTAAGGCATCCAGAGCAGAATCTTTCTCTGCTGTGCTGTTCTTCTCCAAACTCCCTGAGTTAGCCCTGGTCTTGCTTGGCTCATAAGGTTAATGATATGTCTTAATGGAAAAATAAATTTGATCTGTTTTCATTTTAGAAGAGGGACAATTGAGGAAGATGTAAAACAGAACGGACAAAATCATGCTGAAATCTTGCAGCAGAGCTGCCTCTTGCATAGCACTGTGCTTCCGAAGAATGAAAATACTTCAGCTCTAGTTTTTTAAATTGAGGAATCAGAGTTTATTAGCAGGTTATTGCTATGCCAAAGCAGCATAGGGAAAAAACATCTAATTTATCCAGTGATCAAGAAAAAAGGAAATCTCAGCAACTCAAAGACTCTCCTTTTCCCTGTCATTAAGTTCCACGGTGGATCTGCCCACATCAAACCATGGTGCTTCACTCTTTTTGGCATTGGGATAGCATTGTACAGGCGACCAGATCTACTGAGGGCTACATTAGCGAGTGAGCTGTGTCTTCAAATGCTCCTTTTCCATTGCAGATGGGGAGCAAACACCTGCTGGAGAGTGGAGATGGTCTCTTTTCTGAAATTAGATATGGCCATAAGGTTTTATTCTGAAGTAGGGGAGGAAAAGGCAGGTTTATTCTGAAAATGTAAAGCATGTAATGTTGAACCTGTGTGCAAGAGAGTCATCTAACCAAGGCACCTGCTAAAGAATTACAGATATTTCTTGCTTATTTGATACACTTTTTGATAAAGCAGAGTTTGTCCATTCCGCTTCCTGTTTATACTCCATTTTTTATTTCCCAGTTCTTAGGCATTATCATTGTCATTCCACTTCAGGGAATGTTTTACAGTTTCGTTGAAATAAATCTCTCTCCTCACCTTCCTGTCTGCTAAAGACAAAATCTTATTTTAATGAGTTAAATTCTACTATCAGTTAAACTGAGGAAAGAATCTGGCCCATAAAGTTTGACAAATGATGATCACTTTAAAAAATAAAATGTACACATTGTGTCTAAACACAATTGACCTCATTCCCCTCGGTTGTCCTGATGTTCAGCTGCTTGAAAAGTTTCCTCCAGGGAAAACCTTTATTAAATGATTTGTGCTTCTTTTACATTTTGCTCCAAATTATCTCACTCCCTCATTTTATTTCTTCTTCGGGCTGGCTGCTTGCTACAGCTAATTTGGTTGTCCTTGCTGGGACTACCATAAATACTCTTTCCCAGTAGTACTTTGTAAGCTGAATTAGTCAAGTGATCTTGGTTATAACATTCAAGAAAACAGTCGATAAGATTAAAGACTGGGAGAACTTTATGGTTGGAGACACTGTTTTAAAGTCACCCATAAAGGTGCATAAGCAAAGTCACCCATAAAGGTGCATGAGCAAAAAACGCTGACAAGGCCAAAACATTTCATAGGTGCTAAAATTGTGACCTTCAGCATGGTATTAGAAGGGATAATTGTTCACTCCTCTCCCTACGACGACTGTATTAAAGCATGACACTCTCTTAGGAACTCTTATCAAGAATCTTTCCACACAAATAGATGAAATATGAGATTAAATAGAAGGAGATAAAGTCTGACCTACAAATTGAAAGGCAGAACATTGAAGACTGCATGAGCCTCCAGGTATACTGTGTTCCCATTCTCTGGTTGTGAAGGAGAGAGGGTGACATCCCTCCTGGGGTAAGTGGTACCAAAGTCACCCAAAGCAGTAGAAAAGTTGTTTCTTTGTCTTTGCTCTCCAGGCTCTTATTTATTTTCCCTGACACTACCTAGAGCTTTAACCTGTGCAGGGCTGTGGCTCTTGGATGGGAGTCATAGTTGGATAACTGCTGTTGGCTTCGAGGCGGCACAGATTTACCATTTCCCCAAGAACTGGCAGTGATCACTATGGGACATGGTCCTCCACTGCTCCAGGCGGACTGGGTCTATGGTTGCTCTTACAATGGTCTCTTGTTTTTTCTCTCATGAGGCTGAAGTTCCTGCTTTTATTTTAAAGCTGTATGAACACGTAATTCACTGCAACTTAATTCTGGGGTAGTGGAGGGTGTCGATAGACCTGAAATTATTTGTGACTGGGTGGAATTGATAAAGAGGCTTCCGCCAAAAATTCCCTTTTTTTTAGTTTTCCAGCCAAGCACCAGCCAAAACATTTAATTTCAGCATTTTCCAAAGAAAATGTTCTTCCTTTTCAGTTGTAAAATACTTATTGTCAAGTCTGAAATTGCCAGTATTTCATTTAAAGCTTTGGGAAAATCATTAAAAAATGCCTCATTAGCCACACAAAATGTTTTGACTTCAAATATCTGTCTTTAATTAATTAAAAAAAAAATGCTACTTTTTTTTTCCTGCCCTAAGTTGACCAATATGCCTCTCGTCCCTTCATCTCTCCCCGCCAACAAAAATTTGCAAAATCAATTATTCTCACAGCTTGCTGAAACCTTTTCAGATGTGGTGAACAGAGCAACTTTCATGTCAAGGTTTAAACATTGATATTTTCTAATACTAAATTGAAATGGCTCAGACTTGATTCCAATGAAACAGGTGAACTGTTTTTATTTTTGTATCTAAATTACAATGAGAAAAGTATTAAAATATCAGTATTTCTTGTAGAATCAGAAGTTCGTATTTTCTTAACTCCCCTGGGCCACAGACAGGATAGGCAGGACTTTATCTTCACAACAGCTTTCTTGCTGTTAAAGGCTATGTCTAGTCATGTTATAACAAAACTGGGGAATTGTAGGGTGCAAAAATGCAAGTCACAGAATAAACGATCCGAGACTTTTCGGGTACAAGCAACAATTCCACTTTTCTTGTAACAGATGACACTGCTTGAGGTTAGGACAAGAAGTACCTGTTGCCTGTGCTGTAACATCTCCTGCAAATAGCTTCTTATTTGTGACACCGATCCAAAGGCTGTGTTTTACGGCGCTTACCCAACCAGCTTTTCTATGTCAGGATATCACAGATACATTTTTTCCCAATTCATTTTGAGACCAACTGCTGTTAAGAGGCTGTGACAAGGGATGTAACTTGCTCCTTTCACTTCCATTCAGACACTTTGAATAAACACACATTTCAGCCTTTTATGATTCCTCTTTCCATTATACTTATTTTTCTCCATGGGGATTGAGTCACTTTATTCAGGTCATTTTCTGCAATATCATGTTAACCCATTAAAACGTCAAATAATTTATTGTCCATTCAGTCCAGCCGCCTGTCCTTTTCCCCTGAAAAGCACTGTCATTTCTGTGAGCTCTCCGTTCCCCTGCATGTTCAAAGGGCCTCGTGGATCTCCTCATCTTCTCATTAAATACCGCTGAAGACCAGTTGCCTTGGAAACCAGGGAGCTGATCCAGCAAAGGGGCTGAGTATCTTCACCTTGTCTTGCCTTCGGTGGGAGGTGAAGCCATTCAGCACTTCTGAAAGGACTGTTAACACCTGGCCAGCAGAGAAAAAATTAGGCACTAACTACTGTTTTGCTCTAGTTTCGGGATGATGGGAAATGATGGTGGTCCCTACACGCGCTCCTATCCTCCACATGAAGAACAGAAGGACTTTTGAAATGCAAATACATTCTAAATATTATCCAAAAGAAGAAACCTTTCCAAAAGTTTAGTCTAAAAGGACCAAACTTTATTTCCAGGTTATTTATAATGAGTCAGTGTATTTGAAGGGAGCTACCAGGGTGGCTACAGACATGGAGACAGAAACTAGTTTGGATTAAAAAGAAAAACCCAAATAAACCACAAATCTTAGATGTTCTTGGAGATTAGAGGCAGCATCATTCCGAGGACTCTGCCAATGTAAGCAGCAAATCTTAATATTTCCAAGAAAAATACCCCAGGCTTTGGAAACTTGTCTGAAGAAACCAAGATTATATTGCAGTGATAATCACAGCAAGAGATCTCCTGCGTAGATAAACTATACCCTAAAAACAGGTATAAGGGTTTTAGGGCTGTGCTCAGGCCACCTTGGTCTACCAGGTCCATTATGTCAAGGCAGAGCCACACAAATGCAGCAAGATTTCTTCCAGAGCCAGCTCAGCCCAGGATCAGGTTATCTGCTCTCACAAGGCCTTCAGACCTCCTACAAGTTCTCCCCAGGCTCACCTGGCTCCATACAGTGCAATTTCTTGGATCTGCACCTTGATATAGGTACCAGGAGCATTATTCAAGGTCCAGAATGTCTTTGCAGCTGAAGCAGCACTGCACAATCTCAGCACAGGGACTTCAGTCTGAAGTGTCTACATGCATTCCTGTGGAGCTGAGTGTGAGGTAAGCAACCCTTCTCAAACGGAGAGTCATGACCATGTTTACTGAAATATTTCCGTTCTTAGCCTATCTCAGCCCCTTCTGGACCATGGAGAGTTGCAGGTCTTGTTACCTGGGCAAATCCAAGCACTAGCCCTGGGAAAACTGCAACTAGCTGCCAGACTGTCTTTGACAACATGACACTACTCTGAGTATGTGAAATCTGTCTGCTGCTGTCTTCGTTGGCTTTCTACGGGCAATTTTAAGGTATTGGCTTCTGGTTAATAAAGAACCAAGGACTGCATCACTTTCTCATTCAGTCACAGCTTAAAAATAAGTGAGAGCTATGACTGTGCTGTACAGACAGCCCAGCACTATCAGGATGTATTAGGCATCCCTGGCAACATTTATTGAGTTTAGAGCAATTTCAAGAACATGGAGAAGCAAAAGAGCCTTCACATCAGGAGCAGAGCATCTATCAAGCCCAAGAAACCCCATTGGAAAAAAAAGATTTGCAGAATCATCGTCTAATGGAGATGACAAATGCTACCTCGTTCTTAGCTGGAGGTCTAAAATGCTTTACTGGAGCTTGCTTCTGGTCCTTACGTGCTGGTACTAGAAGGTCCATGTGGTATACATCTGGGAGGATGCTTTCCTTCTGACTGAAGGTCACACTGGGCTTTTTTCCTCTTCAAACATAACGGAGCTTTTTACCTCCAAAACAAGGTTCATTCCTATGCATTACAAATCTTTCTCTGGGCTGTCCCCACAAGGACTATCACCACCTTGTAATCCAGACCGAGCATACGATGCTTTGACTCACTTTTCTTGATGGCAACCAGAGTAGTAAACACTCAGGTAACTTCTGCTAATCCCAAGTTGTTTCAGGTACAAACTTTGGTCAAGATACTTTGCAGAACGTCTCCAGGAATATTTTTTCAGACTCCTTTTCTTGATATTTTGAGTGTTCATTCTCAATTAAGCTTTTATTTTGTTTGTTTTCTTCATATTCAGCTGTGCTAAGTATTATAACAGAAAATAAATTCCTTAAGGTCAAAACAATGTGTTTTGATTTTAGATGGAGAGGAATTTTTAAAGTTGAGGAGATGATCACTGGAGAGAAGTCAGAACTCAATATCCTTTTGAGAAGTAGAACCTTCTTTTTTTACACAAGTCCACCTGAAAGCCTTTCTACCACTATTACAAAATACTGCGCTACCAACAGGCAGAACTTCCCACAGAAAGCTGTGAGGACAAAAAGGAAATATGCTATTTTTTCAAAGTTTCTCATGACTATGTTTCCATATGTCAAACTGATGTTTTTAAAGATAAATACAAATAAATTTAAAATTATATTTTGGTCATGTCTAGAGGCACTAAATGACGTTAGAGTTACTGGCTAATAGGTGCTGTAGGAATACCAAGGAAAAGACTCCCTGCCTTGAAATCTTTTCAAATAGGACACAAGTTAGCAAAAGGTTCAATGTCTTGGTTTCCCCAAGTTCACCCGAGGCATGATAAATAACTCTCCCTGTGTCACCCAGAAGTATGTAAGATAGAAAAGCAGATTTGAATGACACAATGTGGGACAGACAAGAACTTATGAAATGGTTATTATAGAGTTGTTGATGTGTGATAACTTGTTCCTGTACGAGGAAACCCATGAGCGTCTGAACATCTCTGAGAGCGTGGAGTGGGAAGGGAATTGGGCATGGACAGCACAGAGTTGATGGCCAGGAGAACATGGCACTGAAGCATTGGTTTGGGGACATGAACTGTGTTCTCCTGAAAATCCATCCTGGGGCAGTGGAAAAAAAATTACTTCTTACTCAAGGTAAAATACAATATTCTCTACCTTAGAGCATTAGTTGGTGCAAAATATCTCTCTTCCACCTTTCCTCCCATAATTTACATTGCCAAGTTTTCTTTCAGAGACTGTACCTTGGAAAGAAGCAAAGAAATGTAACTGAAAACCATGTAGGGGCTGAAATCATAGGAGAGAATGAAGTCCAGGCAGTCTTACCCAGAAAGAAAAATTCACTGCTATCATCCCAACACTGCAGCATTGGCACCTGGTGTTGACTTCATGCAGTAACAGAGCACTTTCAGGGCTATCATAGCCCTTAGGCATCATGGATCTGAATTCCTCGCTCTGCTGCACATTGATTTTATCTCCGATCTTGGACAAACTAGGAATGGACCACGTGCCCAGTCTCACCTTGAAAATAAGGGTAAATGCATTTCTGAAGTGCAAAATGTTTGGACAAAAGTCACTTGCTTAGAGGAGATGGCAGTGGGGTCAGGATCCCTGCGTTGCAGGTATTTACACCTCCAGAAGTTTTTTGGACCGACAAATAATATGTCTCTAATTAAAGCTGCTGCTGTAAAATCTCTAATCTGGTAACACATTGCGTGGGAAGCAAAGAGACATCTGTTCACATGAGCACGTCAATATTAAGGTGGATTCTGGATGCAAAATTCTCCCCACGCTATTTAATAACGCCACTGGCAGAAGAGATCTCCCTCTCCGCATTAATATCTGGCAGCAAATGTTTTGCAATGGGAACGTGTATTCCACGGAGGATTGTGTGAACCTAATATCTAATTTTCCCTGGCAAAGCATCCATCATGTGTGTGAACTTTCCATGGAAGGTAATAATACCTCCCACCAACAAAATCAAGTTGGCGGGTGAAACAAGACTATGTAGAGACACAAACACCCTCACCTCCACAACTACTATCTGTGGCCTCTCTTTGGCACTTACTAAATGGAAAGCATTTGGAGTTGGGTGAAACCATCTAAAATGGTGTATTTTTGGCTTGTATCCCAACTCACATGTCCTATCACTTGTTGCTTGGGAGAAGAAAGTTGTCTCTGAGAATTGCCCAAGTGCTGTTAGCCCCATGCCATCCTTAACTGGTGAGAGAGGACCAGAAGTGGGGGCTGAGCAGCTGATGGACAGAAGAATTACCTGGGACCTTGGGCAAAGGGAGGAGGTGGAATAGCATCAGGCAAAGAGACTTATCCATAACACAAGTCATGGGCAGAAACAGTCACCTCACCTTGGGAGGTATTTGTATCACTTCATTTCCTGGGGACACAGAGAGATGGTAGGTGAAAGCCCCATCTCTGCTGCTGAAGGAGAGGTTTTTGGATGGAGGGGAGCTGTGTGTTGGGGGAAATGCACTTGTAAGGAGAGATGTCAAGGTGTGGCCCCATCGAGGCCTGATGCACGCCCCTGTGCAGCTCGGGTCAGGAGTGAGTGGAAGAGCATACCTTGGTTAAGAAGTTGGTCCCTTCAGCACAGGTACATTTTACTCCCGGGCCTTTTTGAACACTTTGAGGACCTCAAAGCTATTTCTGAAGGGAAGTAGGATAATGCAATACTGACTTTTCACAACAGCCCAAATGCTCTACTGACTCCGTGGTCTGTCTCCATCACTAGTTAAGCACTTGAAGTATTCCACAGACATCCTTCCAGAAAACTCTGTTCCTCCAACATGCTGCTCAGAGTATCACCAGCCAGAACAAGTGTCTTTATTGAGGGCAACTGCCCTCAATGCCCTTTTCTTCCATGAGGTTTTCCTGCTGCTTTTTTTGAACCCATGTAAAGTTGTAGTATCCACATACTCCTGCAACAATCGCTTGCACAACTTAGGTCCAAACTGTGAGAAGAGCTACATATTTCTGCTCTCTTTGGTTCCCACTGGCTTCTGCTAGTTGAATTTGCTGAAAGTTTCAGCCTTGCAGGAGTTTGCTGGAAACCAGTAACCCTGGCAATGCTCAGCAGCACCAGTGGGTGACAAGCTTTTACTGACACCGATCCTGCACTCTAGGCAGGTTCATTTTGGGTATTCATTTTGGACTGGCTCCAAAGTGCACTGCTATGGGTTCAGAGAGTCATTAGCTTCCGTCAGATATATTTTTCCATTAACTTGATTTTCTTCTATGCAAATAGGAAAGCAGTTTGTCACACACAGATGTGTTGGTGTCAGTGCCCAGCCCCTAGAAATAGCTTTGTTGCTAACATCCAACACCAGACCTGCTGGTTTTGCCAGGAATGGAAGAGGAAGTCGGGTTAACCACACACAGGAGATGATAAAAATAACCCCCCCAACTCGCACTGAGGCAGAGCAACACTCAACAATTCAGGGCGATGCAGCTGACCTTGTATATGAACAGTTGGTGATGTAAAATATTTTTTACTTCTCCACTGCACCCGCTCTTAAAACAAAGATTGGAATTACCTCAACCAGCGAGACGGACTCAAAGAAGTGTAGAGGGAGTGTTTTTATGGAGGTGGTTTTCCATAAAGTGTTGGTCTCATCTGCAGGAACAACACAGTCCTGCTGAAGGACTCATGGGTTTTGGCACACAACAAACTTTGATGTCCCTTTGGGATGCCTTCATTATCTCTAATAATTGTTTTGGTCATAACTTAGCACAGAAAGACATCTGCTCAGGATCAATCTTGCTAGAGACACCTAAACCTGTTGAAGCTCCCTTTATAACATGTGTGGTTCCTCCTATGAAGTGATTCTGTGGATTTACATAAAATTTTGTCCATTGGTGGTAAATCTCTAAGTGAAGTGAAGGGTGAAGGTGCAGCCCGACCTGTCTCCCAGTTGTGGGTGCAGGTAGCATTCAGCGTTGGTGCACAAGGAGAGAGCGTGTTAAAAGAGGGTTTTAGGGCTGCAGGAGAGAAACCACTAGGACATGGTAGGACCTGCTCACCCCTGCTAACTGACACTGCTTTTTCTATCAGTGTAATCTGTCTGTGGTGGGTCTGAGTGGAGTTGGATACAAACCCCCAGTGAAATATGCTATTGGATGGGGAATTCACTTTTTCACAGGACACTTAAACAGACCTTCTGCGCGCAGCACCTCTCATTGTGTGATGCCCAATGGGGCTCCCTGTGTTTGCCTGGCCTCCTCAGTGGTCCTGATCTGCATCAGAAGAGCTAAGAAAGATGCGACCAGGAAGCAGGTTGCTGCTGCTTCTCCTAAAGCCTTGAAAGAAGGGGCAGAGGCCACAAAGACTACTTTGCCTGAAGCCAGCTCTGCCTTCCAATGCTTAGAGCAAGGGACACTCATTCCTCCTGCATTTCAGATCCCATCTTTGACACCAGGTCATCACATGAGTTTCAGCCTCCTGTATGTTAGACCATTAATGCATTAGAAGAATGGCAAGAAGAGGGCTAGCAGCAGAAGAGGAGATGAGAGTGCAGTAACACTGGTTGATGCAGCAAGATGTGTCTTCAGAGCAAACCCCCCCCATCCTGAGGCTGTTTTAGAACAGGAAAACCTGTATCAGAATGAAATATTTGCACTTCTCAGCCATCAGAGTTACACTGGGGGCAAGTTGGGGGATAGATTATGCAAATAAGGATGAAAATACTCGCACATCTGCTTCAATCTTGTTTTCTCAGACTTTTAAAATAGAAACTGTAGGTGTATATACTAGAGCCCAGACACCCAAAGGTTTTTGGGCACCTAGTTCCCATGCCAGATTGCCAAGAAAAATATATCAGAGCACAGGACTAACAAGGAGCAGGGTGCGTCACAGCAGTTCAAGGAAGAATGCAAATGTAATACAACTACTCTGCTGAGTTCATTGGGAAAGAGGCTCCAAACCAAGGATTCAGATCCATGTAGGACTCAGCATGGCTTGAGGAGCTCCAATGCACTGGCTAATTGTGGTTACAGCCTGCCTGTCTGCTTCGAGTCTGTGGAAAATATGTAGTAACTTGATCTATTACGCACTGCTGCCATTAGGCAAAAATAAGTGGTATTGCCTCATGGTTTTGGTTCTTTAACAAAGAGTTCATGGGCGATGGACATGACTAAGCTGCTCCATAGCAACTTGTTAAACTGGTGGCTCTACTTGCAGCTCTGATCACAATATGGTAGAGCAAGAAACGAGCTGAATGCATAGTGGGAAGGGTAATTAGTAGTCAAGAATTAAAAGGGCTTGGTTCTAGAAACATTTGGTTCTAGAACAGCTGGCAGAACTGGGGGTGTTTCTCCTGGAGAAAAGGAGGCTCAGGGAAGACATTTCAGTGTCTTTGAACACCTGAAAGGAGGTTGGAGCAAGGTGGGGGTTGGTCTTTTCTCCCAAGTAACAAGTGATAGGATGAGAGGAAATGGCCTCAAGTTGTGCCAGGGAAGGTTTAGGCTGGATATTAGGAAAAATTTCTTCCCCATTGGGGTTGTGAAGCTCCGTCCCAGGCTGCCCAGGGCAGTGGTGGAGTCCCCATCCGTGGAGGGATTTAACAGACAAGTCAATGTGGTGTTGAGGGATGTGGTTTAGTGGTGATCTGGCAATGCTGAGTGAATGGTTGGACTTGATGATCTTAAAGGTCTTAGTAACTTAAACAATTCCATGATCCTGTGATTCTGTGACTTTACTCATTTGTTACTTCTCATCAGAGCACCAGCGGAGCAGCTCAATGGGCACAAGGGCAGCTGGACCCAAAATTCCTCCCAGCCCCACTTGTGTCTATGGTTTGCCTAAGGTGAAGATTACTATAAAAGCACTTTATTTCTGGACTGGTTTCTGTGTTCAGAGCAGAAGTCCAGCTAAGATGCTCCAAATCACCCTCTAAAGTCTCCCAGAGGTTTTGTATAGATCCTACCGAGAAAATCTTTCCAACTGAGGCACTCAAGCTGAGGCGATAAAGTAGTCTTTTTTTTTTTTTTTCAGGTTTTAAGCACACTCGTGGTATGTTTGCCATCCTCAGAGCAATATGTGCTTCCAAAACTTTTAGATTTTGTTGAACCATCATGTCCTGCTCCAGAACCATATCACTGAAGAATTCTCAGCTGGCTTCCCCCAGGTATTGTGACCAGGTTTGAGAGCAATGACCAGCTTTAGGGTTTGGAATTTCCTAGCCTTTGCCACTTCCCTTTTAAGAAGAGACAAAAAGAGAGGCTTGACTGCAGATTTCGAGCTCAGCTCTTTTGTTATCAATGCCAGTGTTGGACCAAAACAGCCAACTCAGAAAAATGCTGAGTCAGGCTAAGAAAAATCAGGAGAAAGACAAAATAATGACATGAGTTTAAAGAGGAAGAAAACGTTTCAGACCATCTTTATTTGCCTTATGCTTTCACCCATGCCATGTTTTACAGCTTTGCTTTGCAACTCTGACAACAGACATATCTTTTCCTCCAGAAATCTGAGAGTCTTGTGATGTCAGGGGGTTCTTGAAAACCATCCCTAGATCACTAGATTCCCAACACCACCATGAATTTTAGCTGTGTCAAAGCACAGCGCAGCTGTGTGGGATAATCATCTGGGAGAATCATCAGGTTTTTGAAAGAAAGAATGAGCTGCTACACGCATTAGCAAAACCTCTTCACTCTTGTTTGTGGAGTGCTCCCCTCGTTTTTCCCTTGAATTGTTTGCATCAACTTCTTAGCACAAGGGTATGTCTTAGTCCTGATACAGTCCTAACAGCAATTACTAGAACAATAACTGATACTTCTTAGAGTCTGTGATATTGTATTATATTACATGATACTACATTACATTATATTATATTACATGGTATTATATTATATTATGTTATATTACAAATGAGGAAATGGATTTTTTGAAGGTGCATTTGCACTGTCAGTTAATGCTCCAAAGACCACACCTGTCCATTGCCCCTACTGTAAAGCCTTTGCTCTTGCTATAAGGCAGTTTCTGGCCATATCCTATAGCTTTCTGGAGGGACAAAGTGGACCTTCTTCTTGCCCATGTTGCCTGGAGAGGTTGGGTCAGTGTGTTAGAGCCTATCGATCCATCTGCCAGTCTCCGTGTCTCTATGTCTCGAACAAAGCTATAGGAGGACTAACGGGTTTGGTCTGCCTAAGCCCATTCTCAAACCTGTCTCCATCTTGCATTAAATATAATCCTAGACCTGAATTGTCACACCCATGGACATAAGGCATCAGATCCACAGCTCACCAAGGTCAGCAGGAGTCTTTGTGTTAGCACCACTGAGATTTGCAGGGCTAAGCCCCAGCAAAGAGAAGAGCAGAACTCACCCTGATCTTTCTCAAACTATCAGAAATAGCCAGAAACCTTTTGTTCTATGATGACCCTTGCCAGCTTCACTGTTTTCTCTTTCTTTTTTTTTTTTTCCCCTGAATGAGGCAAGAGTGGATGTTTTTCTAAGAGCAAAAAGTTTCCATGGAAAACAAGCTGCCCACTGTCACACTGAGAGTCCACATGAGCACAGGTGGGATCTCTAGCTGGTCGCATCACATGTAAAATTCATGTGGTTCTATCTGCGCGTGACGCACTCGTGTAGCCCAGCCAGGGCTGGGAACAGCACACACCCCTCGCGGACCATCTCTTGTTGCAGCTTGCAAAAGGTTTCCTTTGCTCCGAAGCCAGACGAGACAGACCAAATCCCTGCTCCCCCAGATGCACATCTCAACGAAGAGATTTGCTCCTCGGAGCCAAGAACACTGAACTCCTTTACCTTTCATTTTGATAGTTTCCATGGAAACCATAAAATTAAGCTATGCAGTTACTGCAACATTACATAATCTACCACACACTCAGTTGCTTTTGAACAAACGTGTCTGTTCTGGGTTGCTATTTTTTTTTTTTTCCCCAGTATGACCGGCCCAATCTGTGTTGATCTGATTAAACAAGGAGCAATGGTGCAAAATCAGATATTAAAATGCAACTTCTGTCAGTTCTCCTCTCCAGAGACTGACAGGCTGCCTGCTTCCACTGCCGGTTTATCGCTGCAGTTAAGGTATTATAGCATTGTTCATTGTCTGGTCATATAGATGAGTTTGGACTGATGAGGGTCTGATCCCAGGTCTGACCTCAGGGATAAATAGTTTCCAGTTCCATGATGCTTCAGATTATTCGCATCCATGCAAATAGTATGTAAAAGAATTTCCTCGTCTGCAGCAATTTTTTGTTTAATTAAGGGAACAAGGCAGGGTAGAACAGACTGACTTCTGTTCAGTTTCCCACCTGGACCTGAGAGATCAGATCTCACCCAAAATATTTTGGACAAATGCTGTGGAATATCCTGTAATTTTTATTATGCAAGAAAAATCTAATTATAAAGCAATGCTAATATCCATTTCCCATGTTCCTGGCGCTCGGCCATCCTTGTTGGAACTGCACCAGAGACTGCAGCGATGTTTGGGATGAAGGAAACTGCCGTACAATTACTCTTTAACTTTTGTGGCCAGGCTCATTACTTTAAACAGAGCTCAGCAAAGCCAAATAGCTCTTCTTTGTTTCATCCGGGATACACAATCCTGATACTGTAGAGAATATCAAAACTTTCTCACCATCAGTGAGAATAAACTGTCTCTTTTGTAGCTGCAGAGGCCAAAGGAAAGATTTCAGCAGCACCTTAGTGCTTGCACAGATAATAGAAGGAGAAAAGGAAGGCCACAAGCACTCAGGGATGTATAAGCAATATCTTCGGAGAAAAGTATGAAAAGGATTGCAAGTTGTGGCTCAGCATCCATCACCTTCCCAGTGCTGTGTCTCTCAGGCTATGTCTTTGCTAGTAAACTAAAGGGGGTGAGGAGATTACTCAGGCTGCACCAAGTGATTAGGTGCTCTAGAACAGTCCTGGCTCTGTCCCAAGTCTCACATGATGCCGAGGAACGTGCAGATATAGGACAGAAGAAGCCAACCTGTCTGGAATGAAGAAGAAGAGAGTTCAGGTGCCATGCCATTTCCCTGAGGTCCAGAAATTGACCCTGGCCCATTTTATTTGTTAGTAAGATAAGATGTAGTTTCAAAGAAATTATCCAATCCAGCAAGGGCAGTGTAAATGAAAGCTGACAGAGATGCATCCCTTCTCTTGGCAGCATCCTTTCATATCTATCCAATCAATTTATCCCTTCAGCAAAAAACATGTCTTCCTCCAGCGCTGCTGAGCCTTGAACATCTCTTTCTGGTTCTTGAAATGTTGCTGAGAAACCCAGAGAGAAGCTGGGCTTCCTCCTCACAGCACTGACTGTGTTTGCCATCAGGTGACACCACAAAACCACCATCCATATCCCTGGAAAATCTGTTTTTCATGGGTTAATCTCAGTCTGCTCCCACCTCTTATCCCTCACTGGCTTTGCGTGACATGCGAGACAGCAATTTAAATATGATATAAAGACAGAAAATGCTAAGGAACTGAACCAGAGGCTGGTGCATCATTTAAAGAGCACATATATCAAATAAAACAGGTACTTACAATGTCTATAAATAGTTGAAAATAGCAGATAACTCATTATCTGAATACCAAAAAACCTCAGGCAACCTCAGTTGACATAACGACACATGTCATGGCTAATAACTTCCAGCCTGAGATGAGCTGGGGATGAAATTTGAAGGAATTGAAGGTTTCCTGGATTTGCCAGAATGGTCAGTCTATTTTTCCCATTTCAGTGCTAAATATTGGAGATTTTTCTCCCATTGAATACATACATATTCCACTTTGAAGTTAAGAAATGCAGCCAGAGAAAACTGGAATCCCTGAAAAGAAACGGATTTATATCAGTGGAGAGGGTGGTTTAGGAAGCCAACATAAGTATTTCCTCCGTCTTTCAAATTGTAGGAAAAACTATATTCACTGAGACTGCAAAATAAAGACTGCACTTAACATCTCTATGGGGTCTAGTCTTCCGAATTTCCTGGTTTGCCATTCCTCTGCCTTCTATATATTGCTTGATGTGAAGTTTCCTGGCTTTTCGTATTCATTTTCTACTACACCAAGCAGTATCAGTGCTAAGTGAATAGACCATAGGACAGTAAAAAATTTGCCGTAAAAAAAGAATCACCATGAAGTATAAAGCAAATATCAAATAACGCTAATATTGGTGGTCCTCTAATTTTTCCTGAACTGGGTTTCATTGATCCTGCAGCCAGACCTTCCTGTTAGCTTCTCTGTCCATGAACTTGCGGCATCTGGATGAAAAACTCAGAGGCTTATTTATCTTCCAAATCTTTGTTATGTAGCTTAACTTTCTTTTTTTTTTTTAAATAAGCTGCTCAGGTTACTAGCTGCAAAGATCAGATGCAATACTTATCCCTTTGATTTTTTTTCTTTCTACAAATGATTGTTCAGAGACATTTCGCTGCTGCATCAGAGTAGTGCAGTTACTATAGTTACTCTCGTTACTACCCCTGTTTCCAACTTGAAAGATTATTCAAACCACCAGGAGGTGGGAACAGGTTGAACATATAACCCGACATATTCAGAAACAGGGAGAGGTCATCACTGCTCTGGGATCAAACAGCAACTAAACAATCAACAAGTGATTAGCAGAACAAGTCTTACTAGGATTTTAGGAAGGGTGAGACAAAAAAAAAAAGAAAATCAGTGGGAGAGGGTAGTGATGTACTGGAACTGCTGGATGAAAAAGAATTAAGCAGCACACAGAAGCCAGAGAGTCACCAAAACAGTGAGAAACACTAATTTTAGAACATCCAGAATTATTATTCCTGGAACACTAAAGGGTCTTTTAGAAGTTCGAGCAGAGTTATGATAATATCTGATAGGAGCCACAGTAGATGACTGTCAAAAGGGAGGGAGTAGGGTGAGGACAAGGAGCCACTATCTTAATTACGACAAACATGAGCTAGGTGACACACTATGAAAAACACTCTACCAGACAGCACTGGAACAAACCGGGAGGGAGTGGGATCTGTCACTACAGCTTTCAGTTTAGACAAACATGTCTCAGGAATAGGTTTTGGTTTAGCTTGTCCCTGAGCATGAGGCAAGACACTTTGCCCAGTATTGCAAAGAAGGTGTGGAAATGGACAAAATCTTGAGGTCCCTGCTGCCTTCTGATGTGTGGTCCTAGAGTCTTTGTGGTAAATTATCCATTTACTGAAAAAATGGGGATGTGATGCGAGTCCTGTAAGAGTGAGAAGAGAGTTCTGATAATCTTCTATATAACAGTATCAAAAACGTCCTGGAGCAACAGTGGTCATCTGGGATATGCGGTCTTAGGCAGGCATGTAACCACTGACCTTAGTGCTTCTGCTGTGGTGGTTTCATTGTGACTAGTAGCTGAAACGGCTGTGTTAACGCCTGTGTGGATGTGCCTCCTCACATTGCAGGCAAAACACCAGATTGGCACATACGCCTCTGCAGGTCGGTGCACTTTGGAGACCTTCCACAGCTGCAAGCTCTGCCAGAGGTCAAGGTGAAGCCCATCGCCTTCAGTTCATCCAGTGAAACTGCTAATATGGTCCCCTGTGTTTGTGCAGACAAGTCACGTGTCAATCAGCAGCAACTCCAAAATGGAACAAATTCACTACAGAACAGCTAACATTTCCTTTTCTCTGTCTACGACGTGTTCATACGGTGAATCAAGGGAGCATCCCAAATTTCAGGGTTTGGCTGAGCAAGCATCTTCTGATCATGCTGAGATTAGCAGATACTAATACGAATCTCATCCTGGGGGTATCAGCATAATGAATTTATCCTTTGAATCAAGACAGGGAGGAGCTTTGCTGCTTGAGATCAAACCCAAGTTATCCACTTGGCCCATATCTCGTGAGCTCCCATCTCAATATTTCTTGGAATATGATTTAAGTGGGTCAGTCAAAAACATGGCAGCATGTAAAGGTCAGCTTTCTGGGAAAAGAAAATCCTCCTTTTATCTTTGACAGAGGCTTTTGTTGACTGGGGTTGGACCCAGAGTTTGCTCTGCCTAGCACACACACACGATTTACCTGTTGTCAAAGCCCGTATGGTGACCTGAAGCTTGCAAGTCAGCTAATATCTTCCTCTGGCTGGGCCCATTCTCTGGCAGGATAAGCAGAAATCCCTGGAGCTAGTGTTTCTGTATTAAATTTGTGTTAATTATCCCATCCGGGGTATTGTGGGAGGCACACGCTCAGCCTCAGCATTAGCGGGTCCAAGTCACAAGGCACTGAGATGCTGCTCTTACCTCCTGGGCAGTGTGGCAGATGGGTGAGAAGGGTAGTATTGATTATGAGACGAATACTGTTGAGTCAGGAGGAGAAACAAAAGCATTTTAACTCTTGTTTAGTGCTGATGTAGCAGCTGCAGATTTCCTTGCTGAGGCCAAGTTATCTTTGCTTGGCTATGTTGATCAATGACCACCTGGAAGGAAGAAAATCACTTAAATCATTGATTTCCATTACCATGCTCTTTTAGGTGGGACCTGGTCCTGATGCATACATCTCTGGAACTTGAAACATGCAGCACAACATATAAAAGAGACATAAGCACCACAAAAGCCCTCTTGTAAGTAAGAGGTGTAATCACAGCCACGGTAATGTCCTCCTTCTGTGCTCTCTGTAGGTATCTACACTTCTACAAGGTCCTCTGCATTAGGAATTATCAGAGATTCAGGTAATTGCTTCTTGGGAGTTTTTGAATTTTTAACAAAATTCAAATGCTTTCTGCTATTTTAAGATGTTTTCCTGCAGTCCAGTCTCATAGAATAAATGTCTCAGGGCTTTTCGACATGAGAAAATTGACTGTTGTCACAATAGCGGTGTAGTTCTGCTGCCTGTTTATCAAATTTCTTGAGTTTAACCGGCTTAAACTTTAGAATTATATAAAAAAGGTGAAGTTGCATCCGTCTGAGCCAAAAAAATTGCATGGCAACTAATGGCTCAGCTAAATGAGGTGGTGAAGCTGTGCTCTTGGATATATATACCTGAAGAGTCCTGGACCTTGATGCCCCTATAATGCAGGTACCATGGATGTTGTGTCAGAAATGTCTCTTGCAAGAGAAGCTTGTGTCAACAGAAGTTTTCAACCAGAAGGAAACTCTTTGGTGTATTTTCTGACATAGGGTCATCAAGTTGATGTGCCACAGCTCTAGTTAAGTGTGCAGAACCTAGTTGTGTCAACCTCACCTTGGGGAGCGCTAGAAAGTAGGAACTATTCTCCTTTATATAACAGGTAAACTTTTTAAAGGAAACAAATCTTATTAGCAATTCTTTTAGAAAAGTCTCCATACTGTGCAACGTTTGGTGTAGAGTATTGCATCAGGAGAGTATATCCTTCTCTGTTGAATTCAACTTCAGAGGCACTTATCTGCAGATATAAACTCAATATATTGTCATTTTTGCTCACAAGGTCTTTAATTGGGCTAGCTCAGAAATGACATGTTAAGGCAAGACCCAGTGAAATCTCCCTTGGTGTCAAAATCCATTGGTTTTGCAGCCAAAATCAAGAGTTTTCACCTGCTGGTGCTTCCGGTGGGAAGCCGGCTGTGTTGGCAATCTGTCCTACTCCATCAGAATACATGCCTATAATTTGGGCAGCAGTGAAAGGGGCTTGAGTGTCTCCTCATCCTCTGCCATGTAAAAAGCTCAGAGGAAATCAACAACATCGAATTATAAAGAGGAGGAATTAAGCCCTAATTTCTACAAGATTGCCTACAAGTCATGTATATATATATGCATATACAGAGAGAGATACCTATAGCACACGTATATATTCCTACGAGTCTAAAATGCAGGGGACTTAATGACCCTATGGGACACATACATTCATGCATATATTACATATATATGTGTAATTAGATGGACACATGGCTAAATATACACATAAACAGTTTTTAGGTGAGAGTCCGCGTGGCTATGTATAATTTAAAGGTATAGAACCATTAGGCATTGATTTCTCCTGAGCTAACAGGATTTGTGATTGGATCACTGCCTCTCAGCAGGATGATTTAGAGCTCGGGAGGGACTTGCATGCATGACAACTCCCCCCACCAATGGGAGGCCTTAGCTCTCAGTTTGTAATGCCTTTTAAAATGACCGATGTGCAACGTGCCCTTCTGACTACCGCTTGCTCTAGGTGCAGTAGGTGACACAATAAAACGAGTCCGTTGCTAGTGCACATTGTGAACACTCATTCACAATGAGGAGATGTAACAGGTAGAGTATATTCAAGTTCCTGATTAAGCTTGAGCAGTGCTCACTGGGAAGGATGTCACACACCCACCAATAGTTTTGTCCAGGTTTGAATAGAGTTTGACCAGACCTATGACTGGTATCGTCCAACATAAGAGCATCCATAGGTGGGTAGGCCACCCCTGTGTACTCTGAAGAATCGTCACTCGGGAAATTTCACTGCTTTCCAACCTCGATTTGCAACACGTCCAGCATAAATGCGGCAGAACTCAGCCCCAAATCTGACTTAGACTGCCAAGCGGCCAAAAAAGCACTGGCTTTTTGGTATGTAGAGTTGAACTGTTCTCCCAGGGAACCTCTTTATCTCTGCAGGATAAAGAGGATAAGAAAGACTACTTTGGTACCACCAGGAAGCTTGAACAAGTCAAAGTTGTAAAGAAAAAAAGACTCCCTGGTGAAAAACATTGTAGAATACCTTGGTCATACAGCTCTACCAGTCTTGTGGTCTTTTGAGGGCTCATCTGAAGCTGAAGCCTGAGTGCTGGAGACCTCCTGGTTCCTATCCGACCTCAGGGTAAATCAGCTGGCAACGTCCCCCAAGTCATATTCAAAATAAGTCATTCCTTACCGTGTGGCCTGATCAGATTCACTAAACTGGAACAAGTCAGCAGCCCCTAAATGACCACTCTGTTAGCGTTTGGCCACTTCTAAAAGGTTCTTTCCGCAACACGGCGTAAGAAAGGTTTTTAAAAAAATTAGAACAGCCTTGATGAGGACAATTTTAAGAGTGTATAAGTTACGAGCTCACACCTGGAACTCCGCTTTTCTCAGGAAGTAGCACTGTTGTTTGCCCTCTACAAGTAGCACTGCTTACCAAGAGAGACACTTCCAGTGTTATTTTTATGCTTCTCAGCTTGTGCATCTGTCTGAAGAGCAGATCGCACTCCTTGCCCTCCCTCCCACACAGGCTCTTCATGTATGCATCAGAAATTCTTGTGGTGTCTGGGATGTAGCTACATCAAGGCTGACTTTCAAGGCTTTCTTACTGCCAAGTTTATTGTCCTCCTGGCTGCCACTCCGGGTGCTCAGGTACTTAGCATTTGCTTTTGTTGGCCAGCAGTCAGATTCTGTACTAATGATATCATGGTTTGAGTGAAACCTTTGATGTAGTTCTCTCTGCTTTAATAGAACAGCAGGAAATGTTTGATTTTCTTTCCCTCTGTCCACATCCATCTCTCTTTCCCACCTCAGTGGAAGACTACTTCCACCATGGAAGACTACTCATTACAGAGCCTGGCCCTAATTGAAAATAAAGAGTTAATACTTACACAACTTCTATAACCGTCATCAAGATGAGGTCATAGTTAGAGAAATGGCACCTCCCAACACCCAGTACATCGTGGCAAAAGGTTACAGTGAACAAAATCACTCAACTTCTCAATAGGAGTCATCATCATCATGGCTTGGCTTCGCGGACGAAGATTTGGGAAGGGCTTTAAACGTGAGTACACCCTTCAAGCCTGCGCGGTGGATTTTTTAGGTGAGGCGCAGCGTGCGCGAGACTGGCCCCACCCTTTACACCTGAGGTTCATCTGCCAGGGCCTAGCGAGCTTGGACGGTGACAGCGAAGTCCTCAGGTCGTAGGTTTGGGTAGAGTATCCTTCTCTTAGATGGATGGCCTTACAGGGCTAAACGAGCTCCATCTGCCCGCGTTTGGAGTTAGAGTTGTCCTTCTCCTAGGATGGTTGCCCGAAGGCTAGTGAGCCCATCCTGCCCGTGGACACACTTTGTCTGACCCTTCAGTTGAGACCTGTCTGGCTTGGGAGACCCTACCGGAGGCATATGCCACCACCAGCATAGCTCTCAACTTCACAAGGGCACGCAAGCTCTTTCCCCACGGCAAGGGGGTGCCCGTGAAAGAGTCACTAGGAGTAATGCCATTACATTTAAAGATGTTACCACGACACAGAATTGGTGGGGTGGACTTCAGGAAAAGGGAGTCTGAGAAATTACCAGCTCGGATCTTTCTCTGCTTGAATATTTTCAAGTTCCATCTATTAGCTAAGAAAAAGACCATTTGGGGTCTTTATCAAATGCTAAAGATTTCCCTTAAGTGACTGTCACTGTCACTGTTAAAGAACAGCCAGAGTCTAATGTCTCTATGTGGGCTACCAAACACTTGACTTCTCATGGATTTGAAGAGAATCACAGTAATTCACCTCAAGGAGAAAATCCTGACACAACACAGGGCTCATGGACCTGACCTGATTCATGAGAGCAGTTTTTAGGCTTTTAGGGTCACACAGGCTCTAAAGATGACTCTTTTGGAAGGCTTTATAGCACTTATCTCCTGTTCAAATTACTATTTTTGTTACTGTGCCATGACAACACCATTCATTGATTCAAGCTCACTGTCATGTCATCACCTTGGCATTCCTGTCCTGTTTCCCTGGCTGGGCAGAGCAGAATTGCTTCCACTTGCACTATACCGGCTCCTAGGGCTGTGACCCATCTAACTTTGGACATCTAACCTTGGCATCTACATGTGTGTAGCAACCCAAACTCCCTTCAGTTTAGGAGAATAATCAACTCCTTCCAAAGCTTGGAGAATTTCCTCTCTGAGAGGGAGGATCGGTGTCTTGTAGATGCCCTGATGCCAACCCAAGCGTGGCAGTCAGTGTCTCGCCCTGCTCCCTTGACAGACTCACCTTTACATCTCTATTAAAAAAAAAAGCTATTCAACTAAAAAGTTGGCTGAACATTCCTAAAGCTGAGACATTGGAACATTTTTCCACACAGACCCAAAACTTGGGGGTACTTGGCCATGGATAAAGGTGGAAATAACTCTCATTCTTCATTTCTCTGAAGAACACGCCTTCAGGTTCTTTTACCTTCTCTAAACTGTCAGTCCTCGCTCTGGTTTCCATGCTGTCCCACCTTGACTGCATTACCAGCAGCGGGTGAGACATCATCCCTGCACTAACTTATTTGATTCTGGTTTGCTTAAATTAGTTGCCTTTTGTACGCTGACTAAAAAGAAAATTGCTGAACTGCTGACCCTCATTGGGTCTTGGCCATTTAAAATGTGTAATGGGGCTGCTTCTTTGCCCCTCTTAGGTGACCTCATGTAGAAGCTCTGACAGTTTCTGTGCAATTTCAAAAGGACCTGGAAACCATTACTGTAATTTAGGTAGTTTCCCTTTCACCTATGCAAGTTTTCTAACATTCTGAGTGTGAGAGTGACCTTTAAATCATGGAGAGATTTCTGGTTTAAACCATCTCTGTCTAAATGAGTATTTCCTTCTCAGCAACAAAATTATACTTGTCTCCTTCTCCAGAAGTTAAAAACTTCTCCACTTCATAAACTCTTGCAAAAATTGAAGTTCTGCTAAGAAGCCACTGCAATGTTTAAAGCTTTATTTCACTAGGTATGTCCACAGCATAACTTGCTTTCCTGGTGGTTTATGGCATGGGTCTTTGGTGTTCCCATTACCTGGAATAATATGTGTGCTTACAGGAGCAGAAGCATCCATCTAAGGGAGAGGACAGGACTGGGAGTAGGGAGGTCATGCCATCCTACCACCCTTTTCACTTCAGCATGGATTTATACCTGAATAAGATGACTATATGACAACCTCATGCTCCAAAACCAGTCCCCTTTTTTTGTGACACTAGATTTATTCCTAGACTAGGACAGTCACTCAGAGGAGCAAAAGAATCTGGTGAACTCTGGGGCCAGACCAAAAGAAATGGATGGGAATGGGCAGCTGGAGGAGGGAAGGGAGGGGGAATGACCATAGGCACCAATGATTAGGCTGGTGTGAAAACGTAACCTCAGAGCACAATGGTTTGGGGAGTCTGATGGGCTCCTTTTGAGTAGGTTCAAGTTCCTGTCATAACTATGTCCATATATAGACCTCTTGCCTTACTCAAGATTTAACCCTCATTAACCCTCCTGACCCTGGTAGCTGCTATCTCTAACTCATTTCTTTCCCCTTCTCTTTCCATCTCTATCCCCTTTATCCCCATTACAGTTAATATCTTCACTTTAAGGGTACTGTTTCATCTTCTCTTATGCCAACATACTCATCTTCAGTGAAAATGTGTTGAAGAAGATATACTTTCTCTGCAATCTCTATATCTCATCAAGCAGTGATGCAACCCTTGGGGTTTTGGATTAGGATCTGATCTCTTCTTGTTGCAGGAGACCATGAGGAAGATTTGTCGATGTATCACTGCAGGGATAGGAAGGGTTGGAGCCTGCAGCTGGGATTCAGTCATCTAAAAGTCATATGAGCATAAAGACAGCTTTTGTTACTTCTTATTTTCACCTCTGACAAAAAAAAACCCTTTCAAACCAGTACCTCCTCACTGATTGCCAGTATCTTTGGATGAGGCCCTGGATGAAGTGGATGCATTACCTGTGCCAGGGGCTCTCAAACCTTTGAGCAACTACAGACCTCTGTCCACTCTAAAATTTCCCATGGTTCGTGCACATTAGAACTGACAAGTCTGCAAATTGCTGTGCTTAATCTGATTTTGCGTAGAAGCTTCAGACCACAAAGGATGGTCTCATGGACCACAGTTTGGACTGAAGTAATGACTTTCAGAGGAAGGAGGTCTACAGGAAAGCAACTGTGTCTATTCCATAAACAAGCAGAAATGCTGGGTTCTGCACCTAGGCTGGAGTAATGCCGGGCACAAGTATAAGTTGGGAGAGGGGTGGCTGGAAAGCAATCCTGCAGAAAGGGATCTGGGGGTGCTCGTTGACAGCAGCTCAACATGAGTCAGCAGCATGACCCAGCAGTCAAGAGGGCAAACCGTATCATGGGGTGCTTCAAACATAGCATGACCTGCCAGTCAGGAGAGGAGATTATCCCACTGTATTTAGTGTTGGTGTGGCCTCACCTTGAATACTGTGTGCAGTTCTGGACCTCATCACTTAAGAATGATGTGAAGATCCTTGAGTGCTTCCAGAGGTCCTGTGAGGAGCAGCTAAGGACACTGGGCTTGTGTAGTTTGGAGAAAAGAAGGCTGAGATGTGACCTCATTGTTCTCTACAGCTTCTGGAGGGGAGAATGTGGAGAGGGAGGTGCTGAGCTCTTCTTCCTGGGATCCAGTGATAGGACGTGTGGGAATGGTTCAAAGCTGTGCTGGGGGGTTTTAGACTGGACATGAGAAAGCATTTCTCTACCAAGAGGGTGGTCAAACACTGGAACAGACTTTCTAAGGAGGTGATAGATTCCCCAAGCCTGTCAGTGTTTAAGAGGCATTTGGACAATGTCCTTAATAACATGCTTTAACTTTTGATCAGCCCTGGAGTGGTCAGGCAGTTGGGCTAGACGATCATTATAGGTCCCTTACAACTGAAATAGTCTATTTTATTCTAGCCTAGTCTAGTCTGTTTTATACTTTTCGATGTGTGATTTAGAAAACAATATTCTTATCCATGCAAAAAGGAGGCCTAAAATTGCCAATGTCCTCACTTATTCACTGGTGTAAGACAGGCTAGGAAGCATTTTTGCTCAGTGCAACCTGCATCTCATGCTGTCACTGTTTTCCAAGTGCCTCATTCCGCAACGAAAAGAAACAAGAAAAAAACCCCCAAGATTTATTGTCAGTTTCTCTGTCCATTAGAAATACCGGGTAAAAAGAAAGAATGAAATTAAATCCTCTGTCTCAGATGAGGGAGATACAGGATATTGCTATTTTTACATCGCTCAATCAGTAATGAGTTGAGCTATTAAAAGTCCTAAATTCCTCACAGTCCCATATTGAGATGGAAGTCAGTGCTTCATTAGCAATAAAAGTTTCAAGTTATGTTACTGAGTGACCTTTTGTTCAAACATGATGTCTGGCATTTGCGTAAGTGCTCGGCTATGCCTATCTCCGAGCTATTGAGATGATGTGAATCACCATGCTTTTGTAAACAGTGTTTTTTTCCTACCTCCTATCCATACCGTACATCCTCACCATTTGCTTTCTCAGAAATGCAGCTCTCTGGTAGGGCAATGACATTCTTAGGCTTCATCTGCTCTTTTGCTACTGCATCAGAATCATCTCTATCATGTCCTTGGCACCTGGTCCTAGAGATAAGAGTCAAAGACAACAATGTCCAACCTATCTGAGCACCTGGGTTAAGTGGGATGTATTTGTAAGAAGCAGTTCTGCAGAAACAGAGATGAAATTACTTTCTCTTGGTGTCCCAAAGATCTTTACACTGACCCTGATTATTTCATGCAATGGGAAGGTCACATAATAGATCCTTTCTATATCCTTCTGTAATTATTTTTTTGAGCTTACATGCAAAATTAATGTCAGGACTTATTTAGCCTCAAACCATCTGTGAGCTCTACACAGGAACAGACTAACCTCCACAGAGCAATGGGAAGACTGAGGCATCTCTTTGCAGTGATGCGTGGTTCTGCACCAGGACGTGAGGCTGGCTGGGACATGTTGAGCCTTAGGAATAGCAGTAGGGAAATATAGCAGGAAAATATATCTCAGAAATTATAATCCTTCCATACAAGTATCCAGTTCCCTCTTTAAAACAGCTGAGGACTGCTCTGAAATGTCACTGTTAGAATGGGTAGGAACCATCCTTTAACTGTCAAACAGAAAATACCCATGGGTCCATTTTTCCCGTGGCTTGCATCGCCGTTCTCCATCCAGTCTACTATACCCTAAAATGGGTCGTATTCTTCCTTGCCAGAAATGGGAAACTCAATTCTTTTCAAAGACCTGGATGACACAAGCTGGGCTGCTTTAAACAACAATTTCAAGCTTTCTTAAACCCCACGAATTGATAAGTAGAAGTCATTGACAGTCCATTTGCTGTAGCACAGACTGAGTTAGGCTAGTAGCAGCTTATTCTCACTATAGTAGGCTGGTTGCAAGGCCAGAGTAATACTAAAGCTTCGCAGAGTTATATCTGCAGTACTGTTGCCATCACCTTCAACAGGGCTTGTCCTAAGTTCATTCAAAACTTTGTGCTGGTGAGCATAAACCTGGGGGATACTGGTTTTGTTTAAAACAGTTCTGGCAGGTGAGTTTTATGGTCTGTGGTTGGTATGTAAAACAAGAGCAACTCAGAGAGTTTCGTTGCCTCTAGAAAACACCAGACAGCCTGGAGTAGAAACAAATCTTCTCTATTAACAAACCATCTCACAATCAGGGATCAGGAAGTACGTCTTTCTCCCTTCAGGACCTTCCGTCATCTAATTTTCTCTTATGGCTTTTTGGTCTCCGTTCACCGTCTTGATTTCGAAAGCCAGGGAATTGTCATTTGACAGATGAGTTTCAGAATCGGCAAGTCTAGCTCTACTCAGAGTTTTGGTTGGTTGGTTCATTGGGTTTTGTTATCTCTGCTCCTCATAGAAAATCTGCCCAATGGAGGGAAGATCATTCCTCTCAGAGGGAAAAAAAAAAACCGAAAACATGTGGAAACTTGGAAACTTGAAAACTGCTGCTTTCTGCACATGATGTTCCAAGGAAGCGTTTGGGAGCTACAGAAAAGGCTTTCACTGACTCTAATATTGCCTTACATGTTACGAAACTGGTTTCCTTTATGTCCTTGCTCCTAAGTATGATCTTTTTTCTTCATTTCATATCCCTTACACCATCCTGCACTTCAAAATCAGGGCAAACCTGTTTCTAGCACATCCTCCATGAACCTTCATTCCTCTTGTACTTAAGACCCTTGAATATAACAGTCATTGTGATGCAGTGGTCACCCTAAATTCTCTTCTGTGTGGTTTAAGTAACAACATAACATCATCCCCATACATGCTGAGCTACCTTTGTCTCCATGGCAGTTCTACCTACAGGAGGCTGCACTGGCAGAGACGTTACCCAGGTTGCAAAGTGAACCTGGGGAGCCCGTAAGGGTGACTGATCTGCAGAGAAAGATATTGGGGCCACAGCTGCAAGGCCACACAAGTGAATAAACCTTCATCTCATTGGAAGAAGAAAGTGTTCGGGGCTGGAAACTTGCAGTCAGTTTTTGAGGACTGGGTAGATTTGAAGCCTGGAAGATGTGTGGACACAAGGGAGTTGGGCAGGTGTGTATGTCAGGCAGCCCCCAGCCTGACAGGATGAGCTGGAAGTCTCCTGTGAGGTGCAGCGTGTATTCAGACAGACCTTTTCAGCTCTTTAGCCGGCCTAAAGAGCCTTCGAGGCACTAGGTATGTGATTCAAGACCGCCAGCCCCGGCTCCCTCTGCAGTCCATAGGGCACGTGTCTCCAGTGGGAGATAACTACATCTCTGTCTGGGCCAAGGGGTGGTCTGCTTTGGAAAAGGTCACTGGGTGCAGCTTTTAATTAGCTATTAAATAATAATCATCCATACACAGAAAAAAAAACAGTTTACGTGTTTATTTCTGCCTGTTAGCAAGCAGAAGCAGTAATTTGCTGGAAAACAGGCAGGGATCTGGTTCAGGCATCCTGTTAAAATGCTGTCAGCTCTGAGCTCTTTAGCGTTTTCTCTTCAGGGATCCATAAATATTCAGTGTTCTTGTCCTGAAGGGCAGTTATTTTAGACTTACAGATGTCTTGACATCCTTAAAAGTTGAAGTCCACCAAAAGTACTGGTAAACATAGTTACTTTCAGACCCATAGGGAGAAAGGCAGGTCTTAAAAGTGCAAGGTCCCCATTGCAGCCAACTGGTTTCCAGACTTAGCAGTGTAAGCAACAAAGTAAAAGCAGGATCAAAGAAATGCATTTCATGGTCACATTTGGGGTGTGATTACAGGACCATCTGAGCTGCCATGAAAAGTCAGGATTTTTCACCCACTTTCTTCTCATTTTCTCCTACCTGCTGCCAGTTCTTCTTCTTCTCTCTTCTTGCTCTCTGTCTCCTTTGTAGTGATGCTTTTGCTCATCAAACTCTCTGGTCCTGCTTAGCTTGCTGAGCTACTGGAGAATAGTCCATTATCTCTTTTTTGGAAGGAGAGATGGAGGGAAGCTTTCTTTTTCTGCCAGGTCAGGGAGTTGTGCTGGCTTTCAACATGATCCAATGAGTTGGTAAAGTATATGCAACATCAACATGTGGCAAGAGATGGGAAAAGGGAAAAATCCATGTGTGAGAGATGGGAGCTCCCCTTTCTGACAGTGGTGATCCATCAGATCAGTTTAGTGTATCCTGTGCAACTTTATTTTCTGACATTGTGGATTTCTTGCCTTGAAAATGTATTTACCGTTGTGGGGTTTCCTTGATTTGCACACGGTGGAGCCTTGAACAGAAGGTGAGGTCTGCCTTTGCCATCTACAAGACCTGTTAAGAAAAGGCCGTTGCCCTCAGAGCTGTAATTGGAACAAACATCCATGGGGAAGGTAACAGAGCCCCTAGAAGAAGGACAGTAATTAGTCTCTGATTTTCCTCTGCTTTAAGATGAGGTCACTAATGAGCACCAGTAAAGGTATTCAGAACACCATCCTTCGGTGGAAAAAAGATGTATCCTGGTTTGATGTTCCTTACCAACCCAAAAAGATGCACCCAATGTTTTTTATTTGGGTTGATTTGTTTTGTTTTGTTTTGTTTTGGTTTGGTTTAACAGTTGGACTTGATGATCTTAAAGGTCTTTCCCAACCAAATGATTCTGTGACTCTGTGATTCTGTTTTTTGCCGATGCATCAGCAGTTGTTTCAGAGTTCAGACTTTGGGCCCAGTGTGCAAGAAGGAGGTGGCATCTGGATCTTAAAGAACCAATCAAGTTCCTCTCAGGGGGCTCACCCTGACATTTCCCATACCTCTAAGCACCACCCTTTTTAAAGGAAGCTGTAAAAGCCGATTTCTCCCACATTTCTCTCTTCCCATGACCAAAACCTCATGTTTTGCTGGTTTCTTGCATGACATTGAGGAGCCACTCCTCGCCCTACAATGCTCCATGGAGTTATACGCTAAATGCCCATCCTGACAAACCAGAAAGACAAAACATTAACACACCAAAGTTCATGTGAAGGAGAATTGGCTGGTTTCTCTGCAGAATGGGTCTGGTTGTAGGCTCTCTTGATGTACATGTGCTGTACCCAGACAATTCATCCTGGAGATTGGGAAGTCAATTCAGACCAGCCCGAAATGCCCTCCTTCCCCTCAGATTGGATACCCAGCCCAACAGGAGGAAAAGAACCAGCTTTAAAATTCAGCAGGTTTCTTCTCCCTTTAAAATGGTGATTTGGATTCTCATTTGGAGCATAAGGAAGCATAAATTATAACACAAATGAGAATGTGGGAGACAGTGTAGGAAAATTGTGTATTAAAAAAAAGTGCAGAGAGGGAACAACATTTGGGGAATAAAAAGTAGGGCAGATTTTGAAATACTCTCAAAACCATTTAACACCATCTGTCAGGGGCTTGTGTTGCTAGGGATTTATCATCCTCTATCTACAAAATCCTCTGGCTAGTGAAAACAAATTTGGGAGAAGATGATTAAACTTCTACCCTTTGACTCCCACGCCCACACTCCCACCAACCAATTCATCTTCCGAACTATGCTGAGAGGAGGAATCTACCGAATCCTCGTCTAACTCTACGGAAAGACCAGAAAATTTTAAGAACAGTCTAATTAATGGTTGTAATATTGTCCCTTTAGCTTGCCACAGTGTAGCCTTGATTTTGCAGTGCTTATACAACAAACCCTGAAACAGCCATCCAGGCTCTGAAGAATGTCCCTGAGGCAGAAGATTGATTTGCAGAAGGGAAACAAATGCAGAAACCCAAAACTATCAGGCTCAGAAACCTCCCAAGCAACTTTCAGGGGTTTGTTACTGCACATCCTGGAAGCCTTTTGACCAAAACTATCATGTTTTTAAATCCTATTGATCACGTTGGTCTAGTAGCTGCCTTTACAGAAGGCTAATTAATTAAGTCTGTAGTGCTGTTCTAGTTGTATGGCAATGATGTTATGAGCAAGATACAGGTATTAGAGACGGTTGTAAAGTGCTGAAATAACCTTCTTGGATAGAAATAGTTAAATATTGGTATGAAAATTTTAATACCTTTTTAATGTCAAATAAGCAATCAAGTCAGTTCCTAATTGCTGTCACACTGCCTTTAGGGGTGAACTAGGAGAACATTATTTTCTCCCACTCAGTAGGCTTCCTTGCTTTCCCATATGCCTCAAGATACAATATGAGGTCTCAGAGAGGGAACAACATTTAGGGACTAAAAAGTATTACCCGTAATCCTGGCTATAACAAGCTGCAGGAGATATAACACTCCCTCACCTCCCAGGTCTTCTTTATCCACACAGAAGAGTGTAAAAAGACACAATGACACTAAATGTCCTATAGGGCATTTCTCCATAATAATAATAATAATAATAATAATAACAAAACTTTGTATTTTTTCATGTTCCAATGAAATGGAAAAGAATTTTAAAAATTAACTGGATGTTTCCTTAGCATAAAGCTTATTTGAGTAATCTGATTTTAAGAAAAAATATTTTAATGATTTTTTACAGCCTCTACCATTTCAGTTGTTCCAATAAACTAGTTATTTCAGCTCCTGTTAAGTACCTAGTAATCTGCAATCGATGTCTTAGAAATGTGCCTTTAGTTGAATGTTGCTCTTGATGTCTGTCTTCCTTTCTGAAAGCAAGTTATGGACTGTAAATCCATGTATCCATGTAAATGAAATAAAACAATCAAAAAAGATTTTTAAATAAAAGTGTATTTGCTGAGACAATTAATTTGCAATTGTCTAATAACAGAGGCTCTGGAATGACAACTGAATGCCAGAAAGTGCAATGAAGAGCAATACTGCCATGAATTATTCCATACACTGGGGAGACGGACGACAGATCGCCACAGGGTATATAGGTTGGTCTGATTTGTGTGAGGAAACAAAGCCTGTGTGAGCAAAAATCCCCTCTCAGAGATCTCCATGGAGCCGCAGGTACTGAGGTGAAGGCAAGCTTTGCTAAATTATCAAGGGTGGCAGTAGTTTGTTTCATTTCCTTCGGCTCAGGTTTGTTCTCATTCTGGCCATTTGATTTTCTGTCCTGCAGGACTTCAAAGAGAGGGTCAGTGAGAGACCAGAGGAACCCAGTACCCTGTAAAAGAGCTCTGCATTTGCATGTAATTGAGCTGCTGTCACCATTCGGTGCCTGGAGACACCTTCAGAGAAGATAATAGAAGGCTCCTGTTGCTGCAGCTCATATGGGCATCTCTTTGTAGGCGTGTACACAGGACTGACATGCTGGAATTTCAGATACAAGGAAACTCATCCAATGCATTTGAGCCATCCCTGTCCATTATTTCACCATGCACGAGCTGCTGTGCTGTAACTGCCCATATGACGCTGCTCTTACATGGTGACATGTGTGAGGTATCTGTGCCTTACACGGCCATGGAAGAAGGATTATTGCATGAGCAGTTTCCATGGAGCATCTGACATGTGATAAAGATGTGCTTATGTGAAGGGGTGCAGCTCCATGCTCTACTCTGTGCTCTTCCAGGGCCCTTGTTTTTAGAGGAAATAAGACTAAATGTTTGAGGTGAGGAGAGATAGTAGGTAAAAGTGTCTTGATTTGAGGAAGAAGAGAAGATGAAAGTAGAAGACTACAGAAAGTAAGAGAGCAGCACATGGTGGTGGAGGGCTGATTTATGAAGATGTGGATGTGAGGGTGAGTCTCCATCTCTGATGAATTAAAGATCGTGTCTCTAAACGTTGTTGAAGTTGCCCCCAACTAACTGGGGTAAGATCTGTCCTCAGGACATGTGCATGCACGAGTGTACATGGGTATTTTTGGAGATACCAAGCCCTTAAAGTCCTACCTTGCAATATGACCAATAGAGGTTTTCTGCCGCTTGGAATATGAATGCGTCATTCTTGGTTCAGCTGAGATGCCATTTTGACACCAATCCAAAGGATGAAGTGGTGTGTGTTTTCCTGCCACAAGTCAGACTCTCAATGACTCATCTTCATCCATTCCATCTCCAAAGGAAAGCTATGTGTCTATCTGCCAGACCTTCTAGCTTGGACATTCCTGACAAATGACAGCTTCAATGCAGAAGAAAGCAATTTGGTCTTTGGTCATGAAGAGGTCCATAGGTATGACACATCTCCCCATAATTCCGTCCTGGAGGCAAAATGAAAAATACTCCAACACATTGCTGACCTAGGTGTGCAATTTTTTTGAGTGTACACTCTGCATAGGAATATGAAAGACCATGGCCCTGGCCTGGAGGAAGACTCGTCAGCTGTGTGCAGAAGAAATGTAACTGAAGCTTATCTAAAGTCCAAAAAGTGAAGGTGGATTTTTGTCATTGATTTCACTACCCTTACAACAGAATTTTTATTCATTATTCTTTCTTGGCTTAAATGTCAACCAAAGGAACAATGTTGTCAAGTTGCAGAGTCAACAGCAGGCAGCATAGACCTGTATTGCTGCAACCACCCAAAATACACCCATGCCTTTCTCTTCATCCTGCCACATGGTGTGATTGACATGTCAAGTAAAGAAGATTTCTCATGTAGGTTGCACTGGAACTGTACGTTCTGCGTGACCAGCCTGCAAAGTCAACAGGAGCCACCTCTACATACCTCCTAGCAGAATTTGTCCAAAAAGTTAAAGCTAATGGAACAGCTTATCCTTCCTACTCTACTGCTTACAATTTGGAAATCTAATCCCCAGAAACACTGAATCTGCCCAAGTATCCCTAAGCGCTGAGCTCTAGGAAGCTGTATAAACTTGCAGGAAAATCGCTAAGGATGTTGGTTTAATCTTATTGATGCTGATGGCTCAACCCTGTTATCTCTAGTGGGGTTAGAATTAAACCTTGAGTTCAAAAACCTGAAAAAGTACTAAACAGATGGATAATGAACGGGTAGACAGATAAAAAACAATATGGATATAAGTTGTTCTTTCACTTTAAAATGGACTTTATGAGGAACATCCATCTTAGCAACTCTTTGCTCCCAGAACAGGAAGGTTTTGAATGCTGACTTTTAATAATTCATGCAGTGGTTCTTGCTGGATACCATGTGGATGTGCTTTTCTTCCTTAAAAACTTCACATTCAATTGGGAGAGAAGAGCTAATATTTACATGTGTGAGGATTAACTGATGATGGCATTTATAAAGTGAAAATTATTATTATTACCACAGAATGCATTTATGAAATGGGCTTGACTTGAGGATTTGAAATTTCCCACAGCTAAGGGAACACTGCGCTTGTCAGACAAATGCTATTCTCCGTCTGCAAATTCCGATTCACATTTGAGTCCATAATTGTGCTTCAAATATGCTCTTTAAATGGGTCTTTCAAGTCACTCTGCTCACCTTATTGAGATCCTCACTGAAAGTGGGCACTCGTCAGTACTCCTCTAACCCAGCTGTGCCAGTGACAAATCAGTTTCTGCAGGCACTTAATGCCAACTCTCAGTATTGTGTCGCTTACAGATAGACCAGCTATGATGTCTATAATTCAGAGGTAATGACATTTGCCCACTGGAAACTGGATCAATATCCTAAATCCTTTTCACTAAACATCAGAGGATTTCAGTTACTGCCCAACTAGCCAGGAGCTACTGACTCCAGTAGCACACCATGAAACACAGAGCCAGAAACACTCCCTGTAATTATGTCTTTTACCTTACAGATGAATTCTGCCTTCAGACTTGGTTAAAAAAAAAAATCCTTAACAGAAAGAGACTGATTGCAATGAGAAAATTTTCAACGTTTCCTTCTCATATGAAACCAATCTTTTGTTTTTCTCTCTCTGTTGAGGCTATGCTGTAAGAAATAGCAACTGCTCGTATGAAGAGATGTAAAATGCAGAAAAAAGAGCTTTCCCTCACATGGGTGTTTTACAATTCAGACATTTTTTGACAGCTTTGGTGACTGATGAATGGAAAAGTTTTGTGGAGAGGTCTCACGTGAGTCAAAGCAATCAATGAAAATTATCAAAACATTTGATTTGAAGACTCTCAAAGTGCCATTTCTGCTAAGGCTTGGCTATATTCTTGACTACAATAGAAAAATCATATCTCTTGAATCCAAAGTGGATTTCTTCCAGCCTCAGCAAAATAAATCAATTTGATAAAACATTTTGGATATTCTGAGTTTTGGGCTGTTTCAGTAACCGTGCAATGGTTACACTAGTGACTTCCATTATCCTACTGCCTGGCCACTTCGTGCTCTCTAACACTTATTTCTTTTCATGTCAGCTCTGCAATTCACGTGAAAGTTGGCTGTTCTTTTTAAAGTCAGGGTTATGTCTTCCAAAGTCTGAAATTCTGCTCATCAAAGACATTCAGGTCTTTAATGACAAGACAGGTATTTCCCCACAACCAGTTTCCATTGGTTTCTACAGGAGCTGGATGATGAATATTTCTGAAGGATGTGAGACTGAGTTTCCTGGGGCTTGCAACTCACCTGTAGTCAAGCAGGGATTTGAAAATGGCTGTATCAGTGCCAAGCCATCATGATAATCCTTGGATTTGCCTTCCTTCTACTCAGCTGCATCATCCCTGGTAGCAATGGAACATTTTCACTGCAGTGGAAGAGGTTGGACCAACCTGTAAATTAACCCATTTGCTCTTAAAGTCCTGATCTTTGCCTTTGCTAATGCAAATTTACCTTGAAATTAGCACAGAAACCGGAACTAGCTGGTGACTCATTTTGCAGCGGGACCTTTTGAATCATTCCTGCCCACGCATACATGCACTAACTGCTTGCACATTGAGAAAGAACTCAGAAGCCTGGCTTGTTTCTGCGAACAGTGATGGTTTCAGTCTGAATCGAGGCTTTTGATGCTAGGAGGGTTTTGCAGAGGATCTAAGAGCTTCCTTCCGTACCTATGTATTCCTTAACCACCAAATCCTCACCCCAGGTCTTCATGCACAGAAGTCAATGAAGACAAAGCTGACAGGTATGTCCCCAATCTGCTCAGACAACAGTCCTCTGTGTTGGGACCTCGAAGCCTCTCCCTTCATTGGGTTAGGTGGACACAATAAAGTGTGTTGCGTGCTACATGGCAGTGGAAGTTGTATGGCAGTGATCTTATTTCTTGCCAGTGCATATGTGTCCTCCTGGAAATAACTCTTTCCAGCAAGTCCAACCACGTGGGATTTCTGATAGCTTGAACATTGATTTTTTTGTATGATCTGATGCAGCATCCTGTCTCTTGTTCCTAGTCCACTCGTGCTTGTTGTCTATGTAGGTGGTGAGCTGATGTAAGCCAAATTGTGCACCTACACAGACAGCACAAGCCGCTGATGTTAGCTGAGAGCTGTAGGTAATCATGGGACAACCTGTACTTAATTAGAATTATTTGTGTACTCAATTACTCATGTGCAGAAGTTTCTGTAAGATCAAGGCTTAGTATTGTACCCATGGCCTCTATATTCACTGCAAGGGTATTAACAAAAAGACAATACTCTTTGTCCCAGTTGCAAGGTTTCTGCCAATATGTGTCATCTGGGATACATTCCCTATCTTTGCCCTCGTCTTTCTGTCTGAAGTAGCATCATCTGAATGGCAAGACACGTTGCAGTTGCACATGTTTAGTGTTTGTTACTTGGCTTACATTCAGACTCCATGAAGAAACACTCATAAAAATTGTCCTGATCAAAGGACAATAGCAACAAGGCTTTGCAGATGTGTTAATGAGATATCTGGGGCTGGACAAACAGTTAAAGTCACGCAGTCTGAAGGCGGAGCTTTTAATGGATCCATTCTGTGTGAATGCTGGCTGGGGTGGATCTGTTCCCAGGAACACCACTTTAAAAGTTCAAATGATTCATCTTCTCCTAGTGAAACACTGTGGGATTATGTCTGTGCAGTTGTGTCAAACCTCATGAGAGTTTCTTAGGTTGAAGCTCTCTGCTTGGCATCATTAACTGCTCTGCACTGATAATGCTCCTGTGGCTTCATGGAGACGAGGAGTTTACTCTAAGACAGTGAAAAATATTCTGATGTTCTTAGAGGTCAACATCTCTATCTCTGTAAAAATCGGGTTGATTTATTTTCCTCCTCTCTTTCTATCTAGCAAGGTCCTTGCTCCCAGAACAGGAGCAGGTACAAAGGGAACACACAGCACAGCTCATTGCTCTTTCCAGCACTAGGGATGCATTGTCATCCTCCATAAATGTAAAGAGCCACTCAAGGGACGTGATCAAGAAGAATAGAGTTCTCTTTGTCCGGGACATCAACACTGCAGGTGCCACTTAAACTTCGTATTGAACCTTCAGCAGAAAAAAGGATTGATGCCAACCTCTACCTTAGAAAAGTTTCCCATGGCAAATCACAACTGGAGTCATGTTAAAGTCAAATTGTAAGAATTAATTGTAATAACACTGGAATATCCCATTCCAACTGCAGTTGTTTTGAATTTTATAGCATAGTTACCCAAACCACCATATACCTCTTAAAATGTTCATTGCTGAATTTAGGTGTTATTTTGGGGCATGTGGAAAGAGTTGATCCCTGTGCAGTCACCATTATTTCTACCTTTTATGTGGGCAGAAGAGAAGGTAGAAAATAACATTTCCGGTCACCCAGTCCCCATCCATGCTGGGTACGCTGTGTCTTTTCAAAAGCCATCTCAGAGGAACTGAAGGTCTTCTTGGTAGCCTCGAGCAGCCATTTCAGGAGCGATTAAAATGGTTGGAGATATGTCCGGGGGAGAAGATATTCCTCTGGCCTCTCTTTAACTGAAGCTGCTATTCATTCACTAATGTTTCTAATTATCAGCACTATAATTGAAATACTGGAGTAATCTATTTGAGGAAGGGGAGCAGGGGGCAGAGTGATTTTATTAAAACACGGGTTGGAAAGCTTGGTGCCAATGTCAGCTGAGCAAATGTCATTCAGCTCAGAGGGATGCAGGCAAAGATGAAGAGGAGACAAAGGAACGGTGCAGGCATAGCCATGAAGTGGATCGGCATTGGACATAGTGCTCTTTACTCCCCAGCAGATATTTTGGGTAGATCTTAGCCCATAAACCCTCATTGATGTTGAATCCTTCACAGGGGTGTATGTAACCCAGTTGGTCTTGATGGAAGATATGATTTCACAAGAATGAGGGACACCAGAAGAGGCTCTGGATACTGTCAGCTATCATGATCCTGTTGGCAGTGAGTTTTAGGAGCAATGGGTAAAGAGAAGGCCCTTATTTTCTCTCTCCTCTGTTCTGTTCCCCAGGTCCTAGATGATCTGGTCTCTCTAGGATCAAAGACCAGTTCATAAGGCTCTTCTCATGAGAGAAATGACAGCAGAGGCCATGTTGGAAGTTTGGGTATATTCCCTTCCTCCCCCTTCCAGGTTTAGGCTCTCCACACTCTGCATAGTCTTCTTCCATGTCCCTGATCATTCCAAAGCCCAGAGATTCTCCCACAGAAACACAGGACATGTGGCTCCTGCAGAGGGCTGGGGAGCAGGAGGAAGCTGCTGATGGATTGGTGGGAAGGAAAGAACAGTCTACTGCTGGTCCTGCCTCTCTTGTAGATAGCAACACCCCTGCTCTGGAGACGCACCGAGCAGAGTCAATGAGGTGTTGTGGGCCTGGAAACAGGCAGTGAACATCACGACAGCATTGTTGTCACCCTGGTTTTATTTTTTTTTCCAAGCCTTTTGCCCTGTATGTCCTTTCCGGGGGTGTCTCTAGGACTCCTTTTTTAATCGAGATTCACCATAGCAGATGCTGGCTCTTGTTACTGCAGACTCTTTGCCTGGGTTACTTGAATGCCCTCCCACAGCAACAGCAATCAAGGACCTGCTGCAGAAGTTTAGGATGAGACCGAACTCACAGATTCAGACATCAAACTTGAGAGGATGCCATGGGTGAGGCAGAGTGAATGACAGCCTGCAGTGAATCTGGATGCTGGGGTTTACTGAAGAACCAGTGAGATTAGAGCTTCTACCCTACCTGATTATCTCACACACCCTCTCACTCACTCCCACCAGAACTACCTTCACAAGGTCTTACCTTCCGTTCCCAGCAGGGAAGTCACTGCTGTTCTGGGCAAAAAGTCGCGTCACTTCCCGTGTCTTTTTATTAACTGGAGGATCCAGGACACGTCATTCCAGGAACAAGGTACATGGCATTGCAAGTGATATCAAGCACACCTGAATGGACCACCTGAAACTTTACTCTCTGCCAAGATCAGAGGGCAAATGTGTCTCACTGTGCACATAAACTGTTTGCACCTCTTGCCTGGGTCTTAGGCTTGAGAGAAGTTCAGTCTTCTCCATTCACTGAGGATGAAACCTGTGGCTGGAAAGATTTCAGGTGAGTGTTGTCCCTCCCTATTGCATCAGGCGTGGAAAAAATGTATGTGTTCTCTTTCTCAAAAGCTTAGAATCTTAATGGAAATGCAGCAGGACAAGGGGCTATAGGCGGAGAAAAGAGTGCTATGAATGCGAGACCTATTGAAATGACTTGCAGGAATTCATTTTGACAGCTGATCTTGCTCATCCTTCCCCTGAGATGTGTTGAGTTGGTGAGAGGAGAGGTTCTCAGGTGGATAGTAAATGTGGCACAAGTGAGACAGGAGTCACTTCACAGCAGCATGCCCTGAGGCTATGTCCAGACTGTGCACGCTGACAGGTTCTTCTCTAAACAGCCAGAAACATTTTCCACATCATCAGTGATGCCTAGATAGCCATTAGCTACATCCAGGTCCTAACCTTGACGGCAGTCAATGTGTCTATTTGTCCGTCCCACAGCCTACCTCCAGGCCTGGCATTAGTATGGGACATGAGTGTTTTCACTCCCCATCACGTCTCCAGCTGCACTGTTTTTCCCCTTTCCCTGTGGCAAATCAACTATGCGGTTGTAAGCTCTATCGGGACAGTCTCTCTTCTTTTATACGTGATCAAACTCATGCTTGTGTCCAGCTCTAGAGCTTAGCTTTGTCTTAATGGTAAAATGGCCATGAAAATAGCCAGGCCCCTGCTTTAGATAAGAGCCAGCTGTGAAGTCTGGATGTTGCTCCTATAGTTTGGGACTGTGCCAAACTGGGGTTGTGGTATGAGCTAATCGCTCACAGAAATTAGAGGCTGCTCTGAAAGGCAAGTGGTTGTTGTGCTGAATGCACAATATTAAGATCTTATCTTGCTTTACAAGCAGACTAAACCCAGAATGAATCAATTATGAGATTAGAATTAATCCAATAATCCCCTGTTTTTCTGTGCCTGGAATCAGATGGTGCATCTGCAAAGATAGTGTTAGTTACGGCAAATGAGATCACCGTTTGTCCCATTTTATTAAAAGCCTTTCCCAAGTGTTAACAGCTCGGGTGAGAGGTTGAAACGAAATTAAATTGAAATCTCTCCTCTTTGACTGATTGCCATCGTGCACAAATCCTTGGCTTCAGCTGCCCAGAGGGGATGGCCAACGCAGGAAAGACGCCATGTGACTGTAGCAAGGCGATGTGGAAAAGTTCTGCTGAGAGATTTCCACCCCTGATGTGGCTGCCAGTGTAGCAGGTCTTGTGGCACAGAGGAAGTCAGAAACATTACTGACCTCCTTAAATTCCTTTTGCAAACTCCTTTTCCAATGCTGCGGCTTGGGCTTAGGGAAAAAAGCTGAACCATGCCTCCTTGCCCGCTGGTGGTTCCTCTCACCAGCCAGCTCTTGCAGTACCTGTCCTCTCTCCCCAATGCTTTTTACAGTCCCTTTTGTCTTGGCCTAAATCTGGGTAGCTGCTCTCCTGGCTTATCTTTTGTATTTGAGGCCAGACAGGGGCAGGCACGATTTTGTCATTTGCCTGGTTTTACTGTTTAACATTTGTGCCTCAAACACAGTTCTTTAAAACCCAACTTTCACTTGGTGTTCCCTGCATTTCTCCCCCCTTTCTAGAAAACCAGACAAAACCCAAGTCTAGTATAATACTGCTACGTGCAGCTATAACCACTCATTTGGGCCATCAGGGCTTGAAACTGAGATTTTAGTGTTCATATAGCTCTGTCACCAGGTCCAAGACACAGGAACTGTTGAGCGGCACCGTTCTTTCTGTGCACACTCTCAAGGGATGTGCGCAGATGCTGCTCACCTCAGAGCTCTTTGGAAAGTTCAGGCATGCCATAGAGCTGGAGGAAGGTGGGACAGACATCCAGAGGTGATCTTGGCTATGGAAAAGGAATGAAACCTAATGGCTAGGGCAGAAAGCTAAGCAGATTACTGGGCATCACTTTTTCCCCCAGAGGATTGCAGTGTTGTACATTTGACTGGTTTCATAGTGTTGTTCATTTGACTGATGTTGGAGCCAAACTAGATCTGGCATTTTTCAAGACAAGGATAAGTTTAAGGTTATTATTGAAAAGGCCTCACACAGCCTTTCTGTGTAAGTGCCCCATCTCCCAAATGAAGCAGTAACAGCATTACCAGAGCCTGATCAGTGAGAAGTGTCATGAAATGCGCAACACTGAGTATCATCCAGGGGAAGAGTTGGGACTGGAACAAGGGAGAAAGAAGATGACTCTTTGCTGTGGTCCTGCCTGTGTGTCCTTCAGGAAGCTAGATGTGGTCCAGGGCCCATGCATCAAAGAACACATTCGAAGTTTGAAGCCTGCTGCTAAGACAAGTGCTCCAGGGCTCTCCCTCTATCACCTTTCAATTCCTCTTTCCAACCAAAACCACTTGGAGAAAACTGGAAATAACAAAGAATTTTCATTTTCGTTCTGCTGAAGAAAACCTGGGCAATTTTGTTTAGATTTTTCAAAGTAACTCTATCTGAAGCACAGGAGGTACCCAGATAATCCCAGCTTTCACAGTTAAAATTGTCAAATTTATGTGCAACTGAAAGCAGAAGTTCAAGAAAATAATTTTTCCAATCTTTAACTTTAGGGCCTTGCTGATGGAGTGTTGTTTGAAAACTTTAAGAGCTGCTATGACATTAAACTGGAAACATGAGAAGAGCTGTGAAAGGATCAAGACTTAGAATTTGACTTTGGTATTTAACTTTACTTTTCTGCATTGCTTACTCTGCAGAAGTCATCTGGCAGTTAAAGGAGACTGAACTTCTGGTTCTGTATGCTTCTCGCTAGGCAGGAAATATTGCCAAAGCAGACCCTTCATCCCCCTTACAGACAATCAAGAAATGAAAATTACTGAGTAAAATAGATGAACTGGACACTTTTCTTGACCCCAGAAAAAACCTACCCTTTCTTGGAGAGTGACTTGAGTGTGAGCTGGAAGGTGAGGAGAGTTGTACTGTCTCCCAGAGGTGATAGACAACCAGACTTGGGAGAATTAAACCACAGTGATGTTCCTAATGACCGACATAGGAGACCAAAGCAAAACTCCTCCATCTTGTCACAGTGATTAACAGGTCCCTCTCTGAACTGTGACTCCTTTGGCAGATGACTCCACTGATGAATCAGAGGAGAAACTTTTAGATCAACCTGTTCAGTGGGAAAACTTCTAGACATTTAAAAATACAAAGAGATTTTTCAAGAAAAGCTTGATGGGAGTTGTGGCTCCTCAGTAGCTCAGTCCTGCCTTAACCATGCCCTTTGTTTGGAGCAACGAAACTTCAGCCATACCTCGACATTGTTATAGACATGGGCTGGTCCAAGAAGCCTCTTCGGAGGTGTCACATCATGTTCAGTATTGCCTCAGCTGCACACTTCATCTTGTACCCATGTGAGTGCTGGAGATGGACAAGTGTATCTTTGGCAGAAGAACAGATCTCTGCAACGGAACCGAAATGCAGTCTCCCTACCTTTTTGCTGCTCCTGTCCTTCTAAGGGAAATACTAGCTCTGTATGACAAGGGAACAAGCAGGTTAAGTGAGAAATAAGGAGCAAGTAAGAAAATTATTGTGCAGACTCATACTTTGGTTGCTAAGCTCTTTCAGGCTTTCCAGAATCTATGTGGCAGATTTTCTTAAATCAGCTGCATCCTGAGGGAAATTTTAAATATATATATATATATATATATATATATATATAGTCTCCTAAACTCTTGGATTCCTTCTCCAGCCCACCTCTTCATTTTGAATGGGTGTTGAATACTTCTAAGTAAACAGCCCAACTTCCAGAAGGCCCCAGCTACTCAAGACAAACTTGCAGAAATGTTTAGGGGATCGGTGTTCTGCAAGAATTGGTTGCCTGTCAATTTTTCTTTTTTGAGTGTTTTATGGGAGATGAGCCCAAACATGGCAAGGACCAAGATGGAGCAAGTTCATGCAGATCTCCTCCTATGTCTGAAACGAGAGATGTGTTTTGCAATGCAGCAGAAGGTCTTGTGGCAAGCACGAATTTGTTCAGCTACACACACAAGATGGAAGGGAGAGGGGGTGTGTCCTACTCATGGTTGGAGAATGATGGTTATCAAGACTTCCTACTCTTGATGCTTTCTAAGGGAAAAGAAAAACAGAATGAACCCAGAAAGATTTTTTTTTTTTGCTGCTTGATTGTGACTAAAATGACAACTTTGCAGAAATAAACCTTGAAGAAATGACAGGAACTACTTCAAAAGGAGCCCAGCTCATGTTGATTGATCTCTTCTCAGTATGCCTGAGAGCACAAAAAGTGCCTTGGACTGGGTTCATCAGACTGTCCTGGTACACTGCACCCTCACAGCAGTTTGCCCACCTCAAACAAGTGGCTTTCTCTGGGGTGGAACATACAGCCGTTACATGGAATGTCACACAACTGAATACCAAAAGCCAAATGGGGACAGGAAGGTTGGAATGAATTCTTTCATATATTAAGTACGCAGATTTACACCAACGGAGGATGTGGTGCACTGTAATCAACAGAAACTGAAGATCAGTTTTCCAGCTCATATGAATTTTAAGCTGTACCCTTGATCTAAAGCCCTTGTCTAACACCAGAGCTGGAAAAACAAATGGCAGGTATAAGCAAGAGCTCCATGAATATGTAAAGACCTCTCAGACGGTATTTTAAAACACTGTTCAGTAACCATTATGCCACAGTTAACTGACTTGACCAGGCTTAAAAACAGGAGTCTTTAATTACAGTCGTTTATATTTCTGAAGATAGACTATAACATATTTATAAACAATCTGTGCATTTGGCGAGTAAATGACACATGGCATGAATCATTCGCTAACAGTTCTTATGTAATATTCAAAGTGGGCATGAATGTTTCATGAAGGCGCTTCCACTGCTGAACTTGGGAGGGAACCGAGCTTTCTTCCTTTCCCGTACACACTTTCTAGGCACCCTCTTCCATCCCGTTTTCTTCTGTGAAAGGCCTGAAAGACAGAATTCCTGGCAGAAAGAAACACCTTGGGATTTGCTGGGCTATCTCCATTGCTGGACTATTGCAACTGAGGTTTGGAGCATCTGTGCTAGGAGTGCAAAAAGACATGTTTATCCCAAGGAGATTCCAACATAGCAAACCTCACGTGTCTCATGGATTTGCACCAGTCCTTCACATGCCACAAAGAGATACTGCCTTGCCCATCTGAGGTGTTCAACATGACACCTCAGAGATGAGAAAGGCAAAGGGTGGGAGATTTGCAGCCACTTGAAGGTTTGAAAGGTTTGTCCTGGACAGAGAAGCCCTGAGGTCATGTCCTTGGTGCAAAATCACTGAGATTTAGCTGTCCCTTGAGCGGTAGGAAAGGATCGGACCACGGTCCATCAATGCTAGGCATGGTCAAGCCTCCATGCAAACCCTAGCTCACTGTTAACCAAGGAGCTCTGCAGCCATGAAGACTGGCTGGCCAAGATCATGGCAATATCCTAAGACCTGAGCTCATTTGGGTGGAAATGGAGGTGTTCACAGACAAGCAGATCCTCTTGGTCTTCTGTCAGGCATTACCATTTTTCTCTTTATAAATCCTGGCCCAGCTGACTCTGGGAGCTTTGTGAGGGTTCGGGGAGGAGTTGGCAGGAGTGACACAACGAGATCTGGTAAATGACAGTAACGCCAGCATGGCATTTTATCATCCCTTGCTGTACTTGTGTGATTTGTAATTCCGTTTACTGGAAGGGTCTTCAGTGAAGGGACGGAGAGCAAGGTTACGCTCACATGAGTTACTCAAATCCATCTCTCTTGTTAAAACTGTTATTGGTGCAGCTGCCCAAAGCCAGTGTCTTGGCATAAGCAGAGATTTATGTCCCTTTCTTTTCTGAGCGTTTTTAGGGGCAGCAGTAAATAGGAATGGAGCAGTGAGGGAATGCAATGCTTTCTACCTGCACCTTGGCAACCTGCCTACAAAAGTAAGACATTTTCTTTTGCTGTTGGTGGGTAAAATGAAATGAGTTTGCTGGTTTTCAGGCAACTTGTCAATTTTGAATGAAAAACTGAGACTCTGACTACCCTTCGCCTCTGTGATCCTCATTAAGGCAGAAGCAGGACTGGTAATGAAATTAGAAAAGTAAAAATTGAAGTAAATCTCCACTTGAGAAAGACCGAAGTCCATTTGTTACGTGGCTCCACATTATTTCTAGCTGTTACTAGAGACTTACTAGAGACGTATGGTTGAACTTGATGATCTGTGGTTGGACTCCATGATCTTAAGGGTCTTTTCCAACCAGATGATTCTATGATCATGTACATCTTTCCTCTTACTGTCCACCCAGTGTCATCAATTCCTCTCCTTTTCTACTAACATTTCCAATCACATTTGACAAAGGGGTAGTTAAATACCTGTATGTATTTTCTTTTCACATAAAAGCCAGCAGAGTAAAAAATACCTGAGGAAGAGCTGTAGCTGTGGACTACAACAGTGATGATGATTTTGCTTGTCTGAAATCTCCTCCCCACAATGAACTGTAGGGCAAAATAGGTGGGGAATAATGGTGGCAATAGGAGAGAAGGGGGAGTGGTGGGTTACAGTGGGGACCAAGGGACACAGCAGAGAAGTGGAGACATGGCATGGAGAACAGAGGTGGAGAGCTGGGCTTAATATGGTAAAGAGGAGTAAAGACATAGGACATGGGAAATTAGGCTCCATCATTTCCACTTCTTATGGAAGAGTCTGATTCTCCTTCACTTGAGAAATCGTATTTTATAAAAAATACTAGCTTGGGTTGAACAAAACACGCAGCAAAATGAGTTCAGTCTTTTAGCGATATTCCTAGGGAAAAGCTGATGAAACACCCCAGGGAAACATAATGAAAAAGACTAGTCCGATTCACTGATTTTTCATTGAAAAGCTCACTCTTATTTTTTGAAAGAAAGGAGCTATTGTATTTGCAGTAGGGGCAAAACAAAAAGCCCCTATGCTGGTGCTGGGAGAAGAGCTCACAGACAGTGCGAGTGAGCCCAGTGGGACTGCAGATCCTGTGCTGTGCAAGCTGCACGGGGCCATTTTCTGGCAGCTCAGCATCTTCGAAAATCTTCTGTAAAGAAGTAACAGGCAGATACATCAGCTTTGTCACAGGTCTGAGGTAAGGATGATTTTAACCCTTTCTGTGCTCGTACTGCACCCAGCACACCAAATCATGGAAACACAGAATCATTTCGGTCAGAAGAGACCTTTAAGATCATCAAGTCCCAACATTCACCCAGCACTGCCAGGGTTCCTAAACCATGTTCCTCATCACCACATCTACAAGTCTTTTAAATACTTTCAGGGATGGGGACTCCACCATTGCCCTGGGCAGCATGTTCCAATCTTTCACAACACTCTCTGTAAAGAAATTTTTCCTGATATCTAACTTAGATCTCCCCTGATGCAGCTTGAGACCATTTCCTCTTGTTCTATCACTTGTTACTTGGGAGAAGAGACCAACACCCACGTCTCTACAACTTCCTTTCAGGTAGCTGTTGAGAATGATGAGGTCACCCTGAGTCTCCTTTTCTACAGACTAAACACCCCCAGGTCCCTCAGCTGCTCCTCATTGCACTTCATTGCATCGTCTGGTGCTCCAGACCCTTCACCTGCTCCATAGTCCTTCTCTGGACACATTCCAGCACCTCAATAGCATTCTTGTAGTGAAGGGCCCCAAACTGAACATAGTATTCAAGGTGTGGCCTCACCAGTGCCCAGCACAGGGGGATGATCCCTATCCTATGTGTGCTGGCCACACATAGGGAACCCAGCTGCGATGAGGACTCTAATTCAAGACGGTGAAATAATATATACATAATCATACTTCTAGAAGCCTTCCTGATTTTGTCTATTAGACTTCAAATGCTCTAGACTCTGATGGATATTCACCTCACTGAACTTTCCAGCCAGGTGGGGTAAGGTTTCAATGTGTGGACAGGAGTGAACATTTGTGTGAACTATCCCCTGTTAGGTGAATGGCTTTACTGATATATGACAGCTTGAACACCAGGGGTTATTTGAGTCATCCCACTCTGCTTTTACCATTTTAATTCTCCTACAAGCCCCAAGGGCCAAATGAAATAGTGAATAAATAAGTAAGAGGATGCCCATTTGCAATATGTCCACAACTGTCTTCCTCAGAACCATCCCTATCTATAGCCAAGTGTCCCAAAATTATACCAGGCAAATACCACAGACATCTCTTCTTTCTTCACTTTCATTAAAACATGCTGTTCATAGCAGCAATAAAGTGCATCCGTTTCAAATGGACCTAGATTTGTATTTTATATAGGCTGCTCAGTTGTTGTTGTTGTAATAATAAATGACATGGAGACAATTTCAGATTGTTCTGACAAAAATCAGGACTCCTAAGGGGAGTCTGCCGCGTGCACACGAAGTTGTAGCTCTGAGCAACCAGCTAGGAAGATGCAATTAATTTCCCCCTTGTGAGTAAAGCCATTATATAAAATTCCACAGTTGCCTTGAGGGCCAAATTGAAGGCACTGAATTATGTATTATCAAAACTGACTTCACAATGATGTCTTCATGGGCGCTTCTGCGGCTTGTGAATGGAAAGGGAACGGCAGTCAGCTGCAAGGATGTTATTTGCCTCTCACTCGCTGTAAACAATGAGCTGCTAATATGAAGATCTTAATGAGATGGAGTGACATTGCTGTTTCCCTTGAGGTAGTGGCACAGAACAGAGAGAAAATCCTGGGAACTCTCTTTAATTATATTGTGTATATTAATAGGTCAGCCCAAGTCCACTGGACTTCACTGAAGACCAAGAGATTTAGAGGTTTTCCAGCCTGTTTCTCTCCTGTTTGAACATGGCTCCTGCAAGACCTAAGCTGTGCTGCTACTTCCAACCTACTGAAGATATTTTATCTCTGGGATGGAGGTCTGAAGCCTCGCCACCCCCTTTGGCTACTTTCTATTCCAGGACATAATGCACCATGGAAAAACTGTGTGGAATTTCATGAAAGGATTCAGCATCTCCCTTCCATAGCCACTGCACTGGCAAGTAATGTTGAGGTATTCCTTGTATCCCATGGGGGAAGGAAGGGACGAACAGGAGGATTCAGACCATGCCAATGCACCTGCCAGCCAGCAAATAGGGTGATGAACCAGAGAGCAGACATAAAGTCCAGCAGGTCAAACCAGATCAAAAGGGAGTTTACTGGGGGGTATTTTCAGCTGGGCATTCACAAGATACATTTTTACACAGAAAAATCCTTTACATTTCACGTTTTCAAGCCAATGAACCAACACCCTGTATGTGCTATTTATCCTTAGCAAGCAGATGCGAGGTAAGAAACAAAAAACTGGAATGCCTGGAGCCTAATTGGATGGTTGCTCTGTGATAAGGGGAAAGTGGGTTTCATTTTTCATGAGAGTTTTCCCCTCTTGCTGGCTTCTGATCTGTCATCACACTGGTGCTATGAGGCACGTATTCATATTAAAAGCAGCAAGTACTTAATTAAACTTTAGGTACTCTGAACTATTGAAACACACATAAAAAAGGAAAAAAATACATATTTCTTTTGGTAAATGGTTGTCACACCCTCTTTTGTGGCCCAGGATTCATCAGCAGTCCACTGAGACAGCATGCATTTTGCTCATCTTACAAATGATAAAAAAATAAATCCAGGTTGTTTCTTTCCCTTTAGTCTCACATTGTGGCAAGATAAAAGTCTCCGGACGGCAGTAAAAAAAATCCACTCCAGGAGAGGGAGCATCCCGCAGGGTAGACTGCTTCGGTGGGAGAATCGAAGCTTCCCTGGTCTGACTCTGAACAAGCACGAGACCTCTCTAAGCCACGAGTCACCCCGAGAATCTCCCTCTAGAAAGCCTATGGTTATTTAAACCATGTAGAACTACCTGCTAAAAGCAGTAATTATTCATTAACATAGGAAAAAACCTAAAACATTTCAGACAAATAATTCCTGCCTAGGGAGATGGGGGATGCTGAGGAACAACCAAACAGTTCACAGAGGCTGGTTCTCCCCTGCCTTGCCCCTCTTGCATACGGAACAGTGCAAATATAGAAAAAAAATCTGAATATTCAACTCTCCTTGAGGGATTCTCTCTTTATTTTCTTGTTCAGATTGCCTGGGCCATGTGCCAACTTTCCTCTGTGCTGCAACGGCAAACCCAGAGCTCACTGGCCTTTCTTCTGGTCCTGACATGTTGCTGGGAGCTCCTGAAATCCCAAGTGGCAAAACAACCTGACAGAGAGCAGGATGAGTGTGTGTGTATCGGATTTATCAGAGCCACAGAGATGGGCTGTCCGGACTGTGATTGAGCTAAAACCCACATCACTTGTCTCCCAAAACACATCCTCTGAGCTCAACCCTGTGCTTAGTCTCCATTGTGATCTGCTCACAGAACTGTTGGGAAGCTCTTTCTTCGTCCTTTGTCTACTGAAGTAGTACAAGTTTGCTTTTATTCCTTAAATAAGAGTTTTTGTTCCTAAGCTTGAGCAAAGGGTAACAGTCACAGAAATACTGGGTGGAAGGAAGTTCTGGAACTCTCTAGGCCTGTCTCCTTCCTGAAGCAGGACTATCACCAACACTAGCAGGTGACCTGTGCCTTTATCTAGGCAACAAAGGTCCTTCTTGGATGGATACTCCACCACCTCTCTGGACGTCCTGCTGGATAGCACCAGATTAAGAAGTGTTTACTCACAGAGTTAGCTTGGCTGACTCAACCTTAGCAATAACTCAGGACAATAAGAAAAAGATGTTGTTCCTCCCCTTAAATCTTATGCATGCGCTGACTAGGGGAGCAACAGCCTCTGTCTTCCATCTGCACAGTGCCTTACCCTGGAGAATTTAAGGTCCCTTTACCTTGGAGCACATCAAGTCCCTTTAGGCAGCGGTATTAAAAGGGTTGTCTGTTGTGACAGCCTCTTCTCAGCCCAGGATCCATTCACAGGCAGTTCAAAACCTCCTCTTTTGGGTAGAAGAGAAGGAAAAAACCAAACACCCTTCAGCTGTTTTTGACAAAGTAAAAGGCAAACACACAATGCGTGTGGGGTGATGCCTATTTACCGAACCCAAGAACTGAACGAGTAACCGGCTATTTCTTCAGGTTCTGGGAGTGCCCTTTAGCCAAATTGGAGGATTTCATGAAACTCTTCAACTTAGTGGTTTACTTTCACACCCCGTAGCCAACACACCCTTTGGAACAGTGGGGAATCAGAGCACAATACAACTTAACCCCTGGTTCTCCTTACTGTAGGATGGACTTTGCTCCTAACAAAAGAACACAGTGGTTTGAATCACAGGAGTCTTCTCTTCATTTTTCTGCAAATAAAGAGTAATTTAAAAACCGAATAGGCATATCTGTGATCCACACACTAGACAGAAAAGTTTCATGCAGTACAAGTTTCACTGAAATCACAGCCTTTTATTTGAACACATCCATCTCCAGCAGATTGTGACTTGATTCTGCAAGATGCTGAGCATGACCATGAAGACGGCTGCTACCCCGTGGGGCTGGTTTTGCATGTAGATTATCACTGGGCAGCAGTTGAGTCAGAACTGATGGAAAAATATCAGATCCCAAGATTTACGATGGCTTTCTTGACAAATTCCAAAGGCTTACAGAAACCTTGTAGTCTTTAAACCTGGTTTTGCTGCCATGTAAAGGCAGCAGCAGCGTGAAACCAGGCCCTTTGAGCCAAAGGTCTAGGACACAAAAGTACCCATGTTTTTGTACTCTAGATGTGAGCTTCATCTCACCTAATGCTGACTGCCTGAAAGCTAGATATTGCTAGCCACGCGACTCGTGACTCCCTTTGCAGTCACCTACAGGGTGTGAGTTACCTCATCCTAATGTAGATGTTTAGATGAATTTCTTGAGTCATGTTTATAGAAGTATTTTCTCTCTCTGTTGACAACATAGCTTAGACAACTAGCTCAGATGGGGCTGTCAACGTTGTGACTGCCTAAAGATAAGGAAGTCAAATCCCATCCTTTGGTTCCCTCCTTCAGGTCACAAAATGAAGGAGTGTGGTCTGCGGGTAGAATTTGAAGGCCAAGAAGCAACTTTGATTGACTTCGCTGAAATGTCGCTGTAGCACCCTCTGAAACTTTAGCCCCCCTAGTTTGAAAGTTCTGTGTCAGTCATCTTAAACTGGTGGGCTCACCAAAACTGGATTCACAGTATGGTGTGAAAAGGCAATAACTAAAACAGCATCAAAAGTTAGCCCTACTGGTCGTTGAGATTTCCTGTTTATTGACCATTCTTACTGCGTTTTATGCTGGAAAATTACCAAGCTACAGGGAAGAAAAAAAGGGAATTTAGGATGCTAAAGTTTCTTAATGTGATACTTTTCTCTCTGGATGACTGTTCATTGATCTTAACCTTCTCAGATTCTCTTCAGTTTATTTTAACAGCTTTCCTCTTAAACAAAAGGCCATATTCTGACTTCTTTTCCATTTTTCACATCCCTTTACTCCTAAATCATCCCATTGACTTCAATGCGATTACCCTAAAAGCTGTGTGTTATAGGAGGGGAGCAGGCAGCCTGCCCTGAGTGACTAATTTGGATTTTTAGCTCCTTTCCTGAAGCTTCATTTTCATGCTTTTTGTTTATGCCATTATTCATGTCTCCGTCTGCAGCTACTCCGAAGACTGCATTGTGGTTCCTGTTGCAGAGATGTGTCTTTTGAACGCAATGGGGTCATTTCTGGGAGATGCTGAACTGCCCTTTAGAGTTTTGCAGTTCTTTGGTGATGTGCTGGATACAACCTCTTCTCGTTCTTCTGTTCTTCCAGCATGTGATCACTTCCCAGCTGCTCATTTTCTGAACATTAGTCTCTCCTGCACAGATCCTGCAGCATCCACAGATGTGGTGTCCTTGCACTTTCAGAAGCTGCTGTGGGTACACGGGCTGACTCGCTCTTTTGTTCTGGTTAGAAATCGCCTCAGTGGGTGCTCAGGGTTGCCCATTTTACAAACCCTGTCAGAGGGTGCTGCATTATCACTCGTTCCTTATCTGACAACCAGTTGAATTCGTGAGATGTAAAATGATGGTCCTTTTCTCCTCAGAGGTAAGGGTACTCAGCCCTTTTGGGAGGTCCATCTTCCAGTTTCGCAATCAGTAACAAATTTATTCATTTAGTCCAAACAAGAGTTTGCCATTTGTTTTTAGGGTTATCCAGACCACTGTTATCAGAGAGACTTCCATTGGACCTTATGGCCTAAACTGACTAACTTTGCAGGGTATTTTGTTCTGGTGAGCTGGACCAAGCCTATACCAAGAAAAAAAATCGCAAGGAAATATGAGCTTCAGGAGGGAAAATCCGCCCTCAAGTGACCAACACAACTTAGGTGTGTGAAGTTGTTATGTTTACTGGTTATGTCTTCTGAGGTTTCATTTACCTTGCAGAGAGGGTCATGGCTGAACTAGATGGGTGTGAAGAAGACACTGGGCTTATCCAGAGACACTGACGCTTTCTTAAGTATTCAGTATTGTTTCCCTGGAAATCCCATTCCTGATGTCTGTATAAAGAAGTGTCTTACAGTTGTGTTGTCCAGGTCCTCTACACTGTGCTCTAAAGGGCAGGGAAGAGGTAACAGTGCTGATTAGAAAGGCAAGGAGATTGTTCCAGGGAAAAAGAAAAAATCAAATTTGATTTAATTATTAGAGTTTGCAGGTAATTATTTTTAGTCTTACTGTGACTAGTCTGACTAATGTAATTTCTTTAGACTTTATTGGTTTTGTCTTATTCAGTATACAAACTGTACAGTGTACAAATTTGTTTTTTACAGCTCTCTGGTTCCTTTTTTTTTGCCCAGCATGCAGCTACCTGAATTTTGTAAACACCTGGAGGAGATGTCAAGAGGCCACCAAGTCCATGCGGTTTTCTAAAGGCAGCACCGACTGCACCGAGGTCATATGGTTGCGTGACATGTTTCATTCTACTGAAAGCCTGTTTCCTCACTTTCTTTAAAAAAATCAATTTTATCCTGGACAAGTATGAACTATTCTGATTGGATTGAAAAGATACTTGTCTTGGATCGAGGCAAGAAACTAGAAAATGGCAACACTGAAAGAGAGCTCTGAAAGAGATACTATAAAACAGCAAATCAAAGTCTGCCAAGTTATAAAGCAACAAGTTGGTCAATGTAATTTTCAGCTGTAATCTGAAGTATCCCAGTAACAAGACTATTATTGGACATTTCAGTTGGACAGTTAGAATCCAGGCCACTTTCTCCATGGATACAAAAAAACAATTGAAATAAGGGCATAAACAGCAAATTTGAACATCCAGGTTCAATTTGAACTTGATGTATTAAATAGTGCCAAAACCCACCTGATATAACAATCTCAGTCCAATGAACTTCCCAAGAGATTACTGGTTGGTAGCAGCTCAAGATTTCTCCCAGCATTTTTCCTTTAAGCAATTGCCTAGCACCCACTGTTAACACTCTGCTAATTGTGTCAGATAAGGACAAGCCAATGACTTACCAAAAACCACTCAGCTTGCTGTCTGTATATAAATGGGAAGACATAGGAAATAAGGACGTCATCTGACAAAGCGGAGTAAAGGAAGAGAGAGGAAAAAGGCAAAGGAAGTAGAAATAAGAAGTAGAGCAGTTAGTGCCCCATAAGTGGCACATTGCCTCTTGGTTCAGTCAAAGAAGGCATCAATCACAGTCAAAGACAAAAAGCAACAGCCAGATGCGGGCATAGAAAATAGGAGAAAGACAAAATGAAGCAACCAGATCAATGTGCTGGATCTCATCACCACCAACCTCCCCACTTTTCCATTCTACTGAGGAAGCTTAAAAAATAATTAAAAACAAATAAACCACAACTATAAAATCATCTGACTACTTCTTTTTGGCACTTGTAAATTCTTGGCGTAGTTGCAAACCTAACCAATGTGTAACGGAAATTGTCTTGCAGGCTTCTCTGCACGTTTCCAAGGTAATGATGTCTCATTACAACAGCAGAGTTTATCCCAGATGTGCTTGTCTTGACTTGGATATTGCTGACTATGGATCTTAAAAGTCTTATTGATTTCAATTAATCAACATCAAATTTGTTATGTCATTCAATTTAAATTCACGGTGAGGTATTTGCTGGCACACGGAGTCACAGGGTTGGAAAGACATTTGGAGGTCTTCTGGTCCATCCTCTGCCCCACATTTGCATGAGATTTATGTACTTCCTTCCTGACATATGTCTGTCTAATCTGTTTGCAAGGACTGATATGAGGAGAGTTGAAAGGAGAAAGGGGAAAATATGGTTTTGAAGGAGGTGAAAAAGGATTTTAAAACAACCTGTATCAGTTTCAGCCAAGTCGTCCTTCGGTTTGTTCATCGACGAAGTGTGTATCACTTTGCCTCTGCCAGAGAGAAAGATAAAAGTGGTGGGGTCTTACCGCTTTGGACTCTCCTCTATGCCTTTGTAATCTCAGCTTTCAAAACTCATGAGGTTGCACCATGGGCTTCTTTGACAACTCAGCAACTGTTACTGTCTTCAGAAAACAGCCTGAAAACAGGCACTCTTGCGTTTGACAACAAAGTCCAATGATAGTAACGCCCTTTCCTGAGCCTGCAGCTAACGCAGAAACTCTTTGAAAGCCAGTAAACATGCGTTTAACTCTAACCCTTGTCATCTCCTTCCTCCACAGCCTCTGGCTGGAGGCCTTCTCCTTCCTGTGTCTGTCTGACACACATTTTGCACTGGGAGCAGAAGTTGATGGTTTACCTACAGAACAGAGAAGAAATAACAGCTCTTCTTTGTTCAGTGTGCAGAAAGCTCCTGAATTGTCCTCTATGTGGTATCACTTCAGCAGATGGGACTCAAAACCTTGTATCCAGGGAAACTGTTTTCCCTGCCTAAGGTTTCACAATCTAGTGTGAGCAAATCCAAAATTACACACCTCTGGAACGAGCTTGTTCAATGCCGGGGCACTCGTTGGCCTTGGCTAAGCTTCCTCTCAACGGTGGTTGAACGAGGAGAAAGGCACTGGGTTTGCCAGTCGGAAGGTTTGCTGGAGGATGTAACAGCGGTGGAAGCAGTCTGTGATGTGAAGTGATTCACCTTGACAAAGAAAATGTGAGGGGTTTTTCAATGGTTTGCTAAAGCAGTACAGTCCGGCAGCTGTTCATTTGTTGGACCCAAATGCCTTTGTCACATGGGATGGATATCTGAGCGTTAGAGATGAGTACGCTTTGAGAAGAAGTTTATGGACTGTGACTCTTCTGTCTCTCCGGATTTGCATGGTCCTTGGGTAAGGGGCATAAATGTAAATTAATTCATTTTTAAACACAGGACCGAGGGATGTTTATACGCACCCTGAGGTGCATATGCGTTGTGGAACATATGTGCAACACAAAATGTTGATGCAGAAAAACTCAGCCTGTCCTTTAGCCCCAGCTCCACTGCTTGCAAGAGAGAACAGTTGGCTTTCAGTGTGCAATACTGGGAAAAATGCCGTGAATCCCACTTTTTCCACATTCAAAATGTGAACCAGGTTAATGAACAGCCTATGATTAAACGAACAGCACATTAGGCAAAATATGGGACTTAAAGAAAAGACCAAGAGCAGCTTCTGACATGATGATAATTCTTAACATTTGCTGGTCATCTTGTTCTGTCTATGCCAAAGGGGTTATGGGTTTGAAAGGAGCAATGGTCTTCTGGTGGAGTTGGGCTTTTTAAGAACCTGTCTTTGATTCTGTTGAGTACCTATGGGGCCTCTTGACTACAGGATGAAGTCAGCCTGTGGCTTTCTGTTTGTCTTCGTTGTAGCTTGATCACTCACACTCAAACCCATGAAAAAACCCATCTCAACTGTTAATTGAGACTTATCTGACCTCAGCCTTCCCAGATGGTCATCAATCTTCAAAAAAATTGTATCTCTGAGATTGCCAGTTATACATTCACATTTCTTGGTGGGACTGGAACCACCAGAGCTCCTTGACAAGAGGCAACATTAGGTATTCAATACCTTTCGAGAACTCCTTCTCAGTTGAAGGACCATCCAAATGTCCATGATGATATCATGTCTCCATGACACCAAGGAAAGAACATTGATACTTTTTGTTGGGCAAAGCATTCAAATATTCTAAAAGCTTTCAGGTTAACATTGTTTTGTTATTTTATTCACAGCAGTCTTGGCAAGATCAGGTCTTCCCCTTTTTAAAAGAGAAATGTTATTAACAGAAGAGCATTTAATAACTTAGGAAAATGATTCATGGTTTAGCAGATAACATAGCCTGGGAAGATGTCCAGATGCTGTAGAAATTGTTGCTGCTGCTGCTGTGGACAAGGAACACTGCTGAAAATATTTTTTTGAAAAATTAGTAAGATGTACATGATAAAGCCTGTTCATAACTGCAATGTAAATCCTCTTGCGGCATTGATTATGTTCTTTTGATTATTCACAATGGATTTTTCATGGGATGAGAATTTCATATAAAAACCCAACATTTTTGCCCTGTTTTTTTAAAATGCAGTTAACAGAGCTAATGCTAGTAACAATGAGGAGGACATTTCTAGGGAAAAGCAAAGTCCTGTACTCTTCCCATGTTAGCAGCATCTCCAGGCAACCTCATCCACAGCTTCAGAGTGTCCAGACAATTCATCTTTATATAAAATGAACTTGAATAAAACTACTGCCTGTTGCTGTCAGCTCAGCTCTTCATTTTTTTTTTTTTTTTTTTTTTGACATCACCATGGAGCATCTCTCCATGCTAAAGCAGCTCCTGATCTGCTGACAGCTTGGGCAGAGGAGCAGCATCATTGAACCATGCCAGAGTGGGAGCACAGAGACCCTGAGGAGCAATGATGGCATCAATCTGATGTGCCATGGTATCCTGAGCTGGGAGGGAGGATGCCTGCGATGCCAGCAGCCTTCCAGGGCAAAGGAAGTGGGGGCCCAGCTCTGCCTTCCCCAGGTACTATGTGGGGTGCCGCAAATCTGCCTCTTGGGTGCAGAAAGCTGGTCGCAGATGTTGCAGGGGCAGAGGACATGTCTTTTCGGAGAGAGCAGAGACTATTTCACAAGCACCGTCCTTGGTTCTTCCCATACAGTCAGGAATATGGAGGTATCTGACATTTTATAGCATCAGATTATGGGACGGAGGATGAGGGTTCTTGCTGTTTGTTTTTTGAACCTAAACCCCCTGCTTAAGCTGCACAACAGACTGTTATTTTACTTCTGTTTTGGCTAATAGCTTAAAAATTGCATATTTGTGAGAAAATCTCTAAAAACAGTGGGCTGGGTCACAAAACAGATAGTGAATAATTACTAATTAATCAACCATCAGACTAATAATGGGCCTTCAGTTTTGCCAACAAACCCCACTACTAAATCGCTCCCTCATTACCAATAACTACCAATTTAGACTCTGTGTTATTGCACTAGTTTTATTAATGTCACATTCAGAAGGATACTCTAGCTATAAACTGGCATAAGGCTGTAAAAAGGGGGTTGCTGTACATATTAATAATGTATTTTATGGTGCAGTTTAATAGTCTGAATCCAAGCTGCCTTGCTTTATAATCAGAAGAGGAAAAAAGCAAGCCGATCAATCATCCTTACCTATTCTTATAGTGACTTGCTAACTAGTCACGGTGATATATGTGGGGGTAATATCTTGTTACAAAAATCTTGTTATTAAGCAACACTATTAGTTTGAATTTGTTATAATGCCTTATAATAAGCTTAGTAATACGTTTCTAAATGATTTATAGGGTTTTCTCTTTTAAGCAGGAGATGTCTGCAGTCACTCCAGGAGATGTTCTTCATGGCTGATGAAGAGCTGGGAGGGAAATGAGGCTCTCTGAGCAAGAGGATAGCGTTCTCTTTATGCAGGCTTAGTCCAAGCCGGGGCACAATCCTTCCTCCAGGTCTTCTCCAGGTGGGAAAACCAGCATTCCATATGTTAAAGCTATAGTGACCCAACATTCAAAGTTAGGTTGTTTGGGGCTCTAGGCAACCTGCTACAGTTAAGTATGTCCCTGCTCACTGCAGGGGCTCTGGACTAGACGACCTTTAAAGGTCCCTTCCAACCCCAAATATTCTATGATTTTATGATGAACAGCAGAGCAGCCAGGAAACTATTGCTGGATTTCCCCTTCCTGCCTCTGCCATAGAAGACTCTTATTTTCGTCTTTGATGAGACAGTTGAGTCCCAACCTGCAAACATGTAGAAATCTGTGTGCTTTAGGTGTATAAGTGTCTCTATGAGTTCCGCTCTTTGTCCTCAGTCTGTAAAACAGTCATATTTTGTAGCATTTCCCTACAACAACATGGTCGTGAAGGAAGATGAATTAACAGTTGCAATATACTCAGATAATATCATGAGAGCCCAAACGAATACTTTGGAGGAAGAGTGTTTGACTTTGCTCCATAAATCAACTGCCACCAGTGGTCTTAGTTTAGCTGCTGTTGAATATACACACCTGGCTTTGTGTCCTCTGGGAAGGAGGGATGAAGAGCTCCTGGGAATATTCAATTACAAAGACACTGTGACAGATTAGATGGATGATACATCATGGTCAGCTTGCTCTGACCATCCTTATCGGAGAACTGCGTTGGAGCTGTGGCAAGGACACCAAGGAATTAAGATGTCACCTGACCAAGCATGGTCAATCTAATGACATAAGCAGCATCACCCTCAGGGTCATCCCTTTGCTCCACATTTCACACTTTGTCATGATGGAATCAGACTGTTGAGAGCTTGTTGTGGAACATGGTGTATGTGACTCTGCTCTTTCCCTTCTGGTCTTGCTGGCTTGGAAAAGGAAGGATTCTGGTTCTACTGTCAGTCACAGATGCAACATCTGTTTCACATGTAATAAATTATAGATCGGAGTGAACTGCCAGAGGGCAATTGGCCCAAGCAGATGGACAACCCAAACTATGATGAGGAAGAAAATTATCAGCCTTGGTGGATGTGCATGACTTCCCTCACTGCTGGCAGCTTAGCTTCAGCTGGGGGGTCAAAGAGGCGAGGATGGGAGGAGGTGGCACACCATGCATGCTGAAGGGATAAGAAAACCTTGATGCTCAGCCAAGGCCTCTATTTTCCCCATTGTGAGAAGATTGTTCCTGTGTGCCATGTAAACGATGGGCTTTTAACTGTATTTGCAGCCATTAATTTAATACAAAGGACAACATTTCAGTTCCTTTCCAGTGGAACATATTGTTTGAGTCTAATGACTCGGGTTATGGTTCCCACTTGCTGGTGATGGATGGGGCTCTTCCCCTTCCAGCAAGCTCAGGAACAGGACCAGAAGGCTTCAGTGTGTAAGTGTGATTTTATAACTACTGTGAAGATTTGTAAACTGGACAGGATTTTCAAGTAAGTTGGCTTCTAATTAGAGATGGAGGGGAGTAAAAGGTGCTTGGAGTCAAATCCAGGGAGAGATACTCACTTGGTGTAAATTACTGTGGTGTAACTTCCATTTGATGGTGTTTGCAGTGCTCTATCCTGGTTAAGGATTGCTGTCTTCCCTGTCTGACTAAGATGAACTTGGTAATTACTTACGGTTACTAACTACTCACACAACTAACACTTACAGTCCTTGCCAAGTTTCTAATCGACCCAGCACACAGAAATGTTTATGGAAAGGTCCTATTAAATAGAATTAATATTCTTCATTATTATAGTGAAAGGGGTTGTTTACTGTCCTGTCTCAAGGGCACTTAACAGAAGTTGGGTGAAAAGATCACAAAAACACCACCCTGGGGAAAGTACCAGATAATCACCCTGTTAAACATGCGTTTTGCATCATAGTTTAGCTACTTTACACATTCATTTTCTAAACATTTCATAACTGCACTGGATAACTCATTAAAATAACATTCGTAGTGGCTGCATAGATCCTTTCTGTCAAGATTACCCCACTGTATCTCTTTGCTGTTGACTAAAAGCAATTCACTTTCAACAGGCTCGTCTTAACTGAATGATTGAGGTTTATATTCTCTAGGCTCACATTTCACTAGAGACCCAAATTTCTGCAGAGACATCAGTAAGGTCTAACAAAGCTGTTGAAGATGGGAACTTGAAGCCTACCTTCCATCTGAAGAGCCCATGCTGTTAATGCAACAGTTCCTGAGGCATGGTTATTTACCTATAGCTCACTGCTAACCTAGGTGTCTTCAGCTCTTCACCAAACTTCTTCAGCCTTGTGAATTCTATGGTGACATGCTGGGGACAGTCATATCATGAGACTTGACTTTATTATGTTTGTAGTTTTCTTTCTGAAAGAGCGTTAGGATGAGCAAGCAGAGATGTTTGAAGTAGTGGCTCTTCAGCTACCAACAGTGTTGTGTTTCTCTTCCTCTCAGGCTCTGAGGAAATTATTGGTTTTAACAGAGCGAGAATTTTGAAGTATGCCAATGTCACTTAGGGACTCAACACTGTGACTTAAATAGCTATGAGGAAGATAACAGGTTCCTTTTTGTTTCTTCGTTTGTTTTGTCTTTTGCATTCAAAGAAACATAAAGGGTAAGTTAGGAAAAGACCAGAGGTATTTTGGGGTAGAAGGAAAGAAGAAGGCTTAAAGGTTACCTTTCCTGTGAGGTATTACATTAGCTTAAGAAGAATTTATGATTTCATAAAGCAATAGCTTGATTCAAATCTGAGATTATTAAGACAATATTGTATAAGTACTGTAAGCAACGTGTGTTAACATGGAGAAACTCTGAGCAAGAACTGTTACTTTTCAGTAATACAAAAGCTTTATCAGCTGTTTCACCACTTACAGACCAGAGAGCTCCGGCAATGCTCTTCAGTGTGTGGTTCTGCCCCCGTGTCCTATAGAAATTAAAACAAAGCGAAACAAAAGTCTTTTGTATTTTTATCATAATATATGAGATGAATTCTCTGAGAAAACAAGGGTTGGACCAGATGACCTTTTGTGGTCCTTTCCAACCTGGGCTATTCTATGATTCTATGATCCTCTAGAGGTGTGTTTTGGTGGGGAAGGACCAGGAAAGGGCACATGAACAGAAAGTCACTGCTTATATGGAAATACCTCATCCTACCCACTCCGTACAGGTAACGGTGGCGCTTCTCTATCTGCCCGTGTCACTTGCAGTTTGCTTGGAGCTGGTGGCTTTGCAGCTTTATTTGCTCCATGAGTTGCTAAACTAGGATTAGCTGAGTGCTATGAGGTGACTCTCCAATGGGAGACAGATCTCTTCCCATGGGGACAGATCCTGGCTCCTTCACGCCACCAGAAGAAAGCGAACCTGGATCAAAATCTAATTTAAACAGGAAAAAGATGAAGGCCGTGCTGTTATTAAAGGCAAATCCCCACAGAACTCTGAGGATATAGCTGATGTCTAATGGAAGCAGCTAATAAACCGAGAAAGCCACGTGAAGGGAAACAATCCATTATTTATATGACATGCATAAAGACTCCTTATCAAGTTAGCATTCTGGGCCAGATACTTGCTCTTCTAATCTTCAAGAAGTCTAATAGATAGTCAGACGGAGGTTTGTTTTTTATTCAGTACTTCTATTAGCTAGGTGAGCTCCTGACATTTCCCAAAGAGTTGCGCTCTGCATAATTTACGCTACCCCTGGATTGTTTGGCAATATTCCTTCTCAAAGAAGCTACTGACAATAAATTAGTGATTTTCACTGATTTAGACATTTTTATATGTTTCTAATCCATACCCACACCCCCACCCTCACCCCCTCTTTCATTGTTCACATATTCAATATTTGTTACACTGTCGAGGTTCTGGTGCTTTTCTTTCTTTATTGTTGTATATTCTGTGTTTTACCAGATGCTCAGTTGCTCCTCGTGTGACACACTGCTAATACCTTTCTGCTAGATATGGCACTTCTCAGAAGATCTTAACATATTTCGTAAACTTTAATTAACTCCCCAATTACACATACTGTATTGCCAAGCTGGATCCTTAAGGTAGTTTTTCCAAGTGCTGGTGAGGTTGATGGATTTGGGTAAAAAAATCATCTACCCAGTTCAGTGTTTGTGACCTTTGTGGGTAAATGATCTTGTTAAGAAGGTGTAAAATAGGACAGTGAAAGACCTTAATAGGTCATTTAGTCCATTCCCACCTTAAATCCATTGCTTATAAACCAGTTCTAGTAGATACTGGTCTAAACTGTTTCAAATTCTCTAGAGACAAGGACTCTTCCCCCAACACATTTTGTTCCAGTGTTTCAGGGTTTCCTAAAGTGTTTCTGCACTTAAACCAATGTTTTTTTGTTATACCTGTAATAGTCAAAAGAAGAATTTATTCTAAGCATTAAAAGATTGGCATTGAGTCTTCCTGTCAGTTATCCTTTCTGTAGATCAAAAACAGTATTTTCCTTCTCTCCTTGAAAGCTACACTTGTAGATCTTACACCATGCCCCTCCTTTGAAGCTGGTCTAGATCATCCGTGTGAAGCCCAAAATGTGCACAGGACTCCAACAGAGGCCTGAGAGGCTCTGAATGAAACAAGAAGAGATGTAATCACTTCCTTTCCTCTATTCCCCATCTGGAGGACAGGTCTGGAGTTATCCTGTGTGTTTCTAGCTTAGAGAGGAGGATAATCCGGTTAAAGGCTGTCTCTTACCTCTTTACTCTTGCTGCCTACAGTAAGGAAACCATAATAGGTTGAAGTTGCTAAGTATTACAGATATGCAAATAGAAGGACACTAGGACTGCAGAACTCCCTTTGTGACAGTAAGTCCTTTCTCCATAGTTATTCCAGACCTTCATTGTTCCGATGCTTGGAAACCTTCGCCTAACTGTGGGCCTAAATTCACTCATGGTCAGTGTATGGTCAATTGTTTTTCTGCCAACTCTATCCATGAGCTTGAGTAGTTCTCAAAGAACTCTGTAAGAGCATATACCAATGTCACTCCAGATTCCTTCATTAGCTTCTCTAATTTTTTATCAGATACACCTACCTAAACCGAAAGGTTTTGGCCCCTAGATGGAACAGCTCTGAAAGGAAAATGCCATTGCTTCCTTAGCTCGTAATGACTAACCCTGAAAGATATCACGGACTGTCCCACGATTCAGAGCTCTCAACAGGCAATGAATTCAGCAATAGTTAAGGATGGTCAAAACAGCACGTAAAAATGTGATCCTTGAAGTTGTCAGATGTTTTTAGATGATGTTCTAGATGTTTCAGATATTCTTAGAAGTTGTGACTATACTCAACTTTTACAAATTTCGTGTAGGAAGTAGTGTACCTATCCGTTATTCTACAGTAAAAGACTGGTTTATAGTATAAATGCTCTTCATATATGACCAGAATGTTGGTCAGGGCTCCAGAGTAAGGTCTAACCAGAGAACTTAGATGTTCTTATGCCTGGGTCTATCTTCTCAACACAGGACGTGTGTTTTGTTTTCTGGATTTTAAAAGAAGAACCTCTCGCACCTTCCATCTTAGAAGTGGACTTATCAAAAAAAAAAGCAACTCTCTGTAAAGGAAGAGTAAATCATGAATATTTTAGGTGATATTTTTACTTTGATAATATTTCAACAGTTTTAAAAAGTTTATCATTCAAGAGTAAAAAGTACAAGTGCACAAAAAACCCCATGCATATATCTTACCCATCTGCACACACAAACACCTACCTCGACACTTACCTCCACAAACAGCAGACTAAAGAACTTGACTAAAATTTCTGGGTGAAGCACTCAAAGATCGGGAGATTTCTTTACACTTTTTCTTGAGGATCCTTAAACACTCTTCACGCAGTCTTTCATGAATGACAGCTATGTGAATGCTTTTTTATTATTCAGTAAGCAAATAAAATAAGAACTATTATATGATGAACTGAACTGAAAGAGCTGAGGTTTGTCATATGGAAATAAAACCTTGAGAAATCGACTATTTGAGATTTTTTTAACTTCTTTACAAGAGATTTTTTTGGATCTGACCTGAATGGGCTAATTTCTGATTTGTGGTCACTCAATCATGGGGCTTTTACCTTGCATGTTCTCTCCTTGGATCTCAAAAAGTTTCATACCCCTCCCTCCAGTAAACAGAGAAGCAGACCAATACAGCACAAGGCAGGAGGCTTGCCCAAGATCACAGAGAAGATCCATGGCAGAAGCAGCTGTTGAGCTGACCTCTGCTGACAACTATTTACTGGAGTTCATCAAAAGTTTGAGGTTTCATCTCTGAACTAGTAAAAAGTGCTGCCTTCACTCTGTGCTACAAGCACGAAGCCGTTCTCTCTGCTGGGAGATCGCAGGATGTCTTTGCAGGGGCAACAGCCTCGGTGCTTTCATAACTCTTTTCTGACTACGAAACCCCTTTGAGCCTACGGTCTTATTATCCAGGAGTACCTCCATGTGTGCCAATACTCCATATGGAGTGGGGGGGACGAGGCAGATGGGGTTTGTATTTGCAGTTGATCTAAAATACATCGGTAAATCTCAGTGCTTTATGTGGGAAAGCATGGTCTGTAATGAAGAATATGTCTCCCTGTTTCAGCTGGGGCATGAAAAACACGGTCATCTCATGGGGTTTTAAATGTCCCCTAGATGCTGCTCTGGAAGAGCATAAGTGCCTCATAAGTCTTGTCTCAGGTCCAGCTTCATGTGGGTCCCTTGTACAGCCCAAGGCATCTCGTGTGCCCCTAAATACTTTGCTTAGACAACAGAATTGAACCCCAGGAGAAAGCAGCAGCAATGTCACTGTGGTTCAGAAGAGCTTTTCGGCTGGCTTTCGGGGTCAGGATTTTGGGCAGAGCAACAGTGAGTGGATCTCAGATTTAATGCTAGGAAATGGGGAGTGATTTGCTGTGGGCTGCTTTACTTCTTTCCCATGACACAAAGGTTGGCACGTCCCTGAACAAGTTATCTGCACCCAGTGGCTTCAGCAGGAGTTCAGCTTGTACCCTTGGAGGTTGAGGAGCCTGAGGTTGCTGGAGGCTGCAGTGGCTGGGAGGAACCATCCCCAGCAATGACCATGGTCTTCCCACCTTCAATCTTTTGCCCAATGCCAGCAGTGAGACTCTGGCATCCCTTCCCAGGCAGAGGGATGATGGCTATTCCACTGTCCTGGCACCTGCTCATCACGAAGTTTTGGTACAAGCCTCAAAGACAACAGCAGAAATGGTTGATGTGATGAGAGCAAAATCAGAAATGGGCCTGGAGAAAGTCACTGTGTATCAAAGGGCACCTTCGAGTGCGTTACCCAAATTACCTGTTAGTGACAAATCACTGCATTCACGTGGGACAGTCAGAGTCAGCCCAAGTCAATGTGCTGAACTCTGCAGCATGTTTCAGAGAGCAGATTATTTGTAATCCATGGCCCAGAAACTCTAGTTGTCATTTCCTGAGATGTTGTTGCAATTCTCAAGAGGCAGAAGTGTGACTCTGATGATGATATGAGGGCGATTTGGTCTTAGAGCTCAGGTCCCCTGGAGACATTGGGTTGTGTGAGAGACCTGGGTTACTTTTTGTAAGACGAGTTTATAGCTTCAGAAAATAAGTGAGGAAACACGAGCATTAGCAGCAAAAAGCAGAGGATAAATAAAAATAAAATAATACTTAAAAAGGAAAAATAGAGTAACTTTTAAGCTACTAATGTAACTTGGGAGCTCATGACTTCTGAATACATTAAGAATAATAAATTCTCCTCTCTGATAGCAAAAATATTTTCACCCTGACAAATATCCATGGCTTAAAGCACAGATTTATTTGTGGAGTGGTTTCATAGGAGCTCCAAAATACAAGGTTTTTCTTCTGAAGTCTATAAGCTCTGTGTGATTTAGTGCTGGGGGACGAGATCTCAGTTTAATTAATTTTTTAAATAAGAAAATGCTAAATTCGTAGAGACAAAAAAATTCTTCATTCAAAGCTCTTTAAGAATAAATTGTCTTTTCAACTGAAACACTGAAACTAAAGCAGAGGTATAAATGGCTCGGATTTTGGGGCCACAGCTGAAAAAAAGGCACTATCAGCTTGATTTACATGTAATTCCTCCTGCTCTAATGCAAATGAATTGCTGCCAACAGACCAACACCCATGAATAAGACGCCGACAATTAACCAGTCTGCCCCATGCAAAGCACAGGAGCCGAAAATGCCTCCAACAAACGCCCACACCTTCAGGTGCTCTCAACTGACTCAGTGTGAACCTACCAACTTTCTATTCCCTCTAGAAGCAGCAGATCTTTCCTTATGCATCATCTAACCTCCATCAGAGAGTCAACAAAAACAAGCCTGTTCACCACCCAGTACCTGTAACTGGACGTTCCAAGAATAATAATCAGCCAGTAGCAGTTTTCATTCCCATGTTGCTCAGAAATTAAGCAGGACTGTGTATGCAGGGGAGGAAGGGGAAGGTGCGTGTAATTGAAACTCTAATTACATTACAATGTGGTTATGGATTTGCTTAATTTACCCTCGAGTCATTGTCATGATTTCAGCAGGGTTGGCCCAGATTTACTCCATCATGAGTGACAGCAGAAATCTGGCCCTACCTGTGCACGTGTGCGTGTACATTCACCATCATTTTGTCCATCTCTTTCTGTCTTCTCTCTCTCTCTCACGCACACACATGTTTTCTAGGTCTGGGTTGTATTTCTCCATGCAGCAAGGCTGGCTGTGCTTGCGTTACACCAGTTCTGCTGTGAGGATGGGAAGTAACAATATCGACATCAGACTACTGTATACAAACGCAGAATAAAAAAGTGTATTTACAGACATCCAGTGCTCAGGTTGCAAACATCTATCACTATGCGCAGCCATACGACGAAAACACAGCATATGGCAGCTGACTCATAACAGTAAATAATTTTGTGTGAGAGTAGAGAGAAGCCAGCACGCATAATCTGTATTTGTCTCATGACATAAAGGCTAAAGGAGACAAAGAAGGCTGCAATGGACAGTGATGGACTAAGAGACTTCAATGAAAATTTTTCTTCTTCCATTTAAGACACAGAAGAAGGGTGGGCAGCTTTTCTGATTCTTTCTGTCTCAGATCAAAGTCTTTCTGTGGCTGTGCAGGAGACACCATCCTGAATTCTCCAGGGGAGACAAGGAAGAGGATTTCTGAAGGCAGAGCAGGGACATGCTGTAGAAATCATCCCCTGAATCCCGCCACTCCACATGGTGTTGCACAAGAGGGGAAGAGCCCTTGATACCTCAGAAAAAACAGTGATGCCTGTTGCATCAATGCATGATGGTCCATCCCTTCTTCAGAAGCTCCAAAGACCATACCTCATCTTCACTCATGGCCCACATCCTGCAGGTCAGTGCCCTTGAGGTCAATGTTGATTTGACCCCAGGAGCACAAGGCTTCCCACCCTTCAGCTATTTAGTGACTGAAAACCACGGGTGTCTTTGCTTCCAGTAGGCACAGGCTGTTTTGATGTCTTTTCCACTCCAGTAAGATTTCCAGAAATGGGTGCCTGGTACCAAGTTCTTTAAATCCATGCTAACTAGATATGTGACTGCCCTGATTTTTGGAAGTAGATTGCTTCTAGTTCTCACCAAGACTCAATCCTCTTTGATAGGGGTCAGTAGTTGTGAAGCTTTATGATGGGATTTCAGGAGTTTATTTTCAGAAACCCAGCCTAAGCCTGGTTCTGCTTCCAGGGAGCTCCATGGATCGTCATTTAAACAGGAGCATCCTTGTGGCATAGGTAAAATCCGGTCATCAAGGCCAGCAGATACCCACAGCAAATCTGAGTACACAGCTGTTCTCTCCAGGGCTAAACTTGTACCAAAGAGTTTAGGAAACATAAGCAACTAATCAGCTCATCCTGAGAGAAGCCAGTTAAGTATGAAAGGATTAAAGGAGCCCTGAAAACTAAGGGGAAAAGTAAAGAAGCTTGTCGTAAAACATCTTTTTTACCACTCAGCAGAGTTTTCTTCAGTAGGAGATGTTGCCCAGTCATATTAAAGTCACTATCTGCCTTCCAGCAGCACACCTCCTCTGTAAAGAAGGGTAAATCTCACATGTTGCTTGGGAACAAATGCAAATTTGAGGGAATTCATACAACTTTCTTTCATCTAGCCAGGTCAGTGCTGAGATTTTTTTTTGGTATTTAGTCTTCCTCAGCGCAAGATGAGACACAAAGTTACCCTCAAACAGCAGAGTCTGCATTGCTTTCCCTTTTATCCTTCCTATTTTATTTTTGTGTGTGTGAAGAGAAAAAGCTCAGTTAGGTAATCTCTGCAAAAATCACATACCAGCTCTGGGACACACCAAAAAATAATGGTATCTCACTTCTCTGTGCAGGGAGACATGTAGGGCAATATGCATTCCTGCGTTAACCTCAGGTCCGTGGGACGGTAGGGTAAGGAGACTGAGAGGTCTACAACACTCTTCCTAGAATAGAATTCTAACTGAAGGTAGCATTTCATAGGTCACAAGGGCCAAATTTGTTGGTCTTATGCAATAGTCATGACTACCTGCAACAAGGTGTTAACCAGAGTAGGTCTGTTGCCTCCAGCTGAGCTGCAGCAGTTGATATCAGGTTGGCATCTGCACTCACAAATAAACTTTTAATTAGGATTAGTCAAAAACTGAGATTTCCAGGTCATGATCTTCCTAGATAAACTGTATCTTCCAAGAGATAGTTCAGCTGGCAGTGTGGCTGCCAGTAGATAATGGGAGGAAGGGCACACAGAAGAACAGACCAAAAGCAGAGGTCCAAGACTGTTGGTTTTTGTGCAGCTTAACAGTGATGTGACCCATAATGAGTTATTTGATTTTGCTTTTCCATGGACTTGTGTGGAATTGAAGCAAAACTGAGAACTATTCAGCAGCACATAGATATTGCAAAAGGAACATTTCTTGTCCATACATACAATCTCAGACCGTTTTACAACCTAGTTGTGCATAAAGCTAAAGGTGCATATCCAGTGCCAACAAGACGGGAGCTGTAGGGCAAGAAAACTCATTCTGGTGATGTGAAGGAGGTAATCGGAAGAGGCCATGAGTTTTTGGCTCCTTCACATGCTATTACCCTTCTTGAGTGCTGGAGCTATGCTCACCTCTGTTGCACGTACCTGGGCTCCAAGTGCCTGCACAAACACTCTCACCTGATAAAGCCTGTTTTCTGGCCTCAGTCTGTCCAGAGTGAGATGTGGTTTTACACTGGACAAGAGATTTTCAGAACTGATGTTGGAGTAGGGTGAAATCGGTCTAGGTTTAATGTCTCCACACACTGAGATGTCGACCCTGCTGCGAGAGAGCCTCCTATTGCGCTGCTGAGATTCAGCAATGATACAGGCTGTGACGAATTTTGGCGTGTCATGTCAGCCTATGCCACACATGAAGATCAGGCTGAGTATTGTGCATGCTGCACAGGTTGTGGAAGAGGCTTTTAACTCCAAGCTTTTAGTGCTGAGCTCTTTGCAAACTCAGAGCGCAGTCAGAACAGTCTTTGCCTGAAGTACTTTCATCCAAACACTTTCTTAACTTTTAAGTGCCTGGTTTTGCAACCTGAATAATATTATTGCCTTGGCTGTATTTTTTCAGAGGGCTGTATAATATAAATTAAGATTTGAGAACATCTCATGCATACAGAAATTGATGCACTAACAAGTCCAGAAGGAAACCCTGGATTCACAGACAATTGACTGTATTTTCCAGCCTGTTCATGTCCTTGAAAGACAAAGAAATCATGGACAAAAATATTTTTATACAGGTAATTTGTACTAAATCTTGGGCAATCTTTGTGACAAACATTACAGTATATTTTGTGTGCTACAGAAGAGGATCAGAGAGTGTTCCCAGTATGACTTGACTACATCCACTGCTCCTTCAGGTCTAGCTCCACAACTGTACCAGCAGAAAGGCCATCAGGAGCACCAATAGTGGAGATGTGATTAACTCAAGTGTCCTTGTTTCTTATCTAGACAACTTCAGTGTCTAAGGCACACTCTAACCAAGAGACTTCAAGGAAAAGTAACCCTTCGTCTTACATACCAGAAATGACAGTGCATCACATGTAATGGCAGTCCAAGCTGTGCTCCTGATATTCAAGATCTTGCTCCCAGATGGACGCAGTATGTTTTGCCTCTCTCGTTGTCTAAAAAAAATCTGTCTTGAGATCCCATGATCACTCCTCTGCATGTTTTGCAGAGAAGGTCTCCACACAGCTCATCCTCAGGAGAATGAAGGGATTGAAGATCGTTGGGAAGAGATGTTGGACTAGAAGTGTGTTGTCTAGTTCCATGGCTGGAATATTTTTTATATAAGAGTATAAATCTCATTGGAGGAGGATAGACTGTTCTTCTTTGCGGGGTATAAGCCAACTTCAGGCAGCCTGGAGTCAGGAAGAAGCTTTCTCTCCCATTTGTCTCCTGCTACATTTTCATGCATCCCTCTGTATTCGGCTGTTGGCAGATACAGGAGTAGATGGACCCCATGGTACAGCGCGGTGTAGATGTTCCTCAGACACTCACGTGTTGTCTTCTTTTTCCATATTTTCCCTTCTTTTCCCTGCATCCTGTTGCTCTCTCTCAAACCTTTTGCAGATCCTCATACCTATCTATAGATGGCAGCAACTTTCCAAATCAGTTGCAGATGCTGATAAAGCGGGACCGTCTCTGGCATCCCACGGACAAAAGTGCTTCACAGCATGAAAAAGGTAGCAAACGGTACGTGGATTTAATGGTATGTACAAAGAAATTCACTCACTCCTAAAGAGGAGGGGGATTTTTTTATTACATTCTTCTGAAGAGCTTTGGATTTGACAGCAGAGACATTCGTGGGGGTGGAGGAGGCAGTTGGGAAAGGCGGGTGGATTTCTTTATGCTGCTATTAGCTGCCAGCTCAGAAACATTTAAAAAAAAAAAAAAATTGCACTCCCTGACTGTGATTGTTGCTGGCTCTTAACATATGTCAGGCTCTTATCATTTCATAGCAGCTGGCAAGTTCATGCAGAACCACCAGGCAGCCCAACGTGGCCAGTAATCAGTTAAGTACAGATGTCCAAATAGATGTAACTTCCATTAAACTTTAAATAAAGATAATTTATGCTGAGTAAACAGGCAACTGAGCACATTTGCCCAAATACAGATGGCACTACCTGATAGCAGTGCATTAGAAGGGTCATTAAACAGGGAGGTTCAATAACACAGTACTCAAAGATGGTCTTCTGCAAGGCAAAATAGCTGAGATCAGGGGCATAAAGTCTGCTTTTTTTTTTTTTTTTTCTGTTTCCTTTTGAATAGCTTGGCAGGTTTGGAGTCTTAATGGGGCATAAAGAGAAACACACTTTCTCCTGGTGGGACCTGCCCATGGAAAAAAAAAAATTAAAAAAAAGGAATCGTGATCTGTCTTACTCAGAAACCAGGATACGTGTGCTCACTTAGAGACAAGAGGAGACATTTCTGTGGCTGACAGACTTAATCCAAAGCCTGATGGCTTTACAGAGGGACTTCCACTGCAAGGGGTTTTGCATGTGCCCTGCATCCCCCGGGGAAGGTAAGCACTCTGTCACAGCCACAGTGACACATTTTGCCCTGGAATGGGATTACGTGCGCACGCACTGTCATTCCTTCCTTCCTCTAACTGCGCAGCAGGGACACAGAGTTTGCCGAGGGCTTCAGTGCTGGCTCTGCAGTAGGGTGAGGGAATTAAGCTGAGGCACCAGATGTTGGGGTTTCGGTACCAGATGTTGGGGTTTTGGCATCAGATGTTGGATTTTTGGCCTTCCTAGGACATTGGGAAGCTTGGTGAGGAATGAAAAGGTTGGATCATCTTTAGTGTACTCTGTACAGAGCTGTCTGGTCACACCACACATGTTCACAGCAGAGATGTCGAAATCATAGTCTGTACCAGCATTCTGGACATCCCTTCCTGTGAGCATCATCACCAGAGCATCTCAGATGAGCATCCAACTGGTCTACACACTGTTGAATTCAGTGGCCAAGCACTGCAAAGACACAGCAGGACTGACTTCAGCTTGGGACAGCAACTTCCATCATCACCTGTCTCGTGACCTTCTCTATTTGCTTCTCATGAAGCCCAGGACATGGGTGTAACATTAACATCAAGGCATGAGCAAAGGTTTTGATGTCCTCAACATGCTTTCTGGCCAGGTCAGCTGTGGAGATGAGGACAGTTTCTGTCAACAGCAACGGCATTTAACTGACCCACTGAAGGAAGTATCAGCACCCAGTATCTACATTCATAGGTAACCAATGCCTGTTCCTAGCTGAAGTGTCCGTGTCTTTATACTAGCAGCCAGCTTTCTGACTGTCACCTATTCGGTAGTAACTCAACATGTCTCCTTGCCTGTGATCAACAATAGCCACCTCATTTCAACTGGTCAGATCATGCAGTGGAACAACATTTCCCATGACCAGGAGGAGAGGATTTTTCTTGACTGATTCCAACCAGTTAACAGGTGGGTATCCAGGCTAAGCTTGTCTTCTCCATTCCTTCTGCAGCTGGCGGAGCTTCCCCAGGGCAATTCATGGCCTGTGAAGAGCTGTGATGAATCACCTCTGAAACTGATCCTCTCTACTGACTATTGAGAGAGTCCAGATGTCTGCACTAGGCCAGATGCCTCATTTTCAAATGGCTAACTTTAGATAAAAGAAATCCACTCAAAGGGGAGTATTCACTTGTCTTTATTATTTTTATTTACTACATTCTTCTCTCTGCTTCAATTCAGTCCTTGTGAAATAAGGATAACAATATGTTAATGCTAATGTGATGTCCTGCTGCCTCAAACCTTCTCTCATCTCTGGTAAAAGGTGGTCCTGGGAAAGGGAGGGCTGGTTTCTTTCTTAGGTTATGGTAACCTACAGGGAGGGGAAAGATGGCAATACTTTGGGGAAGGTGCAGTGGGGATGGGAAAATCTCAAACCAGGCTGAAGATACAAAAACTGCTGAGGAAAATCCTGCTGCAGAAGTGACATGGGTCTCTGCCTTTGCTGCCCACTGGGGCTCCTGCTCCAGTTTCTCTCTGATGACGATGAAAAAGACCCCACTAGCATCTGCATGCCCAGACCCTCACATGCCATTTCATCACATATTTCCACTTCAGACCTTCCCCCTCTCCCTTGTAGACAGAACACTTGAGCAAAGAGCAACCAGCCTTACCACCTGGCTGTCAGGAAGGGCTCAGCCCTCAGCCTCCAGAAGCCTTCCTGGGACACCTTCAGCGGGACAACTGGGGGATGTCGTTATTTGGGTATTCCTGGCACACTTTGAGAAATTAATCTCAAAGCTCCTATTATTTGAGTCTTGCATTTATGAACTTGACTACCTTTTATTTATTAAGAAATAATTTATTTTCAAGTATCTATAGGGTTAAAATCCCCTCACTCCACATTACAAGATACTTTATTTCTTTTGACAGTCTCAGTGTCCTCCCTCCAAAGACTCTCATTTTAATCCAGGGGCCTTTTCTGAAAACTCTTGGTCAGGTTTGATCCCATTCATGACACTGCCCTACACAAATCCTTTCACATCCTCTCAACTTTCTTCCCACATCATTTTGAAGTCATCGCTGTTAAAAACATCATTTCTCATGTGTCTCATCAAATCCCATGACTATTGGGGTTGATGCTAAGATTCTCTAGCAGTATTCATGCTGCTGCAGGCACTGATGAAACAATTTTGCCCTAAATTATCTCAATAATATTTAAATTGGTGGCAAATGGCTGGGATGAGGCACTGACCAACTGGATTTGATGCTGTATTGAACGTTTCCAACATTGTGTGTTATTGAAAATATTTCCATCTTCAGGGTGATTATTTCATTTTATATTTCCTGGCCCCATGCTCATGTCACACCCCAGTTCCTATAGCTGTCAGATTAAACACTGCTTTATCAGAAGAAACGCCACTGAATTATAAAGTTTCTCTGGCCGTTTAACACCGTTATCTCTGTCTTGCCTCTGCCAGGATTACTGACACGGGTTTGTGCTGTCACTATCCCAGAAAACTCCTAAAATGTATGTAACAGATGACTTCCCAGAGACTATTTCTAAGCCTTCCTTAGCACGTACACAAAAGCTGTGCTTTGGTCATGGAAAACTGTGCAGGTACAAATGAACTTTTTCTCTGTGAAATACCCTAATTTTTGAAATAAAAATTTCTCATGGATATGTTAACCTTCCCGAATCTTGCTGATTTCTTCCCCATTAAACACAAGTGTGCTGAGACCTTTGTTCAAATAGACTCGCTTCTAGTACCTGAAATTTGCCCCTTGGAGCTGATACCCTCTTGCTGGAAGCAGGTGTAAAAGCATTAACCTTGATGGAGATGTCACTCTAAGCCAGAGCAAACTGGGACCAGCTAAGAGGAAATTAATGTCCGCATGAGTGGGCCAGAGCACTCAGAGCATCTCTCTCCCTCATCCAGGGGATTTTTTGCTGTTCACACACACGCACACCGTGACTTTCCATTGCAGAGCCAAGGGACCCCACCAATGCCATGGGGTCACTGCACAGCGTCAAGGTTGCATGTAGGGTCATTTCAGGCTTGGACAGCCCCAGACAGCCCCAGCCTGAGAAGGGTAACAGAGGGTGACACGCTTTGCTGTGAGGAGGCAGTGCCAGACCAGCTGCCAGCTCAGAGCATGGCCACTGCAACTGCTTAGAAAGTGTCGTCTTGTGTCTGCCTGTGAAACGTCCCATCGCCGTACCCTGAGGTATGGCAGGAGGGTGAGCAGGAGGGTTGCACTGACCTAGGCTTGGCTGTGCTATTCTGTAGCATTAAGCAACTCCCTTAATCTCCCCATCTGTATGACAAACGACGGTTTGAGGGTTTACCTCCTTGAAGAAAGGGCTATCCCTGACTCAGGATGAGTTTGGATTAGGTTCTAAATTTTAACACCAGCACTGAAGGATCACCATAGGTAGCAGCCATCATTGCACCCATCCTGGTTCTTCACACCTGGCTGGTACCGTCCCATACCTCTTGGACCCATCCTGGTTCCTCACACTCGGCTGGTACCATCACATACCTCTTGGCCATTGCAGTGACTCCCAACACCCTGACACTGGAGCACCTGTTTAACTTGCCTCTATGATCCAGCACTGGTTTCTGATGAACTGTGTGTGCCCGTGTTTGAATGTCTGAACTTTAGTGCCAGTGTTTGATGTGTGGCTGCAGCAGCTTGATCCCAGGGAAGGAGTGGGCGGGAGGGGTACCCATACTCAGACTTTGGCTGATCCAACTATAATACAGAGTGAAAGGATTTCAGGTGCTTGGTTCTGCAATGACCCGCTTGACCAATCACATAAGATCCATAGATTTGGAGGTCAGAAGAGGTTATTACAATCACTCAGATCTGTTGCTCAGATACAAAAATTACTATACCTGATAGGTATTTTGGTCTTTTTGTCTATCATCAGCAGTAATTTTTTCTACTTCAGTGTCTCCTTAGGGCCCATTTGTGCTAGACTTTGTCAAAATATTTCCTTGTTCCTCAGAAAAATAAAAAAGATCACGAAATATCACTTTCTTAGCCAAGATGAGATGTGTGCACGTTCTGCAGCCAGCACTCTCAGTCCCAGCCATTCTCACCGAGTGATCCACCTGCCAAATGTGATGCCTTCTTTTGACTGCCGTGATCATTCTCCTTCCAAGAAAAACTGCTGAACAGACAACTGACTCATCAACTGCTCTTAGAAAGCTACTAGTCAGACACACGTGGAAGAGAAAATCAGTGAGTTGTTCACAAGCTACTTCTAATTATTTGAAATCATAACTAATTACCCTGACTTGGCATAGTGGCCACCATTTCAGCTCTCTGAAATATGTGTTGGTGGCTTGTGGAGAAGACCCTCAGGGAGGCACTGGTGAATTGCTCCTACGTTTTCTTATTCTTTGGTGCGATGGTAGTTCTGACACCTTAAATTAAACACCCAAGGTCAACAGCAGGAATGCAACCCTCAGGGCTTCTCTATGTATTATGTCAGTCTAGAGCGACATTTTAAAATGGACTTAGATAAACCGGTGCACATGGCTATGGGGAAGACATTGATTTTGGTTTCAGTCAGGCTGCATTTTGCTATTTAATCTGGTTTAAATGAAAGTAAACTTTTTGGGTTGTGTTAATTAAAACATTTCAGCCTTGTGGAGGAAAGGCCCAGGAGTAGTTAGAAGCAACCAACAAGTCAAGACAAGAGCACGAGGGCAGTTCCATCTCAAGGATGCAAATGAATGCTCATGATTTTTTTTCCATCAGTATTTGCATTGGTCAGTCTCTAATTTATTTTATTTACTGTTTCAGGCCGGAGCTTTAGGAACTAAATATCCTATAGCAAAGAAAATACTCCTCTTAGTTTTAATAGCGTCAGGGGATCCTGAAGTAAGACTCTTAAATTGTTCTGCCAGGCTGAGAATCCTTCAATTCTGTGAGCAAAATATAATCTTCAGTGTGACCAGATGCCTCAAACCATCTGATTGGTTTAAAAGAAGAGGAACAGCTTTTCCAAGTAAAGTTATTAGGTCAAATTCTCCTCTCTGTCATCCCACTTGCTGCAGCATACTGATGTCACCGATGCTGCTGGTAAGAAAACATTGACTGGCGCAATCTGTCAGAAGAAGAAAGGGTAGAAGAAACGGGTTAATATTTCAGGCTCTGATTTAACGACCGCCTCAGTTAGCAGCAAGTTATATATTGATGGCAAGAGACTCTGAGTGCTTGTGAAGCAGAGGAGAGGGGCTCGTAGACCAGATCAGTCCAACCACAAAGCACGCTTAAAAATGCACATATACATGGCAAGGTTGTTCAGCTCCTGCCTTTGGGTGGAATAATTGCCGTGTGAAACATTAGTGAATCAGCATGAATGTTTCATAAGTTTGAATTTATAAAATATTTCTGATTTTCCTGTACACATGCCTTCCAAAGATAACTTTCAAGTGCTCGTTGTATTATGCATCTCACTTTTCAAGAGAACAGCATGATTTCCTTGAAGACATATCCGTTTAGAGAGTTGCCATGGCAATTTGTTCCCACCCCCCAAAAATGCTTAAAAACAGATTTTTCCATTGTCTTCTGATTTCTGCAGAATACAACATGCTTCGCTTTTCTCTCTTCCCTAGAGTGACTCTAGGTGAAGCATATAGAAAAAAAGAAAGAAAAATCTTTTTTTAAATTCAAATTACCTTCTGATGGAAGCAGAGGAAGCGTCATCCTCTAAAGTTTAGTCACAACCAAGGCAAAATTACCTTACTATTTGAAAAAATCATTTATTAGCATGATTTTTTTTTTTAATCCCAGGAGAATCCTGATAAAAATTGCCTGTGCAAACATAAAACCTCTTTTTACATATGCAAGGTAATTATTAATCCAATTAACCATCTGCATACCAGCATATTTAATTAGTTCTCAGAATTACTCTTTTCCTGCTGTAATTGAACTAACCACCTTGTGCAATCTGTAAATCTGACCGAACATTTTGTTGAGCCTTTTTTAAAGATAAAAGATGGGTTTTGGCAAAAACAGGATTAATACAAGAATTTTCCTTATGTCACTTTAAAAAATGCTTTTGGATAAAATAACCTTCTGTCCTCCCCCTCCCCCCAAGCAACAAAACATTGATGAGGATCATATTGTCAAATACTACCAAATTATGGTTTTATTTCTGGAGGGGAAAAAAACCAGCAAAAAAAATTTAATGTAATGATATTATCCCCATTAACATTTTAATGGTAAATATGATCTTTGATCATTGTTAATTGCTTGGTCCCAGAGCACATTCAGAGTATTTTGACTAGAGAACAGACTGCTTTGCTTGCAAACACTCCTTCTTTCCCTGTTTTCATTGAAAAATAGGATGAAAAACTAATAGTTCTTGACAAGTCCGTTCCTAGTGCTGTTTTACATCAGAGGCTGTTTGGTGTTTTTAAAATTATATCGCTCCTTTACGATTCTTGTTTTAATTGCTCTGCGGGGGGGATGGGTCAACACTGAGTATATGTCCTGATGTTTCTCCTTAGTGCAGGAAACTCTCTGAATAATTCCAGGGAACAAAAACCTGTGAATGGCTTTAACCAGAGCAGCTCCTAGAGGCTGGAACTCTTTCCGCTGTTATGAGGAAAACAAAATAAGGTGCAAAAGGGGATACTAGATGGGGGCAGCACAGGGCAAAAAATAAAGGGCTCAATTCATTTATCTTGGCACAGGCATCTAACATCACTTGAGATGCCCTGGAGGCATCTGAGACATCCTCACATGCCTGCTGTGGGGAGGATCAATGGGTGAGTGCACCCTTCAGGGAACCAGGCTGGACACTATAATAAAGGACTCTGGACAGTTGTGTTGAGGAAACTGGGCTAAATTCTTGTCCTCTACGCACTACACTGGAGGTTTGCCTGCCAGCCCAGAGGCTTCTACGTGGGGATAGCACCCATAGTTTTCCCATATGTTCTATCTAATCCTGTGATGACTCTGCTCCTGATCGAGCTGCTGGAAGAACTGGTGTTTCATCCATTCTGCACAGCCTCTACACCTCATCTTGGTTTGTCATAGTCCATGCAGGAGATATATGATAGATACCTCTTCAATGAAGCCAGTTAACCAAGACTTGGATGTTCTTCCCTTAAAGGACTCTGAGAGATGTCCATGTCCGAGCCACTGTACACCGGCATGGTGGGAGCTCTGTATCTCAGTGGCAAATGGCCCCAGAAAACCACCATTCATTCACCACAAAATCAGTATGGATTTCGGTGAGAGTTTAGGAGGATCTAGCCCAGGTATTAGGAACTGTCTCTTTCACGGGCACCCCCTTGCCGTGGGGAAAGAGCTTGCGTGCCCTTGTGAAGTTGAGAGCTATGCTGGTGGTGGCATATGCCTCCGGTAGGGTCTCCCAAGCCTGACAGGTCTCAACTGAAGGGTCAGACAAAGTGTGTCCACGGGCAGGATGGGCTCACTAGCCTTCGGGCAACCATCCTAGGAGAAGGACAACTCTAACTCCAAACCCGGGCAGATGGAGCTCGTTTAGCCCTGTAAGGCCATCCATCTAAGAGAAGGATACTCTAACCAAACCTACGACCTGAGGACTTCGCTGTCACTGTCCAAGCTCGCTAGGCCCTGGCAGATGAACCTCAGGTGTAAAGGGTGGGGCCAGTCTCGCGCACGCTGCGCCTCACCTAAAAAAATCCACCGTGCAGGCTTGAAGGGTGTACTCACGTTTAAAGCCCTTCCCAAATCTTCGTCCACGAAGCCAAGCCATGATTAGGAACTGTGTCCAAACCTCAGGTCCTGATGACACATTAAAGGTGTTATAGTAGCTCGACAAGGGTATAAGACACAAAGAGTGCAAGACTTGGTGATTCAGGGCTCTCTGCAGCATTTAAACTGTGATAATTATTTGCTGCTCTCCCAGTTCCTCTCCTGTTTGAGCAACTTATAAACTGTTACTGCTTCGCTAAAGCAGTTCCCGCTTGTCTTTGCCATTATCTGTTCTGGAACAATGAACACAATCACCAATTTCTGAATAGGATTTTGGCTGCGCATTTGTAAATAGGCTTCCAAGCAGAAAGGGGGGGTGGGGACATAAAGGAATTACCCTCTGCCTTCTCTCTATACATCTATATGTACCCATAAATAATCAGAGCCAACTGATGCTTTGCTGCTTCCCAGGATGGTTTACAAAAGGTAAATTGGAGTCAGTGGGATTTTCTGTTTTGCCTCTGAGATATATCTATGTTTTAATTACTAAATAATCTGACTACAAAATTGATCCGATTGAACCAGACAGTGTTAATTTTAGCAACGCAAATGACATGCAAGTAGAGAGGAGTTTTGCATGTTGATTTCCTCTCTGCCTGCCCTTCTGCCTCACCCCTGCTTGAAAAGAAAAAGGCAAAAATATTTTTATATAAATAAGGATCACCAAGATGGAGCAAATTTAAAGCTAAGAAAAAAATTTATTTAAATGTTAAAGACAGCTTTGCGCTGTGCCTAGCCCTACCCTGAGCAATATCCTTGCTCTGACACTTACCTGTTGTGCTGCTTTTCTGGTCTCATGAGTCTGCTTGCACTCACACCCAGTGATGCCCTGAGCTCTCTGAGCCAGCATGTGTCTCTCATGGGTCCCTTGCACTCAATAGCTTCAGTGACTGCAACTTGGGTAACAGCAGAAAGCTTTAACTATAAATATGGCTTTGGACAGTGCAACCTCAGGAAAAGGTGGGGAAAGCACAGGGTGCTAGATCCCAAACTTTGCTAGTGAATGTTGTCACGAACTTGGAAGAGATTCATAAAACCTCCGGAATTCAAAATCGGTGGGTGCCAGCTCAGTGCTAGAGAAACAGGGAGCTGGCGGGCTGCTTTCGTCTGAAATTGAACGACGTTGTGTGTCATGAGCTAGCCCGTCTGCTTCCTCTGGATTGCGTCGTAGGTGCAAGACAAGAACAGACCAGAGCACGTGCACAGCTGCATTCATCTTCTCATTTGACCTGAAGATGCTCCAGGAAAACACAATTCTTTCAGTTCTCTCTCTTTGAAACAAGAAACACGAGCAAAAGCAAACAGCAGGTTTCTACTTGACTGCGGATCCCAAAGGATGTTTAGCTGAACTCCTCTGGAGTTCCCTGAAGATACTGTCACAGATCTTGTAACTCATACGGGTAGTTTCAAGTCATGATAAGAAACCTGCATGTGGTTTCCACTTCTAATTCGTCTGATTTTGGCTCGTGACCCTTAAGTGAAATCACTCAAGAGCTTATGCTGAAACAAGTCACCCTTCTGTCTAATAATCAGTCATAATACAGAAGTGCCAGGCACCTTAGGATGGTATGTGTTGATCCTGAATTCTTTGATTCCTCCAGCACCGGGTTTTCAGAGATGTTGCACCGCCCGACCTGTCAGAGCAGCATAAAAACTAATAACCAGGCTGTATTACATCTTGATGATGTGACAATGGTACTGATGGTGCTTATTCTCAGAGACTACAAGGCAGCATTTCTTTGATTGCTTATGGGAACACTTTACAGCTGAAGCATAATTTCATTTATTAGAGGCAGACAGCTTATAAAAATGTGTGAAACACAACAGGTACCAAAAGGAAAGCTTGGGAGACTAATGAGGCACAGGGCTCATACCTTTAAAGAAAACAAAGGTTTGTACAGACAAACGGCTGATGCGGTTTGTTTTTTTATAGACGTAAATCAATCAAAACATTCAAACCATGTTATCCTGGCGAGTTACAGCAAATGCATTTCATCTAAAATTATTGATGACTTTGCTTTTAAACAGAGGAAAGGACCAAAAGGAAAACAAGGAGGGGAAAAAAAAAAACCCTTCACAGTCAAAGAAATATAGCTGGAGTGAAAACCAATCTAGTGGAAGGGGGAAATGTACACAAGTAAAATAATAATAGTGGTTACAAAGTGCCTTTTCCTCAGAACTGTCTCCCACCCTATCTGAGCACTCGGGGACAGAATTAAAGCAAAATTTGATGGGAACATCTTCGGTGTGGATCCAAGAGTGAATGGGGGAACAGTGAAATGTTGTCATGGTTTTAAAGTGACAAAACAGCCCCAAGCAACCTGCTAAAGGGTTTACAGGTCCGTTTACCAGCTGGTGAGGGACCTCCTTGCTGAATGGTGGACATGAATCATAGATCAAGTGAGGCATGTGTGTGGACCCTGTGTGCTTCATCTCTGAACCAATTCAGGAGGCAGCTGAGGTGCCAAAGAAGAGGCAGAGATTAGGATCCTTATTAGGAGGAGGCTCAGAAGTCAACAGTAAACGTTCAAATTCTGTAGTCAAAGCAAGAAGATGGAGAAGACAAAGGCTGCGAGATGCTTTCCAGATGCCATAAACTTGATTATTTTAAAAGTCTTATCCAACCTAAAGATTCTCTATCTACACAGTGGACTGCAGTGAGGCACTGACTGATCCACTTCTATTGGCTAGCCACGAGCCACCTTAGCACAGCCTGATGCCAAACCTTAGTGTGGTTTCAGTGGGCAATTTTTCTGAGCTCATATGTAGTGTGGTGCATATGGGACAAGATGAAGACTTCTAGAACGTGAGACATTTAGTCTCTGACCTATACAGGCCTTCTCCAGGCTAGAGATTTTGATGGCCAAAAAAAATCCAGGAGTTCCTCTCACGCAGTGTTTAGTCAGTGTTATTAACGTGTGGTGGTTCTGACCAGGATGCTAAACATCCAGTAGTGCAGAAAAGCTTTCCCCATCCCAATCAAAAAAAAAAAAAAAGAAAAAAAAAGGGTGAGGAAAGCAAAACAAGCAAGGGGACCCATGCATGCTGTACTACATGCCTTCCAGAGCAATACTGATTGGATATCCAACCAGCCTGGAAGAAAGGAGGAGCAGCTGTGCCCCATTTGTACCTGTCTCCCCAGAGAAATGTCTGACAGACGTCCCTGGCTATAAACCTTGGGCAGATACCAACACCCATAAGGAGCATCACCTGCTGCCTCTGCCTCCATCTCCCACTGCAGCACAGCTCTCTGTGTTGACTGAAGTTTGAAGAATTAAGAGCATGCCCTGGAAGACTGGTCGCAACACAATCTGAGCCAGGACAGCGAAGGTGAGTATTAACATGAGTTGATGATTAGTTACACTGTTGTTCCCAGGGACTGTGCATTGCTTGTGAACGTGTCTTACCAGTCACTCAATCCATCCCTCACCAGTTTTTCAAGTGAGGAATTCGGTCTCCAACAGAGTCTTTCATGTACATTCAGCTCCACAGAGCAGCTAAAGAGCATTGGGTTGAACTCAAGAGACATCGGTTATATTCCTCTGTCCTAGGCCTGTTAGAAGTCCTCAGGCAAGTCAATCTCTCTTGATACCTCAATTTTCTGACCTGTTAACTGAAAGCGAAGTTACTGATACCCTTGTAAAGAATCTTCAGACGCACCTGGGTAGATTGCTGGGCAGAAGATGCTGGCGTCTGCTTGAAAGCACTGGAGATGGAGAGAGAAGCCTGCAACCTCAGAATGATACTGTACAATTTCGCCATCTCAGATTGGGAACCTGTCCTGGCATCTTCTGCCATTCTCCAAACACTTCTGCCACAAATTAAACAGCAGCTATGAAAGCTTCATGTGGAAGTGCTGGCTTAGTGGTCTGTTGGCCATGGGCCTTTCTTCACATTGTTTTGTGGGGTATGTTCTGTACTTTAGATCTGATTACCTTGATTTCAGCCTTTTCTCCTGTGGGCCCACCATACTAGGTACACAGAGCCAGGTTTTCTTGCACTCTTTCTTAATACTTCTAGCTTTGGATTACAATCCGAAGTAATGCATGGAGCTTTGCCAGTTCCTGTTAAGTAAACAATCAAAGCATGTTTTGTGAGAGATGAGAACAAGGAAGCAAAATGTTTGATACCCTTCCATGTCTCTACCACCATCTCATCATCTCTGATAACATTGTTTGTGATCCATCACATGGGCATTGTTTCTCATCCAAATTGTTTCACATTTTCTTACACCCTGGTAGGGGTCATGGAACCAGTTCAGTTCCAGTCCTCTTGTCTGCGTGGTTGTGGGTTTTGGCGAAATACAAAAGGAAAGGGTTGGAAGTCTGGCAAAGCTCTCTTCTCTTTTATGTGAGAGCCATTTAGCACTGTTGGGGAGGGGAGCCTTGAGGGAGGAGTTAGCACCATGTACCTTGAACCCCTGACGTGTTCTGAAGAATGAGAGACCTGTGTGCAAACGAGAATCGTAGAATCACAGAATGTTCTGGATTGGAAGGGACCTTTAAAGGTCTTCTAGTCCAATCCCCCTGCAGTGAGTAGGGACATGTGCAACTAGAGCAGGTTGCTCAGAGCCCCAAACAACCTGACCTGGAATGAGGCCCATAGATGCAAAGGCTGAAGCTGCTCTGACTGCCTAAGTTTTACCTCCCACACAGAGACTCTCACTCAGTGATTGCATCTTGAGCCCCATCTCTCACTTGAACTGAGCATGTCAGCTACAGGGATGCTGCGTTTGGATTTAACAGCTCTAAGCGGATGGCCACTCTGCTTGGTAAGTGTAAACTTGAGACATTCCCTTGCCCAGATCCACTCCATCTTTTAAACCCTCTTGCTCACACTGGCTGATCCCCTTAGCCCCAAACCTGATGCTTTTCATGGGATGCCAGGCTCTGGTTTGTGCCCTCAGGATGGTGTGTGTGTTACCCCCACATTGACACAACCACCCACAGTTCTCCATAATTCAGCCCTTCCTAAAAGTAATGTGGTTGCTCTCATTATGAACCACATGAAGATTATGCTCACAGACAAGGCTGAACCTGCTTTCCCCTCACAGTATAAGTTATTCCATGGAGAATAGAGCACGTCCTTTAGAAATCTGCCCAGTGCTCAGGTACATTAACTCCAAGCTACCTCAGCTGATGCCAGCAAGAGCGAGGACTTCTGGGTAGGAAATAGTACAGTCTCCATTCACTTCTTACTCTCTTCTGCTGTGTAAGGACAAGGAAAAAAAAATTGCTGACTTAGCAAGTCATTGCAACCTGGAAGAGGTCACGTATTGTATTATACCAAGGTGTCATCTCAGTGCTAAGTGTTGTGCTCAGAGTGAATGCTTTGCTACCTGTGTGCCGTGAAGTCACCGCAGCGGAATAAATGCAACGCCAGGACGACCCTGCTCTTCTCTCGCTCCCTTCCCTACGACGCATAATGAAGAGAAAGCCAAGGGAACGAAGAATATCGTTTTGCTATTGTACTCTGGCGGAGAAAGCTCATTTGAACAACTGTCAGCCATGGAATTTCATCTGAGTTTCCCAGATAAAATCTCCTGTTTCAGAGACTATATTTACTCAGTGTGTTTAATATGACAATGAAAACTCCACACGCATTGATCTTTTAAATAATAATAAAAAAAACCCCAGTAATGAAACTCTCACAGGCAGCCTAATAAGTGGAAAATTAATAAGTGTCAAAACCAGAAGATAAAATTCTGCCCAGCAGAGCAGAAAGAGAGTATCCCAATTTCTTACAACTGAAATGGCACAAAGAAATCGTTCTGCTGTTTTGCATCCACCTCAAATATTGGACATTACCTTGTAGTTCCCCCTGTCCACCTTCCTTTGGGTGGAGTTTCTTCAAAGAGCAGAGCCTGCAGGATTTGGACCTCTTTCAAGGGTTTTTGTTTCGGGGGTGCCTTAGCACCCAAGCTGGTGTCTGGTAGCTTTTTCTCAGTTAGTAAGAAACATTTGCTGAAGGGAGGAGGAGGAAAGGAAGAATAAAGGGGGAGAGGGGACCCTGGCACTGGCAAAGGGGCAGAGCCTGCATGGAGGTGTCTGCATGGGGTTTTCCAGGCAGATGGGAACCTGCATTGAAGGGGCTCATAGATGAGCTGAGCTAACGAGCTCCGTGGAGGCAATGGCAGGTTGTGCTTGGTGCCATCACGTTACGCTACTTGGTCTCTGATTTGGAGCTGCAGAGGCATAGTTTAGGGAATTCCGTGAAGAAACACCAGGGCTGAATGTGGGGTCCCATCAGCTCGTCCTGTATCATGGAAGAGCAGAGAGACTCACTTTTCCTGCAAAGCATTAAGGACTATCCAAATAATTTGTTGAGAAATGCCAGACTGGTGGAGGACAGAGTACTCTGGGGCACCTGGGATAGGTCATCCAGCAGCAGTCTAAGGAGACAGGGAAGCAACTGTGGTTGTCAGAAAGATGCAAAATAAAGTCAGAACTAATGCTTTGCACACACCCCAAATTACTGCTTGTGAGTAACAGTTTATGATGCTTCTGGGAGTGCCCTATTAAAAGCAAAGCATTTGAGACTGACTAACAAACTGATCACGGGCTGAATTATTGATTGGACCATTAAGGTCTTTGTTTGAAACATTATGAGGGTTAATGAAATGATCGAACGCTTCTCTCCAGCGTAACCAGCACTGAGTTTCCTTCTAGCTCCACTTTTAGGGATCAGGTCAGGTCTCATGGAACCCAGGAGGGACCAGGCTGCTGCCTGTCATAAGAATAGGTTGGCTGTGATATAAATCAAGCCTGTGGATGAGGTACTAGCAGGCAGTAGCTATGGAAGAAAATAGGAAAGTCACTGTGTATTAGTTCATTAGACAGTAATTTACTAATGAGGCCAGAGGCTGTAAATGTGACTGTATTTAACTTCGCATCTTCTAGTCAGTCAGCTGAGGCAGCTGATGTGCAGTTTGTTCCCCTGCACCGCCAACCTCAACAGATAAGAATCATTTGTCTCAGTTACACGGAGAGATCAAAACTCACCCGATCCCCCTGCCAAACAGCAAGATCAAACAGCAGTAATATCAGTCCTGGGTTTTTTGCCTATCGTCAGCGAGCTTTGCAGTATTTTTAACTCCTTCTCAGCTCTGTAGGTAAAAAGGAGCTTTATTGTCTGGAAGATGAGGGTAAAATGACTCATATTGGTCTGGGAGTGGGCATATTCATCTTTCCCCAGGTGCTGGTCCTTTGCCTCTGCTCACTCCCCGTGCACATCCGGAGGCCCCCTCCACATCCCTACAAGGTGACACGCTCCCCACTAGCAGGCGTGGGCACAAGTGGCTCTGCACCCTTGGGGTGTCATAGGCAGGGGTCATGTTCCAATTCCAAGAGCCCATCACCCACCTCCGCAGCCAAGACCTGCCTCTGACTCTCCTCCATGAATATGTCCATTAGACAATTTTGGTGTGAGAAATCAGCCCCTTGGGCACATTGGTTTGTGCTTTGCTACCTTTTAACTTCTGCTATTTTTCTGTGAAGATCCACACGAACTGCAATGTTTTTTACGTGTAAGGATGCCTTTTCCACATGGACTGGCTGGATAATGGTTAAAAAGAAAACCTTACGGCTTACACCACTGTTACCTTAAGATTTTTAAAATGTTCCTTAATAAAGTAATTCTGTACCATATGTTTAAAACATCTCAGAAGTGATTGAATTCACAGTGCTTTATAGAATTTCCACCAGTTGCACATGTATATAACGTAACCAACTGCAAATGTAATATTTCCAAGTCCTTCTCCCATTTACCTCCTCTGCATCCCAGCAGCTTTTCTTTCCTCACTCGCTTAATTTCCACTGCAGCCTCCGCTGTCCTCATTCCCTTCTCCACAAGTCTCGGCTGCCTATCAGCCTGACCCATTTCAGAAGCCATTCGCTCTCTGCGCACAACATCTACCTCATTGGAATTAGTGGCAGACAGCAGCCACATCCCTATTTCAGAAAAGAATATATGGGACAAGGGGTGAGAATGCCGGCTACGTATTTATTGATGGTCGCGGTCCTTGGTTCCTGTGGACTTGATGCATCAGCCCCTCATCACGGCCCTGATGTACTGAGGGCCAAGAGTCCCCCATCACTTCACGAAGTCGTACTTCACACAACTGCCATGGCTCTGAGAAAACTCGCACCCCCTGCTCTATATTGGTTTTTTCTCCTTCTGGATTGAAAATCCTGTTGAAAATCCAGTTCCAGGCTTGGATGGTTGGAACTATGGAGAAATTTAACTTCAGAGATGGCCTGGGAGGCAACGATGAAATAACACTGATTACAAGACAAAGCTGCTCTATCTCACTCCCACTGCAGCTGCAGAGAGATACAGACACTAGAAGGGGCCATGAGTACGTGAGGAAAGGTGACATGAGGGAAGCAGAAAGTTTGAGAGGTATTTTTGCCACTCAGCAGAGTAAGTGAGACATCATTATTTGGGTGGTTTTGCAAGGAATAGGTATCAGGAAGAGGACATGCTGAATTAAGGGATGGCAGCAGTTAATTCAAGCAATTTTTTTTTGTTTTTTTTTTTGGTAAAGAAGAAACTTAAAGTATTAGTTTCTTGCTGACCAGTTCTTCGTGCTCTTTGACTTTGCTTTCAATCCATTTAAATTTCAAATATCTCATTCCCAGTGGCTTTCTGCTGACGGTTGACCCATTGAGAATCAGCTTACAGGTCTCTCTGGGGTCTCCTCTCTGTTCTTTGCAGTGAAGGGGAAAGGCAGCTGTCTACATCCACTTTTATCTCTGTAATGTCGTTATGCTTTGTAGCTTCTTTGGCTGCTACTTCTTCTTCTGCAAGGTCACCTCTGTAATGAGTGCAGAAGCCCAGGGCAGGATTCAGTCTCATGTTGGGGAATTCAATCCAGCTGCCCAGGCACAGGTAAATAGTGAAACTGGGGAGTCCTACTTGGCCTCCAGCTACTGTTCTAGGCAGTACAGGGCTCCTTACGTCCCAACCTCACATGCCACCCCTACAAGGATGTCTCAAGCAGCATTTCGTCTGCAACAAGGCTTCTATACATAGGCAAGTGGCTCAAACACTTGTTGAGTCCTCATACTTAGAGCAATCCGTGACTGCTTAAAAGAACATCTGTACTTGAGGAGGTACAAGCCAACACTGGACTGTGTGGCACGTCATTCTGTCCTACTACTGTAAGCGATGCAGGGAGATAAATCTGCTTACCCCTAGATATTCATCACTCCATCAGCAATCTTTAGAGAAACAAAATATTTCTTGTCCCTACTCCTCTGACTACATTCATTCTCCAACAACTTTTCTTGATATATCATCCCTTACTCACTCAGAAACACTGTCCACACAAGGGGGAAGGAATGGAATTTGAGCATTTGGCCAGGATTTTCAGTTGTCTAGCAGTCCAGACAAAGCATATTAACCGAAATGATCTCTGCACATCCCAAAATGCCGAAGATTGATGTTGTCAGGACAGCTCTTACAGCGCAGGTGATCTGCATCCTGCTGATTTTGTGCAATGCAACAGATGTCTTTGATCTCTGGGAAAATATAAACTGAGGCCATACAAGTGCATGGGACTGCTCTTCTGGTCCAACTTGGGCTGAAAATTAAAGTGTTTTTCTGAAGAAGAGGAATTCTTTGAAGTAATAAAAAGGACTGGGAAATAAATTTCAGAGGGTGAAGAGTTTCACTTTTGCTTTTGAGCTGTCCAGAAACTCTATTTAACTGGTTCAATGTTAAAATTCATTTCTATATATATACCTGGGCATCTGCTTTTCCTACTGTCAGAGACTGAGCTCACTTAGTTTTTCCTTCTGGCTTACTGCAGCCACTTCTGTGTTGTTGTGCCCAAAGAGGAGTGGTCACTTCAGGATCCTGTAGTCCCAGTATTCTTTCTGGGACGGAACTTGCCTTCACGCAAGTGTCTACGCTATAGATGTCTCTGGCTGGGTGGGACACAAGTCACTGTCTCCTCCCTTTTGCCCTCCCCAGACCTGTACAAAGGGGATGTCACTGCCACACATATTCGTTGTCAGGTATAGGGTGATAAGGGACTTGATAAGGGAGGTGGTGGAGTCCTCATCCCTGGAAGTGCTTAAAAGCCGTGTAGATGTGATGCTGAGGGACATGGTTTAGAGATCCTGGTAGTGCAGGGTGAACAGTTGGACTCGATTATCTTAAAGGTCTCTTCCAACCAGATGATTCTGTGATTCTGTGAAATACTATAAATACTTGAACGTAAATGGGACATGTGAAAATCACTATCCTGTCCCAGTTTCTTCTTGCACCGGAGCTTGCTGGGATGTTGTGGGTCTTACTGGTCTCTACTGATACCATCTTCCCCTCCCTTGCAGGTAAAACCTGTGATACCTGCTCAGGAACACAACATTTGTGATTTGCTAACTCTGTTTTAAACAGTTTTTTCACCGAACGTAAATTCTCTTGGATTTACCTGTCAAACCAGAGGCTTTGTAGAGCAACTAAAGTTTCCAGAGAGAATGAGGAGGGATGGATGTCCAGCGGAGGTGACAAAAGGGGTATAAGAGGGTGGTGGGGGCGGGGAAGGCAATTTAAAGATGGAATATTTCTTTCTATATTTCAATGCAGGAGTTGGATCCTCGAGGAGAAGGGATTATTCCTTGGGAGATCAACTGAGTTTGCTATTCCAGCAGGAGAGAATTCAATAGCTTTGCTCCAAGCAATTATGTTACCAGTCCAGTCTGTCTCTTCCTTTCCCTCTACTTTTTTTTACCTCTCTGTCTCTGTAAAGTGCTAAGTACTTTTCAATGAAGAAAGGAGAAACGTGATTTTCAGATGAGTTGGGGTTGTGCCTTAAGGCAGAATCAATGCTCAGAAATTATGATTTAATGAATACGAAATATTACACTGTGAAAACCAGCGGCTGTTGCTACTGCTTTTTTAAAGGTATGTTAATTTTTCTTGCTTTTAAATACTCTTGTTGCTGGGAAACCACCTCACACACTGTAATTGAAATTGGTTCTTCATATCCCATTTTGTCCCTGGCAGGTTTAAAGTGTTCTTAAAAGCTAAAATCTCGGCTGAGGAAAGGCAAGGTGCACCTGATAGCAGATCCCTTGGCATTTCTTTGGGTGAAAGACATCAACAAATGCATTCAGAAAACTTAAAGAGCTGGGGCAGGATATACATTGATACTGGTAGGGGGCTGCGGTGGGAGGATCTAGAGGGGTTTTTTCACAAGGTCTTCTTTCAAGACTCCGGTGACCAGACATTTCATAATCAATGTCCCAAATGTCACCCATCCTGTGCTGCTTTCTTCCTCTCCCAACCCTTTTTCCAGTGATAACAAGCAGTGGTACATACACTTATCCCTGCCTCCAGCAAGCAGAGGGTCTCAGTACCTTATCACAGCATGTCTCAATCCTTTTAGTCAAAAACCTGTAGGTGCTTTTGGAAAGCAGCAAACCAAATCCCACACGCATTCTTCTGGGCCGGGCCACCACATACCGCTTTCAGTTACAACTGACAAAGCTCTGACTGTGTGTTTATCAGTTGTATCTCCCTTTGCAGATCAGTTTGCTCTTATGTTTTAACAGATGAGTATGTTCTCTATCTCCTTTTTTCCAGTTACTTGTTTAGCACCTTCTGTTATCTTGCAGGATTTGTACTAGTAGCTGAGCAATGTGGCTTCAGAGAAAAGATCAGCACACAGCCTAACTGTATTTTAAGATGCTTAATATGTGCTCTTGTACTAAATCATTGCGTCTCTGAGATGCAAATACACTTGCTGTTCCTCTGACATAAATCCCTTTTTGTCTCTTTTATCTGCTTTCCTTGGCTCCTCAGCTGAGTGAAACTTGGCTGGATCTGAGTACTGGGTCCACAGGGAGAAGGTTAAACAAGAAACACTTAAACGCTATTAAAGACAAAGCTCTTGACTCTTCACCTACTTGATTAATGCCGCTTATAACTATTCCTTAAATAGGGAAGAACGAGCGGCTAAGAGAAACAGTCTCTGCTGAAGTTTATGGACTGAACTGCAGCAACACACATGTCCCATTCTTTTTTTTATTGTCATCTGCTCCAGCTTTGCCTCTCCCTTAGACCATAAACTCCTCTGTGCACAGAACTGTTGTGCTCAAGTGCTATTCACATCTTTCATCCTACATAAATAATAACACATCCCAGTAATAAAGCAGCTGTTGTGAGTTAATTCCAACCAAACTGCAATCTACACCCATGCAACAAGATGTCTGTGCAATCACTCTTGATAATAAGTCCTGGGAAATGCTGTGCAATAATCTCAGTGCTTGATTAATTTTTATTTCATAACAAGTCATTATTAATGGGCCAGATGCTGATAGGTTTGCTCACGGTGAGGACAGTCTGACTGCAAGAGAAGTGGCATTAAAAGGAAGGAAAAGCAAGTGCAACTGAGGTAGCACAAGGATATTCCAGGGCATCGCTGCCAGAATAAAACAGTTAGTGAGTCAAACAAAACACTATCAGCTTTTAGTAGCAACTACAATGACTTGCTGACTTGAAGAGATATTGTTCTTCTTTTAGTTTCTTGTGTCACGCAGCAAAAGAACAGCGAATAGTTCCCAGAATATCTGTGCAAGGAGTTAACATTTCCAGAAAGAAAAAAGAAAAAAAAAAAAAAGCCTTTACAAAAGGGTTTTTCTTTCTTACAGACTCTTCAGAGAAAGGCTGGGCAAAAGAAAAGTGCTAAGAAAAAGTCCAGGCAAACCCAGAAGGAAAACATCAGGCCTTTTCAGCAGGGAATGAAAGCACAAAGGCAAGTCCCTGGCAAATGTCAATATTTACATGAGTTGTGGTAAAACTGCTGGCCAAGGGGAGAGCAGAGAAGGGAATTCAGAAAAATGACCTTCTGGACACCATGCACAAGCTTTCTTTTTGCACTGCAGGATGTAGGGTCAGCCATCAACAATGACTAAGACAAGAGCCACTGATGTAATGACAATCCTGAAAAGCTGAACAAGGGAAAAAACCCACAACCGAAAAGCTTCGGACTCCTGATGAATTGATTTGCAAAGCCGGCAGTTCTCCTAGGAGGGCAAAGCAAGATAAATTCGGTGCAGGATCTCCTTCAGGCAATCAGGGTCTGAATACCAAAACAAGTAACAGGGTGGGTTTGGGGGAATGAAGTCTCCATCTGAATGAGGGAGCTGAGCAGCCATCACTGCATCATACAGGACTCACCCTGGGAGTGCGGAACTCAAACTTCCTTAGACAGCTAGATATACCCATGCTATGCTTAGCTAATAGAGTGAAACTACTTTGAATTTACCCTGAAAATGCCAAGGACCAGCTCAGGTCCTGCAAACCTGCATTGATCAATCTAGGTGAAATGGCCAGTCCCCTCCTCAGTCATGCTTCAGATATAATCAGCCTGACAAACCCAATCCATACTTTCTTCTAAAAGCCATTAGTCATCATATTAAATCAGATTATATTAACAAATTGCTTCCATCTTCATACTGTTCAAGCAAACAGTCAAGCAAAGGGAAGCTCTGGTTTGAGAAAACGACTTGGCCTAAGCTGATAGCGAATTGTATGCACTAATTGAAATTCTAAATTAACACCATGTAGCAGAGTTTGATTTAATTGCGTTAAAAAGGGTTTTCCAGCGTACAATCTCGTGGTTTCCGGTGTCACACAGCCAAAGCACTTGTGAAGACAGAGGAACTGGTTTAGAAAAGCCTCAAGTGCTCCCTTTGGCCACATTGATTTTCTTCTGTGTTTATTGTAACTTCTCTTCAGCTGTTACAGTACCACTGTGTGTGTGGTCCCAGAAGATTTCTCCTCCACGAACACGGATGCAGATATAGTAGGACTCGTTAATAACTGCATGGTTGGTTCATAGATCCAGCCAGGATCAGACCCAGAGTGAGGTCTGAGTACATGGGAATGTCAGTGCTCTAGCGAGTGCCACACAGGCAAGAGGAACAAGACATAGAAGGAACAGAAAAAAAAGAAACCTCTGCCTTTTTTTTTTTTAAAAAAAAAAAAATAGCAAAAGTGCTATTTTCTCCTAGATAAATATGAATCTTGGTTTAACCACAAACCATGGATATGCAATGCCATTTGAAATGCTATGGGGAATTGGAGGTGCCCACATGGGACTGAGAGATGCAGTTGGGATTTAGGGAAGATGCTCGAGCTCTTAGAGTGGTGTTGGAGGCCAGGAGGAAAACCCCAGACCACCAAAACCAGCACTAGACCCCGTATGCACACAGCTGGATGCCATCACACATATACATTTACTGTCTTGGGAATTTAGAGTCACAACGTGCACAGAAACACACATGAAGACTCCGAGATTTAGATGTCTTAATCTGCAAGCTACCTCCCACACTGAAAGCTAGGTGAGATGAATCCCACCTCACTGAAACAAGCTCTAACGTCTCCAACACCAGAAACATGATCAGGAAAAATCATGAGCTGAGCTTAACTCGAGTTCCCAGAGACTCACCTGCAAGTCTGTGCTCCGTGGAGCAAAAAGGACAGATTCCAGTTTGAACTTCACCTGTAAAGTTTGAGCATTAAATTAGAATAAAATAGAAAATGTTAAGGCCAAAGAGCAGATGATCGTGGACAGGCTTGTATTTGCACAGCTGAAACAGTTTAAAACCTCTGCTTCTACCAGCTGTATTTCTGAGTTGGTTCCAGGGACATCTGCTGTGCCCCAAGCAAAAAACTTGGGGCGGGTGGGGAAAAAGTATATCCCATCTTAAAGAAAACATCTAGATGTAAAAAGGGGCCGTTTCCAAGGAATCACAGATGTAGGGTGATCTCACTGTCCCTTCAGCTGAGCTACGGCTGTAGAATTTGTGGGCACTTGTAATCAGCACCTGTACAAATTAAATCAGGTCAAAGTAAATCACAGACGCAGGATGGCAACTTAATCTGCTGCAGCTCTCCCACCAGCACACGTTTCACCAGCAGCTCGCCTGTATCTCCTCTGCTGCATGCACAAACTAGTTGCTTAACCTTGGTTCTTTCCACATTCAAGCTAAAAACGCGAGGCAGGCAGGCAGCACTAGGATCACGTCCCACACCGATGTTCATCTCTGTGGAGCTGCTGAGAGCACTCCTTCTCTGTGTAGGTCAGCCGTTGCACCATCCCAGCACCCCACACGGTTATTAGCTTCAATGACAACAGCTACATCCTACCACAGGTTTCTAGTGGTGGAACTTGAAACACCCAGCTTAGAGATGCTGCAAGAGTCTGGCACAAGTACACGCGTGTGGCTGTTTCATGCCAGCGGTGGGATATGATCTGCTTTAAGTTCAACATCCTCATCCTTTCGTATGGTGCACCATCAGTTTTTCAATATCTCAAAAGGTCAGGCAGAGAAATAGTCACGGTCTGCAAAGCTAGAAGAAGAGTTTTAAATGTTTTAAAAGTTATTCTGCATTATGCCAGGTGGGGAAAGGGATAGGAATAGAAGATTTCATTTAGATTACACTTTCCCTAGAGAATAGGCTGCCTTTGACTGTGTTTTTATATGGTGCCTGACATAATACGCTCTCCAAATGCACATCCACAAACCTGAACATATCTTAGAGCAGAGACCCCAAATGAAACCACAAGGGCCTGAAATGCTGTTTGCAGAGCTGTGTCATGGGGTAGAAATGACTCCGGGAGTGCTTTATAGGACTCAATTACAGAAAACTACAGCTGAAGTACTCATCCTGGTCCGTAGAGAGCAATGGGCATTTTCCAGATATGATTCATCTACCCTAATTCAGGTCAATTTCTCCCCAAAAGGTCTTATTTCTCTCTTCTGACTGTAAAGGGAGAGATGGAGAAATTTACCTCTGATGTGTCTCCATTTGATCACATGAGCCCCATCAACCGTGGCAAGGACACTGTGTTCAGCAGGAAATTAAATTTCCCAGAGACAAAGAAGTCATTTGCCTTTTTCTTCCAAAACTCATCATGGTGTATCACTGCAAGGGCCAATGGGCATGTGGTGCCCAAGGCTCCCAATGCTGGTGGTGCACTCTTTTTTGATCTATATGATGTATTGAAGGTGTCTGAAATGTTCCTGGATACTGCAGATGGATCTTCTGTCCAACAAGCAGAGAAAGGCAAAAACCTCTGGGAAAAAACAAAACAAAACAAAACAAACAAACCAAACCACTGCTAAACTTAAGTAGAGTGAGGCAGATATTTCTGGCTGTAAGAAATGCAATGACCTACTTCAGTGAGAAGATAAAACCACAGCCTTGATGGTCTCCATTTTCACAGGAGAGTCTTCAAGGTGTCAAGCTGAGTAGTCAGGAGAGTGTTAAACTAAGAGAAGGCGAAGGCAGAAAAGGAGGAATGAATGAGCATTCATTTAGCACGAAATTAAGATGTCAAGAACAAAATTAATCAAGGCACCGAGGGATGTGAAGAGAAGAAATTCTTTAATTGCCTATACTCTAATGCTGGGAGTCTGAGTAATAAACAAGAATTGGAATTGGAATAGCTCATTTATGAGTATATATTAGACCTTGTTGGCATTACTGAAATCTTGGGGGAAGATTTGCATGATTGGAATATTAAAATCACTCATTATAATCTCTTTAGGAAGGATAAAGTGGGCAAATGCAAAAGGGGAGTGGCACTCAACATCAAATGTGTTTCTGTGAGAATCAGGTGCCTAAGCTCTTCTTGTAAAGCTTTTCAAGCCCTTCTGCCTGTTCCGCATCTGAAGATGTGAAAAGATGGATGGCAGGGATTTGCAAGGGGGGATCTTTTGGAACCTCAGTTTTTGGAAAGTGCTCGATGTTTGTCACTCTTGAAAGACTGTTATCTGCAAAACACAGACTCTTAGCGAATGATAGAATATTCTGGGCAAATCGTCGCGTTTTTACTGGGCACAAAACCCAGGCTTGAAGACTAGTGTTCGAATGGAACTACTGAAATTTGCTGTAAATAAAATGAGAAGTAATAAGCTTGATCCTATGCTCTGATTAAATACTACAGGTATTTTGTGTACAGAATTACAGGGACTGGGCCATTCAGAAAAGCTTTAGTACCTAGTCTTGTTTGACCCCTCCTGGCATTACACACAGAAAAAATCTGGTCCTTTATAGCTTTCAATAGCCTAAATTATCTCCGTGCTTTTGGAAGATGCAATATTGGCAGGTCTGCAGAATAAGAGAGGCTCTAATCATCACTTATTCTTCTACTGCGGTTTCCCTGACATCAGTTTAGATTCTCACCCCGACTATATATAAACATATTTTATTTCCTAGGTAATTTTCATTATTCTCTTTACACTTTTTCAGATGAATGACTAACTCCCTAAGTACAAGAAATGTTCTAAGCCATTATCTCCTATGTCTTTAGGAGACCCTCTGCTTGAGTGTAGGAATGCTCTACAGGGGCATCTGGACAGGCTGGATTGATGGGCCAAGGCCAGTCGTATCAGGTTCAACAAGGCCAAGTGCTGGGTCCTGCACTTGGGTCACAACAACCCGCTGCAACATTCCAGGCTGGGGGAAGAGTGGCTGGAAACTGCCCAGTGGAAAAGGACCTGGGGGTGTTGGTCAACAGCAGCTGAAGATGAGCCAGCAGCATGCCCAGGTGGCCGAGAAGGCCAATGGCAAGCTGGCTTGTATCAGCAGTAGTGTGGCCAGCAGGAGCAGGGGAGGGATTGTCCACCTGTAATTGGCACTGGTGAGGCCACACCTCGAATACTGTGTTCAGTTTCGGTCTCCTCACTTCAAGAAGGACGTTGAGGTGCTGGAGCATGTCAAGAGAAGGGCAACGAAGCTGGTGAAAGGTCTAGAGAACAAGTCTGTGAGGAGCAGCTGAGGGACCTGGGGGTGTTCAGCCTGGAGAAAAAGAGCATGAGGGGAGATCTTATCTGTCTCTACAGCTACCTGAGAGGAGGTTGCAGCAAGGTGGGGGTTGGTCTCTTCTCCCAAGTGACAAGTGACAAGACAAGAGGAAATGACCTCAGGTTGTGCCAGGGGAGGTTTAGCTTGGACATTAGGAAAAATTTCTTCACCTAAAGTGTTGTGAAGCTGCCCAGGGCGGTGGTGGAGTCCCCATCCCTGGAGGGGTTTAACAGACATGTTGATGTGCTGCTAAGGGATGTGGTTTAGTGGTGACTTGGCAGTGCTGGGTTAACTGTTGAACTTGATGATCTTAAAGGTCTTTTCCAACCAAAAAAATTCTGTGGTTCTATGATTCCATGACTCGCCTTTTCCCTCCCTCCTACTCAATCCTTATATCCTGTCTGACTTTGGCAACAATTTAATTCATACTATTTGAAGATCCTACACAGTATCACCCGAAATGCCAGGAAAGCCCAAATCTTCCCACATGCCAAGAATTATTTTTTTCACAAAAAAATATTCAGAGCTCAACAGTAGTAACTTGAATATGTCTTCATTATTCTGAAAGGTTCATTATGAGAACTATGTGAGTGTGTTAAAGGGAGTAAACCAGAAAGAGAAGATGTGCTTGACCAGAAGAGCTCACCACAAAGTGGATGGGTCACTGTGCTGCAACGTGATGTAAGAAGCAGTTTCTGAATGGGTGGGATGTGGGTTGCATAGGCCAGTCATGAGTCTCTTGGATGTGTGTAGTTTCTCTGTCTCTTTCAAAAAACATGTGCTTTTCTGGTGTAAAAAAGGGACACTTGTACTTCCTCTGTTGGAGTCAGTGCCTCATCACACTGTCTTTTCACAACAAAGCCAACAGAAGTCATAGCAGAGCATGAAAGAAAGATGTGATTCAGACTTCACCCCTGATTTTATGCTTGAACAATATTCCTGAGTACAAGGTATCATCAGCCAGCCTCTTGTCAATATAATGTGAGGCAACACTGGGATTAACAATATATGGCTTTGCAAAGCTTTCTGCCCCCAACAATAAAATGAAGGTCAGTTTATGTGTTAAATCCAGCCAATATGCTGCAGGATCCTTCAGCCAATTAACTAATTAGTGCATAGTTTCCCAGTTCCATCTGAAGCTCAGCTCAAGTTCCGCTTGCTTCGCTGCGGCACACAAGTTTCCCCCCAAGACAGTTCGAAATGCCCACTGTTGTTGCAGCACAGTGTGCCTCCGGATGAATACACATCTGTTTGTACTGACGGAGTTTCAGAAGCACTTTCTAGCGTCTCTTGGCAATCCTGACTTGAAGCGAGACTCATTCAAATCAGCTCACAGGGAGGCGTTGTCACGGCTATGGGGCTGTAAACAAAAGGCAATATTTGTCACCGAAAACTGGAGTTTAAAAGAGGTATCCTGGAGATGATGGCGGTGTGGACAACAGCAGATCTGGTCAGTGCTCTGCTAATAATAAAGAAAATAACGGGTACTGATAATAACCAACCTGAAAGGAGCAGCAGTAAGGGCAGAGAAATAACAACACAGGAAGGGAAGAAGTTGGGAAAATCGGCTGGAAATAAGTAGTGAGATTCAGCTGAAGAAAAAAATATGAAACAGGCTACAGGGAACTGCTATTTTTACTCGTTCACTCTCACAAAAGGTAGTTTCAGAGGCTGTGCCAACAGCAGGGTACAAAGCAAAGCAGGTTTAAATTCCAGCAAGCATCCTGGAGGGACACCAAGAGATGAGACATCAGCTCATTTTTGTCCTGGCTACTTTGGGACCACTCTTCCTTTGGAGTCATACCCATCCCTAATGGTGTGTTATGTCCCTCTAACGTCTAACTCTGTACAGCACCTTCAGCCACAGCTGCGACAGCAGTGTTAGAACTCAAATATCCTTCTGTGGCAGTTGCCTTCATTTGGGGAGGTCCCAGAGCGAGGATTTTAAGACTCAACTCGCCAAAAAACAGTAGGAGCTGCTGCTGAGGGATAATTCAGCTTCAGTAGAGATGCACTCCCTGTTTGGGTTTTATCCCTAGTTTAAAACACCTGTGTCACTTGTATTAAGTCATTCATCACTGCAGCAGTACGTACCTGCTCTTAACTGATGGTCCTGATTGACTGTAATGTACAACTTAATTTATTTCACTGAAGACAAGCAGTAACGTGTGTCCCTTCCTGAACTCTTCCTGAAAGCAGTAACTCTTTATTATATACCCTTCTAATCAATTACGCGCTGCATTGGATATACTCACAGAATTGTTTGGGTTGGAAGAGACCTTTAAGATCATCGAGTCCAACCATTCACCCAACACTGCCAATTCACCACTAAACCATGTCCCTCAGCACCACATCTACAAGTCTCTTAAAACCCTCCAGGGATGGGGACTCCACCACTGCCCTGAGCATCCTGTTCCAGTGCTTCACAACGCCAATGGAGAAGAAACTTTTCCTAATGTCCAAGCTAAACCTCCCTTGGCACAACCTGAGGCCGTTTCCTCAATCACTTGTTGCTTGGAAGAAGAGATTGACCCCCACCTAGCTGCAACCTCCTCTCAGGTTGTTGTAGAGAGCAATAAGGTCTCCCCTTATGCTCCTTTTCTCCAGGATGAACATCCCCTGGTCCCTCAGCCACTCCTCATAGACTTGTGTTCCAGACCCTTCACCAGCCTTATTGCCCTTCTCTGGATGCGCTCCAGCACCTCAGTACTGTGTAATGTGTGATGTACAGCAATGGGTGTGTGCCTGTGGATGGACACATACACTGTGCTTTCAATTGAAAATAAGCAATATTTTTTGTATTTAGGTGGTCACATGTATTGTTTGAATATCCTTCTTGGCTTCCCAACTCTTCCTCTTTAAAGTTTAAAAAACAATAGACATGACTTGGAGCTGTGTTTATGCTAGGAAACAGCCACCTGAAAGCCCTGCAAGTTCAGAGCCATCGTGTCCAGATTTGTCTGGGAATCTGGGTTTAACTAACTTTTTTAGTAGTACCCAGAAGTCTGATTTCCATCACACTGACAGGAGGAACATCAGAATCCCAACTGAACAGCTGAGTGGTAAAATCATAACATTAAACCAGGGCTTTTTAATGAGGACAAAGGAGAAGAGAAAAGATGCCCCATCAGTGGCCGTTGTGCTTTGAGCACGTGTTTTCCTTCACCCTCATTGAGAATCCTCCAAGAAGACACAGTGTATGTTTTCAGTTCAAGCTGGAAGAAGCTTTTTTCCTGGGAAGCGAGCACAGTGTGACTATTTTAACACACCTCTCACCATTGCAGAAATTCACATTAGAGACCCATGAGAGAACTTGCTGCAGCTGCTGAGGGGAGAAGTTACATCAGCATGAATATGCCATATAGTGCTTGTGAAGCTGAGTAGCCACATCTAGTAGTTTGAGTGGGCATTTGGAAAAGCGTGTCCTAAAATAAGCAGCACGGCAAAAGCATTCCAGTGCCTCACATTCATTCAGCCTTGCCTTTCTCTGCCTGCTTTGGCTTCTTCGTGTCTTCCTGGTTCAACCTCCCAGTGCATAATGGGAATTTTGAGGATCCCAGAGTTGCTGCCATGCTCTACACAGGACCTTTGCTACTCTATTTGCAAAAGGAATGGATAAAAGTCGAGTGAAAATGGAGAAACATGATAACCCAGCCTAGTGAAAGCAAAATACAGCTGTGAGGCACCTGTAGGCTACTCCCTGTAATTCCTTATGTTTTCCCATGGTGCCGTCACTGTGGTGTCTGAAGACCTCATGGACCTCAATGGCTGGATACAAAGAACCTCCCTCCTAGGCCAGGTGGGATTCTACGGATGGGGAAGTTCTACCCTGTTAAATAGAAGGGAGCAAACTTGAGCATTTAGATACCCTCAGCCACAAGGATACAATCCAGTCATTACCAGATCATGTGTCCACACAACAGCTAGGTGCAGAGATCTCCAAAGAAACAGAAGTTCAGCAAGGTGTGTTGACTGGATAGAGTCACCCATATTAGCCAGCACATCGAGTCCTCAAGCTAAGATAGAGTTTAGTAACGCGGTAGCAGCACCGTGCTGAGATGATGGTTGCAGGATTGCCCTGAGCTAGTGTTTCTTAGCCATGGGGACACACCAGTCAGCTCTTGCGCCACGCTTAACTGCAAAGTGCCCACCTGCCTTCAAGCTGCTCAACCTTAAGAGCTACTTCAGATGGTATCTACCATAGATAGACAGCTGTGCCATGACTAGACACACGAGCTTCCTTTTTGAATCAGAGAGAAAACGGTGTTTTGGTGGTGTGTTCCAGCTCGTATTAGCCACTGCTTTTAGGAGAAGAGGGCAGCATGCTCTCCACAAACCCAGGGTATGATCAAGGCTCCCATGGAGACTGTCCATCCACCACAATATCTGCTTTGCCACCTTCCAGGGCTGCCCAGAGCAGATGCCTCCTTCCCTCGCAGGATATTCCTCTACTGCCTTCAGGAGAGCTGAAGATGTCCCCCAACAAGTCAGAGACAAACCAAAACTAACCTGTCATGCAGGAAATAACTGCAGCGAGGTTTGCAAGGCTCCCTGTAACTAACTCACCTCAAAACACCTTTCAGAAGTTATTTATCTTTTCCTCTTAACACTTTTAAGCCAGTTGTCATCATAATGAGCTACAACAGCAGCTCCTAAAGAAAAAGAAAAAAAAAAAAAAAAGAAAAAAAATGGGGTGGCTATATTCCCCACAGTGGAACAATGATTTAAATTTAGACTGCTGTGTTGTTGCTGGTTTCAGGTTATTTTTTCCCTTTTTTTTTTTTTTTCTCATTTTTAATGTTTGTCTTCTTTTCGCAGGGAAATTGATTGTTTGAAGGAACCGAGATTGATGCACCTAATATTTACAAATGGCACACACTTTTGGACACTCTCTTTTCTGGTGTAACCTAATAAGAAATTGATTTGTTAGTTGCTGGGTCTTTGCCTTGTTCCACACATTTTAAAATATTTATATATGTATATTAGCACTAATCAGCCTTGAAAATGATGAACAGGCTGGTTAGAATGCTAATAAACTGGAATTTTGGTCATACAATATCTAGTAGAAATGATCAATCTAAACTTTTTGTGTCATTTACACACATATATAGGAAATATTTCTTAGTTAAGGCTGACTTTTCTGGAATAAGCAAGAATTTGATCACTTTCTTCTGTGATCATCTGTTGTCAGCTCTGTATCCCTCAGGCTTTTGTGTTACTCTTGTTTTGATTTATCATTTGATCTTTTTCATTTTGTCATCTTTGAACACGACTGAAATCCAGCAATGAGGATCATATGAAAAGAAATACATTTTTGCACAGATTAAAAGCTGAAAGAACTTAATAAGGTGCTTTCCTCCCTGTCTCTCAGAAGGGAGGATTCATCTGATTTATCTGGCTGTTCACGAGGGCCTCTGAAGTCCAGCACAACCACGCTCCTTATTGAGCCAACAATGAAGACTTAAGGGATTGGTTGTCCCAGAAGTGGAGAATCCTCACTGAAATACACTTCCAGAGGGATCAAGCTGAGGGAAGATGAAGGGACAGCTACTTCTGAGATGAACTAGTTGGTTTGATTGAATACAGAAGTGGATGTTGTGATCCTGAAAGACGGAAAGAGGAACATGCCCTAGGTTTAAAGTGTGTTTTCATGTGCCCTGGCTTTGGTCCTGTGGTTTACACAGCAAGGCCCATGAGTATATGCTTTCCTAAAGGTTACGCAGTACATATCTGCCTATATGACAGGGAGATAACCAGTATATCATGTCATGGTGTGGAGAAAGAGCCATTGCAACTCATGTGGTAAGGTCACCCACCACCTGCAGCCTAGGATCCCAACAGCATGAGCCCTCATGCCAGCCTATCACAAACCTGCCAACATGCTGAACCGTGAGCAGGATGTTGCTGTGGTCTCTCATAGTCTTTGCACGACATGGGCACATCTGTGAGGGCTGAGAGCAGAAGCCAAAAGCTTGAATCTCATCAATAAAACGTGTGATTTGAAAAGGTGTCATAAAAACATGGGGTAGCTCAGGTGGAAGGGATCTCAGGAGGTCACTAGTCCAACCACCTGCTCAAACAAAGATCAAATATGAGACCTGGCCATGTTGATGAGGACTTTGTCCAGCCAGGTCTCAGAAATCTTCAAGGATGGACATGTACAGCTTCACCAGGTCCCTATTCAAGCCGACCTCCCTCAGCCTCTCTGACCAGGGCAAGTGCCTCACTCCCAACACAGGACTCATTTCTGTTTTACCAGTGTCTTTCTTGCCCCAAACTGGAGGCACTATTCTAGATTTGGTCTAACAAATGCCAAGTAAAAAGGGGAGATTATTTCCCGTGACCTCCTGGCTGTATTCGTGTCAGTACAAGTCAGTATCCTATCTACGCTTCAGGCTACTGGAGTAACCATCTACCCCAGGTTCCTTTCAGAAATGATGATAGATGGTCACTAATGACCATCTACGCCAGGTTCCTTTCAACAGAGCTTCTGTAACAAAATATGTGAATGTACAGCTCATAGATTAATTTTTGTCCAGCACACTGAAAAATATGACCCACTCTCTAAGCACTAAAACCATTTTATATCTGGAAAGAGCACAGCTCCCATTTGAAGTCCTCAGCTAAGGCTGCACCTCCTCACCCCCAGGATGGACGGGCTCTTCAAAAAGCCCTCAGGCTGCTTGGGTTTCCTGGGCTGGAGACTGTCTTACCTGAATCTGTCACTGCTGCTTTTGCTCCCACCGTGTTTCTGTGATCACAGCGCTGCAGCGAGTAGCTGCTCACTCCTCGGCAGACTTCCTGACAGATGATTCCTTTACAATAAAGATTTAGGATAAAACAAAAGTTGAGTTCCCAGTGACACCCTCCTTTTCTCCCTCCAGCATTTCAAGTCTGCTTCATTATCACCTCTTTAATTGGGTAATTATAATAGAGCTGACAATCATTTGGTGCCATCTGAAGGTATTTTTGATCTCTCTTTTTTTTTTATGTGTATGTATATATATATTAAAAGCAGAACAATTAAACATCCTCTTCTTTGTCACACCCTTTCCAAGAACACGAGAGAGCCCAAACTGGATGTAAATGTGTGTAGAGCTGGGAACAAGCCAGTTCTCAGCCATTAACTAATGCGAGCAACATCATGGCTGCTCAGATACAGATTATCAAAGCTAGAAAGGGTAATGAGGAGACCCAAGTTGAATAATAACAAATGAAGAAAACAATAGTCAGCCTATCACCAGGACCAGCCCTAATACAGGACTAGCTACAGCTCCTTCCAGTATGACTGTGCTGAAAAGGGGTGTGGTGGATCATTCCACCAGTGTCCCCATGAGAGAAGGAAAAGCAGCAAGAGGAGGAAGCTCTTGCTAACAGACTCCTGGTCCCAGGAGTGAATAGTATTAATAGGCTGCCTACAATCTATTAGAAAAAGGAATTAATTAGTGTCTTTAGATGAGTTTATTTTGTGTTTGTTTAATTATGCACACAGGAAAAAAAAAAATACCATCTGCCCTTTTGAAGAAGAATAAAAACGCCATCACGCAGGAGCAGATGCCCGAAGAAGGCAAGTGGAACTGCAACACACAGCAAAGCTGCCAGTAACAGAATCTTTAAGCGTAATTCCACTTCCTGTAAGCACATTTTAAATGACCAAACCTTTCTTCTGCATTCTCTGAGACATAATACTTCAAGAGAACTTTTCCATGATGCAGAAAGGCTCTTCCATCAATGCTAGAAAATGGTCTGGTTTGGTAACACACTGTTACGGGCCATTTGGGATAAGCTGTGCAACCCTCATTTTCCCAGAATCATTTTGGTTGGAAGGGATCTCCAGAGAGCACCCAGTCCACCTCCTCTGTTCTGAGCACAGTCAGCTACCACAGGTTTGCCCAACACCAGGTCCAGTAGTTCTTCAAATATCTCCAAGTAGGGAAACTCCACAACCTCTCCGGACAATCTGTTCCAGTGTTCAATCACCCTCACAGCATAAGTCTTTTCTTATGTTTAAACAATTTCATGTCCTTCAGTTCGTGTCCCTTGCCTCTTGTCCAGTCACTGGGCAACTCTGAGAAAAGCCTGTCTCTGTCGTCTTTATTCCCTCCATCAGATATTTATACACACTGTTAAGATCCCCCTGAGCTTTCTCTCCTCCAGGCTAAACAGTCCCAGCTCTCTCAGCATCTTGTATGACATGCTGCAATCTCTTAATCCTCTGCCTGGCTCTATGGCTGCTCCTCCCCAGATGCAGGCCTTCTCATTCACCTCTGTCAAACTTCATGGAGTTCCCCTCTGACCATTTCTCCAGACTATCAACGTACTTCTGAAAGGCAATACAACCATTTTATGTATCAACAACTCCTCAAAGTTTTCTGTCATCTGCAAACTTGCTTGAAGAGTGCCCCGTCCCATCATCCAGGTCATTGATACTGATGTTACTTTGCTGGTCTCAGTACTGACCTCTGGTGTTCACCACTCGTGACTGATCTCCAGCTGGCTTTTGTGACACCAATTACAACCCTTTGATACCAGCAATTCAGCAAGTTTTCAATCCAACTCACCCTCCACTTACCTAGAGGATAAGCCTGAAAATGAGGATGTTGTGGCAAACAGTGTAGAAAATCTTGTTAAATGGTGAAAACCTTCACTGCTCTTCTCTCATCCACTGAGCAAAACATTTCTTTGTAGAAGGCTTTGGTCAAACACAATTTCTTCTTCATGAATCTGTGTTGACTACTCCTGAGTCTTTATACATTTGGAAATGGCTTCTAGAAGGACTTGCTCCATTGTAAGGCTGACCATTCTGTAGTTCCCCTGACACTCCTTCTTGAAAACAGAAGTCATGATTTCTCTTCTCTAGTCCGTATGAACCTCTCCCAGTCATCACTGTTTTTCAAAGGTAATGAGCCATCTTCCTCAACACTCTCTGTGCTCCCCATCAGGACTCATGGCCTCTTGTGCGTGTTCAATTTAACTGTTCTCTTACATGATCCTCTTCCACTGAGCGTAAGTCTTCTCTGCTCCGGACTTTTCCACTGGCCTTAAGGGCCTGGGATTTCTGAATACTGGTCTTACCAGTAAAGACTGAGACAAAGAAGACATCAAGTACACTGGCCTCCTCCATGTCCTTGGTCACCAGGTACTCTGCCCCTTTATCACATGTCCCACATACTCTCTAGACTTCCTTTTGCTGTCAATGCACTTGTGGAAGCCCTTCTTGTTGCCCTCGCTAGATTCAGTTCCATGTGGATTCTGAGCATGTAGGGATGATGTTTGGAAAGCTAGACCACACCTCTATATTCATCCTGGGTGCCCTGATCTGACTCTGCTTCTACCTCTTATACACTGCCTTTTTATGTTTGGGTTTTATTGGGAGCCCTTCATTCATTCATGAAGGCTTTGTGCCATCTCTGCTTGTCATCCTGCATGTGTAAAGTCCCAGTCTGGTCCAGACTCCGCTCTACTTGCAAAGCCTGATAAGCCTTAGCACTAAGGAGGAAGGAATCTGCTCCACAAGGTATGAGCACAAATCATTTACCCAGAGGAATATCAGAAGAAAAGCTTCAAATTCCCGTCCAGCTCTCTGCATATGCAGCTACACGCTACCCTTGACTTCGCAGAAGCTGCATTGCGATAACGGAGTCCTTTCCCTACAACTGCCTCCATCCGGGCTCCCTGGACTTCTGCAAAGCCAATAAAAGTTAATAAAAGCTTTGGAATATGTTCTTCTGTTGAACACATGTCTTTTGCCCTTATGGAACTTTTATGGGCGTGATAATATCAGATAGTTCGGTAGTGGGCGTGAACTCACCTGGACATTTAATCACATCTGGTACACGGTAGTATGCACAGAACAGGTGATAAACTCCTTTCATGTAATATATATTCCAAGAGTGGAGGGGGGAAATGGAGCTGAGCTTTTTTCATGTTATTAATTGAGCACAGCGGCCATATTTAAAAGGCAGAGTCTGTTCAACAATGAGCCTGTGATGGGTTCATGGGAACCAGTAAATCATCATGGTCCCTTGGGTTTTCCTAGCCATATTAGCTCCTCTAGATATTAAAAAGGAAATTGCTGCGATTGTTACGCAATACTGGATCATGTGCGAAAAGGTGCCAGTGCTTTTTAGTGACACCATACATTTTCTTAGACTTAGTCAGAGAAATCTACAGCAGTACAGAGGAACGAAGTGAATTTTAATGCAACATCTCCTTCAGTTACTAGAAACTGTTGTCACAGCCTGATGGTAAAAGCTCCGATTCATGAGAATTGTTCCATTGGCACCAGTCAGCCTGTTGCGTAAATGTAACTGCAGACCATGAGGCATTATCAGTCCAGATAAGCAGATTTTTTTACAAACAGTGATCAGTTTGTTCCAGAAAAACTGGGAGGAAATCTAGGTGAGGTCAGCAAGTGGACTTGCTGTATTTAGAGTCCATTTTCTCTACCATCGGTTCTGGTAGTGTGGGTTACATCCTGGAGTGGTGGGCTTCAACCCTTCTGAAATCCACGTTTGGCTTATAAATAAGAAGGTTTTTTCTCTAGAAAATGCACACCCACACAACTGCAGCTCCAGCTTTGTTTCCCTTATTTACTGGAGATCATCCTTTCTTGCAAGTCCCCATTAGGGACAGATTTGCTCAATCATCAAATAAAATAATCTCAAATAGAGGACAGTCCTCTCCTCAGACTGCTACAAAGAAGGAGCATTAGTCACATCACACCAAACCTCCCATCTCCTGGGATTTAGTTTGGCTGGAGAACACAAAGGATCACTGAACAATTCCTGTGCTAAAAAAGCCCAAGACAAAAACCAGCTCAAGCTCTTCTCCAAGCAATTAGTGCTCCTACAGTTTCTTCCTCAGACCTCTGTCCCTCCATGGGCACCTTTGTGGCTCATGAGCAACATCTTAAACAGCCGTGCTCACCCTGATGGGGCGTAGGAATGGTGACACTCTCTTGTTTGAGTCTACGGTAGGAAACTACTGGGCACTGAGATTCCTGTTTAGCTTCACTGCTATTTTAAATGGCTTTTAGAGTTAAGATACACCTCAGAGAAATAGTTGCTATACGTATTTAATGTGTATTATTTATAAAGAGGCAATTTCTTAAGGCTATATGGGGGCATACAGGGACATGTATCAATATATATGGGTTTAACTGAAAAGAGCTGGAAGGTTTGAACCAAGGTAATCTATGCTCTAAAATGTCTATTTTAAACAAGGAAACAACATCAGCAGCATTTGTCTTTGTTTTAGGATCATGCTGAGTGGCTTAACTGTGCCAGATGGCTTGTTCATGTCTTATGAGTGAAAATAAATGTCTGTGAGCTCACCCAAACATGAATTTCCTCGTTGAGACACTTCTGACATGAAAATAATGAAGATGCTGAGATGAAAGTAACTTAAAGGACATGTATTCGATTTTGTACTAGATATACAAAGAACATACTAGACAATGTGTCACAGGAGATAGCAGCAAGGAGAGGACTGAGAAGAAGGAAAATATATGATCTATACCGGTGCTGCAGGAATGTGTAGGGTAGGAGCAGAGTAATTTACCTCTGCATCGTGTGCTGGGAGCTGAAGAAACTTGGGGTGTCCAGGCAAGAGGCAAGCCCCCAGGGTCACACTTGCTGCTTTACCCTCTGCTCCTTGCTGCACCCAGCTGCAGGGCTCAGCTCCTCCAAGTGCTCTGTAGGTACCTGAAGGAGAAAGAGGTATTTTATTTTAGGCTAAGATTTCTTATAAAGGGCTAAATGAAACTGAAGAATGTCCCTCCATGGCAAATTCTGCAGATATTTCTCTGTTTCGTGCTTTCCCCCACATCAGGACAAAAGAAATATGTGGTTTTCTTTTTACAGAACGGACGAGGGAGCGACAAAGAAATTCAATTTGGAAAGGTCAAAACACAACAGATGTCAAGTGCTCTTTTTGACATTTTCAGCTGAAGAGAAATGTTTCAACACGCCTGAAATCAAAACCTTTCCATTTGGCTTGCTGAAAGGTTTTGTTTTGAGTCATGTCAACATTCAATGTTGTTTTCTCACAGCAACACGTGGTCTTGTGGGAACCGTAGTTAAACCAGAGATACTCACATTTCCCCCACTCGCCTCAACCAGGCTTCCTGCTCATAATAATTACCTGCTAATTACAAGGTAATGTAATGTTCATGTCACACCACATTGCTTGGTTGGTGGGAAATCAGCACAGTTCCTTAGTGGAAACACAATTCTCCAAGGAGGTTATTTTATCGGTGAAAATGGGGCTAAACCTACCAGTCCCATCACCAGCAGGAAAAGGCAGTTTATCACCTTGCTAAGGTGCTTCCAAAAGAAGCACGTGCTGAGCAGTCCAAAAGGGAAATGTAAGTATTTCACAAAACTCCCAAAATGTTTCCTTAAAAATTTTCTACATATATAGAAAAGCTTTTTGACTGAAGAGGTCTTTTTCATCTGTAATTAGAAACAATGGGCCCCATCCTGGTGAGCCATGGCCCTCACAAACAATGTGCAGAATAAAGTTTAGTGTCTACAGGAGGAGAAGGGTCTTACCAGAGCCAGAAAACAAAGAATAAAAAGAAAAAAATAGAAAAGTTTAACATTGTCACATGCTGAAACACATTATTTTACTCAAACCACCCTCCTACACAGAAAAATAATTTAAAAAAAATCACTACAGAGCTGATTCCAGTCTGAATGACTATAATTATAATGTACTTTTGTGTGGTGTCAGTCATCCTCACAAAATCCCAGGTGCTTCATAATCTGTAAATAAAGAGATCCTCCAGCAGCTACTGGGGTGGAAGGTAACAGCTGCTCTGCATCAGCAGCGATGCTCCATGGATATTTTAGGATGGATTTTGCAGCTGAGAGAACTGGGAGGCAATTTTATTTGCAAGTACAATTACTATAAAAGCTCTTGAGCAAAAGGGATGTGATTTACGGAAGAAACCCTTTAGTTAGGGTCTAGGGACCCTAACTAGGGTTGAGGGTTAGACCCCCAGCGTTGACACTGACCTACTTTGGAAACATCCTCCGAGCTGCAGCATGACCTCGAAGACATCTGAACTCCTGAGGTGCTTCCATTTGTGGTTTTAATGTTCCTGCACTTAATTCCGTCTCTTTTCTCAAGTCCGGGCTGCCCAGGCAGGATGGTATACAATGGATAAAGCAGCCTGGTAGGGATCAGTGACCAGGTATTCCCCATGCCAGTGTCTTTGGCACACTGCCCTGAGAACACTTAGCCCCATTAGCAGGACTCAGAGGTCCGTAAAATGCCCCCTGATTTTCAAACATGACTTGGAGGTGGAGTTCCTATCCCAAGAAACGGGAGACTGATTCTCCTTGCAAAGTGGAGGGACGTAAAACCCCATTTCCCCCCCTCTCCTGGGGACATTTATTCCTCACATGAAGGTCTTCTGGGTGGAAGATGGTACCCATTTGTCCTTCATGAAAAGGTCAGGTCCTCTTGATCTCAAGGTCGAAAGAAAATTAGTTAGAGGGAGCAGTACTCTAGCACTAAGAGCTCTTTCTTAGCAGGGAGTTTTTGCCTCTGGCTTGATCCATGCGCTTTTTCTTATTTCCAGTGAATAGATAATCAAAAATATGTTAGCATCAAGATTGTAGGTCGTCCACAGTTTGGAAGCAATGGGGACACTAAAGTGCTTCTGGCCACTAAGCACTCAAGTGCTTCTGAACCCGAGATGAGAGATACGCTCCTCCGAGGGAATTTAAGCAAGGCAAATGGTAAACTGGCAGCTGAAGGCAGGGGGTGAGGTCCCTTGAGCAGCTGAGCTAACCTTGCTTTGGGGAAAATCCCTTTTCCTTGCCCTCCCCTCATCATCTCTGCTCCTCTCACCTTTCCTCCCCTTTCCAAAAACCATGTGCTGTTAAACTGGTTCAATCCACCTGTGAAGCCATCAAAATAAGAGGCTCCATGAGCTAATAAGAAACATAGAGGGAATATAAAATAATGTCCGACATAAGGCTGCTATAAAAGGACGAAACACTCATCGCTTTGATCGGGTTGGTCTTATCCAAAGGGCAGGTGAATGTTTAACAAGGAGAGATCATAAAAAAAAAAAAAAAAAAAGAGCATAAAGGGAAAAGAAACGTGTAAGACCCAGGAAAAGACAAGGCATTGGACATGTATGGAGTTTATTTATAGATACATTAATGGTATACGTAGAAGAAATGCCTAACAGTAACAAAAGAGGACAGTTGTGTGAGTGAGTATGTGATGGTGAGAGCACAAACACCTTCTAAGTTCCAGCTACTAATTTACAATGGAATCCTTTCAGTCAGTAATTTTCTCTGTTGTTTTGATCCTATAAATTACTATTTTCTTAGAAAGAAGAGGACTGGAGTGAGGCAGACAGGAGATGACATCTGCTGAAAAGATAAATACAAATATATTCCCTTTTTCTAGCAGCTTTTATTTCACTTTAATAAGCAGAGAAATAAGACACTGCAAAATTTTCAGTAATTACACGACTATTACGGTGCATCTTCCATGAGTGAGCAGGGCAGTGGTTGAGCCTCATGAGTCTCCTCTAGTCTCATTAATACACTTTGTTGTCTGGATCCTGAGATGGTGAGAAAACCCCTGTTTGCTAGGTATTAGGGATTCCACTCTGAACCGTGTTGCCAATGGGTAAAATCGGGGAATTTTCACTGCAGCTACAGTAACTATGGCGGTTTGCACTAAATCTGGAGCAGGCTTATCAAAGCCACTTTTTCTCATCATGCTGCCTATGGGCTGAATTGAATGACATTTTTTTTTTTAGGTTTTTATATTAGGGGCATTATAGCATGGCCTCAGATCCCCATATTCTCTCTGCACGTTTTTATTAATGTTACTACCCTTGATTTTGCTTTCATACAGACTAAATGCTCTAATACACAAAACCCCAGCGTTTAATGTAGGCAAACACCACTTTTCCTCTTTCTGTGGAGCTTTGTGCAGCTACAAGTATACTTGTAAATGTGTACTTACAAGATTAACTCTACTACTACAGCAGGAATTGCCTGGTCCAAATTTCATATATTGCAGAAACCTTCCTACTGGCTACATATCTCGAATTTTATGATAGTCCAGATAGAAACACACACGTCCTCAGACTGCTGGCCACTGGTACTTCTTCCAAAACCTGAAAATCCATGCAACAAAAGAATACCATACTGACTTTTGGGGGAATCGGGTGGCCTTGTCGATCATCGGGCTACATCAAGGGATTGCTCAAGCCAGGAGCAGCTTTTTTCCTGAGGTTGGGAAAAGGTTTCTCCCTGTGATGGCTCTTTCTAAGCAATCCTGTGCAGGAGTTGGAGCTGTCATCTTGTCACACGGAAGGGCTGCACCTATGAACCCGTGCAGAACAGCACAAGGCATCTGCTGGCAGAGTGGGGGCTTTATGAGTGTTAGATAGCGCAGCCTTGAGCAGAGGTGAGGTAATTTTATTCTTTCAGAGCCTTGGCTGTAACCATTTCAAGTGGACGGTTTTCTTTTCTGAAACACAAAATCAATTTCTTTCCACTGCCTTTTAGGATGATTCAGACTTTCTTCGATCTATTTACTCTGTTAGTTACTAAAGCTGTTAACTTTCAGCTGCTGTGTTTGGAGTTTTTGTTTGTTATTATACAGAAATTCATCGCTTTTTGATGGTTTTACTTGCTTTCAAAAGCTCATTAAAAATAACAAGGGACAAATTGGGTGGAAAAATGAACCGTTGATGAATTGTCCTTTATCTGTGTCAATTTGAGAAGACTGAACCAAGACAAACCTTTTTAATTCACAAGTAAAGCAAAGGTCCTTGTTACTGGAACACGTTTGCCATGTATTATTGTCTGGGAGTTGATCATGTTTGTTGATAACAACATAGGAAGAGATCAAGCAACGGAGACATTCCCAGCCCTGTTGCTAGAGTGTGGGTGATATTTATTATTGCCAAGGTGCTAAAACTGATCCCACGTCAGCTGGCAGCTAAATCCAGCCCATAGTCATGCGGGGACATTTGCTTTGCAGCCATTTAAATGCAGAAGTGTGGCTGCAAGAGGTGCCATGAGCATGACCGTGTGCAGTCACATTTTCTGTGACTTCATTAGCTGGTGTAGTCACCCATGGAGGCAGTTTGTGAAGAGTTTGTTAAATGCCTCTTGAGATGCTTCAGAAGACAAACTCTGGTCATAGCCAGGGTGACTTGCAGGCTTGTGGCCAAGATGGACAGAGAACTTTGTCTTGACTGCAGCTTTGGGGCACCTCCTTGCAAGATACACGCTTTAAACCTTTGAGAGACTCGTGCTTTTGAAGAACTCCTGGAAAGTTTAATGAGCGTTTGGAAAGTTTGTGGAGCTTCTTACAAGAAGGCAGCTGCAGCCACATGAAGCTTCACTGAAACAAGAGACTCAGCCTCAAATGGACGAAAATCTAGTGCTGCTACTGTCTTGTGTACACAACAATAATGTCTTGTGCTAAATATGATGCTAATATGGTGCAGCAAATTATCACACAGGATCACAGAATCACAGGATCATCTGGTTGGAAGATGATCATCTGGTTGTATCATCGAGTCCAACCATACACTCTGCACAAATTATTACTATGACAAAACAAAACATATGTCCAAAAACATATCAGACTGTTGACAGAGTTGGCCGACTAAAGATAAAAAGCAGAGTCAGTAACGAATTCTTAGAAGGGAATGTACCTTGAAGGATGTAACATGCCAGGGAGAGCAGTCGCACCTCTTTGCCTCTAGGAAGTCCTTTGTCCCCTTTCTAGAAAATACTACTGTAAATCTCCAACATGGGATGTTTTTTCTCAGCTATTTTAAGCAGTGAAGCAGTTAATGATGTTGCCATCAGAATCTCTATCGTGTTTATTCGAATACCCCGCAGGGTATTTCCTGAGCTTTTGAGACTCTCTGCAGACTCATGCAGATGAGCGTCACCATTTTCAAAGCGGCTCATGTTATGTTGCAACCATCAGAGATATGGAACGGGCTGAACAGTGTCAAACCAGAGGAAGCAGACCTCTGCATGTATACAGCACTGAGTTAAATGACTCCTAAAGTTGGGAAGAGTGCTCATTGGTTTGGATCGCAGGGAAAAGCAGAACTTGCCAAACAGCCTCTCTTCCACTGAGAACATTACATTCCTAATTTCAGATAGTTCCTCTCTTTATGTGACTTGCCTTTGTGATTATAGACAAATTACTGAAGAAGTTTTCTAGGAGAGATAGATATAACTTAGGACTTCCCTCAAAATTTAATGTATATAAATATGCCTCTAGGGGAAGGCAATGAAATGACTGAAAAAAATAAACCCATCACAGCTAACGCTATTATGGCCCGCAATACTTCTTCTTCCACAGCCAGTTTGTATTAAGGAGGTAAAACCATGTAATAAAAACATGACGTTCCTAATCCAAAGTAATTGTAATGAACCTAAAAACAGATTCAAAGGCCCTTTGAGGGGCTTAATTCAGTCTTACGATCCTAGGAAGAGTTCAAGCTCGAAGCAATGCAAAGTTCTAAGGAAAATATATAGATACTCTGGTGGGTTTAGTATTTTTAAGATTCATTTTTGCCCTTACTTGACAGCCTGGCCCCCAGCTTCACTCAGCCCCCTGTCCAACACCACCTCCCTGCATCCTGCATCTCACCTTACTGACCCCACCTACCTGAAGAGGAGTCCTGTTCAGGTGTACCAACACTTCCCTACTCATCCACCCCCAGATTCAGAGCTCCACTGCGTCCATGTGTCCTGGCATGGTCTGGATCCCACTATGGAGCAAAGTGAGGTTGCAAGCTACTCCTCTGCACTGGAGAAGGTGACCAGAGCTGAAAGAGCTCTGTGCTGGCACTTGCTCCATAGTTCACATCAGGTGTGATATCTCACACATGATCCAAGGTCTGTGCATGCATTTATGTCAGTTAAGTAACACAAAGTTTGGCTGGAGGAAGGTGTTTGCGAGTCAAGTTCACAGATCCCTAAATAGTCATTTAGGGACTTCAAGGCACCCTTTGTGTCTTGAAATGCAATGACCTAAGGCTCTCTCCATCAAAGTCATGAGATACATTTGGGTCCTCTTCCCCACCTGTATTCACCTAAGAAGGAGCAAGCTGAAGTTAACCCCTTGTTCACACAGTACCAAGCCAGACTTATCAATGAAAGACCCATCCCAGCAAATGTGTGTCGTGTCTCCTGCTGAGCCCAGACTGCACGATTTTCCACTCCGAGTAGTCCACACCATATTAAAGCCTTGACAACAAGCGTGCTGATAACAGATGCTGTACCTTTTTCTTTCTCTCCTCCTTTTGCTCAGAAAGTGCCACAATATGAGAGAACACAAGGTGAAAAGAGTTATTTGGGAAGGGTTTGCTTTATTGGGCTTTATCATGACTGTTGCAAGACCGCCCCCGATGAGCTCCTGCGAGTCGTGCAAGCCTTGCCCCCCTCACGGTAAAACGGCAGCGTGATGGAAAGCTCCCATTACCAGGGCCAGCATGGGGAGCAGATTGCTTTTTGCCACTCGCTCGATCCGGGCCCAGGCACTGCACTTCGAGCAGATATTCCTCATGATATATTGGAGGGAATGACGACAAACGCGACAATGTCATCCTCCGACAGGGAGGACTGCCAGGCGTGCTGGGGCAAACGAAAATAGATGGGGTGTATGTATGTATTCAAACAATAAATGCAGTGGAAGTAAATCATCTCTTATTGCTTCATATATCTTCTCGGGAGCTGCTTCCTATTTCTTTAACCAGCAAAGGCTCCCTAGAGGTGCTGATTTTCTTTCTTCTATTCCAGATATGTTCACATCATTGCTCCAGCTGAGGCTGAGACAAAAATGCTGAATATTCCCCCTTCCCCAGGACACACCCCCACCTCCTCCCCATGCTTATTTCTCAGGATCTTTTTTCAAACTAAGAATAGGATGACGGGGGAGGTGAGGGGCTGGAGAAGGGAAAGGGACACTCTCCTCGCAATGGGAATGGCACAAAACCACATCTCAGCTGTTCCCAGCCGAAGGCATTTTTCAGCAGTTGTCACTATTTGTTCCGGCATGTTGCTTCACAGGGGTGGAAGCCATTTATCTACCAAGGAGGAGGTTACTACCTCTGGTGTCACATTTTGTGTTTAACAGTACTGGGAACATCAGGCCAATATTCCATCCCAAATCATCTACACTTGTACGTAGTTTAATGCACTGCATGGTCACTGCATTACTAATAACAACAATAATAATAATAATAATATGCCTGACTTTCTACAGTGCTTTTATACAAGCAGATTGCCCTCGCATTTTTCAAAGAAGTATCATGACCTTCGCTCATACATGGGGAAACTGAGGCAGTAAACCACAATTTCTTGGTTGTACTTCAACCAAGAATTTGGTTCTTCTCCAGATCTCTGCAGATTGCTCCAGATTTATAATCCATGAATTCCTATAGTGTCTTCTGGAAAAATACCTGTAACTGGGTGGCTTTGGCAGAGCCTTTGAGATCTAAATCATCATTCCTCAGGAAAGCTGATACAGTCAAGGTTCAAACTATACTGGCTTAGGATACAAGGGAAAGGGCAAGAAAAAGGAGGGAAAATGTGAATCTTTTTCTCACTGGGACATAGTGTCCTGTTCATGCAGGGCATTGTACGATGCAGTAAGATGTGTGGGCAGTTTTCTTTGGAGAGCTTCTACATACCACACCTCGTATTTTGTCTGATCCTGTGGCAATTCATCCATTTGCTCATGGCTCTCATTAAGCCAGCAAAGTGGCCTGTTTCGAAAATTCCCCATTTAAAATTCTCTTATTTCAGGTTTTCCAAATCCTAATTCAGGTCCTAATATTAAGGATCTTTGCTTGGAAGCTGACAGATGAAGAACCTTCTTTTATATGCCGTTTGCTAACATGCTTACATTCGCTGCTTCCAATATTTAAGGTTATTTTACAGCCTGTGGTAAATGTAATGTAAGCTGCAGAAGCCAAGAGGAAACTTGGTTTTAGTGTCCCACTTTGTCCCGATTGCAGCTGCAGGGAATGGACGGAATGGTCCTCAGAAAATCCTTTGCTCAGAGTGGAGAGTGTAGTCAGAGGTTTCCTCAGGATGTGTTAAGTTTTGGGCATGCAAACCCACAGCATCTCAGACTCAGGCAGTGGCAGTTTGGGGAATCTTGCAAATTAAAACTCATCACAAGTGACGAACTCTGAAGGTGCCATTATTAATCTGGAAGGGCCATTTTGAAGCTTTGGCTTGATTATTTTTCTTGCTGTCTCTTGCTTCTATGTCAGCCCTTTGGGAGGACTTGCTAGACTAGCTCTTAGAAAAGAGCTTCCTCTGACTTCATGTCCTCTTTCCAACAGATCTCACTTTGTCTCCCCAGCTGGAGAACAGCCTTCTTAGATGGGCAGCCACGGTGCACTGGGATGTCTGTGGGGACATGGAGCACTGGAGAATGGATCAGGAGGAGGATGCTGGGGCAGATGGGAATGAAGAAGTAAGGAGAAGGGCTCAGCCCAGGCAGGAGCCCACAACTATAATGATCAACAAAGACTCCAGGACACAAATTGATCACAGTGGCGAGACAAAAATGGTTGCTTCCCAGTTTCATATGGGGACGGGCCAAGTGGGAAGAAGGTCATTTAGGTCTTACCTGTCACTTTTCCAGGACAACGAGCGATCCAGATCCATCCCTTCTCCAATTCCCCATCCCCTTTCTTATCTCTGGACTGCTGACATTTATTTCCAGCCCTGTCTAAGCCACTAGTGCATAAATCTCATGCCTTAGGCAACAAACGGTTAAGTTAGTCCTCACAACTGCTGTGGTATCTCACATCAAAATTGGAATCATCTACTGAGATTGCTCTTCCAGAGGACTGCTGGAGCCTGAGCTCCTGGGTAGGAAAAAGTAGACATGACACAAGAGTTTGTTGCTTATATATTGTAGGTAGTATGGATATGGCCCAGTAGTTTTCACAGAGATTTTAGGAACATTGAAGAATGCAAGGCCAGACAGAGGTCTCAGCAGGACTCCCCTGGAAGTGCTCTTGCCTGAAGACAAATCCATGTTTCTTTTTACCTGCTGAGATCAGGCAGATGCTTCTCTGCCTCTTTAACATGCCAGCCTGGTTTTGCACCCTTCTAACTTCTTAATCAAAATACAGTTCTGTACCTGTTAAAAGACCTTGCAGACTCCGGATCTATCGTATCACCATCAGTTAACAATAGCAACCTAGTTCAGAAAAAACATGAGAAAGGATATTTAGTCAGTTTGTTGAAATCTAGTAGCCAGGAACAGCAACACACCTACACTTTAACCATCACATTGCACCAATCGTGAAAAAGCAACAAATTCTTTTCTTCTAACTGCCTGTACATAACCTGACCAATATTGCTACATGCAAGGATCATGAAACATGGCACAGATATTTTAATAGGGTACAGGAGGAAAGAAGAGGAAAGAAAAGCAGGGGGCAGGGAGAAAGAATGAAGGAAGGGAGGGAGGGAGGGAGGGAAGAAGGGAGGGAGGGAGCAGAGAATAAAAGGATTACACAAGTTCTCTTAGTGCTTTAGTAGCTGCATGCCCATTCACTGCTATACTAGGGTGTTAGGGGTTGAGCCTCCGAGCAAAACTCAAGGTCCCTAACGCTCCTTAAATCCCTTATTGATACAGGGGAAAGGGAAACAAAACTCAAATCTCGGAATATATGGATGGGAAACTGAAACAAACTTTTAATAAAAATTCTAAAATACTATCATATCACACAATTATATATTAAATGCAAAACAAGAAAACAATACAGTAAGAGTTAAAACACTGCAAAGGGAGGAAAAGGGAGAAACTACAATTATGGTCAATTGGCCACAGGCCAGGAGATGACGTCACGCCAGGATGGTAGCTCAGAAGATGGCGTCTGTCCAAAATGGCGGCGGGCCAAGTGATTAAAAGTTTTTAACAGCTTAGAGAAGAATTTTAACGAGTTCGCAGGGAGACCTTTTTTCAGCATCTGTAAAAAAAAAACATTCAAGGACACTCCTGACCGAAGTGGCTTCAGATAAGGAGAAGCCCTCGCGGCTGGAACGCGAAGGGGGGTGAGCTTCCCCCGCGTCCGAATCCAGCGGTAGATTCTCACCGAGTGAAAAATATCTCTTCTCTTACCCGATACGAGAGAGAGATGCTGACTGAGTCACCCAACAATTCACAACAGAGCTGGGCGCCGATAGACAGAACCAGTTCTGAGTTAGGCCCCTGGTGGGGGGGCAGGCCGCAGGCTTTCGGCCTGGACGGCAGCCAGCCCTCTCGCTGTGGCTCTTCCTCCGAAGCTGTCCGGTGTCCAAAGAGGAGGAGACTCCTCCTGGCTGCAGGTTTTAAGGAGTATCTGCCGGAAGAAATCTTTTGACCTGCACTTTTAGCCAATGGGATGCCGGGTTTATGGAGCTTGTATGAAATAATCCCGACACTCTATTGGGCACGTTTCCAAAACAAGGAAGTCTTGGCTCAAACCGTGACATAGGGCCTCTTGCTAGTCTCCCTCTACCACTTTTGGGTTATGCTACCTCTTTGTCCCGCCCTTTGCTGATGATCACTGCCTCCAGCTGAGCTGGCACAACCAGACACCTGCCCCACCTCAGTTGCTCCATTTCATGCATTGCCTCAAACTTCTCATGAAGGCAAGTTTCCCTTAGGACACTGAACTGTGAACAAGCACTGCTGGAACATAAGCATATGCTTCCTCCAGCTGCTTCTGCTACAGGAGCATGACGTCTGTTGAGGAGGAGACAGCAAGTATCTGGGAGGAACTGATGGTGTCACAGCTCTTTGCTTAGTGCAGGTCAGTCAGATATCCAAGATAATGGAAGATGTCCCTGCCCATGGCAGGGGGTTAGGAACTAGGTGATCTTTAAGGTCCTTTCCAACCCGAACCATTCTATGATTCTATGATAATCAATGAAGTGAGATGATTAGGCCCCAGTGATACACACTACTGTGGACATTCACTTGGCTGATGCGTTTCTACTTCCTAATGACAGGTCAGTATTTTCCTGTCCCTCCCTGTGCTGGCTCTGGTCTCCCAGTATACTTACAGGCAGAGACTCACCTGGAAGTCGTAGAGCTCACGGGTGCCTGAAGCTCCTGGGGCTGGTTTTGACACTGATGTATTGTCATTGCTCAAATACATTTGTTACTCCTCTTATCCACAACTTCTTTATCATTTTAATTCTCTATACTGTCATTTTTGTCCCTTCATTGAGACTTTGCATTCTCCAGTTCTCTGGAGACAGACTTTGGTTAAACTGGTATCTTCAGCTCAGATGTCTCTGTAGCATTCCTGCTGCTCAGTCAGGCTGCAAACATTATGTTAATTGTTTTGGTTCTTTACCATCTTTCAGGCTGCATGGGCCATACCTGTCAGGAGCCCTGTCTGCCCAGAGTGACTCTGTACAGAGAGACATTTGATAGGTAATAAATTCACAGTTACTCAGAACCCATAAATTGTGCAAAGACAAATTTCTCCCATCTCATCATAAAAACAATTCAGTTTAAATCTGACTGGATGGGTTTAGAGGAGATGGATTAGGTCCTGCAGTGAATCTGGACAGAAAGACAATCCAGTTACCAGCTTAACTGCCTTTCTGTTCTAAATAAAACCACAAATACACCCGTATAAAGTAGGAGAGGCATTATTGGAAATCTTATATTTTTATGGATAGGAATGAATTTTTATGGAGCTGATAATGCAGATAGAAGACACAATTGGTCTAGTCAAAATGAACGATGAATACAAATTGCAAATCAGCTCCTGAGCTATAAAAATTGGTGTAACCTTCTCAGCAATAACTGATTGTTTAGGAGGCTCAAATAGAGTCACAGTGATGTTTCTTCCAGCCTTATTAAGCATCATAGTTGTCATATTAAACCAATGATGTATGAGCATTTTCTTATTGTAATGAATTCTGGAGACAGTCGCTGGTGCGACGATACAAAAGAAAGTCAGGCTGAAGATTTTGGATATTTCTTTTCTTGCTCCCTAAGGGAAATATTTCTCTCTTTTATTTCAGTAACACCAAAGACTGTCTCGAATCCTGATACAGGCAGAACTTCTCCTGAAGCTAAATCTCTGGGCTCTAATGTCCTCTCCCCCTCAGTGAGCTGTAGATAGAACTCTGGATGTAACTGAGCTTATTCTATATTTTCACTTGTCTGGGAGCAATGGAAAAATATTACTACTTCGTATCTGGTAAGCTGAGGATCCCAAATTCCTTCCCAAGCTTTAGGAAAGCTCTCTTGGGAAATACATTTGGAGTTGTTAGCAGCCATATTGTTTAGAGATCATATTCTTGCAGAGTATGAGCTTTGGAGGATTTTAGAGTAGACTGATGTGTGGCACTCAGGGCTCAACAGAGGGAGGTTCAAAGGGAGAAGAAAGGTATGTGCTGTTGAGGAAAGCTGGAGAAAACTTGAGGGAGGAGAGGCAGCCAGCTGAAGTTTGATTATCCGATATATGTGCTGTATGCGCGTCTTGTCTGCTTTGGAGCAAGTCCACTTCCAGGGTAGCAACTTATTAAGAAGATGCTTTGATGTTCTCATAGGCAAATTGAAGGGGGTTTGTGGCTGCGGCAGGAGATGTTGCAATGTCGTATCTAGTGGCCATTAACTCCTATGTTGCAGCCTGCTGCTCTGTTAAATGGAACTAGGACATCAGGTACACTGAACCTCCCACCTTACCCCATGCTTGAACCAATAGTGGGAGAATAAAAAAACCCAACAATTTCTTGATGAACTATAAGTCCATCATTTCTTGTTCTGTCACCTATGGGCACATAGAAAAGCTTATCTTCTCCTTTGCACCAGCCTTGTTAAAGCTTTCCGCTCAAGGCTTGTCTCCTTTGGCTGAGCAACTCCAGCTCTTTCACTAGTTCTTACACACCAAGTACGTCGCGCTGATGATCATTAGCATTACTTTCCCCTGGGCAATCCCATTGGCCCAACCATCTTTCTTGAAGGGTGTTATGAAACCCAGACATGGGATTGTCACACGGGACAGGCAGGAGAATGAATTCCATTCAAACAGCCATGCTGTTTGAAACAGCATGAGCATATATACGCTCAGCACGTTCACTGGATATTGTATAACTGTTTGCTCGTTCTGTTTTGGGAAGGAAGTTGAAGTCAAATTGAATTACCAGCATTTCTTTCTTTGTCCCCCTTTTTCTCTTCAACAGCCAAGCACTCTTCATTCTTCTCTAGTCTTCTGGATTTGGATTTGCACCTTTACAGGAGATATTTAAGCCCAATCTCATGCTCAAGACAAATCCCCTTTGCCTCAAAATGTATTCCACCTGCACAGGGGAAGAAAAGAGGAGCTAATTCAAGTTGTATTCACAAACATATTATGGCCTTCCTTTTCCAGTGCTTGTCTTGGCAACTAAACACATTTTTACAGAGCTGTCATATGTCATTATTAGAAGAGTTGCAGCCATGAGCTGAATTAGAGCTTTGCAAAGTGGGTACATTTCTTCTGTATATTTTGCAGATGGGGTCTTTGTCCTCGGGGAGGTAAGTGATCGCCAGGATTACATAGGCTTCATCCATACTGTGTTTGGGATTTGTCCAAGAAACAGACCATGATCCCTGGGCCATGCAGTGGAAGCTGTTTTATATATATACTGTTCAAGTATCAACAGTCTTTGGAGCTCAAGGTGTGTCTAGGAGACTGTCAGAGATCTTCCTCCTGTTTTTCACGCCTAGAGAACACGCAGCTGCTCCCAACCCACGAGGGAAAGCTTGAGGATTGCTGGAATAGATCAGACGTCAAAAATGGCCTGAGCAAGCAACACCTTGTGCACACTGTACCTAAAATGTGGATCCCAACATGAGCTATTTTCTAGCCTGCGTCATTCATTCTCAACCAGGAAAGGAATAATTTCACACTGGAGTCAACACCGGGTTGAGCTAACATATACACAGTTGTCATGCTAAATAAGGCAGTGTTCGTGCTGGATTAAATATGATAATAAATCAAAGTCGAGCTGAGAAGGGAAAAGCGTACCACTTCCCCCTTCTCAAATGTTTTGAGAGCCTACAGGTATTTTAGAGGTCTCTGGAGAAGCGAAACTTGTCACAGTATAATAGTGACCTGCTGTTAGAAAACCGCCAAGACAGACAGTGCCAGGCTGTCAGGGTGTTATTAATGGAGGTTTACGAGTTGCTCTCTGAAGTCATTCTCAGTTAAGTAGTAATGTGCGTCTTGCCTTGACAGCCCACATACACTTAAACACAACCGGAGAAAAATGGGCTCGGTTTTGTTTATCATTCATTTCAGCTTTGCTTAGCGTAGGCTTTTCGGGTATCATAACAGACCTCATGAGCAGTTGTTATATATTGCTGGTTCAAAACGGGAGGCACATGGCAGAGCTTTTTATCAGCGTGCGTTACAAAGCAGGCTTTGCCATGTTTTACTGTTGCAGTGATTGTTCACGGAATGAAAAAGATAGGATCCTATTCGCCCACTTCTTAGCCACCTAACAAAGCAGTATATTTTCCATGCAACGTGTTATAAAACGGGTCAAAAATAATGTGAGCTTGCACCTGAGGTTCAGAACCCATGGCTGAGATTATCTCAGAGGTGGTTTCCGCAAGCCATAACACTTACAAGATTAAAGGCGTAAAAACATCAGTCAGTTTCTGGAATAAAATCAGGGCTCAAAAATTAAGAGATTTATAAACAATGAAATGCAAGATTGTCTTCCTTTCGCCCTAGTTTCCATTTTCCAGCTTTTTCCTGTAACAAGAAGGAAGGCAAGGAAGACAGAGGGAGGAAGAGAAGGCAAGGAGGCAACTCTGATGTGATGGCAGCAACGGTAGACTTACAAAAAATAAAACCTCACCAAATTCTATGATGCTGCAATATACCCCTGGGAGTTGACAGCGTTATGTCAGACATGCAGAACAGAGCGCTTTTGCTGTCATCCTCCTTGGTAAATATTGATTTAAAAAGCAAGTAGAATCTTTGTAAGGGCCCAGATACACACAAGTTGGATTATTTGGGCAGTTGACAGAGGTGCTACATTAAAATGCACTCACCATCTGCTCCCCTAGTGACCAGCGGGAAGGGGAGCCTCCAAGGAGCACAGTTTAATCCCCTGAAATCCAAGTCAAACCCAAGGGATTGTGTTTCTGGTCATTTCAGAGTGGGAGTTTCAAACTCTTCTTCAATTTTCAGACCCTACAGACACTTACATTGGAGATGAAGACCCTGAGGAGCAAATTTCCATCTCCCGACTATAGACTAGCTTTTCTTAGTTATCTTTTGTATTCACTGGAGTGTCTTAGAGGTGGCAAGCTCCTGCTCACCAGGGTGCCTAGGATAATTAGCTATGTCTCCTTCAAATGCTGCAGGGTTATCTGAGCTGATTGCTCCCAAAATGATGCTCCCAAAATGATGCTCCCAAAATGATGCTCGCTCTGACTAGTAGGACATTTTGAACAATCGAACTGGACTGAGATCAGTCTGAATGATTAATCAATGTTAATACTTCCCTGTTTTACTAGATTAATCTCCGTCCAATCACATTCACACTGGAATGAACATCCTTATTGAAGTAAAGAAGTCTTTTTACAAAGATAAATGTGAGTAGCAGATTGTCATTCAAAAGAGTGTCACAGCCTTTCTCTTCTGGCACAACAGGATGTTCATGAGACATAAAAACTTCTATACTCAGAAAGGCATCAACAAACCATTCCAGGAATAGGTCTCTCATTACTTAAAACATCCAAGCGACATTTTTATTTACACTTTACAGTATTTTGGGTTATCTTTAGGCACCAGTTCATTGTCATTACCAGCACTTTGGAGGGGGCTCATTCCATAAGGATTTGGTACCTATAGCCTCCACTGGAGCTCACCAACGTTGTTGTTCCAGGGTGCAAATCATCTCTAAGTAAACAGCTAAAAGATGTCAGGTGCGTCATGCCCCAGAAACGCCTATCCTTCTCCATTAGCCATCTAGAGTTAATTGACTCTCCTCTTGTGTACCCAACCACGGAACCAAAGGTCCAGTATGATAGACACACATAGTGAAGATACCCGTGTACTTGACCTTCTGATATACAAAGGGTTGTTTAAGAAAAGGACAACTTCTAGGGAGGCCTTATATAGGAAAGTTCACACATATTTGGGTGCTCTTAATTGCCAATGCTTCTTCCCATGCTCTACGGAGCCAGGAAGCTTGGAACCAAGGAGTTGTTTCCAGGCTGGTTTGTGAATGTTTGAGATGATGATGCCATTCACTGAGAGGTGTAGATGAGTTACAGCTAAGGGATGCTCATGTCTCAATGGTGAGAGAAGAGGTCTGTCAGCAGCAGCTGTCTTGGCAGTCATCTAAAAGACAAAATGAGGGTGCAGAAGGCTAGGAGAAGTTCCTTGGTCAGGGTGAAATAGGCCAGATGATAGCTAAAACTGGGAAAAAAATCTTCTTCCACTTGAGTCTGGAGGAAATAGACCAGTAACGTTTTCTTTTTTGTATGACCTTACAACTTAAAAGTTCACTCCCTTAAGAGAAGGGAAGGGAAGGTGCGGGAAGGGAAGGTGTGGGAAGGGAAATAATTCAGCTCTATTTATGACCATGAAACAAATCTTAATAACACTGATCCCTAAGAGACTGGCCTTGAAAGAGATGAAATCTTTTCAATGTTGGTCAGACATTTCTCTGAGCAACACCTGAGTGACAGCTGAAGTGCTCCTTATGAGGCTCTCTAGCAACGATGGACTGAGGATAGCAGTGGTATGGAGGCCAGGGACAGCATTTCCACCCTCAAACGTGAACTCAGCTCCTCTAAATACAGCAGGTCCATGGAGGAGAAGGAAGGCAAGGATTTGAGTCAAGTACTTTTCTTTTACAAACCAGGGCTAAAAAGGTACTAGGACCTGGTAAGGAACTGTAGACCCGACAGCTTAGTTATTTCCGTAGCTAGAAACCCAGCAACATTTAAAAAACCCTCTACTTTTGTAACTTAAATGCTATTTTTCATAGGAAATCAGTATAAAAATGCTTATAGATGTTAATGGTGAAAGTATGCTCCAAAGTTCTCCAAAGCTAATGGAAGTCTTCCTTTTTCACTCACAAGGTTTCAAAGAGCTTTTTAATTCCTCTTGAACAGGATCTGGCCACCCTGAAATAAAAGTGCAGGGATCATGAGACTTGGTTTTGGCTCTCTAGAAAAGATAAAATATAAATGCTGGGTTTTTTATGAGAAGACTGTAAGAAGTATTACATCTGTCCATTTTATATTGCTTTTGTGACATTTCTCTCTCTCTCTCTCTCTCCCTTTCTGAAACAAAAGCACCAATGAAAAATTCATAGTATAGAGAAGCCTGGCAGCAGACAGCAAGAAGCCAGCTCTCTTCAGTTCAGTATCATCGTGGTCTGGATCTATTCAGTCCAGTTTTGATCCCTGGGCTGTTCAGGATCACTTCACCTAAGAAATGCTATGAGTCCCTTCTCTGACCTGCCATTCAGAGGTGATTTATATTAAAAAAAAATTTAAAAAGCAAAGGAGAAAAAAAGCAATCAGGAGATAATTTGCTTTTTTTGTCAGGTGGTATCTGCAAACCTTTTGTTGCTATATATACTATAACATAAGAGTCAAATTTCTCTAATGACTTTTACACTGGCTGTTGGGTTGCTTTTCATATATGGGTTTGAGTGTGTATGAACTGGTTTATCTTCAGCAATGCCATTCATTCCAGTTTTACGTGGAAGGCACTCTTAATTCAGAAGAAAAAAATTCTTCAGATGGTCAAAAGAAGTTTTCTTGATTGGAAAAGTATATCCTTTGACATGTACTCGCACTCTCAAGACACACACACACCTCTAGGTAGAGAAGCTAGATTGGATTGCACCACCTCCCAGTTTTCAGTCTGTTCAATTACACTCAGAGTTTATAGAGCAGAATTAAAATTGGAGTTAGCAAGATGTGGCTTTGTAAAGCAAAAGCGCTGCAAGCAGCCACATTTCTGTTGCTCCGAGGCAGGCTCGGAGATGAAGAGGAAGGCAGGGAAAAGCCAGCTGGCTCTGCAGGCCTGGCAATGAGGGGAATTAAATGGTTTGACTTTTAGGCAGCCAAAGTATGCATTTTTTTTCATCTGTTTCCCAGAAGAAGGAAGCTTTTCATGGTAGATGAGAGAAAAGCACTTTTCTAGCTGGTTTAATCCAAGCACGACACCTGGAAACTTCTCTGAACAATCCGTTACATGCCACGTTTCCAACTGAAGTCTGACTCTGAAATCCTTTGCTTTCCATTTTTGTCTCCTACCTACAACAGCACAATCTAAGTGTACTTTCATCCTTGAGGTCAACACAGTCCAATGGGATTATAAAATCTGTCCAAACTCTTTTGCAATTACTTGCATGTGAAAAGTACACACAAACTGTACTGGCTTCCCAAGGCAATCCCAGTGCGTGCTTAGTGTGTGATGTAACTATGCACAGAAACCCTGCGCTGAAGTCCAGTAATGTTTCTTTATCATCATCCAAAGTCTACTCCCTTCTCTCATACTGCTCTGCTGAGTGGGCTTGCTGGTGTGAAAGGGAAGCTCCCAGACCACAGCAGCTGACTTCCCTCCAACAAAGCCTGTAGCTCATGCAGCTCAGCGTTTGAGGAGAGGCAGGTTGAGGTTGTGTTTTGATTTACAAACTCCAGGACATGGTATTTGATTTAATAGTTTAATAATTAATCAGGGAGGGAAGAAAGAAGGCATTTATAAAGGGCTGATGGGAAATCGATGGCAAGGAGACCACATCGGGAGAAATAAGGACTGCATCAGACTGGGCTGAGAAGAATAATCCTGTGACTATTTAGAGAGGATGAGAGTCTTCAGTCTCACTTAGAAGTGAGCTCTGGCTTTTTACCTTTGCAAGCTGGAGTGGCTGAAAACGCCTCTGGCTTTGTGAGGTGAAAAGAGGAGGACGTTTGGATCTTCAGTGCACTGCCTGCTAGATGTGGAGGGGACACATGGCCAGAATGTTCCTCTCCCATGACCTCCTCACCCTCTTCTCTGTGCTTGGGGTCCTGACAGACTGTTCTTTCCTGAGGATCCCATAAAGCAGGTTCCTTCAGAAGAGAAGGAAGACGTTCTGTATCTTCAGAAAAAGGACTATATACTACTGCCTGTTGGTGTAAGAAATCACAATCGAACCTCTCTGAACTAAACCTCTGCTAGCTAACCCAGCATAGTTTAGGGAAGAGATTATTAACATACTTAATTTAAAAAAATAACCAAGAAACACAAAGAAGATTGTTTTATAATGTGCTCTGGTTTCTCCTTTGCTCAGAGAAAATGTATTTGTCTGATTCATCTGAGCATCTTCAGCTGCCTTTTGGGATGAAAAACAATTTTACTTGACTACAGTTATATAATTTTATTTATTTATTTTTCAAGTTTGCTTCCTGTTGCACTTTTTGGGGTTAGACAGCAGCCAATGCACAGAACATGAGAAGCAGTTCCCTGGGTTCATCCTCATTTGAATAAGACATCCAGCAGTCCATAGACCAAAAAAAAAAAAAAAAAAAGGCACCAAACTGTTAATTGATTTTTAAAGGAGAATTATGATGCTTTTAACAAGCCACTTATCTTGCTAAGCATTGTTAGGGTAGCAGTGTACGTTCCACTGAAATGGCTGTTCCACAATGCGAGTCCCTAATTGCTTATAAAGCACACTGTTTATGGACTATTAGCTCTGGCATAGTTGTTTATTACAGGAGTGCATTACTTAATGCTTGTAAAAAGCCATTCAACTTAAATATGCTCTGCCTTGTCTCTTACCCTCTGACGCTCTTGTGAGCACATGCTCTCCATCGCTAAGTTTGCAGTGGGAAGAGAGGAAAAGTGTTAGTGCAGAGCTGGAAGAGGTTGCCTGGTAACTGTGAAGAAAGAGTCTGACTCGGGAGTGTATCGACTATATATTATCTCCTGCACTCTGCTGACAATTAATAGGTCAGTGACCCAATGAAACATTTCAGATGAAGTCAAACTATTAGCTGGACAAATGTGTCTCATGTACCGCTGTACGCTGGTTCCATATGATTGCGATACATTATGTGCTGGCAAAGTGAGCATGAATCATTAATACGCTCAGCTGATCCTGCTGTGTCCTGCAGCAAAGCAGCCTCCCGGTCCTGAGCGATGTGCCGCGTTATCTTTGTAAGAGATGAAGCCTTCAGTTAGTGTGATCTACAAGGCGGTTAGTTTGCAGCAGGGATGCATTCGGCTTTCTCTTTGTGGGCATTTGTCATTCCTCTTAGTGAGATGGGTAGTATTTTCTGGGGGAGGGAGGGAAAATGCTGGGAAAGGGAAGACAAGGGGATAATATACTGATACCTCTTTGGTTATAGCTCCTTTTTTAAGACTAGAAATGACTTCTTTAATTTGCTGCCCTTGTGATGACTGAGTAGGTAGATTTACCATTCCTTAGACTTTAGACTCCCTTATACAACTGAAGCAGGCAGGTAGGAGGATGACTGAGTATGATATTCAGCTTCTGATTTCTTCTTTCCCATAAAGTTAGAAAACCTCTTTTCTTGTCAAAAGAACTGCCTGAAGTGTAGGAATAGCTGAAGAAGTGTTTTCTGGGTTTGACTGAGATTTTACCAATCTCAGTGGTGTGGGATTTGCAGAGTGAACAACTCTCGCAGTTGTATCTTGCTGCACCACTTGGTTGGTCCTCCTGAACTCCAGAATCAACTTGCGTTGTGTTCGTGATGTTCCCTGCCAATGGCCATGCCCCATGACTCTTCACAAAGGGATGTGAACAATCCCTAGTTGTATCAGATAAAGAGTGTCTTGGAGCGCTTGACCAAAGAATGTACAGTCAAGACCAAACCTTTCCTATGATGGTCTTGGTGGAACAGAAAACTTCTCTAGAGTGAAATGGAATTGATTTGCCAGTGCTCAATCATGCTCAGCATCTTCCTACAGGAAATAATAAAAGCAATAGAGAAGGATTATCTTCATTTTAAAAGCTGGCTTGCTCTGAAATCAAACAGAAATGCTTTTAACCTACCAGTGACTTGAACTCAGGAGTTTGGCATATGACTTCTGCATCTTACCATCTAACTACTTACTCCTTGCAAATATAATTTCTCAATCCCTCTGTCCAATGAAGAGAAAAAGAGAATGATGTGAGACGGTATATCAGATTCAGATTGAGAGCCATGAAAGTGTGGTTTGCAACAGAGATTTCTGCTGTTTGAGGAAGTTTGATCTAGTCAGATCTTTGCTGATGTGCTGGATGAATTCTTAATGTATCATCTCTCTTGTCGACCTATTCTAATGGAAGACTTCCCTCTATGCTTAATCTCTCAGGCACTTTATTTAGTTAGCAGCAGTTAACAGCATTGTGTTCCTTCGCAGTAGTCTCAAGAGATTTGTGAATCCTCCAAAAGACCTTCAAAATTAGAAATTACCAGGAAAATTTGTACCACCAAAGATGTGTGGCAGTCAATTTCCTGACGGTCTGAAATTAAATACTGTTGCCCTGCTTAACGCCATGATTTGGCTAAGTTGATTTCTAAGGGAGCCCAGGAAGCTGCAGCAACTTACTTCTAAGTGAAAGTCGCTTTGATGGAGACCACTTCGGATTTCAAATGCCTTAAATGGAAAATTCCAGATCCATAGTAAAACTAAACAGGAAACTCTCTGGAGATGATGTGTTTCAACAAGCTTCACTCAATAAGCTTAATAAGAAAAATGTCGGCAAACGCAGCACTGAAAAATCCACAGTGTATTTCTGCTAGTATCAAAAATTCTGCAGTCCGAGACTACCCTGCTCTATATTTATATCAACTGGTTAATTTAATTAAACAGTTCTATTTTAACTCACAGGGAAAAGATTTTCCTCTGGTACTAGTCTTTGAATTAAATGCTATGACGGCACCATAGAAAAAGCAAGATTGCGTCATTTATAAATATACATATAGATATATGTTTACCTTTTGGTATATGTAATTTTTTACACTGTTATCACTGTGTTAGCTCAATAAGCTGTGCTAAACTACATCTTGATGTGCAGATAGATACCCATTTTTAATGCTGAAATATTGGCAACGTAAGTTCAAGCACTTTATAAAGTAAAAAACCCAAGTATTTGATCAGGGTGGGTACTCTCCAAACTTTATCTTTGTAAACCTTCCAGTAATTATTTACACTTTTGTAACACTTTTAAAATGAGTTAAATGTCTGTTCATTGCCCTGGAAGGGTTTGCAGGTTAGGTTGAAAAATGCAATGAAGCTGGAGCGGACACATCTATCTCAATCAAGATGCTTCCAGTATCTACAACCAAACTAGTTGCCTAGACTGCTTTTATACTCAGCAGAGGAAATAAACACTTTTGAAACGTCACTCATCTCATTGTAAAATAATTGTCTAGAACCAGTCACATGAATTCTATTCTAAAAATGTCTATTTGTCACCATGGACCTAAATGGAAGCTGAGGGTTAACAGCTCAAATGGTGAGCAGTACCATGTATAGGTGGAATTAATCTACCACACACGGCTTCTGTATCTCATCAGATAAATTCAAACCTATACATTCTGTAGCCACTGAAAAACAATGGACTTCTTCACAGACAATCAAGTCACCATCTGCTGATGCAACTGCAGGTTGTTGCCTTGGAGGCTTAGGTCTGGAAGAGGAAAAGTAACAAGGAAGTGGTGAGTTATCATACTGCTACTCTCTTTTGCATAGTTTGGCCATTTTGCAATTGATACCTGCATCTGTACTGACAGAATCACCAAAGGCTTTTGAAGTGCAACTCAGATGATAAGCTAAGGAAGCTGGATGGTTGAAAGCAGGTAACCATGAGCCTCTTTATTAGTCATTAGTTAAGATTTTCTGTGATTAGATCAATTCCCCAGCTGCAGAGATATAAATAGCTAATAACATACCTGGCTTGGCAGGTTATTAGCTATGTTTTCTGAGTAACATGGGTTTCCAAGAGTGTTCCCTGTACAGGCCATGAATATAAAACCCATTGAAACCAATGAAAGCAGCACACCCGTGTCTGTAGTAGCCCACATTATGAAGTCTTTTTCAGTTTGTCCACGGTTTTAAAGCATGGTTTACTGGCTGATAGCTTGATGAAGTATCTGTTTCCCCACCTGTAGGTTCCTTGATGAAAGAGGAGTCATTAGCCTGAACCCATGGCAGTTACGGGAATGTTACAAGGACCTGAGGTAACTAGGTGTGTTGCATGAAAATTAGCAAAATAAAATACCTCCCACAAGAAGCTGGCATCTTGGGTGAAATCTTCTGCAAACCATACTGGACTGAATGCAACTATGTGTTGGGTCTGTTAAGAAGGTCTTCAGCTTCCCAGTAGCTGTGAATCATGACTTCAAGAAGCATTAGATATTCCAGACACTATCATTTGCCCAGAAATAGCTGTCCAAGCTTCTGGTTAATAGAGGCAGCCAAATGGGGTTGGCAGGTGTCTACCTCTGCCCTTCTATAACATTAGCTGGAGTTCTGGGCAAAGTATCCTCAGGCTTCTCAGCTGACACAACATGCCTATATACAGGCAATAGATTTGAGACCTTAGGGAAAACGATGCAGGGCTTCCTGGAAACACCTGCATCATTCCCCAAGGTCAAGTAATTCCGGAATAATTTATCCTCTTTGCTTCTGCCATCCCCACCACTTGTCTCCATCTCCTCTTTCTCAACAAAATGTTGCTCGGGCCCTGCAGTCATGTTTCACTCTGAAGACATAAATGGTCCCTGACTAAAGTCTTCAGCAAAATCATGAGTTTGGAAGGAAAGGACTTTTTAGGTCAGTGTGCTTTCATTCAAGTCAGTAGAGATGATCCACCATCTCCATTTTGTGTAAGGGTGAGCTGAATAAAAGAGGTCAAGAAATATATGTTCTGGGGATTATCTCAGATGAAGAGACACTCTGGTTAGGCTTGTGTAACTCTGATGGCATTAGTGCAATTACCCTGATATACACAATCAGAATCAGATGAGCAGTTAATTACTGGCAGGCAATTGAACTGCATGGACTTATTTGAGCTGTGGTCATAATGAACATTACTATGTGATATGATTTAGAAAAAAAACCCATAACCTTGCTGAGATAAATCAGGATGGGCTACAGATGCCTACAGACAACACAGGTTAGAATGATCTTCTGCCCAGATCTCACAATGCAGAGTACCTGCAGCTTCTTTGTGGAGCCCTCAAAGTCACTACAAACGTCATGAGCCCATGAAGTCTCTCGGTAAGCAAAAGGACATCTTTAAGTGACATAAAAATACATGTTGACTTACACTGTATTTGTATTTACACCCAGGGCTCCATGGACTGTAATGATGGGGTTTCCTCTGGCTATGACAGGACTGCAGATGCTCAGCCCACGTGTAGAGACCATCATCAACACTACTTAAAGTCAGGGACTCAACCCAGTTTTCTAAGAAGAGATAGCAAGTGCCACTTGAGCCCAATCAATCAGAACAACCTGCCTGGTTGCTGCTCTGAAAGGGAACGGGTTCCCTCTAATCTCAGGCGTTGCATCCTATGGCATGTGAGCAGGTACCCAACAGCAATGATTAAACTGATGAATCAAGCCTTGTGCGTAGGAATTCAAAGCTGACCCCATTCCATTTCCTCTGAGGCATCCAACTTCTACACCTTGTTGCTAAAGTAACTGAGCTGGACTGACTCTTTCTCTCAATTTTTACCAGAATAACATGGGAGTTAAACCACAGATTTAGGTTTTTGTCTTATCCAATCACGCCTCCTCAAAAATGGTTCCGTGTCAGCCATTCCTGAAATCCTGACTGGATTACTTTCCACTGAGAGAACAGTAATGGAGATATCTCCATCTGGACTGGTTGCCTATCCTCATTTCTGAGTCAATGGAGGCAAACACATGTTGCGCACACCTCATTCTATCCTTCACTGGTCATTCAACACCGGTCATACCCGAGAAGTATTTCTTTCCCTCCATTGACTGCAATGGGAAGCTCAGAGGTAGGTGTCATTCCATCTGTACATTCATGTTCTGTTTCAGTGCATGGCAGTACTATAATACAACCCATTTCTAGCACCATCAGGTGAATAGAGTGGGGTTACCAGCTCCAAACAACCTCTCCCCAAACCACTTCCTCTGTTCTGCAAGGTCTTCTTCATGCAGTGGAGTCTCCAGCCAAGCCTTTCCTTCTTTTGCCTCATAACAAGTTGCTAAAACACCTCGTTTAGCGAGTCTGTTGTCAAAACTGTGCTTTGACCTGCCCGCATTTTCCTCTGCAGTGTTTGTATGGATGTAATCAGTTTGTAAGAAGGTGATCTTGCTGCTTTTCCTCTTTTCCTAAGTTAGATCAATGTATTAACGCTTTGTGATAGCAACCTTGGATCTGCTTCTAATCCAGTACTAACTGTCCTACTGACCTCTTAGTAATATTACTCATAGTTTTCAAAGGAGGATATTGAAGCTCAAATTACTATTACTTTCAGAAATGCTTGCCTAAATCCAGACAGGCACATCACTGAGAAGACACGAGATGGAATTGGTCACAGGATAAGGACAGTGGGATAAACACAATGAAAAATGATCCTCACATATAGGCACAAAAACCAACCAACCAAAAAAACCCATCCTTGTATGGATAGAGATGCATTTTCAGATGCTCTCAGAACAAACGGTGGAAAGTAAAGGAGCCCTCCTGAACAGATCTCCAGCTTTCAAAAATTGGTAGAACCATCCTGAAGCCAGCTTACAGCACCTGCAAAGTTGTCCCTATGCATTTACTTTGATGTAAAGCCGGAAGAAAACTTCTTATTTACAAATAATAGCTTTTGTAAACACACTTTTCTAGTGATGGCTATTTTATTGTCTGACTGATGCACTGCAGGGAACACAATTCAAAGTTTTCCTGTAGGCTACGTTTTTATTTTGCAGCCAGATGTCACAATAAAATTGTATAGGAGGAAATGATATAAATAAGATGCCAAAGTGAGAAAAAATAATCAGCTCAGGGAGGAGGAAAACACATTTCTGTCTCCAAAACATCAGCAGAAACTCTTACATTTCCATTAGGAAAATAGATGACATTCTCAATGTAAAGGCCTTTCTGATGTGCTCTGTAATACTATTTTGTCCTGCATATACTTATTTTATATACTTACAAACATTCTCTTGCAAAGTCTTTCTACTATAACCCTATAAATGCCTGAAATCTATTTGCAATTCGGTGTGTCTTTGGGTGGCACTTCGACGTGTTTTGAGGAAAAGTACCGTAAGAGTTGTTCACTCTCCATCATACTTGAGGAGTGACTTTTAACTGTTCACCACATATTTTAACAAAGGGGACCCCAGAGGCAGCAAAATTTCTGAAATTCAAAGGAACTGCTGAAGCTACAGCTTTAGAAAGGTGGACTGCTTTTGGATTACTGTGTGAGATTTAAACCACTTAAGTCCTAACAATGAGACTGTAGCACTCTCATATTATGAGTCTTACTTTTTTTACTTAGATTTCCAAGTATTCTGTGAAGACATTAACACTGTAACTATTGAAAAGTGGGAAAAGTGAACATGTAGATATGAAATGATTTGCTCTAAACTGGACAGCAGCAGAAGTAGACAACAGGTTTCCTGAAGTCCAGCGCTCATTTCACCAGGAGAGAAGCACTGTCCACAGGAGCCTCCAAGAGCTACAGTAGCAACAAAGCAAGGCATGAGCTGCAAACTCAATGCAGCTTGTGACAACAGAAATTGCTGAACCATTTCAGCTGAAACGGGGTTTCACCCGGGAATCCTTTGCAAAGCCAACAGCAGTGAGGTGATAGGCTGGGATTCAATTTCCTTGACCTGCAGGGATGTGAAATCACATTTGTCCTCTCTTAAAGGAAAGGCTGACAAGTAACACAGGGAAGGATGTTACTCCCTCCTCTTCGAGTCATACCGTGCTTCTGAACTGCTTCACTTTCTGTTGGCTCGAGGGAAGAAATGTAAACATTACACAGGTTGCTAAGTAGTTTTGTGGAGCCACAGACCCTGGGCCATGGTGCAAAGCAAGTCTTCAGCAAGTTCTTCAGCAATACTTGTATGGCCCTACCAGGCAAAGCCTGATGGTGGACATAGATGTGAGAGGGAGCTGCTGGAGAACGTACTCTCCCTTAGTACTCAGTAGTCACTGACCTCAAGGACACGTCTCCAGTCCCTCTCCAATGCATGTTTGAACATTTTATACAAAGCAGAGAGATGCAAGCAGGAGAGATTGAAAAAAGCAGATGCAGAACATTACTAAGCATTCACATCCTCCCAGGCAGAGAAAGGCAGTGGACAACACTCGAGACTTTGCCGTTACCACGTTTCTGAGCATATTCACACTGAGCTGCTCCCTTCCCCAGTGTATGAAGGACACTCAGTCTTTCCTATTGTTACAAATCATCAAATCATAAATAAAACTCTGAATGAAGCATTTCTGACAGTTCATAGGACTGTTCTGTTAGGTGCCCCCCTCAACCCTCATTTTTTTTGGGGGGGGCTGTTAAAGAAATAAGACATTATTTCCATCTTGAGTCACATTGAACTGGGTGTTTGTATTATCTTCAGTATTTAGGGTGGACGAGGGGTCAGCCCCCAAACATTTATTCACTCTGCACAGCCAACTGCAACAGGCACCTGGCATGAGTTTAGAAACCCAAACGGTGGATGCAGGTTATAACGAGTTGTGCATGAAAACCCGCTCCGAAAGAGGAAGCACATATTCCACTCAATAAAAGAATAATAAAGTGTCAGATAGGAAATAAATATCGAAAATAATTTTCCACCAGGGAAAGCTCTTTTCAGTAACTAATTTAGATGGAGAATAAAACAAAAAGGCCCTGTATCTCAACCTTAGGAATAATCTGTCACCAAGCACCGCTCACCTCTTGTCTCTGCTCAGACCTGATACCTGCATGGGAAGAAGAGGTGATAACTGCCTTGCTGTCTCCCTTGATAAATCAAATCAAGTAAAGCACTCACAAAAGGAGCGTCTTGCAAAATAATAACAGTGTGTTAGGGTCCCTTGGACATTCGTGATCAGCAAGGACAAGAAGTTAACACAAGGCTTTCCCTCTCAATGATGTCGGTAATTACATGAGATACTGTAGGTGAAGAGATTGCTTTGGTATTCTGTTAAGAAATGAAAATGCTTTCATGGTGAAGGCAGAGCTTTCTGGCTGCTGGTGCTGGTTTTCTTGTTAAAAATTCTCTAAAGATTAAACCTGGGGCTGGATGAACAGTACAGAAGGGATGGCAAAATGTCAACATGGTGGGTGCCTGTGGTATCATGGGCTGGAGACCACAACAAGACAAGTGAGGTTTGACTTCCCTGGAGGCAAAAGGAATGAAGTGGTGGCCAGGACCCATACAGGCTGTCCCTGCTGTGGTGAACATGACCCTTGTCCATTCTGTTTTCACCTTGGTCTTCCTTGCAGAGGGAAGTTCACACTGTGCCTCTTCCCTGCACAAGTGCTCTATGGTGACTTTGGGGGTCTGACTAGCACAAACTTCTGTTGGGATATACATACATGGAGGGTCCCTGTGAGAAGGTGCATCCCCCACCTGTAGGCTGGTACTGCAACATTTCCCTGGAAAACCAGATACTGCCCCTGTGGGATCTGCTTGCAGAGCCCTGTAGCCAGCACCATGGGAAGATCACATGTCCCATTTTACCTCCATTCCCTTGGCAGCAAAAATGGGGAAAACAGCACAGTGCCTTCTCAGCAAACAAAAAGAAAACACTAAAAGAAAAAAAGAAGTAGGAAAAAACAGCCACCAAGGATCACTGTTGCTGCCTGCTGAAAGTCCATGTCTGAGCTGTCCTCACTCTGGAACATATGTGCCTCCATCCCTCACTACATGGAGTAAAGAATCAAGACCTAGTCACAGTCCTTCCCTGATATCACCTGTCAATGTGCAGCATCCAGCAGATTCAAGTAACGGTTCCCTTAAGGTTCAAAGAGCATTTCCTTTTAAACACCGATGTCTACTCTCCCACATGCTTCATAACCTCTGGCTAAGCTCATCCTCTATTAACCCTCTTGGTTAACCTCTCCCAACTCCTTATCTACCTTCAGTGCCTGTTTCTCTTTGCTGTGCTCCGTAACTCAGTCTAGGCACAACGCTGTTGCTCACACACAGACCTCAGGCGTTCTGCGAGCCCTCCTAGGATATCTGAGATGACCCCCATGGTGCTGATGTGGCTCAGGACAGATGGAAGATGTTCACTCTTGGAGCAATAGTTAGAGGCTAGGCAGGATACAATGTGGCATCACTGATAGTGATTGGTGCATGCTTACACACTTGAATATTCTGTTTTCTATATTTTCCTTAATATATTAATAAAAATATTAATATACCAATAAAATATTAGTAGATTCCTATCTTAATACAAATATTAATATGCTAGTAAAATTGTGTCTTGCAGATGACACATGCCTGAGTTTCCACAGACAAAGAGCAAAGCATATCTGTCCAATTCAAGATAACCTGGATCTCTATAGTGTGGAGAACAATGACAGAAAGCTAGAGTGCTCTGGAAGGGGAGGAAAGTATGGAGAAAGGCATGGGGGAAAGAAGTTCTATTATACAGGTTGCAGCAGTCCAGAAATGTCTACAGCTGTAAGTGGCAACACCTACAGTGGGCTAGTCATCCAGGGTGCAACTCGCCCACCTCAGTGTCCTGTGTGCCACTGGACAGTCCTTGAAATACCTCAGCAAACCACACGCAGTTGGTAGACATGCCATTGGCTACCATGGGAAATCGGGAACTGGAAACAAAGCATTATTCATTTCACTGAATTTAAACAGCTGAACCAGAACAGGATAAATCATTCTATTGGAAAGGCTGCATCTCTCCCATGATATTAAAGGAGTCCAAATATCCCTATTAAGACTGAAATGTTCTGCCCAGCTTCTAACTTCTTGAAGTCTAAGAGATAATGCATAGCAAAAACAGTTCCCACCACCCTCACCGACATCCAGAGTGTGAGGATCCTTCATCTCATGTTCATTTTGCTCCAGCATCTCATCAATACCTCAGCTTACAGGTCCCTGGGATAAGGAAACTTGTCTTCCTGCTACACCTGTAAAGCATCCTGTGAATGATTCATTAAAATAAATAACTGTATGTTTCTGTGTCTAATGGTCTCGAGCCCAGAAAATAAATTGCCCATCTCAGTTTACAGCTTTACCATTGGCACCTTGAAGAAGTAGCTCATTAACGAGTGAAGGAGGATGCAAGAGGGGGTGGAAATCCAATTTCTAGCTTGCAGTATTTTGCTAAAAACATTGATAACAATTTCTGCTATTAGTCTCTGTCAGAAATGCCAGAGTCATTACCGAAACGGTGTGGCCAGAGGGCATCCAGCATCACAGCTCGCTGCAGAGTCTGAAACCCTTGAATAAACATTATAAAGCACATCAAAACTGTTTGTATTTGAAAGTTTTCAAGTAATTAAAGTAGTACTCAGCTCCACTGGTAACAGTCAAGCTGAAAGGAAATCTCACCTTCTGCTTACCATCTCCTAGCCAAATCAGTGTGGTGTTGTCCCACCACAACAGGAAGGGTTTGAAGGGTTGGCTGAACATGCGTTTTGGTATCTGACCCAAGCATCAGCTTGCATCCACGCAGGGTTCCCTTGGAGCACTCTGCTAGGATCCATAATTTGCATTGGGGTGGGAATTCAACAAGCATTTGCCCCCTTCCTGCAATTCCTTTCCGTATGCCAGCTGCACATCACGCAGGAGAGCTGAGCTCAGCTGCACACCACCGTGTCCATCATCAGGAGATCAGGGCTCAGATGTGAAGACAGACTAGTGATTAGATGGTGAGAAAAGAGGCATCCACAGAGCTATCAATCAAGATCAAAAATCTCGTTGCCCCAAATTATAGTAACTGTGAAGTGTCATTGGCTGCCTGTGTGCCTCCATCAGGACCACAGACCTGAGAAGAAAAGGCTCATAACAACTTTGAATGCATTCCCAGTATTTACAAGCCAATGGCAATGTGTGCTTTTTGTGTGGTTTAAAATCCTCAATATCACATCCCCCAGGGATTTCCAGAAGAATTGGGTACTGAAGAGACATTGTGAATCTGGGCTGAGCCACTGGCCTTCCTGAGCACAAAGGTACCCATCAGCTGCAACGCCCAAGGAGCTTAGGACCTACTGTCCTTACTACTGATTCTCTTCTGTGTAAGTGAAGTGAAGATTCACCTTTTGGGCATACTGTAAAAATTTATTTAATGTTTGGGGAGCATTTTAATGACATAAAGTGCGGTAAAGCTGCTAAGCATCATTGTTGCTCCACTTAAATATAAAGGGGGATTGTACAGCTGCTTCACAAGTGTCTCCCAAGGGTGTTCCTAAAGCAATTATGTTGGCTGACGCTGTCGAGCTTCAGAAAATGGAAACGATTCAGAAGCTGACCAATCAGCCCCTCTACCAGCCGATGAATCTAACGACTTCAAAGCTATTCATTAAGCAGTACTATGAATTGATTACGTAAATTAGCATGCTGCTGACAAGGCAGGGAAGGGAGGAGAAGACGGGAGGGGAGGCCGACATAGCGCATCCCTCATTTGGCAAAGACAGTGGTTATTAGAAGCTCAGAGCTAATGAAAGAGACAGATCCATTAGGCACGTGCCGCTGCAAGGGATTGATTGCTCCCCCTGAAAAAGGGCTGCTCCTCTTGCTACCAGGGGATTATATTTGTTCTAGCTTGTTGCTCCAGGGGTAACTCGGACATATTTAATGAGTATAGCTTGTAGACAGAGGGAAGGAAGATGATAAACTTGCTTCAAAACCATTATTGAAATCTTATGAGCCCAAGCAGTTCAAGGCAGGTTGGTTTTGCTGTTAAAAAGGAAGATGTGTGAGGAGGATTTTCTGTCCAAGCCCCTGTACTGGGAAGAATTACAGCCAGAACTACTGGAAACAGGAAGTTTTTCAATGGAAACTTTGAAAGACAAAATCTGTCAGGCACGCTTGGACTCTGCCTCCAATGAAAGCTGCCTGCCCAGGACTAGCAGGATGCTATGTCACATTGCAGGCTCCCTTGAGCTTAGCAAACCTGGCTCAGAGCTAAGAGGATCAGATCTTCTCATGGAAAACCTCATCAGAGCTTGGCTAGCTGCAGTCAGACCCCATCTGTCCATGCTGCTGGCTGGAGCCTGCTTTTCCCTCTGCAGTAACTGACATGTTGACCCTACCTCCAGAGAGACCTTATAGCAGCCTTCCATCGCTCAAAGGGGGCTACAGGAAAGATGGGGAGGGACTTGTCATCAGGGAGTGTAGTTATGGGATGAGGGGTAGTGGTTTCAAATTGGAAGAAGGGATATTTGGATTAGATTTTAGGAAGAAATTCTTCACTGTGAGGGTGGTGAGGTAGGAGAACAGGTTACCCAGAGAACTTGTGGATGCCCCATCCCTGGAAGTGTTCAAGGTCAGGTTGGACAGGGCTTTGAGCAACCTGGTTTAGTGGAAGGTGTCCCTGCCCATGGCAGGGGGTTGGAACTAGACGATCCCTTCTAACCCAAACCATGCTGTGATTCTATGATACCTCAAGCCCCAACGCACTGTAAAATCCTTCATTCATGCTTGGAGCCCCTATGATGGTGTTGAGCTATCAACATCACCTCTCCAGGCAATGCAACCATCATTTCACAGCGCAACTTCCTTCCATGCTAGCTGGAGAAAGATTGAATAAAATTTCAATGTTGCATGTGTGCAGCATTATTTCTTCATTCAGGACCCTCTGGACAGTCCAGCCAGTGCCTCCCTGTCTAGTTCAGCACAGATTATGCCTGTGTAACTGTAAGGATAGACAAATCCCTCACCTTTTTGTAATAAGCAGGTTTTCCACCCACTGGAGTTGCTTCTCACCTGACATTAGAGGAAGACGGGTTGAGTCATGTTCCGTTGCTGTATTGCAGCGTGATTTGAGTAACCCCTAATTAGAGAGGCATGAGTGTGTTGTTCAGCCCTTCAGACCCTTAAGTATATGCTTAAATTAAGCTGAAGTGCTCTTCTGAATCAGGAGCCTGAGCAAGCTGAGGCTGTTTTCTGCTGTATTTTGAAATTGCTGCAATCCATTATTCCAAGTGCAGCTTGGGCACTGAAACTAAACAAAACCTCTTGGAAAAAGAAGCTCTTAAGCAAAAGGGACACCTCATTCGGTCACGTTTTACAGCCAGCTGTCTGCCTGGTGAGTTTGATGCTGCTGTTTGTCCAGCAAAGGTTTGCACGTTGCAGGAACGTAACACCGCTGTCATTTTGTGATCAACGTCAGTTAACAAAATGTTTTGCACTCTTTAAAGAAGGAATTGATCTTTTACCCTGCAGTTTTCTAACCAAACAGGGAGGAATCCTGGAGCTGATATCCGTTCAGATTTCTGCCAAATTTGCAAGGAAAGTATTTTGATTTACAAAGGAAACCAGTCACAAGCCAGTGAGCGTGTTCAGGGGACAGACCGCCCCACCGTTTCAGATGGCTTGCAGGTTTCTGCTGGAGAAAAAGCTGGGTTTGATGGATCACCAAGAAAACATGTTATGGCACATGAATGCTGATGGCAGCCGCACAAATCTAGACCAACTGACATTTCATGTTGCAGTAAGAATTCAGCAAGATCAGAAACTACCAGATCATCATTAAATTTGGATATTTGATGGAGTAGCTTTGTGCAGCAATTGAGCTCCAGAAAGGACTTTTCTATCCTTTGTCATTGAAGTAATTTTGTGGATTTGTTATTAATCAAGGAAAAAACAACCAGGACCGAGTGTCTTTCTAACTCCAGCTACCCAGGGATTACACAGAGCTTGCTGTATTATGCAGTTGTTCCTTTGCATATTTCATTGACTCAGGGGGAAATATTAAAATTTGTAATTTCCATATTGCCAGATTATCGTACACTCTCCAATGATTGTTCTCTCTATTTTTTATGATCTGTCAATTTTCACACTATTTAAAAAGACAATTTGACTGCCTTAATGCCAGAAAAATCTCTGAGGGTATTTTCTTTTTCTTTCCTCCCCATTGGAAAGGCTATTTTTATGACTAGAAGACTATCACTACCACTCATGGAGCACCTTCCCTTTCCATTGCAGATAAACACTGAGCTTAACAGTTCTTAGCCTTGGAAAAAGGAAAAAAAAAAAATCAAGTCTGCTCCCAGGAAGTCTTTGGGAAATATCATGTCACCATGGAGTACCACATTAATAGAGAGTGTGAAATACAAGTGTGAAGTCTATGATATATCTATACCCTGTGCTTTTATGTGTCATAATATTGAGTTATCCACAACTAAGGAACTCGCAAGATTTTTGAAGTGCAGGAAGCAGTACTTTGCACATTTTACAGGCAGGGAGATTAAACGATAGATACGTAAAATAGATGCAGTGGCTCGCAGGAGGTAAGGCGTCTCCTCAAGCACCACCCTTGGTACTGAACGGCCATCTTCCTATCCCACAGACAGCCCATGTCCTCCAGATTTGATTGAAATAAGAATGAATTAATAAGGCCGGATGAGGTAAAAGGCTTGATAAGAGGAGATGCAAAGCTTGTCAACAGAGAACACTTTTCCACAATAATTCAAGGTAGGGATTAAAAGTGGATTTGCCAGTTCCTTTTTAAAGCCTCAGTGTTAATATTCACTCCAAATGAAGTGCCCCTACATTCATTTACTTGTTGCGGGTACGGAACAACAGCAATGGGTGTCCTGAAGCACCTGCTCTGGTGGGTTCTGCCCATTAGCCATCAGCCCTCCAGTTCCCTACAAACCTGAGACTGGCCTGAGGAAGCGTCCTCAGTGCAGGATAGCAAAAGCAATCACTTTTATTGTCTACTGTGCAAGGTGCAGAGGCTTTCTGCAGATCAGATGATGCTCGGGTAACCTGACAAAGCCACTCTCCTGGGAGCAGGAGCTTTCTAGGAGGGCTGTAGCAGAAATGGGTCTTGAGACACTTCTCTTTAGTCATGCTCTAGTGCTGCTGCCAAAAGATTTTTCATTGAAGAAAACCACAAAGTATAAACTCCTGGAGGACAAATATCCCTCTCATGAGAGAAGCAGTGTGGAGAAGAGACAAAATAACACCAAAACACTCATCATGTGTTGGAAGCCATTAAACTCTTCACAGTGATGTGCTCCTCTGGCACGGTCGAAACCACATGGCAGGGCTAGCTAGAGGCTCTGAGCATCCTTCTAAACAAATGTCAGTGGAAAACTTACCCATTTTCTGTTCAAGAGGAAAAAAAGTTGTTGAGCCAGAGAACAATGTACCCATTCAAGCTTTTTCAAGTTTTCATTAGTTCCTAATGAAAGCTTTGCAGATGGAGGAGGCAGCAATTAACAATTAACATCAATTAACAATTACTCCTTCTGCTTGCTTCCTGCTGGAAAAGGGAGACAATTAAAGTCTCTTATCCTGTCCCTGCTCTCCTCCCTCTCTACCTTGGGAATTATGTTATCAGGGGAATGATTTTATTTAGCAAAGTACCTGCTTTTGCTTGTAGTAAATAGTTACTGCCTTAGGGTGAGGTTTTTAGAGATGCCTGAAGATGCAGCTGAGCAATTCCTTCTGCAAACACACGAGGTGCTTTTCTGTGTATATAAATGTGTAAACAGTTAGTCTTGATGTATGAGATGATAAAAAAAACTAGAGAAAACAGGGCATGGTAATGGATTAAATCATGCCAAAGGGAAAAGAAGATGAGAAGTGTCAAAGGTGTGGATTTGATTTTTGAGCTATACCCAAAAAACCAGGGCAAAACTGAAGCGAGGTCAGTACAGAAAGGCTGGTTAGCAGAGGAAATACGGGAATGTCAGCAGAATGCCTGAGACTGGGGAGATCTAAATCAACCTGGTCAACTATAGGGTTACTCGTTTAGGGCTTAGAAGCATCTTTGCATGTCTCTGCATGCGGATTCATTAGCTCAGCTTTTCAGCTCATCACCTGCATCTGGTTTCTTTGTATTGCTTCTGTGTGTCTTTGAGGCATGGCTTTCAAATGTGCAGTGAAACCATTTATCTAGGATGGAGATCTTCTGGGTTTGGTCTGGTGGTGCTTAGCTCGGCTTATGGACACTTGAGTGCCAGGTGAGCTGTGTGAGACACAACAATTATTCCAAGATGAACTTCCCAATTGCCAAAATACTGATGCCAGTACAAGTGATAAGGCAGAAATGACGCAGGGAGCGGAGGGGACTACTCACTGAAGCAGCAAGAGAGTTAACACTAAGGTGACAGCGTAAGCTTGGCTTGTGGGTTAAGTGCATTAAATTGCTCCATACTAAATACAGACCACAAACCTCCACGTCAGCAGTTATGACAAGTAGATAATGCAGAGAAGTTTGTACTAACTTCTTCTCTCCTATAACTTCACGCTTCTGTACTCAGAAACTACCAACCTGTTTACATGCAGAACAGACTGGGTGACTCAGGAAGAGATATTGTTGAATAATACTGCGTGTCTCACTAAAACTGAGCGGCGAATGTAAGAGATATTCTGTAATTAATCTTTTAGAAATGGGAAATTAATACTCCAAAGACTGTAATTTATATAGCTTCTGTCGACTTTGCCATGCTGATCAGAGGATAAAAGCTAGGGCTTGCAAGGATCTGAGGGGGAAGCAGCCCACAAATCTTCACTGCAAGCTCAGCAGTGAGAAAGCTAGTATTAAACTGCTCATCAATCTTAGAGGAGCTGTCTGGACCAGTGTGGTCATCACCCCATGCACTTCTCCAGAGACAGAAACAACAAACAGGTGTGGATGTCAGTTGTCCCACTAAGGCTAACAGAGGTCTACATGCAGACGTCTGCAAGCATGTTGGTGTCTATGATTGCATCTGGTACAGTCAGTGGAGCCGCACAAGCAGATATCCAGGTGGCACTTGAACCTGTTGACTCAACGTACTACTATTTGAGAGACCCCAAAATGCCACTTTGAAATGCTGCTCCAAGAGAGTGCAACTTTTCCTTGGCTTCGCCATCGCATTCATATCTTGGATGCCCTAGGGTGATCACTAGCTCCAGCCCTGGCTGGAGTCAGGTGAGATGCTTTCAGTCACAGAATCACAGAATCGTTTTTGTTGGAAAGGACCTTTAAGATCATCAAGTCCAACCATTCATCCTGCACTGCCAGGGTCCCCAAACCATGTCACTCAGTGCCACATCTAGATGTCTTTTAAACACTTCCAGGGATGGGCACTCCACCATTGCCCTGGGCAGCCTGTTCCAATCCTTCACAACCATCTCTGTAAACAAATTATTCCTAATATCCAACCTAAATCTCTCCTGGCACAACTTGAGGCTGTTTCCTCTCATCATATTTCTTGTTACATGGGAAAAGAGACCAACCCCCACCTTGCTCCAGTGTCCTTTCAGGTAGTTGTAGAGGGTGATGAGTTCCCCTCTGAGTCTCCTTTTCTCCAGACTAACCATCTCCAGTTTCCTCAGCCGCTCCTCAGTGCACTTGTTCTCCAGACCATTCACCGGCTTCGTTGCCCTTCTCTGGAAACTCTCCAACATCTCAGTGTCCTTGGAGTGAGAGGCCCAAAACTGAACACTCTACTCAAGGTGTGGCCTCACCAGCACCGAGTACAGGGGGACAATCACTTCCCTCCTCCTGCTGGTCACACTATCGCTGATACAAGCCAGGATGCCATTGGCCTTCTTGGCCACCTGGGCACTCTGCTGGCTCATGTTCAGCCGGCTGTCAACCAGCACCCCCAGGTCCTTTTCTGCTGGGCAGTTTCCAGCCACTCTTCCCCAAGCCTGTAGCGTTGCAGGGGGTTGTTGTGACCCAAGTGCAGTCCCATCAGCCAGACTTCCCTTTACCTGCTCTTTTTTGCTCCTAGTCACTCTTAAAACCAGGGTGGTCATCACTAAGTGCAATAACTAAGGGAGGCATTACCAAGCTGCAGGCTGAGACGTCCCCTTTGCAAACTAAGATTTTCACCAGCATTGAGTCTGCAGTGTAAGACAGTGTCTAGGAAATGTCTTATGACCATTTCTTTCCAGTTCTGTATTCTCTGAAATATCTCCAAATTTCATCATTATTTCAAAATTTAAGGTCTCTTTCTTTCCAATTCTAAAAATTCAGCAAATTATCCACTGGATTATCTGAACCAAGCCTGTCTTCGCATGCCTGTCGATAATACTAACATATGCAAAAACGCATCACACGCTTCTCTGCCTCACATCTCTAACGGTCTAGCAGTAAAAATTAAAGATAGACTTGTCTGAACTAAGTTACAATTTAGAATGTCTTTTCTTATTCTACATTAAGAGACTCATCTTCAAAGCAATCTGCACAAATCCCATTAACAGCAATAACAGAATTTGTGCGAGTAACTCCCCAAACACCACTTTGAACGTTAAGCCCTTTACTTAATTCAATATCAGATAAAAAACGATCTAAGGAAATGTAAAGACTTGATATTCTGGGTTGCGTTTCACAATGGACTGGAGACGCTCACACACAGAGACGCACACGTGCATATAGATACTGCAGCTTAACAATTGTAAAAGGAAACAGAAAAGCTGCTTCTTATTGACAGAATTGAAAAGAAAAAAAAAAAGAAGGAAAGAAAAAGCCCCTCAAAAGCAACTCCAAAATGCCTGTGCAACAGCAGCTCCATTCCCAGAAGAGAAATAAAACCTTGAAGCACATTTCTGAAAATGTTGTATTGGGTTTCAGAGGAATCACGGCAGAAAACAATATCCCCTAACAATGGGTGCATCATTCAGCAGTCTGCAGTTACATTTCCAGCCTCTTCTCTACTTTCCATCCTCTTTCCTTCCTGCCCTATTGCCTATCCCATCAGGCACTAGGTATCCTGGCTCCCAGCAACTTTTAAGTCAAAGGAAAGACTGTCTGCACTAGATATGGACCAGACCCCTCCACCATGTGCATTCCAAGCTTTGGTCATTCCTGCCTCTCTATCTCTTGGTGAGGATGTTCCCAGAGATCTCTGAGCACAACCTTTCTCTCCACCCACCTCATTGTCAACAGATATTTGGGCCTGGACCATTTCCTCTCTGGGCTGCCTTCCCACAGCCACAGTGTCCTCTTCCAGGAATTCAGATTTCACCCAGAAATGCCATGACCAAGGTATCATCCCAACTGCCCTCTTAGAGACGCAGTGTTCCCACCTGAAGGAGAAGGAAGGTTTTACATTGGGTTTTAAGGTGTATTAGAGACCCTTGAGCAGAGAAAACGAGGAAAAGGATTCCTGATTTTTCACTGCCAGGCTGTGTGACGTGCGGGAACATACTGGTCTGCCTCAGTGGTTAACGTGCTAAGAGAGGACAACAGGACTTTCCCACTGGGAAGAGGTGAATGAATGCATTCCAAGTTCTTGGTGAAAGATATTCTCATTACTCTATTTTTCACTTGTAATAACACGGGCTAAGAATCAAGTCAAGCTCCAAGGCACCAGCTGTTGTAGATATTGGCCAAGCACAGAACAAAATGAGGAATTTTTTCCCCCAACAAGATGATACTTTAGGGCTTTAATTCACCCTAACGTAGGTCCTTTGAGGCAGAGCAGTCTTCAGATGGTGACCAGGTTCCCAGATCTTCTTTCCTTTTGTGCTTTTCTCTTTTCAGGACACAGCATGAAAAATGAGGTGCAGGAAAATGAGAAGCAGGGCATTGAGCAATTGTAGTTGGGGACCTGCAGTGCTCAGCCCTTCCTTGGCTAGTTAAATTCCTGCTGTGGAGGCTGCAAAGAGGAAAGCTGCATTGGTAAAACGCAATTAAGATCAGCCATACATCCAGAAGCTCATCAGAGCTTGCAGGTTTCCTGTGCAAACTCAAGCTTAAAGACTTATAGTTTGGATGTTCAAGGGTCCTTCCAGCTATGAACAAAATTGAACTTCAGTGTAATGATTGAATTTTGATGACATGATCTCCCCCAGCACACTCCTCCCTAGAGACACGTGTGATCTCACCTTAAACCAGGGACTGCTGCAAGGTCTCCAGGTCTCAGTGACAAGTCCATGAACGTGATAATAACACTTTTCTCTCCTGAAAAGGTCCCCGCCTTTTGCGAGGTCTCATCACAAGAGATTGCAGATTGCCTAGGCAGGGAATATCTCCCGAGTGCTCTGCGTGTGTGGCATGAGTGGGAGGGAGGTTTAGGGAGACAGGATGTTCCTTCTGTATGTCCAGCTGATACACATGGAAAGACAGAGTGGGCTTTCCGATATGTGGGCACGTTTCACACCTGGAAGAGCAGCAGCAAACCCCAGACTAAGCACACACCCACAGTAGTCGCTTCACTTAGTTATGTCAATCAGCTGGAAAATTTCACAGAAATGGGTGGCTGCTCTGTGGGCAATGTCAGCAAGAGGACCAAATGTCCTCCATTTTCATCCCAGGGGAAGGATGGTTGTAGGGAACAGAGCAATCTGCACCTAAACCAATGGGACTTTAATCTGTCACCTATAGTAGCCCCAGTATGATAAAGCTGTAACGTACAGAGGTTTTGCATGTGACTATGAGTCACAGGCATACTCAGAAAGAGTGTGAAAAAGAGGCTGATTCGGGGAAATTAGTTCAAATGGTGCCCACGGATTCAAATATGGGAAACCTTCACTTTCTCTTATGAATAACACTAGGAGAATTATATCCGTTCTTAAGTTTTGTGGTGAGGGCAGTCAAGGCCTCTGGTGTTGGGTTTGGACCTGCTTGCTTTCCTTTTCTTCTTTTCTTCTACTACTCTCCCTTTTGCTATGTGCAGACTCTGTATTTACATGAGAGACATCGATTCTTTTGGAGATTTTTTAGGTTTACAAGTGTTAACAAAAAGGGAACCTTAAAAGCTCTGTTTGGGTCAGAGAATAAAAGACTGCTGGTAATCCTGGGCTGAGCCAGGAAAGTGGTCAATGTTTTCTTCTCCTGGGAACAAAAGGCATGTTCCAGAGAGCCATCATCCTGGAAATCCCACCTAGAGCAGGATTATCATGAGGTAACAGCTTTCTGGAGCTTAGGGCTCTTCCTAGCTCGCTCTCTAGCTAGTGGGAGTTGTCCACTAAAGGAGAAGGTATTATCATGCCTGGAAGGAATACAAGCTCAAGCATTCCCATCCCATGTCCACCATAGGTATTGTGTTCCCTAAAATGACACGGGAGAGTGTCTGATTGACACAGAAGCTCTTGAGACTGACTGCTGATCAAGTCCATCTATCCTTGATGGCTAACAGCTCTTCCCTGACTCACCAACTCACCATTAGGCATGGCTGGGCAAACCCTACCGTTTAGCCCTCTCACCTTTGCATCTGACCTTCTTCAGCCAGTATGGATGCGAGTCAGTAGGGCCACCGAGTTGCCTGGGCCCAAGGTGGGAACTCCATCTTACAAAGCTTTATTTCCAGAGATGACTCGGCCAGAGACACAAGCACAATGATGGCAGCACTAGGTATTGCAGGGAAGTTGACGGTAGCACCTTCATCTGCTGGAACCTCCCGATCATAGGTTCTACCTCCCCAACGAAGTGCTCATGATGGAAATTACTACCACAATTGCTTACTTGAAATCTAATCCATCTTAACTGCGGATTTTCTGCTTTTACCTTTATTAATCGCTACATTAATCACTAGTCACATTGAGCTTTTCAGAATGAAATGGCCATTCAACAGCAACATTAGCTGAGTGGTTTTTCCTGGGAATATTACGCTTCATCATCCAAATGCCATCACTTTTTTATTTTATATACGCTGTAGAAGGGCTGGAGAACCGCCTGTTGCTGGAGGTCTTATTTTGACACCTATCCGAAGGTCAGGTTAAACAAAGGCCAAAGAGGAATAAAGTTTATCTAATTGGTCCTGACTTGTAGGGGGAAAACAGTTGAGCTGACACGTCCTGCAGCACCATTTTTCTCTGGCTTTAAGATTTTATGACTTATTAGAGAAGACAGTGCAATTACAACTTCCGCTGAGATGCAGCTATAAAATCAACTTACGGTAACTGAGCACAGACATTGCAGAAAGAGGTGTATCATTCTTAAGTCAATATTGTAGCAGTAGAGGGACTTTGAGAATCATTAAATTTCATTGACACGCATGAATCTTGAAATTAAAAAAGCAATAACAATGCTAACAAAAGTAGCAGGAACAGCATCAATATGGTTATTAAAAACAGTAATTATTTGTCTTGAAGTCTAAAGTCCGTCTAAGAACCCTAGGAATGAAATATAACTACCTGCTTTTTTCATTCATTCCGTATGCAGAAAAGAAAGATGGTGCTTCCTTAGAGACCTGAAAATCCAACTTTACTTCTGTAGCTGCTCTTTTAAGGGGTAGTTGACTGCATTGGTGTTCACACTGCTGCTTACGTGAGTGCTTCACTGTGTCCACAAATCCAGAAATCCTTCCCAAATTAATTGTGCATGAAAAACTACAATGGAGGCGCCTTCAAAATCCTGGCCTGTGATGTCAGAAGTAAGGCTGGTCGATCTTTTTTCCCTGAAGAAATGATAAATGGCAACTATATTTCATGTGCTGGTCATTAATTTCAAGGAGTTGGAATGTCTTGCCAGCGTTTTACTAAAATCACTTTGCATTATGGTCTTCAAAAATCAGCTCTTACGCAGAGCCCTGAGTGTGTCTTCCCTGAACTGGGGCAGAAATTTAAAAACCAGCGGCTGACCTCTGCATTACTTTTAAATGACTATGTAATAAGCTGCAGGGACATGTAAGGATTTATTTTCACCTCTGGATTCTGAAGAAAATCGTAAAACATTCAAGTTTTCGCTCTTTCAGTTTTATGTCACCATCAGACTTAGCTCAGAATTATTTTTCTGGTATAAATCCTTCCCATTCTCTGCATCTCCTTTCAGTGAGGACTTCTGTGGTCTCACGAGCCGTATGTCAACACACATCACTGCCCATTAGCCTGGTGCTTTATTTTTAAGGCTGTTTGGACAGGTCGCTTCTCCATCTGCACTTCTGTCCTCCCCAAAGCACGGGCTGTGGTTACAGTGTCAGAATGAGTAACATGGAAGGATTTCCATCTCAATACTCTGTTGACATTGTAAAAAAAAAAAATTTCCATTGGTTTGATCCTTTTGTAAATCACCCTAAAACCACTTGCATGCCCATGGTTGTATTTTTCCTTGCTAAACAATAGCCAGACTTGAACTAAGAGAAACAGTGGCCCACGGAAGGACCAATTTTGTTTCTCCGCTTCTGCTGTACCCACAAGAGACATCCAAATGGGATTGATGAAACAAAACCAAAACAAGGGTCATTTGAGTTCATGTTAGCTAATGCTGCAGACTCCCTGCTCACTTCTTCCCATGCACACGTCGATGGATGCAATACTGCTGTCTCGGGGTGTGCACCACCCCACTTTCACTGCGGCAGAGAGTACAGGTGATGAAACCAATGCCCAGTACCCAAGCTCAACCAACACACAGAGACTTTCTCGGCAGGACTCAGGATGCCATTGAGAGGTCTGAAAGTCAAGATGACTCACGTGCAAAGGTGGAACTTGTGCTCCTCCACACAGCCTGTAACTGCAGAGAATATTATACAGGAAAAATGTAAAAATACAAGGTTTTCTTTTGCACAGAACATCACTATCTCTGCAGCCCACCTTTTGGACTCCACAAATAGATCTTTTCCACCACTGCAGGATGGCTCCCCCCATGCTCAACAGCTGCTGTGAATCTTGGGAAGTTTTGTTTTCTGTGTCTCCACTCCACGTACTGTGGCCACGCTGTAATTTTTGTCCTGCCACCGTCAGCTCCTCTTTCACTACATCTTTTTTTGCCTGTTGCTCATTGCATTGCTTTCATTCCTTTCACCCTGCTCCCTGTCACTCTCCTAAATGGTCCTTGGATGCGCTTGTGTCTCCTCAACCGCCCACCATCTTCCTTGTTTCATGTCCTGCCATATTGCTTCTGGGAAGAATTTGCAGGCACATAAACCCAAAGCCTGCAGCTTGGCCTCTATGGAGGGTTGAGCCCGGGAGGCTGTGTTGGACCTATGTGGAGGTTCAGAGGCTCACTAAGGGCAAGAGTGTGGACCAGGCAGCTTGGGCACAATCATGAGGGCACACCAATGTGGAGACACACCTCTGCTAGGACAGGAACCTGCACTGCCTGGAAGTCATACCGTTGTGTGTCCATTATGCTCTGAGGGATGCAACCACAGCTAATGTCTATCTATGCCCATCCATATACACTGGCTACTGGCTCAGGTTCACCCTCTCTTTGTATTAACCTGAATGAAGAGTTCACATTTTCTAGATGTCCTCCAAAGACAGTTCCCCAAGGCGATTTGATTTGGCCACCCTAAAGCTTACTGTAGGTGCTTCCCTCTAGGGACAAATAAGAAGCTTCCAGAGATGCCTCTCTAAGTGTCTAACACCACTGGGGACAAGTCCAGCCTGTTCTGTCCTAGAAGATGCATGAGGCCACTCAAGATGGAGATAAGCTGCTATTAGCAGAGAAGCCAAGCAGATGGCTTTCTCCCCTAACCTCCTCAGGGACGAACCAAATACATCAAAACACAACCCTCACTGCTCAGTCAAACAAAAAAACTCCCCTGGAAAGAGATATGATTTATTGTTACTTTAGTAACAATGTGGCTTACAATAGTTTCAAGTAAAAAGGGGGTTTATTTCATTTTGAATAAAAATTAAAATATAACTCTGAATATAGATTTTCACTTATTTACATGAAAACATATATACAGAATAGAATCTTACAGCAAACTAACAACATGCCCTTTGCCCTGCGGACTTTAAAAAGTAAAAACACCAGCATTGATTGATTTATATGTATATATATATATATACACATACATATACACAAACATATATATACACATATATATATACACACATATATTTGTAACACACCAACAGCATTATACGCACAAAGTTTGAATCAAATCTTCAGTACAGACTGGAATGCAAAACAATTAGAAGGTTTCCAATGTGCACCACCACAAATGGACCATAACCGCTGGTTGTGGATCTCACTTCTGTTGTTCTCTAAGAGACAGGAGCGTTTAAGTGCTTTCCTTGTCCTACCATGGTACATGAGGAGAACCACCTCCCTTCAAAACCTGCACTTGAGACTTTCACTTCTGCTGCAACCACACTGCAGCAAATGCCTGGCTGTACTTGACATCCCTGCCTGGAATAACTGCACATGTTGGCACATCCTGACCAGGTTTGGTGGGACAGGGACTGGAAATGTTAATGCATACATTTCTAAGCAGATCTAACACCCATAATCTCCAGTGAGACTGGAGGAGCACCAAGCAAGTGGAGTGACTTGGGAATGATCGTTTTTGTCCTGTCACATCATAACACAGAGCGTTTTGTAGACTCACAACCTTAAGTCAGGGCAATGTCACCTCTTCCTACGGGAGCGAGGTCAAGTTTTAGCCCCTGACATTTCCCGTGGAGGTCTGAAAGGTGCAAGAGGAGGTTCTTCAGCTCCCAAGCCCAGAAGACTCACAGGAGCTGGGTACAAGGAAGAAGCACCGAATTTCCTCACTATCCAGCCAAGGAGCCTGGAGCCACCTGAGCCAAATCTCTGTATCTCTGCTGGGAAAACAAAGTATGAACCTTTCAGCATTGCAGCTCTGACTGTATAGCCAGCATCTTTCCTTCCCTTCACCTGGCCCCTGTTGGGACTCAAGCGTCTGCTGTGAAAAAGACTCAGAGAAGCCTTCAGGAATGATGCTCACGGACCATAGCTGTGCTTCCCAGTTGTGAGAGGTACCTCTCCACAAAGGTATCTCAAGCTCAGAACCCCAGCCTCTATCCTTCTGTGAAACCCTCCCTCCTCTCTCCCACATCATTGGCAGTCATCGAGACCATGAATATCTGTGGGCAGGTAGGCACACAGCAACTGACCTGCTGCATTAGGCTACCTGGGCTATGTGACCTATCCAGCAGTAGCCCCATGGGAAACATCTGTCCCTCCACAGTGAGCTGCAGGACCATCTGCCCTTCAGGCTGCACAGACAACTCCTTCAACAAGGTGCCAAAGCAAGATCTCCTTGTCTCACCTGACCAAACTGCTCGTCAACAAAACACCTCTGTGCTCACATACAGTGTGATGACAGATAAACATGTATTTTGCTGGTATGCTGTGCCATTACAGAGGCTGTAGTTTTAAATCAGCACCATGAACCCTTTTTCAAGGTAAGAATTAACAGGTAAGACTAAAACAAAGGCCACGTGTATTTAAAACTATGACCCATGTTGGTTCTGTGCAGTTCAGGTGTGTTCTGCAGAGAATTCCAGTGCATGGCACCAAACCATCGCAAAACCACTCTTCTTCGGCAGGATGGCTGACATTTAAAGGGCTACTGGGCTATAAAACTCTCATCTGCGACGACTGGCTCATATTATGAATGAAGCCATTATGACCACTTGCACTTCCTCCTGGAGTATTGTACCAAAAAATAAACGAGAATATTAAATGCTTCTGCTCCTTTATGGAGAGTTCATGAGCACCTAAGGACACAAGCCCTCTCTTCTTGAGTCTGGCAGAGTTCAGCTGGATTTCTGCCTGCTAGGAGAAGGAGGGGTTTAAATTTTACGTTAATTAACTGCACACTTTTTGACTTCAAGTGAAGAAACTTGTTGAAGACCTGGTCCCACAACCCACACATCTGTGAGGGCTCTCCCACTAACCTCTGTTACTTCTGGATCAATTCCTGAGTAACAGATTCCCTCAGTTCTGCGTCAGCTGGTGTGATGAAGAGTATTATAGAGGGGAAAATACACGTGCACCCACCTTTTGAAAGAGTTTTTAAAGAAATACACTGTATAAAACTTGCCCAAAACTCACGATTGTAGTTTAAAAATCTGCAGCCACAAGAAAAAGAAATAAAATCCTAATGCTTAAGATGTTGCTGATTACAGAAAATATTTCCTGGAGCAGGGAATCAGCTTTGTAATCCCAAGCAATGGAAAATACAGCGTGACACATCTCAGCACCACAATGGAGCCCTTGAGATTGTTTGTCCACGTGTAATAAAGCTGGTTTTAATGGTGTCCAGTTGCAGCATGTTCCTCAATTTTGGGACTTGAATCTGGAAATGGGAGCAACAGTCTGAGTTCATCATTTTCCAGACACACTGCACCACAGAACCAAAAAGTATTTGAAGTGCCCTGATGGTTCTGAGCTTTTAGAACAGTGTGATGGCACTGCAGCTCTGTCAAATTCTATTCTGCGCCCTGAAAAGACCATGGTGGGCTTTTCAGGTGAGCAGATGTTGATTATAGCAGCCCAGCAGTGTCTGGTTTACCTTCAAAGAGCTCAAATGGTGTTTGCTCCAAACCACATGACTGTTGACTCCACAAGGTTGAAGGTTAAAGCCAAAGACTAGTGACTTTCCAAGTTAAGGCAAATTAGCTGTTTATTTACCCAGAGTGAAATATTAATGGGTTTTAGGTGTCTGATTTACTGAGAAACTCTGTAAACCCTAGTGGACACTCAAATTCCTCTGACAGTGTGGGTCATGACAGCTCAGGGAGGACATGCATCTGCTACATGCTTCACTAAGGACAGGGTGTGCAACCATTTGGCCTGATTTCAGTGGTTTCTGAGGGCACCCAGCATTTCTAGGAGGTTTTCTTCTCCCTGCAGGACCAAACTATGAAGGGCTATTGCATATGGTTAACATGGTGGAGCTGGAGACCCTGAAATCCTACTCAGAGCTGAGAGGCCATCACGTCTCTGAAAGGTAGAAAAAGCCAGGGTTTGGTCATTCTGGCTTTGAGAAAAAAAATGTTGGAGACGTGGATGGGAGCTGTGTTTTTGAGTTGGAAAGGGAAGAAGAGCTCTGAAATGAGAGAGCTTTTTTCTTCAAAGTGGGAGAGGAGCATCCATGACACCAGGAGGAAGGCAGAACAACCAGCCAGGAAATCATGGACATTCCCCTAGGTTAATGCTTTAACCCAGTTTCAGAGACTGGTGCTTTGGGTTGGCAGACTGTAAATTGGGCTGATTCTGTCAAATAAGTGCTGAGGGGGTTGGGAAGGGAGCAGGGACTTGCCCACGGCTCTGTTCAACCTGACTGAGTGCAAGCTTAAAACAAGCCAGTGCAGATGAAGATGAAGATGGGCAGGTACCACACACTCTCCAACTACCTACTTTTGCTCCATCCTTGGTCCTGTGCCTGAAGAGAGGCCAGTAACAGATGTCTGCACACCCTGCTTGTAGGAGCAAAGCGGTCTGTGTGAATGTGCTGAAGTTCAGCATCCAACAGCCCACAAGCAACAGCAGGGTTACTGCTCAGCCCTTGGTAATGGTCTTGGATAACCAAGAGTTCACCACTTCACAGTGGTGGCCTTTTGTGGCTGGTAACACAATAAATTTCAGGCCTGGATGCCAAATTCAGAAGTGGGTGGGGGAAGAAGATGTCATCGGTGTATTTACGAATTTAACTCAGAATTGGGGCTGGATCAAAAAAACTTTCCAGTGGCTTATACTTCTACATCACAAAGTAAAGTGATATTTTACTCTAGCAAGATCAGGTTTCCAACGTCTCCTTTGAAGTACGTCCCTCCAAAGCCTTGCTAATGTTCCAGAATTGAAATGAAATCTGGGCAAGAGTAAGCAGCTCCTTCTGATCTGCTCAAGCTGTAAGTGACAATCCAAGCATACTGTCCAGTTGAACTATGGACTGTCCATTTTCCACTTGCTTAAGAAATTGTCTAAGTGCAGCTCCAGCTTTTCTGCAAGGCAATCAGTGCCACAGACAACAGTAGCCCAACCTCCTACTTCTTCCCAACCTACAGACTATAAGAAATTATAAAGCATTTATCACCCACGGTAATTTTAGATAAAGATTTTGGGTTATCATCTTCTCTGAAAGGACAGAGAGTGATAAATGAGACAACACTGAAGAACAATAAACTGAAAGACAAATGGTGAGGAGAGAGAAACCTGAGTAAATAAAAGAGCCAGCGCAAGATAAAATTAAAACTCTTTTTTTGTTCGTTTAATAGGTGAGTTTTAAATACGATTTAACTTCCCTGAACAATCAGTAAAGACTCCCATGTGCTGGGCTCAATGCTTCACCCATCTCCTGTTTGGCCAGCATCAGAGCTGGTTGCTCTCAAAGTCTACGGCTGCCTGCTCCTTGACCATGCCTCCATGAGTAGTTAGCTGCCATAGGAATATCTACAGTTACAAGGTTGATAGAGAAAACAACGACATTTTTGCAACGTGTCCCAGGAAATGTCAAATGTCTCTGATGAATCCCAGTGGCCAGAAACTCCAAGAACATCAGAGCAGCAAAGGATGCTCAGAAGAAGGTGGATGTGGTCAGTAAAGATCAGTGCTGGGATGCTGTTTAGCAAACAGCCCTTCTGCTCCCTTCCTTGAAACGTCCTCATACGCCGGTTCTCCTGACAGCAGTCTTTTGGGAGCTATCTCCTGCTGACTGATGTTACACCAGCCATCGGAGGGACTGGGTGGAAACATGGAGGAGCTGGGAGACACACCCTTCCTGTTTTTTCTCAGCTGTGCTCTCATTTTGCTGGACAAAATCCTTTTGTCTTCAGAAACAAACCAAGAAACAACATTTTTAGGGGACCCTAAGAAGGATCCAAAGTAGTTATCAAACCAGTTGCATGGACACAGTCCACTGCTACTCTCAGTAGGAAACCCAGTCTAAACCCCAGTTTTCAAATGTCTGCACCACTACGGAACCCTATTCCTGGATTTCTGAGAAACAAAAGAAAACCATTTGATGCAGAGGTGACTACTTTTCCCTTCAGCTGATTAAAACTTGAGCAACAAGATCTTCAGGAGACCAGACAACAGCTGAGAACAGATGCATTCCTGCTCATCTCCCAGGTAAGAACATTTTTGACGAAGTCTCAAGAGTTGGCAGGATCTGGCCCAGCCTGCAGCAGTTGCACCCATCACATTCCTCAGCAGCAAATAAGGAAACCCACTGAAAGACAGACTAGAAATTCCCCAGTGATGCACGGCAAACGGAGTCAATACTTCTTGCCTAACAGTTGCTCTAGGGCAGGTTCAGATGTAGTTCAGAATATTTATTTCTGAGGCTTTCACCCTTTAAACCAAAGAATTTAAGGAGGAAACTGATGAAGGAGAAAACTGCAGCTATGGCCTGGTGTTGGTCAGTAGGTTCTTCTGAGCACACGGTGGTCAGCAGGAATATCTGATCCAAGTCTGCTGCCACCATATGGTATGTGCTTGAGGTGGGGGTTATCTGGCCACAAGCACTGGCTTCAGATGGAGAAATGATACTTCTTTTTGAAGAGGTCTTCGCTGAGTGGGCTTTGGCATCAGACCATTGTAACAGAGCTGTGCACAGTTTCCGAGCTCAGTTCCCTGAGGCCAGGGAATGGGGGTGTGTAGTTGGTTTGAGAACAAAAGTCTGTCAAAGTCAGTGGTTTCCTATGAAATCAGGCTAAAACTCAGCATGAACCATCCAATTAACTTTTTGAGGGACGGACTCACTTGTATCTTAATGTTAGAGCAAAATTCAGATTTGGTCCCAGTTTGGCTCTTGCTTTAGGGAGATTTTTACATCACTGTGACATCCCCAACCTCTGTTGAGTTACAGCAAATTCAGGTTCAACACGTGGGACTAATGGGGTCATAAATCCCTGCAAAGTAAACGGGAAATACTTCTCCTATAAACACAAACATAGCAAAACCAAGGTGTCCAAGCCTGTTCTTCATCCTCTCTGGTGCTCACTCTGCTTGGCATGAAGCAAGCCCCCAGTTTCACTAGCCAGGGTGGCACTGGGACAGTCTGAGGGCTTCATATAGACTGCGTTGAGCTGGATCCTCAGCTGATCTAAAGCACCATGGTGTATGCAACGTGAAGAGAGTGATGCTCTTATTCCCTCCTAGCAACCAGATTCATGAAGGTACAAATGAAACCAGCATTCACTCAACAGTCTCATCGTTAAATCTGAACAGCTTTTTTTTTTTTTTTTTCCCCCCACCCTGTGGGGCTCAAAGTTTGGCCTCTGAAGTGAGAGGACGGGCTTGACTATGAAACTTTTCATGCATGTTCCCGTACAAGAATGCAGAGCCGTACAGATCCCATCACAGAGACATTCAGCTTGATGTGCACAGCCAGTGTGGCTCTGGACGCGTTCCTGCGTACTAGGTCTAGGTCTTCTTGCACTCCTGTCAGTTTGCTGTGGCTTTGTCTGATACCATACAGAGACCGTGGGTTGAGTCCTCCTTGACAAATCACCCAGGAATAACAAACAGCGTACGAGTGGTATTAACACTTTGTCCTTTCATAAGTCTGGAGAGGTGGGAGAAAAAAGAGCCCGTTGATCACTAAGATCAAATTCGCAGTAAACTCCAGGTAATGCTACAAACGATCACTTACATTTCAATATGAAAGAAGCGTGCCAGAGTTGGCTAAAAGAAATGTTCATGTCCAGAAATTGGCCTAGACCAACCATCACCATCTGGAAACGTCCGACCCTTCTCCTTGGGAATGCATCTGCCATCGGTAGCTTTGTTTTAGCGAACGACAAACCGTCTGATTCGTGCTGGCCTTGCACCGCTGCGTAATGGGTTGGTGAGGCTCACCAGGAGATGCCAGCAGTCTTTTGGTGTGCTTTACAAGTACAGAAAAATTAGTTCAATTTGTTGCTAGTCTTCTGTTGCCTTTTTTCTTTCCCCTTCACTTCAGATTAATTCCCAGTGTTTCCAATTCCACGTGTTCTTGGAAAATAAAACAGATAGGGGAAAAATCCCTTGAACAAGTTGAAATGTTAAAAAAGAGAGGGAACAAGGAGAACAAAGAAATGGAGAAGTGCAGTCAGTTGGCGTATTGTGCATAGAAAGCAACTTTTACTCGCTCAATCTGGTGACACAGTTTGATGGCTGGACCAAGCTTCAGCTCCATGCATTCCTGCACCGTGGGCAGTGTCAGCAACAGAAGGGCTTGGCCATCGATGTCCTGGGGAAGAAAAAGACAAGGGAAATGGTTTTGTTTGTGGACTCTGGAGGGCAGAAAGCATAACCAGGTCTGGAGAAGCACGAAGGGAAGTTTGCCCCAAATATTAAAGGTGATTTTGCCCTCTGCCCTTTTCTCCCACTTTGTTGCTGCCCATCTCCTTTCTCTGGGGTACCTCATGCTTTTTCAGAAGTTATCTAGTGTATCTTCATAGGCTCTCACCTTGCCCCCAGTTTGGTAAAAGCCTCCCAGCTGCTGAAATGCAGAATTGCCTTCTAAAGAAACTCTGCAAGGTCCATGGAGATCTGATTAGTCCCATTTTATGATGAGGAACCGAAACAAGGGGGAGGCTGCAGAGAGCACACCAGGAGACAAAGGAGGGAGCTCAATGGAGAAACTGATGCTGGTCCCACTGCCAAGTCAGACCCTTCCCCCACCTCTTTTGGCCCGTGATTTGTTCAGCACAGGTTTATGTCTGCCTTGCTCCGTGCCATGTCTCCTGGTCCACCCAGGACCTGCCTTATTCCACTTCAGCTGCTGAATCAACCAAGGCAGAGGCGCCTGGACCACCTGGAGCCTTTGAAATCTCTAGTGTCCCAAAGTCACAGAATGGTTTGGGCTGGAAGGGACCTCTGGAGGTCACATCCTTCCCTCACGCATATCTATGCATCAAACACCATGAACTTGCACCCCAGACAAAAGCCATTTTATTAAGGATTTCTGTTGGCTTTATGATCCTCTTCTTAATTAAGAGGTCAAGTCCTCTTTATTCTTTAATGGTCTGAGAAGCAGACAGGGGCTACAAAACTGCTTTTTACCCATTAGGGAGGATCCGTCTAAGTGCAGAAAATGCCTATAACTCACAGGCAACATAAACTCCCCAGGACGGCCCTGATTAGGCAGCATTGAACACAAGGAGGATTTGGACACCTTAAGCACTCCTTTGATCAGGACTGTCCATGGCTCAGGTTCTTCCTCCACTGAAGCTTGATGGCACGGCCCATTGCAGCTAAGCTTCCTCGCATATCACAAGGAAAAGCTCTAGTCATGTGTCTTTGATTAAAGTCCCTATAAAACTCTTTGGCAAAGGAGATTCAGGGTTGGTTTTCAAGCCCTGAAGATATTCCAGGCTGATTAACAAATGCTCAGAGCATGCTGCAATGCTGCAACTACAGCATCTTGCTGTGCACCAATTCAGCCCTGCTCTAGACTCGCGCTTCAACTTCTCCCAGTCAAAGCAGCTGTACTTGGGCACAGAGTTATTCATGGTGAAGAATCAGAGATAGTGCAATGTGCAGCTGGCCATACCACTGACTGCCACCGGCTGTGGCCTAATTAACCGCACTTGCTTCTTTCTAACTATGATTTCTTAGCGCTGCCATGTCCTTTCAGCGGCCGCAGTTACTCATTAGCCAAGGAATGGCTGTTTCTATACAAACTTTACACGTTCACACTGAATTGAGATGAACAGCATTGGCTTCTGCTCCTGCAAACCCATCTGCTTAATGAGGAGATGCTTGGCATCTCCTAAAATTAGGTCATCCAAGAGTCTGACTCCCAGATCTTCAGAGGGATGTAGATGGGAAATAGGTGCCTACATACTCAAAGCATCTAGGTGTTAGAGACAAAACTGAGATGGCCAGTTTGGGGTTCAAGCAACCGTTTACTGCCTTCCAGGCCAGTAATTCAAAACCGGGTGGAACCCATGTGGCCAGGAGAGACAGACTGCTAGGTACCACATAACCACTGCCGTATTTTACACTGATGTGCCTGCCTATGTGACACCAGGATGGCACTGTGGAGCTTGGCATGAACAAGAAACGTCTAAACCTCCTGCTTTTCATAAGAACTCGGGCTATGGGGCTTCTGGTCTCTCCAAGGATATGGCAAGGCTCTGACTCAAGTTTCTAACGGCTTCCATACCTTGAAAACATTTGTGCTATAGCTTGGCCTGAGGGAATCTAAAGTCTGATCATAATCTTTGTCACAGACCCAGGCCCAGCTAGAAAGGTGGGGTGTGGCGCTGTTTTCTTTTTTTTTTTGTGATGTGAATAGGCACCGCAGACACGAAAAGAAGAGCTACATGAAGACATCTACCTGCTCCTGAAATATTTTGGCAAGGGGCGCACAGTCGGTCAGTTTAATAAACCTCACGACATCAGTCACGGTCCACTCCAATGGATTACTGTCCAGGATGAGCTTCTCTTCCTCTTCTTGCTTAATTTCCTACAAAAAACCCAAAAACTCTCATAAAGAAAACTACCTTGTGTGGCAAACTGGGGCAGGGATTCCCTCCTCAGATGAGGAAGGCTTGGCACTGAAGGTTAATTTCACAAGAACACTGCTATTAATTTGGAGTGATAGTGGACATACTCACCTCCTTGACTTGTGTGCACTTCTCTGCCTCACCATAGGAGTGGGGCTGTGGTCTCCGACTCCGTCGGGCTCTTTCCATGGGAGGAGGTCTGTCCGACTCGGTGCTGCTCCGCAAGGTGACCGCTCGCCGGGGCCTGGCAGAGGGGACCTCAGCAGAAGAGGTATCTGTCTGGTCATCCCGGAGCTCTGAGCTGGTTTCCTCGCTTCCCGTCTCGTCCTCCATTGCATCCGGCTCATCGTCTTCGGTCTCCTGCACAAGGACCATCAGAGAAACAGCATCAAGGCTCGCAGATTAATACAGCAGCAAATCAAAAGGTCAACCTGCACACCCGTGCCCATGTTGGTCCAGGGTAACATTTATTTTAACTGATTTATCTCATTTTCATTACAGCGCTAAGTAGATTAGCCCTCAATTTAGATTTGTTGCAGAGTGTAGGAGAAAAAAATACATGGTGGACAAATGTTTTTTCTGTTTCTAACAAAAGGTCAATGGCAATAACTCATCTGGCATGAAACGTTCCTCTCTTGGGCTTGCATCTCAAACCTTGTGGCACTGTAGATGTGCCTGAAAAGGGGAAATGGAAAATACTAAAAGGATAAAATGAAACTCAGGTTGCTTGAGATGAAGTAAAATCAGAAATAGGCTTCAATTTAAATGGTCACCTTGCTTCAAATTGTCACGTGTGTCACCGGTATTGAACAGAAGGAAAGGTTGGTACCTTTTAAAAAATATCTGGATGTACAAGTGCACGCTTGTACTTGATTTCTTAGCTGGCATTTCTGTAAAACTGAGAACGGAGGATATCACCCAGATTTCCCCACTTTCAGCCCAACACCTAACTGTTGAAGGTGAAGCACAAATTTCCTTTTAAAGGATATTATAGCAGATTCTTGCTATTTCTGCCACACAGAGCTTGCAAGCACACACCAACTGATGGAAACTGTGTATTTTGAACTTTGTCTACACATAAGTGGCCCAAATGGCTTTGACAGCTTAGCTCTGATCAAAGTGTGAGCATGCACCCAAGCCATATGCTCAGGTCTTAAATGGAAGAGCTATTTTAGACAAAGTTAGTTATATTTGCTGAAAGGCTGAAAAACTTTGCTAATGGTTGATTTAGGCTTAACATGAGTTTAAATTCCTTTGAAGCAGGTATAATCTAAGGAAATGAAGCAGAACTACATCTAAATGAGGACCAAGTCATGAAGATGTAAGCAATCAACTGAAAGCTGACTAAAATATTCCCCTCCAGCTGAAGTGGAGAGAATTTAAGTAAATCAGTTTTATTTCACATTGCACAAAGCAGCAGTCACTGCCACTCAGCTGAGGAAAGGAGACCACACGTGAACTTTGTCATTACTATCATGGGAAAACCACGTGGTAACGGTCCATGTGGAACCGAGTCTGCTCCACACTGTATTTGGACATGAATCATGGCTGAAGCTGGGATCCTGTTGTATGACGCAGCATACTGGAAAGACTGAGGCCTCAAATACCATATATCAGAATCACAGAGTGGTTTGCGTTGGAAGGGACCTTAAAGATCACCTAGTTCCAACCCCCCTGCCATGGGGAGGGACATCTTCAACTAGAGCGGGTTGCTCAAATCCCCGTCCAACCCGGCCTTGAACACTGCCAGGAATGGGACATCCACAACTTCTCTGGACAACCTGTTCCAGTGCCTCACCACCCTCACAGTGAAGAACTTCTTCCATTTGTTTGTATTCTAAAGCTTCTAGAACTTCTATCATTCAATTCTGTGAACCAGAAATATTACAAATGGTTAATGAAAAAATAAAAGCCCTTGAAACCAAAATGTTCCATGAGTTATTATTATTTATTGTATTACTTGGAGATCTTAGATACAGATCACAGATCTCTTTCACTCTGCAAGATGCTGTGCAAAGCATCTAACATGTCCAAGCAGCTCATCTGCCAGCCTAAAGGCTTGTAAGGAAGCAAGTGAAAACAAAGATGTAACATTAGACACCACGTTAACTACTGAGTCTTATGAAGGTGGGAGCAAAACCATTATTTGTTCACTCTAGAATGGACAGGGGTAAAAGTCCCCAGAGTGCCCCAATAAAACCAGTCTGATCTTAGAAGAACAGAGTAGCAAGGAGGGATTCACGATGGAAAATGGAAGTGTTGAGGATTGCTGAGGTTTCCCTCAAAAGGAAGATGCAGATGGGGGGACAAAAAAGCACCAAAGGGCTTTTGCTGATTCATCCCAGTGCAACACACACCTCTGCAGAGCCTGCAGCATTCAAATCGACAGCTGACGACCTCCTTTTCTTCTGCACAAAGATGGATTTCCGCCTTTTCCTGCGTCTGGCTGGCTTGATGTGCCCACTTTTCATGTTGTTATTTTCCCCAATTGGCGGCTTAATGATTTTTTTCCTCTTCCCGTAATAATAAGCTGGAGAAATGAAGCAAAATACCCATTAAAAACTTTAACCACCAAGAGAAGGAACCTTGTCCAGTGCCTTTCTGCATGAGTTAACAGTCTTAGGCACAGTTTCAGTTGTTAATGTTTTCAGCAGAGCGGAGAGGGACAGCTTTCCTGAGTTATGGATGTTTGTTCAACGCACGAAGGAGTGGGTTTTTATTACATTCACTATTCCGTCGTCCAAGTTGAAATTACGGATGTGAGAGTTCTCTGACCTGACATTAAATGCTTGTACTAGATGCCTTTTGACATGCTCTGCAGCATCCTCTGGGGCTGACAGATTCTTTGCTCAGCATCAGCTAGGGTATTTTGGGACATCTACAATGGCATTTGGCACCCATATCAAAGTTCATAACTGAACTGGGTCTTTCATCAAATCAATGGAGTTTTGAGGAACAATTCATCCAGCTGCATACAACCATCAACCTCAGCTGGAGCTCCCCTAAGTGTACTCCTCCAGCTCTCCATTTGCTACCAGTGGGAGCTGGGAGTCTAGCTCCAGTGTAGACTTCTACAGAACCCCATGTTCAATGATCTGAATATCTGTCTGAGCCCATTTCTCCTTCTGCTCTGTCACCAAACAGAAGCTAATTGGTTTAAATCAATCATATTGGTTCCTTGCAATCTTTATGGAAGGACGGCTCACTTCCACTTTCCTGACCTGTTTAAGAGCCAATAATAACAGTAACATTGACAACAAAAAGTGTTGAACACATGCCTAACCAGCCTTCCTGAATAGGTAGAAACATGTTTAAATGTCAAACAACACCCTGACCAGAGAGAGTCACTGCTCCCCAACTCCTTCCAGCACCTCAGCACTGTGATACTGGCCTGCGCTGGTGTGTATACCAGAAACTCCTGAGTAGGACAGGATTCATCTCACCTAACGAAGTTGTCTCAGATGGAGCAGTTTAAATCTCAGCTGGCTACTGCAGCTTCCTTTTATGTGCTACTTATATTAACTTTACATACAAAGAAGAGACAAGACTTCCAAAAAGCAATGACTTTCAAACAGATGTATTAGGATGGAATGATCTGTACAGTCTTCTGGAGATTCTCATTTCTCTGTACAGAATACAGGATTAAATAACTGCTCTTAGAAGAGATCAATCCTACTCAATATTAACGTATTACACAACTCCTGTTCATCATCACTGGGTCATGCACAGTCTCCCACTGCTCTGATTCCCAGCTAGCAACAAGAAGCATTTTGGCCAATACTCACTGTACTTGGTTTTAGTATGAATGGAGCAGTTCTCTGGGCAGACTTCGGCCACCAGCACAGGACTGAATAAGTTGGGGCAGCACTCCAACTTAGCACAGACTCTTCTGCAGAAATCTGCTACCTGATCCGACGTCCGCACAATCTTAACAGTTGCCCTGTATGTCTTCCCCCTGTATCTAGAAAAGAGTACAGCAAGACCCCACATCACCAATCAAATGATGTCCTTCGATGCCACAGAGCAGACTCTTCTCTGTTAGGGAGATACCTTCCCTAAAGACTTTTGGGAGAGTGCCTCTCTTGGGAAGGCAAGTACAATAGGTCTACTTGTTTTAGTGGTTAATTTCAGATCGACGTGAGGAAGGAAAGGCAGGGTGAAACGAATCAGAGGTGTGGACATGATTTGGGAAGGAACACATGTGCAGTCTGGATATATCTGTAGATACGGCAAGGGACAGAAAAAAATCACAGTAGGCTTGGTGAGGATGCTACACAGGAGAGCAAGCCTACACTATGAACTGATGCAAAGTTCTGGGGAGAGAGATGTAGTGTCTCCTCATATATTGACCTGTGATGAGAAGCTTATACACCTGGCAGAGCTTTCTGGTCACCACCCTGTGTTTGGGCTGCACTGGAGACTGTCTCTCTAAGCCTCCAGTACACCTTTGGACTTCTCCATTGCCATCTTTCTCGAGACAGCTCTCATATCATGTTCCAGCTCACAAGCCCACAGTTTCATCGTGCCAATTGTTGTTACACACAGTGTGTAGAAGCATTTGAGTCGGCCATACGGGGATCAGATGACTTCACTGCTATGAGACGTGGGCAATACAAAACCTGAGGAACTAATCAGAAGTCTCTTGAGTTGTTTAACAGGGCTGCAGCAACAGGCCCTAGAAACTGATTCCTACAGGGAAAGCTTAGAGCAGAAATCCGCAATGAAAGGTTTGTCTTAAATTTGTTACCCACGTGCGACTAGAACATTTATTTCAGTGTTTTATACGAAGTGTTTCTGAGCGATAAATGGCTAAGAAAGATACAGTTACATCCCTGATGTAATACACTGTAGATGTGAACTCTGAAAAAGCAATTATCCCTATAATTTATTAAACAGCAGCACCAAGCTAAGATAAGGTTTTTAAAGCATCTCTTACGCGTCCTGAGGAATGCAACACAAGAGACAATCACGCGAGCGCCTGGTGCCAAGGCATTATAAATGCGCTTAGAGGAGAGAAAAGTAACGCACACAAAAGAAAAAGACGGAGAGAGAGTAAAAGAAAGATTACTGGGTGGGAGGCAATGAAAGACGAAGATACAGTCATCGGGGAAAATGAGCCAAAGCATTTGCGAGTGTATCAAGGCCCACAGTTACCTAGCAGGGAATCAGCTGCTGTCAGATATGGAAGAGGAAGAGGAGGAGAAGGCGAGACAAAGAGATGTGGCCAGAGAGTTAAAATATGCAGCACGTGCCCAGACCCTATTCCCTCTCTGAAGGTTTTACTGAGTTGCACAATGCAACTGAGAAACCACCTTTTGATGCTTTTCCTCCCAAAAGCTCCTTCTGGAACTGCTGGGGTATGGAAAAAGGATTTGAAATTGTGGTACATAAAGTGTTATAGGGGGGTATTCAAATGAAACTTGGGTCTGAGAACTGCCCAGTCCAACCCTCCTCATGTCACAAAAGACTTGATCCAAACTCTCACTGCAACACAAAACTCTTCCATAAGCTAAATGAGTGGTTCTGCAGGGCACCAGGCTCTGATACCCCATTTGGTGCCCAATCGGGGACCCCAGGTCATGGAGACAATCCTGGATTCATTCATCCAAATGAATGAAAGAATGAATGAATGATCTAATTAGCCAACTCCTCACACACCCCAACAGACCTGTACAGATAACACAAAGTGGAAAAAGTGTGACTTCCAGGTACAGAGCACTGTTGTCCCAGCTTCCCTATGAAACAGCTGCACAGGTAGGTTGGCTAAAGAGGATTTGGCAATAACTACTCATATCAAAAGAAAAAAATCCCGCAGGCATTTAAATATATCTGCTTATAAACGTTTCATATTTCTTTTCCATGCGTTTGAAAAGACTCCTACCCTTATTACTTCTCCAGGAGCCATTAAGTTTAATGACAGCTTAGATCATGAGGTCAGGAAGACTGACTCCTGCGACAGGCTGCAGAATTTCATTGTGTTACCTTCGCCTGAACCCCAATAACTTTGGTTGGACTAAAGCATCGCTTCCAGAAAAGCACCAGCCTCCCCTCGAGGGTCTCTGCCCTGGAAGAATCCTGGCAGCGGGAGCACCTCATGAGCCTATGCCTCATTGTACGTCTGGATGTGTCTGGATTTAACTTACATTTATTTGTCCTTGTTCTGACTTTCACCATGAGGATGAGAAGGCTGCATCTGGTTTTGTTTCCCTGCAAAAGCACTGTAATCAAATTGCCTCTTGATCTTCTCTCTTATAAGCTAAGAAAGCTGCCTGATGGGTATTATTCAAGGATGGCTGACTTTTTGTAACTGTGTGCTTCCTATTGCGTCTGGCTGCCCAGAAAGGACTCATTGTACTAAAGTGCCTGGTGAAAGAAAAAGATGGAACTAGGAAAATGAGCAACTGCCTGATTTCAGTTTGGTCTGAACGCAACACACAGAGTAATTAACAGAATGGGTGGTAAAACGGTGATCAACGTGACTGCAGCAATCCGTCTCAATAACCCAAGGTGCTAGTACTGGCTGCAGTAACATTTTTTACATTATTTGGGCCTCGGCAGCACCTCTTTCAACTATAAACCATGTTCTAATAATATTTTCCATATTCCTCACTACAGATTTTTAACACAAATACCACCAAAGGTAATCGGAGCTGTTCCAGGACAGCCATGTGGAAAGAGTTCCTTTGGATATAATCAGAAAACCCTTTTCCATTAGCATTGCTCAAAAATTTGCCAACTACTGATATTCCTATTGGTGTTTTCATACTAGGACTCCCACATTCCCAACTGCTTGTAAGCAGTAAGTAACCTGCACGCAGAGCACGGCAGTACTGGGGATGAAGAAAACAGCGTAACATTTTCAGTTTTCTTAGAAATCACTGTTCTTTTAAAAAATATTTTTTAGCTAAAGCCAAAGAAATCTTCCTTCCCTCTCCCCATTCTCTCAGATCCCCAAACCCCTTATGACTGAAACTATTTCCACGAAAAATGTACTCGGGATCTTTGCTGAACCATGAACAATACTAAGCTATGAGCACTTTGCTGGCAATACCATTCTCCTGTTGAAGCTTCCTTTGGTGATAAAATAGATTAGAGGTTCAGGAGAACAAAACGCCTTCTAGAAGCTCCGGTTACAGAGCCATTGTGTGATGACACAAAAGGTCTTGTGCTGAAGACACTTGAAACAGCAAGAACATCAAGACTACCCTCATTTTCAAAAGTCTCATCATAAGGATACAGCCCACAGTTCTGATGATCCTTGAGACCAGTTTGAACAACTCAGTGGCTAAAAGCATCCATTTCCTTTTGGGGGACCAAAACCTTCTATCTATTCTTTTGCAAGAAATTTCCAATTTCTCTTGCAAAGTCAAGCTTAAAGTCTGCCAAACATGAGAAGTTATCTTCCTCCAAAGCTATTCAGTCATCCAGAGACATTCTGCATTCTTGAAGACAGGATTCAGAAAAGGCCCTAGAATTGTTCTGGTTGTAAGGACACACCTCGTTAAGTCTCCTCCTGATTATGAAAAGAATGGGTTTAAGTCATTCCACTGGTCCTAATGACTTCTGTCTCCAATATTTGGCACAGAAGGCCACCTGGTCACACTAATTCACCCTTGCAGTACCGCAAGAATTATGTGCAGAACTTATATGGAAGACGAACTAGATGATGAGCTGTAACTTTGTACTGATCTTTGAGGAGCACCATTAGTAACCAGCTGCCACTTGGACCTCATATCGTTGATTGTAACCCTCTGGGTTTAGTTGTCCAGTCAGCTTTCCACTCATCACACACACATTCAATCTACATCTCCACAGCTTGGCTATGTGGACGTTATGGGAGAATATGCCAACATCAACATAAATAACTTCCACTGTTTTTCCCTCAACCACCAAACAAGTTATCTCATCACGTCAGGCACAACTCACCCTTCATAAATCTGTGCTGGTTCTTGACAGTCACCTACTGGTCCTGCATGTTCTTGGAAATGGCTTCCAGGAGGATGTGCCTAATAACCCTCCCAGGACTGGGAGGCTGACAGCCTGTAGTTACTTGGATTGTCTTTCTTGCCCTTCTTGAGGAGGGGTGTGATGTTTGCCTTTTTCCAGACATCAGGAAACTTCCCTGATCATCATCAAATTTCAAAGATGACAGCAAGTGGCCTTGTGATGACATTGGCCAGCTCTCTCAAGCAGAGCTGGCTGCAACCCATCTGGTCCCATGCCCTTCCAGTTTGCTTACAGTGCCTCCAGCTTCTTTTCCTTTTACTGTGGGTAACACTTCACTCCCTCTAACAGTAAGAGGGACCTGGGAGGCCTGAGAACAACCCTTGCTAGCCAAGGCTGGGGCAAAGAAGAGTTCAAACACCTCAGCGCCGTCTATCACAAGGGAAAGGCAGTCTTGTGAAGCACCCACAGTGACAAGACTTTCCTTGAAATGCAGCCTCATAAATGAGCAATGGTGTCTGTGATGGGAGTAAATATTCCTGGAGCTCAGCTACTGGATTTGAGCAGGTCTCAAAAATTCATTTCATGATGGAGTCCAGGAATACTCATCTTTCTTATTTTGATTAACTGGGCTTCATACAAGACCTGGGAGGTAACTCTCTGCACACGCTGGTACTGTTTATGTCCAAAGTCCTGCAAAAACGGCTAAGTCCAAACGGGACCATTACAGCCTTGGAAATGAAAACCCTTAAAAAGCATAAAGTCCCTTAGGCATTTTATGTAAAATTGGTAAGCCATATCTAGAAATAGGCACTAAAGAGTCAAAACGATAAGGGTTCAATGCCTACAGCTTTGGCTGGCCCTCATGGGAACTCAGAGGATCAGGCCTGACATTTCTAACTCATCATCACCAATAAATCAGGTTTGACTATTCTCAGAGAGAGCCAGCAGCGCTGATGGGAAGCGACTGCCATCACGCACTGCAGACACATCTCTCTGGACAATCTAAATTGTTTATCTTCTTTGCACGGCTGGCGTAATTGATTCTGCGCTGGTCACTCATGACAGCAGAATAAACCAAGTGCAGGTTGTCCTAGGACTGAGATAACGCATTCCTGGCAGTGCGTGATTTGGCCTTTGGGCCAGTGGGAAAAGCAGCCTTCCCCCCACCACCCTCCTCCCTCCCCTGTGCTCTACCCTACTGCAAACAAACACCAACATTGTCAAGATCCAAGGAGTTGTCAGTTTACATCAGAAGGAAGGTGGTGACACGACATGTCACATTACAGCACAGACGCTCCAGCTGGCTGTAGAGCTGTCATCATTAGCAGCAAGACACCATCAAGAGCTGGTGTAGCTGGAAGTTGCTGTAGACGGGCGTTTGCTCATTACGGGTCTCCGTTTAAGATTCTGGAGCACTACTGACTGTCATACCTGATGTAACATGTCATGTGCCATTTGAGCATCCCAGGGTATCTGATTTCATGAGCATGTTTTCTTTTCTGCTTCCACGCATCCAAATGCAATTAAAACCCTGTTATGCTTCTTGATGAAGTAACTCAAGCAAACTCGGGAAGGAAAAAAGGAGGAGGTCCTAGGGTAGCCAGACAGTCTTAGGGCAGCCAGTCTTAGGGCATGTCAACCCTCTGTCACCCACTCTTAACAGTACTCAAACTACCCACAGGCAAGCTGGTGTGACCACAGAGCACCACTCTGTGAATGGAGCTTCAGCCCCAGAAGCCAGAGAGCTACAGCCACAAGGTGCTGTCCAGCCCCACGAGCTCTGTCTCCTCAGGAGCCAGAGGACAATGCCACACTGAAGGAGAATACATTGCTATGCTCAGAAATCACTCCAAAACCTGCTGTCCCAGCTCTGAGCCTGCAATGATCCATTCTGTGGCTTGATAGAGTTGAAAGATGCTGGTTGACTCACTGAAGAGCTGAGGTTGCTGCTTCCTGGAGCAGCCATCATACAGGAACTTGTACACAGCCTGTGAGTGGCTGGCCAACATAAAATACAAACCCTCCTGGCTGGAAAGCAGTGGGGTATTTTTATCAGGCAGGCTATGCAGGTAGAAGGTGTAACCCAGCAGGATGGCTGCCCTGCTAAATAGATGGGAGGAGAAAACAGACACAGGAACAAATGGGTACAAGCATCATGGGGGAAAGTCATAGAGATGGAGGTGCTTATTACCATATGATTAGCACATCAGGTAACAGTGAGGGAGGGTAAGTGGTTAATGTGATAAAAATGAGGGACAATCGCTAGTGGCCCATGTACTCACAACTGAGTTGGTCTTCCTGGTGTAAGCACACCCCGAGTCATCAGACTGTCAGTTGGGCTGTGGATCAAGATGGCTATCAAGGACAAGACATCCCTGCACTTGATGGACAGTTAAATGTTTTCTAGGCTCCTCCCATTAGAATAAGGATGGCAGCAGCCTGAAGAATTAGAGACTGCTGCTTTTGCACACAGCCGATCCCCACACTCAAATGAGAAATCCCAACAAAGTCCTGTTTTGGATACTGCCAAAAGGAAAACTGCCCGTATGCTCATTCTTTGCAGGGTGGGGTATTGAGATCGGGCGTTACAACTGGATTTCACAACAGCTAAGTACCTGCAGGAGGGCTTTATCTGATGTTTGCTAGTACAAGGTGTGGGAACCTGGAATCGATGAAAACCAGGACATAGACAATGATTCGTTTTTAATGAAAACCTGCATGTGCAAGGATGACTTTTAGATTTCGATCCAGAAAACTTCAACTGAGATAAACAAAAACATGACTTGCCACATGGGTGAAAGAAGCAAATTAAAAATAGGATTTTCTAGTAGCTTTTCATTTCTATTTGCAATCCTTTAGAAAAGCAGTTTCTGAGTACACAGAATAAAAGGTTCTCAATTCTCTCCCTCAACCAGAACAGACATGAACTTTCTGCCATATCTGCATGGCCAGAGATCAAATACAATAGCAATCAATAGTGCTGCATTTGTCGGCCAAGCATTTCAAATAACCAAGAGAAAATTGCTTTTATTTGAAAAGGAGTAACAGAGTTCAGTACAAAGGGGGAGATTCACTGCATTTAACTGCAGTAGTCAGAAAGCCAAGGTGACCAAGTCAGTAAATGGTGAGAGATGTCTTCAAAGAACCATCTGTTGACATCCTTCTTGAGGTGGGAAGAATTTGCCCTTTGGAGGGACTCTGGAGAGACCTTTGGTGTGATTCCCCTCTTTCAGAGAGACAATGGTTATTGAAACACATCTTAAGCATAGTGCCCATTACATAAAGAAGGCATGAAAGGGTTAATTTTAAAGCTGGAAGGGGAACTTGAGTATTTTCTAGATATCAGGTTTTCTTGAGTGTTGTTAGATGAGAATTGAAGCTAGACAGGCATCAAATCTTGACCTGAATCTCAGATCTGCAAGCATTTTGTTCTAATTACTTCCCTGCTTAAAGATGTGTCCCTGATATTTTGTTCGCACTTTTTTTGGTGCCATTCGTTCTAACCAGGTTTTCCCGCATTAGAGTGACAGGCTCCGTATTAAGATCAGTAATGCTCCTACGTTTAGAAAGCCAGGAGTTGAGTTAATTCAATAACAGCCAAGCTTATAGGAACAGCTTATCATTAAACTCAGGGCTTCACTGAACAAACGTGGAAAATCTGGAAGGCTGCTTGGAGAAAGACAATAGAGATTAACCGTTCAGGTGAATATTTCATTTCTTAAGTTGCTATAGAATGAGTCATATAATTCAATGAAGCAAAATGATAATTAGAAAAGTAAAACTCTCAAGCAGAAAAAAAATCTTTTGTTCTCTTCTTTTCCTTTCCTTTTCTCCAGTCAGTTCCATTTTTGAAGCCTCCCAAATAAAAGAGCACACACTGAAGACTTACTTTGCTTTAAGCGTTTCCTCTTGGAAATTCCACTGAGGGTCTTCCACTAGCTGCAGTTCTCGTAAAACACTCCCTGGCTTGTAAGCTGCATTGATCACCATGCTGAGAACCTATTGAGAGACAAAACCGACAATGCTGATGGGTTTAAAAGTAGTCCTTGACCACATCGAATATGATCCCAGGTGCTGCACAGGCAGGTGCAGCTTATAGGTGCCAGTTTAGGTCCAAGGCTGCAAGAGGTCCCAGATTAGATCAATGTGCCAGCTTATTGTAATTGACACAGCAGTCTGATATGGTGACTGCTTTAAATGCTGCCAGTTAACCCCAAACACTTCTTGTTAATCAGTAATTTTTCTTTGAGACAGATCCTCTCACCTACAGCAGATTCCATTCACTGCATCCACACTGACTCAGTTTAATAAAAAAGGAAAATACTTGACAGCTCAACCAGGTACGAAGTCACAGGTACGGTTAAACTAAAGGGGAAATTCACATCCTTGAGGTCAGCAACATGCTCGAGCATCTGAGTGCTGCATGCCTTGACTGTATTAACAGAATATTAATGAAGTCTACACAAAAAGAGTTTGCAGGAGGTGTGCCTGAAACCCAGTGTGTGTCCACTCTGTACCACAAAACACACGCGCCAACCCATTTAATCCAAAGTCTCCGAGAATAAAAATTATTCCTACTATTGGCTCAGGGACTCCAAGCCTTAATAGTCTACACTTGGCCTAAGGAGATAAATACAAGAAAAACAAATCTCTTAACAGCACCAGACCATGTGTTTGAACACTGGGCATTGTGCGAACATCAATGACCCCACAGCGAGTCTGGATTGGTTTTGATATAATTTAGCTCTTTACATAATGCCTGTTCTTAATTCTTTGAGGGCCTGCAAATGATTTCAGTATGATGAGCATTAAGTTTCCCCAGCACCCACGAACGTGGTCCATCAGAAATGAAAAACTGCATTGGTCACATTGCAAAGACCAAAGTGTTTATTTTGGTTGGCTGGGGTTTTTTTTTTTCTGTTTTTGTCTTTTTGGGGTTTTTTTTTTAATTGGAGGACTTGCTAGCATTTTGAAAACCTTGTAGGATTAATCATTTTCAGGCAAAGGCTTCACTTATTCCTGCAGAGTACCATGTAAAATGGCAGCGGTTTGAATTGCTTGGCTAGGTCATTTACTAGAAGCAAACTTTGATTTGTCCTTGGGCCCTTGAAAACATTACTCAAGCCACGCTTCAAAAAAGTGCAACTAGAGACACCTAAAGCAATGCCTAATAATAGCACCCATGTCTTACACAGCTCCAATCATCTGGACATGTCAGACCACTCTATAAGGAAGGGCAAGGGCACACTCCCTATCTCACACAAGAGGAAACTACCACAGAGATTTACACACAGTTCTCCAGCTGGTTCCCATCTCATCACACAACCTGCTATACTCGTTACTAAGCCATAGTGAGTCCCAAAAGAAAGCTTCTGAGTGAGCCCATCCAGTTGCTTATCCACATCTTTTCTTACCCGGCTCTCGCCATACAAACTGGTGGGGCACTGGTCTCTGACACAGGGACCCTGATGTCGGGAAGCCAAGGGTGAGCTTTCGAAGAACATCAAGCGCCTGGGTAGCTCCCATGCTCATTCACAACTCATCAGATGTGTTCCCCTCTTGATCAGCAAATCCAGAGAGTTATTTAATGCCTACGCAGGAGCTTGTTGGGAAAGCTCTCCTGAAGCACCCTTCCACCCTGCTTGCTGGTGGGAAAGCTGGGAGCAGAAAGCAAGCATCTCTTGCTGCCCAATTCCCACAAACAGTGATGTCCAGCTTCTTTATCAGGGTGATGGTGTTTGTATGAGTTGTCAAAACAGTTGGGAAATGAGCAAGAAAAGAAAACCCAACTCTGTAAATAGCAGCATGGCCACGTCTGGCCATTATCCCAGACACTTAATCAACTCCAGCCCTGCAAAGACACCCACAACAACCAAGACTCTTCTCAAAGCTGGTTTGTCATCAGCAGCAAGCTTCTAAATTCAGTTTAAAAAAAAGAATGTTTTGCAAGTACAATCATTTCCCTTTAAGGGGGGAAAAAAACCCCTGTTTTTTAAAACCTCCAGCTTTTACTCTACTCGTATCTCACATAAGTCACTGGGTTTGGCATTTTACCCTACAGCGCAAGTCCATCACCACGTTAACAGCGTTAACCCTTCTAAACACTAGGGACAAACACTGGTTCTTGTGGAAAATGAACTGATTAAAGCAAAACCAGTGAAGAAACCTAGTCCAGTTTCCAGTTTGCCAGTTTCTAACTTTCTCTGGAGATGGAAAGTTACTGCATCTATATCAGACTGGTCAAATTTTGATCTGATTCACTAAATTCCCCTTGCCTGAAGTGTGACCTATCTGAGATTTTGGTAGTTTATCTTCAGCCCTTGCCATCAGGAATGGGTTCGGTGCAGCCAGCAATGCCCTGGAGCATAAGGGTGGCTTTGGCAATATCAGCTTTTGCTGCTATTCATCAATGAGGTTTTACCTTGATATTGCTGAACTTTGGATTTTCAGAGTCAAGTCGGTTGAAGTCACATCAGTGAGCATGATCACCCAGCACCACAAGCCTCTACCCAACCTGACACCTTAGCTATAAAACTTCCATGTCGTAGATTTTCTAGTGCACAAGAGCCCTCTTCTGAGCCCATCTAGACATGCCTGATGCCACTGGGTAGTTCAGCACCTTTCTTCCCTTCATAGCTTTTCGGTATTCACACATTTCCCATCTCTCCACCCCTCTTCACTAATGGTCCCAACTAGGGATGAAGCTTTCTCAGGAGGTATCACTGACAAGGTGCAATTCAAAATACCATCACACCTCTTCTCCTGATCAAGAGCCCAGTGATCATCATCTTTATGAGGAGAAACTCGATTTCCCTCCTCTATCTGAGACAACAACCCACATCTCCTGCCTAACAGGAGAGAACCTAACTCCCAGGCTAGCCTCAGTCAGGACAGTAAACAGCTATTTTAGTTTACTTTGAATAATGATGTGTCTCTGGCAGAGAGGGAAAAAAGAGTTCCTTGAGATTCTTTCTTTAGATGATGAGGATCTAAAAGTGAGCTTCTCTCATAGTCAAGGTTGTAGCACTAAAGTGCTGACATGCTTAAGACAGTTCATGACATTTAAAAAATACAGATGTCCAGATCCTAAGTTGGAGGAACTACTACAGATGAGCTGAAGTTCACAGAGCAGTCTTGAGGAGGATGTTAGTGAACCCTCTTGCAGAATGCAGTTTGTATCTTCCCAGATTATAGAGGTTTTTGCCATTTCGACACCATATCTGATCACTAATGACAACGTTACCAGCCTGGCTCAATCATACACCTAAGGCTCAGCAAAAGCTTCTTATTTTTCTAATCACTATGATTTAATTTGGCAAATTTACCCTAAGAAGTCATGCTGTGCTCCAAAAAAATTCAAGCTGCAGTGTGCCATAGCCCTCCTTCGCAAATGCTGGCTGATTTCTCCTGTTTGCATCAGCTGGATGGTCACGTTACCTGCAAGTCCATTTTCTTTTTAACTAGAGAGAGCAATGTGTCTTAAAAACAGTAAGATCAGTAAGCAATGAGGCTAATTAATCTTTACAGCATATTTCTCTAAGATATGGTGGGTTATAGATCATCTGAAGTCTTAGAAAGACACCTCATTCTGTTTTACAACATTGCTGTGTTAAGTGTTGGCTTAGATGGAAGAACCGTTCAGAAGTATTTTTAGATATTCCGATCCAAGAACTAAAGCCAAAGCTGACACCATGTTTATTTTGATTTAACCTTAAGTTAGCATTTATTATGCATCTTAGCTATTATTCAGTCCCTATTTTTCAGCCCAGATGCAGTTGTTGAATGTCAATAGTTGATGCCTCCCCTCTGTTTAGCTCCAATTTTCAACTTCTTTCCCAAGCCAGTATCTCAGGAATGCAGCTGATGTTAAACAACAGGCATTACCACCTCACTTGCCTCTTGGGGTGAAAGAAACCAAAATAAACTACTGGGCCCAGATGAAACTTGTGCTGGCACCAGGAATAATGAACAGCTAGGCTTTAAAAATGAGTTTGGCACGAGATAGCACAGGAGTTCCTACTCCCCTAAGGCTTTGCATGGATGCAGGGATACACACACACAAACACTCACAGAATTAAAATCAGTATTTTTGAGCATACTGCCAAATAAGTTGCAATTGCTCTCAAGATTTTGCTGGGAAACCTCACTCAAGGACTGCTACTCTGGAAGGCACCTTAGCAGTTTCCTCCCTGCAGAGCTCACAACCTCTGAATCCAACACTGGGACGAAGAAATTGGGCTGAAATCAGGGGGATGCAGCAGCAACGCAGAGCTTGGTGGAAATGCCTGTTCAGTTGGGAGAGAGGTGCTGCACAAAAGCAGATCTGTGCTGCTTCTCTCCCAACGTGCCAGGTGAGAACAGCCCATGCTCCTCAAATGGAAGGAGATGATCCCACTCCACACTACCAGTGTATCTTCTAACCTTGTTTAACAGAAGTGAGCAGTACTGATCCATAGCTACCTCAATATCACCGTGCAGCTGAGCAGCACCAGTTTGTTTGGAGCTGGATCCGGGATGAAACTTCACTGCATCAATGACGGAGCTAAGGAAGGACAAGCCCTGAGGTGAAAAGAGGGCTGAAGATCATCGTGAACTACAGTTGTGCTGCATTTTTGTATACAACACTCATGGTTGACTATGGAGGAAGGCAGAGGATGGGGAGCTGCTCCCTCATCACCCAGCCAGGAGCAAGAGCATGCATCACTTAGTGCTAGTAGGGAGCGGACATCTGCTCTCTTCTTGCTTTAGGTAATCCAGGCTGGGGAAAGGGGCAGGAGATGGTTGTTCACCTGTTTTTAGTCTGGGGTCTCCATCAGTGCCAAACACAGCAGCATCTCCATCACGGAGACTGCTGCCCACTGCGAACCTGCTGGCAACCAGCACAGATTTTTAACTAGAGCGTTCCTAAAGGCAGTGAGTTATGGCTGGAGACCAGAGTGGTTTAAAAAGCTCTCACCAGACTGCTACTGACTCTGCTCTTCCTTCATCGCTGTTGTTCTGAGTTGTCTTTCCCACCCTCCCCCGTCTGTTGCCGAAGTAAAGCCCATGTATAATTTATCTATTCCAGACAAGTTATGCTGATGCATAATTTACACCGGCCTGCAATTTTCCTATGTAGTGAGAGAGATAATTATAATGCATTTGCATTCTTGGGGCCACATCATCAGCAGGTGTAAAACGAGACAAAGGCATTAAGCTCAGCACCGAGGCTGGGTTTGGAGGGATGGGGACCCTTGTGAGCTCTTCAGCTGTGCAAAGCCTCGTGGCCGTGGTCTTGGGTGGGAGGAGATACCTCCTACACTGTTCAAGCCACTCAGCTCTGCGGTCCTTTTGGGTGCTCTGGTAGCTGCTACAGATCTTCATCTCAGTGCAGGGATGTCTTCTTTGACACTTCTTGCCTCCTCCATGTGCTGGGTACCCCAATCCTCACCCCTGCCCGTGGTTCTCTGAGCTGCTGATATCTCTCTCATCTTGGCAGCAACTAGTAGGAACCAGGTCTATCTCCCCTACAGCAACACCCTGGATGTCTTCCCTTCACCCTTTCCAGAATTCAGACTTGGTCCTCATGGCCAGAATGAGCTTGAATTTATCTGCAAAATAACACCGACCAATACCGGGCCATTGCCATTGTCCTGCTGCTCCCTGGGAAGTCAATCATGTCTCCAAAAGCAAGATGCTCATGTCCCATTGACACTGTTCTTTGCTCCTTCAGCAAGCAGTTCTGCAAGGAGGCAGAGCAAGAGAACATGGGCTTTCTGTAGGCTTCCACAGTTGGTAATTGCTCCCATTCTTGAGGAATTTGAGGAAGCTGGTGTTAGTCTATGCAGCAAAGCCCTAAGATAGCAGGGGAAGCCCTGGCAGAAGCTTTGCACTGCTTATGTTTTCAAAATCCTAACTCCAGGAGGAAAGGAGGAAGAAACAGCATAAGTATTGACTGTGCATGCCTCATGTTTCCCCCATGTTGCTCTTTCACTGCCTGTTTTTCAGCAGCAGCAGATTGCTAATGCTGCCCATCAGCAAGCAGCTACGGACTTGCTTTCAAATTTGGCAGCTGTCAACTTTAGCGTTGCAACTACTTTATCCTGCGTTCTGCTGTGGGCTATTTTTGACTTGCTTCTTTGAGACCCGAGTGTCCTACCTGCACAGGCAGCTCTTCACGACTCTCTTCTGGGCTCTCTTCATGGCCCAGCTTTCAACCATGTGAGACAACCAGCAGTGCTGTTGTGCATAAAGCAGTGCACATCGGTGACGAGGAAGCAAATGGGGACACACAAGTCACTGCAGTACAGAGGTGCTTTCAAAAGTGGTGGGTGACTTGGGAGGAATCTCACCTTTCTCAAGTGTTTCTGTCACGGGCTGGGATTCATCTCCTTTCAGACAAGTGCAAACATCCTGAGCTGCGCATGAGGGTCTTGCAAACATATCAGATAAATAGACACCTAGAAGTTTCCATGCTTTTCCACGAAGGACAGAGAGAGCTCAGATACGCCCCTGCATACACATCAAGTGGGGTTCATATAGGTACAGACCTGAAAGCTGGAAGATCTGGATTTCTAGAAGACCCAAGTCAAATTGAAATGGTGTCTAAGACACCAATGGCATCCCGCTTATCCAACGGTACCATCTTGCTGTTCTCTGCCACCTGCAGGTACCTTTCATCTGTATGTGGACTCTAATCTTTGTGGAAAACATTTACGCAGTTTTTTTCAAACAAGACAGCTTTTCTCTGAGGTCAACAGCAAGTGCTCAACACTCTGGATGCGTTCCAAAGCAAGCACTGATTGGGTCAGGATGAAGCGAACAGATGGTGTTGTCCTGCCATCCCTGCTGCGTGGCATTAACCCATCCACATTCAGCAAGTGCTGGGCACACAACAGCTTCCACTCCGCACATCACACGCATCCCTGCTTGGCCTTCTGTCCTATTCATTTTGGATCTGGATGGTTTGAGTCCTGTCAGACCACGGTCACACGTACAAAGGTGTCACCCACACTGAATCTGCTGGCCCAACAGCATCATGGATGCTGAGAAACGGGTTGATGGCAACGACCACAGAGGTCCTCTTTGGGGACGCTCTGGTCAGAACGTGAATTCTTTTGCACACAGTTAGATGAAACTCGCTCTCAGCCAAAGAACTCCTCATGTTCCAAAAATGTCACCCCTCCCATTAAAATGCATATACCTACCCTTTCTTCCCGACTTGCAGTTTTGACTTTTAGAAACCACTACAGAGCTCCAGGACAATTTTAGATGCATTCTTTTAAAATCCTGGGCCTGGCAACCCATGACCCACGCTTTCCCCTGAAATCCCCCCAAAACATAGCCGAGCCGTACCTCTTTGAGGACCAGCACGCACTTGCCAGGCCCGACAGACTGAGGTAGCTCTGCTATTCTGCCTTTGTTCAAATATGGACCTGAGAAGCAGCGGTGGTTGATGTAGAGCTGAGGGCAGCAGTATCTCCCATTGATGGTGCCTGCAAGGAGAAAGTAGCATTGATGTGCACGTAGCACTTTTGTACAATAAATCAAGCACCCTTCTTCTTCCTCCTAGATGTGGGAAGGAGGGGAGAAGAGTAAAGGAGGCACATAAAGTCTTCCCTGAGATAGAAGGTGGAGAAGCCTCTGCTACTCGAATCCATCTGACATGGGAAAAGCAAATGCTTTTAACAGCAACTGATTTGGCTGCACACCCTACCAAAAGGAGAATTGGGAAAGGATTTCATTCATAACGTGACCCGAGGTTCTTTCACAACTCGCATCACAGATGAATGCGAGCGATGGGGTTCCAACTTGCCAGAAAGGGAATGTATTAACTGCTTCTCGCACATGTGGAATCATCTCAGGGAGAAAATTCAGGTGGAGAGCCCTACAAATCCCTCTTCAGCTGCTGTCCAACCCACTAAGCACTGCAGTGCCATTCCCCTGACCCGACATGGGTCTACAGAGCAGTTCTCCTTGTCTGGGCTAATTATGCTGGGCTCCTTTATAGCCCATGGACAGAAATGGGTACTTCTAGACACGGTTCATGTGCCATCCAAATGGTTATCAGCTTTTTGGTTATCATACCCCAAAAGAGCCTGTTTCTCCCCATTTGATAGCAACGGGGCCCTGGGATGCTGGCTCAGATGCCAATGTGTGTCCTGCAGTCTGCTGAAATAAAATGAGTTAAATCCTGCCCCTCCTGCTGAGTCTACACCATTAACTGGATGAATATTACACTCGCAGAGCCTCCTGATATTGCTAAAGGGGAGAAAAATTTGCCTTTAGCAGAAGTAGCAGCCATGCCACACGGTCTCGATGCCAACAGGGACCCATGAAGTTCTGGTCTAAGCAATTTCACTGATGTCAATTAAAAAGTTGCATCCATCTCTGCCAGGTCTTCATTAGCCTGTCCCTAACATCGTTAGCTGAAATGGGCAAGCTGCAGGGGAACCTCAGTAACCCCAGCAAGACACCATGTTCACATGCAGAGGACCAGACCCGGACATGCCATACATCAGAGACTCCTCACAATGTTGGTGGGTCCACATCACCTCACACCCCCATGTCTCCCACCGCCCCCCCCCCCCTCAATATGACACACTCGCTCCCTTTTTGGGGTCACCCCCCACCCCGTACAGGAAAGAGGTCCTTGAAAGAAGGATCCTGCTGGTGCCAAGCAGCCTTACCTGTTGTGTCTGGCTGAGGAACTGGGCAGAGGTCATGAGGTATTTTCTCAACAGGCACTGTGGACGGTAACCTATTAAACAGCAATTCAGTGTATTTATTAGAGTTGGATGGGGCAAAGGGGTAGAATCAGCCTTCAGGCTGGACTGAGAGCTACACCAGCACCTGCCTGGACTGAGGAATGGAGATACCACAAATGCAACCTTGCTTCCACGCAGTTTGTCATAGCCCAGGGCCAGCATATTGCAGAAGAAGGAGCCAGATCCACCCCTCCTCCAAAAACACACTCTTGCGTGTGAGCTTTATCCTTCAGGCTGCAAATATTCACACTTAAATCCCTTAAATTCTAGTTTCTAGAAACTGCAAGGGCTAGATAGGGAAATGTCCTCCTGGTACATGCCCGTCTTCCGTAAGGATCCCTTACTGGCTACACAGCCCCAGCTAGTAAAATATTTCTATTGCCAAGACTTTCTTAGATATCCACAAACATTTTACATTTTAAGAAACCCCCTTGCAGACCCTGCTGCAGTGTCTGCGCAGCAGCTGGAAGTGTCACTCAGCTGCTGTGTATTATCTCCCCTGGAAGACTTGATGCATCTCTCTAAAAATATCACCTTAAACAACAAACACTTACTGCTTTTCTGGTTGCACAACAGCAATTCTTCTCTTCCTTCGCACTGCAAAAATGAAGCAAGGAAGAAAAAAAAAAAAACAGTTTTGTACTCTTCTCTCCTATAAAGTACACCCATAACACATAAAAAGCTGAATAAATGCACTGACTATAAAATGACTTCTAACACAATGAAATGGTACTTAATTACTATCGCCATCTTTTCTTGGTGTTTTTTAAGTAAGTCACTACATCATTAAAACCTACTTTAAAAGATGTAATAATACATTTAATCTTTCCTCTGGAATGCTAATATCGTGTTTTATGGGATCAGTATAAAAAAAAATTAAAATAAAAACACAAATATTTTTCCATATTGAAACACATATGGATAAGATTACATTTTACAAGCGTGATTACCTCCAGCATAATTTATCCCTCGCTATAAATTGCAATAAAGCTGCATAATGTTGCCATAGCAGTATTCTCCCAAATTAGACCCTGGCTGCCTGATTTTTAAGTTAAGCATGTTTAACTCTTCAAAAGGGTTGACACATTTTAAAATTCGCCTTTCAGATGTTAATTAATATAAAGAGTGAGGCTAATTTTTCATCTGGTCGCTTGAGATCGGGGTTGGATAGTTCCTGCAAGGAGCAGGAGGCCAACACCAAGCTGCTGAGCACACATGAACTGCCTTCAAATGCAAATGGAAAGGAAAGAAATTTGTCTTAATATGCATTGGAGGCACAACAAAACACTGCGGGCTTTATTTTCCCAGAAAAGATTTAAATTAAACACTAGGGAAATCTCTGAGCTGGTAAGGACAGTGAAATAAGGGGACAGATACCCCGGGAAGGGGCAGAAACCCTGACACAGGCAACCAGCAAACGCTTCTCAGTTTAGATCCTATTCTGGAAAGGGAGAACCTGGATGTCCTCTTTGTGTCCATTCCACCCTACATTTTATGTGGGTTTTTTCCCCCAATTCGAGGTCCTGTGAACCTTACTCACTCAGCTGCCCAAGTGAACTTGACTCAGGGCCACAAAACCCAGTTTCACCTGACAACCCCATCGCGAACCCACACTGTGCAATCCCAAACCACAGAACAGCCTTTCCCAGTGCACACAACCCCATTTTTAGAGGGACAAGCACAAACTGCATCATGCCAGTGCTGCGCAGTCTGGTCACCAGTTAGATTTATAACTATTTATTACAGTATACTTACAGCCTGGTTACCAGTCTACTAGCTAGGTTGGTAGCTTCAAAAAGTAGATTACAGACCCAAGGCAAGCTCCCTGATAAATCCGTGGATGTAATCTCCACGCTGCTGGAGGTTTCCATGTACTTACAAACAGCTTTGTGTGGTGGAGTTAGGTTATAAGCATTCGCTTCACACCAGCCAACGGGGAAAATGTCCATAGACTCTACATCAACTATGTACTCTGGAGAAGGCATCTGTAAACCTATAAACATAAATTGATAAGGTAATTTAGACATGGGAATACCAAGCAGAGCCATTCGAGCATTCATCGTGAACCAAGGGAAGCAAATGATGGATCACGGAAAGATAAATCTGCTTCCCTGCATCAAAATCAGGCATCATTTCATCTTCAATTTTGCACAGACAGCAACGATAAGGCTGTTGCATTTACCGTGCAATGTGATTCCAGAGAAAATCCCCATTAAGAGCACACTCAGGGTGCCCAGTGAAGCAGCTAAAAGCCGGTAAGGTTAAACATGCATGACTTTCCCCAATAAGATGGCCTGACTGACCCTTGGGGTTTTTGTAGAGGTGCACAAGCAAATTAGCAGAACTTGTTGGGTGCTTGCGCATGGGCTTTAACAGGGTGGTAGCTATTACGACAGACCTTTGTGTCCCAATGCCCCCCTGAAGCTTTTTTGTGTAGTTATGCCCCTGAGTCACTGCTTTCAAGGGTGGGAGATGGTCACTCTTCTGTCTAGGAGTGCCAGGAATCCTCCCAGGGCTCCTCGCTGCACATGAAACATGAGCTGATCGCTCAACAAGGGAGAGGCAGGTTAAAAACCCCAAGGGGACAGATGCACTAATACCTCCGGCATAATACTACCTTGAAAAGCCCACTGAAAATCTCTGCTTAAAGCAAACCTCTTCCGGTTTGGTTATTACATCTCCTTTAGAAGACGCTCTCCTGACTTGGTGTATGTGGGTCGCACTCAAAGCCCACTGCAGCAAATGGAAATATTCCCGCTGGCTTTGAGTTCTTTCGAAAACAACTCTGGGTCTTGAGTCAAGACACCATTTAATTACTCCAATTCAAGCCCATCTGCGGTGGCACAGCCTGGCCAGCAACTTCACCCCCCTCTGCCATTTCCACCCTAGGACCTATATAGCTCCAGCACCAGCATGAGGTGATCTCCTAATAAAAGAGACCAAAGGACCAGCAGCTTCCCCTGCAGCATCCTTGCCTTTGCATCTGTTACAGCATCTTCCCCTCCTGCATCATGCAGCAGCGTTTGACTGTGCACAGCTAGATGACTACGGGGAACTTCCCGCTAATGAATGTTCATCAAGGGCTTGCAGTGTAATTGAAACAGTAATTGAACTTTGTGATGGGAATGGTATCGAGGCTGAGATGCAGCCTTTGGATCAATCTTGTCTCTAGTAATAAACTCGCTGTTCTTTGAGAGTCTGTGGGGGTATGAAAACCCAAAGGAAGCAGGAAAATAGGTGCTGGTGCTAACACTGCTGGAGGAAATAATTAAAAAAATGAAATCGTGATGTCTGTTTAGATTCATGAATGCCTTCATGGTATTTCTCTGAGCCCTGCATCGTGTTCATGCACGATACATTGAAGAGAGTTTCTGTTTCACTGGGATATGGCAAAGGGAAGAAGATGGGATGAAAGCGCATGACACAGGACACAACCTGCTCATACGAGCAGCTGAGCCTGAATGCAAAGTCTCAGCAGCTGGCATTCCCTGCAAAACCACTTCCCTCCATGGGAAAACATCAAGAGGTCTGATGCTCAGTTTGGATCTGACGAAAGTTGCTCTCTCCAGTGGGCAAAACATTTTTGCCTAACACCCCGAATCCAGCCGAGGAACTGATATGAGAACTGCTAGGTCAGTGGTGAGACACACACGAAATGAGCAAGCCATGGATCAATCCCTAAACAGACCAAGAGATCACCACTGAGGTTACACCAGATCTAGGAAAATCCAGTATTTTCATCACTGGAAGTCTTCTATGGTGTTATGCTAACCCAATAAACAGATCAGATGTACCTTCCTGTTTGAGAGCAACAATAGACATGACATGAACACTCCGGTTTTGACGTTTGCAGCTGCAGCCACCCTGACGAGCAAGGAAGCACAGGAACACAGAACGGCAGGGGTTGGAAGGGACCTCTGGAGACTATCCAGTCCAACCCCCCTGACAGAGCAGGCTCACCCAGAGCACGGTGCACAGGGTCATGTCCAGGGTGGTTTGGAATCTCTCCAGAGAAGGAGACTCCACAGCCTCTCTGGGCAGACTGGGCCAGGGCTCTGTCACCCTCAAAGTAAAGTTTTTCCTCATGTTCAGGTGGAACTTCCTGTTGGTGCCCGTTGCCGCCTGTCCTGTCGCTGGGCACCACTGAGAAGAGTCTGGCCCCATCCTCCTGACACCTGCGCTTTAGATATTGACGAGATCCCCTCTCAGCCATCTCTTCTCCAGGTTAAACAGACCCAGGTCTCTCAGCCCTTCCTTGTAAGAGAGATGCTCCATAATGCCTGATCTCCTGCAACACCACTTTTCCTCTTGTAAGATATACTCACAGCTACTCTGTCCACCTGGGCACTGCTTCTTCACTCTGGCAATTAGTAACCCTGCCTTCCACTTCCGACAACTTACTGCTTTGTTTGGCCTCACTCATACAAGTGGAAAATCACAGCTTGTTTGAATCACAAAATCACTGAAATATTGTGGTTGGAAGAGACCTTTAAGATCATCAAGTCCAACCGTTAACCCAGCACTGCCAAGTCGCCACTAAACCACATCCCTCAGCATCACGTCTACACATCCTTTAAATACCTCCAGGGATGGTGACATCACCACCTCCCTGGGCAGCCTGTTCCAATGCTTCACAACCCTTCCTGTAAAGAATTTTTTCCTAATACCCTGCCTAAACCTCCCCTGGTGCAGCTTGAGACTCATTAGTTTCATTGGCTGTGTTTTATGCTGCCATCTTCTCAGACTCAGAAACATCCATGAGACTTGAGAGGTTAAATGGAAAAGAGAACAGGGAGATTGAAAACAGGGTGAGGAAAACTTCCATCTCCTGCCATGAATCTTATAGGATGGGTAGAATAGAGCAGCAACTCTAGACAACTCTCAAAGGGAAAATTATGGAACACCTCCCTGGAGAAGTGATTAACAAAAGGGTTTTCGTCAAATTCCTACGCTGTGCAGACAGTGCGCATTATTACTTGTATAAATTCACACCAGAAAGCTTCAGCTTTAAAACCTAAAATGAACCAGTAAAAATTAACAATGCAGATGATGAGTAATAAAGTAGCAGAGAGTGATGGGGTGTGCGAAGCGCCAGATCAGCCTATGCTTCTTTTCCACCATGGGGGAACTATACTGCTGCTCATTAAATGCTCACCCTGAAGTTTACAGAGTTTTGCTACTGTACAAAGCGTGATTTATTAAGCAATGTTCCCTCATGTCTAACTCGACGCTGCTTAACTACTGCATCCTGTTTTATGGCGGCAGTTTGGGCCGTCAAACAGCGAAACCGGGAGGGCAACAATGAAAGCTTCAGACGTGCCTGTGATAAATGGTGGGACCTGAGGTCTTCAGCGATGGGCTCCCATGGTAGTTGGGGAGTCTTGCTGCTACCAGAATATAAATAATCAGTTAGAAACAATAGCGTATTAATGGAGTCAAAAAAACATGCCACAGCTCGAGCCACATTTATTTTACAACTCTGCAAGCAGGGTTTTGTGTATTTTTTAATGCCTAGTTTTAGCGTAACACTGTGCACACTGTAGTCATGTATTTCAACAGCAGCAACAATTTCTTTTTATTCTTGCAGTCTTTTGCATCTTTTCCTTTTACTACGGATCGTTCTATTCCTGGTATCGAGATATAAAACGAGCGCAAAGCACCTATATATCAGAACCCAAAAGACAAGGAGACGCACACAGGTTTCTTTATGGGAAGTTGTAAAAAACATCCTTTAAGAAGTTAGAAAAGTAAAAGGCAGGGGGAAAGAGATGGGGGAGGGGAGCAAGGTGGGAGTGTGTAGCCATCTCCCTGCCTCTACCCAGGCTCTTGGAGAAGTAGCTGATTTAAAGACCCAAGAAACAGCACTTCCTACTTGCTATGATGGGCAAAAGTTCAGTGAGCACTGAGTCCCTCTGAAAGTATTACAGCTTAGGGGGGAAAAAACCCCAAGAATAAACCCCAGAAAATCTGCATATACAAGTGAAGGAACCTGGCTATTTAAGAAACAGAGTTGCCAAAATGGGTCAGATTCCTTGACCAGATGGCTGCAAATTCAATGACAACCTCAGTGACAACTGAATTTCAGCCCAGCGTTGATTCCAGCTCTTGAACAAAAGTATTTGCCCCATGTCCAGACTGGGCTGCAGATGAGCTTTTGCTTCCTCAAGTCAGAAGGCAACCAGTTACCTCAGATGAAAAAAAACAAAATCCACTTTGCAAACAGCTCTACCAAAAGCAAAGATGCAAAGTCATACCTGCGCTGTACACCGGAGATAATCTCAAAGGAGCCAAACTGCCTGGGCTGAGAGCGATATGTCTGGGATGGAGAAGGATGACAACCCAGCTCTCCTACATGGAACCATAGAATGCTTTGGGTTGGAACGGACTTTAAAGATCATCTAGTCCCAACTCCCCTGGCATGGACAAGGACACCTTCCACTAGAGCAGGCTGGTCCTCTGCTGCATCTGGGCACATACCTGCAGCTCTGCTCTCCCCAGATCTTAGCCAGCCCCAGCCATGAGACTTAGCAAGAGAGAAACGAGAAGCATGAACTATTCAGCCTGCCAAGCTTTAGGTCAGGAAGAATCTCTCCTTTACGTAGCACCTGAGTTATAAACCTCTGAGAATGGGATTTATCGTGGAGGAGTCAGGAAAGCCTTGTCTACCATTTAATGATACTGTTGTAGAGCTCCACACCACTGACCATCTGCCTTTCTTATATTTTACAGCAAGCTGATGACACAGATGAGGTACTCTGGGTTACCTGACAATGTGTTTACTAACTTCGAGGGCTTTGATTAGAGACCTTTCCTCCTGTATAAATTGCACTGCATATTGGCAGCTGCTGAAATACTCTTCTTGGGTTATTACAATCAATGCAGCATGATGCTGAAGGTGATGTGCCAGGTGATGATGGAGCAATAGAGTTAGTATCAACCTGGCTTCCACTGTCTTCCAGAACACCAAGAGCTGAGCATCTTGGAGAGGAGGAGAGGTGATGTTTTGTGAGGATCAGGCTTGAGACTTCATCTCACATGGAATCTCTGCAAGAATCCTTTGTTCCGACTCCTGTTCCTCTGTCCTTTTCGGAAATCATGCACTTGACTATGGTTTGTTCTCCCATTAACCCTCTCCTAGCTGTTTCACCCTGGTAGGGCCAAAACAAACTTGCATTCACCACTGAGAATGAGGGTTCACACTGCTTTTGCAGAAACAATCTTGACAGCAGCCTGGATTTACTGCACTTCAGGAGAACCACTGAGGAGCCACGATACTGACTTACAGGCCATCAGAAAAGACATGGGTGACCCCCTTCCTCCCTCTCACCTCCTGCTACACAGCTCCCATGGAGCAAGCATCACTGACTTTAGCAAAGGAAAGACGTGCTCTGTTTCCTTTTGATTCTGCTCTCTGCAGGACAACTCTCCAACCTGGAGACCAGCACAAGCTTCATTTCTCCCCATTCCTTCTTCCTGTTAGGAGACTGGGATACCAACAACGTGCACTGCTCCTTGAGCCGCAGAATATGAATTGCTTTCCTCCCAGCTCACTGAGACAACACGCCACTGTATTTCCTGGGGTTGTATGTGGCAAGTGTTTAAGAGACGCTGCTCTTTGCTCAGCCCAATCTCTCAGGGACGCCTTGAAACATCTAGTGGCATCTATCAGAAACACATAAGCAGAGCTGAACAGTATCTACCTATGAGCATGTCATTGCTGGCAAAGGGGTGGAGATATTGTAACATCGCATCTCTCTGACCCACGATGGTAACTTAACCAAACCCATTTTATTTCTGCAAATGGGAGGGTTCCAGCAAGATGTTCATTTCTGGCTGTATCAGGGCTGACAGCACAAGGGGTGGCATGTCTGCCTTATGTATCCATCAAGAGGCAGAAGCACAGATCTTTCAGAGGTTGGTGATGAGCAGGACTATGGGCCACCAGAAGAACCTTTGATATTTTCATGGTTCTCCAGAAGGAAGCAAAGCAGCATATTATGCTTGCAGTTGATGCTGACCCAATTACTATTGATTTCAGAGGGAAACTGAAGCTCTTATATTCATTATAGATGAAGCCAGCAGCTTCAAACAACAGTGTGTTAGCTTGACAGGTAAAAATTAACTGTGTTGTGACAACGATGAATGCTACAACAACTTAAATGAGCATGGCTTTCTGCTCTTGGTGACTTTATAAATAGCACTGTTTTTAAAGCAGTAATAAGAAGAATCCCAATGTTATTCTAAATTACACCTACTTAAAAGTCCTTGCCCAGATGAATTGAGAAAAGAGCAAAACCACATTAAAAATTATCCCATTTGTACTGCATTTCAAGAAAGGTAGAAATGGAAGCTTTGATACAGTATTATGCTCTGCTAGGTTTTCAGCACTCTCCTAACACTGCTTGTAGAGTGGTGGTGTTCCCCATGGGATGATGGCTTTCTAAAATCTGTATTATAGACTTACAGCCTGCAAGAGCTCTCTTAGATTAACAAAGGAAATTATACAATCACTGTGAGGAGGGATGTGAGCATGACATATTGCAGAAGATTTATGGACCTAGGTGAAAAAAAAAAAGAGTGAAAAGAAAGGGGAGGAAGGAAGGAGGTTGCATGGGGACAGGAGATCCCGTGAGAGCCTGTTGAAAATCACAATGGCAGCCTCAGCTACCCAAGCGAGGCAACATCCATTCCCAGGATGAAGGTCTACCATGATGGCAGCGAGGAGGTTTCTAGTGTCGATGGAGATCATGCTTACAGAGTCCACAGGGATGGGAGGATGGAAGGTTTTCTGGCTCCCCGTGGAGAGAGCAGGGGAAAATAATTCTTAATAACCTATTAGTGGTCAATATGTATAAAAAGGAAAGGCTGGTGAAAGCAGTATTGTGCAGAAGAGGAAGGACAAAATTAAGAGCATCAGAGTGAACCACACAAACACAAGAAGCCTTTACAGCACGTACCTTCAAGGTGAAGCCACATTAACCGTCCTTTAACTGAGGTGATAGAAGCAACGCATATCTCTGCAGGGTTCCTGGGGTTCACTGCCTCCAGCTTCATGTTCTTCGTAAAGCCACGGCTGAAGGATGTCTGAAAGAGTCAAGGACCAACACTGAAGCGTGGCACTGCAGAACTGCATGACTTTAATTAGGCTGTCCACTGGGAAGCATAAATTTAGCATGGTTTGCTTTTCACTGGAAGTGCAGGATACACTGAAGAGCACAAAGGAATCCAGATTCAAAACAGAGCTGCCCTGGACATCCATGTGAAAAAAACAATAGTGGCCACAAATCAAGAAGCAATGTATTTCATGGTTTACTCCAGTCTCTAACTGTCAGAGATGGGGAGGAGTTTACTCCATATCAGCTCCAACTATATTTGAATGCTTGTTAGTGATACATTTGCTGGCTGCTGTTGGTGACAACATACTACACAGAGGGTTCCCAGATCTGTTGCGCTCAAGCACCTCTCACCTTGCTAGGAGAAACCTTGTAAAGCAAATAACCCATCTCACCTGAGACCAGAGAAACAACTTCACACATTTAGTTGCCCAGCCTGACTGAGGCTGCAGAAAGTTTGAGTAACCTGTTCAAGTATGGTTTTCTTCATGGAGTATTTTAAGCTCAACGTACAAGGTTCTCCTTTGTAGGCTTCAGGTACATAAGTTCATCGGGTGGAGGTGCAGATGGAGCCAGATGTCTTTGCTGCTACAGCAGTACCTCTGTACACTTAAACATAGCACCAAAGAAACAGGTCTGTCACAGGTTATCTGAGGTTCTCCTCTGGTGAAGGCAAAGCCAGGTCAGATATTACAGCAATGATCCCCAAATGAGCGGTCATCACCCCAAGTAAGAAACACAGGACCAAGATACGGAGTCATGAGCTTGCGTGAATGCAGCATCCTCCATTATACTAAGACTTGGGAGCCCAAGAGAAACTGCAGTTCAAATCATTCAGGTACCACTGCTGTACGCTTACATGTGCCTTGGCAAACTGCTTCAGTCTGAGGTTGGCCTCACCCTGTGACAGCAGCAGACTGCTGGCCAGTCCTTCCTGCTCCTGCCAGAGCCAGGATGGCTCAGCCCTAACACAACAAACCGCAGCTCCTGTTTGTAGCCACTGCAGGTGATCCCAAGTGCAGAAGGATCCCAAGACCCTACAACCCTCTCCAAAACGAGCCTTAAGTTACTCTTCACCTACTTCCATCGTTACTCTCTGTCCTTCCAGTGCCCCCTCTCACTTAAGGTCAGTCCCTTCCCAATACCCCCACCACCACTACCCCTGAGAACACACTAATGCAATACCTGCAGCCATGCCATGGCCTCCTTTCCTTGCACTATCCTCCACTCTGTCCCACCCATTCTGCAACACATCAGCTCTCAGTGCTTGCACCTCTCTGTTTGCACACATCAGCACGAAAACGTTCCCCCCCTTCAGCTGAGATTTTGGCTCATGATAATTAGGATGAGTAATAATTGTCACTGACTCAAAATGTCACCAACCTCTCACCCATCAACTGAAATCCAGGCTCAAATCCAACCCTCCTGCTATCTGTACAGCACCTAGCACCATGGGCACTTCGCCGTGAGCTGTCACTGGGAGCTCTTTGGGAGACTGGAAACTTCTGGGTTTGGTCTTTTTTTTTTCATCAAGAGACCTTCCAAGAAAGTGCTGCTAGTCTCAAACATTGCTTGGACTATCGTAAGCTTTGCTCAGAGCACAGATCAGCCTCACCCTGCAAGAGCTGCCAATGGCCAGGACTGCAGCAAAGCAGAGTGAGTTCGTTTAAATGCCTTTTATGTTGCCTAACAAGGAAACGTCATTTATCATCACACCGGTTCCTTTCATTGCAATGCAGTGCTGGAGGCTAATTTATCCAGAATCAATGGCAAAACAGTTAGCTGGGAGTTTATTTTACTAAGCATTTGGTCGTGTCAATCCATTTCATAACTGCCTCTCCTTGTTAAATATCGCCCCTGGGGAAGCAGTTACAGCATATCCACTTCCAGCACCATGTCTGGCTGCAGAAGCTGAAAGATGTCCTCGCAATATAGCTTCTACCAAAGAGCCACTCACAGCCACGAAACAAACGGACCGACCTGCCAGGGAGGCTGCATAAGCTACAACAGCGAGATTACATGTCTCTGCAGAGAACTGCGTTATCGCGAGTGAAGGAATAACAGACACATGTTCATCTGATGAATGTTTCCTTAAAAAAAAAAAAAAAAGGGAAGAAAAAAAGTACTTAGACCTGATTTAATCTTCAGAGGATATGACACAGAGAATCTTCTCAGGGCTGCCAGTGCTGAGAGTGTAGATCCATTACTTGACAAAACCAAAAGAGATACAAAGGAAAGGGGGGGGGTGCTTGCAGAGGAGAAGAAACGCCACAATTGTCCCACTCTACGGGAGCGATGCAGCGTTGTCCAGCTTCCCTCAGCCCTTTCAGAAATCTTCGCTTTAAGTCCCTTGAGGCAGAGGGCTTTGCACAGGATGGCACAATAAACGGGGCAAAGCATTCCTAAGTCTCAGGTCAAACTCTATTGATGATACAGTTCTTCTCAATTCATCTCCAGAAAGGGTTCAAACTCATCAATTCACCACCAGAGGTCTGTTCCAAGCCAGAACGCCCTTGGGCCACCACAGATGAGGAAGGCCATGCAAAAACGAGCTGGTGTCTTGTGAGACTGTCCCCATTCTGCTTTCCACAAACACCTTGTTACCCAATCCTGTGACTTCTGAGCACAGTGAAAGGCTGTGTAACTCCTAGAGGAGTCCACTGCTCACAACAGCACTTTATTCTGCAAACCCTTCTGCATTCCTTTGAGGTACCACCACATTTTCAGTTATTGATGGGATCTCAACTTCTGTCAGTTGATGAGAGCATGAAGAAGAGCACCAGGTTATTGAAAAAGGCAGGTGGCTACATCTGCCTTTCACCAAGTGATGAATACCTGTTGGATCAAGCCATGTCAGACTACCATTGCCAGAAAACAACCTGTAAAAGACTACTTCCAAAGCTCTGAATCTCGATGGCCTCCAGCATAATGATGTGCTGCTCACCCTCACATCTCTGTTTCTGTATCAAGGATGCACATGAACCATCTCAAAGCCCAGAGCATCCATGTGGGTTAATCGCTCTCCTCACACTCTTAGCTCAAGAGTTTCAACCTGAGCTTTTAAAGGGACTTGCTTTGGTTAAATGTATCCCCCTGGGGACCAGAGAAAACACCCAAAATGTGAAAAGAGCCAGATGATATAATCCATTTTTTTAAACCTAGTTTATTTTTTTTCAATAGCACTTGAATTACTTGTAAGGGCCAGCTGAGATCCTTCTTGTGCTAGGTGCTGTATAAAATCTGAGAAGAGATGAAGAGCAGGAAATCTAAATGAATCAGAGAAAGCCAAGAGGAAGATAACATTCTTTTATCTTTTAGGGACAGAGGCCTGAAACACTTCTCCTTCCTATGACAGACTCATGATGGTCTAGAGGAACCTCCCAAAGCCTTGCTGCATCTTTTCGGTGCAAGCTGTTTTGTTTCCCGTGGATCCAGAGGAGCAACACAGAGTCAAAAAGAGAACTTACGTTTCTAAAGCACAGGTGAGGCGCTGCCTCCGCTCCACACTGCTTCTGGTAGTCTGCCCAGTCAAAGTCCTGGCCAGAGTAACCTGCAGGATGACAAAACAGAAAGAGCCATCAGTCACCACTTCACACCAGAGAGCGAGCACGAAACAGACCCTAGGGAGATGACCATTCGTGTTTCAGCATCCCATCCCGCCTCCGTGAACTGTGCGGTATCAGCAGGCAAGTTCTCTGTGTGCCTGTTTATACATGAGAGACTAAGCCAACGCTTCTCCAACCCCCACTCACACACCTTCTGCATTGAAAATTCGCTTTGAAAACGCCAGGTCTTCATTAAAGAGTAATAAAACATATTTATTTTGCTTATTTTCCCTTTCCTGTGAGCATCTCCCAGGCTTTAATAACCCATAACCACCAAGAAATGCCGCTCTCCCCAATTTCCGGGTAGGGCTAGTCATAGCCTTCTTTCTCCTTCCTTTAGCAATGTAAAAATGGAGTGATGGAGCTGGAGGTCCCTCAGCAACTGACATGGAGAGGAGCAGCACAATCAGAAGCTGATCCCTCCTCTCTTTCAAAGCATAAGATAAACTCTCCTCTCTCTTCACTGAGATGGATGTACCCTCCATGACTGACTTTCCAGCAGCCCAGCGTACGTGAGCTGAATCCCATCATCGTAAGCATATTACCCAAAGTTGTACAGAAATCTGAAGCAGAGCAGGAAAATGAACACAGATTTCCCAGCTCCATGACTAAAGTCTCAGCAACTAGATGATCCCTTCAGCCTCTGCTTCTAGGAAAAGAAGGGAAGTAATACTGATTTATATGAGCATCTCTCACACAGTCCTATCAGACAAAACAGATCTCTGCTCTTTCTTCTCACCTGGCTATTTAGGCAATAAGCTTTTGGGACAGAGAGGGGTATTTTTAATTTGCTTTTGGTTGTTTGTATTGTTTTGTTTTTTCTGTCTGCCTCTTAGCCTGTATTTTTTCAGTGCTTGAAATCAGTGAGCGCTAATCCTGTCCAGGGCCCTGTGACAATACTGTCGATATTTTAATAACATCGTTGAAGAACTATTCACACTGGAAAGTTTCAAGAGTGACTTAAAGGCCAGATTCTCCCCTCAATCTCGCTGCCTGGCATCTCAGCCTGGCCTCATTTCACATAACATCCCTTAATGCCTTTTTCATCGATAGTCAAAAAGGGACACTCAAGATCAGAGAGGGATGAATCATTCATGACAATGAAAATTGTGAAACTTTTTGTAGGCAAGAAGGGACGGGAATACTGAGCGAGACACCTACCAGATCCAAAAAAGGAGATAAAAATTTTGATAATAAAGTCCCAAGCATCCTGCTAGGATGCAAGTATCTGTGCTAAGATGGACTTCTGATCCTAATGATTGCATACATGACAAACAAATGAATGACATAAAGCCTGGAGCTAAGATGTTTGTCTCTGTGGGGCATGAAAGTGCGTAATATTTGGAAAGCTATATGAAAACATGCACAGGGTGGTAAAAAAAGGCAGTTACTTATAGAGAATGTTCATTTTTCATACAAAATATAAAATCCATGCACTGTTTTTTTAACAACCAATTTCTGCAGCAGTATTTTCTTCCTGCTTCTCCTCCATCTCCATTTTTCTCTCCAGTTATTTGTTTGCCAGATACTTTTTGGCTTCATAAAATGAAATGGAAAACAGAAGTGCACATCACTTCACGTCAGAAAGGGATTAATCTGATCGCATACAGATGTTTGCAGTGGAGACGCCTATAGCTGTGCCTGTCACCCTGGGTTTCCTAAAGAGTTGACAGAGCAGCAGGCAGATCTAGAGGTGATCTGCCTGTCCTCCTGCAGAAGGAGCAGAATTGCCCCGGGAAAGTTCCTATCACTCTCCATTGACTCCACAATAAGCTCGAGTGATGGGCTTTGGTGGGGACAGCCACAGCATAGCTGTCTACATGAAATCTCCTGGGGTCCACCCCAGCTGCCAGCGCACGTTTCCTTCAGGAACACAAAACCCTGTCCACTGTCTGCATGTTCTCTCATCTCTGATTTAAATCCCTCATGGACAGGTTTTGAATCTTAATTGCAAGCTACGCAAAATCTTGGCAGAGTAGATGGAAAAGGCACATTGACAAGGTTTCGGTGAGGTATAAAAACTTGATTGTGTTGTCACTGCTCAAACACCTGTTGGTGTGCCCCTGCACCATTGAAATCATTGGAAAAACCTTCTGCTGGAAGCTTCAGCGGGAACAAAAACTGGGAGAGCAGTTAGAGGGTTTGCCATAACTCACCTCAGCAGCCCAAGGAGGATGAGTTCTCAAAGAGAAACATACTCAGAAATTGGCTTCAAACAGTCCTGGACCTGTATATGGCCTTTTCATGGAGCATCATGATAGAAGCTACCTTCCTTAGTACATGGGGAGGTACCATGTACCCAGCACCTCCATTAGCATGTGGCATTCACATACTGTTATCCTTCAAGGCTCAGCCTAAGTAGTGACACTCAAAGCTTTGCTTGCGTGATTCAACCACTGCTCCTCGAACATGTAAAACCGTGTCGCGTTTGCTATCTCAGCTCTCAGGATGGAAGAGCCCATCAGTCTAACTGGAAGGAAATATAACACCACAAAGGTACTGGAAGTTTTCGAAGTGGCATTTCCTTAGTAAACCCTACAACTAGGAGCCCTGCTGTAATGTTTTCCTCCCTCTTAATAGCTCATAAAAAGGAACAATGATTGTTAGTCTAAGGGGAAGTGGTCTATAAATCCAGCTCTAATAACTATAAACAGCACTTGTTCACTGTTTATACAGCAGCAGTAAATGGGTATTCATTTTTTGGCACTGTACAGGAAAATACTGCTCTCTGTTTCTAGTATCAAATGTTTGTACCTCCTGTTCATGACTCATCTACTGTACGTTTGGCTCAACAAAGATCTGATAGTCAAAAAAGCAAGAGAATGGATATCAGAGAAATAGAAGACTCTGAACCCAAGTGCTCCAACCTGGCACCGTGTTCTGATGAAACAAAATTAGTTCATTTTAAAATCAGAAAACCGCCTTATCAACCATAAATTTACCAAAAAAACCAAGCCCAGAGTACAGCAAAGAAATTAAATACTTTCCACAACAAGAAAAGGATTTATTCCATTGTCACCTCTTGCTCCATGGGAACTTCTTGCCTTTCAACACGGAGAGCCACTTGGGCAACGCTAAATATCACCAATAAATTCCCTGTTAAGGGTGATGTTAGTTGGGAATGCGTGAGCACTAGGGAAGCAGAAGACTGGTCAAAACTGGTGCGAGAAGGGTCAGTCCTGGACACTCCAGGGCAGGGAGAGTTGTTCGGTGATTTGGGTGGAAATGGTGGAATTTCCTCCTCCTCCTCCTGCAGACCCGCTCATTACCAGCCAGCTCACGCCACCACCTTCCTCACTTTCTCAGCATTGCAGCCCTCTCATATCAGTCCTGGTTATTTCTTTATCCAAAGCTGGTATTACCCCGCTTAGAGAAGATTGGTTCCCTCAACAGGGGTTTGGATGATTTTCACCTTCCCTTTGCTTTCTTTTTTTGCTGATTTGTGGGTTTTTTTTGTTTTTTTTTTTAAAAAAAAAAAAAAAGAAATCACTCCAACATCTGATTATATTTTAGTGACTCAAAGAGCATGTCTGCTCATGGAAAAAGGGTTTTGACACCAAAGGTGCTCAGATGCAGTTTGGGCATGGAGCCCTCAGACACGGTACAACACAGCAATATACATCATGCATCTATCTACCACTCGCTTTATGCCTTTGTAATAGTTTTCCCCCCAGGACCTCGGATCTGACAGCAGAAAGCAAATTTTATTTTCATCAAAGGAACTCTCCCCTCATTCCCACACTTCTTCAGGAGCGCAGGTGGACCCCAGTCACCAGGCATCCCACCAGATACATCCTTGCCTCTTAGACCTTACCGGGCAAGTTGAGAAATATCCCTATAGCGCATACTACAGCCACTTCTAAAAATGCTGGCATCTGAAAGAGAGTTTGCATGCACTTGACCCGTAAAACACCATCTCAGACAGGCTGTGTACCAGCACGGGTTGGAAGCTATTAGGCCACGACCCTGTAAAGAGAATTGTCTGGCCTATGGTCTACTTAGTTAATTAGCTGGCCTGAGGGGAGCTGCATGTGAGTTTGGGGTGGAAAAACTAAACCACTCCATTTAGTTTCATTTTTAGAAACTTTTCTGGCCATTATCAGTAAGCACTTACGGGGCATTATCATTACACCTGGATTTGGTGAAAGCAACGGAGTAACTCTGGATGCACCATATGCAGCTGCACACACAGGACCCCAGGACTTTGGTGGGCATTTCAGCTGACATGTGCTGAAGAGATACTTTGGGTTTGGGGGGTTTTTTGGGTGGGTGTTTTTTTTGGTTTTGGGTTTTTTTGGGGGTTTTTTTTTTTGTTGTTTTTTTTTTTGAGGCATATCTTTTTCTCCCAAGCAACACCAGTTTTTGGCAAAGGGTCAACATCCCGGCCAGCTTCAAAAATCTAAAATTCCAGAGAACCAACACATTTTGCAAGCGAAGAAATTTTGCTAGGGCACCGCGGGGGGCCGTCTGAAATTGCACGTAATTAACTGTACTGCTACGAAGTTGGAAAATAGCACGGTTGGAAGCTGTTTCTCCTGGCTCTGACCTGAGCATTGCTCACAGTTTGCCCTCGCCTGGGATTTTTTGAGACAGCCAAGGAAATGCCTACATGCTCCTGGGCAGGCAGCTATGAGTTTTGCTTAGACATTTAGATTTAGGAGCTTTGTTTGGCCTCGTTGTTGCACCTCAATGCCGTAGGGAGATGCCTGGTTTGCCTCTAGTATGATATGACTTTTAATGCTCCTTTGGCTCTCTACATACACAGAGCATCACTAAAATGCATTTCACGGGAATTCACCAGATTTTGGTGCAGCCTGCTTCGAACCGCTCAGGACACAGACATCCATCCACCAGCAAGACACATTTGCACAGATGTTCATGGGCTGGTATGAGCCAGAACAGCCCCAGTGACCCCAGAGAGCTACTCTGGCTTGAGATACTCTGGGTGATGCTCTGCAGTGAAAAGCATCACGGTGTTAAAGGCAACAAAACCAAGCAAACTTCTTTCTGAGGAAACCTGCAAATCACTGAGAAGGAATACGAACCCTTGGGAGGTGTGAGATTGACTCCGTTTTTAAGGCACCACTGTATTGGTAAGATCCCTAGGGAATCCGCATGGCAAAGCATTGAGATTTTGCTGGGTTCAGGTCTCAAGTCATCAATGGTCACTTGTAAATAATGATTGTTAAAAACCTAAGTGGGAGGAAAGAAGAACACAAAATCAGAAGTTCAATTTGCTGTAATATTAGGTGACACGTAAAGCTGAAACAACCAGAACCTGGAATCAAACTGCTCCTGAAAACAACATGCTCTCAGCTAACATTTTTCATCAAAGTATTTCTCAAAAGAGACCAAAGCCTGAGACTTAGAGGTGGGCAAACGAAGGCAAGTGAAAGTACTAAGGCTCAGGGTCACCCAGTGTGCCCACAGCTGAGCAGGGACTGGAGGCAATCCTGGAGACCCTACAGCATTCCTCCCTCTTGCCTTTGAGAGTGTGGATTAAATATCCAGCTACTGCCTCCATCCAGCTGTTTTATTTCAGGTGGTTTCCCAGATATGCTGGGAAAATACAAATGCATGGAGGGGAGGCAGAGATAAAAGAGGGAACCCTTTTTTTTTTTGCATAGAAGTGGTAGACGGACATCTCATCCCCATTGGATCTAAGTGCACATAGTCAGCTGGTGATGCTTGTGGGATAGAAACAATTCATTAATTAGGAATATCCATGGATTTTGAAAGTATTTCTTAACGTGTTTTCAAGTACCACTGTTGAGTTTTCCTAAATGTGGTAGAAATCAGTAAAAGGTTCCTAATCAGGATCTTTTCATCCCTCCTTTCAGGGATCTCACCTTGGTCACTGATGCAGGACAGATATGAGATGGCTCCTTCATATTCACCGCCTCCAGCTTCATCCCCACAGTGAAGAAGTGGTTTCGCAAATCAGCATGGTCCTGCAGGACGAGATGGGGAAGAGAAACACATAGTATGACAGTGTCGTCTACCAAGAAGGGCCCGATACATTTGAAAATCTATTCGAAATATGTTCATGTGGATTTTGTCACTCAGCTGGTTACAAGATTGACCCCCAGCTCCAACTGGGCCCTCCTAGTCCTACATTCTTCTCATGCCAACCCAACCACAGAAAGAGGGGACAGCCTCACTCCTAGAGGACAGATCTGCAGGACCAAGCCCATGAATGTGCATCCATCTCATCATCAGCATCTAACTTGACCTTGGTCAACAAGGAGATCGTGCTCACCAAAATGAGGACCTGTCTCAGAAATTGCTACTTGAAAATCTCCCCTGGGCAGAACCTTTTCACCTCTGACAGCCACTACCATCCGAGAGCAACTAAAGGTCCAGAGGTGTCAGGACTCAACCTGACGTCCCCCAAAGTAATGCACAACATGGATGCAAACAGCTCAGGATGGCCCTGACTTACCCTGATGGATGTCCAGCTCCTGCAGGGCACCAAAATACAAACAAGATGGAAAGGACTTTTATCCAGCCAGGAGACTAAAGGTGGACTAAGGCCCAGACAGTGAACTCAGACCCAAAACGTGGGCAACAAGAGAACATGTTGGTGGGAAAACACGCAACTGCGTTGAAGTATATGCCCACCAAAATGCTTTCACCCAGGATCAAAGCTGGCTGCACCCAGAGGGTTGCACACAGCAGCCCTGGGGTTGGCAACAGGGTGCAGACTCAAAACTCAGAAGCCAGCCAGGTTCAACATCCTGATTTGCCACCAAGTTCCGTGTTTAAAAATCTATCAAATTACTCCATCCCTCATGAACCCTGTCTAACAGGCGTACCTGTTGTCATCCTAATGCCAGGGTAATCATCATATTTTGGGTTCAATACAAATGTCCTACAGAATTTCTAAACCATCTGTGCATTAGCCAATACAAGCATAAAAAGAGACGCTGTTATATTTAACACGCTCACACAGACGACTCCAAAATGCATGCGGAAAGCTTGCTGTCTAGTAAGCGGTTAGCAATGTCATTCCCATCTACACTCATTGCTACGTGTTGTATTCTTGTTCTAAAATGATTTTCTATTGATCCGAGGTTGTACATAATTGTACTTTCTTTTCCCAAGAACTGTCTTCACTTGTAGACTTAACAACTTCTATTTTGGGATCTTACGTTCCCGGTGCCATTAGAGATAAAGGATTTTTACAAGCTCCAGCCACAGCTAAATTCATCTTACCAACCTGCCACGTTACAGAGCCTTTTCTGTGAGAACCAAAAGGCAGTCAAAAATAAAAAGTCATAATGGATTTAGTCTCACTGCAGAAGTATATACTGATAGGGAAACTGAGGAAAATCGAGCAATAATGGCCCAGAACCCCATGAACTAATGGCTGAGGAAGGAGCAGACATTCAGGAGTTGGGGCATCCTGCAGCGCAGCATAACCATCAATAACCATCAGGCACACTTGCACTCGCTGGCCGTCGCTTCTGTATCCCAAAAGCCCCAGAGGGACAGGAGACCCACTTCTAGCAGCTTTACACACAATGAATGTTTCATTGAACAATCACCTGATCCAAGGAAGGGAACCTGGCTCCTTGTACACAGAGGTTGCAGAGAACCAGGGATGAACTGGATGGAGAGGTTATCAAAATTGCCATCTTTGACTGACAAGGCTTTGGCTGAGAAAAGACAATGGCTGCAAAAATCAGATCTTGCCAGCACTACACTTCAAATCTCCAAAGGCCAAAACCATCTGTTCCGGAGGGCTGCCTTCTCCGGCATGAAGATCCACGCTCAGCCTCTCTTAATCCTGAGGGTGAGGTTGCAATGAAAAGGCAACTTTGCAAAACATACACCTGGAAGCAAGCTCACACTGCAGCATCTTCCCATCCAAAGTTCCACAATTCAATCCACGCTCGTATCCAGCTTCAACACATAATAAGCCAAGATCCACCGGAGTACTTAATCATGTTTATCTTTAAACACGCAAGTAGTTTCATCAACTTACAGCAATTTGTTGATTGAGATCAAAATATATCGAGGCCAAACCATATCGCTTCTCATTTTTATTTGAATCTGTCTCTTTGCTTCTCCTTCTATTTGTTTTGGCCTTTTTCAAAGGGAAAAAATAATCAGGAAGGAGGAAGAAAAGCTAATAACACTTAAAGCTATTTCACTTCAAAAGCATATGCCATTTTCTCCACACGCTTAAGGTCAAATCTCTCTTCTCAATGGGCGCAGCATGTAAATATCTTCCCCGTAAAATTAATAGCAAGACCGAACCCGCAAGGGAAATTCATGGGATCTGAGGTACGTCTCTCTTTTGAGGGTCAAAATCCTCTTTGAAGCAGGAACGTACGTTTGTTTGGAGAAGGGCTGCAGAAGTAAAAAGCTTGTCTGGGTTAAATGTCATTTTTGAGATGGAAAAGCTTTCATGGAGAAAAAACCTTTGTATCCTACCTCTCTGGCAAACGGTCAGGGTCTGGATATTTGATCTCTCTCGTATATTTGCTGAAGAGAATCATCGGAATCTACTGAAGCAGCCTTAGATTTTTGTAGCCACAAAAGGGAAAAAAGATCCTGATGCCGTTCTCCGGTTCCAGCGCTGAAGTTGCCTTAGCCAGCAGGGAATTAGTCAGGATTTGGCATATGCTCCTCTTCAAAACTCCAATTAATTTACATAATTTCTAAGAATAGGTTCCACAGAAGTGAAGGCAAAGCTTTTAATTAGTATTAGACTCAAAGCGATACACTGGATAATGAACTGCTCTCTCCTCCCTTTATTCACACCGACAGGGTAGATGCCTGTTTAATAAAAGCAGCTACAAGAAGAGGACTGGAGGGGTGAAACCTTCCTGAAACGATTAGGAGTGGCAGAATCCAACCCTTCACCACTATTTCATGGCATTCACACCCACGAGGATGTCACCAGCCATTATTTTCCAGCAACTTCTCCAAGTGAGCTTCGATTTTCTTTGAACTGGAGATAAATAGACAAAATATTTTTGACCAGCTGGAACATTTTATAGCTTTGTGCATGCTGAACCTTTACTCCTACTGGCAGGCAATACTTCCCAGGAGCAGCCCCACTGACCACCCAGATTGACACCAGCAGATTGCCCGCCCAGGGGTTCACAACCCCTGAGTGGGTGGTGGAAATACCCTCTGACTGCTGGAGAGCAGTCAGGTAAGCTGGATCGACAATCGACAAGGATGCAGGAGGGTCTCTTAGAGCAAGTGAAAAATCTCGCCACAGGAAGTACAACGAATTAACGTGGTACAAATACCACGAGCTGCTCATTCAATGGGTCGCAATCTCTAACATGATGGATTACAGCCTGCGACGGCACACACCGGTAATGAGTGGAAAAATCACATAACCCTCCACTGAACGCCTGTCACCTCCAACCCAAACCCACGGGCAAAAGCCAGGGCTGTCACAGCTCTCACTACAAACCCCAAGAAGCCGTTAAACTCAGCCCTACATTCACAGTTTTAGAGCAGTATGGATTTGCAGATATGCCCATGCATACAGGCTGTGACCCTCGGGACCACCTGAAAGACAGCCCCGCTTTGACACTTGGTACGGCGCATGTTTCTGTAACCCTGCTGCAAAAATACCGATGGGCTTTGCAACAGCTCGTTGCAACCAGCATCACCTGCAGGGCTGAAAACTGGAATGTCTGAAGGTCAGATAACAAGTACCGGGAGGAGACCCAGGCTTCTAATTCCCAGCCCTCTTCTTCAGGTACTGAGATGGTTGCATAATTTTCTCCTTCATAGCTGATGAGCCACTAGCAGTGCAGGTTTAAAAAATGTCAGATGGCTTGGGAGCCTAAATGTCATTCCAAAAGAGATCCAGAAACAGATTTACAAAAGTATTCAGACTCTTAAAGATGCAGACAGGCTTCAGGGAAGTACCTGTGTGGGTGACATGCTTAAGTCCAATAAGCATGTAATAATAAAGTCACGAAGCATTGGCTTTTGGTCTTGAACTCAAAATACCTCAAAATCATCATAGTCATTTGCCCTTTCTGGTAGCTTGCTAAATCCAGCTTCTGAGTATTTCCGCTCAACAAATGTCATTTAAGTGTAAATAACCCCAAATTTGTCATGTCACAGCAGCGTTCTGGGTGGAGTTCAGGTAATTTTCCAGTGCACTGGGCAATGCAGATGGAGGAGGGAGACTTGGCTAAGCTGCTTTTGCCCGTGACAATCAGGGAAGCCGTACTATGGGCTGGTTGCTCTAGCTATGGCCACAAACCCAAGGAAGGGCATCGCCTTCAGATTGTGAAATGCTCATTTTTAGCCCGTTCTGCACCAGATAGAACAGTAGAGTCACCTCGTTTTAAACTTAGAAGCTTATACAGTGTATAGATAAGAGAGAAAGGCTCCAGTTTCATCCAGGATAGTCAGATTCACATCAATTCTAAGACCGCAACTTTGTGCTAAGTTCAGAACTAAGTTTGAATGCGGAGAAGTTGCAAAGCTGAGAGGCTGATTAGAATCACCGAGCACTTCATAAATGATTGACCTGAGCCTCCTTTCACCCTCACCAACTCTAACAGCACGAAACGCTATTGCCTTCGGTCACATCTCTCCTGGTTTAGATACAGAAGTGGGCCCCATCTAGTATGGCTGGAAACATATTATTTGATTCAGGTTTTGTTTTCAAAGAAATCTCTTCCCCCAGTGTTTTCTCTAATTCTCCAAGACACTGGCTGCTCGTAATAGCCTAATTTTAATCACAAAGCTCATGTGCGGTCACCAGTCACACACCAACAGCAGCGGTTAAACTGTCTCTATAGGAATCTGGCATTTGTTTTTTAATTGAGAAAAAAATAATAAAGAAACCCTCCCAAATGCAACCCTCTGTATTGTTTGCAGATGAATCAGTCTTGTTCGCAATTCACCGACGTGGAGCAATTTTCCCTGAAGACACACTCTGCAGGGGGACAAAAATGCCCCGGTAAGGCACAACACAAGCCAACTGTCCCTTGGTTTGACAAGCGCAGTCACAGGAAGACTAAAACGTTGAGATGATGGGTAGGATGAAGAGGAAAGGGTGCTGGGAAGGAGACTTTAGAGATACTGTGACCCTGAAGGAACAAGCATGAGAGTCAGCTACAACCTGCACCTACCGAAGAGCCCCTTAAAAACTACAGATGGATCGAATTTAGCCCTACAGATTTTAAGCTCCTCTTGTTGAACAAAAAATAGTTACCATAGAAACAGCAACATTGCAGAGTAGCCAGCCTAAATCCAAATACACCTTCTCCGTATGGCTGAGCCCACCGCAGATGGCATTAGGGCAAAGATCCCCTCCTACGCAGCACCTGCTTTGATTTGCCTGGGCGATGGAAGCACGGGTGGCAGAGGTAAAAGGGACAGACGCGCATCACTTGGGTTGTGGGGTTTTTTTGTTAGGGTTTTTTTTGTGTGTGTGTGTGTGCGCGCGCGTTTGGTTTGTGTTTTTTAACATCTTACAACATTCAGGACTGCCACACCACTCCACGAGCACTGGCTAATGAATCCTGGCTGTGTCACAGGTGGGAAAGACAAGTGGAAATCAAAACACAGGTGGGAACACCTACTTGAGTGCTCAAAGTGAAACCATTGGTGTCTTTTCACACCCCTAAATAAGCATCTTGGCCATGAAGAGGGACTGAGTCTTCACAGGCACTGTTTAGCACCGAGTCTGCCCTCAGTAACGTCATGGCAGTAATCGTTACTGAGAAACAACGCAAATTTGTTAGAGGAGAGAGGATCAGAACAAGTTCAGTGCACACTGCGGGCTGCAACCACCCTGAAAAAGTGCTATGGACCAGAGCTGGCGTTTGCTTTCTTTGAGAAAAATCATCCATCTTTAGATGGATGACTTTTAGGTATCACCCACCCCCTACGCAGGGGCAGACTCTGGTTGTCAGTGCACATCAGCCCTTCTCAGTAGAAGACATTGCTATGCCCAAGGAAGCAGAAGGCAAGAGCTCAGGCTGTCATGCACAAACTGCCCCACACCAAGCCTGGATGGAGTAAGTTAACCGAATCAGGCTCTTTTGCTCACCTCTCACCATCCTGAGAGAGCCCAGCACATAATGGAGAAAGAAAACCACACGTGCTGTACGTACAGCCAGAGGGACAGGAAGGCTGATGGACCCAGTTCCCACTCAGCCCATCTGCTTTGCTTGAACTGTCTCTGGCATTTCTCTTCCAACCCTGACTTTCATATGGTGCTTCCAAACAGACCCTCGGGGGATCTCGGGCAGGGCTTGGCTTCATTCAGCTCCTTGGACTGCCCTCCCCACCCACTTCCTTGCAAAGCCCATTGGTCAGAAGGGAGCTGCAGAGAGGTTAGAACTTTTCCCTCATCCACAGAGGTACCACCAGATTCTATCTCGACTGAGTGGCACCTTTGATACCAGACACATCTGTGCTTCCAAGATGCATGAAGGCCACTATGTTTGTAAGGACCTTTGCAGTAAACTCCTAATGATGGTTATTAGATCTTACAAAGATAAATGGCTTTAACGAGCTGAGACAGGAGTGGATCAAAAGGCAGCTGAACAACAGAGGGATCGGGACACCGTGCATGTCTCCCAGCCAGGCAAATAGCAGTCAGGGAGAAGGGCTGGCGAGTGCTACGGACGGGGAAGAACAGATGGAGTATAAATAATCTGGCAGCCTGCAAACAACATGGCAACTCATGGGTTATTAAAGCACAGCGTGTGCAGCAAGGGCCAGCCAAGTCATTGGTGCATGAAGGGTCTGGGGATTGCTTATGCTGGGATTTGGCTTCCAGTGAAACCAAAAGCACGTTTGTTTTAAGCTACTGCATCAGCACGTGCCCATCTATTAAGGGGGCTGAAGACAGAAAAACCCTGTTGGACTTCAAGTCTATTCACACAGCCACGTCAAGACCATCTATGAGCAGAAAGTAACCCTTGGGTTTCTCTGTCTTACATTGAAACTTCTCCAGAATACCAAATAATGGAAGAAAACACTCTAAAATACCCACAGAGTTTGTTAACTTCTGAGAGATGCTGTCCTCCTTTAAAAAAAAAAAAAAAAAAATCAAAGTCTTGGAGGAATAGTCCATCCTACTCTTATAATTAAAATGCACAATTCATCTGATGGAAAAATTATATTTTACAGAGGGGAAAGGAGTCCTGTTTAATATTTGTCTTCATACTTTTGAGTGTAGAACTAGAACCACCATTCCATCCTGAATTTCAGGGGGCAGCTCTTGCCTGGGTGATGGGTGGTCTCTCCATCACTCTCCTGTCCCGAGTTCTTCTACATCATTAGTCTTACCATTAATTAATACTATTACTGATTAGAGGAAACATCCAAAAGCTTCAGTTAGAAATAAAGGCACATGGAGCTGGGAATAGTTAGAGGTTGTTTTTTTGCCTGAGAGAGAACTATTTCAAGCTGGAAAAAAACAGCAACAACTTTAGGAAAGGGAGACCAGAGGGTGGAAACAAGAGGGATGAGACCAAAGGCTATAAATCAGGAATTGCCACCTGTCTTTGATAACACCTCTCCCTCCTAAGCATCTGTGCTCTTCAAGCAGTTTAAAAAAAGTTTGGTTTAGGGATGTGGCTGTGACAGCTCCATCCAAGCTAGTCATCAGGACCCACTTTACATCAGTCAGAGGAAACTGGGAACAGGATGGCCATATGCAACACATAAGGAAAGACACCGAGCACCCCAAATCCTGGGTAGGATTTAGTTGCTCAAAGACGACGAGTCTGGGGTGAGCTGAAAGACACCTGAGGATCCACACCATCTGCACAGGACCCACATCTAGGGCACAGGAGACCAGGGGAAGCATAATGGAATGTCAGAGAAGATCCCCAGGACATCACCTGTAGAAAACTAAACCCCATGATTGGTGTCCAGTATTCATCTTACCCAACCTACAGGGCTTTAACTCTTAAAAAAAAATGCACTGATTTATAAATATTAGGGCTAGAAAGTGTTTGGAGTGTTGGGCATTTGTATTTGGGGTTTCTTGATGCAAGGCTCTCTCTTAGAGAGCACCAGCAATGCCACCACTGAAGCAAAGCACTGACATTGTCACACTTAACTTGAAATAAAGCCCCAGTAACAGTCTGACCACCCTTATTAATACCCAAAGCCCTGGCCATTTTCTCAGGTGTCCTCTGAAGTCTAAGCCATCATATATGACCGGTACCTAGACAAGCCTGGAGGATCTCTACAGCATGGAGGATTCCCCACAGCACCCGGAAACCAGAGCAGAAACAGCAAAGGACACATCTCTTGGGTGGTGGCTTTTCAGAAGGATCTGTTCTCCTAAACCATCGAATATCCTTGAAAATCCTGTATTTAGTTTTAAGGATCAACATGTGTTCTGAAAAGAACAGAACGTCAAAATAGCGGGTATGTTGCAAAAAGCTTTTGTGAAGAAAAAAACTTATTCCAGGATGTGCAGTTTGCAAGGCACTATGTTTAGTAGCTATCTAATAGCAGCATTTTCTGGCAGTTGAACATCACGCTCCCTCTCAAAGGATCCTAAAGCCTTTTACAAGCACTTTCAACATATGGCCAAGTGTAAAATAGCACCAGAAAAACAGAAGATCCTATACAGCCTTCCTCGATTTTTGCAACCAGCTCGTGGGGTCTGGTGGTAGGTGCCCTCTCCTTGGATGCCAAGAAGGGATCAAGGCTGCGCTTTTGTAAAGGATTTTCAGATCTGCTGCCAAAGACCACCACATGCAAGTTCAGCTCTGCCACACTTTGGAGAGTTGACAATTCAGGCTCAAATCCATGGCTTAGGAGGCCTCAGGCAGAGACCAACCTTATTACACCAAAACCAAAGAGCACCACCACCACCACCAGCAGGAATGGGCTGGCAGACCCATAGGAGGAGCCACTTCTCGCATGCAAATGCGGATCTGCTTTCCCAGCATCACCACCTGGGACCAGTTTGATGGTGCATTAGTGACACTGCCCGCGGTCATTCACAGCTCAAAGGACAACAGTAATTTAAGTCGTGATCCAGCCAAACGCGCACGTGCTCGCCCGAGGGACCACTCATGTCTGAAGAGCAAGCACACACGCTCTCCTCAGTGATGCATTTCTGTAAGGAAATATGGAAAACACGGGATATAATTGCTCGGTGCGCAGTTTACCACGTCTGCCAAAGTAAACATTCCCAGCTTTCCAGAAGATCTTTAACGGTTGGCAGCTGTCAAACCCCATGTTTTATACCTCATCTAACACACGACAGTTATAGTAGCATGGAGCCCAGGCACCACGTAGAGACATTACTTCTGGGCTGGGTTTGCAAAAAAATTAACAAATAAAAAACCCACCTTTGGTTTCAACACATTTTGCTGAGATCTGAGATTCTCCTTGAAGGTCCAACACATAGATATTGGCTTGTCTTGTAAGATCAGATGAGTGTACTCTCATATAGCCTCCAAAAATAATTTCCTTAACTCACATTTAAGTCACTGCTACAGGAAGACACCCTCACAGGCACGGACAAGCTCTCATACTTTTCTCCTTAATTAAGGGGCACAAGAAGGGCTCGATTCACCCTAAATGGGCAGAATAAAGTGATGCCCACACACAATTAATTTATTCAGCCTCCTGCCTTCCCAGCACCAGAACCAGGGGCTTAGATAACACCAGACAAATAAAGAACCCTACTGATCTGATCCTGCCTTTTTGTCCCATTTGGCCCCCAAGTACCTCTCCTCTTGGCCCATTCAAGTGTTCTGATGTCTTGCACTGTCTTCTAACAGGAATATCTTTGCAAGCTCCAACCACATGACACAGCAACCGGGATTTGCTGAATTTAAATTTATGACCCTCATGCAATAATTAAAATAAGTGGATATAAGTATCATGCTGAGAAGAGGCAGCAAAACAGCTGTTAGTTATAAACTTTTTTTTAAAAAAGGATGTTTTATGGACCTCATCAGAAACATTCTGCACTCTTTCATATAGACAGGAATAAAATTTACACACGAGGCATTCCCTATTGTGATTTAATCGCTGACCCCCACAATGCATATTTGATCTTGAAGCTGCAGATTCAAACTTTAATAGAGTTGGCGGAGGGAAGCGCTGTATGAAATACATGGCAGAGAATCAGAACCCTCTGCACGCCATTTCCATCACAACACAGGGCTTCTCAAAGTCACGTTCGTGCCAAAAGCCAACATGCAAATCTACCCACTTCTCCCAGCCTAGCAGAGGTCTCATATGACAAGCAAACGAGCCACTGCCTGGGCCATCAGCAAAGCCTTCCCAAATTCATGTTGCTAATTCAAGTGCATCTCAGCTGGGCGAGCAGCCTGGATTCCTCGCGGAAAGCTGCCGGCTTGACCCTGCAGAAAGGGTGAAGGTGGCACCAGGGTTTCCTGGCATGTCAGCCAGGATGGGACACGATGACTGCTTTCTTCCAATTATCAATCATAGAATCATTTAGGCTGGAAAAGACCTTTTAAGTTCATGGATGCCAACCATAAATCCAGCACTGCCAAGTCATTATCCCACCCTACTCAGCACTTGTCAGGCCACCTGCAATACTGTGTTCTGTTCTGGTCCCTGCTATGCAAAAAAAGCTGTGGACAGGCTGGAGAGGGTCCAGAGATGGGCCACAAAGATGATCCAAGGACTGGGAAGCTGCCATGTGAGGAAAGGCTGAGAGAACTGGGTTTGTTCAGCCTGGAGAAAAGAAGGCTCAGAGAAGACCTTCTCACCATGTTCCAGTATTTAAACGGAGGCTACAAAGAAGATGGAGACTCCCTTTGTACAAGGAGTCACATGGAAAAGATGAGGGGTGATAGGTACAAGTTACTCCAGGGGACATTCCAATTGGACACAAGAGGGAAATTTTTCACAATGAGAACAATCAGCCATTGGACTAATCTCCCCAGTGAAGTCCCGAACACTGGACACTTTTAAGATTCAGTTGGACAGGGGCTGGGCCAGCTTGCCTAGACCGGGCTTTTGCCAAGAAAGGTTGGACCAGATGATCTGGTCCATACTAAGCCATGTCCATAAGTGCCACATCTACACGTGAATTGCACCAATTGCATAGGTGTTTTAGGGTGTCCCAGTGCAATGTTGCTTAAGGGCAAGGAAGGAACTCAGATAATCCCCAGGCTGAATGAGCCAGGAACAGTGGTGAGGAGAACACCGTGGTCTACCAGGTCCCCAAGCAGGAGGTGACACTGGAAACAGCAGGGCACCACTGTGCTTCAACGCATCCCGCCAAGCACCCACAGCCACGTTGCCTATCACACCACAGTGAGGACGTAATTGTTAGAAACCAGACAGGCACAGCCAGAAATTAGGATTATCCGGAGCCATCATGATTAATAGCAGTGCAGATTTGGATGGGAAATTAAAGCTGGTGCCTCAGGGCTGAAGCACATCTCTAATAAAAACCAGAGAGAGAAAGGAGAAAAAAAAAAAAAGACGAGAGCAAAATTATGTCCCACTTCGCCTACAGGTCCTGGAAGGAGGTTTCTCTGCCTTGTGGCTTGTGATCAGATGAAAATTTTGATACAAAGCTCACAGAAATCTGTCCAGCTTATGTCACGTTCCACATTTGTAGCCTTAACAATGTCACGGTTGTATACGATGCCTTTGCACAGACCTAACAGAGTAAGACACGTTAAAAATGAACGTTGGAGAAATCAGTGCAGATCACGCCCAGCCCACAGAAAACACTGACTGCAAGAAATCAGTTCTCCGAATGGGAAATCTGCACATGAAACTGCATTTTATACAAATATCTCACTCGTGACCTTTCACGGTGATGCATTAGAGCAACAGCCTTTCCCGCAGAAGTTTAACATAAGCCACTAAACGCTGCATAATATTTATTCATCGCGGGTTCTGCAAGTGAAGGAGAAAAGCGCGTCTTTTACCTTGAACACTTCCATTGGAAGAGGAAAATTTGCTGCATCATTAAGGGATTTTTCCAGAGCGCATTTCCACTCAGATATCGTCTTCAGAGAATAGATATCTATGACAACGACAACAACAAGGGAAAAAAAAACAAAACCAAGAGGTGACTGTTTGAGGGTCAAACATTTCTGAAAGGCTTAAGTTCCTGTGTCACAAAAATGGGTAGTACAAGCGAGGTGAGCAGGGTGTACATTCCAAGCTGTACAGCGTGGATAAAATCAGCACAAAAACAACTAGCAGGGGCACGTTTGAGGAATAGTGTGGTTTATATCCTGGAGCGTAACCCAGAAAAATGCATGACCTTCATTTTCTGCTGAAGAAACAAGCACTGTACTATCCCAATACTTGAAAATAATAAAAACTCTTCTTTGATTTTCAGTTCTCCAAACACCTGATGTTTTCCACTTTGAGGAGCCTCAGGTCTTCAGCCAACAGTAGTTATATTTGAACAAAACCAGAAATATTTTTTTCCAAGGCTTCTGTTCATTGGAAAGTTTGTTTTGTTTTTTTTTTTAAGGCAGGTTTGGGTTTTTTATTTTTTTTTTTTTTTGCAGTGCGTGGGGGCGGATCTCTACCCAGACCCATTTGTGGGTACCACACTCAAACTGGAGCATCACACCAATTCAAAGACTTGTGGATTTTCACCCTTTTACTTTTAGGCAACATCTTTGTGCAGATTCACATTGCTTTCAGTGAGTTTCTTAAATAGGTTTAATATTATTAAATCATTGTATTAACAAGCCCTTTATGGTTCAATGCAGTGAAATGCCTATGAATCAAAGGAAACAATGTAGGAAACAATACGACAATGAAGAACATTATATTGGATTTACTTCTGCCCTAGAAAACATATTGTTATCCTGCACATTAACAAGTTATTGCAGAACATTCATATCACGGTCTGAAGAGACAAGATAAGTAGATAGATGGCAACAATTATTAAAATGGAAATGAACATAATAATAAACTTGAACCTTGATACGGAGTGATCAGTGTGTAGCTTTTCTTTTGTCACTTTGGCTTCACGCACTTACATCATGGTTCAATTTGGCCCAATTTGCATTTAAATTCTGTACATCTAATAACCATATATATTTACGAGCTAGCAAAGATTTACTGCTGTATCTTACGATTCTGAAGGAGGAAATAAAAAATACGTGTAAAAGAAGGAATTGGCAAGCATGTTTTCACCTAGCGCTGATGGTACAAGGGAATTTTATGCTCGGATCTCAACAGATTTAAGACCTTATCAAAATAGGATTTGCAGAATCACTCACTGCAAGTGGATGTATTTATACTTCCACTATATCAAACCTCGCTACTTCAGAGCAGACATCAAGGATATGCATATGAATTTAAACACACTTAAAGGGAGATGTTAACCTTTCAGGGCTATTTTTAATTCCTCAACTGTCTGGTTATTAACAGGAGTTTACACTTCAAGCCTTTGTTTACAGCATGTGCAGCCGTCACAGGCGTTAAGAAGTGCACTCTTTATCTAATTGTTCATTATTTTATAGCCTTGTTCCTCCAGTTCTCCCTTATTTGCAGGAACTCTGATAGGCTTAGAGAGGGAAATGACTCACCTTGTTTCTTCCTTTTTGTTTTAAATGATGCCAAATAGGGAAACACTCAACACAATATGATTTTTGTCCCAAGCCAGCCTGTTGTTTCACCTAACAAAAAATGGGAGTTTTGGAAAACCCTGCTGAGTGGATTTCCAAAACCTGAGGGACAGGATCCATCCAGAGGAACCTGCACAATCTCAGTAAGTGTGAACCTCATGAGGTTCAACAAGGCCAACTGCAAGGTCCTACACCTGGGCCAGGATAATCCCCAGTATCAGCACAGGCTGGGGATGAAGGGCTGGAGAGCAGTCCTGCGGAGAAGGACTTGGGGGTGCTGGTGGGTGAAAAACTGGAAGTAAGCTGACAATGTGCACTTGCAGTCCAAAAGGAGCATGACCAGCAGGTCAAGGAAAGTGGTTCTGCCCCTTTGCTCTGCTTTGGGGAGACCCAAAGTAACTGTGTCCAGCTCTGGGGTACTCAGCACAGGAGAGACACAGACCTGTTGGAGCGAGGCCAGGGGAAGCCAAAAAATGATCAGAGTTGGAACCCCTCTGCTGTGAGGACAGGCTGAGAGAGTTGGGGGTGTTCAGCCTGGAGAAGAGAAGGCTCCAGGGAGACCTTAGTGTGGCCTTTCAGTACTTATAGGGGGCCCATAAGAAAGATGGGGAGGGACTTTTCAGCAGGGCTGGTTGTGACAGGACAAGGGGTCATGATTTTAAACCAAAAGAGGGGAGATTTAGACTAGATCTAAGGAAGGCATTTTTTATGCTGAGGGTGGTGAGACCCTGGCCCAGGTTGCCCAGAGAGGTGGGTAGAAGCCCCATCCCTGGCACCATTCCAGGTCAGGTTGTTTGGGGCTCTGAGCAACCTGCTCTAGTTGCAGATGTCCCTGCTCACTGCAGGGCGGTTGGACCGGGTGACTTTTGAAGGTCCTTTCCAACCCAAACTATTCTGTGATTCTATTATTCTATGCTACCCTGCTTCCCCAAGAGAGCAAGCTGAAAGCAGACCCTCATTTACTACTGTGATGGCACAGGAAAGTGAAACAAAGGGAAGTAGTAGTGATGTTTTGGGTCACTTTGCCCAAAATCTGTGAAAACAAGGAGAAACTTCTTTGGTCAGTGTCATCAAACTTGAAAGATAAGGACAACTCCAACAGTTTCAATAACCAGCAAGCAATATCATATGCGCATTTAATTAGTGGCAGCTCGTTTATGCTGGCAAGTCTATGGACACTAAATTGCATGGTTAAAAGAGCATAAAGCATTTTGTTTAAGTGATAGGGTTGCAGGTAATTGAATAAAGTGTACTGTGTCAATTTGTATTTAGGTTAACAAGGAGTGAGCAATTAAAATGACTGCCAATTTGTCTATAAATGGAAAGTAACATAAAACAAGACAATCTCTTCCCTCATAAACAGTCGAGGCAAGACCATCAGTGGCTCTGTGTCAAGCAGCCTGTGCCAATTTGTACTAGCAAGGAGGTTTATCTTGGATTCAGATATTCAACTGAGGGAGAAAAAATAAGCTATGACCTCTTTGTCTCCGTTAAAAGGTCTTGCAAGACATACAAAGTCCCTGAAAGTTGCCATTTGGAGAAGACAGCCAGGATGCTATTTCCTAAGGACCCTCTTGTACATTAAGTGGGTGCCAGGATGCGGATGGCTTCATAAAAGAGATTTCTCCATCCCAAATATTGTAGACGTTTGGATCCATGGGATCTCCTTTATATGAGATGTTCTGCATCTTGAAAGACTGACCTCAAACTGCTGAGCAAGGTGAAACCCAACCTGGTGGGTCCCAGAGGAGGATCAACACAAAAATCACAGCCGGTCTATCCCGTATGCTGTGCATATGCAGCATCCAAGTCAAGGGTAGGCAAAGTACTGTTGCAGCCTACAGAACTGATGTACAGCTGCACATCCTCATCTGATAGGAATTGAACATGCAGCCTGATTTGGGAGGAGCTGAGTGTCCTCAGCACCTCTTCAGAGAAGATTCATAACAGCTTTGATATACAGTCTAAGGCTGTTCCTGTTATCAATCAAGGAGTCACTTTAACTGGCTTTGGATGTTCACAAGTTTGGCAACAAGGTCTGTGTTCATTGCTTTCAACCCCCCTAAGTGGGAAAAATAGGCTTACAAAGATGTCATTTCATCTGACCTACATTAGACATGTCTTAGACATCCCCATTTCTCCATCAATCATAAAGAGAAAGCAATAGCTCATGCTGAACTGTCTTTCTCATGACTACACTACAGCAGGTGAATCTAATCCCTGACATGTAAAAAAACAACATACTCCACAGACTCTCTCTCTTTCCTAAGAAGGTCCATACTAGGTCTTTCACACAACAAAGGTCTTTCTAGTCCAAATCCTATTTACTATAGAAGTCATTAGAAAGGCGGTAAGCAGGCAAGCATGTGTCCCAGGCACACTCTCCTCGCTTGGAGTCCTTAGGAATTTGCATTCTTTGACAGTCTGTGGTTTAGTAGCTTCAGCTCTGACTTTTAGAGCTCTCTGCTGCCAGCAACTCATCCTGACAACTCACTACTGCTTGACTGCCTGCTTGCTCCAAAATTTCTTTTGCAGACTCTTTAATTTAAAAGAGATCCCCTAAGACCAGCCACTTGGCTTTTCCCGCCCCCTCCCCTTCTTCCTCTGGGTTAAAGTCTCATACGCTTTATTCATACATTGTGGTTTACAAACTTGTTGATGTTAGGTGGCCATCAAACAGCCTATATAGTCTACTATGTCAGGAGTGGAACAAGCAGCATTCCTGCCTCCAGAAACTCATCAGATTCCCATTTCTGACTGGCTGCTCCCTGGAGCGCAGAGCCTGACAATTGGGTAGACCAGAAGGAGGGGATCAAAGAAAGATCCTCGGGGACAGTGTTCAGGAGAGGACTTGTGAGAAAATGGAAGGGTTCAGACCCAAAGAGTCTTTTCTCAGCAAACTCCTATGAGAGCCAGCTTCAGCAGAGGTAAAGAAATGACCACCTATTTAAGTCAATGGAAGTCAGGAAGAAGATCTGGGCATTGAATAGATTAGTAACAATGTTCACTAAAAAGTGAATGACCAGAGAAATGCCAAGGTGAGTAAAGAGATATCAGATGAAGACAGATGAGAACAAGAGAAAGACATTTTAAAAGCAGTTAAAACAAGGGGAGGGGACGACTTCAGCAAATAAAGAATCTAATAACAAGTTTAGAGAAAGACATCGGAAAAAATTAAAAGAAAAAGAAAGGGGGTGGGACGGGGAATCCATCGAAAAGAAATCACAACTGGATCAAAGAAGGAAAGAGCAGAAAGAGAATGGAATAAACCAAAGAGGAAGCACAAATCTTGTTTGAGCCATTTCTGTATTGATTCACCAAGCCAAGAGCGTTCAAAGAAGGTCAATGAGAAAGTGCTTCTCTGTAACACAAATAACTCTAAAATAACAGAGTGATATTCACGTTCTCCAGCATTCGCATCTGATTAAGAAGCGATGGGGAGCATTGATTCCTACCTGTCAGTGAAGAAAATCACGTGCTTCCAAAGAGCATTCAAGACCCCAAGTTAGACCCAAGACCCAGACAGACCTGTGAACACGACGACTCCATGTGTCAGGATAATGTCTCTGAATCAGGTGCAATGGACAGAAACCACATCAGAAATACCCACCCAAAGGAGAGCTTCCTTTGTGCTATCATTTGACACTGACGGAAAAACTTGTCCCACAGCACAAGGAAAACGAGGCACAGACCTGGACAAGTCGTTCACCTACACAGGAAAAGGCGGAATAGATCTGCTGGGCCAAACCCTGTGCATTAACCAAGAAAGCACCTCATCTCTCAAGGGAAATGGTAGTCCTGGGGCATCCTGCATGGAGGTCAAACAGCTAGCAAATGGGGGCCATGCTCCACAGGACTTGGAAAACAGATTTGCAGCCCCAAGTATAAGCCACAGCTTTATGAAAAACACAGACTGCCCCAAGGAAGACCATGCATGCAACTAAGCTGTCATGTTTAACCATATCCCTAAATCCAAGAGAAGTCAAGTCAACCGGCTCAACTCAACCAACTCAGCAAAATCAAGACCAACGCAGAACCAAACAATCTGACTAGAGAGAAACCCAATTGCCCAGAAATTTTCACAAAGTTTTGACCAATATTATTAGGTGGTGGAGAAAATTCACCCTCCCAGACAACCCCCAGTGTAATGGGGTATTGCCTGTATGGAAGCATATCTCCAAAGCCAGCCCTAGACCTGCCGGTGAATGCCTCAGCAAGTGTTTCTCCTGAAGGCTTCAAGCAGACCTGAGCTCATACTCTGTGCTGTGGTCCCTAAACCACACCCTGCTTGCTAAACCTTAGTAATGCTCAGTCTTCCCCTACATTCAACCTTGCAATCATCCTTTCCCTACCCTTTTGATCCTGCTCCTTTTCCCAAATCCAGTCCCACTGTTTGGAGCCTCAGCCCAGCTGATCCCTAAACTCTGCTCTTGCCCAGCCTCCTGGGCCAGACTGCTTGTGCATGACTCTTCTACCCGGCTCCTGCCCTTTGAACTTCTACACTTGGATTTGTGATTTCCAAATTCTGACCCAAGAGTGGCTGAAATGCAGTTTCTACCTCTCTCCATCCAAGCTGGTTTGAACACTAAACTCAACTCTAGAGAGAGCTTCTTCTCCAAGTTACAATCTCCTGATGTTGAATCTGGTCTGACATACTTCAAAATACTTCACTCCCTTGGAGAAAATGCAGGAAAAAAATCTGTGCTCTCTTAAATCTGAAATACCCCACCCACCCTTACTCAATGGCATATTTTCTTAGCTTCTAGCAACAGACACCCCATAACCCCTCAATGGGCAGGTTGACACGGACAAGCGGACAAACCCAGGACCCACACTGTGTTTTCTGCCTGGTTACACACAAGGCAGGTTTCACATGGCTGCTGTAAGCAATGTTATAGCAGAACATGAAAGACCTTTGTTAGCGGGACCATGAGGGTCCCAAAACACTTTCTCCAGCCCCAGGAAATTTCATGGAGGTCTGCTGTCACCCAAGAACAATGTGTGTGGCCACGGAAAGACAAATGGGCAAGAGGTACTTGGTTGAGGGAAAAGAAATGGAGTCTAGTATAGACTGAGTTGTGTCACCTAGGACTTGATTTGGACAGAAGAAGACTGGTTCCCAGTAAGGCCTCCACCAGGAAGCCTACAGTATGGCCAGAAAGACCTGGCGACTAAAATACCACTAAAAAGGGTTGGGCAAGAAGGCACATCCTTGGACTATCCTGATCATCTCTGCTTCTTGGTGGAAAACTGCACGAAACTGCTTTTATGTGGACACTGCTTCCTTCCAGGAGTTTGCGAAGCTAAACTGAATTTATTAAATAAATTTGATACAGTTTACCTGACCCACTTTGAATCCAAATTAGACGGCTGTCACATGCCATCTGTGATGCAGCTAGAAACCACTGTCAAAGCAATGTGAATGCTGGAGAGGAAGAAATGGGTTGCACGAGTATCTCAGAACATCAGTAAATACCACAAAGGGAGACGGTATTTTTAGGAGGCTCCTTACCTGCAGGTGGGTCCATTCTGTATTTATTCTCTTGACACCAACCGACTGGTCGAAGTCTGCAATCCAAGTAAAACAACCACTGGTCATAGGATTCAGTCTCCTCCAATCCCACATAGCGAAGGCGTAATCTTCCTCCAACATTTTCAACCACACTAACTATCCAGTACTGAAAGGGATTCTGGGAATCCTGCAGCTCTATTAAGGAATCAACTGTAATGAGGTCTACAGGGTTTTTTCCTCGCAGAGGCTGTTTGAATAGAAGCAAAACTCCTTATTTTAAACTTTATTTGAAGACTTCTCAAGGAAACAGATGACAGCAGAAGATTATTTTTGTTTTTCACACCATCATCCAAGCGATCAGCAAACAGTCTGTTCTTCTTCAATTTTACCCAATGTCTTCCAAGTGCAAATTCAGAAGTAAAACAGAAAACAACAGTTGTGCTAATTTCTCAACCGACATCATCAACAACAACAAAAAAGAATAATAAAAGGTGGACCAGCTCATAAGGCATATCCACTTTGGATGCTCCTGACAAACTCAAACTCCAGTTATATTGTAGGATTTCAAACCAAATTCTCATTGATTGCAGCTGATAAGAACCAATCACAGGACTGGACACTGGCATTTACCTAAAAAGCGACTGTTTTGGGCATGACCCTCAAATTGCCCTCTGTGCGCTCATCTTTCCCACCAAAGGAAAAGGCTTTATCTCATTCCTATTGGCGTGTAGAGCAGATTATTCCCCACAGCCATGGATGTAAGAGTCTATGGTGGTCACTCCAAACCCCAAAACCAATGGTGGGTTCCCTCCAGCTTAAGCGGTCGTGGGATCAAAGTCCAGGGCACACGGGATTTGTTGGGTCAAGCCACCGTGCCCAAGAGAACCCAGTGACTGACGTTATTTGCTTACACACGGTATTTTCTGTGATCCCAGTTTTGCAATCATTTACATATGTGCTTAACTTTACACCTGCGAAGCTGCCAGCCACAGGCATTAAAAAACCATGAGATGCTTTGCAGAACGATACCTCCGGGGCTCAGTGTTTTTGTTTTGTGACTGTGCACATCTCCATGTTGTCGCGCTTTCCTCCACCAACGTTACGGTTAGATTTTTCTTTTTTATTAAATGTAAGTTCCAATTCTTATGCAGTTTCTTGATTCCAAGGCTTTAAGAAACACCCAAAGAGCTGAGAGCACTGGTTCCCAAAGGAGATGCTAAGCACAGACAAAATAAATTAAAAAAAAGGACTTTTTTTTTCCCTGCGTGTTTCTCCCACTTGTGCTTAATTAAACAGGATAAACCTTTCACAGTATTTTTTAAAATACTAATTCTGTAAATCAGAGTCAGCCCAGGATGGTTCTTTCTGGGAGTGGCTAGGCAAAAAAAAAAAAAAAAGAAGATAAAGCCTTATTTTTCAAAAAAAGTTTCCTCTCCTATTGAATTTTGAAAATATTCAAAATTTTGAAGTGCAGATGACTTACACTACCTCTCTCTTAAACCCAACACGCAGGCAACAGAATGAGAATTTGGTGAAAAATCTAATTAAAATTAACTAAAAGCTTGTCACATGTACAGTTTTAACCAGCTCCATGATTAATAGGTATTTCTCAGAACAATATATTTGCCATTATAAGCCACTCCTCTATAGTGTAAGCTACAAGCACCTGTATAACTTCTTCATATATTATTTCACGGTAAAATGCAGCGTCAGAATTTAATAATATAATAGAAATCTACTGTAATGGGTTTTTTCCTCTCCTACAACTGCTTCACTGCAACAAAACATTCTTTAACATGAAACGACGGCGTAACGATTTAACTTTTAACTTATAATAAATCCCTGGCTGTATAAAAGCGAGTATCGCTCCTCTGATTTGTGTGGTGCATTTTAAGCCAATGGGTTGTCACTTACCCCTGAGAACTGAACGGCTAAGATTAATAATTGGCTTGCACGAAATATTAACATCTGCCATAACGCAGCTCTTTATATGCATAGCTAGCACGTGAAAAAAAGGGACCACAACATATCGATCTACCGGTACAACGACAATCTGCAGCACTCACGAGCAGCAAATCTGTCGGCAGGGGGTTACAGACATCGCACGGCACAGACAACACTAAGCACACAGATTGCGTAGAACACCAGAAGAGGGTCAGAAACTGCTTCAAGACAACGCAGTCTTTTCTCCCTCTGCATTTCTGCCTGGGGCTGCCTCTTTTCTCTGCTTGGGGAAAGGGAATGGAGAGGTTCACGATGGCATTGGCACACGATGGTGTGCCGTGGTGGTGGCACCATGGTTGGTGGTGGTTGGACACCAGCATCTTTCTGCGTATGCCACCTGGGAGTGGCCCAAGAACAGGGATGTGCATTATACTGGGCGTTGCAAGGGCTGTTTGGCTAATAGATTGGGGGGAAAAAACCTCTCTGATGGTAACGTTATTAATTCTCCCTGCCAGGCAGCTCGTACTGCACAGGCATGTGGAAAAAGTGTGGAGCTGTGGCCGGTAGGACTGACCAGGGACAAATTGATCAAAAATGGTGCCTGGATCCACACTTGCTTCTGAAAAGCCAACATAAGTGTTTACACAAAGGTAAACCACGTGCATGCCTTCACGCTCAGCCTAAATAGAGAGGAACAGGGAGAATTATCTCCACAGGACAGGCTGACTCCTCTCCAAATGCCCACGCAGCATCCACACGAGAGCAGGACAGGTCCTGATGGAGAAGGTGCCCTGCTCCCATGGTTTCAAGGTGAATCTGCGGGATTTTTGACCAGGATCTCAAGGCAAGCTGAGGCTGCTCCAGCTGCAAGTCACCCTGTGAATACACTGCCCAGGCTCTTGGGCATATTCAAAAACAGACCCTCCTTTCCTGACTACCAACGACAGAGGCCACCTCACCCAACTTCCCCACTAAAGCTGACTGCTGTGTTTAGGTGAGGCAATGTCCTTGGGGGGGGGCGCTATTTTCAGATACACACAAACCTGATAGTGCCCCCTACTTTCCAACAAGTATCCTGACTCGAAAGCCCAGTTTGGTGGATCTAATGGAGCACTGAAAGCCTGTGTCCTCCTTCCTGCAGATTCCCTCCATGCTCTCCTTCACCCCCCCCAACCTTTTTCGAGTACCCAACTTGCTAAGCACCATCCTCCAGCTCAAAGGCAACACAAACTGCTCATCACTGGGTCAGAGGCAGAGCCAGCAGAGTCAAGGCTACGTTACCACCGACTTTTGGCCAGCGCTGGATCAGACCCCGCTGCTGGCACACAGACACAAGCACACAGCCCTACACATCGGGAGCGCAAACACTGCTGCAGCACGCACACCGCGATGCCGTATCGGAGAGAAACTGCAATCTAATACATACGCCTTCCAGTAAATTTGCAGGTGCGGTCCGGGCACCGGTCAAGTCGTGTATGAGAAACTCCGTCCAGTCCATGTATTTCTCTTTGATTGCTGGGGAGGAAGAGGAAAGAAAAGAAATGCTTAGCACAGCAGACTGCAATAAACTTGCCACAGGTATCTTAAAGACATCTCCTTGAGTTTCGCCAGCTCTGAAGTTTCGGGTACAATTACAATCCAGACCAGGAGAAGAGTTGGTTTGTTGCCCAGTTCCCCAGAAAACCTGTGCACATGGTGACATCCCAAAATAAGGGAAGGTGTTGCTCCACCGTAGCCATTGACGGTGATTTACAACAGCGTGGTTTATCATCTCCATCTCTCCCATTCAAAACTGGCCACTGCTTGTGTAACCGCTTGTTTCCCGCTTACCGCAAAGGCTCAGATACGATTTATAAAGTCCCTTTGTCTGTTCACTAATGACCTCAGACGGAAAAAAGCTGTGCAAACTTTCAGTTCGTTGACAGGATAGCAGAAACTCCAGGCACTTGTCCCCACAAAGCAGAAAAATCAAGCCTGAGAACATCGTATGCTGGCTGCTGAGTCCACAAGCTTGCAAGAAGAAAGACTTGACGAATTTACCAGAAACTTCTCTTTCATTTAAAAAAAAAAAAATCTGAATAATTTTGGAGCTCAACACCGTAAGCCCGTGTTACTTTAGGATCTGTACCCACAGAGTTTCATGAGATTTGAACTGAAATGTATAAATGTTGCCTCTGGGATTCAAATTCTGGTTCAGTTCTTGTTGAAATCAGTAAAAATTGGGCACCTAAAGGCGATTCAGCAAACCTCCGCTTCAGAGGCACAGATGCCTCTTCACATGCATTGTGCATTTGCAACCGGAAACCCAGAAACCAGACTTTAATTCCACCTGCCTGTAAATGGGAATTAAACCACATCAGAAACATTTTTCTCTCCCAAGAACTCTATCGCTGTTGGTTATCTCACGCGTAATAGTTATGTCGCTAACATAGCAACACCCATAGAAGGGAAAAATCACAAGCACTTGAAAATCGAAGCTTTTCCTCTGAACAAACTGGACACGTGGTTTAATGACCATCACCCACAGGGGAGCCCAGGAAGGGCTGTAATTAACCAGCGTAGGTCCAGAATAATTAAGTGATTGCAGCCCTCAGTTTGCTCGAAGGAAGAGGTGTCCTTTGCTCCACACTTTAGGAAAATATCACGTTAGTCAACCAAGAGGACCTCAGGCTGCAAACATAAACAGCATTGCGGGCAGAAGTGCTGCTACCGATACCTCCAGACAAGGAGAGCAAACCTGAGCCTTCTCAAAACACGTCCTCCAGCCACGTGCTGCCAAACACGGAATTAAAGACACGCGAAGAAGGAGCCCTGGGTTTGCCCAAGGAGAGTGACGTGACGTTGCCACGAAACCTGGCACAACACGCTCGTGGTTGGGCTTCCATCCAGCACGGGTGCTTGGCACACTTGGACTCTGGCCCGTGCTCAATTTACATCCTAAATATCTTATGAAATCTGTAGAGTAGGACACAAAGACAGAAGCCATGCCCAGCAGACCTTACCTCTGACCTCACTTGTGAGTTGTGCTGCTCCAAAACCCGATTCTCCCAACATCACTTGAACTACACATTCAGTTTATAGATCTAAATGACTTTAAAAGTGCATTTAAATGCATTTAAAATTAGCAAACCTCAAAGTGCTGGACGTGAGCCTCTATACAATAATACTTGAACTTGCCTGGAACCATTCTAAGTCTTTTGCAGCACTGATTTTGCATGATTTATAGGAGATTTATGACCTTTACATTATTTAAGGTGAAGGAATAGCCTGAGAAGAAATGGTTTATACATGGCACCTTCTCTCTCAACATTCTTGTTACGTACACCTCCTCAGTTCCTGTCCACCTACATTAGGATAAAGAAAACAAGCTTAATTTTGGCATCAGTGAGAAGACAGTAATTGCCATAATGAATGAGACTGGAGTCCTTCTAGTTCAGACTTCTGCCTCTCGCTGCGAACAGCACTGGATGCATCAGAGAAAGGTGCAAGTTGAACTTCATTTTGGCTCCTACCCACAAAGTTGTCAGCCAAGTTTTGAATGCCAGAACTTCATTACTAAGGAATGACAAATGTGATAAAAAAAAAAAAAAAAAAAAACCCACGGTTCGAACTTTCAAAGCTGGCAGGAGAGGGGGGAGGGAAACAGGATTTTCAAAGTTGACAACAGATTTTTGGGGCCTCCATTTCCAGATGCCCAGTTTGAGATGTCTTAACAGTGCCCGATTCACAGATCTTGCTGTCTGTCAGTCAGTCCTCTTTCAAGAGCCTCTCAAAAAAATAAGAAAAAAAAATTTGCCTTGTCCTTTTTAAAAGACTTGCACCTCACAGCTTTTTCACACCTAAATAAGGTGGTGCCCCTCTCCACATTCAAATCTGGGTTCCAAGTTCCTACTTGGCTTCTTAAGTCCAAAAGTGCCTAACTGACCTTTGCTTTCAGACTAAATGGACTCAGCTGAAAAAAAAAAAAAACAACCAAGCTACTCTCAGTTTGAGTGGTTTTGGAGCCATCCTCCCCAAACAAACCTGGTATCTGGTGTTTTGCTTTATTTTATCCTTCTTTTGTGGTGTAGATAAAGGGACTCTGGAAATCTCTGGGAGGTTTCAGATTGCACTGGAAGTTTTAGGAATAGGGATTTACATTTTCTTCTACAGAGCACAATCAGCCTTCTCAGTACTACAGTTCAAGTCATTACAATGCAAATATTAATTTTTAGTAGGAATGAAGCGAATCTGAATCATCACAATACCTGCAAAAGCCTTTGGGGACCAAATTAAATGTTAAACAAGAATATTCAAACAAAGGAAAATCTGCTGGATAAATGGGAATAGCTGGCAGCGTGACATATGGGTGTCCAAGCTGAGCATCCATCTCAAGAAATACTGGTGCTTCAACCAACTGAACCTCTTCTGATGCAGACAGGCTGGAAGAACTGCTTTTAGAGCCCATCTGCAGCTGGCTGGCCAACTGGTGGGATGGGAAGGTTGAACAGGACAAAGAATCCTGTTCCACAGGGACCTGAGCTCCACTAGTATTGCTACTTTCAAAAGAATTTTTCCTTCCTTAACTGAGTCAGAAGTGGTCCAAGGGGCTCAGATATCCATGTTTTCTCTACCTTTCAATGGATCCATCTTCCCAGAAGACCTCTGTGAACTTCCCCCACCCTGAGCATGGTTAAGCTGAATGCACCTCTGTCTGTGGCACCATCAGAAAACACACACGAGATATAAAGGAACAGCAATCTCATCAATCCTTTCAAAGAGAACCAAGGAGAGGGAGCTAGGTCCTCCTACAAAAGACAAAAGCCACAGAGGACAAAGTGTCCTTCAAATGGAAATACTCCGATGAGCCCCCTCCACCCACAACGTGTGGGCACAAACAGCGATTTACAAGTGCACAATAAAACCTCACCCAGATTAATGCTACCCCAGCTCTGACTCAGCTGCACAGACTCAGAAGGTGGTAAGAAATCTTCAGAATAAGAAAGTCTCTGGTACTTCTGCCTGGGCAGCACAGGAGGAAACATCCCTCGTTCTGCATGGTCTGGGGAGCTGACAAAGCTGGGAGGAAGACTTTTACAAATTGTAAAACCCTCTCCAAGCAGGAGTAAGTTCTGAAAGCTACCTGTGCCCGTGCACAGCCACCTTCCCTCACCAGGCACAGCTCATCTGTGAAGACAGGACCTTGGGAAGGAAGGGACTGCCACCCACACCACAGTGGGGTTCCATATAGGTCCAATGACAAGAAAACACTTGAGATATTCTAGTTACACTGAGGCTAATTCGGAAATTATACCCTAAGCAGCCATGGTTTGCTTGACCAAGACAACAATAACGTAATCACACTGATTGGTCCTCTAGAGCACGAGGCTTTGATGCTCTAAGAGGTCATAGCTTGGCCAAGGATCCCAGTATTGCTGTGAGCAACCCAACCATCTCAGTGCCGGTCCTGCACGGCGTCTGCTGTGCAGAGAAGCGACCAATGGTCTGAGACCCTGGTGGCCAACTGCCATCAGATTGATCCTGGTGAGTGGAAGTGATTCAAGAGAGGTAGAGACACAGTAGCAGGAAAAAAAAAAGACTCAGCTTAGTGAATCCACCGATACAAACGCCACAGTGTGAGCCGAACTGAACAATTAAACGCCGGATAATCCGCAGAGGAGACAGGTATTAGCAACGCTCCCACCATGGAAAAAGCATCGGTCAGAGCTTGCACCGGATTAGACACAGCACAGCCCAAACACAAGGCATGCACCGCGCAAAGCGATGCTCCTGAAACGCCGGTCCTCTCCTAACGGCTTTTATTCCCAGGTTTAGCAGGCGACACCACAGCCCTGTTGCAGCCGCAGCTGGTGTGCACAGATGTGCCCGTTTCCTTTGGACCGCGTTCAGTTCATCCCAGAACCCGCGTGGGTGGTGGTTTTCGCACCTCTGCGGCTCCAAGGCCAAAGGCTTTTAAGCATCTTCATGCCCTAAAAATGCCACAGAACCACCTGTGTTAGAGCAACGGGGCCCAAAACAGAGGCCAGATCTGCACACTGCTGGGTTAAGGTGCATCCACAGCAGAGCCAACCGCTCTGCTCCAGATTGCATTCATGCAGGACTAACTGCACAGCGAGGAAAAATCCATCTGGATCTAGATCTTCAGAAAAAGACCCGAGAAAGTTCCCACATTCCTCTTCCCAGTTCCTGAGGAGCAGTGGTATGGTGCACCAATTCCCAGACTCAACTGGGCTGGTTGAGGCTGAGCCCAGGCTTTGTCTCCTCCTAACAGACCTTGGTGAAATTATCCATACCTGCAAAAGTAAAACCAAGGACCCCTGATCCTCTGCAGTCTTTGCAGCACAACACCCTTGTGTCTCCCAGAGGAAAATGCAAAGCCCTCCTGCCTCCTTCAGGGAAAAATATTCATTTTGGAGAGCAGCTTCTAATTTGGCAGATATTACAGCAGATTCTTAAATTAGAAAGAAAAAGGGACTCTTCCACATTAAGACTATTTATTTTCGCAGAAGTGACGGTACAGGTCATAAAACTGAGCTCCCCTTCCACAGGGCTGAACTCCATCAAGAAAACTAATCACACCCGATATCCCTCAAATAAGAATTTTTTGCTTCTCTCTCTACTCAATTCACCCTGCCCCCAACCTCTCTGACTCCCATCTATCTCTTACCTTTCAACTCCCTGACTTTTGCTCACTTTTACTTATTTATCTCACTTTTCCAAGCAAACAGCTCCGGGCTGTAGGTGGACCTGTCTGCTCCAAGCCTGGACACCGTGGCAGCAGCTGAGGACCACTTCTGCTGCAACCCCTGGCTGATGTGCAACCACCAGCTGCTCAAAACCAGCCCTTTCCCTTTGCACTGTGCGTGCTGAACCACGAAAGCCATGCAAATAGCAGCCAAAAAAAACGGGAACGCTGCACACCCTCCATCACCACATCCCCTGTAATCCCAGTAACCACGTGCCTGAGACCCAGGACAGGGTCTTCATTCCCAGTGCACGACTGGCTGCCCCTGTGACCCTGTAAATCTCTGTGCCCTGCCTCAGCCACGGCATATAACGGGTTCAGATTTATCTGCCTCTCCAGAGAAGTAAGAGATTAAAAGAACATTTACAGTCCCATGAAAGCACTGAGTCACAGGCGCTCCATTCAATGAATATGAGCTACTATTATCACATTACCAACTCTTGGGATTTGATCTGTCTCCTAGTAGTTGCTCTTATTCTTAAAGCCACTTTCTCCCAGGTCATGGGTTTATATGAGAATTCTCTTTTTTTTTTTTTTTTTTTTTTTTGCAAGAACAGTACACTGCAAAGTTCAGGAAACCCCTTGAACATCAGCTCATTTGAGAGGATCTGAGCTGCTGTCACCAGTAACAGGGCCAAAGACAAGTAATAGTAACAGATGATGCTCATTTTTGTCCATAATTTAAAAGGAGAAAAATGCTTTTCATGGTTTGGGTTGTTTTTTGTTTTTTTTTTTAATAACCCAGAATCACCAGCAACCCGTCGACACTTCTCCTGGACAATCCCCAATAGACCCCATCAACCTCTAGACAACAGAGTTTCAATTTTCTCCTATGTGAAGAACAGCAGCTTAAACAGCTTTATAAAATGGTTTCAAATCTTTGGGATAAATCTGCTAAGTGACACCACTCTCATTGCGGAAACTATTCTTGTTATTAAAAATGTAACTCTGTCCTAGAATTGGAATGAACAAAAACAGTCACCAAAAGGAATTACAGTGGACAGGAGCTGGGCAATTCTTGTCACTCCATTATGAAATAAACTAAAATATCAGAATTTCATAAAAAAATTAAGTTTTCCAACCAAGTAATTCAGGATGTTTATATATAGATATTATACATATAGGTAAGATACGCAGTTCTTGAAAAGGCAAATAGCATATTGCAAAAATATAGAAACCTTATAATATCGTTATTTCCTTTCAATTTTAAAGTTGTCACACATTTCATGCAACATTCATATGTTATAAAAGTCTTACCACATAAATGTTATAATTAGGTTACAAAGGTCTGAATGATAGAGCGGAATGGAGATGTCGTTATATCAAAGTAACATAGAACGCTAAAACAATTTGTTTAGACTTCACCCATCAAAACAATTTGTCAGATCTGACATGCGCTCACAAAATATTTCCATTTTGATAACGCATCATTTTGACAGAAAACGGTTGAATCCAAACATTTACATTTGGCTTCTGAACTCGATACGTCCTGTTGAACCAGACTGGATGTGGAAATGGGACGGGGGGGTGAGCGCTGTCCCTGCTCCAGGATCCCCCCCTGTGCCCCTACACAAAGGGCTCGGGCTGTGTCTACAATGCTTTTGAACCCTCCCCGAGCCCTTCAGGGCAGGGAACACCCTCTGCTGCATACACTACAAAGCCTAGTACAACATCCCCCAGTAAGCATTTCCAAGATAAAATAAATCACCAATAAATTATATATATATAAAAAAACCTACTTAGTGATTTAATGACATTTGCTATAAAAATGACTGGGTTGTTTGGACTCTTTTGTGGGGTCCCTGGAAAAAGCCAAATTGGTCTGGAGACACTTTCAAACAACTTTCTTAAAACTTCTAATAATCTCCTGCAGAGTTCTGCCATTTGCATCGGATCACAAAGTAATGGCAATGCAGCGCAAAAAAAAAAAAAAAAAAAAGCATCAAAAGCTGTTGATCTGATTTCCTAATGATGCAGCCATAAACATCAAGAGATATCAACTTCAGAGCCCAGGCAGCACCTTCTATACACCGGTCTTAAATATGGAAAGCCTTCAAAAGAAGTATTACATATAAGGGATTTTCAAGAAAAACAGAAGTTGTAAGCGACTGTGCATCAAAGAATGCTCAAACTACATTCCTGCAGCCAGCAGGACGCTGTGGTCCCATTCATGCGGGTTTACAACAGGCCAATAAGCAGATGCTAGAAGGAAGCGCGGTATCTGTAGGAGAATGAGTAGTGCTTGTACGCTGTTGGAAGATGCTGCTCTAAGCTATGGGTTGATCTACTAGCTCTTACAGCTGTTAATTATCTCACCATTTTAATAAATAAAACTGAAACTGTGTAAGCTTCAAATTAACATTATTTGTTTAGTCCACAGGAGCTACTTCACATAATGAGAATATTCTGCATGATTTCTTAATTGTCTTCAAAAATACTTGGTGTGCTCGTTTTTTTCAGGCTGCCAAAACACTCTGATCCCGTTCCTAAGAGAAGACTTCGAATGCTGCACCTTCTATGGTTTTGACCCAAGAAAGGGCCAGCGCACGACCTTTAATCCCAGTACATGCAATTCTGCATACAAGCGCATCCCTTGATCAGAAAGAGAAGTAAAAATGAACAAAGGTGTGAACACATGCTTCAGGTTCTCACCTGAAGAGTTCCCTGAGAGCTTTTTCTATGCAATTACATTGAATCTCAGGGTAACACCACCATTACCCTTCCTGCTGCCATTTAAGGTTTCCAGAAATTATGCCCCCCATTCTGCTCAGTCAAAACAAGAGAGTTCACGTGCAAAAAACTGTCTCACTGTCCACCGGAGACTTTCCTTCCTCGCATCCTTTGAGCCCTTCACAGACACACACACTATTCCCCCAAGTATCTCTAGTCTTTAATTAACCGTTATCTTTTTAACAATAAAAAAGCAGTGGGTGGTCCGAGATTTGCTTTTCCTTTCTTGAAGCTTGCTCTTGCCTGCGTTACGTCTCCAACCCAGCTGTGGGAACTACGGGTGGAAGAAGGCAAGGACGTGGATGCAGGATGCTGTGGGAGAAAAGCGTGTGTATACGCGGGCACGGGGGTGGGTGCTGTTACGCTGAAGTTATTTGTTCGAATGATGCAGCAATCCGCTCCATAACTCACGGCAGCTCAGGAAGCCCAGCAAGACACTCTGCCTAGCAAGAAGTAACCGGCAGGAGGATCACCACCAGCAGTTGCTGAGGCACTTCCATCCAGTAGGTCCAGTTGCCTTCACCCCAAGCACAACGTTATAGAAAGAGACAAACTCTTCCTGAGAGCCCGCTGCTACGGCTTTCTGCTTACAAGTTGAACTGCCCAAGATCAGAGGAGAAATTTGCCTAATAAATCCCAACAGCATCGTGACCCCTCTGCCATCAACCCATATCAGCCCGCCTTGACTGAGCACAATGGCCTCAGGTACCCACCTTGCGTGTAAGCTGCAGTAATGATCCACTCATAAGTACTGTGATTAATTACTTCCCTCCAGTTCAAAGCAACACCCTGCTTGCACTGGATTATTTAAAATTAAAAAAGGTATAAACCAGAGACGCGTTGACAATGGGAAGCGGCTCTGCTCTACCCTGGTGGCATAATCTATCAATTGGAATGAGATTATGTAGATCAAGAACAGCAGCGAGTTTACCCACTCAATTTGCACTTGTCACGTCCCTTTGCTGCAAGAAGACTTCACACAAGTGCAAGTGGCACCACGCACGCAGGGACCAGCGAGACGCAGCAATGCTCTTCCTCAGGAGTGTGGGAATGAGGGTGGAGGGAGAGCGAGATGTAGATGGGAGACAGCAAGAAGCAAGAGGAACTCATCTCTTCGCACTCTCAGCCTTGCGAGGATGCAACCAAATTCATTCGCCTCATCCCTCAGCGTAACAAAAAGTCACCTGCAGCCACCCAGTCTCAACGGGGTGGTAGTCAAGGATGAACCATTTAACTGTTTAGACCATTTACCACGCATAATACTTTTAAGTGTTTTTTACATTAATTTCACACAACAGTTCTGAAACCTTGTCATCCAGACGGGGTAGCAACCACAGAAACAGCCCCGTTACACCTCCATGGATTGGGAAAAGCAGCCACCTGGCAACTTACTCGGGAATACAAAAGATCCTCAAGAGACAAACGTTTTCACTTGGATCATTTAGTTATCTGTTCTCTTGTACCTTCGGGCATGAACGAAGGCTGATTATTCTGATTTTGCTACGTGGTAAAAAAGGGACAATTTTATTCTCAGTTACTTACGTGATAAATTATGAGGAATCCTAGTGAATAACGGTAAAGGTCATGGTGTTTCACTCAGAGCAAGTGGTTTCTATTTCTCCAAAATTTCTTACCTGAGCAGAGGTTATACACTTCATGAAGTAATAACATTGCTCTCTGCCCAGTTTAGTTCTCGGTACAAGGTGTCTAAATCTCATTGTCATCAACAACAGTACCAGAAATCAAGCAGGAACGGCTGATTTAAACGGCCTCAGACGTGCACACACGCAGACAGAGCTCCTGGAAGGTATTTCTGAAAGCCAGGCAATGCCCAGCGTTTGAAAGCTCTGAACAAACAATATAACCATAGGGGTTCCTCCATCATTAGTATCAATGTCCATTAGGGTGACGGCTCGCTGTGAAAATGAGCATCCGAACTCCTCGGCTCTCACCACTTAACCCCAAGCCTCCACCTATGCTCCTTGATTATTTTTGCCTCCGGCTGCATCAAGCGTCGTGCTCAGCGCGCAGATGAGACGCATCGCATGCGATGAGAGCTCAAACTCCCAATCTTCAGACCCAGGAGTCTTAACGAACGCCTTGTCATATCAGCAGTTCAGGAGCATCCAGGGAGGGGAGGAACCGGGTACTTGGACTGTAATTTCTAAATCCATTTTTATCCCATAGAGATTAAATAAATAAATAAAAATAAAATTGCGAAGACCTCTGCTTTCCTGCCAAAATCAGCACCTTGGCCAAAGAGCTCGGAAGCAGCTCAGGTCACAGACCTCAGCGTGTGACTGCGGGAGATGAGTTATGTGCACATCTTAACAGAACAAAAGTACCTACCACCAGACTCTCTGCACAAACCTGCACTTGGCAGGCAGTTGCAGCGCGATTTGCTTCCAAGCCACCACCTCTCTGGGTGAAAACCAAGAAGGAGTTTAGTCCTCTTTGTGGGCACAGAGATTTGCTGTTGCAGGCGGGCAGAGATGCACAGACGCTTTGTAAAATACTGATTTAAAAGTCTCTAAAGCCACTGGGGAGGACGTACGCTGGCTGCTTGCCCATCATCACCCTGGTAAAGCCGTCGTGTAGCACTTCACGCGCTCCCTGTGTACTAGTTCCTGAGAGAAACGTAGAAAGGAAAAAGGTGTGCCTACGAAGGAAAATGCAGTAATTCCTGGATCAAGATAGTAATTCTGACCACCGTTGGGCACGCACTGGACCATGCCAATAGCTGTTATGAATGAGGATGGAGACCTTTCACGTAACGCAGCATCACACCAGATCTCGCTCGTGTTCGGAAGGGGAGCTAGTGGAGGGAAGGAGGTCTGGAGGTTACCTGATCCCGAGCCAAATACCAAATGCTCTCCCCTTGGCTCACCTTAGCAAATGGATATGAGAGGCACTTTTATGTCCTGTCTCCTTGGGAACTCACACGCCAGCCCCGAATGGATTCTGTGGCACAGCAACATCTAAAAATTATGGGCCATCCTGTAAGGGGATGTCATTGCAATATAAATATTGCGCCCAAGGCTCTGACCTCACGCCCCCAAACTCCACCCAATTATCTCACACACTAAGCGCCTTTTCTCACTTCTAAATCCCACGGTCACTTTCTGAAGGCTGTTCTTTGGAGGCAGCTTTATAAAATGCAACAAATTTACAGCAGTACAAAGTTCTTACATAAAGCATAAACCAGTTCACTGCACATTTCCCTGGCAATGCCAACAGTCTACAGCAAATATCCTCGACGAACATAAACATCAAAACATAGACAACATATAGAGGGACCTGAGGTCCCAGAAATCCATTCTGGGTTTGGTTATTTTTCATTTTCTATCTTCTACAGAAAGATGAGAATTAGTGGGGATGACACTTGCAGTTCATTATATGCATTGTCTTGTTTAATATACTGCAGAATAAGACAGGTCTTTCTTAGCTGTTGTGGGAAACAATTACAAATAAAATAAAAAGACAGAAGTTTTGTTAATACTTGAAGGTTCTTTTCCTATTATCAAATTCACTAGATATGCTTGAGACCCAGAGAATAACTAAAGCACATTTTTTACTTTATCTGCCTTTAGACAGACACTACGAGTCTAGATTCATCTCACCCTACACAACCTAACTAAAATTTAAGCATCTAGTCTCCCTGGATTATTAGGTGTTATGGCTACAGACATGTGAAACATGTTCCTGACTGCACGGCCAGACTGTCAGTCTCAAACTGTGCCGCCTTTTGAAGACACAAGCAGTGATTCGAAAGAAAAAAATCAAGCCATTACATGTTTCAGCCCAGACCCGCAACACAAGAGCAAAGATGCGTCTTGGAGATGAGAGGCAGAGGGATACCTTGTGGGAAAACCCTGGCAGGACTCAGGTGCCACAGTGCTCAAGTTGGTGAGGAATGGTGCCGCGAGGTGCAAACAGCAAAGCAGGGCACGCCAGTCTAATTGAAGGATTTTCCCACGGTTCTCTCCAAATCTCACTGCTCACGCCCAGAGCATAGGACTATACTGGAAATCTAACCACCCCCATCACCCAAGAGTGAGCCAGCATGCTCCAAAATTATCATGCAAATAGCCAACAAGCCTCATTCGCCATGACTTCACCTTCTGACACTCCACAAAGTAGAAACACATGTTTTAAAAAACAAACCCAACCAACCCATTTTGCACTTTGCAGTGCGTTCAGTGATTAATCAGAATTGGATTGCCAGCTTCTAGCGATGGAATTGCTTTGGAGCCTCTCAGCTGTGTGATGTAAGCACCACAAATCAGAACCTAGAGGGCCTTATGAACATTCATCATGCATCCTTCCCGAAATTAATGGTACAGTCTAAGCACAGCCAGGCCCCATGAGGTGCTTAACATCCTATTCACAAGATGTAAATTCATAATCATCATCTCAACACCATCAAAGAAACACTCCATCAAGGCTCATTTTGCGCTTGCTAAACATGAGTTTTCTACTCTCGAAACCAGAAAAGGACTTGAACTACAAATCCCAGGATCCAAAACATCCCCCGAACTTGGAAGACTTTAGACCTGAATCAGAGATTAACGTGGAACATTATGCAAAGCATCACCTGAAATCAGACTAACAATGTGTTACAGGACTTGAAATGCCAGCAGCTTTTCCACAGTGCTCCAAACCTCCTTTGAATTCTAAAACTTGAGCTTCTCCATCACTCTGGGAAATGCTGACTGGAGATGATGATGCTCTGATGAACCCAAACACCTTCACTGCTAAATCAAAGGCTCCCAAATCTTAGTGCAGAGCCACAGTTCATTCAGCTGGTTTGTGAGCTCTTAATCTCATCTTCATCACACAATGTTTCCTCCAAGTTTTTTTGGCTTCTTCATTTCCAGATAAATTTTGTAGATGTTCTACAGGAAGGAGGCTTTCCAAATGGAGCCACATGCTGATGTCCAGGCTGGTAAGTGCAAGGACAGCTGCAGAATGGCTCAAAGCAAAGCAAGACCCGATGGAAGAGGTAGCTTCAGCAGTCAAATTCTCAGGATATAGATGCCTCACACGGCCAGGACTCCTCAGTGACCTTCCCAGGGTTGCTAAGCATGAAAGAATTACAGGATTTCCCTTTCTTTATACTCATCATGGCAGAGCCTCTTCAGTAAAACTTGTTCAATACATAGCAGGATGGTTTCCAGAGTTTGGTAAAGTCTCTCCTGGATACATCTTTGAGATTAACTTCAACACTTTAGGAAGTAGCTCCATTTTTACACCACGACTTGAAAATGCTGACTTGACCCTCATTTCTTCACCCGTTCCCAACAGCAACAGTGTGGAAAAAAGGTTTTTTTGCTGCGACTGCAGGAGGTGGATGCTCTGTCTCACAACACAAAATAAACCATCAATCAGGAAGGGTTTCAGAACGTCCTTACGATTATTTGCTTGTTGTTTTTTCTTTTGTAACCAAAATCAAATAGAAATGAGAGCGCACATGCCCACACAGAAACAAATCATTTGGGAACTTGAGCAAAAACTTTCCAGTCAACCAAAAGGGCCAGAATTGACTCAGAATTTGCAGTCTGGGTTAGGGGAATTGATTTTTAATTGTCATCAGAAAAATGCTTTATAGGAGCATCTCTTGAATTTCTGCATTGTGTTAACAGCTACCTCCACAGGCTCCAGGAGCATATGGGCTGCTTCAGGAAGCAAGCCCCTTCCATGGTGACTGGGAGCCCACATTATCATGCGTAATGAGGGTAAAAATCAAGTGCAAGTCACAGCTGGCTCAGGATCATGCTGGCGCTTGCATCTGCCACTAGCAACTTCCCAAGTTCACTATATGCATGCTCCTCACAACACAAATCTGAGGTGCCCCTCGGTGCGTCTGAAGGAACACTCTGCTGAAGACATGACACTAGACACATTGGCTTGTCCTTGGCTAAAAGAACACAGAAAATCCTCTCATGTCTGCTCAGCTCCAATAGGCATAATTTATTCTTTAACCTGATCAAAAAAGGTCCACTGAAGAAATGCGTACATCAACTTTGGCACGCTCTGGATCGAGTCCCTTGAGCTATTCACCTTTCCAGCTTCTACAGCAATGCCCGGAAAGTCATCTCCCTCTCTGATATAAAGACCCAAAATCAAGCCTAACTTAAAAATCCCTACCGTTCTTATTCTAAGTCTCCACAGATGTCTCCAATGGCATTTATTTAAGTCAATCGATGTTTTACATATTGTATCACCACATTAACTACCTAGGCCAAGTCTTACAGTTGAGATGGCTTTTCCACTCCAAAACTCCTCTGGTAGAAATTACGGGAGACTGGGGAAGGGAAATTATACGCAATTACCAAGAATGACTACTTAAAATCTCTCAAAATAATAATTTTTAAAGAACATTTTATAAAAAATATGCACTCAGCTGGATAATAGTTAAATTGATCGTGTAAAAAAAGAGTGGTTTGCATCCCCTGTTATGCTTTCAGGGTCAATCTTCTCATTTTTCTACAGTTTCTGGGTTTTCCAGCTCCACAGATTCAGAGCACATGTCCCAAGAGGTGGTGTAAGCATGGAAGAACAGCTCTGGATTTTCACTGCTGGATATTCAAGGTGTGGAGATGTCCAGAGTCATGAGTGAGGTGCACACTTCAGGGGTATTTGTTCAAATAATGACACTATAAGTCTCCTCAGTGACAGCTCGCCAAGTCTATAAATGGGTCTATAAGTCTTCTTCTCATCAGTGAGCAGATTCTCAACTGTTCTGCATTCACATCGTTTGCACCAAATAGCTGGATGATGTCAAATGGTGGCTCAACACAAAGAAACAGGGCCAGTACTTCTAGAACTTACTGTCTTCCTCAACGACTTTTTTTTTTTTTGGAGCCTCATCAGGATTCTAATTGTAAAATAATCTACAATTTTCCAGCCCTTAGCACATAAACGTCTTGGGAAGAGGATTTTGTTGTTTAGTTGCAAAAAACCCCTTCCATCCATTGCGCTATTGTCAAAGGGCAATTTTACCTAACACGGTCTCAAAGCCTGATGCCTGCTCACAGCCTCTTCCTGCAATATTTCCTTGGAAATACAGCTTCTCATTCACAGTCTCTGCCTCGCGCTGCAATTACTCCTTTCCTCCCATATCTTTGTTCCTCCAGCACAACTTGTACTAAATGTCAGGTCCAAAACCAATGGTTTAGTCACAGCAGCGGCTGCAGTGTTATCCCGTGGACTGTGACCAGAATTGCGAGCAGCAGAAGGTGAAGCTCTGGGGTCTCAAGTGCTCATCTTAAGCCCTCCTAGCATCCTGAACAGAGCTTGAGTCCCATCAAAACGTGCTTTCCTTGCACAAGGTCGGGAGCCGCAACAGAAATTGGTTCTGCCAATACTTCAGGCTGGATCAGTCAACTATCGCAGCTCAGCACTTCTGCAAGGAGTTTTGCTCCATCAATCTTTGCCAAAGTTGAACCCTTTTGCTGCGCAAAGGGCTTGGGCTTTGATCTAAACAGAGACAATCTCACACGTTACCTAATAACACTAAAAAAATTAATGAAATATGGCTCCACCTGGGTTTGGGCATGCAAAGCTTCCTCAGTTTCTAACACACCACCTCTTTTTTGTCACCATCCATAGTGTGGCACAAACCTCATGGGGATGTACTCCCCCTAAATTTCAGTTCCCAAAGCTGCCCACTACAAAAACAAGTGGTTCCAGATCACTGGTGGGACAGCGGGAGAAAAAAATAAAGCACTTTTACTCCTTTTCATGACAAAAGAAGATGAGAAATGCCCCATTCCCTGCACCTGTGTCCAACCCCACCACCCCAGGCAAAGGTGTCCAAGTTTGAGCAGATCCTCAGCCTGCAGACTGAGCAGCCCTGTCTGCAGATGCCTTCCCAAAGTTAGCTCTGTCCCTCCGATCACCCTTGCTTTTACCTCCTGACTGTGTCTGTCTTGCTCTTCACTTGAATGGTCCAGCTGTGAAAGAATCAATTGGCTACAGAGCCGTTGTTCCCAAGGGAAAAATCAGCCTTGCTGCCCACACCAGGCCAGACTCCAGAGGACTTTTGGCTAGTTCTGGTCCTTCAAGCAGCAGCAAACCAGGTGCTGAAGGCTTCTAAAACCCAAAAGATGCCTGTTTGCTTACATTCAGAAATGTCCAACGTGCTCAAGTGACCTCACTGCTGGATAATGAAAACTTCAGCTGGGGTCCCATCACACCTACCACTGCGACAGTAGAGGATGGCTGACTCCTCAAGCTGTAGGATAAGGAGAAAGTCAGACTGAGCTCTCCGCTTTGAAAACCCAGACGCATACCAGAAGGGTAGGATGAAACAAGTTGGTTTTTGATATTCAAGCGTCTTCCAAACAGGAGAACAGGTATCAGGAGACAACAAACAGATCCAAGCACGGTGCTGTGTACAGAAATGAACTAATATCAAGCTTGACTGAAAAAGTTGATTAAATTAGTTTAATTTAAAAGCCCAAACAAACCCTGAAGGAAGTTCTTTGTTTATTGCTTTTCACCGACAGCATGCGTTACTGAAGAAGCACCATGTGGGCATGAAATATTTATTCATTAAATCTTTCATAAAGCTCCACACTATTGGTTTCACTCAGGATATATTTATAACTTGTCAAAGTCCACGAAAATCACTGCTTTTCTTCTCCCCACCTCCATGCCCCCTCCAGACTGTTTATAAGAGGATTAGGCTTTCGGTTTGCATTGCAATAAGCCTGATCCTCAGCTACTCAGTTGCTTGTACACAAGGCGCTGGTTCTTCAACGCTGACAGGAGAGTTGTAGTTAAAATAGTTCAGCCTTCCCTGTACCACCCAAAACGGACTGCTGGAGTGCTGCAAGCCATGCTGCTGCTTTACAGGGTTCCTGCCACGGGAACAGCCAGACCACTTGTTTATGGAGGAAGGCACCACGCACCGGTAGCAATACAAGGGAAAAAAGTCAGGACAGACAGTCCACCCAAGCAAGGGAAAAACAGCCAGGACGTGCATTCACTTCGGTATCGGTATGTCCGAGTCATTTGTTATCAAACCTCACTCCATCGGTGAAACTGGCTGTCAGCCAACCTAGAGATTAAACCCGTGCTCCACGTTGGGTTAATAACAACTAGTGTAAATAATGCCGCGTTGTCATCAGCGTTAGCTGCGAAACTGTGTAATACGGTTTTACTGGGTTTACTGACTACACAGCGCAGTCCAGTGCAGGAATGGGGATAGGTTACACTTATAAATAAAAGTATTTTCCACCTGTAAGTGTGCAAAAATCCAGGATTTACCTCAGGATTGTGCGGGGACAATTGCACCAGTGAAACTGTCACCTCTCCACAAAGTCGCGCTGATACCTAATCTGAGTACAGGCCAAATCTAATTTCCCCAAATAATCCTGAGCAATAAAGAAAAAGATGCTGAGCCTCGCTGGACCACAGGCGGTCTGGTCAGGCCCACTCCTGGCTTCCTCACTCCATTTGTTTGTGAGAGCAAATAAATACAACTACAGCATAAGCAGATGTCGTTGTCCCTGGAAACTAGGCTGGCTGGCTAAGTTTCTGCTGAAATGGCTCCTTACTGGAAAATTAGGTTTTGATTATACTGTGCTTTTTTCTTGCTTTTAATAAACAGAGCTCACTTCACGTGAAAGCTTTGGGCTTTTTTTTTTTTTACTGGAAACCTGAACCATCTTGCATGGCTTTGGTTTTTTCAAATGCCTGATCCTCAGCAAGGGCTGGGTTCCCCAGGCACAAGAGCACCTCTTGGGCATTGAGGAGATGACATCATGACTCCCTAAGGAGAAACCAGACCCTTGTGAGAGAAAATCTAGCCCAGCCAAAAGTGCAAGGAGGGACCAGCACCCATATGTGAGTCCCCTAAGGCACCACTGCAACTCAAGACAACACTTCGGGCATTTAATCCCAGAAACAACTGTTCTGACATTTTTGAGAGGAAAAACAATGCTTTCCAAAGGAAAATATCGATGAGAACAAAGCAGAAACATTTATGGGTTTTGTGAAGGGGAAAAAGCACCTTTTCTAAGTCAGTTCCACCAAAATCTCAATAGCGAAGCACAGAGTGATCTCAGCTAACGGAGCTTCACCCCAAGGGAAATCTTCCCCTTAGCAGAGCCCAACAATATCCCATGTACCTGAACCACATGTCATTGAAGAGCCAGGGCTGGGACCCTCGTGGTAGGTGTGTTCCCTAAGGACCACCTCCACGCACTCCTGAAAAACTCGAAACAAAAAGGACTTCAGTTTAACCAAGCATTATTTTTTCCCCTCAATAGCCTCCATCACTCACAGCGGTCCCCGCTAAAGCAAGAGCTGAACAAACCTCACAGTTGTCCACTCGCAGGGTTTCTTCGTCCGAGTTTCACAACAGAAACACGAGGATAAATCATGTACTCCCAAGCCCACCTTACAAACCTGCCAGCATCTCATCCCTGCAAGGTTCTCTACAACTACGCCTATAGATCTGAAAAAATAATGCTAAAAGGAAAATCAAAACAGGAAAGGTTGACCTCAAGCCCAGCAGACTTGGAGATGCCCAAACACTCTACATTTGATAAAGTCCACAGCTCCAACTTTTTGCAAAGCCTGTCCCACCACCCAGGCAGCGCCACATTTGCGCAGTAGCTCAACAATTGCTTACATTCCCAACAGACACGCGGGGGCCCGTTACACTCAGTTTACCCAAAAAGGACCTCCCTTGGCAATATCAAGTCTTTTGAAAGTAACTAAAACCAGCAGCACACGCAAAAAATTTCCAGTTGGACACAATAGCGAAAAGACCATTTTCTCCATCGAGACATTTCCCTGATGCCGCACAAGCAATGGGGTTACTCTAGAATTCTCACATCCCAGGCTGAGCAATCCGAGCCAATGAAGGGAAGGAAAAAACTATTGTGGGTGCTGTATTGACAATATATTCTTGGGAGCAAGTCTGGAAGGGGCTGCGTGGGGCTGGCGGGGAGATGCCGAGCCACAATATGCTCCAGCGATTTACAGCTGCTGCAGGCTCCCAAGAGACAGAGCCAACATACATGGCTCGACTAGGGCAAATTTCAGCCCAAACACCCCTGGCTCTTCAGCTAAAGCTGGCGTTATTTTTATCTCCCCTTCTCTCCTCCCCTCTGCCACCATTAGGAGAGCAAAGAAAAAAAAAAATGCTATTTTTTATATGCTCGTTAGGTATAATCTGCTAAATGTTCTATGCCAGTGCATAAAGCTGCCTACTATGCTAATAGAATATTTAATTGACATTTATTTGCTGACTAGTTATTTATGCTAACGTCACCCCCACATAATTAATAGTCTGCTAAAGTCGACTTGAAAAGCACACATAAAACACTGCACTGGGAGTCATTTGCAGTAGTTAAAATAAAGAAATCCTGCAATTTATTTACATTAGGTTAGTGTAAGCTGGGTTTTGATAGAATAAGAGGATAAGAAAAAAAACCACCAAACTATATACTACTTTAGAAATATCCACAGTCTTTGACAGTACAACCTGCCAAAGAAGATTTCCAAGTTTCATTTTACTTGGCTCGAGGGTCCAGTTCTTCACTGATGTAAAACAGCATCAGCTCAGTGAATGCCTACTGATTTTCTCCAGCCTCAAGCTCTTCAGAAGTAATACTTCAGGTGAGCCTTCAGTGAAAGAGCTAAACCAGGGCCAGATCTGCTCTCAATTATACCAGTAGAAAAGCAAACTCATCTCAGATAAGTCAGTGGAGACGAGCCAACTCCTCACCAAGATAAAAGGAGAAGTCCACCCTGCCCATCTGATCCCTCTTGCTGCACTGTAATCACAGACCTGCAGGCATAGTGTAACTTTTATGTCCTCTGGGATGAGATTACCAGGGGAAAGTTGGCTTTGGTTAAAAAAAAAAAAAAAAAACCACAAACCGTCCACGATCGCATTTTCTGAGATAGAAGCTCTGGAGGCCTTCGTCTATCTTCAGAAACATTATCTCCGGTTCACTCTTTGAAGAGCCTGTGGACAAGCTTTGTGGACACAAGTGACTGTCGAGAATGATGCTGAAAGGCAACTGTATGGGCCACATCTCCATCACCACCCCCAGCTGGGCGCCTCAAGAAAGCTTCTTCTGCATCTGGGGAGTCTTGGATGATACCAAATATACACCCCAAGCAGAAAGTGACTTCTCAAGGCTTGCTCTTCTCTTTGCTCCTGTCTCACCAACTCCCTTTATTGCTCCTGCTCCCATTCCCTGCACCTCATTTCCTCTCAATCCCACTACTTCCTGCTGTAGTCCAGCCCCAGCATCTGTTCCAACGACTACATCCAAAGATGATTTCACTTGAGCATTAATAAAATGGAAAAACTGGCTCAAAGTTAATTTATTTCTTCCATCTCTCTATTCATGTATCCTACACCTTGCACACAAATCAACTGCGCAACACAGCCCACCACCTTTTGACTACGCAGAATCCAGCGAGTCCTCGTGCCGTCAAGTTTTGACACGGCCAACCAGTTCCATTTCTCCCCTCCTTACACCAGCGACCTCAAACAGCAGGACTTGGCTCTGTGATAGATTCCAATAATGGTAAAAAATAAATTTTTAAAAAAACTTGTCATTCGAAGGCAACCAGGTTTGCTGTGGCACAAGTTTTATCTCTTTTTTCATCCATACCTTGGCCAGCACTTTGAATCTGAGTGAAAACCCCCTCCTTTGGCCTTGCTCTAGGATAAAAGTTAACCAGACTTGAGTGAAACACAAAACCCTCCTTCAAACAGTGACCAGTGATGTTTGCCTTCACAGAAAGTCTGGACAGGCAAAATGCATTATGTCCACCACTCTTGATGGCATATTCCACTTGATGAAGCTCAGCATCATTCAAGAGGGACTCACTTCACCCAGCATCAGGCTTTTCAGCTTTAGTTCTCCTTATATTGGTGTAATGGAGAAGTAAAGGTTGATTTTGCACGTAACTGCAGTACAACTGAGCACCTTGATCACCAAATCCAAGTATAGATGCTGTACCAGTTCATTGTAAAATCAAAACATACACCTGGTTCTCTCCCCACTGTATTCCGTTATACCTCCAGTCTCCTCCGTCTCCTGGTTTACACGGCAAGCAGACTCAAGCTCACTGCGTGGATCCGCACACAGAAATGCCCTATTTGAATTTCCATCTGTCAATAACATTAAAGCAGAACCACCGCGGCAATTACAAGTGTACACAATAATCTTGCCGTCCAGTGTCTTTAGCGCATCCCAGAATGCATTAAGATAGTGCCAGGAGAGATTCGGCTCTGTTGGCTCAGCTGTAAATCTGCAATCTGTACAAAAACACCCAAGTGTCAATCAAAAGACGTTCCTGCTCTCCGCGTGGTTCACAATGCATAATTTAGCTACTACGCTTGTCAGGTTCTCCACGCTGCTCTTCTACCCGATGGTAAATGTGTTCATGAACCCAACTGTCATCAACAAAGGAAAACAGCACATGGAAATAACAGGCTAAAGAAGGCAAGAGGCCTCTTTTCCTTTCACAGTTAAAGGAATTGATAGTAAGGGAGAGTTTAGTTAGACTTTGATTTTTAATGCTCAATGGGTAAAACTTCCCACGGGATGGAGGATGATGAAAAACAACCGCGTCAGCTCTGTGCTGAGGAGGAAGGCAGGGCTTGGGTAAGACGTAGGAGGAGATAAAGGCTGTCCCGGTTTCCATGCAGGCTAATACAATGTGGAAATTTTAACTAACTGATGGAAAGTCTATGTCATATCCCACCCTTATAGAGCAGAAAACAAATCCTACTACACCGCCACAGCCTTGCCACTGTCAAGGAACTTTGAAGCAGGTTGTCCTTTCTCATACAAATTACAGTTGTCAAAAAGGATGAAAATTTCACCCTCATCTACATCAGGCAGTAGCTACTCACCAGTCTACACCACAGTTAACATGCAATAGAATAGAAATCTCTGTCCCAGGACGTGACTTTAGAGCTGATCAGTGCCAAAGCTACAGACCATAAGGACAGCTTCACACTTGCCTCAGCTAGTTCATGAATAAACATCCAATTCATTCAAATGAGTTCTATATTAACTAATTTAAATAATTTTCATTTTGCTTTGAATGGTAAACAGATCTATTCTGCCAGGATAGTTGAGTTTGCAATTCAAATTACACACCGATTTGTAATGAGAAAAATATAATTAATGGCAAAGCTTGAAGTAACTACAATTTTACTCCTTTGATTTCCTGCAGGGAAGGAGGGGGTGGAGGGTGAAGCTCGCAGGCACACACGCACTCACACCATCCTTTCGTAAGCCAATACATTTTATTGCAAACTAAGAATTTGGCTTGAGCAGTCCCACTCTAGTGCGCTGCACCATAACGTCATGGGAGGATGTAACATGACTTGACATTATACTCACAGGCACCCTGACCCAGTACTAACGTCACCCAATAACAATCATCATGTAACAGTCTGTAAATTAAATGACTTCCTTCTATCGGGATCATAAACAATAATTATTTGGCAGGTGCCCCTTAGAAGCTCCGTGCGTGCTGAACATTAAATCGAACTCTATTGATTTGCTAAACTGAACCGGCCCATTTTTTCACATCTCTCTCCCATCTAGTGGAATTCTTCATCCTACCACACTGTGCCACCATTTTCTGGCATCACATTTATAAGATAAGTGCCGATCGGACTGATCTGATCCATAAGCAGAACCACAGCGTCATACCAGTGCTGGTCTTCTGCCCATTAAACAAGTCCTTCTTAGCAAACCTGCTTTTTCAGCAAAGCCTTCAACTCCTGGTTAAAACCTAACCCTACTGACAGATGATGTCCCTGGTCGTGCTGTTTGCATGCCCTTGCCAATAGACATCCTCACTGTAATCAAGATGTGCAGAACCAGGCCCTTAGAAAACGGGTCGGTGCAATTTCAAGCTAGCTTTCATTTCTTCCAAAGGTTTGGCAACAACGTGCAAGGGAAGAAAAGCTCCACGGAGTTCATAGAGAACATCATTTTATAACCAATGAAAAATCTGATCCTGCAGGTTTCACCAGCCAAAACTCTCAGCACTGCAATGAAGTTTGAATGAAGTAGAATAGTTTGGGTTGGAAAGGACCTTAAAGATCATCTAGTTCCAACCCCCTGCCATGGGCAGGGACACCTTCCATTGGACCAGGTTGCTCAAAGCCCCATCCAACCTGGCCTTGAACACTTCCAGGGATGGGGCATCCACAACCTCTCTGGGAAACTTGTTCAGAGATCAGTTCTCCCTACAGAAGACAAGGGGAACTCCTGAGAATTCAGCTACTACCTACCCTGTGGTGTCCCAATGGGAGCTACTATCTTTTGAAAAGCCACCTCTGAACCCTGTAGACAAACACCCGAAGGAGCTCTGCAATGTATGAGCACGTTTAGGAGCCCTCTCCTTTCCAAGTGAGAGAAGTCCTGAAGACTCAAATCTTCCTGGGCATTTTAGATGCCTCATTCCAAAACATGACTCAAGCTCTTAAATCCCTTTTGAAATTACAACCTCTGCTTTTAATTTATTCTTTCTGAAAACCATACTAAGATGTATTCAATAGAGTTTATTCACTGAGAATGGGGGTGGGGGGGAAACCAACAATAAATTTGGGCAACTGCCCTGTTTTAAGACCCTGGCATACAGTTACATCACCCAGTCAGAGGAGAAAGGAGGTACAACGCACCACACATTTGTGGTCATTCAAGCAAGACAATTCTCATGAAGGAGCCACAACCCAACAAGCAGATTCCAACATTTCTGTGGAAAGAGTTGCCTCCAGTTGTAAGACAATCGTTATTTTCTAATATAACAGTCGATACGGTCTCCTACCCTTTGACCCTCACCTTTTGAGATTCAGTTGACAGCACTGTACACCTTTCTGGTAACATCGATTATAATCCACGTAATAAGAGGTAGTTTAAGAGGCCAATAAAACAAAATACCTAACCCCTCTCACACTCATTGCTGTACTAGTGCTAAGCCAAAAAACAGATTTCTCAGCCATATTCATCTTCAGGACTTATTTTTAAGCAATCAATTCTCTGTTTATTCAAAACACACAGTCCAGAACAGAAGTTTAGCTCAGAGTTCGGCATACACGAGGCAGGAATATCAGCTCTGTTTCAAAGACCATGTCTACAGCTCACTTCAGTGGCAAGTCAGGCAACACCTACACCAGGAGAAATCACACATGGCACACAATGGGCACATACACTGTTTTCCAATGGTCACATGCAACAAAGTAGAAGAGTAACTTCAGCAGCAGAATCCTTAAATGAGACTTTTCTTAAATGCATGCACAAGGTGGAGGCTAAATATTCATCTCTTCTTCCCTTTACTGTATTATTAACAACCTGTTCTACATGGGCCCCTGAGGAACCTACAGCTCTTGCATTCAGCTTTTGTGCACCTAAGAGCTCATAATCAGGACATGCCCTAACGTACGATGACCAAATTTTGCTATCTTTAACCATGTGTATCTACCATCAGAATTAAAAGCTGCAAGAATCTGGCAATAGCAGCTTTTAAACTTCTGGGGCAAAACACTTGAGTGCGCAGCCAACTTCTGCTTTTGGTTGCCCCCAAACTGCTCCTGCTTATCTTAGTTTGTTCTCAGTCTGAATTTCATCCTTCCTTCCTACAAGAACAGGACAATTTTCTCCCCTAGCTGAAAATCACAGCTTTACAATTTAGCAGTAGGTTTCCTCGTTAAGACAGGTTGCTATAGAAGCACCTTCTATTGTTACCAGCTAGGGCAAAACCACCTTGGCTACAGGCTGACTGAATCACCCATCGACCAGTGGGGACCTGACCCTGACTGCATCACCCAACACCAGTTAAAGATCTGGCGTACCCATTCCAGGTTGACTGGAAGTCTGGAGATTAACCACTAGCCCAATACTAGAGCATGACCTTAACAAAACACACAGAACTCACCATCTGGAGGCATCAGCACCTTGTTATTCTGTGTACACCAGCCAACCGGGTGAAGATCTGCTGTCATCACATCACACCAGAAATCCGCCCTGCGGTCATCGCCGTAGCCACAGTAACGGAGCAATAAGAGCTGTCCACAGGTTGTAATGATCGTAGCCACCCAGTAAGTGTCTGGATTGCTCTTGTTGGCCACTTCTAATTTCATCCCTGGTTGGAAGCTGCTTTGAAGGCTGATTTCAACCTTGCAGAAAGAGAAAGGCATGGTGTTACCTTTTATTCTTTGCAGGGAGAGCCCTCCTCCCCAGCTATACAAAACAACATTGTCCTTAAAGAGCAGCTCTAGGATAGGACATGAGTTGCTTGTGCTCCTTAATCCAACCACCTCCTTCACAATCTGTCTGGGCAGGACTATTCCTGTTTGACCGGCATAAACACCATCACGCAAGGTCCTGCACGCTCTAAAGAGGCCCTCCAGCAGCAGTAACCTCAGCTGCACTACATCCAAGAGAGGTCTGGTACCCATCTTAGCATCATAAATGTCACTAACGCCTGGGAAAAAGTGGTGTAGCTCAAGTGAAGTTCCATTTCCCATTGCACAGCTCCATCGTGCAAATCACAGGACACATGCAAGGTAGAAAGGCAGGTACTAGGCACCTCTAGGAGTTAAGCCCGACTATAGTAATTAGTCATGTAACCACACTGAAGCACCTCTTGAGGCTCAGCAAGCATCGAAGGCTGAATGCAGTGCCAGGTAGACCAAGGAGAGCATTTCCACTAAATCCATACCCAGCAGCTCAAGTCTCAAAACATTGTTCTCCCAGCACCCTCGTGAATAAGGTACGATGATCCATCGCTGAAAGAAGCAAACGCTTTGAGTCACTGTCTTGCCATATCACTTCCATTTATCTCACTGGTGACAGGTCACATGTAGCTTGCCTTAGGACACTGGAGATGCCAGTGCATCTCTTCTAGGACACTGCAGGGTCTGCTGTAAAACACTAGGGCCTGTTGTGGACACGTCACATGGTATCTTCCAAGGGCCAGTGGGCTATCTCTAGCCACTGTTGATTAAAAAGAGGTGGATGCTGGTCCACTGGCTCAGGTGCCAGACTTGACTTCAGAAGACCATCCAAAATGTAGCCTGGTACTCCCTATGAGGTGCTTAAGGACAGGTTCTTAAAAATGTCTTAGTTCCTTATCTGTCACCAAAACCAGAGAGATCATAAAGCCTGGTTTAAGCCTGTCTCTGATTAACTTCTCATTTAAATGACAGGTTAAAATGCCTCTTTTACTTCAAACAGAAATATAACATGGTCTACTCGGCCACCTGAGGACTTCGCAGACGTGGAGATGCCAAGCTGTAGAGAAAACACTCCACTGGCATGTCAGCAGTACTCCTCCACTCATCCCTCTCCAGCTTATAACAAGCGCTGCGCAGCCAAAGCCATTTATCATGTGCACGTAACAACACTCCACGTGTCTTTACTTGTGCAGGCACTTCCATCAGCATCAATGTCTGGAGTCATAGAACAGTTGAGGTTGGAAGAGACCTTTGGAAATCCTCTAAGACTGAAGAAGGTCTGTGACACTACTTAGTCATAACACAGGATCTCCGCTCTTGTGATGCTAAGGGTCCTCATAAATAATACAGGATACAAGTTCATTTGTAGCTTTTCTCCCTGCGCTTACCATAAGTAAAGACAAAAGTGGTGTTCTGGAGGCAAGGGACTTGTGTCTGGAAATCACATAAAGAGTGGAATCAAACCGACATATAATATAATCTCCAGTATCGAGAATTATGGTCCTTCATCACGCAACACTCCACTATTTTCAAAATGGAAGTAAAATAGGGACTGGGGGATTGTATTACTTTTTCAGATGTAGATGGAAGAGAGATTTTTCATCACTGCATCTCCTTACCCCTTCAAAACAAGCCAAGAAATCACCTGGAGACAAAGGTGGTTTAATGGCATGACAGGAGTCATCCAAATAAAGACTTCTCTTAAAGCAGCAACACATTCTTCAGGAAGCTTTCTCACTGTGGCACAACTACAGTGTTCCCAAAGGACATCTCTGCCAGCAGAGGGACTCAGTGTAAGACAACCCAGAGCATCACACCTAAAATCCCTTTCTTCCTGCCAATGATGTCCACGTCCTTCAAAGCACTCAGACCAGACAAGTGAAGCTTGGAGAAGAGCCAGGGCAACTAATGAGCAGCTGTAGTAGAACAGGCTGTTACCTACATCTGATGGGTCAGGTAGGAGGATGAGCAGCACTATCTTCATGGGACTTGCAGCTAAGCACAGAGAACCACCATGACTTGTCATGGCTTGACACATCACAACACCTTCCCACTAGGCACCAACACCTCTGACAGCACAGTCTTGTCATTGAATGACAAAAGATGTCCTGGAAAAATCTACCAATGTAGCCACACGTGCATCCCCTTGACTGTGACGAAGAACTCATACATCAGCTTCATTTCTGTCCCACGTCCACATGTGACATTACACCCACGGAGACGAATAGAAGAGATTAAACAACTGGTGGGGGAGGGAGAAGCCGATTCCAAACAAGAATATCCTTGACCGTGATGGGCTTTGCTTGGAGACAGAGTCCTTCCTTCAAAGCATGCTCTGACCTTCCTCAGCCAAGATTTCAGACACTTTGAATGCTACTTGCACTTACATGAACCAGAGCCACAAACCATGCTGTCACTGCGAGCCACGTTCACCCAGGAAGAGCGTCACCTACCCAAGTACTTGATTCTCATGCTCCTGAGACAGCACCTCCAGGCAGGAGGCTGAGAGGTGGTTTCCTATGGGCCATGCTGGGCTCCGGTGCTGAGCGACCCTGCTAGTCAGTACATCGTGCATTAAGAGGACAACTTTGGAGAAATAAGGCACTCTTGTGAGATGAATCTCTGCAGGCTGGGATGGACAGCAATGAATAGAGCAGAAAAAGATTTAAAGAAATGAGTGCATTAAGCAAAAGGAGAACAATCAGAGCCCTCAAAAACGGAAAATTTGAACCCAAGGCAGAGGATAAGGCAGCAGCATTGACAGTGCTCTGAGCTCGGACTGGGGATGATGCAAACACACAGAGTTCACCTAACTCCAGATGAGAGGCCATCCCTATGCAGGCTGCTGCATGCACAGAGGGATGATTTCTCCCTCAAGTGGTCAGACCCCACTTCAGTTCTGCAGGGACCCACTGAAAACCAGTGGAGGGAAATACGGGCAATGCCTGCGAGGCTCAGATGAAGCACGTACGTGTTTGAAGGAGGTGTGGGGAGCAGCACTGGCTCCTGTTTCTTCCAGGAACTCCTCCCAGTTGAAATCTGCGTCCTCAATGCTGGAGCCCTCATCTGTTCAAAAGAGAAAAAAAAGAAAGAAAGAAAAGCAGCCTAAAACACAGCCAAAGGCGGCAAAAGTTGTGTCAAGGAGTTCAGGGTGAGAACAGCAACCAGTATGAACATCAACATAAGGAAAGCTTGTTTTAAAGACCTGTGCTTATCTAATTTGACCAGCTATTACTACACTTTCAGTAGACTTTGGGACTTCAGCAGCCAACACTTGGAGGCCAGAAGTGACTCTGCTTTCATGGCAGTGGAGGAACAAACCCATCACACTGCAACAGGCACTTGTGCTCTTTTATTTTATATTTGCTGACTGTTTTGCTGCAAGAGAGATGGCTGCTTGTCCAATATCACAAGCATCAGGGGGCCTTGCTCATGCCACCAAAGCGGGTCACTCAGCACTGTTAATTACAGCAGTGTCCTGGTGAGAATGTTAGAATTTGCTTCTGTTGGCTGAGCAGTGGTAGAGCAAACGTCCCAACCCTTGGGGCTGGGGAGCCCATTTTCAGTCCCATCACGTTTTCTCACCTTCCTCAGCATTCCCCCACCCATAAATCTCAGCCAAGGCACTCTTACCTCCCTCTTCCCCAAGACTACAGCTGCTTTCCCCCAAATCCCCCAGCACCCCTCACCAGACCACTATTGCCTCCTTGCTCCCTGCACTTGTCCTTGCCCTGTTTCAGATTTTTGCATCCTCCACCCACACCACTGCCCCTCACAATCCTTCCCCACAGTGAAGGACTTGGCATTACTCCTCCCTGATTTTTTTATAACTCCATGAGTAGAGCAGAGCTGAGGCCTCAAACCATCGCTGAAACACACACAGCAATAATTAAAAATAAATCTTCCTTCACTTACAGAAAAATCAGCCAAATCTGATTGTTTTCATTTTGTTCCCAAGCAATCTCGCAAACCCAGTTCCATCCCCAGAGCAAAAATATTTACAGTCTAGCAATGAGCTCTTTGCAATAAGCATTTATCAGGCAAACTCTGCGAGACCCTTACCTGCCCAAACATTCATCAGCGTGGTCATGATGTAATTAAAGTGACTCACGACAAGCTGAATTAAGAAACCTCCCCAGACAGTTTTATGAAGAAAACCGCAAAGCTAATTTATCGCAATTATTGCTACAGGTCTCCAGTTTTCAGGACCAGAAAATTATGTTGTGCAATAGGAATCTCTCTATTAAAAGGGGAAGCCATAGGTTTTATTTGCTGCCTATGGAGCCAGACGTACACAGGCGAGGGGAAAAAAGTGCATCAGAAGAGGATTTCTGAGACAGAGCTGGTGGAGGTTAAAGATCTGTCTGGGAGTTCAAAGAGAAGAGCTGAGCTGGCAACGCTGTTAAACACTTTGCACTCTGCTGCATTAAGTCTAAGGTCTGACTCCTTACTTTAAACTGAAATAACCTGCTTAAATATGAAGATGTAAATCCACATTTACTCCCATTATAAAGTGGCCACCAGATGACTTTTCAGCTCAGCAAGATAAAAAAATAATTCAACCCCATGAATACAACCTGAAAATAGACAACTTCAACATACAATAAGGGATGGGCTTTGTTTCGTTTCTTGCAATCATTGTAAAAACCTCCAGGCATAGAAGCTGGCCCTACTTAACATATCTGACCCAAAAAATGAGGGGTTGCTCATCCCTGACTGAAAGATTAAGCTACAGCTTAACCACAAGGTAGGAGCTTGGTACAAAAATTGCTACGAGTTTCCCTCGTCCACCTCAGGCAGGCAGGCAGGCAACTTAAATCGTCAGGCAAATTTTTCAGCCTGAATGTCTGCAACCCTGTGGACTTAATGCTTTAGAGAAGAGGCAGGTCTAGAGAACTTCAAAGGCTGAAAGTCTAAAATAAGGTATGTTAGTCCATGAGTAGATGGGCAGATACGGTTATCCATCCCAGGCTTAAAATTACTCCAATGCTTAAGCAACTTTTTACTCTGAGCCCAACCAACTCCCATCCCACTGGAAGTCCGAAGCATCTGACATGAAAAGCTAAAAGCGCATCCCCTCTGCCTGGCTGCTCCCTGCTTCTGCACCCATCTCTGCTTGTGGTCTTGGAGTGGGCTGCTCAACAAACCACAAGGACATCTTCACCTCAGGACACCTGACATGGACAGGGCAGTTCCAGGTCAGCCCTGGGCTCTCTTCTCTTCTACTCTGATTCTTCCATTTCAGAGCATGAGGCATTTCCCTCAGCCCATATTCTTTGTTTTTATTCCTGCTTTTTGCTCTAACCTGCTGAGTGGGTCCAGGCAAGTATGTCCTTCTCTCCAGCCTTTCCCAGTAGTCTTATGGCAAGGAGTCATCCCACAGAGCAGTGGAAGCAGAGATTTTTAGGCAGTTCGGTATATAACCTCCAGCCTTTGCAGGCAGAAGCGTCTCCAGAGTGCCAAAATCTTCTCCAGAATCTGGCAACAGCATGTTAATTACGTTACCATTACAGATGCTACTCATGAACACAAGAAGTCCTCCTGTACTTCATGACCTTATTTACTCATGACCTACTCTGCTACGTGCCGACACAGAGCCTCACTGGCCCCACTGTTCCCACAGCAGGTTCATTCACATGTAGTCCAGCAAAACTAACTACAGCACTTGTTTAAGAAAACATCACCCAGATCTTGCCTTTGTAAACCCAAAGAGACTTCAAGACCCTGGTGGGAGGCAGAGCGAGAGCTGCATCCTTCTCTCCCCATCAATTCATTTCTCTCGGACACATCACAAGTCTGACTCCTCTATCATGTTTTATCTGCAGACTTTATCAGGAAATTACTTTTACAAGGTCTGTCAAAATAGTGTCACGGTACTCGTTTATCACAGCATCAGTGTTTTATTTTGCTTTGTTTTATCACAAAGCGTTTGGAAGAGACTGAAAGTTTCCAAAATGTTTCTTAATGGGCTTTCTTCCCTTCTAGAAATCCGGTGGAGGGCAGTCAAAGCAGAGACAGCGTAGCCCAGGGATGAGACCAGCCCAAGGGACCCAACCCCATCCACTCATGTAACGGGATTGTGCAGGAACTTCCTCATCCATCAGCAAAGACCTACAGCTGAGGAGCAGAGGACACCTCTTCCCAACCTCTCAACTGCCTGGAGATTCCCCAGCTAAAAGGCAGGCAGAGAAATGCAAAGTCTCTTAATACACGACAATGAAGATTGTGCCCACTTGAGAAGCGGTTATCACAAAACCGATCCGTTCATCGCTCCTCAAGTCACACACTCCAAGAACAAAGTCCTGGCTCTGCTGGAGAGCTGCAAATCCCCGGGTGCCAACATTTCGCAGGATGCCCTGTGCGATGATAAATTTGGCATTAGGCCTATTTTACATACCAGCTCCCTTTCCAATTATTGGAACTTATGCCCAGTGCTTGCTCTGAACAGAAGACTCAAGGTGGGGTAGCCTACAGTACAGTGATGTATAAACAAGCCCAGGATGGCAAATAAAATCAACAAGTCATTATCAGGGAGGCTCTCAATGGCTTTAAAGTGCTTGTGCATTGACACTATAAAAATGCAACTCTTCCAGCTGCTAACAGCCTCCTGGGATGTTTGGCTATGGGAAACAAAAGGCGATAAAAGACCCAAAGCCTGTGGCTCCAGAAACGCAGATTTTCTCCCAGGCTTTACTGAAGGAGAACATCTTTGTGGCAAACTGCTTAGCCCTCTTATTACAGCACATAGATACATTCATGACTTCTTGAGCGAATAGAGAACTGAAATGCTTTAGCAGTTAACACACCAAGCGAAGCCTGTGGTGAATACGATCAAGCACAAATTTCTGGCATGGCCATGAGAGAGTCACCACAACACATACCCCAAAGAAATTTAGGCAACACAGGCCGGTTCTCCTCATTCCAAAACCAATGTCTATGGTTGGCCAACTGAATCTCATTCTAGAGGCTCCTAACTCTCTCCCATGGATATAAATGAATTCAGTGGTGACTAGATCAGGCTGCATGTGTCCACTCTGGAAGTGTCTGAATTATCTTCCTCTTCACTGGCGATACAGGCAACATCAGATGACTCGTTTTTATAAGGTGTTTTAAGATACCTCAACTCCACATTTGGATGTGGAACTTCAGTAGCCACCTCTGAGTCATGCTATAGAAGGGAGGCTCTTTCTCCTTCATGTCTATGGGAGAATTCAGGGTCACATTTATGTTCTTACCTAAGGTAATACAAGGGTGTCCTACTTTCTTTAGGTGGGCTGAATCCAGGTTTCTCATCACAACCCCTTCATACCCACACATGGTCCCCTTCACACAGAGGCAGGTGAACTTTTCGTCTATGCTTGGCCACCTCCTGGATGACATTCATTAGATGAGGGCAACCATCTATGATCCCTCACCAGGTAAGTTCCTATCATCCAACTATTTCCGGTTCAGGGGTTTCCTTGAGACAAACACTGTTTCTAAGCAGTCAGTACGCTGCATATCTTTCTTCCATAAGCATGTCCAATTTCCCTTTGAAGCTCTGAAACAACCAGAACCACTGCATATACCATTAAAAAAACTCCAAAGCTTTGGCTGGACTAACAATCCCACCGCACAGGCAAGTTTCCACCTCTCTGTGTCCCACCTAACACACACAACTTAAGCGCCCAGTTGAATCTATAAGCATCGTGGCAAGACCAGTTGGACATTTTAAACACGTTTTCAGTGCAACACACCCATTTTGCACTTTTTATAGGATACTACTCTCATTTTACCCTACTGCTGCTGATCTCTTGAAAGCCCACCTGCACTTCTATCTCAACTGCACAAGCATAATGCAGTTGTTTGCTAAGATCTGCCCAGGTCTTAAGAAGCAACTGCTTGCTAAGACTGCCACTGGCAACCTACAGGCCAACTGCCCTACCCTTATTTCTTATTTTCACAGAATCACAGAATCGTTGTGGTTGGAAGAGACCTTAAAGATCGAGTCCAGCCGTTAACTCAGCACTGCCAGGTCATCACTAAACCATGTCCCTCAGCACCACATCTATATGTCTTTTAAATAACTCCAAGGATGGGGACTGCACCACCTCCCTGGGAAGCCTGTCCCAATGCTTCAGAACCCTTCCTTGTAATGAATTTTTTTCTAATATCCAACCCATTCATGGTAACAGTTGCAGAAGATGACTGTATTGCAGGAGGGGCTGTGCAAGAAAGCCCATCCTCACACTATAAAGCTTACGAAGTCATCTCAAGGACCACAGCTCAGTTTATCTGGCATGGCCTCACATTGCTCTGAGTCTCCACCACCCCAGCTCATTAGTGAACATGGCAAAGACTCAAAGACATGTCACAGCTTCCCAAAAAGTAGTGTCTAGGGAAATAGAGAAAACATTGAGTCACTACGAGAAGTCAGGAAATTAAAGGCTGGGTGGTCAAATTTCTGAGGTGCTGAGGGAGAAACAGTGAAAAGCGGACTAAAGACACAGCTTTGCATAGGACTTCAGCACGCCCCTGGCCAATCAAGCACAAACAGCACCAATGGGGAGGAAAGATGCAAAAGACACCGAAGGCAAAGTATTCAGAGCTGTTAAGCAGTCACCCCAACGCTGCTACCGTTTGCATTCGAGGAGTGTTGCATCAGTGATTCACCACTGGTGAGGGTAGCTATTTCCATCAAGGCAGACTTTAGGCATCCCTTCAGGAGGCCCACCTGCGAGCTCTGACTTTCATCTGCCATTTACATCGTAGGATCCTTTAGCGAAGCATAGCTGTTACGGAAATGCGAGTTCTGGAAAAGCATTTGAGCACGTGAGCACCAACACAAGCACCACAACGCAAAAATGAACCCTTTTGTACAGATGAACTGATAGCTCAGTGCTGTTCTCCACAAGTCCATCAGTTGAGCTGTCCCATGCAAGCACAGAGCAAGGATGAAGTTACCAACTATAGCTGAGCCAAATTAACAATTCAGTGCCACTGGGAGAGGTCCCATTCCCACCAGCACAAGCCCTGGCCCTCCCTCTTCCTCCAGCCACTTCAACTCACAAAGCTGGCAGACAATTATTCACCTTATTTTCTGAATCACCTTTCTGCTGGATTAGCGAGTTGACTGACAGCCCACGGTGTGATGGGCAGCAGAGGTGGTCCAAGAGATTGTGTAAAGGGGGGGGGCCCTCCCATTTTGGCATCAGAAAGAAAGTAGATTGGGTCTCGCCATAACATGCAACTTCACCGATACAGTCTGCGCCACTTAAGGCTAGCTATGGGAACTCAAAGCACCTAATTCCAGCAGAGATCAGCAGAAGCTAGTGCTTATTTTTCTGTACCTACCCTGACAATGCCCAAAGTTAGCACAGTGCATTACAGAGCATCCAGTCATACCCAAGAGCACAAGAACAACATGCGACCAGTCCCTGCTGGTCGGTCTCATGTTTGTGAAGCCATCTCACCTGAAGCACTCAGAAAAAAAAAAAAAAACGAACTGTGAAGGAAATGAGGGTGAAGGCCAAAACAAAGGAGAAATGTGGTAATTTCTGAATGTTGATTTCCTCCCTTTAACCAGAAAACTTCAACAAAATAAAAAAGGGTGGGGAAACTGGAAGAACACAATATGATGTCCTGTTCCACTGATTTTTGTTTAAATTTTTAATAGCTGCTACATACTGTAGGTGAGATCGGGAAGAAGAAAAGCTCAAATTCTCTAACCCATCAACCAATGGGACACAGTCCAATCCATAAGACTCAAAAAAGACCTTCGAGATGTACAGCTATTCCAAATGTTCCCCTGGCAACACAGCTGTCCTCACCTCTACCAGCGATCAGCTGTACCAGTGAAGATGACCCACAAGAGTGAAGAAGAGCTCACCTGAATCAAACTGCTCCGTGCTGCCGTTCGCCGGGCTCTGACCCTTCTCTGGGGAGAGATGCTGGGTCTCTTGCATGGTGGCGATGAAAGACGCCCCTGTCTCCATGGTTCAGAGGAGAAGGTCTTGCCTTCCTAATTCATCCTGTAGCAGGGAGCACCTAGGGGACAAGCTGAAAGAAAAAGACAATGAGTGATTTGTTCTACCTACACCAACTCATTCCCTCAGCCTTTCCTAATGGTTTTCAAGTTATCCCATGTTGACTGCAACCCTTTGATCCTGCTCTCTCCTCCAAGATACAGCTAGAGTCGGATGAGGAACCACAACAAAGGACCTTCGTAGCAATAACATCATAACAGCAGCAACAACGACAGAGAGATAACGAGGTAATAAACAGCAACCACAGGAGTCACATCTCCGGGAGTCCAGTCCAGCTCCCTTTCCCACCAACAGAGAGGGAAGAATCAGCCCATAATGTGTCACAACCCATGCCAAAAAAAAAAAAAAAAAAAAAAAAAGGCAGGAAAGGCCACCTCAACAATCCTCCAGCAAGCCCAGCCCTTGGCTTCCAACTTTTTGGTGGCTAACACTGTGTGAGCTATATCTCACTCCATAAATATCCAAACCTCCGAAAGGGGGATGTTCAGGGTAACTAAACAGAGGAAACACCGAAGGGAAGAATACTTGGGAGAGGCTGTGACAACTCTAGAAAATGAAGTTCAGCATGCAAAATGCAGATACACTCATGAAATAGTGTTGGCTGCAACTGTCTTTCAAAAGAAGACTGCCCTAAGGTAACTGCACCAGTTATACCCTGCACAGTAGCAAAAGTTAGCTCAGGTGTAGATTGGGTTATGTTGGCAGAGGAGATTCTTCTAGAACGAATGACCATGGTAAATACAAAGTGGAATAAAAACATGCAGAGATGGAAAATTATATGAGAAAGGGAATATAGACTGAGTAGACCCTCAGTCGGACACCAGAGTAAGTGAGAACTGTATTTCCAGCTACAGTAAGCCACCAGACAAGCAACACCCTAAGATACACCTTTAGGAGTAGATTAAAAAGAACTTCAAAGTGAGCTTTTCAGTACCACTCTGAGATGGTGATGAATTGCCAGGTGTCAAAGGAGAACTGGAAAAGAGAAACCAAGAGCTCGGGTTATGGGCACAGAGGGAACCAGCTATTCACACAAGATATGCTAAACCAAGACAAGCGGTAGGGAAGTGTGTGTCCAGAATATACGACGTGGAGGACTGGTCCTGCTTATTAGTGGGTGCCTCCAAGATCCGCATGACAGAGAGGGCTACGCTGGCAGCACCGACATCAAATGCTCTGCAAGAAGCATGACTAAAAGTAGGAAAAATGTTTACTGCCAGAGGCCAGGCGAAGCAGGAGGTAATAAGATTGTAAAAATATTATGGGATTTTTTTCAACTTTTACTACTCGGGAGGCATATTCAGGAAGACCAGATATGCTGGTTATAAAATAGAAAGAGGGAGAGTGTTCTGTCGTAGATTTCTCATTCCCATTTTTAAAGGCTGTTCCAATGAAAATTGCAAGGAAGAAATGAACATGCGTGAGCATTTATATGAGGAACTGAAAAAGATGAGGAGCATCTTAAGAGTAAGTGTGATACCCATTAACTGAACCATGGTGGGACTGTCCGCTGGAGCAATCCCAACAGCATTGTGGCGACTGCAATTAAACCGTGCTAAAACCATGGGTGTCTCACAAAGCATCACCGGTAAAATTCCCAAGGCAGGTGATACGGTCCCCAGCTGAGGGCTGCTTGAGCAAAGTTAGACCCCCATCAGCAATTTGTGTCCCCCACCCCATAGGAACAGACTAATAAAAGGGAAAAAGTATTTTTTTAAAAGGGAGACTGGAAACCAATTCAGAGCAATACGCTTGTTGGTCTCTTGGCAAAGTGCTCAGTATACTTTGAGCACCTCTGAAGCAATAATGATCACTTCCCGACTGCGATGGCCACTACAGCACTTCATCTTTATTCTTTGTTGATGTGAGACCTGCTAATGAATTAAGTGTATTTTATACTACGAGTATTTTGAGTGCAGCTAACCTCAGAACATATCTATCACTCATCCCCAGTGTATATTAAGTTTCAATTAACTAAGAAACTGGAAGCAATTGGTCTCCTGAAAGTCAAGAAACTCTTCTCCTTTGGTAGAGAATACTTCCGTAAATACCATTAATAATAAACTGGTTAAGTACCGAGATTTTACATCAAGCTTGTTAAATGGGAGGGGAGGGGAGGTGTCAGCAGAGGCTAAACCATGGGTGGACTCAGCTGTTTTCATTTTTACCTACGACCATACGGCAATGGAAAATAATCTTGGTCTATTAAAAGTAATTTCAAAGAGCAGAGAGAAACAGCTAGATCAATTTAAACACAACAAATCAATCCTTTTAAACAGAACTCAGGGGTAACAATATGAATACCAAGAAGTAATATAAGCTACTTACTAGCGTAGTTAAATTTCGTGACGCTTCTACGAAGCTGGTAAGACAAAGTTGTGAGCGGATAAAAAGCTGAAGGTGTCCAACCGGACCGTGACAGTATTTGCTGTTTCTCATGCAGTCAAGACCCAATCTGACACCAGACCCATGAGAAAGGCCAATTCCCCTGGGTCAGGGAATTTCCCATCAGAAATGCAAAATGGATGGGAAAACATGCCCAAGGTGTCTGCCAACACAGCGGGGATCCACCCTCAGTGGCCATGTCTGGGGCTGGGCTTGAGCCCACTTCAATTAAAACGGGCAATGCAGAATCTCTCAGCCAGATTCAGCAACGTCATCAACATTTTCATTTAACTGCATTTTAATGTATTTTTTGTTTAAGCTACGGACAACTTACTGGTTTTGAAATGTCATCCTGAGAGCATCCACATCCCAATAAAAGCTCGAGTCCTCCAGCACAAGAAAGACATGAACCCACTGGAGCAGGTCCAGATGAAGCCACAGCAATGATCAGAGGGTGGAACCCCTCTGCTGTGAGGACCGGGGAGAGAGTTGGGGGTGTTCAACCTGGAGAAGAGAAGGCTCCAAGGAGACCTTAGTGCAGCCTTTGAGTGCTTCAAGGGGTCTGTCAGAAAGACGGAGAGGGGCTTTTCTACAGGGAGTTTAGTCATGGGATGAAGGGTAACGTTTTCAAACTGGAAGAGGGTAGATTTAGATCAGATCTAAGGAAGAAACTCTTTACTATGAGGGTGATGGAACAGGTTGCCCAGAGAAGTCATGGATATCCCATCCCTGGCACCATCCCAGGTCAGGTTGTTTGGGGCTCTGAGCAACCTGCTCTAGTTGCAGATGTCCCTGCTCACTGCAGGGGGTTGGACTGGATGAGCTTGAAAGGTCCCTTCCAACCCAAACCATTCTGTGCTTCTATCATGCTACATTTCTATGATTAAAACTGGATCGGTCAGAGGCTGTAGCTTATCTTCTTGTTCTGGGAATAACTAGTTTACCATTTCTGGTGGGACAGCATTTAAGTATTTTCCCAATACTACGTGACAACAAGACCAAACTCTTATGCAAACACCAGCTTCAAGATAGCTCTGAGCCTTGGTGTTGATAAAACTAACTAGCAAAGAAAGCTGACATAGGGTATTAATTTTTCACTTCTTATTAATTGCTGCTAATTAACACTTCAAACAGAGTCCCCAGCCATACTGTTAACAGAAGCAGGCTGACTGGCCTGCAATCATCAGCACTAAACAAGCAGCATGCGCCGCTGTCCTCTGATTTCTCTGTCGGTCTGAAGGAACACGTGTCCGCTGGAAACCAAATTAAGGACCACAAGCCACAGTGCCAGCCGGTAAACCAGGGAGCAGAAGACAACGGCAGAAGAGGCTCAGGGTGACACTGCACTAGGCAGGAACACAGAGGAAAATATTATGAAACGCATCTGAAGGAGCAGGGAGGGGGAAATTCCCTGGTTTCAGATGCCCTGTTCGTTCTTCTGCACAGTGGTGGTCCAAACCGATCCGATTCTTCTTCCACGCAGCTCCCATTCCCCTGGTATTTAACTCAGATCCAGACTCTGAATTCACAGGCAGAAAAAGGCAGCCAATATAAATATATAAAAAAATAATCTCTTGTAGTTTCTTCTTCCCACAGCTGTCAGTCTCAGCCACACCATTATCTCAAACACGCCACCTTGTCATCTCTGTCAATATTGGCTCTTTGTATAAGCGCCAGGGTTGGCTTCCTCACACTATTCTACATTCCTCATCTCCTGTTGATGCCACTCCTTTGGAGTAAGCCCCTACAGGGTGAGGTCCCCTACCCATGCACACAAATCCAGCACCCTACAGCTCTCACCTCAGAGGTAGACCTGAAACACTCACCTCCTCCCTCCACTGCATGCTCGGTTAATTGGGATTGATATAAAAAAAGGCTGGCTGCTGAAACAGAGGATGCAAAAAAGATCCTACATCCTTGAAACCTCCTGCCTGGACACTGCATCAGCTGTGCCAATGTACCACCGAGTTCTGAATGGCGGAGAAGTAGAAATCCTACTGCTTTCCCAATGATCTCGCCCCTGCCCCCAAAATTCATAACATTCATTGACCTAACATGAGCTCCAGGGTTCACTGAATTTCCAGAGCTCAGTTCTGGGTATGTTGGCATATAAGCAGTCTGCATTTCTTTTTCCAAACAAGTTGGAGGGAAGCTGCACATGGGGTGGACCCAGAAGACTTCCCTGGTGAATGCATCTGCCGATTTCACCCAGTCCTCTCAAAGCCAAGCACTACCACGTGCCATTTCATGTAGCCTTTACCATCTTTAAACCTTTTGCAGGACCATGAGTGAAAAAGCCACTGCAAAGCGCTCAGGAAAAAATGAGACCAGATCCATCTGCCTGGAGAATCAAGAAACTGCAGCAGTTGATGCTGAGGCTCTCAGGAAGCAGGGCAGGACTGTGCAGAGACCTGCCCTGCCTCAACCCAATCCCGGAGCTCAGACTGTCACTCTAGTTGTCTCCTCTCCCATCCTACTTCCAGAACACATGATTTTTTTCATGTCCCCACTAATATGCTTCACCTGGACAAATGGCTTTACATCAGGTAAAATGGGGGCACATAGGCCTGATCAGATGGAACAAAAGCCTAGGTGATAACAGAACAAGTCCTAACTTCATTACTGACTTCATCTGGGCATTTTCCAGCACAGCGAATCCCCATCAAACAGCTCTACAAGAAACGATGCCCACCAATCCTACTCACCTCAGGTGGGATTTGTCTTACCCAGTCAATCATTTGCAGATAACCACAAGAAAGCATCTCCAATAACAACTTGTGTGCTCCCAGCTGGACACCCAAAATTCAAACGAGATGAATAAACCTCATGGTGTGTCTGTGCTTGCACAGCACCTACCAAGATTTCAGACACCCCAATTCGCCAGCAAACAAACTGAAGAAGCGAGATGCTCAGATGCCACATGGCACTGGTCCTGAGTGTGGAGCGGGGCGAAGGGCGACTCTCTCCTGCGGAACTAGATCTAGGATGAATGTGAGTTGGCTGCCACAAGACCGATCCTGAATGATGCTCTCCTTCCTGAGGTGACCCACCAAGGCATCTCCCCACCCACAGGAAACAATACGAGACCAGGCATCACCCAAGAGTCAGGGTAAAAAAAGCTACCAAGTTGATGTCCTGCCCATCCTCAAGCACTCTCCTCCACAGCATCTCCCTTCCCCTCTGGGACTCTGACCCAACACCATGCTCCTGCAGCCCTTCTGGTTGCCTCCTCTGCCTGCTAGCCTGGAGATACCCACGTCTCAGTGGATCCCAGCTGCAGTAAATACTGAGATCAGTCCTCCCAGTAGCCACAGTGCAAATCACAAGACACATAAAACCTCTGATTTTTACAGCTCAAGTCAACAGTGTTCCCCTCCGGGTCTGAAAGTCTGGATCTCCGTTCCTTGCTTTAAGCAGTGCAGGTGAACTTTTCCAGTGCTCAGAGGCCACCTCCAAGAGCATTTTTTTGCCTGACACGAAAGCAATGTCAGGCAATAAATGCCGCCTCCAGCTCCCCAAAAAGCTAGCTCATGGTCCAGCTGCACCGCATCCCACCACATTTAACATGAGGATGCAGAGCATGAACGTCGTGGCTGAGAAGAGAGTCTGCTCCTCTAGGCAGAGGTCCCTAAATAAAACCATAGCTCATGCAGGATTGCTAGCGGCAGCCTGCCACAATATTTACACCCCCAGAGCATGGCCACAATGCAAAAGGAGGCTCATTTGGAAGGTCTATTGAACACATCAAGGAGGCTTTCACCTCGCAGAAAAAGAGCCTGTCTCTCTCCTCAGACAAATCATCAGTGACAAGACCTTTTAAGGACCACTTCTTCCAAATTCCTGTCCTTTTTTATTATTATTGTTTGAGAGCTTCCTTCGCCAAATGTTTTCACTTATATCAAGTGACAATTTCTCTTTCACATTGAACACCCCACAGGATTTCATTAGGGGCAAATTACTGCTTGGAACAGTGCTGTGTTGGTTCAGATTCACCCTGGGGTGGAAGAAACAAATCCCATCTAACCTGGACAACCAGGAATGGTCACAATATTCAAACATACATAAAACAGCAGAATTGGGAAAGAGTGGAAGCTGTTTCCCGTGTTCTCGGTGGATTGAAGTGGAAGGCTTCGGTTTAAACTGCAGGAGGGGACGTTTGATGTGGGTCTGAGAAGACATCACTCATAATTAATCTGGTGAAGAAGTGGATAGGCTGTGGGAAGGGCACTGAGCTTTGCCTTTCTGGAGTGGTTAGGATGCTAATCTGTCCAGAAACAGATCTTGGTACTGCCCTGGGGTAAGACATAGTCTGTACAAGCCATGGAGGTCCTTTCCAGCCACTCAATAGGGCTGATCTTCCTGCTCCTGCAGTCAACCTTTAGTATTGTTTGAGCAGCAGCACAGATAATAAATGACTAAGCCTGGAGGGAAAACACGCAAAAATGGGAAACTAGGGGATCCATCAGAGCAGGGACAGTCTGGGATGTCCGTTCTGAACGTGAAGGAGGACAGGAAGCAAAATTCTCTGAAGACACTTGGTGGAGAAAGGATCATGCGAGGTGGTGACCCAGCAGGTCAGCAGGTCCCTGCTCTCCTCTCTTTTTGCACCAGTGCTGAATGCCTCATACTTTTTATGCCATACAAAGGCAAATCTGTTTCACAAAGTGATTTCCTCATCCTCCCTACCTGGCACACCCCAAAGCCCAGGATGCACACAGAGATAAAGAGCAGTAAGATAAGATATCAGGAAGTAAAATAAGACTAATTAGAGAAACTAACTTGTTTACAGCAAAAAGCCCTGTTGTATTAGGAGAAAATAAAACAGAGACAGGTGACAGGCAGGCACACAGACTTGGGTACGCACCCCGCTCTTAGGTGCCCTATGTGAAACTATAACCTAAGGACCTAGAGCTGGACTTAAAACAAAAAAAACTGCCACAAACTTCACTGAGGACTAAGCTTAAACCCTTAAAATTAAAAGCACTTTTTCATTAAACTTCCCTTCTGAGCGAGCTGGATGTTTCATCGCCAAGGGCTAGAAGGCATTGCTGCCACATCCATACCCCTGCCATGGTCCTCACTAACCCCAAACGTTCCCACCTTCAGCATCCCACAAAGAACACGTGCATGGCACAACACCACTCTCAGCACCCACGTCAGCTGGCTGGGGGAACCTTTCAGATTCGGATGCCAACAGCAGGATCTGGTCCCAAACCACCCCGCCACAAACAGCCAGGCAAGGCGGGTGCCTCTTCCTTGACCCTGCATTTGCATGACTGATGCTCATTCCAAGCGGCTCGCTCCCCTCCCATCACAGCACTGATATTTTACATCCTCTTTCCACAGATATAGATGTCCACATAAGGTGCCAAGCCAGGGAGAGGGAGGTCGCCATGTAGTAATACTTCTCATTTCCAGCTGTTCTGTCACCTACTAGGTGGTTGTCACCTTCTCCATGATTCAGCTGGTGATTTCCATGATGTAGCCTGGCTTTGGCAAGGACCTTCCACCCAACATACACCAACCACTTTAGGAATACAGTATATTCAAGATTAGGCATCTTCTAACGCTCTCAGCTAAATCAAGGCCATGATGAAGACCAAATCAACATTCCCAATGCTCTTTACAACAGGCAAAAGAACTGCAGGGAAGAAGCGCAGCTGCAACACCAACCATCTGCAATGCCCTATCTTCTCCCACTTCCACGTTTGAAAGGCAGATGAAATGAGGAAGCCTTTTAGGTGGGTAATTTGAACACACGCAGCTGCTCACCATGCTGAAGCATCTCAGCTGATGCTTATCATCTCAAAACATGGATCACCAAAAAAAAAAAAAAAAAAAAAAACAAAAAAATCAGTCAGGCCCCCTGAATAAGATCGATCAGCCAAGCGATAGAAGTCACCCAGCAGGAAACTCTAAACACTGTTTTCATGGATTTAATTTAGGGCCCAACTCAGAAGTCCCTCATCAGCCAAAACTCCCATCATCCAGAGCAGTGAGTTCTGCCTTCTATATTGTGGATCCTTGCAGCAGTCAGAGCCATCTTCCAAAAAAAAAAAATAAAAAACGAAAAAAAAAAAACACCACGAGATGCAAACCAGAATCCAGGAAACATCTGCCATCTCATTCCAACACTTTTCAGGAAAAAATGACTTTTTTAGGACCTGGCACTGTCTGGTTCATTTAAACAGAACAGCTGATCAGCATTTGGGCTTAGTCCTACACGCGCTTACATCCCTCCTAACACTTTACATCCACAAGCAGCTTCACTGACTGGCAGGATCTGCCAAAAAGAAAAGATCCAGCCCTTGCAGCCATCTCCTGCCACCTCTTGGTACAACAGCAGGAAGAGGAGAACTCTTCCCTTCACCAAGGGCATGTGAGGGCAGCCAGCGGACCCCTGCCAAGGTCTATCCAGAACCAAATTCCGCAAGACAATTTCAGGCAGAGTCCTGCGAGCCACATTGACTGTGCTAATTCCACCCTATTTCTCTAAGAATATACAGAGTGGATTCCCTTTCATTACACAAGCAACGTCTAAGGGCATGGTGAACACGCGAGCTGCTCCAGGGACATCCAGGTTTGACGCCCCACCACCAACCATACAACTGTGCATCATGGAGTCTGATCTGACCTTCCAAGAAACAGTTAAATAGTGTTTTTTCTTCTTCTTTCTTTAAAGAGGTATTTTTAATGCACCCAAAAATCCTGGCGAGGGATGTACGGCTCTTTAGACTTTACGGATCCTCAGACCATGGTCATCTTGTCTGATCTCCTACACTGCAGGGGCAAGAAGAAAGCCACCTCCTGAATTTTAGTGGAGAGAATTAATCTTCCCTGATAAGCACACAAACAACAAAAAAAAAACTTTCCAAGAACTTCTACACAAACCAGGTCTCAGGACTTCACCTGAAAAAACAGAACTCCCTTGCACAAGCTGCCCAGTGATGTTAAGAGTATTAATTGTGAAAGTAAGAATCACGAGGGAGAGTAAAAATAGCAAAGATCCTGCATATACCTTTTTTTTAAGCCTCAGAAATGATCTCTCGGTTATGTGTCAAGAACTGCTGGCTTGGGGGGTTTTTTCTTTCTTTTTATTACTATTTGATTTTAGAGCAATTGCTTCTGATTCATAAAAATGGAGCAACTGTGAACATATTTTCCAAACCTGCCCCCTCAAGAATGCTTTGTTTAGGTCTTGAAAAAGGCCAATCTCAAAATAAACTTTTTCAGGGTTTGTTTTTTTTTTTTTAAATGTCAGTGACAGAGTCTTTGCTTACATTTCTGTATTCCTCTGTTTTGCAAGCCAAATAGTTTTAATCACTGTAGGAGAGACACCAAAAATAAAGAGAAGACTTCTGGCAAAAGACCCGTAGGATGGTTTTGAGAGGTTTCAGAGAGGGCCATCGTGCAAAGTTCAGCAGACACTTTGAAATTACGAGATTTAAATATTGGCGAGGTACCATTGGTTACTCTAACCCTAAAATAAAAACCTGCTCCCAGGGATCAGGACATTACAAAGACAAAACAAACTCGGTATTTGCAAACAGCATCACTATTAGCAACAGGGACGGCGTTCCATTTTCAGCACTGAGGACCCTGTTGCACCAGCTGATACACTCTGTACGTGTCGACATTCACAGCAATAAAATACCTCTGACACCTCCATCGCCTTCAGGTCACCTAAAACGTGGCCCCTGTGGTCGCCACAGATTTTCTCTGTGTACCTTCAGAAACATGCCTCTGGCTCACCTACTTCCAAGTTTTGGCTACTCGTCCCAGGTTTTGGAGCTTTCCACAACACCTCTACTTCTTCTCTTGGGCACAGACAGGGACCAGCCACCTTCCTTCAACCACCACTACCCTTGAAAACTCCCTCAGCCACTCTCCATACCTCCTCTGACCCCACACCAACATGGGTTTAGCCAGAAAAAAAGTCCTTGAAGAATCAAGACAGCACCTTCTCTACCACGTCCTTGCCCCTCAACAAGCAATGAGAGCATCATCAAGGGGATGTGACATATCAGACCAGCATCCCCACGGCAGTGAAAGGCCAGAAAGCGACTCAAAATACATATATGAATTTCATGGGCCAGCAGCACGCCCAGCACGGCACAAGCCGAGGGTGGGGTGAAAGCATCTCCAGTCTGAAGAGTTGACGGTTGTGGTGTTTATTCTACTTCTAGTAACGCTACCATAAAGTTTTAACAGCCGTTCCATTAAAACATCAACTCTCTGTCCAGCCAGCCAATTATCACTCATAATCACAGCTATATAACTACATACTACCTTCTACAGCTGCTCTTACATCTGCGCGAAACGCTCTCCACCTCCGCAACGCCCTCGTAACATCTGTTGAATATTTGAAAATGTTTTCTCAATACAGAAATGAAATTACATTGTCTGGCTGATAACAATCTACTGCCCCGCTACCCCGTGCCCCCCTTAAAAAGGTTTTTCCCTCTTGTTTACAGCGCACTAGTCTCTTGATGGCTCTTTGCTATATCTATTTAAATGGCTTTTAGGTTTTCACTTAGTAACAGATTACACCGAGCCTCCATCTTATCACAGGAGTTATTAGGACCTAATCCTTTATAAGCACTAAAGTTATTAGACTTGTGAGATTATTTTCTTCCCTTCCACAAATAATCTGTTGGAGAGAAAAAAAAAAAAAAAAAAAAAAAGAGGGGGGAAGGAAAAAAAAAGCCTCTCGCATCCCTGCTCACCCAGGCAACAGTCCCAACCCCAGCAAGGAAACCTGCTTCACCTGCTCCTCCTTCGCCCCCAGCAAAGGAAATTGAGGGGTTTTTGTACCTAAAGGCTTCTTAGGAAGAAAAGCAAATTGCAATTGCAATAAACCCTGACCAGCACCTTCCTGCCACTGCAAGAAAACAGTCCCCGGAGGAGGTTGTGAGCAGAGCTAACCGTAACGCAGGCTCGCTGGTGCTGCAGGAGGGGTGTGCGGGGGCTTCGTGCGGCAACAGGACCCCCTCCCTTGGAGGGAAATAGGAGCGAAGATGGGGGAGCAAAGGGGTCCCATAAATACAGCCCCTGTGGCAGATGTGGTGTGTCCCCCGGTTGGCAAAGAGCCAAGGGTGGGGGGCAGAGGTGGGGTCACCCTTTCTTGGGGGGGGGGGTCAGTTGCAGAGCCTGAAACAGGCAACGCTGATGCAAAGTTCCTGTCAGAAAGCGCAGGAAGAGCCATTTTAGGGTGCTTTTCCCAATTTTAAGGCAAAGAAAAAAAAGTGGAGTGAGGGAAGCGGAGGGAGACCCCAGGTACAGAGGGATCTGCAGAGAACTTTGCACACCCCCCAACTGCAAGTCCATGACACGCAACCACACAAAGCTGCTTCTCCGCTCAGACACCAGGTCTCTCTGCTACAACATTTTCTTCCCCGAGAGCACAAGGGGCACAAACCGATTTTAAAAGCTGTCCTGCCCAAGGGGCAGCAAACTTGGGGCTGGAGAGATGCACGGAGGGGATTGCTTCCATTCTGCAACGGCTCCATCCTTTCCCAGCCTACAGAAGACCCCGCAGGCTGACACTACTCCACTGCAACTCTTGGATTTTGCCACCCAAGTCCCACCACTGTTTGACAAGCGCCTTCCAAACGGCTCTGCTTATCATCAACGCTGTTTTCTGCTATTTTGATAAGGATCATAATCCTCCACTCATTCCCCCCAAAAGTCTCCTCCTCTGCCCCCCTCCCCAGCACCACATCCTGCGGGTTTGCTGTCTCCCTGAGCAGCAACACTTGGTCCTGGAAGGGGATGGGGAAAGGCAAGGAGAAATGGGGTGGGAAGATGGAGCAGAGCCCTTTTGGAAAGGGAAACCTCAACCTGTATAACAAGGTGGGCGAACAGCATCTCCCACCGCTCCTGCTAAATAAAAGCACGGTGGGTTTCTGAAGAGCATCTCCAAGAGATGCAGGGAAACGGGCAACAGATCAGGTCTCTCTGCTCCCCCTCGCCCTAGGATCCTCCCCGGCTCCTCCATCCCCGCCCGGGCACTGACAGCCTGCGATGCTGGAGCATCCCATCCCCTCCCACGGCTACAGAACACAGAGATAACATCTTCCAACCCCGGCGAAACAACCCCAGAAGAGCATCAACGAAGCGCTCCCTGCACGGGAACAAGGAAGTTTCCCCTGAAACTCCCAGCCCTGAGGCAGCCTCAGTCCGCTGGAAAACACACTGGCAAGAGGCAGCTGGGGAAGGCGCAAACAACTCCCTGCAAACTCCTCGCAAAGTCTCCCTCGCTTTGCTTTGCCTCCGTGGCTTTTTTCAGGGTCTCTCTGCAGAAGCGCCGATCGTCACAATTCCCCGAATTTCCGTGCGTAGCAATTTCAGAGCGTTTTTACTAAACAGGAATAATAATAATAATTAAAAAAACCCCACCAACCCCACATCCCCAGCTGACCGTGCCGAGGCGAGCAGGGGAGGCTCGGCAGCTGCAGCGGGACACCGCGCCCACGGCACGGCCGCTCGTCACGCAGAATAAATCACTGCTGGGGCACTCGGCGTTCTGTCATTGCGTTTTTCCTCACGGCACGCCGGTAATTTCGGCATTCCAAACGCGAGCTCCCAAGTCCGCACGTCCCTTCTCCCCAGCACACACACTTTTCCCACCGCTAATTCCTGCGGGGAGGGACCCCCAGGACGGATCCCATCCCCTTCCCTCCGCACTTCGCCCTCCAGCGCATCTCTCCGAGCCACCCAACGGGTGGCGGCTCGGCTCTCCTCTTTCTTTTCTCCTCTCAAAATGTTTATTTTCAGTTTTTAAAGACACCTTACCCCGCCATGTTGAACTGACAAGCTTTATAAATATTCATTTACCGCAGTTCGGGAAAATACGGACAGAGGAGGGCTGCACATTTTGGCACAGCTCGCTGCTTTCTTTTCTTCTCCTCCGCCTTTCGAAGCAGCTTTTTTTTTTTTTTTTTTACCCCTCTCTCCTGCAGACGAAGAAACCCACCCTCACACCCAAAATAACTCTTTCCAAGAGCCCGGTAAATTCGCAAGGAGCTCGCAGGAAAGGAGCAAACCCACAGATTTTACTTTAAAAAAAAATAAATAAAGGGGGGAAAAGAGAAAGAGAAACGAGAGCATCCAAAGCGCGATACGCAGGGGTAAGAAGAAAACCCTCGCACGCCTGAGATTCACCGCACGCCCTGCCCGTGCCGCCCCCCCGCCTCCAGCGTGCCCTGCCCGGGGGAGCGGCACCCCCCGACCCCCAGCGCAGGTACCGGCTCCCACCGGGGGCTCTGCCCGAGCCGCCCCGCCGACACTTCGCAACAACTCCACCGCCGGTTTGATCCCTTCGGAGGAGGAGGGGAGGGGGAAAAAAAAAAAATCCACACCCACCTTCCTCCGCTTAAAAAAAAAAAAAACAATAAATTCATTAATTTCGGAAAAGATTTTTAATACATCGTGGAAGGCGAAAAGCGACTCTCTCCACCCAAGCGCTGCAGAAGCGGATAAATAAAATAAAGAGAGATGCCATCCGCGAGGCGCGGTACCTTACCTGAGCAAGTTTGGCTTTCTTTTCTTTTTTGGAGGGGGGGTGTTTCCCTTTTTTTTTTTCCCCACCCCTCAGCGGCCAGACCCCCGCGGTGCGCGGGGCTGCGCGGCGCGGAGCCGAGCCGTCCCTCCGCCCGCACCCGCGGCAGACTCATTCCAATATGGCATCCGCGCAGTGCGCATGCCTGCCGCTCTTTTTTAGGGCGCTTTTTTTTTTTTCCCCTTTCTATTTAGCAGCCAACTCCTTCAGTGACCTTTTTCAGCAGTTTTTTTTTTTTTTAAAAAAAAAAATAAAAAAAATCACATATGTATCGCAACCACCATCGCTTCGGCTCCACCGCGCTGCGCGCCTGCGGTGCCTCCGCACCCCGAGCCGTGCCTCCGCCGAGGATGTGGACTAAAATAAGCCAGGACAGGCTTGAAAAATCACTCGGGAAATTAACGCCGCGGTTGCGCCGCGCTCCGCGGAGCGGGGCAGCGCGCAGCGCTCCCGCGGTCTCACCCTCCGCGCCTTCAATGCGATAAAACACCGTAAAGCGTTTTATACCCCCGGCAAAACGGCTCTGCCTCCCACCTTCCCCTCCCCACCGCTCCCCGCAACCTTTTACTGCGGTTTCTCTCCTAATTTCGCGTCGCGAAGAAACTTCCAGGGAGGGAGATGGAGAGAGAAGGGAAAGCACGAGATGCTCCGCATCCCGCTCAGCCCGCCCGAACCCACCGCTTCGCCGGGCTCCTGCGTTACCTGTTTATTCCCTGTCGCAGAAAATAAATTTAAAAAAAAAAAATTAGAGAGAAAAGCGAGCCAAAGCAAGATGCAAAATCAACTGGTGCGCACCCCTCCGCAGGCACACGCACAACTTTCTGTCGTTTGCATGTTGGGGTTTTTTTTTTTTTGTGGGTGGTTTTGGATTTTTTTGTTGTTGTTGTTGGTCATTTCTTTATTTAGCGCAGGCAGGGGATTCACGGCAGAATTGCTCCGAACGGCGCTGCCTGCGGCTGAGCTGGTGCGGGGGTGTTTGCACGTACAACCCCACTGCGGGGTTTTTTCTGAATTTTTTTTTTTTCCCTTCCCCTCTCCAGAAAATCGGCCCCGATGCAGGGCTGGAAAGTCTGGCCAGACACCATCACCCCCGCCCCGGCTGGTCCCGCTCCTGGGCATGCCAGAAAAATCCCCAGGGGCGGGATGGGGATTAAAGCTCCCTCTGCAGCCGGGTTTATTCGGGATGCTCCGACTGGTGGTCCCCGGAGCTTTCCCTGCCCCAGTTACCTCAACAGCGGGGCTGTGGGGGTGTTTTGTAGGGATTTCGCTCTCTCTCTTGCAGCCCTGCCCAGGGGCTGCGTAGTGCTTCTCGCTGGAGATTTTTAGAGCCCAAACCCCTTTCTCCTTGCAGGCAGGCGGGAGCCGCATCCCTGATAGGGCTGAGGATGCCAGGTGGATGCTTTTGGAGCATCCTGCGGGATGGGGGCTGGCCCAGCGCACACGTGTTCAACAGGTCTGCAGGAGACCTGTTGTGAGGCTGCAACCAGTCCCGGGCTTTGTCCTTTCCACAGTGAAATTCACCCCAAAAGGTGCTGTGTCTGCCCCCACCCCCAGGCCATCAAATTTGCACCTCACCCCGCAGACTCAGATGCAATCGCTGTCACCGCTTGTTTTTTTCCCAGTCATTTCCCAGCCGGGATTTGAAGTTTCCAGGCGATCTTGTGAGCTTCTCTCCTTGCAGGAGCAGGAGAGTGCTGCAGGAGGGATGTCTCACACCTGGGCTCATGATTTCCCACATGTGGTCCCAGTTCTCCTCTGTCCCATTGCAATCAGCTGCACCCTTTGCACTGGTTCTTGCTGGGGATTCACCACTCAACATCCCCATCCCCTTTCTCCTCCACTCTCCCCATACCCCTTCTTTTCTACCAGCCTCTCACAGACACGGTAACACAGCACAGGGGTTTTCTGCAAGGAGAAAAGTGCAATAGAGATGAAGAAAGGTGTGATTTTTCCTGGGATACATTTGTGGAAAAGATACTGAAGACCGCAGAAAAGAGCAAATATTGCAGACAGTGCTTTTCTTCACCACAATCCACGTTTCTGCCATTCACGGTCCATCTCCGAAAGGTCATGGAGATGGGTTCGGCTCCTCCTGTTCCAGCAGGGTTCCTGCAAAACATACTAATCAAGCAGTTCATATTTTTCAGGCTTTGGGTTGGATGGGATGTCAAAACAGCAAGGGAACGTTGTCAGAACTTCAAAATAAGTCAAAAACCCACCAGATGCCAGGAAAGCACTGAAGTCCCATTTCTCCAGGTGATCGTGGAAGTGGTTGACATTTTCAGCATGGTGACATTTCAGATTTTCAACATACTTTTGAAAGGAAGATGCTCTGCAAACTCGATGTCTGTGTTCTCGCTCCTTTTAACCCGCTCTAAATTAGGTTACACTGAGACTCCTCTCGCTGCAGCCTCAATCTTGATCTAAAGCTGGTGGCGGGTGACACTACCATCATCTCACAACATGTCAGATGTTTCTCCATCTCCTTTCCCTTAACACCAGATACTTTTGTGCTTTATCTCCATCCACAAGTGCTCTTTGCAGGAGTTTTTGTTCTGCTGATGGCTCTGGAGCTTCTTCTTCCCTCTTGGCCTCGGTTTTCTCTGCCCAGCCCTCATTTATTTTTATTTAGAGGCTGTTTCTGAAGCACTGACACTGTACATACGGATGCAGAAGAAAGCATTATCCTTGCCCAAAGAGTTTGTGATCTAAATTAGCTCTGTGGAAGGTCCAAAGAGGTGGATTTTTTTAAAAAAAAAAAAGTTAATAATAATCAAGGCTGCGGAATGAAATCCCTTTGGAATTTTTTTTAAGTGGCTGCTACAATAAGACTTTCAGATATAAATGGAAAGGTGCAGATTTAGATCAGGTCTGATCTGGAGATGACTGTAACATCTCCTGTTGGCAGCAAAGACTTTGGATCTTGCTCATAGCTGAGAAGACAAATGGGTTCAGTGGACATGAACCGCAGTGAAAGCCGAGAGATTTCACTTTAACCCTTTTAAAGGGTCACTGGGGAAAAGAGGAAGCACTCTGAGAAACACTGAATTGTCCCAGCACGGCACCCAAAGATTTACAATGGGTTTAATCCCTGGTGAAAAAACCACACCGAGGTTAGCTCCAGTTTTAGGCTCGGTGACATCGTGTTCTCAGGGACTTGAATTCCACTGATCAAACCAACTTGGCTCCATTAATTTCACTGCTCTCCATGCGGTTTGATGTCACATCTATTGGCAGCTCCATGACACCCGACCTTCTATTTTGGGAACAGAAGGTTCACATCTGAAATTGGCTGCTGTTGTTTTTGACAAAAATACTTCTATGCAAATAGCGCTGATAAAAAACGAGATTTACCTGAGCACCAAGTACCCAAGCTGCGATGGTCGTCCACATGCCCTTGCCTCTGATGATCACCCCAAAGGGTGTAACTGATAACAACGCAAGTTCTTCACAGCTGAACAAGAGAAACGCGCCCAACCCAGTGAAATTCAGCCAGTCCCATTCCTTGAGATCAGATATCAGCAGTCCCTGATCTCTGGGGTATATTATCAATACACAGAAACTCTCCCAATTTCCAGGCTGTCATATTCAGCACGTTCAGGTTTTTGGAGGAGTGGTGGGATGTAAAAAGATCCCATACACAGAGACCCAAGCATGTGCACACACAAACTTTACGGCGTTAAGACTTCCCATTTCTCTCTTTTCTCCTCAGGAAGAGCCGATGCCCTAGCAGACATTACAGGATTTGTAGATGGATGTGCATTTGGGAATCCATTTCTGGCTCCAGGTGTCTGAAGGACTCAGAGTATCCCACAGGCTTAACACGATGCTGAGACGAGATCTGTGTTTGCACACACCGCCTGGGCGTGTTCATCTACATGAGTAAACAGCATTAGCCTTGGAGGTAGTGCGAGTGGTGAGGTCTGAGCCAACCTTTCGATAGGTAAAATGGCCAAATTCAGGCTCTGGAGGTTCATCTGTGACAAACACTATCAGACTGGACCAAAGTTATTCGGCAGCAGCCGGGTTTATAGCCAGAAGAGCTCCACTTTGGGACTTGACTGCTTTGGGATGCTGCCATCAAGTCACACTGCACTGCAAGAAGGGGCAAGTCTGTGCAGATGATGGTGGTGAATTTGAGGGCCACAAAAATGATCAGAGGGCTGGAACCCCTCTGCTGGGAGGACAACCCCCTGTGGGGTTGTTCAGCCTGGAGCAGAGAAGGCTGTGGGGAGACCTTAGTGCGGCCTTTCAGTGCTTCAAGGGGACTGTCCCAAAGCTGGGGAGGGGCTTTTGAGCAGGGGCTGTTTGGACAGGACAAGGGGTGATGGGTTTAAACTAAAAGAAAGAGATTTAGACCAGAGAGAAGAAAGAAATTTTTTTACGCTGAGGGTGGTGAGACCCTGGCCCAGGTTGCCCAGAGAGGTGGGAGAAGCCCCATCCCTGGCACCATCCCAGGTCAGGCTGTTTGGGGCTCTGAGCAACCTGCTCTAGTTGCAGATGTCCCTACTCCCTGCAGGGGGGTTGGACTAGATGACCTTTAGAGGTCCCTTCCACCCAAACTATTCTGTGATTCTGTGATTCTGTGATTTGTGGATGGTTAGACGTGTCCAACCTGAGGGAGCTGAAGCAGGGACACTGTCTGACAGGAGCTTGGCATCAGAGAGGAGACTAATGGGACATCGTCTGGGGACATCTCCGTTGCCAAGCACAGCTTCTATTACTTGTTCCTCTGCCGTAGATATCTCCTCTCTGCGGTACTGCTCCTGGGTTCACAGTGAAGCTTCTCTGCATTTTCTCCCCTCCATGCAATAAACTGTGGCCTTCAGCCTCTAAACCTACAGTATTCAACCCACCTTATACTCCATCTTTACAGGAGGAAAAAACATCCTAAGACCTTTATTTCATGCCCACTGATGCTGGCGTTGTGTCTCGGGGCCAAACCTACCGCTTAGTTACACCTTTGTCTTCTTTTTATTCATCAGCCTTAATTCAGAGAGAAGTTGGTCCCTGGAGGATGGGACTGGGATGCTGAAAGACTAGTTTCACAGTGCCATCTCCTGGAGAGGGATATCACCGTTAGGCTACGTTTTCCAGATCCCTTTTCTTGATCTGATTTACCTTTGCATGCCGGGCGCTTTGAAGGCAGGTGTTTAAGGCATGACCTAAAGAACAGATTAGTATAAGAGAAGTTAATCCAAAATTTAAACTCCCTGGATAGTCTTCACCGTAAAAGTTGTTCTTAAAGGCTGTGAACAGCGGTGACATCACTGGTTGGGGATTCATAAAAAACTCGCTGGGTTAGAGTCTCACACTGCTTTGCATCTCTTGCAAAGGGATCATTACCTCTTGAATGGGAGGTCTCAGGGCCAGGCACCCCCACAGCCTCCAGCAGCAGCTGCCCTGCAGACCCCTGCATGTGGAGACCTGCACACCAAGTCCACAGCCCAAAGCAGACTTCATGGCACCTTACAGAGCAAATTATATTTATTTTTATTGCCTGTTGATTAGAAACTACTGTGTAAGGGGTGTGACTGTTCAGCAGCGGGGCAATGACTGGCTTTAACTGGAAAATCTGAGCCAATGCATCATGTCTGCAGCTCAAGAATGCCTAGGAAGCGTGGTCTCTGTGCTAAACAATAGCTCTTCCACCCTAGCAGTAAATGAAAAGGAAGCACACGTTATATCCAATAAATCACAGTGCTGAGGGTCAATACTGAGGCTCACAGCTATGAGTGGTATTGATCATGCCTGCACTACAGAAAAGATCCACTCCCACATCAAGGACTTGCTCATTTCTACCATTTATGAACAGCTTCCGTGTTTATTTCGGGTATTTACAGGCCTTTCCTCAGCAGGGAAAAACCTCCTGGTTTGCTTAGCCTCTGTGAGCTGGTTTGGGGAAGCAAGGCTGGGGAAACTGAGGCAGGAGGAGCGGAGCTCTCACACACAGGGAGAGGCTGCTGTAATGGAAATGGATGTAGACCTTGGATGCGGGACAGCACAGCATAGTGGTCACGGCTTTCACTTAACAGGGGTGTTTCTGCCCAGCTTTGTGATGCTAAAGGAGTAATTTCTCCATTTCCCTTCCCTTTGATACAGGAGGCTCCATAACGGCAGGACAAGACCAAAGCCTCTGACTGACAAGGACCAGCAGCTCACACCTTATTAAAAGACGCAAGTGTTCCTCACCTCTGCATTTCTCACCGTTGCGGAGGCACCTCGATGGGTGATCAGAGCAGTTGCTGCATGTTGAGGGAACTTGGTGTCACTGTACGTGAAACCTTGAGTCCCTGCTTGCGCGGCGGAGCCGACAGCCAGCCCAGGCACTCCCACGGATTTCAGACTGAATCAGATTTACGAGCTGGTCAGTTGTGGGCAGAAAAGCCCTGGCACATTCTCTCAAAGCCCGAAAGCCCATCCGCGACATGATTCGTGCTCAAGTTTCTCTAGCGAACATCTCCCCTTGCAACAAAAACTAACCTCGCCAGTACACGCTCGACCTTCTCCTCCCTCCTTCCAGCCCCCGTTCACCACCACCCCCCCCCAAAAAATAACAGCGAAGCATTAAAGGGGCGTATAAGTAATTTCTTTTATATACAAAGCAAATATTAAAATGATGCATTTGGAAGCATCTCTCTGAAGCTGACTGTGAAATGGGCTTGGGGATGGCTTTTACTCCTTTAATGGCTCCTTCTGTGTTAAGGACGAAGATTAAGAATGAAATGCCAGTAATTGCACACAAAGGCCCCGGCTTCCACAAGAGTGTAAATGTACATTGTACTCAGCTTAATCTCCATCTGCCCCTAAGAGCATAATTGATTTTTTATTTTAATTTGAAGAAGCTGACACTTCTATTTCTTCGCTGCCCCGTTGCTAAGCACGTTTAATAAGAATGCACATGAGCAGAGGAGTCTACAATACGCCGTTAAAGGTAAGAGGTAACGTATTTAAGGTCATAATGAGCTCGGCATTAAGTATGTCAGTCCAGGGATTGGGAAGGAAGGTGTATAAATACTTTCCGTACTAGGACTCTGTTGAGCAAGTCTTGGCTGTGGGCTTTTTTTCATGAAGTGGATTTTCTGATCTAATTTCAGACCGTGCCCCTTGGGTGGTTCATGTCCTGCCTACGGAAGACCATGGTTTTACTCTGGACTGGATGACTTCTGATAAGTGACAGCCTCTGCACCACAATTTCCCCATCTCTAACATGGAGAGAGGAACAGTGCCTCAGTTTTGTAAACTGCTTGAAGAATTCACTGATGAAAAATGCCAGTATCCTGTACCTTATCACTCAGAATCACAGAATCGCAGAAACATTGTGGTTGGAAGAGACCTTTAAGATTGTCAAGCCCAACCCAGCACTGCCAGGTCAGCCCTAAACCATGTCCCTAAGCACCACTTCTACATGTCTTTCAGATACTTCCAGGGATGGGAACTCCACCACCTCCCTGGGCAGCTTGTCCCAGGGCTTCACAACCCTCTCTGTAAGGCATTTTTTTCTAATATCCAGCCTAAACCTCCCCGGGTGTAGCTTGAGGCCATTTCCTCTTGTCCTAATTGAGTCTTGCCAACCCAATGACTCCAAAGCAAATCCTGTGGCCCCTCTCCTGTTACATCCCCCCTCGCCAGAGATGCAGCTCTGCGGGATCCACTCCCTCCTGAGATAAAGCAAAATCTCTGAAATATTCCTAAAGTCAACACTTTTTAAAAAAGCATCCTGTGCTCATAAGTCTTACCTGCACCTCTGATAACCCAAAAGCCTTAAAAATAGAGTTTCTTGAAAAGAAAGATTTTCAAAACTAGTATTCCTGACCAACTTGCATGCACAGATAATCCTCAGCTGCAGCACGGTGATTTGTGCTCTCCTGCTTTTCCTCTTCCTCAGTCTTGGCGAAGTCTTGCTGCTGGGCAGCTCACTGAGGTGTGCAGGGCTGAGGAGGGCAGTGAGGATGAGGAAGGGAGCAGTTGTGATGACCCACCTCAGCTTTTAGCCCCTATAGATGGATTTTTTTTTTTTTAATCAGAGAATAAAGTGCATCCCTGTTAAATGAGATGTCTCCTGCTTCTCATTTGAAGGCAGAGGACACACTGCAGAATGGGTGGTGACTCTTGCAGGTCTCTACACACGGTTGGCAGTTTGGGACTTCCTTTTCATCATGCCCTGGAGTTCTCTACGGGCTGTTGGGGAAGCAAACCACATGGATTTAGTTTCAATGACAAATACAATAAAAGATACTTGCAGCAAGAGCCTGGTTCTTCTGTTCGGATCCAGAGGACCCGGAGGAAGGACTAACCCTTGCTGCCCCCAAAATCTTGCCTTTAGAAAGCAAGCACTGCACAGGTTGGAGGCTGAAATCTAGTCAAATAAATGTCCACAGAGTTATTTAAGAATTTAAATCCTTCTTTGATTTTCTTTTCTAAACAATAGGTTTTAGGAATGTGGGAGCATTTTTAAGAAATCCAAGAGGCTGTAACCACCTGGGGACGTGACCCCAGCATCTCACCTTCTAGGCAAGCACCTCTGCTCAAGGCAGTTCCTCAAAGTCCTTACTTTTATTATGGCATTGACACCTTTTTCTCCACTTTGGGGCTCTCAGTAAGCCTGCCCAGGACATGTCTGGTTAGATTCAAGCACCTCCAGGAGCAATAAGACTTGGTCCGATAGGAGCATCTGGTCTGTTTGAAATTTGCACTTGCTCTGAAATCACGCAGAGTCTCAGCTCCTACGTCCGTCATTGCAGCCAAACTTGAAAATTCAAGCTTAAAAAAAAATTGTAGCTGCTGCCTCATGTAGAGCCAGGCAGCCAGAGCGGGTGAAGATGCACAGCACCCATCCTGGCTGCCCAGAAACTCTCATGAAGGGGATGAGGTACAATTTCAGCCCCAAGGCACAGCGCTCCTTCCTGTGTATCCTCCAGCGACAAGGGGTTTGCTGGACCCCAGCGGGCACAATAAAGGCTGCAATTCCCCCAAACCCACACAAAGATCCTGGAAGGATCGTGGGAAAAAAGCTGGATTTTGCTGTGTACAAACACCCTTACCTGCATGTCAGCAGCGCCATCTGAATCAACCGCTCTGATGTATATGATGACACTGATCTGATACTCTAAAACATGGTGTGGGACGTGGTCAGTGAGAGTTGGTATTATATTGATTTGATTTGAGTTGATATTATGATTTAATAAGGCACAGATTTTGTGCGGGTCAACTGTATTGCTAGTTCCCTGTTGATTTTGTAAATTGGCACCACTGGAGGCTGGGAACAGCAGTGGGATCTCTGGACAGTGCTGTTGGTCCAGGTGCTTTCCAGTTGGGTCCCTCCTAAATCCCACCTCGAAGCTGAGGAGAAGGGCAGGAGCAGTTTGTGACACTCCTTCTAGCCCTACTTTTCCACGGGTTTAGCTGTCCTGTGAAACCACCTAATTTCCCAGCTTGCTCCTGTCACTCTCTGATCAGCTGCACACCATGAATTTAATCCTCTCCCAGGTTTTCTTTTGGATTGAATCCACCAGTTCCCTGTGAGATGAAACCGGGTGTGTTCAGGGGTCCCTTGAAGGATTTCCCTTTGTAGGCAGCATGACTCATGATAAATTTACCTCCCTTTGTCCTACACGGTTCTCCAACGCTATCCCAGCACACCTCAACCTCCAGTAGCCTTAAGAGATTCTGCCAGGATCCCATGGGACGGATGTGCCACATAAGTGCCACTCCAGTGGGCTGCATTTTCAGGCATTTCACACTGAAAATTAACTCTTAGAGCCAGAGAGATGTTGTGTTAATCCCAGAAGAGATCATGGCCAAGTGCCAATGCAAGGTGAACACGATCAGTGGCCTTGGGAGGAGACCAGCCAAGAGCTGGGTGGATATGACTTGGCCTGGAGGCTGGACATCTCCCTTTACAGCGAGTGACGTGAGCAGGGTAGATGCAATTATTATTGCACCAGCACTGGACAGGTTTTGGGGGTCTTCACTGGGGAGGGTGTGCTACCAACAGCTATGCCATTTTAACATGAAAAATCTCTCAGCCCTCCCCGCTTTTTGACCACCTCGCATGATAAATGTGAGGTATAAATGTAAAACCTTCCTGTCATGGTGTTTCAAGAAAAGAATAGGGTTTAGTACTCTGAAAAAGGTTTTTATCTAATGGAACATGTCTCTTTACACAGGGCAAATCCCATTTTTCTTTGCTCAGTGCAAACAGCTTCTGTTTTCTTCTTCATATCTATGATTTCATATTGTAAAACAAGAGAAGGTTTTAACCAGACAAATCTTCTTAGTCTTTGTCTCAATGTCCTTTAATTTGGCTCCTCACAAACAAAAGGATGTTGCCCAGTCCTGTCAAGAGGAACTGCTTGCTGAAAAGCGTTGGATTTAAAGTAATGTTTAGGTAAACAAATCACGCTCAGAGTCCAGCATTAATTGAACACGTTACTGCCTATGAAATATCCTATTTACCCAGGATCCACAAAAGGCAGCTCATTACATTAGCATAAACAAAGAGTGCAAAGCAGGAGCCATGGCAAAGGGGGACTTTGGAAGAGATGCCAACAAGACAGGGCCAGGGCAAACATTTTCTGTTTGAAAAACAAGAAGTTAGAAATGTCAGGGATGAAAGCTCGGGTGACAATGCCTTCTTAAACTGGCAAGTGTAATGTCACCGTTGCATAATTAGGATGTGTCAAGGGATGTGCTTGAAAGGTTTATTGGGGTGGGTTGCACCTCCCGTCATCAGTACAACGCAGGCTTCACAGCCCCTGCTCTTGACTCCTATTTGGCTTTACAAGAAGCCTATCTACAAACCCTGACAGTGTTTGTAATGACGCCTTTTAACAAGGTTTCTCCAAGCATAATTCTGTGATAAGAAGCAAACAAGCTTCACATATTTGTAACCAGGGGAGAAGGTTTTTTTCTCTTAGCATGACAAGCACCAATTGGCCTAGGAAAACCTTCTGGAGAGCAATGCAGAGCAGGCAGTGAGGGAGAGGGGGAGATGTTGGCTGTAGGCAGGTCATTCTGCATTGCCTGTCTACCTCCACTGACTGGTTACAGACTGGACAATTAGCCTGACGAGGTGCCTGGGATGCAGCTTCCGGATTTAGGAAATGCCTAAATCCAGGTTTCACCGCTATATACATCTCCATGTGGGTCAGGAGATGGATTCAAATGCCTAAATGGAGATGTCCAGTGCTGTTCGACGTGACTTAGGGTGCCCCACCTGGTGTCCAACTACTGCTCTGAAAGGGTCGGATCTCTGACCTGTCTTCTGCTACATCTGATACAGCCTTCTAGTTCAGGTCACTGATACCTACCCCGAGCTCAAAGTCAATGGAGATGCAACAGCCAGATGGTCAGTTAGTACTGAAAAACCAGAGAGCTGAGCTAACGCAGATATCCAACTCAAGGGTGAGCTGAACTGCACTCTAGACTTGACTGGGTGCATTGACCGGTTGTCTACCAAGTATAATGGGAGCTCAGGCTTCCAGGTCATATGAAGACATCTCAAGTTGATTCTTCAGATTAATCTCACTCCTTACATACTTCAGTAACAGCTTTGAGGGCTTCTGGGGTACCCAAGACCACATCCCAAAAGCAGGAATTGGGATTCTGTTCTGAGCAAATGTCAGTAATTTGGGGAAATTGTCATAATTTATTACGAGCACCCTGGAAAATCAGGAAACTGGAGTAGCTGGGCCTTTGGTCTGACAACTCTTATGTTCTTCTGTTCTTATAAAATGACTTGTGCCCAGCCCAGAGGTAGGATGGGACAAGTGAGCTATGTCCGTGGAGACAGATCCTGATCTGATTGATGTAACAGCGCAGGGCAGAAAATTCGCATTTCTTCTCTGCTGAGTGATAACAGAAGCCCAAGTAGGGAAGAAATTTTATTTTCCTCATGACAAGCTTTAAAACAGACTTGACTTTCAGCTCAGATTTTCAAAAAATCGAGCCACTAGAAGTAGCTTTCCAGGCATGGATGGGACTGCACCTCCTGGCAGAACGAACTCCAAAGGCACTCCTCCAGCTGTTTCAGAGCACGCTGCTGCAGCAAAAAGGCAGAAAACACAGCACGCAAAGTCATTCAAAGGCGTTCACACAGCAAAGGCAGGAATTTCAAAGGAGCCAGAGCAAATTCAGACTCAGTAGGAGAGGGACAACATTTCCTTTAGACCTCTTGGAAAACCCTCCCCGAGTGCGTTCAAAAAGGTGGCCCTTGTGAGGACAAACCAAGGCCTTACAGAACAATTTCCCCAAAAGATTAGCGCCAGGGCTTGCACATTGGAGGCACAGAATGGTGACTTTCCCATGTGACTGGTCACAGCCCAGTGATCCGTCGTTAGGCCATTCTGCCTCCCCATTTTTCATCTCACCACGTAGTTTTAATGCTAAGCTGCTTAAATGACTTTTTATAGCTGGTAGCTGGAGGCGAGTCGAGTTAAGAAACCTTAACAGTCCTGCAGTGCTTACAGGGCTGCTTTAAGACGTGGTGTATACTATGCAGAAAGCTTTATAACAACCATATCAGAGCTGATGGAGAACATTAAAGCAATACGGCAGCGCTCCTTCCTGCAGCACTATATTACGGGAGACAAGAGATAGGAGATCCAAGGACTGAGTGAAAATGGTAGCAGGAAATTATTTTCCTAAGAGACTCCTAAAGACTGTAATGATAAGACTTTTAAAGTTACTGTGAAACAAAGGGCTCCTTTAATTAAATCCCATAAAAATGTTCAAGGTTTTGTTCATCTGTCTGAACGAGGATATATTGAGATAACTGCATCTGAAGTATTAATCCCCTTCGTAATTGGTGGAGAAAATCACTGTAGGGTCCTGGATAGGAAACTCACATCGCTCAAGGGTAAATAGCAAATATTTTATCTGTGCTTGAGACTTCCTAATGCCACATTTGAGTATTCACTCTGGTCATGCCTTGTACAAGGAAAACTGTCTCCCAGGACCAAAGAGGTCTGTGAGACCCCTAGTCTGGATCTTCAGGTAAAAAGAGTCCCAAATCCAAACCAAAGCCGAGAAGAAATCCTGGTCCCAAGACTCCAGTGGGGAGCAGAGATTCCCCACAGGGTCACTACTCATACGACAATTATGTGCGTACTTATGAGTTTTGCTGCACTGGTTCTACACTGCTTTGAACCTCTTTGAATGAAACCCTAAATGAGTGCCATAACTGGAGTTTTTCTCCCGGAAGACAAACTAGAGTCTGCAAAACTACCTTAAATTCACCGTCACTGCAAACCTTCCCGATGAACACATCTTCCTTCCTGTCCCAAAACGAAGCTATCAACTCCCATCTCCACCTTTCAAGACTGATGATAAACAGAAAGTCTTGCTTCTCCTGAAGTTTAACCAGTTTTGCTTTCATGCCAAAGTGGAGCACAGGAGTTGAGTTTCACTCTTAGTGATTTCAACCTTTTCCTTTTCAGACAGCTCAAGAGTGAGCTCCTGTGAATGAAACCACTTCCCATCTCTAAATGCTCCTCACTTACAGCCATAGGGCACCTGGGCCAGTTTTTCTAACAAAAGCATTTGTGTTCTCACTCCTTACCATGATGATCTACCTCCAGGTAAAGGAAACTCATATAAAGGCCATGTAAGAAGTTCATGAGAAAGACACGTGGTGCTACGAGACTAAATGAAAATATAAGTAATGAAAGCTTGGAGTAAAAGCATTCTCTCCTAGGAGTCTTATCGTATTAGCGGCACATACACTGGTTACGAAGAGCTAATGTCCATTTAAGTGGTATCAAGAGCTGGAGCAATTGAAAGATAATAAGAAGAAAATGAGTAATGAATCAATTTTATTGTGAGCAGTCCTCGCTGGAAGGGTGCGCGCTGATGCTGCCCAATAAAAGGGATGGATGGGAACTGACAGCAGCAGGGACAAGCACTGCCACACTTTCTGGAGAAATAAATGATTTTTTGAATGATTTTTGTCTTAGCCAATAGGATCCAGCTGAAAAAAACAGGATGTTTTCTTGTGGAGTTCAGTATAGACACAGCAAGTGAACAGCAGGCTCTTTATTTAGAGAGAGAGAAAACACCAGCTGATCGGAGAGGCAAACTCATTTTGCACCTTTCTTGAAGGTGGCTGTGATGGCTTCTCCAGGAAAGGTGACATTTGTGTCACTTGGATCTCCCGGTGGGACTTGTCTCTGCTGCCACATCTCCCTTTTTCATGCACTACATCACTGAGCCACCACTCTCCATTTCACGGAATCACAGAATCATCTGGTTGGAAGAGACCTTTAAGATCATCGAGTCCAACCGTTCACCCTGCACTGCCAGAGTCCCTAGACCATGTCCCTCAGCACCACATCCACACGGCTGTTAAACACTTCCAGGGACGGTGATTCCACCACTGCCCTGGGCAGCCTTTTCCAATGCTTCATAACCCTCTCTGTAAAGAAGTTCTTCCTGATATCCAACCTAAACCTCCCCTGGCACAACTTAAGGCCGTTTCCTCTCATCCTGTCACTTGTTATATGGAAGAAGAGACCAACCCCCACCTCTCTACAACCTCCTTTCAGGGAGTTGTTAAGAGCAAGAAGGTCTCTAGGCTAAACGCCCCCAGTTCCCTCAGCCACTCTTCATAAGACTTCTGTTCTAGACCCTTCACCAGCTTTCTTGCCCTTCTCTGAACATGCTCCAGCACCTCAATGTCCTTCTTGAAGTGAGGGACCCAAAACTGGACCCATTACTCAAGGTGTGGCCTCACCAGTGCCAAGTACAGGGGGACAATTACTTCCCTACTCCTGCTGGTCTCACTATTTCTCATAGAAGCCAGGGTGCTGTTGGCCTTCTTGGCCACCTGGGCATACTACTGGCTCTTCACCTCTTCGGTTTGGTACAGGTTCCAAATTCACACTTGCATCCATGCTCACCCCGATGCAGACACATCTGTCCAGGAAAAAATACAGCTGCTGTTGAAAACAGAGTAAAATCAGCCCACTTGGGCATTCCTTCCCGCTACAGCAAGACCGATTCCTGTAACCAAGCTAGCTTGGGTGCCTTCACTCTAGGCTGAATAGTGCAGTTACATTTGGCAACTGTTGTCTTCTGAAATGACACTGCTATGTAAGGACTCCCTGATTGTCTAGGACCATTTCACACATAAGCTTGCATCCTAAATTCACTGATGCAGGCTTCCACTGGTATGTATTTGCCTGATCTAGGCTGCCCAGATGGCCATTGCAGTTGAGTAGGAACCTCCAGAGACTGATCCCAAGCACTTCTAGATATTTGTCCCACACAGGAGGAATTACATGCTGGAGGTATGTAAGTCTTTGCCTGGAAGAGCAATCTAGGCAGCAATCTTAAGCTAGAAGCCAAACTTCTCCTGGCTAACTGACAACAACAGTCCCCCAGTGTCCTTGCAGTGCCTTTATAGTGAAGTTTTGTCTTGGAGTGAACCCTAGCCCATCATCCCAATGCTGCAAACCCTTGTCACGTATCTGCAAGTCCAAGATTGCTGAAGGGGGTGGGTCAGGAGAATAAAAGCCAATGATATTGCAGTTCCATTGTGATGAACAAGTTCCCCTTCATACTGTTTCCTATGTTCCATTTTTTTCATTCCTCTTTAATTCTTCATCAAAGCGCGATTTATGTCTAATTTCAGGAATTTGAGTCAGTTCTGAGTCTCACTGACCAATATTATTCCTTCCCTGTATTAACTTGCAAACATCTGTGATGGCAAGCAGATGTCTTCTGGCTTTTGGAATTCCCTGGGTATTCGAGAGTTTGTGTTTCAGTTGCAACATCCAGAAGTGAAGAGGCGGGAGGACGAGAACGTGTGTTCATAGAATCGTAGACTCATATAATCCCAGGTTGGAAGAAACCTCAAGGATCATCTATGGTCCAAACTTGCCTGGCAAAAGCACAGTCTAGACAAGAGGGCCCAGCCTCTGTCCAGCTGAATCTTTATAGTGTCCAATGTTCTATGCCAGCATCGTGCTAACAGGTCACCTGTTACTACAGCAGTCTTATATTAAGGGAAAGGTGAGAGTAGAAGGAACAGTAGGTGGTGAAGGAAGTAGAAACATCATTTAGGGTGAGCCTGAAATAAACCCTGACTTCAACACTAAACCCTTATTGCACGGTATATAATAACCGATCATCTGCCCCCAGGCAAAGAGGAAAAATCTGGTTTGGGACCCCACCTTGAGCTATGCTGAAAACTAAGAGCTCAGTAGAGGTCATGTGGGAACAGATGGCAAAAGTCACTAGGCACAAATCTCCTTGCCAAAAATAAGGTGTCCCGCTTGTAGACTTACTGTTCTTGTGCAATGAGTAAAATTTAGGTCAGTTAAAGCCTCATTTTCAATTTCACGTACCATGGGAAGACAGTTGTAAAACTTCACCCCTCTACTGATGGAACACTATCAGAAAAACTTTTTTTAGGAGTAGACTTGGTCTTAGACACATACAGTGGCTGGGGTTTTGCAAATGACTCTGACAAATACCAATTTTCAACAATGTTTTGTTATAAAAAGAACTTTTTGCTGTGTTATACTATGAGAAGCATATTCGGGCTTTTCCTTCTGAACCAGCTATGGGAAAAACCACCTTGCAAATGCTGCTGGCATAGCTTATGAAAAGCCTACGGGCATCTTTCCATGGCTAAGCATGTGCGTGCTCACCTAGTTATGCTCCTGAATGAACCACTCTGGCAATAAACCCTGATTTACCTACAGACATTCTTCAGCTTCCAAGAGCTGTATGCCAAATCAGTCCCTAAATAGAACAACCTTTGCTCAGCTTCCCCGGCCAGCAAACGCTGGATCAGAAAATCTGTGTCTATTTGTCACCAACTGCCAGAGCCCAGAAGTGCTTGCTGGGGAGCTGTGAGTGTGGGTACAGACCCGCTTACCTATCGCATGGTTGTCTTCAAGCCAGTCTCTGGTGGCTCAGGACATTATGAAGACAATACTACATCTTCCTTGTGCAAACAGCAAGTGAATAAACAAATAAAATAAACTCCCATTCAAAACACCTTCTCACATTGTAAAATAAGCGGTTCAGTTCCGTTAGAGGAAGGTTTGGGTTTGCCCTCCTTTGACAATGAATGGCAAGACAACCTTGGCCTCAGGGTTTTACCCATCCTTTCCAGCCGTGGACGAATCCTGAAAGCCATGTACAGCTCCAGGTACTGTATGACCACGGCTCCCACCGAAGCACAGAGGAGGCCACCACCCTCACTCTGAACGCGCTGTGACACTCACACTGTGAGAGATCACGGCCATCACCTCATTGTAGCAGAGAATGAAAAGCAGAGAAGGAAGAGGAAGCAGATGAGATGCACAGATACGTCAGCTGGAGCAACAATATGAGCTGAAGTTGCAAAGCAGCTTAAGTCCTGTTTTTCAGAAGGTCAAACCTGGCAAAATACATCGAGGGCATCTGCAATGCAGTCAGATAGGCAGCTGCTGGAAGGGAACAGGTTGGGATTTCTAGCCAAGGACAACGCAGAGCACAGGCCATGGTTCTCCTCTGCTAAATGTGACAGTTTAGGAGTAAGATGTCTAGATCCAGTGGAAGGAGATCGCACTGTTGGAGAGGAATTCATCTGTTTCAGACAGCAGTATTAAGAGGAGATTAATCTTCTTCAGAGATCTCTTGTTTTCCTCTGTGGGTTCTGGAGGGAGCCCAGACAGCTAACTTAGACTAAAGGTCTAACTTCGGACAGCTAAAACAGACTGAGGTGAATCCCACACCACTCATACTGGGGTCCAAGTAAGAGAAGAATACTTAATGGTCTTGGACATTAAGAAAAAAAACAAGAGCCAGACCAAAGGTGCTGCAGCCCCCTTAGGGGCAACAGGTGAATGTGCTGAGCTTATAACCATCATCCTTCTTTGTTAGAACGGCCACCACCTTAGCTGTCTCTTTATTGCATGTCTTCAGCTTTGCTTTACCATAAAATTTTTCAGTAAAATCAACATTTTTTTTATCATGATACGATCTTGGTGATAATATTCTTTTCACAGGAAATTGGTCTTTCTTTAGCTATGTCTATACCTCGAGTTTAACTTTCTCTATGTAGATGTTATCTACATCCCTCCAGGAATGGCCTTATGTTGTTTCAACTCCCCTAATGAGAATTAGGGTAGGATTCAATCCATCAAATGCAGCTACCCAAGGATTACTTCTCTAATTTAAGGTTTGGGTCCAGGCTCCCTCAGCAGTCAGTGGAGAGCGATGGACACTTGCAGAGGGCAGTTGAGATCATGTCTGCCCCAGGGCAGGTGGACTGCATGGTGAGAGCGTCCTTTCTCCCCTAAGTCTGTTGTCGTACGGGTAAGGTTAGGTGAGATGGATCCTACCTCTAATATTTGTGCATTGTTCATCCAAATGGGTATCCTATTACCTGCAGGACTTCCACTTCCCATGCTTCCTCATCTCCTCACTGGTGTTAGTTTTTGGTCTTATGTTGTTTTCCATCCAAAACTCATGGTCTTCCCTGGTTATGTTCTGCAACCTAGTAAATTCTGATCATTTTTTCTAAGTTTAAATCCAGGTATTTTCATAAGCTCCTTCTGAGACTGCCTGGTTTTCTGGAGTGCCTATTGGCTAATCTCAAATGAGGGATTCCACAAATCCTCTGAAACTGCACCTTTAACTCGAAAAAACAGTTTCCTCACACATCTCTGAAACCTTCTCCCCGGTTCAGTATTCACTGATGCATGTGACATCTTTCCCAAACTTCATTCCTTGTAGAAGTGCCAAAGCCTGCAGCACAGTTTGGAACTCAGTCCCACACAGTTTGAAATCCAGTCCCAGCTTCTGAAAGAGCCAGTTTCATTTAAAATCTTGAGCAGCAACAACAATTGTAAAAGGCTGGCATGAACGTTACAATGCCTGGAGCAGAGCTGTAGATCTGGAGTAGGCACTGCACTCAAAAGCAAACACACACACCAAAAAAACTGTCAGGGAATTTAGGAGTTTGTACAGCTCCACCACAAAAATTCTTTCCCTAAGAACAATCTTGAGTTTATTTCTGCTCTCCATGTTGTGTTTTTTCACCATGATCTCAGTCCAGGTCCCAGGTTTGTGTATGCTGCTGTCATTGATAAAAAGCAGGCAGTGCTGTGACATGGCTGTTCTCCCTAGAGAAAATTCTTCTGCGTGATCACCCTGACTGGAACGACCAAGGCTCTGCAAGCCCAACCCACTCATACGACAATTTCTCATCAGTCTCACTGCCTGGCGGTGACGGCTGTGGGACCTACCTTACCTCCAGCAGCGATGTAGTGACAGTCTGCAGATGAGGCATCTTGTCTAAGCCATCCTCCCAGACTCTCCCTAAGGTCAGGAGGGTGATGAATTGCTACCGAAAGAGGCCTCTTACTGACTGGAGGAAGCCCAAAGGAGTATTTTAGACTAGCCAAGGATTAGTTTAGATTAGATTCAATATTGAGATGACCAAAGATAGGTCATTGTGAGCGTCTTGCCCATTGCGGTGGACCAGTGCTCAGAAGAAAACCCAGCCCTAGCTTTCATCAAGACACTCGGGATTTTTTTCAATTTACACGGCCTGAACCACTGACTAAGGTTCAAGAGAGTCCCAGATGTACCTCGCCTTACCAGTGAGGGAACATGCTTGGTCCTGTTTGTTCTGGGAATCCTTTGCAGGAAAGGTCCTTACAGATGTTGTTAAAAAAAATGATCATACATAGTAGAAGAAATGAAAGACTTAAAATACTATTAAGTCTGCAACTAACTCTGGAATGTGTTTCAGGCAGTTAGGAAAAGCAAGAGCAGGGCTGTAGGGTGGGGTGGATTTGTATGATCATCTGTAGCAGCTGCTGTCCTTCTCATTCAAATATTTTTCTCTTCTCCAGCTAAAGATGGAATTGCAGTAAAAACCCCTGACTCCCCTGGGATACAGCTTCTCTGGACACATGCCAGGCATTTTGGACAGCTTTGCATCCACAGAGTGCAGGGCTTCAGAATCAGAGAAAGAAATATAGCCTGGTCTGCAAGCCGTGCTCACCCAGCGGAGCACTGGGGTTCCCCTGCAAACAGCTTCAAGGATCCTTTCATCCATTCCAGATGCTAAATTCAAACATGGGTTGAGGAGACAGAGTTTGAAAAGCCTACAAAGACAGCCATGGCTGCATGTCTACATGTCAGAGACCTCAGGCTGTTCAAAAGCTATGAGCCTGTGTGAACCTCATGAGGTTCAACAAGCCAAGTGCAAGGTCCTGCACACGGGTCAAGGCAATCCCCGGTATCAGCACAGGCTGGGGATGAAGGGATTCAGAGCAGCCCTGTGGAGAAAGACTTGGGGGTACTGGTGGATGAAAGGCTGGGCATGTTCAGGCAACGTGTGCTCATAGCCCAGAAAGACAACCATGTCCTGGGCTGCATCAAAAGTAGCGTGGCAAATAGATTGAGGGAGGGGATCCCGCTGCTCTACTCCGCTCTAGGGAGACCTCACCTGCAGTTCTGAGGCCAGATCTGGAGTCCTCAGCACAAGAAAGACATGGACTTGTTGGAGAGGGGCCAAAGGAGGCCAGAAAAATGGTTCGAGAGATAGAACCCCTCTGCTGTGAGGACAGGGGAGAGAGTTGGGGATGTTCAGCCTGGAGCAGAGAAGGCTCTGGGGAGACCTTAGTGTGGCCTTTCAGTGCTTCAAGGGGCCTGTCAGAAAGCTGGGGAGGGGCTTTTGAGCAGGGGCTGTTGGGACAGGACAGGGGGTGATGGGTTTAAACTGAAAGAGGGAGATTCAGACTAGGGAGAACAAAGAAATTTTTTACACTGAGGGTGGTGAGACCCTGGCCCAGGTTGCCCAGAGAGGTGGGAGAAGCCCCATCCCTGGAGACATTCCAGGTCAGGTTGTCTGGGGCTCTGAGCAACCTGCTCTAGTTGCAGATGTCCCTGCTCACTGCAGGGGGTTGGACTAGGTGACCTTGAAATGCCTCTTCCATTCCAAAACACTCTATGAAAAGCAATATACCCAAGACCCTGCAGTCGCAGCCTCCCCTCCAGAACGGAAGGAAACAGGGAGCTCAGTAGGCGTACGTATTTATGCCATAATATTTCTGCACTAAGAGAAGTTGTGTGTTGGCTATTTGTGGCATGAGTCCAGTGTTTGTGAACTAGAATGTGAAAACACATCTCCAGTAAATGGACTCATTAAACCGAGACTGTTTCGTATCAGATCTCATCTAAGGGTGTGATTTACAGATCTGATCTTTCACCAACTGCAGCCAGGAAAAAGATTCCCCTTGAATTCGAAAAACACAGGACTAACCTATGTAACCTCATCACTGTGTTCATTGCTTTGGAAAACCACTGGATATCGTAATGAATGAAAACAGTAAAGTCATTTTTTTAAATAAAGTGCACATTGTACAGCAATTTGCTGCACTAACCACCACTGGATTTCAGGCTATCTGTCACAGGAGGAACAAGCAATTCCCTCCTTGAAATTTTATTTGTGACTTCTGTTTCTTGCTTAAACAGAGGAAGTCAATGAGCAGAGATTGAACCCAAAATCATAGAATCATACAATCACAGAATGGTTTGGGTTGGAAGGGACCTTAGAGATCATGATGTAGTTCCCACCCCCCTATCATGGGCAGGGACACCTTCCACTAGACCGGGTTGCTCAAAGCCCCATCCAACCTGGCCTTGAACACTTCCAGGGAGGGGACAGCCACAACTTCTCTGGGCAACCTGGGCCAGTGTTTCACTGCCCTCACAGTGAAGAATTTCTTCTTTACATTTAATCTATACCTACTCGCTTTCAGTTTGAAACCGTTACAACTCATCCTGTCACTACACTCCCTGATGAACAGTCCCTCTCCATCTCTCCTGTAGGCTCACCTTAAGTACCAAAAGGCTGCACTAAGGTCTCCCTGGAGCCTTCTCTTCCCCAGGCTGAACCCCCCCAGCTCTCTCCCCTCTCCTCCCAGCAGAGGGGTTCCACCCTCCCATCATTGCTGTGGCCTCCTCTGGCCCCGCTCCAGCAGCTCCATGTCTCTGCTGTGCTGAGGAGCCCAGAGCTGGACCCAGCCCTGCAGCGGGGTCTCCCAAGAGTGGAGCAGAGGAGGAGAATCCCCTCCCTCAACCTGCTGACCACTCCGCTGGGGATGAGCCCAGGATACAGTCGGCCTTCTGGGCTGTGAGCACAGGTTGCTGACTCATATTCGGTGGTTTTACCCATCAATGCTCCAAATCCTTCACCATAGGGCTGCTCTCAATCCACTCATTGCCCAGTACTCTCTCCTCCAGGGAGAGCTGGGTCAGCCTAATAAATTCTGCTGTCTTTTGCAACATTTGCCTTCTAAAGCAAAGAAAATCATTGTTGGCATGTTGGATGATGTCCTGGGCTGGGGCTCGCACTGCCTGGTTTCCTGGGTAGCATCCTAAGAAAAATAACACAAGTCTCTGCCTTTATTCTTCCCTCCCATTTAATTTTCAGTAGGATCAGTATGGACTCTGTTGTGTTTCTCGCACAGCTACCAAGAACTTGGCAGTCTCTGCACTTGACTTTTATCCTGAAGGAAGGGTGTGATGTTTCTCCTCAGAGACCAGCTAGGAGAGTTACAAACAACTGTTTTAAGACAGTGGATGTTTTTTAGCAATCCCTGGGAAGAAACATTAAATACTATAGGTTAGCATAGGGGCAGATTTTACTGAGCTTTCTAGGCTGAATGCAGGCTTCTTCATGAATCCTAAAAGGGCTTATTCACTGTAATAGTCATTGCAATTCTAATCCCAGCACCCTCAACACCCCTTTCCCTGCACACCCAGGTGTTCTGCTGGAAGGAAACACCCCCATTAATCCAAAGAGTGAAACTTAGCCAGAGGGTCAACCCCACTTCTGAAAGCTTTTTTTGTACCTCTGAGGTTATATCATGCTTCTAACTCATAGTTCTGCATCTGAGATTGCACCATAAATGCAAAACAGACTTCTTGAGCAGTTATTAGCTTAAAGTTAGGTAGAATTTTCTAGTTTTGGAGGTAACGGAGGTGTCATTCAGGATGACTGTCTGCAGCCTGAATCAAAATAATATTTCTACTGCAGCTGTAAAAAATGCATTAAAGGAAGTGGAAACGATGTCTCAGCTATGACATTTATAAAACATCAATAATGGCTTGTGAAGGAACCTGTGGTTTTCAAGTGTTAATGGAAGAAAGGCTTGGGAGCAGTGAATATTCACCAGGTCTCAGCAAATTAGCATTTCATTGCAAGACTCTCGATGGGGACACTCAGGGGAAAATAATCAAGGTACTCTCTGGTTCATGCTACATGAATTTTGTGAATATTTAACATTTCGCCAGTTGGGTAGGTCTCCATTTCCTAACTGATCTGTTCGCATAAAGAGTTACTCAGGCAGCCAGGCTCCCACATCCAGTAAAAGATCTGAAAGGACTCATCCAAACCCACAACTGTGCAGAGAAAACGGCTTCCTCTTCCCTGGGGAAATCTCAGATCTGCCAGAGAGACAGGAGAGCTGCAAAGAACAAAATTGTATTTTATTTGATTTTTTTTCTCTTTACCCGTTTTTTTTGCCCAAGGAGGAGTCTGGTGCCCCTGAAGTGGAAACCCTGCCTGAATTAAGTCCAGTCACATCTGCCCTCAGAGAAGGGATGTCAGGATAGTGGTGTAACCACATATCTCGATGACCAACAGGGATTGATTGACAAGGCAAAATATTTTCAGTGGCACTCCAAGCACGATTAGGAGTCAGATCTCCAAAAATTTAGGATTAGGACACGACCTGTCTGTCCAATAAATAATGTTGCATCACAGGGAGAGGCTGGAGATACAGGCTGGCTAAAAAAAGTGTGGTAGCCCAGAAAATGCAGTTCATGGAGAACTTAGGAGCTCAACTCATCCATCCTCCCACCACAAGCAGAAATTAGGCAGCTGTCCCTGAAAGAAGACTCTCTAGAAAGATGGTTGTTCTTAAAACCCTCCAGTGACAGAATTTCTCCCTCTGCCTCCAACAACTTAACTGCATCTCTTAACCAGCCTTATTCCTGAAAAAGTCCTCATGCCAACCTAAGTCCTCTCTGTTGCGGTTCAGACCTAGGGCATTCTGCCCAGGCCACAATGGCCATAAATTCAAATATCAACTCAGGCTTGAAAGAACTTGGATCTGGCCCTCCCATTCTTAAAAAAAGATCAGCCCAAGCCACAAACCTGAATGTGACATTCTCCCAAGTTCAGCCCCATGCCAGGAGGTCCAGAGAGCAAGCTGAAAGAGTACTGCAATTTTTGTTTTATGATTTAGGAACCAAGTTCAATTTTCAGGAAAGAAATTGATCCAAAAAGCTGATTTTGAGCCTTTCAAGCAGTTCTATTCTCATCTAAATAGTCACAAACGTGGGGACTATCTTTCCACTAAAAACACATTTCAGGTCTAAGATTCTGGGTGTGATGGCTGTCTCGCATTGCACTTGCACAGAACCCACAAGGGATCTCTGATCTCAGGTGGGATTTCTTGGCATCGCCGTGTTACAAATAAAGTTAAATGTCCTTCCAAAATGAACCTGTTCAGGAAATCTAGAGGTGCCTCTGGGTATGCTTAGATGGGTGCTTGTACTCCACATAGACACTTGGTTTGGCTTCCTCCTGTCATCTGTTAGGGTACCTCCATATATACCTATATGGACGAATAGGTACACATGGGGGTATCCTTTGCCATTTCAGTGGCAAAGTTGATTTAATCAATCCCCGCCTGTTGCCCCAGCTCTGCAGTTGACTACCCTCATCAGTTGTGCCAGAGTAAAGTTTTTAGGAGTTTCCCTGTATACAAGATCAGCAAAGTGATCTGAGTTAAAGGTGCACGAATCATGCTGGTAATCATTTGGAGGGCTGCTGCTCCTTCTGGGCTGGCTGCAAGCTACTGCATTGCAGAATAAAATAAGGCCATGCAAACCATCTGCTCTGGTGGTTCAAACAAGCTCATCTCACTTGTTACTGTGATGAACTAATTGTGATCCATGAGCTATAAGGTGTCCTCAAAATGTGAAGAATGGGAAGAATTGTGGTTGTCCTCCAGTTTACTCAGAGCAAGAGGAAAATGCAGAATGATTTATCGAGTTAGCAAATGTGACGCCCCTCTACAGTAAGGGACAGAAGGAGGATCCAGGGAACTACAGGCCTGTCAATCTGACCCCAGTGCCAGGGAAGGTTATGGAGCAGATCAAGAAGGACAATACAAGAAGAACATTGAGGTGCTGGACTGCATCCAAAGAAGGGCAATGAAGCTGGTGAGAGAACAAGTGTTATGAGGAGCGGCTGAGGGAACTGGGATTGTTCAGCTTGGAGAAAAAGAGGCTCAGGGGAGACCTTATGACTCTCTACAACTACCTGAAAGAAGGTTTTAGCGAGATGGGGGTTTGTCTTTTCTCCCAAGTAACAAGCACTAGAACAAAAGGAAACGGCCTCAAGTTGCACCAGGGAAGGTTTAGTTTGGGCATTAGTAAAATTTTCCTCACCAAAACGATTGTCAAGCCCTGGAACAGGCTGCCCAGGTGGAGTCCCCATCCCTGGAGGTATTTAAAAGACGTGTAGATGTGGCACTTAGTGACATGGTTTAGTGGTGGACTTGTCAGTGTTAGGTTAACAGTTGGACTCTATGATCGTAAAGGTCTTTTCCAACCTAAACGATTCTATGATTCTAAGTTTCTAACTGGCACAAGAAAATGCACAAATACTGTACCAAAGACAGCCACTGAAAGTGGAGTTTCAGTCCCCCCTCTTAATCATTAAATCATCCTTCATTTAAGCTGGAGTCCTACCAGCATATATGAACCTGTCAGTCTAAGATGGGTTCTGCACTCCCGTGGACCAGCAAGGAAGAAAGGTGGTTTCTCAGCTGTTGTGGGCTTTGTGCAGGACTGAGGAGTGGGGTCTGGCTTCCAATTACTTGCACTGGTAAAGATGAGCTCAGCTACCATCACTGAAGCCTGTAGGCTGAGGTGATGTAGAGTGAAGCAGAACCATTGTCCCTGTACCGATGTAGGGTGATATATAACCCTGAGAGGGCCAGCCTTGATGAAGGACCATCATCACCATAGAGATGGTGGGACCTGTGAGAGGTTCCTCTGTGCTGTTGTAGGAACTTCCACTTTTTCTTCCTACCATAGGTGATGGGATGGCCATGCAAGGTGAGTGGGACCTGCTCAAATGCACTGATTTGCAGAGCTGATGTGTTCTGAATGAGGGGAGGGAAAAAGGGAGGCTGACATGTGCCTTTTTCTACATATCAACACAGCTTGGCACAGACCTGAAAGCCACTGTCACCTGCCTGCTGGCTCACACGGCCACGAGTGAGCTGGGCAAACGATATTTGAGAGCCTCAGCTCCAAGCCAAACAGAATGCCAACAATGCCACAGGCCCTGTAAGGTGTGAAATGCTTCCTGCTCATCCAGAGCAAGACACTGAACATCTCATAATAACACAGGTAAAGCACTTACTGAAAACACAAAAGAATCATCATGGGGGTTACCCCTTGGAGTATCCTGCAATACAAAGTCTTGGCTGATACAAAAATTGGTGTTGGCCTCTTGCTTATGAATACCACTTAGAACTGATTGGTGAATGTGCCAGGCGTTGTAGAAACGGGTAATTCAGCAAGAACTAGGTCCAGCTGCTGTTTAATCAGCAGGGGTCATTGTTGCTGGCAGCAGGAATAAAGTCTCTTGCAAGTATCATGTAAAGGAATTTTTCTCAAGAAATCTTGTTTTCAGAAGCAATTTCTCCATCAGATGAGAAATAAAATCAGATGAACCATTTACATGAGTGTCATCCTGGAACGGCGAGTTTTCTGTGCCTCTCTCAACATACCACAATAACCATCTGCAGACCTGTCCCTTCTTCATCCCTACCATCACACTGGGGACCTTGGGGGTACAAAACACCTGCGTGCTTATCGGGCAAGTGAGTTGAAGAAAACAATGTTGAGTTCTTGCAAAGGTAGCACTCATCTTTTTGTGACTCTTTGCTGACACGTGGGGCTGTTGCTGAACTGCCTGCAAATAGGGCAGACTCACTTCATGTGAGAGCTGACCAGAATGGGTCAGAGGAAGATGTCCTTCAAGAGGCCAAGGAGCCAAAAAAACTCTCAAAGGAGAGTCAAGGAGGCTCAAAAGAGCCAAGAAACATTTTAACAGGGAACACCTAAAGCCAGGTGAGATGGATCCCACCTACAAGTAGCTTGTACAGAGCAGGGACTTGCTTTTGGTTCGGGTGATTGAACCAGGATTGCTATCAGGGTATCCAAGGCCAGGGCAACATTACAAAAAAGTAACAGACCTAAAAAAAAAAAACAACAGTGGGGCTTTGGATGCAGAGGAGAATGACATCGCTTGCACCGTTATTTCCTTCTCAGCTTGGTGCAAGGAGCAGCAAATACAAATAAGCTGGAGCCCCTGGCCCAGTGCCAAGCATCCTGCCTGATCCCAAGCTAGCAGCTTTCCACAGCTAAGTGCCCTTGAAGGGCAGAAGCCTTGACAAACGGGTCCTCCCCCCAGGTCTCTTTTGAAATCAGAGCCCAGCCACATCGAGGGCTCTATGTGTAAGCCAGTACCTGGGTTGCGTGTGAGACATCCCAGCCAACTGCTCATGGGAAGGGGTGACATGTGATGGTTGTCATTAGCCATGGCCATGAGCTGGACAATTCCCAGTGCTCCAAGACACCCTTTTCTGTAACAACAACAAAAACCAGCTGATTTTGCCTTTTCAAACAAGGGCAAGGAAAAGAGCGTGTTATCCTCAAGGAATGTGAGCAGCCCTTTCCCACAGAAAATAAGTACTGAAGACCAGGAAAAAAATGAACAGGGTCTCAACACTCATGTGGTACTGGAAAAAAATGCACTCTGACCTAGCTCAGCACCATGCACTTATTTTACATGTTTTCTGGCAACTTCCATGGCTTCTCTAACCAGGTCTCTCCAGCCCAAAACTGCTCCATGCTGCTACTCTTACCGCTGCTGCTCTTCACTGATGTGTGGAGCTCGCATGTCATGCTCACACAACATGGGAATGGCACATAGGAGATGCTCCACTATTCCGTCTGTGACATTGTCAGTCAAGGTTGAGTTTTAACAAGTAACAAGATGTCCTTTCCTGCCCTGAATCCAGTGATGATTGGCTTCACCACTGCTACAACTCAAGTGAATGAGCCCAAATTGATTTTCTATGTCACTGTCTTCTCAGTCAGAAAAGATGTTAAATGGCTCATAACAGTTCTGTCCTTCTGAGAGACCAACAGGTAGCTGTGAAGAACAGCTCTTTCTAATAACTTTCTCTGTATTGGAATAGTTTTGCCATAAACCTTGTTCCTCCAGTTACACTTATTATCCCTGAAGATTTTTCTGGGGGTGAAAAAAAAATTATCCTCTTTCCTTTCTAACTCCTATTCCCTCAAATGGTTGTCATTCTTCTTGCCTTCCTCCAGACTCCAGCATGTACCATCTTCCTGCAATAGCAAAACTGAGCCAAACCCAGGCACTGAAGGAAATGGAGCAACTACTCCGATTTTTCCACAAAAGACCCCCATTAACCTCCCAGAACAGGATGTGCTTTCCCTGGAACACCTTTTTATTATTGACTCACACTTTGTCTGCAGGCCGGTTACATCTTCTGACACTCTTATCAGCAAGGTTTGCCACTTTCTGTCTCCTTCCCTCCCCATCACTCATTGCATTTCATCCTGTAGCCTTCGGAACCATCCCTCCAGTTTAACAGAATCATTTCTAATTCTCACCCTAACCTCACAAATGTTTGCAGACTTTTCTAGCAAGGTCCTGCACCTGAATCGGGCAATCCCAAGCACAAATACAGGCTGGGCGATGAGTGGACTGAGAGCAGCCCTGTGGAGAAGGATTTTGGTGCACTGGTGGGTGAAAGCTGGACATGTGCTTGCAGCCCAGAAGCCACCGGTGTCCTGGGCTCATCCCCAGCAGCATGGCCAGCAGGTTGAGGGAGAGGATCCTATCCCTCTGCTCCGCTCTGGTGAGACCTCACCTGCAGTTCTGAGGCTAGATCTGGAGTCCTGAACACAAGAAAGACATGGACCTGTTGGAGAGGGGCCAGAGGAGACCACAAAAATTATCAGAGAGATGGAACCCCTCTGCTGTGAGCACAGGAGAGAGAGTTGGGGACGTTCAGCGTGGAGCAGAGAAGGCTCCAGGGAGACCTTAGTGCAGCCTTTCAGTGCTTCAAGGGGCCTGTCAGAAAGCTGGGGAGGGGCTTTTGAGCAGGGGCTGTTGGGACAGGACAAGGGGTGATGGGTTAAACTTAAAGAGGGAGATTTAGACTAGAGAGAAGAAAGAAATTCGTTACTGTGAGAGTGGTGAGACACTTGTACGTGTTGTCCAGAAAAATGGTGGATGTTCTCTCCCTGGAAGTGTTCAAGGCCAGGTTGGACGGGGCTTTGAGCAACGTGGTCTAGTGGAAGGTGTCTGTGCCCATGGCAGGGGGGTGGAACTAGATGATTTTTAAAGTCCCTTCCAACCCAAATCATTCTATGCTTTTATGATATCCTTGATCATCACCTAAGGGTGTAATGTACCTTACCTCACTTTAGATGCCTACCTCAGATGCACCTCTTCTGATGCAGCAGCAAACAGCTTTTTGAGAAGTTGGTGGGGCTTTGTCTGGAGGTGGTGCTTCGTCTGGGGATGGTGCTTCTACAGACCTCACAGGAGCCATATATTAACCTGCTTATTTATGAAAGAGTCACTGGCGCAGCAAGAAAAGCCTTCCCCAGGTCGAGATATGGCCAGTCATCTTCTCGGAATAGAAACTGAAACTGGCTTGATATGATTTATTCTTGTCAAATCCATGTTGGTGGTTTTTTATTACCTTATTATTCTCCAGGTGCTTTATAAATTGATTGTTTGGTAATTTTTAGTAATATCTTCCTGGCTACTGGAATAAAGCTGGCTGGTCTCTGATTCCCCAGGTCTCGTTCCTCTCCTTCTCAGAGACAGACACAGCGTCTGCCCTTCTCCTGCCCTCCGAAACATCCTCGCCAGGTCCCCTGTGATAACCCCTGAGGAGCCAGGCTTTACTCTTGCCCACTTCGCAGCATCTCTTGCATAGGTTTCCTCAGGCTTTTGAATACACCAGACTTGCCTCCTCTCATCTTTTAACCCTCTCTTGCCCTGCACAATCTCTGCTCCCATTGTTTTAACTTAATTTCGCTTGCTAATCCTTTTTCGAAGGGTGAAAAAAAGGAGGTATTTTCTGTGGTTTCCATTATTTGCTTTTTCACTCTCTGAGAATTCGTGGATTTACTCCATCCTTCATTTTCCTCTTGCTTTCATGCATGTACAGAATTGCCTGGTTTGGGTTTTGCATCTCTTATTACTTGAAACCGCTTTGGTGTCTTGGCTTCTCTGATTTTATGCTTACATACACAGCCTAATAATGAAATTCAGTTTTCTTGGGTCTTTTCTTTCTTTCATGACTCCTTTATTGACTTCTATTTCTTAGGTATTTTCTTGTTTAACTGCTTACTGCTTTTCTTTTTCTTACTTTGCCATTTTGTCAAATGTCATCAATATTTCTTACCAATGTTTCTGTAAGCTCATGAAGATCAATGGGTAGATTAAAGTAAACCAGCGTAAGCTGACCAATGCATTGTGAGCCTCTCTAGACTTACGTCCAACCAAGTTTAAGGGAAAAGAGGAGGATTGGGGCACTTACCTTCTCTTTTCTGTCATTACACCCCTCTTGCTGCTGAGATTGAGTGGAAGGTCCTGCCATTGCCCAGCTTAGCCTGAACAGATAAGGGAGCACATTTGCTCTCTGAACTTTCCTGCTTGGAGAACAGCTTTGCATCAAAATCCACAGGCCCAAAGGAAAATTTCCCTAAGAAAAATAATCATTTGAGCTGTGGCCCCTGAGAGCACCGACTCATGATTTGGGTTTAGCTGCCCTGATGGTTGCAGCTTGTTTTGTTCACTACCAGGCAGACACACGCTTTGGGAACGGTGCCAGATAGAAACACGATCCTGTGCCTCCTTGTGCATCCGAGGAGAGATGGAAAACCCTGGGGAAAAAAAAACAGGGAGATATCTGTGGGAGACCTCAGCACAGCAGAGATGGACCTGCTGGAGCAGGGCCAGAGGAGGCCACAGGAATGATGGGAGGATGGAACCCCTCTGCTGGGAGGAGAGGGGAGAGAGCTGGGGGTGTTCAGCCTGGGGAAGAGAAGGCTCCAGGGAGACCTTAGTGCAGCCTTTCAGTGCTCCCAGGGGCCTGTCAGAAAGCTGGGGAGGGGCTTTTTATCAGGGGCTGTTGGGACAGGACAAGGGCTGATGGGTTCAACTGAAAGAGGGAGATTTAGATTAGATAAAAAGAAGAAATGATTTACACTGAGGGTGGTGAGACCCTGGCCCAGGTTGCCCAGAGAGGTGGGAGAAGCCCCATCCCTGGAACCATCCCAGGTCAGGTTGTTTGGGGCTCTGAGCACCCTGCTCTAGTTGCAGATGACCCTGCTCACCGCAGGGGGTTGGACTGGATGAGCTTTGAAGGTCCATTCCAACTCAAACCATTAATAGCCAACATAATACAGCAGAATTTGGTAGCCAGAGACTCCAGACTCCACCTCAGGTACAGCTGAGCCTTAAGGGCTTTTTGCATGAGTTCAGAAAATATTTTGAAGTGCAAATTGTGCTTTTGATAAAGCAAAGCTGTGGTTTCACGGAGGATTGTTGAGCAGCAACAGCCACTAAAGGATACTTGCCTCCTCCTGCAACGAGGGAGGAAATCAAGGCGTTTTCTGTTTATTGCCCTCTTAAGCTTGGATGTTTTCACACGTGAGTACTGTGCTCACTTGTAAACACATCAGCACTTGGAAACAAGGCCTCAGACAACTTTGCACAGCTGAATGCAGCGGCAGGGAGAAACCACCCTTAATGAGGCCAGCAAGTAAGGGGAGGAGGCACAAATGGTTAGGAGAAAGTCTTGAGAAAACTTTCCTCTTGTGCATACTTCTGCAATCCACTGGTGCCATCTCTTACAGATAATTTGCAGGTTGCTCATAGAACATGAAATTTTGTTTAAGAAATACCAATACATTTTAAATGTCTTTTTTTCTGTGTGTTCACAGAATCACAGAATCATTTGGTTGGAAATGTCTTTTAAGATCATCGAGTCCAACTGTTCACCCTGCGCTGCCAGGGTCCCTAAACCATGTCCCTCAGCACCACATCCACACGTCTGTTAAACACTTCCAGGGATGGGGACTCCACCAGCTCCCTGGGCAGCCTGTTCCAAGGCTTAATGACCCTCTCTGTAAAGAAATTTTTCCTAATATCCAACCTAAACCTCCCCTGGTGTAACCTGAGGCCATTTCCTCTCATCCTGTCACTTGCTACATGGGAGAAGAGACCGACCCCCACCTCTCTACAACCTCCTTTCAGATAGTAGTAGAGAGTGAGGAGGTCTCCCCTGAGCCTCCTTTTCTTCAGGCTAAATGCCAGTTCCCTCAGCTGCTCCTCATAGGATTTGTTCTCTAGACCCTTCCCCAGCTTTGTTGCCCTTCTCTGGACACACTCCAGCACCTCAATGTCCTTCTTGAAGTGAGGGGCCCAAAACTGGACACAGTACTCAAGGTGTGGCCTCACCAGTGCTGAGTACAGGGGATGATCCCTGCCCTGCTCCTGCTGGCCACACCAGTGCTGATACAAGCCAGCTTGCCATTGGCCTTCTTGGCCACTGGGGCACTCTGCTGGCTCATCTTCAGCTGCTGTCAACCAGCACCCCCAAGTCCTTTTCCCCAGGCAGTTTCCAGCCACTCTTCCCCCAGCCTGGAGCGTTGCAGGGGGTTGTCTTGGACCAAGTGCAGGACCTGGCACTTGGCCTTGTTGAACCTGATACAATTGGTCTCGACCCATTGATTGCCAGTTGCCGTGTCCTACCTGGGCAGCTGGAGCTGAGGCAATTCTCTGGTGAAACATCACCATCCAGCAAACAATCCTTGAAAATGGTTCTTTAGCAGCAGCTTAGGAAACCTGATAAAATGCAAAATGTTAGAGCAAAATGTAAATCTGTGTTAAGATACGTATTTGCTTAATAGATGCTTCCACATACAGTGTGTTCAACTGGCTTATATAAGAGTATCAAATTTAGTATTTGACTTAGAATTTAATATAAAGGCGACTGATTGCAAAACACAAGCAGATTTACCAGCTCAGGGGAATGAACCTTTAAATGAAACTAACAATCACACATATAAAATCAGCTGAAAATGAGTTCAAACTTCCAGCTTGCTGACTGAACTCATGATTAAACCATGATTAAAGTCGGTGGCCTAAATGAGCAGCCATCAACCCTTGAAAAAAGGAGGGACTACTCCTGGGGCTTCTTTCAGCGACATGGAGTCATCACATGGGTACCAGGCGATGTGTTGGCTCAGCTGAGGGGCTGGGGAAATTCAGTGCAGGCAGCAACAGGCAGCTGGAGGAGGGACAAGCCAAGGCTAACCTCTGCCCAAACCAGCTGGCACTAATGACCTCACCAGGACAGGGGATTCCCAAGTCCATGTATAACACAATCCCCTCCAGTGTTGTAACCAGGACCTGCTTGGGAAGCAGGCCAGTTCCCATGGTTTTCTTGTTTCATAACATTTACCACTGTTTTTAAGGCCATTACTCAAAGCCACATGACATGATGACATCTGCAGCCTCTTTGGCTTTGTAACTAAACACAAGCCTCTATCTCTCAAAGTCAGAGAGGAAAACTCAAGCGCGTGTCCTCAGTGCTCCCTAAAGAAGGTCTCAAGTATACTGAAAAGAGAGGCAAAATGAAAGCTACCCTCTGGGGAGGAGGCTGTAAAGGGCGTTGGGGTCAGTATTGGACAGAGTAACAAATAAACAGGTTTGAGGCTGCTGTTTGAGATCCAGACCCCAACAGCAGACCCTGCACTGTCTCATATCATTTTGTCATGGACCACAGGAATAGGAGCATAGGGTAATTCAGGGTAGAAATGACCTGGGGAGGTGGCTGGTCCAACCTCCTGCTTAAAGCAGGGTCAACTCCGAGATCAGACCAAGTTGCTCGAAGTTTAAGCCAGTCTTGAGAACCTCCAAACACAGAGCTTGTTCAGCCTCACTTGGCAGCCTGTGTCAATGCTGTCCTGGAGAAAAAGTTTGTCCTTACATGCAGTCAGATTGTCTCGTGTTTCCATTGATGCCCACTGTTTCTTGTCCTCTCATCATGCACCACTGGGAAAGCACCTGGCTCCGTCTTCCTGATGTCTTTCTCAAAAGGATGAGCACGCTGCTATGGGCTGTTCCCAAAGCCGACTCATTTGCAGTTCCGTTAGCCTCTCTAACCAGGGCAAGTGCTCCAACCCTAAGCATCATGGGAACCACCAATCCAGCACCCTCAAACTTCCCTAGGGCTGACTCCATGCTTTCCCAGCACCACCACCAAATCCCTGCCACCACTTCTCCCAGCCCAGCACGCCCAAAGCCTGGCTGGGACAATCCATATCTTCACTCCATATCTGCACGCCTGACACTGCTGCCCACCGCCATGCCCCAGACCAGCAATCCTGAAACCTGCTGGGATGATTTATGACCCACTCACCCCCACCCACACCCAGTTCCCACAAGCTCTGCTGGGATTCACTCTATCTTCCCCAGCCCAGTATCCTCAATCCTCCAGCAACCCTCCTATCCTCCCCAGACTGGTACTCCACATCCCACCAAGACTCCCCCCAACCCAGCACCCCGAACCCTAAACTCTGCTGGGCTCCCCCCAGCCTGGCACCCTCAGCCCCCATAGGACCCCAATGACACAGCACCCCAAACCCCACTGGGGCCTCCCAAACCCAGCATCCCAATCCCTGCCAGAACCTCTCAACTCAGCACCCCAGCCCCAACCAGGACTACCCTGCCAGGACTTCCACCCACCCTCCCCAGGCTGGCATCCAGCACCCCAAACACCGCCAAGATTTACCCCAGTTTGGCACCTCAAACACCATCAGGGACCCCTGGCACCCTAAGCCCTGCTGGGCCTCCCCCAACCCAGCATCCCAAACCTTGCCAGGACTTCTCCAGACAGGACACCCTAAACCGTCCCAGGACTCCCTCAATCTGGCACCCCAAACCTCATCAGGATTTCCCCAAGCCTGGTACCACAAACACTACTGGGACCTCCCTGGCACACTGACCTCCGCTAGGAACCCCCCAGCCTGGCATCTCAAACATTGCCAAGACCTCTCCATCCAGGGCACCCCAAAACTAGCTGGGACCCCCCCAAACCCAGAACTCCAAAGACCTCTGGGACTCCCTTAGCCCAGCATCCCACACCCTGACAGGACCCCCACCCACCCAATCCAGCACCTCTAGCCCCAGCGGGACACCCCCAACCCAGCACCTCCAACTTCACCATGACCTCCCAAACCTGGCACCCCAGTCCCCACCAGGACCCTCACCCACCCCACCGGGACACCCTTAGCCCAGCATTGAAAATCTTGCTAGGACCTCCCCATCGGGGCATCCCAAGCCCTGCCAGGACTCAAACACCACCAGAACCCCACTGGCACCCCAAAGCCCGCCGGGCCTCCCCCAGCCCAGCATCCCAAACCTTGCCAGGACCTCTCCAGTTAGGGCACCCCAAAACGATCCAGGATCTCCTAAATCCATCACCCCAAAGACCTCCAGGACTCCTTCAACCTCACCACGACTTTCCCCACTCGGCACACCAGACCCCACCGAGACCCCTCCAACCCCACTACCATCCTCATCTTCATCCCCAGCCGGGTCCACCCCCGCCCCGCCCGCGCCCGCCCCCGCCCCGGGGTGTGGCCGCCGCCGGCGGGCGGGGGCCGGCCGGGGGAGGCGGTGGCGGTTCGGGGCCGCTTTTGTGCGCGCCGGTGGCGGTGGGTCTCGTTCCGGCTCCGCGCTCTCCATGGCCGGCCCCCGCCCGGCGCACGGCTGCGGCAGCGGCGCGTTGCTGGGTCGCTTCGGCGTGTTGCTGCAGGCGCTGCTGGCCCTCTGCGCCTTCAGCACCCTCATGCGTGAGTACCGGGGGATGCTCGGGACCGGGCTGGCATCCCCCTGCCCCGCGGGGACCAGTTTTACCTTCGCCGGGCTCTGGCCAGCGCTGCTCGGGCGGGTTTGGGTACCCGGTTATGGATGACAAGCACCAAGTTTTGCGTTATCTACCTGTCGGATATGAAGTGGAGAGAAGCGGGGTAGTTCGTGGTAAAGAAACGGCAGTTGAGCCGACAGATCCTTGTTCTTAAAACTCTTGTTTCCAGTCTGAATCCGATGGTAATGAAGCACCGCAAACTTGCAGCTCTAATCTGTTAAAATTGGCTCCGCTTGTGTGAGCGATTACTCAGTCACTTAGAAAATTTTAATGAAGCGTGAAAACTAATGGTGTGACTCGATGGTTTACAAGGAAGAAGCAAAATCAGGGCTGGTGTCAGATACAGCGGGTTATAGCGACCGGAATTGCGTTGCCATGTTGTTCTGCTTAACTTCGCTCAAAGTTTTAGGGCTTGAGAGGCTGGGGAAGGAGGTCATGGGAGAACGTGTTTCGCCCAATATTGCGGTAGCGAGAGACAGCAGCTGAGAAGTCAGAAAAGGTGGGGGGAAATAATACCGACAGACGGGAGAAGATACATAGTGGTTCTGCGCTGCAGCTGCATTCCACAGCGAACTTCTCTTTAGGGTTAAGTGGTTTAACACGAGTCGAGTAACGTGCCAGCACTCGATCTGTTTTCCTTGTTTAAAAGCCTGTGGTGACGGTGAAATAAAACTTCCAAGATTTCTGGGTAAGTAGCAGCAGATTTGGAGGCTCGCTTGGCCGTCTGGAAACCGCTTTCAAAGGCTCCAGCGCTGCGGTTAGCGCCGAGCTGCCAGCGAGAACTGCAACAAGTTCTTCCTGCGATAACTGATAGTTTTTCCAGCTGGAGCAGCCCAGTTGTAACACTTGGCTGCTTGTGTTTCATCAAATATAGAGAGTAAGAAGATTAATTTTGTGTGGCTGTTCCTCTTAGGGATGTGTGCCTGTGGGTTAATTGTCCCGTAAAGTCCACGGGGTGTCCCATAAAATCAAGGGCATGAGTTAATCATACCAAAATACTCCTGTGGGTGAAGGCTTCATAACCCCTCCTAGCAAATCATCAACTCTGGGCTAACTGTTGTCCTCTCCCTGGTGCAAGGGCTAGTATTTCCTTGAACATTAACAAGCTCTTGGTTAACGAGGAGAAACCGAAAGCTGAAACCGATGCGGTTTTGTTGCAAATCTGCTCAATGTCTAAAGCTGCGGAGGAAACTGCTGGCTGGGACCCCAGAAGCAGATGTGTTTACAGCCCCGGGATCTCTCCCGCAGCAGCTCCCCTGGCTGCAGCTGGGCTGGTGGTCCCTAGTTCACTCCAGCTGGTTCTTATCTCTGCCCCTTTCACACACTCCCAGCTGGAGGCTTTCTCAGATCTGCTCTTGAGGATGTTTGTATGCAGACTCCAGACCCGCTAAGGTTGTCACGGGCTTACAAACAACTTTACCATGGGCAATAATTTGCTTTGAAGAAGCTTTTGGGCTATTCACGTGGCCAGTTCTGTTGGCAGCCTCCTGGGGAGGAAAAGGTTCCAGCAGCTGGGAGATAGGGAAACCCCTTGTGCTGGAGGTGATGTTTGTGCAGAGTCAAAAAGATTCCTGGGAACGTTGATTTGCATCTTCATCCAGTCCAGCATCAAGCTGGGCAGTCCCAGCTGGGTGACCACCTCATCTAGATCTTGGGACACTCCTGTCACTGGTGTGAACTTCAGTCCTGTGACATTCCTGGGTGTGTATTTGTGTCTTTTGTGCATCTGTGACTTCTGCTTTAATGGAATGTTGCAGGTCAGCTTGCTCTGTCTTACAAGTTGACAAGTGGAAATTCATTTCCTATCTGAACCCAAGCCAGCACCTTTTTCATGCCGCCTGCTCTAAAGTACCAGCTCAGCTTAGCTATAGGAGCATCTGTATTTGAGCAGATAAGATCTCCAAATTGTGCAGACACTGTTCAGAGCATCTAGAGGAACTTGGACTAGCAATAACGTGGTGTTCTTCAAAGTTTTGCAGGTTCTTGCACATGGGATGTGCTCACAGAGTAGATGCATGCACAATAGGGGTCCCAAGAGTGGCCCGTTGCAGGAAGACTAAATTTATGAGGTGTTATCAGAAGAGTTTGTGTCCTTGAATTTCTGTCTTTGGGGGCTGTGGAAGGACTGTCTCCTGCCAACCTGGTAGGAGAACCCAACGGAGGAGGAAGTCAATCTTGTGTGATTGTCTGAATGGGATGAGTAGGGTGGTTGCTTCCTATTGCTGGGGGGTGCATGAAATGGCTCCTTCATGTGGTGAAAACAGGACCTAGAAGTCAATGATGCCTGGCCTTGGCAGGGCATCAGGAAAGCTGTTCAGTGTGGTTATGTTAGTCTGTCAACTACCATGAGCAGTAGTGATGACAGTTCCTTTGAGCCTACAAACACTCTCTTGCTTTTCCAGCCAGAAGCTCCTTCAGGTTGTAGTTAAGCGTAATTCCGTTATGATCCAGAGCTTGTTCTGGTGGCAAATTTGCCTCATTTGGTAATCAAAAGAAAATGAGTTGTTCTCCTTCCCACCTGCCTGTGGTGGTTTTGGAGGCACTTTGCCTGTGAGGACAGTTGCTACCAGTGCTAAGACACAAACGCTTGAAAGCAGAGGTTGTGAAGCCTCACAGCTGCGTGTGGCAATGCAGTTTCCTGCATGAGAACTTGCCTTTAGGGAGGTCACGACACGGAGGAGTGTGGATAATTGTGCAATCCCATCTGAAGCAGTTTTTAATGCTCTGCCTTGATCGTCACTCAGCTGAGTGGAGAAAACCTTGCAGAGGCTGGGTGTGATTTGGGGGTTGAGTTGCTGCTATCTGCTTAAACCTTTTTTTGAGGGAGGGATTATAGACTAGCAGAGGTTTTTCCAGGTTTGCACCCTGGAAAGCAAAACCCTTTGAAGGTCAGCAGTATCCTGGGCTCATCCCCGGCAGTGTGGCTATCAGGTCGAGGGAGGGGATCCTGCCTTTCTGCTCTGCTCTGGGGAGACCCCCCTGCAGGGCTGGGTCCAGCTCGGGGCTCCTCAGCCCAGCAGAGACAGGGAGCTGCTGGAGCGGGGCCAGAGGAGGCCACAGCAATGATGGGAGGGTGGAACCCCTCTGCTGGGAGGAGAGGGGAGAGAGCTGGGGGGGTTCAGCCTGGAGCAGAGAAGGCTGCGGGGAGACCTTAGTGCAGCCTTTGAGTGCTTCAGGGGGTCTGTAAGAAAGCTGGGGAGGGGCTTTTTATCAGGGGCTGTTGGGATGGGACAAGGGTGATGGATTTAAACTGAAAGAAGGAGATTTAGACTAGAGAGAAGGAAGACTTTTTTTTTTTTTTTTTTTTTACGCTGAGGGTGGTGAGACCCTGGCCCAGGTTACCAAGAGAGATGGGAGAAGCCCCATCCCTGGCACCATTGCAGGTCAGGTTCTTTGAGGCCCTGATCAACCTGTACTAGTTGCAGATGTCCCTGCTCCCTGCAGGGGGTTGGACTAGATGTACCTTTGAAGGTCCCTTCAACCCAAACCATTCCGTGATTCTGTGAAACGGAGATCTTGTGTAGCTGCCTTTGTGGCATAACTGGAGTGCAAGAGAAACAGATTTTCAGAGTTAAAGGATCTTTTTCTTCATTGTGAACTTAAAAAGCTCTCCTTGGAGCTGGTATACATGTTTACACCACCACAAACAGTGTGAAGGACATCTAAGAACTCTCTTCCAACTTCCTCTCTTCCTGAAACTGTCTTGGCAGCTCTGTGAGCTCCTGAATGAGGTTTAGTACCAGGTGTCAAAGTAGTCTTAGCTCTTGGAGAGAGTTTGTATGGCCAGGCAGGGAGAGCTGTACTGGCCTGAGCTCCATAGCCTTCTTCACACAATGAAACCTGATTTTCAGCTTGACTCTTGAAAATGTCTTGATCCTGCCTAATGTGACAGCAGTGTCCCTTTAACTCCTCTCGCACACCACTGCTGGATGTATTCTTCCAGCATGTCTTGCCTTGAGCTTAGTCGAAGAAGGCAGAGCTGTTTTGCAGTAGGGATCCTGGTGCTGAGCCCCCAGGCAGGGCGTCGTGGTGGTGGTGGTGATAGCAAGCAGCGTGATGTTTTATACCCTGGTCCAAGCAGCTTGTCCCGAGGCAGGACCACAGAATAAGAGTTTGCCAGACCATAAAAGAAGTGGTGGCTCTTGACCGTAGTGGGAAATTCCTGGTAAAAAAGTAGTCGTATCACCCCATTGCTGGTGTTTTCCTGGTCCCAGTGGACTAACCAGCTGACTTTCCACTGCGTTTTTGTCCAGGATGGGCAGCAATTGGTAAAAATGAGGCACAGCATCCCAGTGCCTGAAAGTATCTGAACTTTGAGAAGGCTTGGTGGGAGCTGGAGTACTCATCTCCATCAGATAAGTCAAGCAACCTTTATGCATTTTTAGTAGGCAAAGGGGTGATGGTTTTAAAGTAAAAGAGGGGAGATTTAGGCAAGAGATAAGGAAGAAATTTTTTCCAGTGAGGGTGTTGAGACCCTGGCCCAGGTTGCCCAGAGAGGTGGTAGATGCCCCATCCCTGGAACCATTCCAGGTCAGGTTGTTTGGGGCTCTGATCAACCTATACTAGTTGCAGACGTCCCTGCTCGCTGCAGGGGGTTTGGACTGGATGAGCTTTGAAGGTCCCTTCCAAGCCAAACCATTCTGTGATCCTGCCCCAGTGCTCAGTTCAGGCTTGTTGCTATACACACCGTGGCTTGCAGCACTGTTTCTGTGCTTCAAAGTTATCCTGAGTGCTTTCGATGTGGTGTTTTGACTTAAATCTCTTAGAAATGTGAGTGAATGTCAGGAAAGAGGAGAAATGTGTGATAGATCGCTTGATCTGTCGAGTCTTCCATTCTGTTCCAAAATAAATTTGCCCAGGACTACAGGCACGCCTTGCCTGAGACAGGCTCTGCTGAATTTCCTTCCTCTGTCGCAAAGACGTAACTGTGTGTGCTTTTGATTTTTCACGCACGTGTATATTGAAATGGGAATTCCAGCACTGCAGATGCTTTTCCCCCTAGGGGAAAACAAAACCACAAAGGTTACCCGTGTCTCTGGAGGTGTGAAACACGGGGCTTCGCAGACTGCAGCAGTGAATTTACATGTAGGTTTGTGGGTTAAGCAAAAAGCTGCATATGGCAGGACTCGCAGGATGTTTTTCTTCTGCTTCAGTACATCTGAAAACTGGCTGAGCTTGGAAACGCGTGTTGCTCTTTGTAAGCTGGAAGGTCTGTGCAGCGCTTGATGTGCTTCATTAAGCTGCACGCCGCTTTCTCCACAGCTTTTGAATTTCAGCTGTCGATTACGTTGACCTCTTCTTGGAAGTCACCTTTTGATCAGCTAAACGGAGCAGTGAAAGCTGCCTGCTGAGCGAGGGCTGTGAGGCTCCTGGTTTCGGAAGGAACAGATGGGTTGGGTGAGCTGAGAAATGGGCTGGCAAACTGGAACTGCATGAAGAGTTATCTGTAACCCAAGGGCTGTGAAGCACCTTGCTGAACTGGTTCTGCAACTTGTGGTGAATGGCTGATATTATAGGTGACTTAACTCTGTGCAGGCAACTCTATGGGGAAACAAGTCTTCTGTAATTAAGAGATGGAGCAAGTAAAGCTTTAAGGAGCAATCTGTTAAATTCCCAGCTGTTTTTCTTAACAGCTTTTGAGAGAGAACTGGATGGCTGATAGACTTAAACCATAACTACCAGCCCAGCTGCATCATTTCAGTCTTTGGACGTTGTTCTCATAATGATCTTGGGTCTTATGGTCTTAAGATTCAGCATTCCTAGTCTAAAACCAATTTGTCAAGGGGCTGTCTTGAATGAATAAAATACTCTGGATACCAGGAGGAAATAAATAAAATACTCTGCATTTGAGCTGGTGCCCAGCCCCAATCCAGGTCTCCTATAAGACCTACTGTGACATGAGATTACATGCCCCGTTCTTAACGTGCAAGGCATGACCAGTGCTTGTTGTCGCAAATCTATGGTTTATGACCCGCTGGCGCTTGGCTGTAATGACAGCTGTAAAAATCCACGTAGAAAGAACACACAGGGTAGAGTTTAAAACAGAACCATACCGATGTGCTATGTGGCCTTCATTTGGGCAGTTAGGGTCCCCAGATGGATCAATGTTCCAGCTGGGGCTCTTGGTACGTCTCTGCGGGGTGGACGATGGGGAGGTGGTGCTTCATTGTGGGTTCCAGAGTTTCCTCTGCACTAGATCTGCTGATGACTCTGGATTTGTGTGGGGAGTAAGAATAGATGGGCTGAACAATGTCAGCAACTACACAGGAATGGGGAGAAGAGCGGCCGTTAGCTGAGATCTTGGACAGGAAAGAAGTCCAGGTCTTTTTTTTTGGTTGGGGAAAAAGCAGAACTATTTCACGTGGTCCACCTGCATCAGCCTGGGAGGTCCAGCATGCAGCACTGTGCAGGACTTTGCACAGGGCTCCAGCTGCAGCTTCCTGAGCGCCTGCTGTCCATGCATGCTCTTCTTGACAGTCGGAACACTTTAACCCGAAATAAACTCTTCTTATCTGCAAGAGTAGCCCAGCCGCAGTTGGGTGTCTTCATTAGGAGACAGTTCAATCGATATACTTCCCTGCTGCGGACCCAGAGAGAACCTAGAACATCTCCTCCATTCCCAGTCCTTCCTTCAAGTATACCTCTGCCAGTTTTGCAGCAGGTGCCAAATGCATCTAGTGCAGACTAGAGGGTGTAAGTCGGTAGCGGTCTGTCTCCTGAAACCACCGATGGGACTTCTGCTTCTCCCTGAACTGATGGAGCATGTGTGTTTTGAGCCTTTCCAGCTCGGGCGCGCGCACGCTTATCTCGCAAGCAGCGTGTTGGCTGCTCTCTGCAAACGGTGGCTGCTGTTTCCTCCCATTGTGTCTCGGGTCGAGCTGTCTGACTCGCTGCACGCTGCGGCTAAGAATAGTGCAGACCCCAGGGTTTTGGCCTTTGCATCCTGCATGTTGCCTTCTTTCCTGCCGGGGGGCTTGGAAAAAGCCTGGGAAAGGGTGTGAATAGGTTGAAATGTGTTGCTGGAGTCTACACGGCCCAGAAATAACGCGGAGGTTGGGCAGGCGAAGAGTTTGTTTCCTCCCTGGCGTGATAGCTGTGAGTCCTCTTCTGCAAAGGCCAGAAATAATGTCCTGACCCTCTTGCTAGCATGATGTGGCCCTAGAGATGGGCTTGCAGTAGGCAATTTAGCTATCTTCTCTCTTAAAAGCAGGTGACAGCGTAACGGTGCTGGGCCAGTTCTGGCCGTTGCAGCCTTTTTTTGGTGGATCGTTCACAGTTTAAGTGTATTAATGCTGCGGCGCTTCCTCATCTCAGGTTCGTTTTCAGTTTTCATCCTCTGGGGCCTGTGGCTGAGCTCAGTGGGGTCAAGCTTGTGTCTCCTGTAGGTCGAGTCCTAAAAGCTCGCTCTGTTGAGTCGACATTTCCCTTCAAAACCTCAGGTTGTGAATCCTTTGGCTGATCACAGTAAGATTTATCAAGGAGATGGTCTGACTCTCAGCCAAGCACACCTAAAAGCTTCTCCTAGAGAAGTAAATCTTTGGTTGTGTAGAAACCTGGCTTTGAGGAGTCTGTTTCGGTCATCAGCAGCTACTGCAGCAAATTCTGCCTGGGTTAAGGTTTTCCAATCCCAAAAGGTAAAAGGCAGCTGTGCTGATGTCTGAATGCAGCGTAGGGCCAGTGGATGCAAGGGAGGACGTAGCACGTGGCAATGCTTCACCATAAATGGGGTGAGGAACAGCATGAGGGAATTGGGTGGTTGCTGCTGTCCTTGTCTGAATTGATTAAAATAATCAGACAATTTGTTTAAACACAGAAGTAAACTGTGGGGCAGCATTGCTGCAGACTCGGGTCAATTCAGGGAACTGTATGTGTCTAGGGCAGGCGAAGCTGTGCCCTTTCTACTACATCAAGAAAACACCATAATAAAGTGTCTACCTCTTATTATTCAGGGGGAAACACTGAGGATAGCTGTCATCGAGCTTTTGTCTTCTAATTTTCTGGCTACTATAGAGCTATAATGAAAGATTCTACTCCCAAATTTTTTTTTTTTTTTTGTGTGTGTGTTTCATAGGTTCTTATTCAGATGTCCAGCCTGGTGCTCCTCAGGGAGTTTCAAGCGTATATGATCTTTATTGTCCTTGGCTGAAGAGGAAGGGCCTGGGAGTATTTTGTTTCCTGCCCTGCCCTTTCTCAGCCATGGGCAGGGTACGTCTCTCAAATTGTCACCCTTTTTCCTTCCCTTTTGTTTAACTTCGTGGTGTTTTGTCTGCAGCGACTGGAGCCAAGTAGGGAGAGAGTGGTAACTTATGAGGACAGCAACTCAAGAAGGTAGACTCATCTCAGCGGTGCTTTACGCTGCTTAATGGGATAGACCTGGGTCCCCTTCTCCTGACTCTTCTAGGAGCATCTTCCCATCTGCCTTTTCCTGAGATACTTTGGACCACATGGCAAGTGTAAGTGGTCACACAGCACTTTACCTCCATGCTGCAGTAGGACTGTTTGCCTTGGAGCAGCCTGTATGCTTCAGGTTGGGACTTCATGAGGCTTCCTTTTGTGGTTCTTGAGGGCTATCTTTGCATTTCTTTCAGAAAGGCTTCATTTCTACTGCATGAGCTATTTTACTGTTGACATCCACCTATTTTACTGTTAATTGAAATTTACATGGGATAACTTAGGATCAGATTGAAATGGGTTCAGTGCAGGGCTAGGTCCTGCAGGAAGAACCTGGACAAGCAGTCTCCATTGTCCTCCGTTTAGCAGCTTGTTTTTCCATGGTGCTTGTGGTAGCATCTTTCTCTGTTACAACGACCCTCAGCCGTGAACGTGGGGTGTTCAGCTTTATTTCACCCAGCATCTCTATCAGCCTGTGGCATCTCCACAGCAGCAGTACACACTGATGGGTGGGATTGTGCTGTCAGAGAGGTAGTGGACTTGACACAATTACCAAATTTCCTCTTCAGAGGACAAATATCTCTGCTCTGTGATAAAAGGGACAACTCAGTGAGCCATCGACACTAGCTAGGACTCACATTAAACCCTCTGCAAACATCCAGACTTTGTACCACCAGTGGAAATGGGAGTTGAGGCTGAATTCTGAAGTTTCTTTTCTTGAAATTAATCCTGGAGAAATTGTTCCCAACCTGCAGCCAGCTTTGAGGTTCACTGCTGCTTTTAGACTTCAGAGATTTGTCTGAAAGCTTACCTGTACATCCACTGGTGTCCGTTAGAAAGATGTGGAGGAAGATCTTAAGGTTTGCATGGATTTTATTTGTTTCATGTGTTACTAGGACTAGTTTCATGTTTAGTGATGATGTGAAGAGGCACAAAGTGAGATCATGGGCCCTTGCTGTACAAGCACACTTGCAGAGACCTAAAAAGCAGTGACTAGGACATGGATCTGTGAGGGGTGAACGCATGCCAGAAAGCTGGGAGACCTGTGCTTTCCTGGCCTGTGGTGTGGTCCAGACTGCTGCCCTAACTGGGCTTGCAGGTATCTGGTGGCTTGGGATGGTCACTTAGCTACAGAGATGTGCAGTAATGTTACTTCCTTGGAAAAGATGCTTTGCTTTACCAATAGACAAAGCTGAGAAGAGAAGCAGAGTTTAAATAATCAGTGCTGTGGCTGGTAGCACTGTTGGGAGGACAAATTGCTGTTGTCTGCTGGTGTAGACCCAGTACATGCTAGTCTCATTTTTAATCTAGTTGCATGCCATCTTGAGCAGCTCTGTGTGCACTAAACTAATTTTTTAATTGGTTATACATGCTACAGCTTAAATATCACGTATTTCTCGTTTGTTCAACACATGCATAAGCATGAACAACTTTTCTTAAACTAAATCTTACAGGTGGACTCACCTGCCTGAGCCATGGTAGCAAGCCCATGTCTACAGCTGGTGGAAAACGGAATTGACCCCAGTAAGTGGAAACATGTTTTGAGATGAGCAAAGGAGACTTCAGCCTTTCTCCATCCTCAGCCAGCTGGGCCTGTGGCTGTGCACCCCATGGCTCGGCTCTCTGCAAGGCTTGGAAGAGGAGAGGGACACTTTGCAGTTGCTGCTCAGCCTGTTGCTCCAGAGCCCTGCTGTGCTCCCAAAACACACAAGAAACAGTGCTCCTTCAAAGAGGGCTTCATCAGTTCCTTGAGTTTTTGAAGACGTGGTGCTGCTTTTATGTGGATTTAGCATCACCCCTAACCTCCGGGTCACAGCTACCAGAAGACTCTGCTGCCTCTTTAAGCTCTGGTAGTCTTGGCTGGATTTCGGGTTTAATTTGGAGACAGCCTGCTGCAGCTCTGCACAGTCAATGCCCTATTAAGCAGTTAATTATTTCTCTGTAATACTAGCTTTTATCTTTAATACAACAGTTTTACTGTCTCTGATAATTACGCAATCTCAGATAACTCTCTTAAATCTAATGAGGCGTGACAAGCTGTGTTCAACAAGGCACCACACCATTAACTTCTTACCTCTTACTTGTCATCTTATCACACTGAATTACTGTAGTTCTAGCCTGAGTGGCTGTGGATACATAACATGTCACTTCTCATTAAGAAAATAATGAAAATTATCCCTAGTGCTCTTGTGGTTGGGCTAGTGGTCAGCTGGCTGGCCTGGTGGCCAGCAGACCCCTCCAACATCTTCTCTGCAGCATCATGCTCTTTGACCCACGAGCTGAGCAAGCTTATTAGATTCAGTTTAAATACTTCTGGCCACTCAAACAGCTTGTCTGGAGTGGGACTCTTGCTTGTGGGTGGGTGAAGTGTAAATGGTGCTTTGAAAGGCATCAACGATCTTGTTTGTGCTGGTGGAAGTCATTGCTGCAGGGATATCCCGTGGTGGGATTCAGCTGGATAAGGAAAACGAGACATTTTTTCTGGACAGAGGTGGGACACAAAGTGCCTCAGCAATGCCTGATGTAACTTGACATCACTGCTGCTTCATCACTCATTAATGGCAAAAGCGGATCAGGTCATTGGTGTGCTGGTTTTCTGTGGATTTGAGAGCGGCACCAAAAATGGTGCCTGTGCCTGACCGAAGTCCTGGGGTTAGGGGGATTGTCTTTTCATATATCACCCTGTCACCTTGCCTGTAAAAGAAGTATAAAGTTGTACTGGAACATCTTCTCTCAGGGCAGTTCCTACATCCTTCCAGACTGGACCAGGAAGCCATTTCCCAGGGAAATGAGCCCAGGTTGACCCTTGGGGCAGAGGTAGGGTCCAGGTGGCAGGCTGAGTGCTCAGGTACAGCCGGACTGAACAGATCGTCTAGATGTACAAAATTAGAGAGCCCTTTTTTTTGGAAATTGTCTGTGTCCACCTAATATTTTGATGTTCTTCCCAACTTTTACGGAGCCCGCCACTGACTGCGTTTGGAGCTGGGTTTGCCTTCTGGTTCAGGGAGCCTCTATGAGTTGTGCTGACAAAGCTGTGTATTTCCTCACTGAGCAAGGTGGGGAACAGCCTTGTTTCAGGTTATCACCTGAGTCCTTCAGATTCCCCGTGGGTGTTTTATGGGATGCCCATGGGACCAGCTGCTGTGGTGTGCCTGGGTTAGGTCAGTTCCTGGCTCCAAAAGAGCATTTTTTCTCTTGGAAGGGAGCTGTTCCATTAACTGAAAGACGAAGCAGTGCGTAGAACATCAATCAGGAAAGAGAGATGGGTACCAAGCTGTGTTTAAAATTGTACTGGCTTATCAGCAGTGTTAACGATCTGAAATGGACCAGAGGTTCTTCTTGTGCCCTGTTCCTCCCACAGGCAGTAAGGAAACTCAAGTTTATAAAAGTGCGTCTCCTCGCCCCACTGGAGAGCAGGCAGAATGGTGTGGCTCTGATGTCTGTGCTTTCATCTGTGACACTCTGGGTCCCTGTCTTCATACCCCCAAGTTGCCCTGGGAAGCATCCCCATGTGCCAGGAGCTGTAAGAAGAGAGGGGTCCCTTTGGTTGTAGATTTGAAGGCAGCGGCTGATTACATGTGAGTGGGGTGAGGTTGAAGAAAGAATAGCTGCAACAAGTGGGATGGTGCGTGTCTGTTCTGGCTTTTGGTTGCTTTTGGAAGGAGTAGAGCAGGCTACAGGGATGAAGGCTTAGTGATGATAAAATACATTAACTGATGTATCCTGGGCTCATCCCCAGCAGTGTGGTCAGCAGGTCAAGGGAGGGGATCCTGCTCCTCTGCTCTGCTCTGGGGAGACCCTCCTGCAGGGCTGGGTCCAGCTCGGGGCTCCTCAGCCCAGCAGAGACATGGACCTGCTGGAGCGGGGCCAGAGGAGGCCACAGCAATGATGGGAGGGTGGAACCCCTCTGCTGGGAGGAGAGGGGAGAGAGGTGGGGGGGTTCAGCCTGGAGCAGAGAAGGCTCCAGGGAGACCTTAGTGCAGCCTTTGAGTGCTTCACGGGGTCTATAAGAAAGCTGGGGAGGGGCTTTTTATCGTGGGCTGTTGGGACAGGACAAGGGGTGATGGATTCAAACTAAAAGAGGGAGATTTAGACTAGAGAGAAGGAAGAAATTTGTTTTTTTTACACTGAGGGTGGTGAGACCCTGGCCCAGGTTGCCCAGAGAGGTGGGAGAAGCCCCATCCCTGGAAACATCCCAGGTCAGGCTGTCTGGGGCTCTGATCAACCTGTACTAGTTGCAGATGTCCCTGCTCACTGCAGGGGGTTGGACTAGATGACCTCTAGAGGTCTCTTCCAACCCAAACCGTTCTGTGATTCTCTGGTCAGTTGGGGCTTCTGCAGTCTGCATGCTCTCCAGCACTCATTGCAGCAATCTGCCCGGTATCAGGCACAGCTGGGATGTATAGAAGGATTTGGCGATTAGTGTTTTCAATGTGTGCTCTGGGGGTGTTTTTTCTAACAGGGCTTTACATTGATTCATGCTCATGTCCTGCTGCATTTCAGATGCCTGGCTTCGCTAGATGGCACCATCAAGCAGCCGCTCTGCTCACATCCCCAGACAGACTGTCAGGAGTTAAGAGAGGAGGCACTGAATGTTATTTTTTCCATTTCCCTCAAAAAAATGCTGCAGTTCATTATTTCCAACTCTGAATCCTGTTCAAGCTGACAGTGTGTTTGAGAACAGATTGTGGCAGGTTTAACCTGCCGTCCATCGTGAGCTCATTAGCACTGGTGAGAAGAGGAGTGGTTCCAGCAGCCAAGGCGAGGTCACCCTCCGTGTCTGCCTGAGGTTTGGAGGCAGCAGCTGTACCAATGATGCGTCTAGCTTTAGATGTAGCTGTTAGCAACCACACCACAAAGCAAGATGGTGCCACTGAATGCCCTTTACTTTGGGGTTTTTTTCTTCTAATAATTCTATGTAGTGCAAAAAGCCTCTTCCAGGTCTGCTTCGTCTAGACCACTGGTACCTGTGGGTTTAAGGGGAGAAGAGTTGGCCTGGCAGGTGCTACTTTCTAAAATGGGTTCCTAGCTGGATTGAGGGCAAAGCAGTCAAAAATGGCTTCTGCGTGAGATGTGGTACTTGTTCCATTAGCAGCTTTTGTCTGTGCAGGAGAGCATCAAATCTCTGTTACAAACTGACTGTGACCCTTTGAGACACTTCTGCAATGCGCAGTCCTCCAAACCAGGAAAAAATCCAGCTTGCTGTTATCTCTAGGTAATAACTGGAGAAAGCTCAGAGCAGCAACTGCAACAGAAAGCACCAGAGGAGGACAGATGTGAAGGACTGCAAGGAGCAAACTCCCCTATGGCCAGAGGGACTTCATGAAAAGAATCATTGAATGGTTTGGGTTGGAAAGGACATTTCAAGGTCATCCAGTCCAACCCCCTGCAGGGAGCAGGGACATCTGCAACTAGAGCAGGTTGCTCAGAGCCCCAAGGTCCAACCTGACCTTGAACGTTTTAAAGGAAGGAAGAGTTGCGTCAAATACCTTTATCGGGGCATATGGTTGGCGGTACTGAAGCCATGTGTCTCAGGCTACTGCTCCACAGTGGTAACCAGTGGGCATGCAAAATACTGTGTCATGAAATAATGTCATTCACTGCCTGGCACAAGCTTGGAGCCATGTACCAGGGCGCTGGTACTTTTATGCTGGAGATGTGTGCGAGGTCCTGCTTCCTCGAAGGTCTTTTGGTCTTGTTAGCTGCAAGGAGGGGATGGCTTTATTACGCTGCTGTGACTTTTGGTCCATGTAGTTTCACTGTCGCTTTCATAATTTCAATTTGCCTGGAGTTATTAGGGCTTGTAGGTAGTGGTGACCCTCCCTAGCTTCCCTTAGGTCCCATGGCATGAAAATGGTACTGCTGAAGAATGCCAGAAGCACACACCTACCTCCTAAACACCTCCTCTGTTCATCCTTCTGACCTGTGGGTCATGCTTTGTTTGTGTCAGTTCAGGGTTGGTTTGTCCATGGGCAGTTTGGCATCACTCAGCTTTAAACTGGCAAATGCTGATGGTCCTTCAGAGTTTTTTACTTGCTTTTGCCTTGAAGATTGGCACAGACCACGTGTGTGTCTTGGCTCAGCTCTGCTGCTTCATGTAACCTCTCCAATTTTCTTTGCAGTAAAACGGTTTAAGGAACCAAAGGAAGAAAGGCGTCCCTGGAGGATATGGTGAGACTTTTAAATTTGGAGCTTGAAAAGACCATGTATATGTAATGTTATTTTCTCTTATACTAAAAATCTTCTAGGCCTTCTGGATATCCTGCATGGTATTTAGTCATGAAATGAAATGTTCTGCTGCTGCTTCCCAGGGAAACCTCTGTCAAGTAGCTGGTGCCTCCTAGAAGTAAAATTCACTGCCCAGCTCCTCAGGTTCTTTTTACTGTAGGTGACTGAACCGAGAAGATATGGTCCCCTCTAATCTGCTGGCATCTGGGTATTGCTGTCAGCTTCGGACACCTCTACAAAGCACCTCTGTGTTGTGGGATTTAAGCTCTGCCGAGGGGTGGGCATATGGTTGGGATCCGCGTACGGTCAGGCTACCTTGGCAGCATGGAGCTACCAGCCAACGTTAGCGATGAAAAGCCTGTCAGTCTCCTCAGTTTGGTTCTTCCTCTAAAATAATTTGGGAATTCAGTTCCCTGTGGACGGAACCTTCCTTGCATCTACTGCTGGTTGGAGAAACTGAGGCTGGGCAGTGGAGGGTGAACTACCCTTTGCTGCAGGCTAAAGCCCAGCAGCAGATCTGCGAGACTGAGCTGCTACGTGCCGAAGTGGTTAGTTTGGCTGTTTGGAGTTAGCCAAACTGCCCCTTTTCACCACATGCAACTTCTTGTGCATCAGGAATGCAAGTCCATGTAGGGCCTTTGCTTGGGTGACTGCTCTGCTGCTGGTACTCCAGGGCACAGAACTGCTTTGCCTTTTTTTTTTTTTTTCTCTCCAGGTTTTATGACACCTCCAAGCAAGCCATAGGTGCCCTCTTCATCCACTTTGCCAATATCTTTCTGTCGGATCTCACTGAAGAGGACCCTTGCTCTCTGTAAGTACACAAGGTGCTCGCATCTGTGTCCTACATCTGTAAAAGGAAGAAGCAAGCCTGTTGGAAAATGTCATACATGGTGGAAACTGGTCTCTTTGTAGTACTCCGTGGGGGTAAACCATGCTGAGCTTGTTTGCAGGGCTTGGGTTGTCTTCTGGCCTTTGCAGTCTGATGGAGATGTACTGCAACCATGCTTCTCTGATGATCAAAATCACCTTGAAATATACTGGCAAGAAGCTGCAGTGAAAATGCCGTGGTGTCCCATGCAATCGCAGCTGTTAAATGTGCCATTTGTTTGCACGCCAGACTTTGCAATTTGAGCAGTTTTGAGGGTGCTTTCCCAGCCATGTGGGTGAAGGCCTTTCTCCAATGTCAGGATATGGTTTTTTTTTTCTTGGATATTCAGTTGCACCTATCGCATACATTCCCCTAGTCCTGTTTGGAGGCTTTTTAATCCAGACTTCGAACTTAACGTAGAAGTGCCACCTTTACTTCAGACCAGCTGCTTCACAGTTTAGTTTCGCAATTAACTTTCATGCAATCATAGAATTGTTCAGGTTGGAAAAGACCTTTAAGATCATCGAGTCCAACCATTAACCCAGCAGTGCCAAGTCGCCACTAAACCATGTCCCTCAGCACCACATTGACACGTCTTTTGAACTCTTGCAGGGATGGGGACTCCAACACTGCCCTGGGCAGCCTGGGCCAGGGCTTGACAAACCCAACGGGAAAGAAATTTTTCCTAGTATCCAACCTAAACCTTCCCTGGTGCAGCTTGAGGCTGTTTCCTCTTGTCCCATCGTGTGGGCTACTTGAGAGAAGAGACTGACCCCCACCTCTCTCCAACCTCTTGTTGGGCAGTTGTAGAGAGCGAGAAGGTCTCCACTTTATTCTGTTTTGGGAAGCTCCTCTAGGCATCAAAATGCTGCTGAAAACCTTCTGGCCCATCTCCTTTCGATATCTTCAAGTGCTGCACCTTGATACGTTCCTTTAAACAGACACAAGTTTGGCTGGGCTAAATACAACCTCAAAAATGATCTATTGTTGTTTTTAAACAGGCACAAGTTTAAAATAAACCTTTTCATGCTTACGCCATGCCCTTGGGCACTGGTTTTTTTTTTTCCCCTTGATGTGTGTTTAACATTTCCCTGTGCTGCCTGACTTGAAATCTAGAACCAGGCAGCTTAAAACTCTGCAGCGCTGTCCCTGGGCTCTGAGGCTCACACGCCATGTGTCCCGCCCAGTATAAATCACCAGAGCCTCCTGTTTGCAGCAGCCTACTCTGATTTCAGCAGCTGGAAACTGTAATAAGCCAGTCTGAGCCTTTGGTCGTAGAAAAACTTCATGTCATGTTTTCAAAGCGGGTATGGAAAGCAGATTGTTATTTTCAGTGTCTTTATTCAGCAGTATCAAGTTCTGGAAAGGGAAATGTTCATTCCTGTAGCTCTGTGCTTGGTGTTTTCTGCCAGATTTCTGCAGCATGAAGAAAATATTCCAGTAACGGAAAACTGGCCAGAAAACATCGGTCTGAGTGATATTTTTTTTTTTTAATACTAAACCCTGGATTTGAGCTTGGACCCTGCAGTCCCCAGAAGGTCCTGCAGGTCTCCTGCTTCTGACGGTCTGCCTAGTGAGGCTTAAACACCCAAAGCTGCAGAGCAAACCCGTCGAGCCCAAATCTCCTGATAGGGATGGGTTCAGCTCCCAGATCTGCAGTGGGCATCCTGAACTGAAGGCCTTTGGGGACCCCAGCATGTCTGCTGTTGAGCCCGGGCTCATCACCTCTCCCAAGACCTTCTGCCTCTCAATGTGTTCCTCTGCTCGTAGGAGCTTCTTGCTGCTGCTCAATAAAATAAACTTCTTGCCTCTTCTGCTGTGCAGTTTGCAGAGCTGCTGTGGTCTCCAAGAAGCTTCTGTTTTCTTGTGTGAAATTCCATAAATGTTTGGTTCTGTTTCCTTGAAACTTGGGATTTCATCCTAATAGGAACGAAAGATGCTGCAGATGGAAAACCTTCCCTTTTGGGGGTAACTCTTCAGCAGGGTTAGCTCGGGAAGTATTTAATGCTAATGAGCAATGCTAGACAGTTGGTGGAGCCTGCTGCACTGAACAAGCTTTTAAACTAAGGAATGTCTGGTAAGGCCGTAGGAAAATAAAAGAAAAAGTGAGCTTGGACTATTAAGTGGGGATTTTTTTTTTTTTAAATCTTATGGTTTTTTTATGGATTCCTATATTGAAATAAAAGATTTTTGAATAAGACTTAAGAACACAACTGACTCTTGAATTTTCTTCTGCCCTCAGCTACCTTATTAATTTCATCCTTGATGCTACGCTGGGGATGCTGCTGATCTGGCTTGGCGTGAAATTTGTCTCCTGGATCGTGCAGCATAAGAAGTACACGTACCTGGTCTTTGGGGAATACGGTAGGTATCAACATTTGCCTTGAAATAGGGAGAAGAAAATGGCAGAAACTACAGTCTGGGGATAAAATATGAGCTGCCTGCTTCCGTTACCCATTCTCACAGAGCGTGAGCGTGTTAGATGCTGGGATATCGCTGCGTCGCAGGTAACTCTGCCTGCTGCCTTGTCAAGCCCCCTTGAGCGTGGCCGGTTGATGATGGAAGGCTGAACGTTTCCTTGTATGGATAACATACCCCAGGACATTTATATGATCAATTACGGTGTTTGGGTGGGGGCGTGGTGACTTTTATGGGGTTCTTTTAGGATTTTTTCCTGGCCTTTCAGTTCAAAACACAGAGTTGTTCTCGCATTTGCCTTGAGCTGTAGCAGGCATCAGCAGGACACACACAGCCTGGCCCCAGGACTGCGTTCTCAAATGACTTGTTGGTTGGGGTTTTTTGCCAGTTGATGGTAAAAAAAAAACTAATTTAAATATGCCCAAGTCTGACATGTCTCTTCTTCTGCCTTGAGGTAAGTTTCAGAGCAGCCTTTCTCAGACGGTCCCGCTAGAGGGTAGCACTTCTCTTCAGAAAGAGCAGAGCCAGCTTCCAGGAGAGCTGTGCTGCTCTGTGGCTGCAGGGAAGGGGAAAATTAACCCTTCGCCTGCTTTATATCTAATATAAAGTCAAATTCAGTCTTACTTCAGAAAATACGTGAATCATACCAATTGCATTCCCACCTTTAAGCCCTTAGTGCGTTAAGCCTATTCTGAAGGTAGTCTCGCTCCTTTGTGTTTCCAGTAGCTGGTCTGATAACTCGGTGAAACTTGGACCAAACTAGGATTAGTGTGGAGACCCCACTGACTTGTGAGCTCTTACTCAGGCTCAGCATGTTTAAGTGGGTCACAGCACAGGATAAAGTGGATGCTTGGGTGTGTGAGACAGCAGAAGCAACTACAGACTGGGAGTGAGATGACGACAGCTGGGTTGAAACGATGGCATGTGGCAGGGCCAGCTCCCATTGAACCTGAGAGTGGTTTTAAAGGTTGCAGTGGTCTCCAGAGCACGTTCAGCATCCTGACAGCGTGCATTTGGTGGGGACTACCTTTTTTTCCCCTAATGGCTCTTTCTCAAAGAGCCAAGGAGCCAAGCACAGAGCACTAAAGTCATTCAGATGAGACAGCAGAGGAATCCAGATATGCTTGGTTCCGGGACTGGCATTTTTCCTCTTTTGAGCAACAAGGACTCACAAGTCCACCCACAGCTGTCCCAGGACACAGCTTCAGCTTTGTGTGCCACGTCTGCAGTTGAGCAGAAGCAAGGAAATATTAAAGTGTATTGACAGCTTGCTTTAACCTTGCAGAGCAGTAATGAACTTCTGTTGAGCTGTAGCTGGCCCCTCCTGAAGGCTGGTTTAGATTACAGAAACAGCTCACTCCTCTGAGGAAATCTTGCTTTCATTAATTAAAAAAAAAAAAAAAAAAGTTGCTGCTGTTGCTTGAATTTGGCTCATGAATTGGGCATTAAATATCTCATCCACTGAGCACTGGTCTTGGTGCAGGTCTCTGGCCGGACTGACCGCAGTGGAAAAGTTAGGTAGGAGTCAAGTGGTATGCCCAGTGCAATCCTGCTGTAGGACTAGGGAAGGAAAACACTGCTGTCCTCGTCTCAGGGGTTAAGTAACTTCCCAAACAGTTTGGAAGATGCTAGTAAACTTTGTACAGTTTGATACAGGTTCCAGAAATATGATTCATTTTGTGGTCTAATTGCTGTACCAGACTTGATGTTGCTTTCCTCAATTCTCCTGAGGAGCAAAAGCAGTTCTGCAGAGGAGGAAGGGCAGGATACCAGGGAAGCACCAAATCCGTGTTGCAGACAGTGGTGGGTGCCATTGCTCCAGCCATCAGGAAAGGACAGTTGTGTCTTTATCCAGTATAGCCAGTACCCATCTACCTGCATGGTCTTTGGGGGGGGGAAAAAAAAAAAATCTGTTGCAGCTGCTTCCTTTCTGACTGCCCCCCCCCCCCCCCAAGTCTTGGTTGCATCCCTAGAACTGATATCCTTTGGTTTGGGCTCCAGCAGAGCCTTCGGCTCTGCTGATACGCCTGTCTCCACGACCCCGGGTGGTTCTTCCTCTCTGACTTCTATAGCTGCGTTAATGAGAAGCAAAGAAAAGGGAAGGGAAAGCACCTAAATCTACGCTGCTATTTTAAGCAGCCAGCTGTCCAGAACTGTTTAGAAAACTCAAGTGCTTTCATATTTCCAAAAACCAGGAGACAGCCGTTCTGAGATCCGCCTCTTTTGTGCATGAGCTCTTAGCCAAAGGCTGCCGTAGCCAGGAATGACCTGTTCTATAAAGGCTCCTATATGCTTATGTTCCTCCGTGTTTGCCCAGCAGCTCTTGATTACTCTTTGGACTGCCTCTAGGCACAGGAAACTGCATTTTAAAAGGCTGCTGTCTCTTCTGAAGATGCTTGGCTCCTAAGATCAAAGATTGGAGAGGTTTATTCTTCGTCTTGGTTCAAGTAGGCTTTGGAGAATGATGTTTGCCTTGCACATACTCAAAGCTAACAAACTCCACAAGTGCTCTGTGCACCGTTGCTCTAGCAGGGGAGCAGCAGGCCGTGTCTGTAGGTGCTCTCCCTGTAGAGGACTTCTGCGAGGAGGAGAACAAATTAGAGTTTAAGCTGCAAAGGACTTGGGAGGTGGGTACCCAAGGTCGTGGAGGTATTGCTGGGTCTGTAGCGATGCTGGCTGGATTCAGGGCATGCGGATGATGCCTGGTTCAGCTTTGTGTCCCACCTCCAAACTGTTCCAGCTGCCTTGTCCCTCCCCCATTCCCATGGCTATAAGCAACTCCCTAGAGGGAACCTCTGGATGGCTGCGATGTCCTGGCATTGTAGTTGTGTCTAAAGTAGTTAGAAATACTGGAGTATTTCTTTTAGGTAAGCAAGCACCGTGAATTTGCATTGAGATGGTTTCTGCAATGTGCAAGTAAACTGCTGAAGAGGAGCATTAAGAAATGATGGGGAGAAAAAGAGGATGTTCTCTCTTGAAAATACTTCTCTGGATGCTCATCTAGATGCTGACTTGTGTGTAACTGTCATTGTGGTCACTGACTTGTCTAAGCTTGATGCTTTGTGCTCATTCAAGGTCTAGAAATGGAAAGGCATGTTGCTTGGAGGCCTTTAAAGTCTGTTTAGTGGCCTGTTGAACTTTGCTGGTCAAATTTAGTTTTAGGAGAATATGCTCTGTGCCAGCTGCTGAGTTTAACTGAGGACCTGTGTAGGCTGCTTTTGGCCCTCTTGTGATGTTGTACAAAATTTCCATAACAAATATTCCCACGTCCCAAAGCAGCCAAGGGAGCTGGCTGCTGATGCTTGAGGAAACGCTGCTGAAAATAGCTCTAACCTGAGGGGCTGTCCTGTCCTTAGCATGCTTGGCCTTTCCACCCCTAGGACCAGGGGGCAAAAGTAAGGAGAGGGCTGAGGATCGTCCTCAAGTGGTTGAGTGTGTGGTCAGGTCCCTCGCTCTGAGCAGCGGTGCAAACCTTTGACCCTCCTGGATCTGACCAGTAGCAGCAGTGTTTTCCCCACTGCAACAGCAGCAGCTCCAGGGCTGAAGACTGAGAGCAGCAATGTGACACTGCAGACTGGGGACCGATTCCAGCTGTGTGCTCACTGTTAGTTCAGATGCAGAACGTGCCAGAGAGGGTCTGGGATGTCCACGGGACTCATCTGGCCGCTCTGATGCATCGGGTCCCAATCTCTGAAAACCTGCTCTTGCCCTCCAAGTGAGCATTTCTGCGCCATTCACATGCTTTACTGCTATTTCTCACCCTCCCTCTGTACCAGGCACTGATAATCGGATCCCTTGGTTTTGGAGGTACCATTTGAGTATCTCTTAAGAGGTTTTTATTGACTTTTTCTATCCCCACTATGTCACCCAGTACAACTTTCAGTGCTTTCAAATATTTGCTTTTCCTCACCCGCCCTCCCCGCCAGAGCCTCCGCTTTGGCTGCGGTTAAGCTTTTCCTACCTGCTCAGGGTACTCAGAGTCCCCGAAAGACCATAAATAAAGCTGTCTGGCAGTAATGTGTGGGCGGTGCTGACAGCTTGGTGCATTAGACAGCCTGGATTAAAACTAATCCTGTTGTGTGGTAACAACTCAAATACCTCAAGCAGAGCTGCCTGTGCTTCTGTGAGTAGTTGGGCTCCCACACGCAAGCGGAATATGTGAGACGTGTTTGCATGAGGTTGCTGCAGGCACCAGTGGTCCTAGGTCTGCACCAAGGATGTTTTGCTGATGGTGGGAAGCACCAGCAACACTGCTGGAGGAGAACAGTCTAAATGTAGTGTGTGCATCCTTCGGGGTGAAGGTGGATATTTATTTCTATTGGGGTGGGAGATGGGGATAAAAAGGTTTGAGCAAAAGGTGTTCATTAAGCTCAAAGGAGAGGCTGGTGGTAGAGTCAATGTGTAAAGCTGAGATGTCCTGGGTAACCTTCCAGCTAGGACTGGGGACAAGAAACTGGAAGTGTTCAAAGGGAAAATGATACATGTCATCTAACAAATGTGGTGTGGAGGCTGCAAAGACCTTTGGACCGGTTCCCTGCTCTCCTACAAGGAAAGGGAAGCTCTGAACATGGTAGAGGACGTCTCTTTTTCTGGTTTGTTTTTTTTTTTTTATAGCCTCCAGGTAGCAGATTGGCTTTTGCTGACTGGCAATCTCATCTGGCAGAAACAGCCTTGTAGGCACTCACCTGGATTTATGTAATGGAAACACTTCATCTAAGACAAATCTTTTCCCATTTATAGAGCGGGACACCTCTGGGCAGCACTTGATCCATTGAAGACATTAAGTTGCATCTGAGGATGCCTCTGACCATCTTGTTGTGGGAAGCCAGCACCTAAATGAGGTGTGTGGTTAGCTGGGATCAGCTCAAGTTTTCCAGCCTTGCTTCCTAACTGTGGGAGGAGGAAATGTGTCCCGTCTGTCTTATGGACTTGTCCAGGCACCACACCAAAGGCTCCCTCTTCCCTGATGAGGTGCCAATAGGCAGTGACTCGTATGTTGCTGGCATTAGTCAGAGTTAGATGAATTAGTGGTGAGTTAGACTTGGATGATGGCTGCTCTGAGGTGGGTGACTTCAAACCTGCTGAGGTAAGGAGCATCCAGCTGAGCTCCTTGGTGGAGAGGAAACAAGCCACTGTCTGTCTACAGCTGAAGTTACTCTTGCAGCCCTGTGGGCAATGCTGCTGCTTCATTTTCATCTTTGTCCTGAGTTATTTTGGCACAGAGCAGCTTCCTGTCCTTGGGACACCAAGATACAGCAACTGTGGAGACACCCTCTGATCTTCCTGTCAGCGTGGAAATTAAGCCCTGTCTAATTCCGTGCTCCAGAATGGGTTCTTGTGCAGAAATATCTAGTCTCATAGTCTGAAAACAAAGCTCAGAACAGAGAAAGAGGAGGAAGAGACTGCAAAACAGTAGCAGTTTCGAACTGTTTAAGATGATAGAGCACATGGCCAAATCAGGCCTCTGTGTAGGTCTGTGGTTCTCTTTTCATATCCTTCCATTGTCTACCCCGGACCTGTAAGAGGTGCTAATGTCCCTCTCACTGTGGAGGAGATTCACAACATCATCTCTGGGTGATGCAGAAAAGACGAGAGCGAGAAATATGAATATTTGAAGCTCCACGCTGTGATGGAGGCACCTTTGATAAGGTGGGATGTGGTGGGTAGTCATGAGTTCAGGTCTGTCCTTCTTGGTAGTGCAGGCTTGATGTACCACCTGCACATGCCCTGTACGCGCAGGCCAGTGAAGCTGGCCTAACTGGAGAAGACCTCTGGTCTTGGAGAATTGGGATTCCCTGTGTGGGATCTTGAAGTTGCATGGTAAAAACTGTTCCCTATCAAAGGGATAAAAGGTTTTCATTTTCCAGAGGTTGTCAAACAACAGGAAAGCTCAAGAGCAATTTGATGGCTTTTTTTGAAGAAAAAGTTTTTGGGTGAAGATCTTGGAGACATGGGCAAGTCCGTGCCTAGGGTGGGTTAAGAAGCAGGTTGCCTTTTTTTAGTGTTTGTGTATCAGCCTGGTTAGCCAAAACCTGTCTGTAAAGATGGCTGGCTGAGGGTTAGGGCTGCCACAGCGTACAAAACTAAGAACCATAGGCTGCTGTTTGTGGTGATGAGTGGTAGTGACCTCCTGTCCCCAAAAAGGGTGTGAGGGGGCGGGTATTTGGGAGAGATCTCAAACTTGCTGCTGCTTCTTGGGCAAGGTGAGGTGATGAGGGAAGCGTTCCGCACGTTCCATTGCGACTGCAGCACAGAAGAGCCGACTTGCAAAGGGTGCTGTGGCTGTTAGTCCCGTCTCCCCACGGGGATGGAGCACAGCTGACAACACAGAGCAAAAGGGAAAGAGTTCAGATGCAGGAAGGACACGGTGGATCTGTTTGTTCTCCTGTGTTGTTTGTACTTGGAGCTCTGATGGGTGACGGAAACCTGGGGGGTTGTAGGAGGATTAGTCAGTCTTGAGATAGGGGGCAAAAAGCCCCGCTATACCTAACTTGTGCCAAAGACAGCTGGGCACCTGAGCCTGTCTGAGAGGCTGTCCCTGCTTCAGGAGGATCAAAGCCGCTCTGACACCAGCCTTTCACTGCCAGCTGCCCGTAACGTGGCTCCCGTCTCCTCCGCAGACCACCCATGAAGCTGTTGCCTTCCAGGGAGCGGAGACGTGCGCTTTCTGAAATCCTCCGCGCACTCTGCTGATTGCGCTTACACGTCACCTTCCTGGCTCCCTCTTCCTTCCCTCCCTCTGTGCAGTTGCCTGCTGGTCTGGCGCGCTCTGCTCGCTGTAATCCCAGCTCAGCAGCCTCTCCGCGCCCCTGACCTCCCAGTCCTTCCCTCCTCCGCCTCGATCGTGGCTTGAGCAATTAAAAAGTTGGGGTGCAAGGTGATCACCCTGAGGCAAATGTTTTGGTACCTTGCTAACAAATGACAGAATAAGGACAAATAGACACAAACCTGCTCTGCCCTTGCTGGGAAGCAGATCCCCTGGAACTGGGCTTGGTTGGACACCAGCTCTTCCTAAATCCTGGGACACACCGCTGGTCTCTGCAACCAGAGGTTTGCACGGCGGTTTGGATAAATGGCCTTTCGCAAACTGTGCTGAGAAGAGCGGGGCAGCGCTCCCAGACCGCTGCCATCCGACAGCGTGTCGAGCATCGGCATCTCACGGTGGGTCAGCTTCTCACACGGGTACAGTTCCAAATTCTGGCCCAATTATGCTGGAAACAAGCATAGCCAGGGGTTATCTTTATATTCAAGTGGTAAGAGGAAATGCCGCAGCTTTCCTAAGCCAGACACTGTAGCTCAGTTTTGCAGACCTGAGATACTCTGATGAGCCTGGAAAGATGATAACCAGCTGGCAGGGTGCTCACAAGAGGGCTGAAGCAAGCACATGTAATAGATACGGTACCATTATCGTTGTTAACAATGCAAATATGTTTTTACTTATTACTTGGTGAGTACCCCATTGGAAACATTCATATTTAATTAGCATTGATTCTTTGAGTGAATTGCTTTAAAACCTGGAGCAATGGAGCCCCTGTCTCTTGCTCAGACAGCAAGTATCACATAACCAGCCATTCACTTCATCAGCAAAAAAAAATTAATTCTGTTTAGGACTGAAATCTTACACTTTTTGTATTGAAATTAGTGACCAGAAATTTTTGGACTGTTGCTGGCAACTGGATGGGTAAGGCTTGGCAGGAAGCACATTGCCGGTGCTGTCTTTAATGACTGATCTATTTTACAGAGGAGTGTGCAGGATACTTACTGGTCCTTGCATAGAGGAGGGTCAGTCCAGCAGCATCTTGTCTTGGGCATTGCCTTTGGGAGTAGCTTTAATTCAGAAAGGATTATCAGCACCATGCTGATCAAAATGGCCAGGATTTCGTGAGCTACTCTGATGAGACTCCTGTCCACTGGAAGGGTGTGGGGAAAGCGGTGGGGACCCACCTCTGCAGACTTTTCTGGGTTTGCTAAGGTGAAGAGAAATTAAATCTCTGCTACCTTGATAAAAGGGGACCAGACAAGGTGCAAATGAAATGACTGATGCTCCAGAGCAATGCGTGCTTTTGAGGAACGGTTTGAGTGTGATGCTGAAGTTTCTGAGCTTTGACGCTTTCTCTAAGGAGGGTTTTAGTGTCTGTACTTTGAGGTTTTAGTGTCTGTACTTGCACTCTTTGACAAACAGCACTTCCTCTCAAAGCCTTGGATCCACCCAGCGCAAAGTAGCTCAATACCATGGGGTAGATACTGGCAATGCACATTGGTGGGTGAAGGAGAGGGGAAAATCTGTTTCCAAGGCTCTGTGCATCCTTACCCCTAAGTGGAGGATTTTTGTTATGCAAACCAAGATTCATAAAAGTTGGCATGGTCTCCTCAGAGCTACCAGGAACGGCTTTTCCATTAGGCGCTCATTCTGCTGAGCTGTGGCCCTTGAGAACCCAGGAGTGTCTGTGAGTGCTGGGGTTGCTGGATAAGCATGGGGAATTTCAGGCCTTCAGGCAGAGCTCTAAAAGGAGCAGAAGAAGAGAACAAGCTTCTAGAACAGAAGGCCAGTGGCGGAGGTGGTGTCTCATGAGGGAGACCTCTCCTGCTTACGGCCAAGTAGAATTCAAAAGCCCAAGTGCAGTATGAAGGACAAATCGCTTCCCTGATACAGAGTCTACACAAACAGAAGCGAGGTGCGCTCTTGCCTTTCTGCACTTATTTTCCTACATCAGTTTGCAAAGATGCAAAATGAGCAGAACTAGTAAGGGATGCACATCTGCTAGATTTTTCTCTAATATGCGTCAGATTTACTAAAAAAAAAAAAAAAACCTAGAAAGATTTGAGCTTAGATGTTGGCATGTTTTGATTTCTAATGGATTAATGACTTGTAGACCCACCAGGACCCCTGAACCTTTCTACGCCAGGCATGTGCTCCTACAACTATGGATAGAAAATCTCCACTAATTTTGAGTATTTGCCTGGCTGCTGATCTTGCAGTATGGAAACACTTCCCTGTCCCTCTGTCAGCTCAGGTATCAGGCATGAGGCAACTCTCCTGCAAGGCTGTCTCCTCCTGTCCTCGGTCTCAGATTTAATATGCTGTTTTCCCAGGGGACCCTCCACAAGCTGCTGCCTGGATTGGCCAGTGTATCCTCTACTTGCTCATAATGGTTTTTGAGAAGACTGTGATTAGCCTTGTCTTGCTTATCCCTGGTTGGACAAAGGTAAGCCCCTGAGCTGTGTTTTTCTAACCACAGTTGTTGTGGCTTGGTTCTTGTCAGCTTTGCCTTACTAGTTCATCCTCATCATCATAGGTCTTTAATCCTTAAGATATGTTGACATCTCTCTGCAGTCATTAGCTAGTAGTTAAATTTGGGGAAACAACTTTCATAATGATTTGGCTTTTGGTACATTCCCTTGCTAAGCAAAAGCTAGTGGAATAAGATGCTGCTTTAATTTTCTTTGCCATCCTTGGAAGGATAAAATGGGCAGGGCTGGCAGCTGAGCTACGTCGGTTCTGCCAGAGGATTTCTGCATTACCTTGTCAAGTCAGTTCATGTTGGTGTTTCATGATTCTGTGCCTAAACTAGAGGGACTGTTAGAGGTTATCTGGAAAGAACCATCCCAGTAGCATGCTGTCCTTCCACCCCCCGCCCTGTACGGCTGCTTCTGTGGCAGCTCATGCAATGGAAATTGTCTTGATTGTGCGTTTCTCTTTTAAAACATAAACACAATAATCCTGTGGCAGATGTAGCCACATAGCTGGTGGTGGGTATAAAACTCAGTTCTGGGTGTTGATGGTTAACTCCAGTATTGAGTGTGTTTACACATGGTGCCTAGTACCTCCCAGCTGATGTGACTTGGCTGAGGAGTTACAGCAATCTGGGAGCAATTACCTATTCCTGCTACGGGTTTGTTCTTCTAACCCAGTAGCCTACAGTGCTGACTTGGACATGAACATGTGGTTCAGCAGCAGGCGCTGCTAGATCCAGAGATGCTGCTGGATTCCTCTCCATGCTTATCACTCATGGCTGATGACCTTACTTCGTAGCCAGGCTCCAAAGAGCCAAGGAAAGTCCCACCAGTTGTGATGGGTAGTTAAACTGAAAGACTAGCAGCGCTTGTGTCTTGATCTGTACAAAATCCCATGTCTGGCAGCTAGGCTAAAGAAATAGCCCATGTCATCGTTCTAAGAGCTGGGCTAAAGCAAAGGCTGCAGAACCCTAGCTAGGAGACTGCTGGTATAAGAAGGCAACCAGTTTGCAGCAAAGATCTCACTAGAGAGCTGTTCAAATAATGCCTCTAAATGCTTTCTCCTCTGCAGCTTCAGCAGATCCTCCTGGGTTACATCCCAAACCCTCAGCTGGAGCTTGTCCTGGTCATGCTTGTTGTGCCTTTTATAGTCAATGTAAGTGATGCCTCTGCAAGCGCTGGGTGGGATGGTTTGGAAATTATGGTCTGTCCTTTGTGGGGAGGGTGGACAGGAACTGGCTTGGGGCAGTCTTGAGTAATGGAAGTGGCTGGGACAGGGTGGAGGGCCATGGAAATAAATATATTTGTTGTCACGAATACACGAATATGTCACCAGTGCCCTGCAGTGGTGTCTGTTTCTAATTCCCACTCCCTTGTCCAGGCTACTGTTTGAAGAAGGCTGGAGCTCATTAGCTGAGGGCTGCATCTCAGCAGCAAGCTACAGGCATGGGAATGCCCCAGAGCCTTTTAAGTTCCTATAGCATGGCTTGTCAGTGGTGGCTTCTGACAACCTGCCCGTCTAGCCATTTGGCTAGACTTCAAATCACGTTGCAGCAAGGCGAGGCGTCCAGGTTACTCAGAGCTATTGATCTTTGCGAAACTAGTTTGGTAAAACCTCTTGAAAGCTCAGCTTTTGCCTGGCTCCCCTGATTCTGGGTAGTCTTTGACCCGCTGCTTAGCTCCTGCTAAGATGGGAAGTGAGTACAAGGGGTTAATATTCAGATTCCCCCTGGACGAGGAGTGAGTTGAACTCTTTTCAGTCTATACCATGAGCAATGCAATGGATGCTGCATCTCCTTATTTGAAAGCAAACTCTGCTTCTCGCAGTACTGACCAAAGACTGATGCAGACAGAGCAGGTGAACCTGGGATGGAGCATGGTTCAATGGTTATTTCCTGGTGGAAACTTCACCTATTGTCCTTTTTTTTTTTTTTTTTTCTTTTGCTTCACTGGGTCTTCAGCAGCTATGGAATCAACAAGATTCATGTGAGAAGTGATCTCAGAAATTTGACTTGTCTAACCCTCATGGACACACTTAATGCAGGGTTAATTTAGGTATTAAAGGAGGTTGATCAAGGCTGGACATCTGGAGAAACCAGAAGAAGAAGAAATAGTTGTGATTTAATGGCTTTGTGTTTTGGTCTCTGCAATCTATTCACTCAACTTCTTTCTCCCCAAGGCCATTATGTTCTGGGTTGTGGACAGCTTGATCATGAGGAAATATAAGCAGAAAGAAACTGTGGACATCAATGGATCCATAGAAGCTTCTCGGGCCAGGAGGACTGAGGAATCTCAGGTAGGACCAAAGATGTCCTGTGTTTGAGACCAAACTGCAAGCTTGTGGCATGGTCTGTGTGCTTCACCACCATCGCGTTGCCTAGACCTAGGGTGATGCTTCATGCAACTGATGACCCTGCTAAGCCAAACTGACCTTCCATGCTTGTAGCTGAGGTGGAGAGGGATGTTTTCTGGAATGATTTGGCCCTGTCTAACACAGAGCATTATTACAGCCTACAAAGTGTTGCTGAACTATTGCGCTAAATGATGACAGTGTCTTGTAAGGGATGAGCTGGCTTTTATACTAATCTCTGTGGGCTTGTTGGAGAGGCAGGCTGAAGCTGGTGGGTACCTCTGCACCATCTCTTTCAACTTTCCCATTTTTAATTATGATTAATCTTGGCTTGGAAGAGCTTGTTTTCCTTACTGTAATTGGTAGCATCCTTTTGGGAGGACAAGACCTAGCTGGGAATCCTGTTTTTGTCAGCATTTGGTATTTTTTCAGCCAGATAATGGCCCCTTAACTGTAGGAGTTTTGTGTAGTCTGAGCTTGACACTTAAAATTTATGGAAGGGCAGAAGTGCTCCAGTCCCAGCAGACTGTGTTCATGTTAATGGTGTGTGGTTTGCGGGGCAGGTGGCACCTGTGCTGCTCATCGACTTTTGGGCAGAGACCCCAACCTGAGTTGCTGGGTTGAATTCCCTTCCTTCCCCTGGCACCCAGACTCTGTTTCAAAGTACTCTGTGTACAACTGCTGACATCCTGCAGTTCGCTGGCGAAACTCTCCGAGATAAGATAGCTTCTGGCAGACACAGGCTGGCTTCTGGAGTAGCTTCTGCTGAGGAATTTAGGTTGAACAGAAATAGCTCTTCCTTTCTGAGAGCTCTTTTATAAAGAGTAACTCTACTCTTTTGCTGATGGGTGGGATGGACAACTACTGGTGATGTTGCAGTGCACGCGGAGGTAATAGAGTTTAACAGTGTGCTGGGCAGTCTGCACAGCAGCGATGGCTTCCACAACTCAAGGGTGCAGTGGGGAAGCAGCTGCCACTCATGGGGATGCCGTGTTGGAGGCATCCTCCCTCTGGCAGGACTGGCAGGCAGATGTGAGTAGCTGTGGAGACAAGTGAGTCACTCCTCCTGGCCCAGCCTCCAGATAAACAGTTGTAGCTCGGCGAGGTCACTAGAAACATGCGAGCAGTGTGCCCCAGGGAGGTCCCCTGAGTGGTGAGCGTGTGTGGTGAGGGCATCCTCGAGAAATCTGTTACTGCTTTGGAGAGAGCAGGGAAGAGAAACCTGAGCTGGGCAGTGCCAGGATGTCTTGATAGTTGTATGTTGAGGCTAAGAACTCATACCTAGGATGTGAAGGTGGATTAACTCTGGGCATGAAACCTCCCTGGTTATGGCACAGTCCTGGTTTCTTAGTGGTGATTGATGTTCAAGAGCAGTAATTCCTTGAAAGAGCTAGGTTGGAGGTCTGCCTCAAATGTGACAGTGGTGGTGAAGATGTGCCTTACTGGATACGCTGGTGTGTTCCTGAAGGTTTAAGTTCAGTTAAAATTACACCAACTCAAACAAGGGTGGCATTTCTAGTTGAGATGCCAATCTCCTTTCCAGCCTTTCAAACCTAAACTGGGAGCATCTAGTCTTATAGATGGCTGTTGTGGATACCCAGATGGTGTCGCAGTTAATGGGTTTCCATGGCAGTGGAGCTGATCCTCTGCCTTGCCTCACTGAAGATGGGACAAGTGTTTGTAGCCTCTGGCTCAGTTTTGGGTAATCTGAGATATCTGTTAATCTCCAGAAGCTAGGAAAGGCTGTTCTGGTAGCTCAGTCAGACAAGTTGTTTCAAGCAGTGTTGGACTTCCACAGTCTGATTGTTGTTGTCAAAGTCTTCCTCCATCTTCCAAGTACTTGACGACTCCTAAGACAAATTTTTGCTGAGCCCTTTGATGTGCAGGTCCACCTTGTAACCCACTGATCTATCACTGCAGTGGAGCTGCCAAGAGGACTAGTTTGTGCCTAGAGCAGTCTCTGGGGACTGTGTCCTTCCTGCTGAGACGTGTTCCTGCACCCGACAAATAGTTTGTGCGGAGAAGGAGGTAATGAAGAAGTGGGTGACCTGTTTTCCATCTCCTATTTCTTGACACTGGGCCTTGAGGTACAGCCATAGGCTCCTGCTTCATGTGTTCAACTTTCTAGGCTATGAATTAAAGATTATGTTGGATGGCTGGGCCTTTCAGCCCGGTTAGTTGGAATTTAGGCTCAAAAAACAGAAAATTAGTGTTTGCTGGGCTTGTTGCTGCTAATAACCTGTTCAAGTGGAGGAATTTCTTCCCTTCCTGCTGCTGCCCAGGGAGGGAGGGAGGCTGAGAAGCATCCCTGCATGGGGCAGAGCTGGCTGAGGCTAATGTATCCCACAGTTTATCAGGGTTCATCAGGGCTGTCTCGCAGCAGGCGCCTACAGCTCCCCATTGTGCTGCCTTCTTGAATTTCAACCCTCTGCCTATCTCGCCGATAGAGAGTGTCATTATTTTCACTCGAACTAGCAGTTTGTGTTTGGAAAAGGGAGGGGAGAGAGGAAGGAGAATGGAAAGGGCAGGCTAGAGGTAACCTGTTATAAACCCCACACTCAGTTATTTTCTGTTGGCATAGCAGGAAAACTCAGCTTTGTCCTTGGCTTGGTAGACCATCTAGGTAGCAAGAAAAAACCCAGCAACCAGCAATCTTGCCACTGGTATCGCTTGCTGACTCCAGCGTAGACCAGAGAACTGGCAGTCTCTTGTGGGCTTTAAGGCTTTTCTGGTGAGGCACAGCTGGAACGGTGCACTCTTGCTTGTAATGCAGCAACTGCTGAACTGTTTTACACTGAAATTCTGGAAGGGACAAACTCCCTGTTACGGCTGGAAGACTTCCACCGTTCCTTCCAAGTCAGTTTTAAAGCTTTGTTGTTCTAGACTTGTGCCCTGTCTTGGTAGATCTTCACACAGTCTCTTCTTGCCCTCTAATGGGATGGCAAGAGCGCCCGTCTGAATCCAGTGCTGTTCAGGCTGGGGAAGTGCGTTCATCTGCATGGCCCTTATTTCTGCTTTGTATGTGTCGTGTCCTGTCCTTGACCTGGGTCTCTTTTCTCTTGCCCTTACAAGTGCCAATAAACTTTAGATTTTATCAGTGATTTCTTTGTTTCCTCCACTCAGGAAAACAACACAGTTTTCATAATGTTTTATTTGATCTTTTTTTTTAACTAGTTTCTAGGATTTTTTCCCAAGGGTGGTGTGTGAGTTTCTGTTCCTTTTCTGAAGGTATTCTCAGAGACGAGCCTTAAAGCAAAATTTGGTCTAAGAACAGTCGTACTTGTGAGAACCGTTAGGGTGAAACTAGAGGCTAGTTTAAGGCTGGGAGGAAAGCTAATACACTACATGGGGACCTGCCATTGGTCAGCATGGAGTTCAGCACCTGTCCCAATTCCCTTCATAGGAGCTGTGAAGATCCTTTGGCAGATCCCTAGGCTGAAGATGCTGAATGCCAATACCTATGCTGCTTGCTTTGAAGTATTGAAGAATACTCCAAGAGCAAGTTTGAGCTGCTGATTAACTGAGCTGATTTTTGAATAGCCCAAGGTGAACTAAGGTGCCTGGTCCTCACAGGGAAGCTCAATGAAGGTGGGCGTAGAGGTGCATCTGGAAGGAGACTCCCACCTGTCAGCTCTACTTACTCATGGGGACTTGTCTAAGCTTAGGTGCAGGAGGACAGTGGGATGGTTCCTACCTCTACACCAGCCTGATGGACCTCTAGGCCAAAAGGCTTCCATTGCTAGCAGGGAAATGGCCCCAGAGCTTCTTTGTTTTACAGCCTGTGTCATAGTTCTCATGTGTCCATGCAATCTGCTGCTGAGATGGCTTGGTTATCTGAAGGGTTTGCTTGGATGAAGTACCAAACCAGTAGGCAGCCTCTGCTCCGAGATAGGAGGGGTTGGCAGAGCGTGGGGGCAGCCCTGTTCCGGTAGCATGACCCACGTTGTTTTGCAAGCAGCTGGCCTCCTGGTGCGGGGAGGAATGCATGAAGTATTTGAGGACTGCTGACCGAGACAGTAGCACATTGTCTCAGGACTGGGAAACCATGATCCATCCCCAGCTGTGCCATCAACCCGCTGTGATCCTGACCTGGATGCATCTGTGGGGGAAGCGCCTTGTCCAAGTTGTGCTGAAAACTCCCACACTGGAGTCTGGCTTGAAAACTTTCTGAGGGTATGGTGCTGTCTCATTATGAAGCTCCCAGAGGAATCATGAGAAGGTTACTGGGGGACTGCTAGCTCCAGCAGCTTCATACAAGCTGGTGGTAGGCAGGTAGCAGCCTGAATGGGTCTGGATGCACAATGCTTGGTGCCTGCTCAGTCAGCCACGCTTGCCTGCAATGGGATTTGAGTTTGCAGCTGAAACCCACTGAAATTACCAGTTCATTAGGCCCCAAGACTGACCTGCTGCAGCCTGTCAGAGTTCAGTGAGTTTACAATGCTGCGTGTGACTAATTATCCACCCGTTTCTTAAGGTTCAAGGGCATCACATTATTAATATGATAAACAGAGGGAAAACCTTCACTTGGAAGAGATGGAAACTTTCCAGTGTGTGTCTTGAACCAAAACAAAAATTCCCTGAGACCAATGGGTGGACAAGAGAGCTTAATCTGATCTACCGCTATCCTCTGTTTGACATGCTGCTGTGAAGATAACATCAGATGGAGGGCCTGGAGTGTGCGTGAGGGTGGGAAGGAAATCTTCCCCTGCGGCTCTTCTGCTCCTTTGAAGTCATTGACTCATGGCCGTTTGTTTTTCCTGTTTAGTCCTCTCGTTACTGTGGTGACTGGCCCCGTCACTTAGGCGCTGCCTAAGTGCGAACAAGTTGGGGGGACGTGTCAATTCACAACTGTGCCTGGAGACAGTCAGGGATAAGACTAATTCCCCCCATGCTCCTGGTTTTGCCCCAGCTGCAGCACTGGCCGAACTGTTGGGGTCGCTCTGTGGGGGAAAGTGCTTGGCTGAAAGCCCATGTACCATCCCTGGGCTTGGGGCTTTGAGCTGGAAGGCTGCCATGGGTCAGGCACAGGGGAGCTTCATAGTGCATTGGTTTAGTCTTTGGAGCAAAGTGGGGTCAGACGGGGCTGAGGTTTGGGTGGGAGGTCTACAGTGCTTTGCTGGAGGAAGCTGTGTTTGTAGGGTTGGTTGTGGTACCTGCCCCTTGTCCCTGCATCAGCCATGAATTAATGATGCTATTTGGATCTGTAATGGGTACGTGGAGGAGGAGGAAAGGACTCCTGGCATTGCTCATCTAAAGAAATATCACAGGAAGCCCTTGACTGTGCTGTTAGGCTTGTGCCCCTTTGTAGAGTTGGGTGCTGAGGTGCCAAGGACCTGGCCAGGCTCCTGATGTGACCATGACTTGACTGAGCTCCCAAGTACTGCCAGGCATGACACAAACTATAGCTCAAGGGTTGACTGCACTGCAGCCATGCTCATAGCTAGCTGTAGTGAGGGTAGGGCTTCTCTTGCCCAGAGTCAGGTTTTTGAGGTAAGAAGGGGTAGGATGGCATTGAGCAATCAATCTGTCAAGCTGTGAATATTACCCTTGCAAACTGCTCATCCACTCAGCCTGCTGGCATTGGGTGTCTGCTCTTCTGCTGTCAGTGCAGCCATAGCCCGAGTAAAATCTGTCTCTTTTTCGTCTTCTAGATGATGTGGCTGGAGGAAACCCCACGTGTGGCTCTGTCTGCTTCATGCAAACACTCCAGGCTGGTGGCAGGCAGTTAGCTCAAAACAGCCCATTGGTAACTTCAAGTCTGAAGTTAGCTGCTGAGAGCATAGGTGCTCCTGGAGGCAATGGGCAGCCTTTTTGATCCTGCAGCAAAACTGTGGGCTTTCTTAACCTGGAGAGGTACCAGTGAGAGATGTCAGTGCTTTATTTTGGCTCCCACTATTCGGACTGAGCCAGGAGCTCCTGAGCCAGGTAGAAATAAAATGCTACCAGGCTAGGACACCACTCCTGAGCTTGCTGGCCGTGGCTGAAGGTACCTCTAGCTCTGCTTGCTCTTTCCTGGCTGAGCTCTGGAGATAGCAAGTAGCTGATGGCCTGGGAGAAGGTCTACGTTTGGTGCAGCTGTTTGCAAAATATGTGGCCTAGTCTTTGTACATCTCCACTGAGGCTGCAGCCTGGCCTGAACATGCTTGTCTGTGTGAGTCCTGTCCCATGGTGAACAGAGCTTTTATCTGTCTGTTCTGCTTTGGTGGGGGGAGTGGAGGGGCGGGACACCAAATCATCATGGTGTCTGCGCTCAGATGTGTCTGGCTGTTGTTGGAGAGGTGGTCAAGGTGACCTTGAGACCTTTCCTATCTGCCAGAGAGGATTATATCTTGCAGCAGACCCCTCTAGGGGTGCGTGACCCCTTCAGCAAGCAGTACCAAGAAGAGCTGAGAACTTTTGCTCCGTCAGCATCTGTCTGTTCTCCTTTCTAGGTATTACTCTCTCCAGACATAGATTTTGATCAATCTGAAAGCGACCAGGATATTTCAGGACTCCGGGGAACAAACCAGAAGATGAAGCAGCCCAGCTATCAAGTGGTCATCTGACAACATCGAGACGAGGGAGGTGGAGGAAGGGAAGCAGCACTGTGATCCTTGAGCGGGCCAAGGAAGAGTAGGGTGAGGAATGCTAGTTGATCCCTATGGATCTGCAGAGGTCCTTCTGCCTGCCTCATCTAGACCTGTCCTTCTGCAGCTGTCTCTTTGGGATGGTGCCTGTGCATCCCGTACAGGCTTGAGCAGTATCTGCTTTACCTGTCTGACCCCGTACACACACAGGCACGTCGAGGTTAGGGGTATGGATAGGTACTTCCCGTGGCTGGCCAGCTGGGTGTAATTTTGTCAGGGCTGGAGGCTGAAATCAAAAGATTGTCTGGGGGTTTTTTTATAGAAAAGGAGAAAAAAAAAAAATCTATCCTGTACTACCTGAAATGTGACACTTTTTTATATTCACAGTACTCAAAGGAACTGGTTTGCAGTATGTATTTAAATGTCTTGAATCGGGGAGATTGTCTCAGTGGATCTGACTCTTTTTACAGTTTTATAAGGAATGCAATAAATACTTGACCTAAAACTGCTTCATAATTGAAATGCCTCCATGTGCTTAATGTTTTGCAAGACCCTAACGCTGTAAAGGGGAGGAAGGGGACCTGTTGAAATCTTTCCCGAGAGGTTCCTCGCAGGGCAGGTTGTCTCTCTGTAGCAGGGCTATCCTAGTAATCCTACAGAAGAAGAGCTGAGCCACAGTGCTCAGTTTCTGTAAATGGGTTGTGTGAGCCGCTTCAGTGCTGGACTCCAGACTGGAAAAGACTCTGAGATGGATCTCAGTTGCCACCCTACAAGTGAGTGTTTATCAGGAACTCAAAGTCGACTACTTTCCTTTTACTGAGTTTAAAACAATCGTATAAAATCTCTGCAGGACCTGATTCAAAAACCAGATCTGAGGAGTCAAGTGAAGCCCCATTAACCAGCCATGATCTGCTGGTGTAAGGGAAAGGCCTCAGGTAGGACTGCTGCAGAAGACCCCTGGGTCATCCCAGATCTTGGCACCTTGTGCACCGAACGTTGGGGGCAGGGCTTTGCCCTTGCTCTCTTGTTAACATGGTGCGTTTGTCTGTAAATACACGAAGATGCAGAACACCTCACAGCTCTCCTGGGGAGGGAGAGCACAGAGCAGCTGCATAATAAACTCCCAGGCTGGGTGCAGATACACAACTGTGAGGAGACCCGTGCAGAGTCCAAATGGTGGGTAGACCTCGGAGCCCGGCCTGATCCAGGATCCACTGAGCTGAACAGACAAACCTAGATGAGCCATAGACAGGCCTTGCTTATTGCAAGACAGAAGTTGGGCAGGAATTATCTCCATCCCCCCACCCCCCTTATATTTTTCTGAAGAAAACATCTCTCATTAAGGAGCCAAAAAGAAAGGATTTGGATTTTCTAACTAAAAAGGCTTTAGAGTTTTAAAAGCTGAGCTGAGAGCGTGTGAAGTTTTTGTTGTTGGGAGTTTTTTCCAACTTCAAAGTAGAAACATTAGATGCGAATCAAAGTCTTGATGCCCCTTGGTGAACTAGACATGCTTGGCTACACTTGCAGCTGCGCAGCCTTGTACTGTGTTTCTGGAAATTAAATCCTTTTTTATTTCTTCCTTCCTTAATGAAGGGTCAAAATCCTACTTGTGCTGGCACATCAAATGGCTTTTGGAACACATGGCACACAGCTCTGAATAGGTCGTTTATATCGCTTAGCGAAATCAGTTTCACAATGCAACTTTTGCTTGTCTGGCAGAGTTCTGCTCTGCTAAGGGCTGGAATAGGTTCTCTGCTGTTTAAGGTCTTGACTGAAAATAAGTTAAAACAGCTTCCCTATTAGAAACTTGCTCCATGTTTTGGGGTGTCCTGGTATTTCGGGTGAGTGACATGATTTTGAGCGGGGAAGACACATAATGCTCTTAGCTCTTGGTTGAGACTGGCCGAAGAGGCTCACAGTAGGTGACAGCTGGGCAAGCGTGATATAGGGGAAGGTTGTTCCTCTCAAGCGTTGCATAGCCAGTGCTGTTTCAGCAACCCTAAATTTAGGAGTCCTGTTCCCTTGTCTGAAATGGGGGTGTGCAATTGTCTCCACTTTGCTCCAAGGTGATTGCTCAGCCCTCATGCCTGAGCTGTCCGAGCGGCTTGCAATCTTTAACCCTATCACTGCAGAACAAAGTGCTCCGTCCCCCTTGGAGATGAGAACAAACTTGCCTGTATGTGCCGTTGTCGCAGTGTGCTTCCTGGGAGCTCTCTGTGCCACAAAGGGTGGTGAGGACTAAGCTGGGACGCATTCTCCTTTCTAAGAAAGGGAAGTGTTGTGATGCCCTTTTATAGATGGGGAAAGCTGAGGTTTACAGTCTGTGACCTGCCCTTCCTCTTGCTGTTCTTGGGGCAGCAGGAGCACAAACTCTGGTTTCTTGTTTCCTGTGCTACTGTGTTTAAAGGCTGGATCAGTCTTCTTTATGCGGTTAAATTCTGAGTTTAATGTGGGAGTAGAACCCTAGGTGAACAGTCCCTAACACACTTCTTGCTTCCTACCAAGTGTATAGAGGCTGAAGAGCATCATTGACCTTTAATTATCCACGGAAATTACTTTGGTTCCCAACCTATTGTTAACTCGTGAGTGGTTCTTTCAGCCATCTGGTAACGTGAGCTTGCCCAGCAGCGTAAAACATACATCACCTTAGCTTCGAAGCTCGTTTTATCTTCGCCAAATGAAAGCTTCACTGCAGTGTTCACTGTAAAATATTTATTGTGACATGGATAACTGGAGCCTTAACAAGAACTTGAGTATATTGCTCCAGGTGCTTCGTATGGCTGGGAAGTTGGACTTGATCACACTTCAGGCCCTGAAAGAAATATATTTCCTTGGCTGGAGGAGGAGTAAGAGGAGTAATGGTGCACCTGAAGCATTAGCAATATGTATGTGTGTGTATATATAATATATATACATATCTATGTACAGGAGAGATGAGAGGAGACCCAAAGCCAATTGCTCCCCTTAGCAATAGACTTGAACAGTAAAATGTTGGAGGAGAGTGATGATTTAAAAAAAAATCTCTTTTCAGTGAGGACAGTATGAAGAAGACTCCTACCGAAGCCCAGACTGTCTAGCGAGTCACTGCCACTATCCTGTTCACCCTGTGCTACTGAAATGGGAGGTTGTTTGGAAATGGGCTGGATGATCTGTCCTGACTTCCTGGGTGGAGAAGTCAACTTCACAGATGCTCTTTCTCACCTCATTTCTGGCCCATAAGCATGCTGCAGAGCACTAACCTCTTTGGTTGTTGCACATTCAGGACTGCGCTGAAGGTCTTGCTTTCAGTTCTTCCTTTCAGGAGAGCCATTTCTCAAGATAGCTGAGCCCAGAGCAGTATTTTTTTTCTTTATGTTTTGTTCCAAAGCATGAGCCTTGGCATGAGTTTTGCACTAACTGAGCTCTCTGTAAGGATCTTCCAGAGTGCAATTAAATCTAGCTGGTTGCTTTTGGCTGTTATCCTCTTCCCCACAGCACATGGTGTTAATAAGCAACATGCTTGCTACCTGCTCTGCTGCCACAGTGCTAGCAGTACTAACTAGACAATCAGTCAACCGGAAAACCACCACCCCACCTCCAGCAGCTGGAGCTCCTACAGCAACAATATGATTTAATTTTTGAATATGCAAAAAATCAGTCAAGATTGAACCTATTTCTGTAGGTCTCTGGCAACTCTTTTCTCTTAACACATGGATATAATTTAGCTTCTGGAGATGCTTCCACATCCACCCTCCTTTCAGTTCTGGGAAGGCAGAGTATACATGAGCTCAGTTTGGCCTTGCCATATCTTTGTGGTTGTCAAAGCCCTCTTTGGCCAAGTTCTCTAACTCTGCTGTGGCTGATCTATAGCATTAGTCAGTGATGCCTCACTTTAGACCACAGCCTTTCAGTCTGGATTTGGAGGCTTCTTCACAGAGCAGTACCACCTGCAGTGGGGGTGGCTGGCAGACCCTGCTGCAACCTCCTGCTGCCAAATTCCTGCTGCGTACAAATTCCTGCAGCATAAGGAAGGAGAAGGAGCCAGGGAAATTGGGATGAAAAAATTTTTTGACAATTTGGAGTAAATAAAGACTTCCTCCCTGATGAGAAAAGCAGCCAGAAATGTCTAGTCTAAATTCAAGAGACTGCTTTGTAGGGTCATAAGTTGTCGCAGCTGCTGGGTCATCATCCTTTGGAGAATTTAAATCTCTGCAAAGTAGAAATATTGTTCTGCTCAAGGAAGTGGTAGGTCTGTTGGAAGCTCACAGTGGAACTTTGTTTCTCTCTGAGGGAGTCAAGAAATCTCTAAACCTGCAATGTTATTTAAATGAGATGCTTCATGGAATAAGATCCTGTACCATTCCTGTTGCTGCTGAAGACCAGAGGTGCTTTTTATGCATGCAGCCTGTGCGCTGAGGCAGCAATAAACCTCACGAAGGTTTTCACCACTTCTAAGGGTCTGTAGCAGTTCAGGGAACATCATGCTTAGTGGCAAACCCAGACCTCATCCCAATAACCAAGAAAGCAATACCCTCTTGTGGCCTGTGGATTTAAGGACTTGATTTCTTTGTTACCTCTTTGACGCAAATGGGTCACTGCAGATGAATATCCACCCACCTTTCCTCTCTCTCTCTTCTTTCCCCAGGGATCATGGTTGAAGCAGGTGCTCCAAGTCACTTATTTGCAAGGTGAATCACCCAAGGTTGTCTCTCTAGATAGGCATTGTGCTGTATGATCTGTGCCTCTCACTGGGTGACTCGCCAGTCCCTGGGGGTATTGCACAGATCCCTCCATGGGTTTATTTTAGGTCAGCAGCCCTCTGTACTGTTGGATATGAGTGCTGGCCCATTTCTCCCTCCCTTCCCACTGGGAGAGCACTGATCACGCCTTTAACCATGTCCTCCACCCTCCCCCGCAACCTCCTTGTCTTCAGGAATTTGATGAACAATGCTCATCTAGCATGAAAGAGAGAGAGACAGCTGATTTCCAAGGGCAAAAAGCCTTGGTTTCTTTGGCACCAAAAAGCAAAGAAATATTCTTAAGTTGCCTAGCTCTAGAGGCTTCAGAAGGAAACCACTGTCGCACACGCTGCTGTAATGCATTGCTATGATGGGCCTAAAGGCTGTTAACCATCCCAAAGCTGGTCCCTGTGTCGAAAGGATGAGAAGCCAAATAGTCTCTATAGCTCCCATCGATCAGTTTGTCTGCGTTGTTTTTGGCAAACCAGCAGTCAACTTCCTGCTGGCCGTTGTAGATCCTCCTCTGCTTCCACACAACGGGAATGAGCCGGCCCTTCACGCTGAGGGTATTTGTAGGGTTTGGCTTTAATGCTTCAGTTTGGTTCTGACCAACCTGCTGATGACTTGTGTTTAGGGATTCCTGAAGAAGTTTAACCTCATGGTTCAAGAACTGACCTGCAAGGCAAGATAAAAGAGAGTCCATAACCGGCTGGTTTGTGACTGTTTGTAAATTGGTTGGTTGGTCTTTCTTAACAGGCCTTAACTGCTTAACAGTTTTGAGGATTCTTAGCGTATGGGATTGTAAAGGGCTGCTCTGCAATAGTGGGATCAATCTAGGTCCTGCGATTCTTCTCTAAATCTCACAAACATAGAGATCAGGATAAAAACAATTTTCTTTTTTTTCACTGGTCAAGATGCATTGGCTGAGCTAAAGACCTTTTTCAGCTGCTAGTAGTAGGTAAGTTCTCTTCTGTGGACCCTGGGTAGAGGATAATAACCCATCAGTGCCCATCAGCAAGTAGAAAGAAGATCTAGGCCTGAAGCTCCAAGTGCTCTTCCCTTGCCTTCTTAGGAGCAAGCTCTTAGGTCAAACCCAAGTGTGGATTTAGAGGTTTGTGCATGCAAGTGGCCTGAATCAAAAACACCATTCCTGAGGTGTCGTCTCCTGCTTCACCTGGGGGTGTCTGAATGTGACAGGAACTATGGCTTCAGTCTTAGAGTTCTGCACTTGCACATGGCCATAAACATGACTACTTCTCTTTGGCTGAATGAACTCAACCATCTAGTCATTCTCTGAGCCTACCTAAAGCCTAGTTGCTCTCAAAACGTAGGCATGGATCTTCTTTCACTTCACATTTGAAAGAAAGGGTCCACAAGAAGTACCAATGTTTCTTGATCTCAGTCAGGCTCAGTTCTGCAAGAACAGACCGTCTGGACATGTGCAAGTGCAGTACTTGAAGGCCAAGCCAATGATCTCTGGCAATGTGCTAGCGCTTTTCAGAATCAGACCTCAGTTGACCGTCCTCTCTGCCTAGAGTCAGACCCTGCTTTGCTGTGTTCCTGAGAGCACCTTAACAGCTGGGCTGTTCTGAATTAAGACTTCTGTTAGAGAATCTCTTGTTGGTGCCTTCCTCAGGGTTCTTGTGCAGTGTTTGGTTTCTGTCTCTGTATTGGAAGCACCAAGCATGTGTATTCTAATGACAACTGTATTAAACAATCATAAAAAGGGTGGAAATGTGAGAAAGAGGCCCAGCCACAGGGACAGTGGGAGATAGCGCGTACAGAAAAAGATGGAAGAGGAGTTTGGGATACTAGCAATAGAGAAGTTGTTTGAGAGTGAAAGTAAAAATCTCACCTAGGAACTTAATCTCCACCTGCCTCATTCATTACATCCTGTCTCTGCTCTTTAAAACTGTTTAGAAGGATCATTTTTGCCTGGTTTACAGCTCTGAACCCAAGAACCTGTTACCTACCCAGTAGCCCGTGGGAGTCAGAAGAGAGGCCTTTACTGTTGGAGATATAAAACCCCAGGTGATTCCTCTGATATGGGGCCGGCTTCTTGTAACGGTGAATGAGGATGACAAAGCTGATTGTGTCTCGTATTGTCACCGTGACATTGGAATTGGCAGCGATTGACACCTCGAGGCTTTTGCTTCTCACAACTGCAGTCCGATCACAGGACAGAAGAAGTCTTTCCCCATCATCCAGGATGATTCTTTTGGGTGTGATCTCTAGGTAGGATCTCTCTGGCTTATTGCTGAGGATAGTGATGGTGCTGAAGTAAGTCCGATGTTTCTTGTGGCCGTTGGGTGGTGCAGGAGCTCCAATTAATTGTCCATTCACAGTTACACCTTGCAGGAAAATAATCAATACATGAAAGCTGGAACCAAGAAGAGGTCTGTTGTCTCAAAGATACAAGCCTTGCAACTGAGGACATGCAAATTCACCATCCCATGCTCAAATTTTTCACCTACCAGTATTCAAACCAGTGTAACCACTCTGATATAAATTGACTACCTTACACAAAGCACCTAAATTTACTCTGAAATACTGGCCTTCCCCGGAGACAGGTGCCCCCAGCCCCACTACTGTGTACATAGTGCTGCAGGATAGGATCAGCTCATCCCCAGCACAGCCACTTCCTAAATGCCAACCAACCTTAGACCTCCCTGTGACAGAGACAATGACGTGTGAGGATGTTGAGCCATGTAATCAAGTATTTGTCTCCCTGACTGCTATAGCTTGACCAACCATGGTATGACTTACCTAGATCACCTATTTGTTGACGTGTAACGCAAACCTGGGCAAACATACCAGCTCTTGGAGGACTAAGAAAAGCTGCTAGCAAGCTTGCTCTTCCTCATATCACCAACTGGCACAGGGATTGAACTTCTAGGAAGAGGACCTGAGTGTATTTGGATGCTGCTGTCTCAGAGAATCTCAGGCTAGCAGACAGTTGTGGTTTGATGTCCCTCCTACCTGACTCCTAAGATGAGAATTAGCCGGGGAAGCCACAGAGTAAGGGTTACTCCCTTGGTGGACATACTAAAGACTGAGCAGGACCTGTGGAGGGAGTAGCCTGATCTGCAACAGCCTGAGGCAAAGTGCTTGAACCTCTTCAGGTGGCAGCGTAGGAAATTCAGGTTCTTTTTGTGTCGCTGCAGAAGGACCCTGAACCTTGCACTCCCATTGGGTTATTTCCAGCTTCACCAGTGCTGCCCTTCCCACTTCTCTCAGTTTTGCCCCGAAAGAACCACTTTAGAGTAGTCTAAGATGCAGATCCCACTGAGTCAAATAAAGCCTAGATGTCCACAGGAAGATTCCCAATCATTTTTATGATTTTTGTGACTTGCTGTCCATAAGACATCATCTTACTTCCCCCAGGCCAAACAGCCACTAGACAGTAACAGTAAAGGAGGAGGCTTGTTGCTAACCCAAGCTCAATCCAAGCCACCAACACTGAGACAAAACATCTCCATATCCCATCATTTCCAGGGGGATGCCTCACTTCTGTCTTCATAAACTCAACTTGCTAGTGCTACAGAGTCTGTTTTCCTCAAGCTCATTCTGCATTTGGGCCACAGAATCATTCAAGCAGTAGCACAAACATAGTCTGTGGAAGAATTTTAAGGGAAACATTGCTAAGATCTGGATCTCACTGAGGCAGGCATGAACACAGAAATAAGGAGGCTAGACCACTGCCACACAGAACAGAATTCTTACAACTTTGTGGTGGGGTTGTTTATCTTCTTTGTAAAACAAGTCTGTGCATTGTCTCTGGTTTTCACACCCCTTCTTCCCACTGTTTCCCTGCTCAGGACATAATCTGCTTATTAGCTGCTCTGCTTAGAATTCCAGATCAGATCAGACCACAGTTTGGGCCCCTGAGGATCAGACTGGCTTGGGTAAAACAGACCCTGAATTGCGTGGCTTTTCTCAAGGCTGCCGTGACTCGGTAACCACTTTGGTAGCCTCAGCGCTTGGACACTTCGCTCTGTCCTGAGCGAAGAGTACTGTAGGAGTGAAGTTCCAACAACAGAGCAATTTTGGTGAGGCCAGATCTTATATTTGGACGTTGTGAGTTTGTAACTAGAGGGCCAACGAAGCTGCACCATCAATGAAGTGCAGTCTCTGCACTGGAAAGCTGAATACCTGGAGTAATCTCTCGGCACGGAGGTGGCTGCATGGCTTATGCAAACAGCATGGAAAACACTTATGAAAACTGTGGCTGTTGTAGCACTGGTTAAGCGCAACTCCCAGACCATACTGGGTCTAACAATCAGGAACTGAGCTCTCCGGTCTAGGTGGACAGAACGGGAGCAATGTGGTCCTCATGCACTCGAGCGGGTCTCTTGGCTGTTTGCATGTAATTGCTGTTCCCTTGATTCCAGTCAATGAAGACCCAAACTAGGAAAGGTTTGGATACACCTAAAGGCCAGTTGTCTCTATGGTTGAGTCTACTCTGTTGACAAACACTTCTGTGGATGAGTTGTGTATGTAACAGTGGCCAGGCCTCCTCCTTGCTTAGGCTTGCTGTGAATTTACCCGTAAGCTATGATAAAGTTGGAGGACAGTAAGTGCAAGTGAACAGTTTTCCTCCCCTTCTAATCCAGGTGATTAGAGCCAGAAAACTGGTGCACACCAATTTTCCATCGTTCAGCCAGAAAGCAACTTTTTCTATTTTCCTGCCGCTTCCTTGCCTAGTGTTGTTGCTACAGAGCTGGCTTGGCACTTCAGCTCTCCTCCACATGCAACTGCTTTGCTTGGCTGCTCACCAGATTCTTTATGATCAGAGACCAGTCGGAGAATGTCCCCTGGTTCTCCATCAATATTGAAGCAGACGGAGAACTTGTTGGAGGGAAAATCGATGACAAAGTGAGGGTCTCCATCCGCTGAGAAGACATGGAAAAAGAGACAAATGTGAGGGACTTACACCAAACTGCAGTGACCAAGAATACAAAACTGTTTTTCAAAGTGTGTTTGTCCCTGTTTTTTCTAAGACCTCCTGGTTTGTTGTTTTTAGAGGGTCAGATGGAGTTTGCCAGGAAATGGCACTTTTTGGTTTATTTTTCACAAAGATAATTCTAATTTGTTTGGTTTTTCTCACAGAAGAGGTTGGGTTTTCAATAAAAACTCAAAACCCAAAGCAGCCCAGGTGAAAATAAGCATATTTTCTTCCCAGAACATAATTTCAGTGATTTATGGGAATTGTCAAGAGGGTGTTTATACTCCTTCATACGCTGTTGGGAGGCCAGGTCCCCCATAGCATACAAAAATATATTCTTTACCCAAGGATGGCTGCATGGGCACGCCTCACACTGAACCTTCCTGACCCACGATACCAGACTGGAACAGTCAACAGATTCTAAACAATCCCATGACCTTAATTTTTCAGCAATTCTTGACCTATCATTGACTATAAGATAGCTGTTGTTAATAATAAGACAAGCCAAACCCCGAGTTTTTAAGGTAAATTTGACCTTATCCAGTGAAATTGAAGCCTAAATTCTTAATCTGGGCTTATACTTCAGAGTTTAATGTATGAAAAGGATGCTAAGTAAAGGTGCAGAACCAACAAGGAAGTAGCAAAACACTACAGAATTGTCTTGATTTTTTTCCCTTCCTTTTTTATGTTTCAGCACCATTGCTTTATAAAATATTTTTTGACTAGTTCTAGTACCGAGAAAATATGCTTCCTGTTCTCCCTTCATCTACAGAAGTCTCAAACATGAGGATCAAGTGTGGTAGATCATCGTTGCTATGTTTCCCCACGTTTCTCATTACTGATCCACTCTGTATTTTATTTTTGTTTTCATTTCCCTCCCTACTTTGCACGTCTAGTAAATAGGATTTTGGCTGATCCATCAGGATGGTTATACCACAGCATCATGCTACTGAGGTTTCCATAAATCAACCACTATTATTTTGGATTATGAAAGGCATGAAAACAGGCACCGACCTGAAGTTTTGGAGACTTTAATTCTTTGTTTATCTTGCTGTCTTCGAATGCCTAGAAGTGGGGAAGGAAGACTGTTACAATTACTTATTGAGCCACAATATAATAGTGTTCCCAAAATATTACTCAGCAAGATCACGGTGCATATTCCTGCAGCAACTTTAAGCTTAATTTAAGACACCAATTTTTCTTCAGTAGTTTCTACAGCGCAGCAAGTGCTTCCAGGGTACCTAAAAGGTTTGCTCAAGGTCACCCAGCCCACAATTAGCAAAATCAATATGAAAATCTCAGCTTTCTGTTTACCACCTCTCGGTTCGCTGGGTAGATCATCCCTGTTGCCAAAGTCAGCCATGAGACATTACCTGTGCAGAAAGATTTCTTACCTCCACGTGGTTATTTTCCCCTCATACCTGGTGGTGCCTTGTGTCCCTGCAAGCTCTGCAACTTCTCGCCAATGCCATCAGTAGAAGGGCCGATAAACTCCTCTTGAGGTGGTTCTGAATGGACTCCAGCCTCTCTCATCTTCAGAACGGTGAAGGGGGTAACAAAATTGTAAGCCAGGGCCATTGACTTGGCTTTCTCCATCAAATAGTCTTTTTCCTGATTGTCATCACTCTTCAAATGGGAGTTAAGCAATTCCTTGATGGTGAGGTAACTCCATGCCCTCTCAATGTAATTTTTATCACCTTTCCCATCTTCCAGGCCAGGGACACCTCTGATGTCATTTCTGCTTGGCAGGTCGATAGCCACATCTGTTTTGAGGAGGATGTACTTCTTGGAGTTGCTAGCAGTCACCTCCACATGGAGACTATCTGAGGTGTGGTTGATGAGTTTGCCAGCTATTATAATTTCAGAGCCATTGAAGTAGTTAGGGAAGAAGTTCTGGGTGACTTGCTCCACATTGTCTTCAGGGTAATCCACACGGATGTCAGAGAGAAGGGGTGTTCCTATTTCATCATAAAACCTTAAACAAAGACATGTATCTTATCATTAGTACTGTTCATCCAAGTGTATGCATGCACTCTTGAACTTAAACATGGCCAAAGTTACAGTCAGACTAATATGGCTCCTAAGACATTCAGGAGCAGTTAGAGCTACCAGGCCCCAGGTTTAACTACTACATCCCCTGTAACTGGGCCCAGGGAGATGGAGGAGTCTTTGCCCTTAGAGACTTTCAAAACTTGACTAGACAAGGCCCTGAGAAACCTCACCTAAACTTAAGTTAGCTCTTCTCTGAGCAGAAGGCTCAGATTAAATGACGTCCAGAGGTCCCTTTCAACCAGCATTAAGCTCTGCCTCATTATTTTAGTTTTCAGTGTTTCTTATGCATCTAAACAGAGTTCTCTTAAGAAAGTTCCATGGCTTCCCAGCATGATCTGGCAGTCATCTACCTTCCACTATCAATGAAGAGCTCTGCAAGGAGATATTTGTGACCAGTTTGCTTAAGAGGGCCTGTCCATCAAAGGTAAATTCTTGGCCTCTCAGGCTCGCAGAAGGCACCCTAATTATTTCCAAATGTGCTTTGAAGAGATGCTGTTACCCACCATTTCCTAGCGGTATTATGCATGGTATTCCAGAGCCAGAAACTGTAAGACCAAGATGCCAGGCCCCCCAAAGCTGGAGAGTATCTGAACCAAAGCTCCTGTAACACTAGAAGAGCCTTAAATAATACAATTTGGGATGGTCAGTGTGGGACAGGTTTTCTGAGGGTCAGAGGAGAAAGAAAATCAAGAATGAATCTCTCTATGCCCCCATAAATAAGGACATTTCCAAAGAATGGAGGAATCCAGGAGGACTGGCAGAAGAGAACTCACTGCTGCCTTGTTGCTGATTTTCTGTTGGAGCAAGCAATGACTTCTGTGGAACCAGCGCATTTAACCCTGTCATGCTTTATTACCATGACCTCCCATACCTCTGGGAACACTTTGCACTGAACAGGTCAGAAAGCCTTTACAGGTGCTCAAGGGCTGAAGTTTACAGCACTGTGTTTTCCCTGCAGCGATGTGCTTTTGATGGATCTTCCCGAGCTGCTCCAAGAACACCATATTTCCCGTTTAAATGCCAGACGCTCTGCAAGTCATTTGAGTCTAATTTGGTAAATAAACAAAGAACTGGCCTCAACCCTTTTTTAATCCAGGCTGCATTTATTTTTCACATCTGCTTAAACAGATTGTCTGGAAGCTAGAGTCAAGCTTTCTGTTCTATTCTCTCTCCAAGAAAACCCAAAGCCTGAATTGGTTGGCTTTATTTTAAAGTCTCTCTGAGCACTCAGTGTCTTTGACGCAGAGACCTCCATGCATTTTAAAACACGAGTTAATTAAACCTGAGGACTTTCTGTGAAGTAATTCCCAGGGTATAACAAACAGTAGAAAATACAACCTGTCTTACAGTACAATGCGAGGAAGTATCTGTGTAAAAATACAACCCACTGACCACAAAAATCAGAAATTATTTTGGCACACGTGTAGATATTCCCTCCAACAGCAATTTGAAATGGCCTCCAGCAAGTGATTGTGGCTTTCTGTATAAACCTGGCACCAGATGGGTTTGCCATTGCTGAGCTTGTCAAACAGTGAGCTGTGTATCGGATGGAGGTGTTGGAACAAGCACTTGCAGTGCCCAGTTCCTGTGACCCAATCAATCAGCAGCTCCTTCGTTTGCCAGAGAATGCCACTTGACACCCAAAATGCATGTTCTGAGAAGCAAATGACATGGACAAAGCGGCAGATGGATCTACAAAATCCAGTTTCAAAGGAAGACACTCTTGTCCGTGCATAACCGCTACAGAAAGAAAAGTTCTAGTGGGAGGTGCGTGGTCTCATTGCTCCAGGCGAATTAGACACTAGGTAGGCAAGAGGTCTCTGATAACTATTTTAGGTTTCTGTGATTCTGGGAACGAAAGCCAAACATTTTTGCCTGGAAGTCCTGACACGCTGCCTGACATTTTAGACAGAGCTGTGGTTCAGATATCTTTTTGCTGTTCCTCACTAGGGTCGCCTGTTGGACTACAGTTTCCTGATCACAGAAGAACAACATAATCTCTGGTCCTACCAAATGATGAGGATTACAGCAAACTTCTTAGGAGTTTGGGTCACAAAGAATGAGGGAATGAAGCAACTACATGATCATCCCAGGAAGGACCTTTGCGTATTTTTCAAAGTCCAGTATGTTGGAGTTTGAGCATAAGGTTATCTTCTTCTAAAAGCAAAGAAATTATTTTCTGTCTCAATCTGAGATCTCCATTCCTGAGCCCCTCCATGCTGTTTATGTGGTCAATCTGAAGCAACCAACGCATCCTTTCCTCCCTCTGTCCACCTGTGGAGAGGTGTCACTCATGCCTGCCATTTCTCCAGGTTTAAATGCCCATAGCAACTATCTGAGTTAGAGAAACAAATACCTTTTTCTGGGGGGCTGGGAAGCTCTAATACAGCTCAGGGGGTTCTTCTAGGAAGGAGACAAATTCTATGTAGGCATGCTCAGTATCTGAGCATACTCTGCCTCTCTCACCCAGAACTGACCCTCAGCAAAACTCCCATCTCTTATGATGTCTCCTTAGAGGATTTTTCCTTCCCAAAACCCTTGCCCAGAGGACTCAGTGCAGATACAAGGACAGAAAAAGCAGAACAAACCCTTTGAGGAGACTGGCTGCATCCTCATCCTCCTGGAAATGCCTCGTCATGCCACAGTTCTCTAGTGCCATCCTCTCCAGCAGCTTGTGGTCCACATCATTGCCAATGCCAATGGTGAAGAGGCAGAATTTATCATGGATAGCATCCTTGGTGTTGCTGAGGATTTTGGATGACTGCGTCTCCCCAACAGTGGGCCTCCCATCCGTGAGGAAGATGATCAGAGAGACGCTTCTGGCATCGATGTCATTCTGAGCGATGTAATCATTTAGCAGCTTTGCACCAGTCTGGATAGCACCATTAATGTTAGTCCCTGGGAAGGTACCAAAACAATTAGCTCATTCCTTTTTCTAAGAGTGGTACAAATAATTTCCCTAACCTCACTTTAGTATGATGACAGCACCTCTGTTCATCAGGATGTTCCTTTTCTCCCCATGAGGTTGCACTAGCTCTTTAACTCAGTTCTGCTCCGTTATTCAGCACCCATTTGGGGTAGGTGTTTATAGTCTTATGAATTAAGAATTGCAGTTTATTGTGTGAAACTGCTGTATCCTTGAAAGTCTCAATGGACAACAGTCAGCTGTGGTAAGCAGAGTCACAGCACGTACCTTATACTGCTGGTACATACAAAACCAGTTAAACTTAAATAGGTACTCTCCCAGATGGCACCTGAACTGGGAAAACAAGTTCTGCTCATTTTGTCTGAAGGGCACAAGGTTTGAAGAGAGGAAAAAAATCTTCCAATGGGAAAACAAGTGATTGGGTTTGTTCTTCAAACTCAAGCAGCTAATAAAGTTTAAAGGGAAGAGAAATGGCTTTGTTAACTGTGGAGTGTGTTTTCACAGAACAACTGGCTAGTGAAGAATGGAGCTGCCTGAAGTGGGGAGAGGGACAAAACAGAAGTGAGAGGATAGATGTACTTTAGAAAAGTAGCCATGAAAAGGATTCAAATCTACTGCTTGTTCAGAAAAAAAAAAGATAGCAGGAAAATGAGTACAGATATCTCCTTGCTCCGTGTATTTTTTGTGCTAGTCAATGCAAAGAGGGATTGGTCGAGGAACTTTGCAAGATTAGCAGGTCTGGGATAAGAAGAGCCTCAGAAGAAAGCAGGTAGGCTGTGTTAAGAGCCACACCAACAGGCTGCTGGGGGTCCAGAAGGGAATGCCTAGGGAGGTTATCACAGCAAGGACGTGCTAACAGGTCTGACCATGCATCCTCTGCCTCAAAACTCAGCGTGCACAGCACCAGTGACTGCAGCAAAGCAAAGGGGCTGAGGCTTCTGAAAGGTCCTCAAAACCCAGGCTGTGTTTTTGCAAAATGATTTTGAACCAAAACCCTGCACCTAAATACCCTAAATACTCTCTCAGTCTCCATCCAGATACAAACTTTCCAGAAGATTTTTTTTTCCCCAGAAACAAAAGAAAACCATCCCATGCGACAGATAGCATCATTTCAAAGGCAGCCATATCACAGGAGCTGCCAAGCACGGAAAGCTGCCTTCTGCCACATGCGCAAATATTTAGCACCAGTGTTTTGTTCCCCTTTCTTTGGTGCATGAGTGTGACACAGCAGTGTAAGCGCAGCACGTTCTTCGCGCGTGTGATCTGTGAGCCTGAGTGCATTCACGTTCACTGGAAGACACTCGAGCAACAGCACCTTTATAGGGGAGATGCAAAGTTAGTCAAAACTAAAGGACCACTGGTCTGTAGGGGAGAATCACTGCACCTTCGTGTTGAACATGAGTTAATAATTTCCTTTTGCTTCTGTTCTCTGGCAGGTTCATGGGTAATCTCAGCTGGTTCCTGCACTGCTGTTTTGGCACTTCAGGAGTAAAAAGCTTTGTACTCTGAGTTTAGCCCCACTGTTGGTCATTGTTTAACTGGGCAGAGGTCCCTTGACCACTTCCTAAACTCTTCCTCTCACAATACAAACAGCACGGCAAACCATCCTGTTTGCTGGCTTTTTCCATCAGAGAGTTTCCTTTGCTAGGAGTGGTCATTGCTCAGGGGCAGCCATGGGAAGGCCCTGCCTGACCTTCAACCAGCTGTGACTGCTTGCATGGGGAAGGATTTGCATAGGTCATTCTGCAGCTCTCTGCTTTCCTGGGGAGCGCTCAGCTAGGATGGACACAGCTGCCAAGGTACGTTCGATTTTGAACCTCACTATGGTTTTTTATATTACTGTCCATAGCCTTGTAGGAGGCCACAGAATCAAATTCAAAACCATGCCTGCATCCTGCCTGTGTTCTGGGGTCCCCTCCTTTCCCCTCTTCACTCCTGGCAACAGGGCACAAGCAAAAGAGGTCAAGAATTTCTTACATGTCATTCTGGCTGCTCCTTGGTAGAGACAAGAGGACAGCAGTACTAGTTGAGGAATCAGCTCTTGCAGAAGGCAACCCGACAGCCCTCACTGGGTAGTCCATCCATGGAGTTTCCAGCCCAGAGAAAACCGTATGTCTGCTTTCACACAGGCTTTCAGAAACTGCACAAATAAGTACTGGCACTGTGTGTCCTTCACCAGGATACGGTATTTATTCCTGTGTCCTCGAGAGACAACCTTGGGAACTTTCCCACTCTGAGAGTCTCACCAGATCAATGGGAGAATGGGCCCAACTTGGCTTTAATATGTATATCATGTCATATGACTGGATCTCGGCACACCTTCTTATCACGTACACTGATAAAGGCCACATATCCTTCTGTCCCATAACCCTGAGTGGAGGTAGGGAAGGGTTCCCTTTGTCCCACCACCCAAAGTCTTTTTATGGACCACATTCACCACTCTCCATTCAGTTGTAGTTAATTGAATAGCAAAATTAATCCCATTTGTGTCTCTGATCGTACCTCCAGTAGGCGACATGTTATGAATGTACTTCTTGGCATCTCTTATATTATTTGGAGTAACAGGCACCAGCCTGTCCTGCTGCCAGACCTTTATTCGGTTGGAAAAGCCTATGATATTGAAGTGATCTTCAGGCCTCAGGTCCTGGAGAATTGTGAAGAGAGCTTCTTTGGTCTAGAAAAAGAAGAGAAAAGAGACCAGTAGGAACAACTGTCACTGCTTTAGTGAGCAAGAATTTAATTCTTATGAAGTTTACTGATCTTACAGGTCTACACTGCCAGTTTGGCTTATGGAGAAAACTGGGCTGTCCTTTTCTGTCTCAAGGCCTGATCTCTGTGGTGCCACGTGCTGTGCCAATATAAGAAAGAACAATTCTTGCCCAAAAGATCTTGCAAAGCTGAGACACCTAATCAAGCTTAAAAATCATGCACGACGATTAGGATAAACGCTCCGAGTGAGTGGGAGAACCGTGCTCGGAACTAAGGGATGCTGAATCATGTTGACTAATACCAAAAAGTTTGTGGAGTTCTTCTAAAGCCCGGTAGACATGCAGTAAGTGGATGTAGTTAGAAGGTTACTTAAAAGTTGAAATACCTCTAAATATGTCAAGGATGCACATGCTCTGTCCATAATTAGGATACCGATTGGCATATACATACTCCAATGACCAATTCCAGCAATTCACAAATGCTTAAGCTACTATGTTCAAATGTTTAGAATATAAAAAGAAGCCCTGACTAGTCATTGCAGATTCTACCTGTTAGGCAGTTTTGCCCCAGGCTTGTTGTATTTCCTCCATATGCCAATGTTATATTGCTCTGCTGTTCGTCATCCTATGTAAATATAGGCAACCAGAGGGAGGAAAGCTGGTATCAAGATGAGTTCATAGCGAGAGAGGTTAAGGTTCCTGGGTGATGGGAAAGATAGACCACTGAGGATAAGCCAATAGGAAGAGTGCAGATGTGTCCAGTTCTCCCCAGTGTGACCAACTTTCATTTAGCAGCCACGCAGCTGTGTTCACGTGGAGACAGACTTCAGCTTGGTAAGACCAGCTAAGAGAAGATGCCCAGAAGCAGCCTCTGTCCATGTAAACATACCCTATATTTGGATGCAAAGCACATGGCAGGAATATGAGGCAATATCTGTAAGTAGAGGGATCAGCAGCTTCTCAGCTCTGCCCTTTCTTGACCACCATTAAGCCTCTCAAATTCCAAGGAAAGCTATGCAGGAAATAACATGGTGGACTCATCAGCATTTGAAGGTTTCTCTCATGCCTATCAAGGAAATATGTGAGGGGCTTGTCCAGAAAGAATACAAAAGGTAATCAGCAGTGCTGGAAACCACGTATTTCTAGGCCTGATGTTGCTATGCAAAGACAGTTTGGAAAGTAGCTCAAAGGACTGAACAAGCTGTGTCATCAGTATCCCTCTGGATTCCACATCCAAGCTGATGATGCAATGAGGCAACTGCAAACAAATTACCCACCAAAGAGGAATCTCTAATCCTCCCAGCCGGTGACTTGGCTTCCAGTCCATCTGGAGTTAAGGGAAATAGTTCCAATTGCTTCAGACATTTTGAAGCCAGGTCTGGAGTCCTTCCCTGCCTGTTCCTGTCCTTTGTATAAACTATTTTCCTCTGTAGGGATCGCAGGGTTCATCCCTCCATTTGCTTGGCCGGAACATCGCTCCACGTCTCCATGCATTCTATGAATCTTTCATAAGTAAGAACAATAATCCAAACACTGATGGAAGAGGCTTTTTCAACGAGGAGGGTACAACCCTGCTAGATTCACATCATGATGTGCACCAAATAAACCTTCCAGAAGATGAGTGCCTGCCTCAAACACAGAGAACTTGCTAAGATGACCTCAACAGCAGTTATTTGAGACAGAAGGGAAGGTTTTATGCTCTCATCTCCTCTTTAACAACAGCCTTTGTATTGTGAAAATGCATGAGGTAATACATGACATCACCCTTCAGAAGGGCCCTCAAACACTCAGAGTCCCATTTTATAGACGTGAAAACTGAGGCACAGACTACTTTAGTAATGCTGTCAAGGCCACGAATGGAGAGCCTTCCAAAACTTAAAGTTTCTGACTCTCCATCCCGGAGGCCAAACCACCTCTTACGCATGCACAAAGGCAAAGCAGCAATCACACGGTGGAGAGAAGGACTCTTGGATTTATTCCATGATAACAAGTGCAGCTCATGCATTTGACCCTCAGAAAATGGGATCCAAGGAAGCAGAAAGTGAAAATGGAGAAGAAGCTTCTATCCCGTGTGAGGGTGTTCAGGCCTTCATGCCAACCTCTGCTGAAGGAGATTTGGGGCAGGACATTAGAGCAAGAAACAACAAGAACACAAAAGCTCCCTATATGCAACATCCCCCACCCAGGGTAGGCAAGGGAGAGAAACAGAGGTGCCTAGAAGCAATGATTTGGAGGGAAAGTCCCCAAATGTCATTATCCATATTATAGCTCTAATTATAATTAACATCGCTTGACCTTTCCCATTACAAAAACCTTCTTTTTCAGTTTTCTGCAGTTCTGTCAAACCGCACTTTCCTCAGAGGGATTTCTCAGGCCCAAACAGCTCTGTTGTTTCTGAGAACAAGGCAAGAGGAAAAATAATCTTGCATTGGCCTTCTTGCAGAGAGACTGCATCTCCCCTCCAGCGAGCTCAGAAATTCCTTTTGACATTCTTGCCTGCGTTCAGCCAAAAGAGGTGACACAACGCAGAGCAGCAGCGTAGTTTGACGTACACAGCATCCAAGCGAGGACTGTAGAAGGGACCAGGAGGGAATGAAGCACTTTCCTAGGAAACACTGCACTTCCCTGCACCCTCATACAGGGGCCAAATGTGGGGCTGGGACCATCTCTCTCTCTCTCTCTCTCTCCCCCTCTTTCATTCTCTCTGTCCTTTTTGTCTCATTTTTGTCACAGTTAAGTTAGTTTATCCCAGGAAAAAGTTCTGTCTTAATTCAATGCACACGCACAGACAGCCTGGATTCTGGCATCTATATCATGCGCTTGCCTCTGCAACTTTGATTAAAGACCTTGGAATTCGTGTAATATATATACTCACAAACGTATGTACAAGTGTGCGTGGGTGCACATGGGTTTGCTCCAAAGCAAACAGAATGAGGGAGGCCATATGGTTCGTTCTCCTGTAGCTTCTACCTCAGCCCCAGCAAAAACGAAGGGTGGGATTCAGCTTTCCCAGCTCAGTCATCAGAAAGCTGGGCACTGCATCTAATCCCTCTCTAGGCAGGGGAAGACACCTCCAGAGAGTAATCCATCCCATCTGTTTTGGACAGGTTTTAGGGCAGGGTGAGTCATTGTCTAGAAGCGCCTGTCTCCAAGAGGCTGCGTAGCTCAACTGTAGAGAAGGTGGGACTCACCTCAAGACCTGATCCTGCCCAGTCCTGAGCATTACAGCACTTACTGGAGCCAGAAGGAGCTGAACTGGCTCTCCACCTCTCCCAGAGTGCTCTGAATTTCCTGGGTCATCCCATGAGTTTCCATCTCTTCTCCCAGCCCATAAGGACCTCCAGGTTTATCCTAGACTGCAGTCCTCGCAGGGTGCGAGCACACGGTTTGCTACCAATACTCCTCGCCTGTAAATAGGCTGCGGGAGAGACGTGACTTCCCTCCGAAGGGCTGGACATGGTTCAGGAGCTGGCAGGCAAAAGTGACTTTAAGGGAGGAGAATATCTTGGTAAAAGTGCACTGCTTGAAATCCTTAAACACACAGCTATGACTGAGTGCTCTTGGTGCCCAGCCCTCTTCTCCAGCTTCCACCAGCCCCCAGGCAAGGATTTGCAAAACTCTTTGTGCAGACAGCGCCTGGCAGCAGCTCCAGCCAGGACATGGCAGCAGGTTTCTCATTCTGGCCTTGTAAGGCTGCAGCTGGAACTTCTCTTAGCTCTGAGGAGCTGAGGCTGCCATGGGATTCCCAAGCTGCCCTGCTGCTGCTGAGATGGTCTTCGCACTTCCACTCCTGCCCTGGTGAGTCATTGCACTGAAACTACTGCTCAAGGCGCTCTCCTGCGAGTCAAAATTAACCATTTCTTCCCTAGTGAGGGCTAGTTTGCTCCTCCATGGCTGTGCATGTGACACTGGCTTGTTGTCAGGATAAGCTGGGCACAGCTCAAACCCACTCACACGGAGGAACACCAGTTTAAGGGTCCAGCACCTTTGTGCCAGGTGCTGTAAGGTGAAACACTTCTCCCCACGTGTTTGCCTGGATAGATGTGTTTTTGTGCGAAGGGTGGAGCAAGAGCTAAAGGAGAGGATGTCAGGAAGTAGCAATATGAAACAGCAGAAAAAAAAATCCATTTTGCCATTTGGGAATGGTTTGTAGCTGTCAAAGGCAAGTTTTAAATGAGGATTTAAAAGAGGGTAACTCAGTGGAGGAAGATTCCTCCATTTCCCCCAAATTAGAGTGGATGAAATTGAGCTGAAATGTATAGACTGAATTGCCACTCCGGTGCATTTGAGTGGAGAAGCTGTGCTGGTGAATGAGCTATCAGCACAGCTGGAACCTAGGGCTTGAAACGGCCACCTCCCAGGCTACAAAATACCAGTCCTCGAATCTGGAGCAGAAGAGTCATGGACTACAGCTGAAGACAAGTGGGATGACCCTGGCTGCCAGGAGTGATCACAGATTTTGTCTGTGCTTCAGAAATGATGAGAAGCTGAAGATGGGCTCGCACTCTAAGTGACTGACGTACATCGAAGTGTCTTCTCAAGCTTACAAAGTCAGCGACAAGCCAGCTCCCAGCCACTACTCTGGCCTTTGTTGTCACCTCCACACTGATACCTGGACATGCAACACAACTGCTCTTTTTCTAGTTCTTGCTTACTAAGGGCCCTGCATCACGGCCAAGATGATTTGAGGCTTTGTGACCCCCAGCATCAGCAGGAAAAAAACCTCTCTCGGCTACACTCTAGTTCGGCTGTGAATTTTCACCTTTGTACCTGGTCCTTGGGGCTAGCTCTGACAGACCTCACTTTGCTTAAACATTGGTGGAGCAAAGCATGGGAAAAGACACACTCACATGGGAGAGCTGAGAGCTTTCAGCCCTTACTTGTGTCAAAAAGCTGCCTCAGAGACATCTGGGCTGACGTCAGACCATCTGGGTACCTTTTAGGAGGTCCCGATGACATTTCTCCCACAGCCTCTTGGTTGTTTGAGAAGCAGGGTGAGGGCGAAGCCTGGCTACCCTTAAAGCTGTGCAGTTCAAAGGGAGACAATGTGTGGTTGTTAGATGCTGTGGCATTGCCAGACATTGGCCCTGCTAGGAAGCAAGAGGGGAATTCAAGCACCTCATTATAATGCATGTCCCAAGCCCACGTATTCACACTTTCCATTGCCTAGGAGCACTTGTAAGCGCTTCATCCTAGGCCCCCATCCTCTGTGCAACCTTCATGCCAGCCTATTAAAAAAAAATGAAATCAAAAGACTTTCAGTTCATGCTGAATCCAGTTCTGTGTGGAGAGCGGGTCTCTGCAGCACCATAGGGTAACTCAGCACATCTTTGAAACGGCCTCCAGATGCAGAGGGAGCTCTCCCAGCACCCGCCCCACCAGTGCCTCTGAGATCACTTGGCAATCCTCAGCTGCACCCTGCACGCCCAAACACAGCTGCTGTCTGCCCTCACAACAGCTGGGCAGCGAGACATCGACACCAGTGACACGGCCCCCTCCCAGCGCCAGCCAGCACCAGGGAACTGCGTGGGCTCGAGATCAGTCGGTCTAAAGAGCACGACTAGCAGAGAGGGAAGCATTCACAACTGAGGCTGTTGTAAAGCAGCACATATCAGCTGAAAGAGATGCACGAGGACGGTCTGCAGAGAGCAGACATGGGACCATCTGCAACCGTATGCTGAAGGATGCCACAGCTAGAAGACAATAATTCGGTAGCCTTTACTTTGTCCTTCCAGATCCCCTGCGAGGACAATATATGACAAGGAGGTTAAGGCATAAGATGTAAGCTCAAAGGGAATAAGGAACCCATAGCTTTGTCCAGTAACTTGTTTGTGCAGAGAAGGGCTCAGAAACTAGACCTCCTACATGGAGAAGGAGAAAAGTATAAGTAAATACGTTGATTGGCAAAACACTGCAAGGAGGCACAGGGAGAAAAGACAGAAGAGCTCCCCGCTCCCCTTCAATATCCTCTATGCTTCATATCTTCCCCTTTCATTCGTATCCATTTCTCCCTCATGTCCTTCATACCTTTCCCTTTCCAAACACAGGTCCACAGCTGGCTTTTCCAAGCTGCAACCTCCATATCTGGTCAAATCTGCCCATAGTCTGCCACAGGGATTACTACTGTGACTTAAGGCAAGGCTGGCATCAAAGTCGCATCTGAAATGGTGCTATCGAGGTCAGGCAAGGTACTGCCACAGGATTGGTTTGGGATCCAGTAGCCAAGGCAAAGGCAGAGGGAGCACCACTGCTGTTTTACAGGGAGAGCCGAAGTACAGAGAGTGCAAAGGTTTGGGTAGTGACGTTCCTGTTGAGGTTTGAAGCTACATCTTGTGAGTTTTTCTTCTCCCTTCTGCCCACATAACACAGATCACACGCCAGTTGCCAGCAACGGGGACTTTCGTGCCAAAAATGGGCTTTAACCCAGAAGTGTATCCTTGGATTTTTTTACCTTCCTCCATCCCCCTCTTGGGGAGGACAATCTGCCCTTTCTTCCTCTCCCCGCAGTTCAGGGACTTCAGCTCACCCTCTGCCTGTCAATATATCTTTGTGCTTTCTTCCCAGCAGACACTGATCACGTAACCAAGGAAAACTCCTTCACAATTCTGAACAACAAGCATTTTGTTTTACACTGACACTGGCCATGACGGGAGGGACTTTGGCTGTAGAGCTCTGGATAATAAAGGTCTGTCTCTAGTCCATGGTCCAGTCTCTCCTGCCTGAGCATCACAGATCCCTTGCTAGTAACTTGAACATTGCTGACTCCCTATATGGCCTTAGAAAAGACTGCTTGGTAGTTTCCCAGTCTGCAAAAGGAATAGACTCCATCACTTAGAGCAACTGTTTCTATTGCCCTTTCTGAAGAAGTTTTCCTACTTAACATGGAGTAAATCCCTCAGATTCACATTCATCCAGGGCAATTAAGCACTGGATTTTCTGCTCAGTAGAAGATAAAACCATCTTCAAGGACCTGCACAAGTTTAGCTACCAGTTGGGGTAACTCACTTCTCTAGCACCCAATGGCATGGTGAGAATAAATACATGAAAAACCTCAAGATGATGTGATTTCTCAGGAACTGGAGTTTCCTGTGCCCAGAGGGCAGAGTAGGTGCTCAGTCTTAGCAATCTCATTGCAGTGTTGAGGATATAAATAAATGCTTGTATGTAGTTTTAAGGAGGCAAGCTCTTAGCAGCACCAAACATCGCATCAACAGTGCAGTACAGATTACATTTGGAGCAGTAAGCGTTTCTCTACAGTAAGTCAGAGGGAGAAGTTTGAAGGTTGCCCCACACTGAAATAACCCCCCTGGAAACAGCAGGGCTGCCCAGGCAGGCAGCCAGACTGACACAGCACTGAATGAAGGCCACATTCTTGTCTCGTGCTTAGCTCATTGTAAGTGGGATCACATCCCGTAACATGCCAGTTGGACACTGAAACGCCCACCCTGTCAGCATGACAAACAATTTCCATGGAGCTAGCAGCGAAAAGGTCAACACTGAGGGAAAAGTGCCCCATGCCCTCAATGCAGAGCTTGACATCTCTCCCTCTGCCCATCCTCAGAAGACGGAGTTAGTCCCAGCGCATAAAAACTGTTCCAACAACTCAGGACTTTCATTCTCTGTCACACAGATCAGCTGTTGACACAGTGCTGGGAAGAGTTGTCATGCCCAAGAGACCGTCTGCAGCACACCCCCTCCATTTCAGCAGCCATTAACTACTACAATATGCTGCAGGTATCGGGCTAAGACACAGGTCATTACGCTTTTCTTGTTCATCAGCCTTCATTCTTCGTGTAGCCACTCTCTCAGAGTGGGTGCCTCAGCAGTCAGAAGCCTGCCAGGTTTGCAGCTTTCTAGCCCCTTCTCAGAATATCCTACCTATGCATGTAACCTTCAGGGAGAGATTTTTCCTCTCCATGGAGAAAAGGTCTGTGGTATTTCTCCAAGGAGAGATTGTACCATTCCTGCTCAGGGAGGAGGGGTTATTTCTCCATGAAAAGAAGTGCTGCACTTCCACAGAGATGAAGTATCCATCATGCCTCTGCAGAGGCTGTGACTCTGTAGCCACCTCCTCTCCTAGCCCTGGCCCTTTTTCCTTGAACCATGATACCTCCTCCTTTTCAGTGCAACTTCCCCATTTTCAGGTCCAGTAAGTGAGGGATGGTGACAATGGTGGGTTGGTTGGAGCAAAGACCCAGCATTTTTGCTCATGGTTAACATTAAGTAATACAAAAGCACTAAACTGTTCTTTGGAAAAAAGCAAGTTTGTCTGTTTTTCCACCTGACAGTCTGTCACAGGACCCTCACAGTCCTCCGACTCCTGCTCCTTTCCCCATTTTCCCCATTTCCAAACCCCCGCAGCATCTCCAGCTCCAGTATCCCCACTCCCTCCTACAAATGTCTGTCTCCAACCCTTCCCCTGCCTGCTTCCATCCCACACCACTGCCTCAGACATGAGCACAGGCCAAGTCTTTGCCCAAAACTCTACAGAGAAGAGAACAGATGTTTTGGTGAAGATGAAGTCACTACATCAGGGTAACTACACAAGACAAAGGTCTCTCCTCATGACACAGGTAGTATCATAACCCTTTTAGCCTTGTGGTATCTTGTATAGCCATAAGTCCAGCCATGGACTTATGCCAGCTAAACAGACAAAGAAAATAACCTACCTGAGTTCACATAACCCATCCACGATGAAGTCATGAATAGAAGATAAATGGACTGTTAAAGAAACTCAGATCTACAGCTTCACAGGCTTGTATGTGTATGGCATACTAATAGGCTTTAATGGTTCTGACCAGCCCCACCTGGGGCCTCCACCCACACTCTTGCCCATTTAAGCTCCAGCCTGGGCCTTCACTTCCAGTCTGAGTCTCAGACCAAGAGCTATGCTCTAGCTCTGTTACAGCTATGGCTGGACCTCATATAGACCTCAATGTCCCTGTTCTATGGAGTGGATTCCCAGCTTGATTTAACTCCTTTCTTTTCATTAGGGGCTTGTCTGGTGATTACTGGGATGCGTCTGCCACTTCAAAGTCACCTGTTTTCAGTTCATCCTTTGAGGAATTCTGTAAAGGTCCAGTTGAAACCCTTGGGAGACCTCTCAGTGTCTTCAAAGGATTTCAGTTCAAGCAGCATTTCCATGCAAACTCTGCATGTGCCTTTACATCCTGTTTACTTTGAGCCCAATTAAGGGACTTGCCATTTATAGTGGGCTGGGGTCTTCCTGGGAAATTCTGCCTCTACTTCTACTGCCTCAGTGTGGAGCAAATCAGCTGGTGGCATGTTGGCTGATAATCCTGAGACCAGAAGCAGATGCTCTGTCCTGAACATCCGATGACATCTTGCTCTGAAGGTTATTTCCCTGCATGACCCTGTCATCATTTATAAGTTTTAGGGTTCAGATTATTTTTTTGCATGGCAGGTACTTGCACCTTTCTTGGAAGGTGGGCAATTAAAGTCTATGTGGATCTGATGTCTTATTTACTGTAGTAGTTCCCATGTTCCATGTTCACACCTCCAGAAGGGCCTGAGATGACCCCACTGATGTGTAGTACCAAGTTGGAAGCAGCTACGTGAAGCTGGTGCTGGAGACACTTCATACAGCTCTTTGTTCACTCAGTCTGGTGTTTGCCAATAGAAATGGAAAAGCTGACAAAACTTTTCTCTTGACAGTAGCTTTAAACTCATTAAAGGCTGTGATTAGAATTAGCATTTTTTCCAAAGTCCCCTGGCCATTTAAGGTAGTTCTCCTGGGCAGCAGCCATTAGTTGGACTAGTAGTCAACAGGCTCACAGCCAGCAGGTCAGAGGAGTCTGGAGTTAGATCTTCAAGCATTCGGCTGTTTGTCTGCTCTCTCACCGCCCCGAACTGCTCAGAGGGACTCCGTGTGCTGAGGCTCAGAGGTTGAAGGATGTGTGTATATAAGGCACTCGGGCCCTCAGACGGTGTGGGTCACAGATCAAGGGTACCGACAGCATCCCCTGGATGGATGTAGGCAAATAAAGCGAAGCACTTGCAAATACACAGCAGGTCCCAGCTTCAGCTGAGTTCCTCCTAGCACAATTATCCTCAAAGAAAATTACAGTCTGGCACGCTACCATTGACCAGCTGCCAGGCGTGCGGTGTCACCAGCAGTTTAACTGAGTGTGTGGGCATTTATTGCCTGTGGGAAAGGTAAGGTGAAATGAATCTGTGGGTGAAACAACTACGTTTTACCACATCTGCAAATCCATCTTCTTGTGGCCACATTCATGGTTTGGAACGTGCTTGTTCTATAAAACTGAATTGCAGGTTGATAAAGGTCCTTTTTCACCATGCGTAGCGATGCTGGAGATAATCATGGTAATCACAAGGTGGTGAACCTATAACTGGTTCCTCTTCCTCCTAGTTATACCAATATAAAACTGCTGTGTTCCCCTGCACCTCTAAAGTCAAAGGTACCATAAAAATCAGCAGGTCAGACTGCTCAAAGGGCAAATCTTTTACTTCCCAGTAAGCCTTGCAGGTGTAACCTGTTCCCCAGGTTCTTCTGTCTCCTAATAAAAGCAACTACTCTGCACAGAGCACGCTGTCTCTTTGAAAATGAAGAAAAAATGCTCATAAGGACAAAACCAGTTGTTTCCTTGCCAGTGGGTCAGAAGTAATGATGTTTGAAGTCTTGAGCACAGGAATTTGTTTTTTTATGATGCTTAAGAGTTTTCTCTTCCTGACCTTTATATCCCTGCTAGTGCTAGAAGGTGAATGTCCCCAAGGCCCAGATCCTCAGTGGAGGTGGACTGCTGTAACAGCTGAGTCAGCTGGACATGACCAGAGTTCAGAGGCTGTGAAGACTGCAGGAGGAATGTGCACATTAGCTGATCTTCCTCACACAACAGCGCTGTGAGGGGAATGTCACAAGGGTCTAATGAGTTGATTTAAGCTCATCAACCAGTCTCACTATACGTGATTGCAACTGGGTCTGGACATCCTGTTGTTTCAAAGACTGAGATATCATAGGAAGAAAGGGATGTCACAAACAGATAAAAATTCATGTAGGAAAAGGAAAACCATGGGAGAGGAAAAGAAGAAATGACTCACAATCAGATTGTGGGAAATGCAGGTTGCATGAAATCCTGACACCACTGGAATCACTTTGCCATTCACTGCATGAAAGCAGTAGGGTGAAGAGCACAAAATATCCTGCTTTGCAGAGGCAGCTGAGCTTTTTGGGCTGGAAGTCAGCTTAAAGAAGACAGTAGTTCTCTACCAACCAGCACCACAAGATGATTACCATCATCCCCACATCACCATTGGCGAGTCAGAGCTTCAGCCAGTCCAGCAGTTCAGCTATCTGGGTAGCATCATCTCCTCAGATGCCACGATCGACAAAGAGATCGACAACAGAATAGCAAAGGCAAACAGAGCTTTCGGAAAACTCCATAAAAGAGTCTGGTGCAATAAACACCTGAAGAAAAGTACAAAGATCAGTGTCTACAGAGCCGTGGTACTGCCTACTCTTCTGTACGGGTCTGAATCATGGGTCATCTACCGCCACCATCTGCGACTCCTCGAACGCTTCCATCAGCGCTGCCTCCGCACAATCCTAAACATCCGCTGGACTGACTACGTGACTAACGTTGCTGTCCTTGAACAGGCAGACGTCACCAGTATTGAGGCCATGTTGCTGAAAACGCAGCTGCGTTGGGCAGGGCACGTCTCCAGGATGGCGGATCACCGCCTCCCTAAGATCGTGTTCTATGGTGAACTTGCCACCGGCTGCCGCAAGAGAAGAGCTCCAAAGAGGAGATATAAGGACTCCCTGAAACAACACCTCAGCCTAGGCCATATTGACCACCATCAGTGGTCCACCCTGGCCTCCAATCGGGAGATTTGGAGACACACCATACATAACGCTGCTGTCTCCTTTGAGAGCACGCGTAGAATCAAGCTCGAGGAGAAAAGACAGCGCAGAAAGAACCGTGCCTCGACTATACCACCCAAGGAGACCCTCCGGTGTGCTCTTTGCAACCGGTCTTGCCTATCGCGCATTGGCCTTTTCAGCCATCAACGCGCTTGCAATAAGCGTGGGCAAAGCCCTTCCCAAATCTTCGTCCGCGAAGCCAAGCCATGATGATGACTGTAGAGAAGGGTGCACAGCTGACGCCTCTCATCCTTACACAACCCTAAAAACGGTCCTTTGTCATAGTCACTGCAGCTGACCTGCCAGAGCACTCTTTACAAGTGCTGACTGTATTTTTAGCTCGTCGTGACTCAGTAGAGAGAAATGAGGAAAGGCAGTCCCATGGGAGTTCCCAGCTCTCCCCACACCACCGTAGATCACCACAGCTGCAAGAGTCCGAGAGAAAAGAAGCCAAGCAGACATTTTCTCTGCTCAGATGTATCCTGCCACCAGGGGACGTGTCTGTAATTCAACAAACATCTTAATAACAACAACAATTGGGTAAAAAGGTTTCTAAGCAGACGTGGGTCATGGTTGGGTCTTAGTGTACCAAATTATTCAGCTAGTCCTAGATTTTGGCCTTTCCCTGACCAATCTGGGATTTTTATGATTTAGATCATAAATCCATGAAGTTCTATTTTCTGGAGCAGTTGAAATCAGAGGAATGTTAAGTGCTTCCTCTGCACTCCTCCATAACATACCAGTGGTTCTCCATAAAAAGAGTGTATCCAAAATAACAGGGCAAAAAAATTGGCACACCCTCAACAAAGGTTCTGGCTAGACAATTGTCTCACTTCAGGCTCAAGAGGCACCTAATTGTGGCTAATTAGCCTGAGATTCATGTATGTTTAGGAGTAGGAGCTGCCCAGGCAATGAAGTAGACTTCAAGGGTTAATCCCTGGCCATGTTGTTTCTGGTCAGTACATGAAAAAGGAACACTAACATGCTCAGGAGGTGAATAAAAGCTTTCATAGAACAAGGTTAATCTGCTGACCCAAGGCTCTATGTGCGCAGCTCAGCACCAAAACCCTTCAGAGTCTTAATCTCCCCATTTCGGCGCTGTATCGCAACAGTCTGCTGTCGGCATGCAGGACTGGGAGAATTTGTTTATCCTCCGAGGCAAGGCAGACATTTTTCAGCAGAATGATAAGAGAAAGCCAAGAGCCAGGCTCTGTCTAAGGGAATTTGTAAAGATGCAAAAGCATCTTCATTCAAGACCTCAGTCAGTGTAGTACCAGGTATGTTTGTTAACGACTCTCTGGTGGCTGCTCCAGTCACCGGGGAAGATAATTAGGAGCCATAGAAGTCATACTCCATTTTCTCTCACTGAAGAAATAATTTGATTTAATAGGGGACACAGTTTCTAAATTAAGATTTATGACCACCATTGAAAACCGATAGTAAAGTTTTTATCAGAGAGAGGATGGCAGATATACCCCCGATGTCCTCGTTCAAAGACAGAGAACTGTCAGAGAATGACCATGGTCTGTGTTTTCAAGGACATTTGGGCTGGTTTTGGTGGCCAAGGAAAAATAAAAGGCTTTCATATAACCAGTGTGTTCCAGTCAGGCAACCAAGGAGCCTGAATGGACTAATTAGGGCTCTTTAACTGGCCAAGGTACAAGTTCAAGCTATTATCCTTCAGCCATTCTAGTAGAGTTACAACATCACACCATCCATATACCAGCTGAAACTGCCCCATACTGGTATCAGCCTATGCAGAAAGTGCTGCTTTCTTCTGTCATTAGCTTGCCCATGGTCAGAAAGTAAAAGGTGAGGTTGTGGCCATCCAGCAGAGACAAGCCAACTAACTTCTCACTGTCTCGTACCTGTGGGACAAGTCTTCAAATGGAAGGAAACAATGCTAACCCTAGAAGGATTTTTCTCTTTTTCTCCACAGATATATAAGATGGAAACGGGACTCACCTCTCCAGCGTGAGTGCAGACCTGAGATACATCTGTCAAACCATTCAGAACAGGATTGAAGTCTTAATTCACCTCTGCTTCTAGTTTAGACTGGTAATATTGTATTGAGAGAGATTATATTTCCCTTCCAAGCCAACCACTTGGCTCCTGAACTGGAGATGGTTTCCATCTGTCCAGCTCAAGATAATTGAAGAAGCAAAACCATTTAGGCACCAGCCTGAACCCACCATGTCAAAGGTCAGTTTTTAGCATTGGTGATGTGCTCCTCAGCTTGTTGTGTTGGCTCATGTCAAGATCTGTGCTCTGGGAAAAGGTCTGAGATTTGTGTTGAAAGACTCAGATTCTCAAACTGGACAAACTGCCCTTCCTTCACCAGGACCCATTGAGTTACATATTGCTAAGAAGGGGTTTGCTAAGGTAGTTTAAAGACAGCAGTATCTTGTCTCTGCTGTTAAGCTGGATCCGTGGACTGCTGAATGCACTTTGCTGGGAATTCTCCTTGTTCTGCCTCTCTTATAACTTCTCAGATCAGGACAATCCTATCTGCAGCATCCTGGCTCAGTTCTGACAGCATCAACCTTTTTTACAGAGTGATGTTCTCTGCACTTCTTGTTGCCATCCCATTCCCTCTAACATGATAATTTCTTATTGCAGCTAAATCATCTCTCTTTTATGGGCACCCCCTTGCCGTGGGGAAAGAGCTTGCGTGCCCTTGTGAAGTTGAGAGCTATGCTGGTGGTGGCATATGCCTCCGGTAGGGTCTCCCAAGCCTGACAGGTCTCAACTGAAGGGTCAGACAAAGTGTGTCCACGGGCAGGATGGGCTCACTAGCCTTCGGGCAACCATCCTAGGAGAAGGACAACTCTTAACTCCAAACCCGGGCAGATGGAGCTCGTTTAGCCCTGTAAGGCCATCCATCTAAGAGAAGGATACTCTAACCAAACCTACGACCTGAGGACTTCGCTGTCACCGTCCAAGCTCGCTAGGCCCTGGCAGATGAACCTCAGGTGTAAAGGGTGGGGCCAGTCTCGCGCACGCTGCGCCTCACCTAAAAAATCCACCGCGCAGGCTTGAAGGGTGTACTCACGTTTGCAAAGCCCTGTAGCTACAGGCAAGGGACGAAACGGCAATACCACCCAAGGAGACCCTCCGGTGTGCTCTTTGCAACCGGTCTTGCCTATCCCGCATTGGCCTTTTCAGCCATCAGTGTGCTTGCAATAAGCGTGGGCAAAGCCCTTCCCAAATCTTCGTCCGCGAAGCCAAGCCATGATGATGATGATGATGATGATGATAAATCATCTCACCTTGAGGTTTCTTCGGAACCTCCTCTCACCTCAAGCATAGCAAACATTTTGCACAAGAACCCATCTGGTGAGACAAAATCTGAACCAAGACCTCTACAGCCTTACAGCCGACCACTCTATAATAAATGCAAGGACCTCACCTGTTTCAGCTTCGTTCCCACCATGGAAGCACTGCTGTCAAGCACAAATACAACATTCTTTGGCAACGGAGGAAGATCTGTGGGGGCGAAGTAGTGCACGAAATATCCATTAAGAATCTGTGGAAGAGCAAGGAAGTCAGGAATCAAAGGTAGCACATGATGCAATGTTCCACAGACATCATTATGGGGTATTTGGTTGGGCACACCTGATCCTGCTTTCAGTGTCTATGACTAATTGGAAGATATGAGTGCTCCTTTGTATCCCTCTTAATCCTAGTCCCCTGTTTACCCAGACTGGAGGAGCCTACTGGAGCTCTCCACATCTTCTACCATGGACACGGGGGGTTCCTTCCAAATGCAGTGAGGATATAATATATGTACGGAGGGATCAGAATCACAACACACATTTGGGGAACTGGCCTTGTATACAGATATATATAGCCAGTATAGCAAGAAACTGAAAAGCAGATAAAAAAAAGAAACTCAATGCAGTAGGTGCCTGTGGTTTTTAAGTCCATCTCGTGGCTGTCAACTGACTGGTTTTATTTTGGATAGATCTTACAAGATGGACAAGTAACCTTCACTTGGAAAATATTTTCTAAGACATTTGGAGCATGCAAGACAATCGAACCATCTCAGGTATAGTTAATAAAATAGAAAAGATGGATCACGTGTATGGTACCTGAACATCTCCAACGCTCAGCTCCCTGTTGACATCATATCTAATTATGAAGTCTCCCAAAATACCGTTTCTGGCGATTCTGGTTTGCTCAACCACACTGGGATTGAACGTAACTTTAGCTAAGGTTTTGGTATGTCCAACTACAGTAGAAGGAGGAGGAGAAACATCACCTGTTGAGATAAAAACATGATTTTACGAGTTTTCCCCATTGTCTTGCAGATGTCTAAGCACAGCACACAGTATTAGCATGACGTCAAGTCAACGAGTAAAATTCCATACTGAGATTAAAGGCTCAGCTCACCAGTGATAAAGTAAGGACTTAATAAACCCCTCTAATTCTAAACTGACACATTGCAATGCTATCAGGCACGTAAAACGTTTAGGCACAAAGCCTGCGCTCACTCCTGTTTGGAGATCCCTGAACTCAAAGCCCAGATGTTCTCTGTATGACTGGAAGTCGCTTTCTGTAAATAATGAACACACAACTTCAGTCAGGTACATGATATTCGTTCCAGCCAACTCTCGACATGTAGAATTCAGAGCCTATACCTGAGATCCTGTCAGTCACGGTGAGGATGATTCATTGGACCTGCTTAGACATTTCCTCCAGGATTAGATGAATCACGCTGCAGACTTCTCCCTATCAGTTATAGGGTTCTTGAAGGGGCTTGTTCAGCTGTGCTGTAGACATGTAAGGTGGGATTGATCTCACTAACTGATCTCTTGATCTGGCAAGTGTCTATGTCTAACATCTACATCTGAATGAGTCAACTTAGCTGCCTTTATGTTTAGCAAAGCGTTGTCAGTGTAGTCACTGCAGTTTCAGTGTTACTGATGGAGGCAACAGCCAACGCTTGCTAGTGCAGTCATGCAGACGACATCCCTGAGATGTAGCTCACCCTAAACTCCGAGAGCCCTTCCTGACTCAATGGAGAGATGTGCCTTTCAGAGGGCATCTCAGAGAAAGACAATAATTTAGGTCTGAGTCACCCTGAAGGAACCTCTGCTTGTCTTGTTAGCTGTGTTCATTTTCTAAAGTTGAGGGATACGGAGATTCTTTGTTGTCTCTATGTGTGGCCCAAATCCCACCTTACCCTCTTCTGGTGTGCCAGCTGTTCCTTCCCTCTGGACTCCTTACATGAGACTGACCAAAAGTTAGATTCGGCCTTGAACTTCTGTAGATTTTGAGGGCTTTCCCCCTTATCCTAACTAGCTATTGAAAACACCAAAATAGATGATCGACTGATGTTCTTGGGAGGTTCAACTCTCGAGCGATTATTCCAACACTCCTCTGAGGCACAGAAGTTCTATTATATCTGTTCATGTGCTGATTAAAATTGGTAAGAATGAGCTGCTTAATTATGCTGGTGGGGGCGGCAGTATCTCAAATCTTTGCCAAAGATGGTCCAAGAAATCTGTGGTATGGCAGGGAAAAGACCATAGAATCATTTAGGTTGCAAAAGACCTTTAAGATCATCAGCTCAAACTCTTAACCTAACACTGCCAAGTCACCACTAAACCATGTCCCTAAGCTCCACGTCTACATCTTCTAAATACCTTCAGGGATGGTGACTCACCAATTCCTTGGGCAGCCTGTTCCAATGCTTGACAATCCTTTCAGAGAAGAAATTTTTCCTCATACCCAAGCTAAACCTCCCCTGGCACAACTTGAGGCCATTTTGTCTTGTCCTATCACTTGTTACTTGAAAGAAGAGACCAACAAATGGGTGAAATTCTGTTCCAGTTTAGGTGTTAACAATCCAAGTACCTACATCTAGAAAATTTCTCTGCTTAGTGGAGATCAGGTCAAGAGAGCCAAGGGAGATTAGGGTGTGGTACCTCTGGCCAGACACAGACATCTGCTTTAGGATGATTTTAATTACGGGCCATACCCCATTAACTATACTGATCAGAGTGACAAGGTGAGGCCAGTCTTGGAAAGCTCCTCTCCAAGGGTTCCTTACCATTACGTCCATTTAACAAGTAGGAAAACAGAGGCGTGGTGACCTAACTTACCTGACTTCCCACAGGTCAAAGCCCACAGAAATGCTGGGACTAGTGTTCTTGTGGGTTTCTAGAAGGATTACTCAAAGCTGTGATGTTTACTCTAAAGAGCTGTGTGCAATCTACGCTCCTCTAGGCAAAGGAATGACAGTAGGAGTCATAAATCAATAGCGCTCTAGGATGTTGCTTCTGTATTGATTTGGCTTTACTTTATAGCTGTCCCCTGAGTCCATTTGAACAGACAAGGCACAAGACTTGTCTACTGGGGCAGGGAAGAGTTTCCTCATAGGCCAAATTTCTACACAAATAAATTGTAGTTGGAGGACCTGGGATGTGAAACAAACTCATTGGCAAAAGTCTTGACCAAGTGAGTTTGAATTATAGAAGTTACTCAGTTTCGGTAAAGTCAAGAATTGACTCTGCATCATGGCTTCTCTGACTTGGCCAGTTCCGATCCGTCCACCCTGACAGAAACAGAAAGGGAGGTCCCAGCCAAGGCACTGAAATCGCTTCAGGACACTATTATTAGATCTCAAAGGGGGCTTATAAAGTGGTTACCCAGAGCTTGGACTTTTATTCTAAAGTCTGTGTACAGTTCAGATTTCCCCTGGCAACGAAAAGTCATAAATCAATAGATCTATAAGATTTTACCTCCATCTTGATTTGGTTTTACTTTTATAGCTGACCTCTAATCTGAGGAATCAACAGATGTAATATGTTTTTAATACACAACGCATCAGATTCACTTGTATTGGTCTTCCTGGATTTTCCATCTGACTTTTATCACTTCCAAGATCCCATTTAACTGCCAGTGTGTGGGAAATGCCCAGAATTCATAGAAATGGCTTAACAGTTCATTTGTATTTTCTGGCCTGTTTGGGGATTTCACATTACTTCTCCTCAACCACTGAAAAGCAAGCGTTGCTGTTGGATAGGCTGCCTGACCACATCACATCAGGGTCAGTGGAAGTCAGTGTCACACTGGAAGCAGAAGCTCTCTCCTTACACCTACTCTACATACACATCTGCGGCTGCGGCCTTTGGACTTCCCTTCGGTGTTTCTCTGCCTTAAGGACATTGATGGGTGAGCATGACATGGTGTGCACCACAACAGTGTGAGTTCCAGTCCTAGATGGACTCTGACCATCTGAAATCAGCTGAGTTACGTAGCCACTCCATGCCTCAGTTTCCCCAGCTGTTAAATGGACATAATGACATCTATCCAGTTTTGTAAAGCTGTGTGGGATCTAGATCATGTGGATCACGTTATTCCTCCACTACTCCTCAGAACATTCTTTGGAGGTGAGAAATGTCATGCCCTGTAACACAGACAGTGCTTTAGGAACCTCTGGAGAGGAGGTTTCCAAGGCTCCTTCACACAGCCATTGTCAGAATAGCTGGGGGAGTTCTCCCATCTTCTTCATAGCCAATCATCTCTCATTTCCAGGATGGAGATTAAAAAAAAAAAAGGGGAAATAATAAGAAAGGTCAAAAGTAACATTTTTTTCCTCCTGATCAGATCTGGAGGGCAGGTTACCTAACCCCTCCCATGTTCCCAGACCCAGTCCCTTCCTACTTGGTTTTATGACATGGTCTGGAAACGCTCCAGACCTCCGGTAAGGGAAACTCAGTACCTGACCTTGCCAGTCCTTTCCAGAGCTTCACTTCTTCACTGTTAGACATTTTCAATGTCTGGTTTACACTTTTCTTTCTGTATAATAAACCCATGACTTCTTGTTCTTTCTGTTACTGACATGGAGATCACAGAATTTCTTCCTCCTTGCAGCAGCCATTTCTATATTTGAATACCGTTACTACATCTTTCCCCAGGTTTCCTTTTTAGGCAGCACTTGATGGCTGGATCACAATTACTCTTCCCTGTTTATTGGCTCTGTTCTTTTCAAACAAGTGACTGAGGGAGGAAAATCTATGAGGTATTGCAGAGTACAGAGCATGGACGAGCTCCAAAGACTTCAGCTGGTCTGTGCTCACACCGAGGTAGTTACAAGGGCCTTTAGAGAAACTTCTGACGAAATTCAGCTGAAGAAGTAAACCAAGCAGGAAAAAGCATTTTTCTCATGAAACTGTAGTCTTCACAGGATGAGCAGTTAAACCTAAATTATTTTGGAGTCTGGCAGAATTACTATTAGAGCTCAAATGCAAAGTTCATCCTCCGCTGACATGTGGAAACTTTTAGACAGCTGTGATAAGACAGAAAAACCTTTCTGAGATCTGTGAATTTGAAGAGAAATTCTCTCCTCCTGCGCTGGAGGAGAAGGATGAGGAGGGTTAGCCCTGAGGATGCTGGGTAGGACACCATTCAGAAAATGGCTCCATTCTGAGGCCACCAGAGAAGACCAGGATCATTGACCCCACCGTCTCCTGTTTTGGGTTTGTATGTGACAGAGACAACAGCTGCACATGCCAAAAGATCACCTTCCAAAACTCACATGTCTAATGCCTTCCTTTGGGAAAAATACAACTCCCAGGTGGAGTTGTGTGTGCAGGAGTCACTCACAAAGCTAACAACCTGTCATCACATCATTGTCTCTGCTCCATATTCAGAGAGGATGTACGCAGGGCTTTCTAAGAGCCTCTCTCTATAGCAAAGCACAGCTTGACTTTCGTAAATCACCGGGAATTTGTGGAACCAAGTCCAGTATTCATACCTTGGGCTGCTGCAGCCAAAACCAGGCAGAATTGGACTCTTTACCGCTTCTGCTGTGATTTCTGTGCTGTTTTACAAATGGCAAAAAAAAAAAGTGTCCTTCACTCCTCCTCATCAAGGGATGTCTGTCTACGGGTCTTTAAGCTTTCTCTCTTCTGTTCATCACAGGCTCTATGGATACTAGAAGTCTGGCTGCAGTCAAAAGAGCAAATCCTGAATGATGGTTAAACAGAGAAATTGTTTTTTCCACTCTGGCTCCTGCCTGGTACATTGATTTGCTCTACGGATGGCATGTAGAAAGCACCACAAATGTAGGAGGATTGGCCCGTGAAATAAAGACAGATCCACCATTCCCCCACTTTTGGCCATATAAAATATCGTTATTGTTTTCTTCATTAGTTTTGCATTTAACAGTGTTTATTGCCACAACAGGTTGGCGTTTCAGTTATGAACATCAGTCACTGCTGGTGCTCATCATCTGGAGCTGTTGATGGCTCCAGAAACAATCGGATTTGATTTTCAGCTTAATTTTCCTATCCCACACTGGTTCTTCAGGACCAGTACGTAGAAAAGGAATGTAATTTCTTATCCAGGTCAGCCAGAGTCAAAAATATCTAAATGACTCATGAAGTTACATTCCATCCTCAAAAATTATTTCAGGCTGGTGGCACTTTGAACATATTACTCAGAATGCCATTTAACTGATGACTTAATGTCACAATACATTTTTCACCCAATGCTCTCAATACTTATTAAAATCTCACATTTTATCAATAACCATGAGATACTATAGACGTGTCTGTAGACATAGGAAATTGAGAAAGAGTTTTCATGACATGCTCAAACTCAATCCGGTTAGGCACTACCGTTTTCCACTGTGCAGTCCTCTGACCTTATTGGGTCATTTTCTGAAGTCCTGACCTCTCATTGGGGGCACACAGTACAGTAGCTGGTCTGGCATCCTTTGCTGGCCAGTTATTTCCTAGAATGCTACCAAGCTTTCCAGTCAAATGATACTGAAGAGTTTTAAGCCACAGGAGTCAGAGAAGAGACCAGACACTGTCTTTTTCTTGGTTTGCTCCCAGTCTGCAGACTGGCCATGAAGGAGCCACTCTGATCTAGCACACAATTTGCCTGTCTTTCACTTAAAAACCCTTAGCCTTCCCTGGGGGTCCCTCTTGGTGTGAAGATCTCTTTCGTCCTTGGATGTCATATGAGCAAGAAGGCTTTGCAGGGAGGATCTAATGACCCGGATGTTTTCCTTTCTGGATGAAGCCTGGGGGATGACAGCTGACTAAAGTACAGTGGATTTCCAAGTGAAATGCTCCTTGCCTTGGCCTTGACCTCCCTAGGAGGTTTCTTGTGGTTTCCACTCGTGTTTAGGAAGGCAGCAAGTTCCTGTTTTCTGCTCTGAGTGTGATTGATCTTGTTGGCCAGAAGAGGTCACAAGCAATAGATCCTTTCTATCCAAATCAAACTGTCCTTCTCTGCGACTATACTAGACCCTTCTGAGACCCTCTGCCAATTCTTTTTTTTTTTTTGGTCTGGCTGCTCCTAAGTCCTAATGACCTCATCTCGCTCTGAGAAGCTCAGCAAACCTACTGAATTCTTTAACCCTATGCACTCATCTGAGTGGCACTCCCATGACTACCAACAAAGACTTGATGTGGCGGAGTCACAACCCACTCCTGACTGCCCATGATGGACCACGGAAGTGCGTTTGGCATTTTAATGACTTCCATAGCAGTGGTTTCATCACAGCAAACAGATTTCACCAACTGCCTCGGGCAATTCCAGATAGAAAGGGTCTGTAATTGAATTCTGAGCAAGGATCAAGCACAGGGAATCTGAGTTTCAGTTGCGTCACCCATCCTGCAACAGGACACCTATTTTATATACATTTTACTGTCTAGGGAGGATTACGGAATCCTAGAGCTTGAGCCCATTTTTCTATGAGTTTTTGGAATCTGATGCATAATGCCAAGAACAATCAGTGTCACAGATTGACATTTGGACAGCGAGTTCTGAGAATTTTCCCTGTATGTCATTTCCATATAGGAGTTTCCACGCTGCACTAGACCAGCAGCATGTCTGCTCTGCTCAGTGTGTCTCCAGCCTTGATCAGTGCCAGATGTTTTGCAGGAACCCCTATGCCACAACGCGCTGTGATACTCCCTGACAGGTGATACTCCCTGTCTATCCTGATGAGGAGCAGAGAACATTTATCACACAGTGCATGGATGTGCAGCAGGGAGACTAATCAACTGTACAAGGCTTGACCTGAAGCTAGTCCAAGTCACTGAGAGCCTTGATTTCACTGTGATTTGGATGAAATCAGTTTAACTCCATGTTCACATCATTACATCACTTAGTAACTGAGGATCAAGTCTCACAAGACTCTACCTCCTGTGTGGGAGACTTTGAGGAGCAGCAGGACTTGTTGCTGTCAGGTTTGTAAACAAGGATGGACATGAACGGACAGATACGGACATGTACTCAGAGTGAAGCTAACTAGCCAATTATAGTGTTAGTATAGGCGCGTGAATTTCACTAACGAGCCAATTAACTGTACCCTTGAAGCGCGTGATCAGTGCATGTACGGAAACTCTGTGCCTATAAATATAACTCTGTCGCACTTAATAAATTGAGCTTTCCGCACACCATATTGGCATCAGGGTCTGCTCCGTAGCCGACACGAGATAAGCGCGCATGGGATACAGAGAGCAACGCTACGCTCCTGCTTCCAGGTCAGACATTTTTTGGCGAGTGTTTTTTGTCAACACGTAGCAATCACAGTACCCTCTGCTCCTTCCTGTTAGTTTACACTAGAAAAATTACCTTTACGCTATCTGAACAGCGAGCGAGGAAGTTTGGGGATAAGAGTAGATACTCAGAGTGCACTTAGTACTTTGGCAAAATGTGGATTTTCCTCTTGGAATTTCCCATGTTCTAAAATGCAGGATTTCCTATCTGCCTTGGCATGGATGGATGGAAAAAGCAAGTCACTTAAAATAAACAGTTCCCAGGAGACGTGGAGCCATTGAAGAGCCTGCTCAAACGTTGAGCACAGGGCCTGAAGGCCCAGTTCAAAGCTCCTAAAGACAATAGAAAAAAAAAATCCCATTGAGTTGAATGGGATCAGCCCTATTTTCATTAAGCTTCAAAGTTCTCACATGCTTATGCACCAATACCACCCAGACACAGTCATCTACAGAAAATAGAACAAAGGCCATCAGCCTTTATGCTAAGACTGAATTCCCACCACTGAACCTCAGAGTTCATAGTCCTAAATCCCTTTCATAGAATGGTTTGGGTTGGAAGGGACCTTAAAAATCATCTATTTTCAACCCCCTGCCATGGGCAGGAACACCTTCCACCAGCTCAGGTGGCCCGTTGAACCTGGCCTTTGCCATTGTAGCCATTATAGCAGTTTTCATGAACTGCCAATGAAACAGAGAGCTCTAAACAGGAATTGCTGGTGGCCTGCAATGCTTAGAGACTTGCTTGTCTCTCCACCTCTGGGGTAGAACGTACCTGTCATACAGCGAGAGCAGTAAGAGTTAAGAAAGGAAAGTGAAAACAATGTCTTTCTAAATAAAGTCACATTGGAATTTGCCAGAATCATTTATGCCTAATGAAGTGCTAGCACTCATTTTTCTTGTTGTCTTCATGAGGGGTGTCCTCTAGTTTCTAATACAGTCTTGCTCCTAGACAATGCTGCTTTAATACGATGCTGGGGTTTTGTTAATGTCTCATTTGGAGCAGAGGGAAAGCGGATGAAACACCAGTCTGCACAATTATCCAAGGCTGCTTTGGAGAACTCCCAACACTGCCAGTCCCGTCCTTGAGAAGTGATTAAGGCTCAACAAGTAACAACCATAACCACGAGTCATAAAATCTCTCCTTACCTTCAACTTTCCCGTTGCCTTTATGCTTGCTGTTTCGGAGAGGAGGCACTTCCAGTGCAATTATGCCTGAGTTCTCCAGGATGTTCACCTCCACTCGTAACCTCCCCACCAGCTGCTGGGGCCGGATGCTGACTGTGTACTCATATTTTCCCAGTCGCCTTTGCAAAAGCTCTTCATAATGCAGTAGGAACCTTGCCTGCATCTTGCGAGGAATGAAGACAGAAGCTTTGAATGTCTCATAGCCATTCTCCCTGGAAGGAAAATCCAAAGACACCTTCACACCCCATACACATCACAGACCACCTCCTCCAGCAAATGATGAATCTCGATTTTGTTGGTCCAATAACAGAATTTTCTATCATTGAATATGTGAAACCAGCAAGAAAGAAAACATCGTAATGCTTTACAAAGCATTGGGCACGTAGGAGGTTTCCACTGGAGGAAAGGTCTTCGAAGACGAGATGACTTCTTTGGGAGAGGAGTATGACAGACATGTATAACATGGAGCAGGGCCAGAGGAAAGGCTGTCTCTTGGTTTCTTATACAGAGGATTCGTAAGACCCATATTTAATTCTTGACTTTGCTGACTTATCGCAGTATCTTAAATAAAGTACAAATGAATTTCTCTTCCCTAATGTTAGGGGGAACTCAATGGGAAGAAATAGGACATCTGAGACAATTCTACCACCTCTAAAAAGACTCTTCCAATTGGCCACAGTGTGCCATCAGTCACCCAGTGTACAACTGACAGTCACCTTCCTGTTCGCTCCTTTGAACCTTTAGCCTTTATTGATGGTTGGACTTGATGATCTTAAAGATCTCTTCCAACCAAAATGATTGTGTGATTCTGTGACTTCAGCTGCCCTTCTGTTAAACAGAGGTAAGTTAAGATGCTCTACCCCTCCTACAGCGCACTGCGGTGTCCAGCTATGAGGCACCGATATGATGCCAGGCACTATCATGAATGGAAAATAAAAAAGCCATATAACAAGAATAGAAACTTCTAACACCATGCAGGAGTAACTTCAGAACTCACTGTTGTGAGATTTTGGTGATGTCCACAATTCAGCGAGTATTCAAAAGGATTTGAGACTCTGATTTCTCTAACACACATAAAAAAGATTGGTTTTCTTTAAATGTTAGCCTTTAGAGCAGTTGGAATGACGTCTCTGGATCATACCAATGGTCGGACAATGACAGGGAGTGAATACGCACAGAAGAGGATGCAGCAGGGCATGTCAAGAGAATTCAAGAGAAATCTAGAACTCTTTCAGGTTCTGCCAGTTTGTGTCTGGATCCTGAGTCAGCATCCTTTGCTAAAGGTTCCTGGTGGATTTCTCCGACCGTGAATTTGTCTAGTCACTTTTTGAACTCACATTAAGTTTAGCATCCACAATTTCCAGTAGCAAGAAACATAATTTCTGTGAAGAATACCTTATGTTGGCCATTTTGAACCTGACATCTGATCATTTCATTCAATTTTCTCTAGTTTTTCTATGAAAGACAGTAACTAAAAATTCCTTATTCTCCTTCCACGTATCACTCATGAGTTCTGTCAGACCTCTCCCTCCCCACAGTTCATCATTCCTCTGGTCTGAAGATCAGTCTATTTAGCTGTTCCTGCCTATGTGTTCATGTTGGAATAGTGCTGCTATCTCAGGTAACTGAGAACAGAGCAGAATTTTCCAGAGCAGCAAAATCCATCCAACAGTGCCTCTTTGAGAGCTATTTGGGTGAAATTAGGACGAAAACACCCCACAGTGCTGCTGAAGAAGTGCGTTCAGGTGAACTTACAGGTTTTAAGACTATTAAAGGGGTGAGACTTTCTGCCAGTGCTTGGCCAAGAGGACTAAACGTGGCCAAGCGCTGAGAACGGGGCAAACAAACATGACTGCAAAAGGCTGCCTGTAGCTCTACCGCCGACTAACTTTGTAGTCTTAAGTTGTAACTGATTGAATTTCTGTGCGCCTTAATTTCCCTGCCTGTAACAGATTTCTTTTCCTCTCAAGTACATCCTTGGAAGTGAAAATGTTGTATTACGGTGCTAGAAAAGGCCACATATAATTGTACATGACTTGGTGTATGGGAATGCCACAGGCAGCGTGAAGAACATGCTCTTTAGGTCATTCTTCCTGTAAATCCATGGATGGGTATGCCAAAGCAGCCAAAATAAAGATGGGAGGAGAGTATGTTGCTTCCCCAGAACTCAGCCAAACGCACAACACTTACCTTCCATTTGTGGGGCTTGGAGGTTTCTTGTGCCTTGCTTTGTCGTCGCTGCTATTTTTCTTTTCTTTCCCTGTGACCTCTCCATAATAAGTCTTGTTGCCGATGCTCCTGGAGAGACCAGAGATGTCAGCATGACCACTGCACCCACAGACAGTGACAGCCGTGCAGCTCGCTGTAGAAGGGTTCACAGGCTGTGCACGTGTGAACAGGCTAAGAGTGTTGCTGGTGTAACTCTCCTGGACTCCACTCGAGTCACTGAGACAGAAGCTGATTTAGAAGATCCCTGGCTGGTTATACCAGCAGAGGACATTTTTAGTCCAGGAGTTTACCTCTCTAAAATGCCGAGTCAGTAGGGAATCTCCAAAGCATAAGGATGCAAACCAGAAAGGAAATCTATTGTCAAGAACCCAATGAGCACTTTTTTTTTTTGGTCTGGTCTCAGATACACCACCTGTGTCAATACACATGGCAATGTTCAGGATGACTGCTCTCAATTAGCTGCTTCCCTAACTAAAATGCTTCTCTGTGGGAATGAGTTCAGGGCCACAGATTCCATAAGGAAAGAGCCCTTAATGTACCTTTTGGCTGGCCTATGGCAAAAGACCATTTTTTCCTCCTATTCAGCCCAAATGGAAGTCTTTCCAAAAGAGCTGGTCCCCATATGCCATGCTCAGGTCTGAAGTTGTGGCCCAAATATCTACCCATAGAGGGGATCTGAGCACGACCAAACCAAACATGTTTTTGAAACCAAGAGCTTAATTTATTCCTTAGTGAATAATTTCAGTATGAGCTTGATTGCATTCTGCTTGCTCTGTTACACACAGAGAATGACTAGCACCTCCAGCAGCAAGTCAACCTATCTGCTAGCTGGAGTAGATGCTCCTCCTCCATTGACAGTATGGAGAACTGGAAAACCAAGGAGCTTCTTAGGCACCACAGTCAGTTAGGTGAGATAACTACCATATGCCAGTGTTGCTGAAACTTTAATTGGAGAGGTTTTGGAGAGCTGGGAGAGATTTTTTTTGGTCCAAATCAAAGAGAGAAGAGGAGAAAGAAGTTGTTAAAAGACACTCAGGTGGGAAATTGAATAATTTTCTTCCCCATGTACATTGAGGACTTGAATCTTAGCATCCTGTCATCCAAGGACTCGCTCTGTTCTTTGAGACCATGACCAGTTTCGGGTGGAGTATAGCATGTGTACAGATTTATTTTTCCCAAAGAAATGCAAAAAAGGTCTGGATACAGCCCCGCTGCACACTAGCTCATTTCTGAAATCTCAAAGCTATCTGTGGGATGGGAGAACCCTTGTCCACCCAGCTGTCAGCAGTACTTACTTACATGGTAAAGTTGGAGATGAAGGCTGCAGCTGGGATCTGCATCTCAAACACAGCTTCGCGTGCCTCAGATCCGCTGTTCACCATCGTGCACGACACCGTGGTGAAAGCATACCGAGAAATGATTGTGGATTTCACAGTGAATTCAGACATCCGAGGTCGGGTTTCCTGTAGGTGTCAGAAGGTTATCTATGAATTCTGACAGCTAGACAACTCACCCCTTCAGTGTTTCGATGGCTTTAACACCTAAGATGCTCAAGCAAATAACCACCTTATGAGTATTAGACTTCCCTGTGATAAACAGTCAACAGCAGGTAAGGTGGGCCTGACCTCAAAATTTCGAGTGAGCTGCCAAAAGTAAACCAGAGACGTGGCACTATCTTTGTTCCCACACAAGAGCGAAGGTGACAGTCATCCTCCAATGCTTAGGAAGGGGCCAGGAAGGAGGAGAGCTCTGATTATTGTCAGCATTTTTGTTGTGAAACACACTGATAAAATCTCGCTGAATCCTAAATTGCACCCTTCAACTTTGACCATTTGAGAGGATCAGGAGTAGTCCCTTACGGCCTGGGAAGAGAAGCCCAAAATATGTCCCCATAGGGTCCAGAACTGAGCTCAGAGGAAGTGCCCCACGGACGGTGCACAAGTAAGACCTCTTGCAAGGCTGAGATCACTGTGTATGAAGCAGCATCTTCAAATGCGTACAATCAGATCCATATGTTATATAAACAGAAAAAAATTATGTCAATGGAATCATCTGAGTCCTCCCCTGTTCAGAATCCATCCTGGAGGTCTCAGGCAATGGATGGAAGAGATTTAATAAGAAACACTGACAATGTGACGTTTCAAGTAAAATATTTTAAGCCTTTTAGCCCACAAGAGATTCTTTCCAGCAGAGAAGCAGCAGAGACTGCAGTGAATGACACACGATGTAGCAATGGAAGCTGAAAGCCAATTTCTGCTTCTTGGGAATGTGTTTTTGTGCACAGGTCTTGGGTTGGAGCATTTCTTCAGTCTCACATGTTTTTTTACAGCGATGTCTCCATGGAGCTCAACAGTTTTCTTCCTGGAAGACTTCAGTGTGTTTAACTCTAAGCAGTCCATGTAAAAAAAAACCTCTGTTTGTTGCCTTAAGCCGTCAAAGACTGAACCCTCAAAAGCAAAAAGAAGCTAAAGAGTAAAATAGGTTGCAAATACAGAGCAACTTCACTAAGCCAAATACACCAAGAATCTTCCTACTGAGGCCGATAAAAAGGCACAGTCTCACAAGACTCGTGAAGATGAGAACGTGCTCTTCAGCTCCACTTCCAGGAATTTTTTTACCAAACAAAAATAATTTTAAGAAAGTGCTTAATAAAGGGAGCAAGTGTTTATATGAGCAAGTATGAAACAGGAACGTTTCTGCAGTAGCTGGTGGCATCAGAAGCAGTAATAAGTGAGCATCCAACTACCCACAATTCTGGGCTAGTGAATTCCAGGCAAACAAAAGCATGACGATCCACTGGAAACAAACACAAAACCATCAACAGACTTGGAATACAGCCCCACCCGTCTACACTTCCAAGGCTTGGAAAGGGTCTGATAAATATCCTCCAAATGAACCTGCTTGTGATAGTTATCTTTGACAGCTGAAGAATGTGTGATGTGCTCTATGTCCACGTACATCCTGCTCAGCACAGGCTCAGCTCACATGGAGTACAATGGCAAGAAATTAGCACTTTTAGGGTGTGATCTATCTCACAGCTCAGTGCAATGGATCTAGACTAGAACACATCTGCTTGGATCTAATGTCCCCCGCTTAGGTCACCAGTGGCTTTTATTCAGTCGCTGTGGACTACAAGTAGAGCCTGCTGTTCTTAAGACTTTCCCTGGTACACAGCCATGGCTTTCCAGTCTCATCATCTGGAAGGTGAGGAGTTTTGATTGGAAGTAGTATTGTAGGAATGTTTCCAGACATAATGAGCTGATGCTTCATTCAGTCTTCCATACCACTAATTGTCTGTGGCAGAGCAAGAGATACAGATGATTTAATAACAGAAGTAAAAGAAAGAACCCGAAACTTCAGTGAATTCTTTGGTTGCAGATCTTCTGCATCCACTCCCATGTTCTGCGTTTCATCATAAGCTGAACACACTTGACAGGTCAACAGCAAAAGAGGATCAAGCCCTTTGACTTTTACTTGAGACAAGGTGGTGCTTCAGTGACAGATCCGATGCGGAGTCGAACATTGTGAATGCAGTGATGGATTCACTTGAAGTCAGAAAGTCTTTACAATGTGTCAGAGGATGTGAACTTGCCCTTGTTATGACAAGAACATAAGAATGGTTGTACTGGGTGAGAAGAAAAGTAATTCTAACCCTGCAGCCTATCACGGGCAGAGATCAATAGTTTGTGCTTAGAGAAGCGTGCAAAATCAGTCCAACCTGCACTGATAATACCCAGAAATGTTCTCTCTGTTTCAGTAACCTCTGGCTGAAGGAACTCCTGAGCCAAGGGTGTTATTTTTGTGCTGAGCAAAACTCCATGGATTTTTCTTCTACGACTTTACACAGCTGCTTTTTGAATCCTTGTAAACTTTTAGCATCCACAACGTCTTGTAGCAAGGAGTTCCACAGCCTAATGATATTCTATATGAAGAACAACGCCACTTCGGGTTTTTTGCTGAATCTATTATCTGCTGGTTTCAACTGATCTCTGTCGTATCTCCCTATCCCACTGAACAAACTCGAGCTCTGGTAACCTCAAAGAGTGAGGAACAGCAAAAAGAAATCTCAAAAAGGCACCGAACACCTTTCCTTCTTCCTGGTGCTTAGGACTTGCTGCTGGAGAAAGCAAACACTGAATGAGAACATCACATCCAACCGAGGATGAAAGAACGGACTCATCTTCTCATCCCTGGAAGGGATCTGCCGTTCCTTGTGTACAGAAAATATAAACGGTGGGCAATTTCCAAACAGGTTGCTAGGTCAGGCTTGGAGGGCAGCCCAAGTCCCAGTCTGCGCTTCTCGTGCGTTCCCTGGAGCTCTTGCACAATCCGCCAGCGCCTGATGCTCTGCCTTACAGCTGCGCAAACGCCTGTTTGTTTTCTCCCCTTTTTATTAAGGCCTTCAGGAGATGAGAGGCAGCGCAAAGGCAAAAAACAAAACAAACCGTTTGTTTAATATTATTATGACTGCGATTTATTGTCCCTATTAAACATAAAGCTAAGGAGCGCCAAGGCGGCAGGTTAGCCCGCTGCTGTGAGTCAGGTTGGCTGGATGCTTTATGAAGGTGTCCTGGTGATTATGACGAACGGGGAGCTGAAATTTTCCTGCCAGACGCATGGTTTTATGCTTGTTTACATCACAAGTTTGGAAAAACAGAAGAAAGCTGAAGAGAAATGAAATTCACTCCGTGTTTTTACCTTTATCGGTTGCTTTTATCAAAACAAATTGACCGTATCTCAGATTAGAAGTAATAAACTGGTAATAAGACTGCGAGTTGCTCTCCTCGAGGCTGCTGATTCCAATCTGCCGAAGATCAAAGGGACCAGAAACTATTAACATGTGATGGCTGCTCAGTGTGTGAAATGAATTCCTCTACTTCTTTAGTGGGAAGTCCCCGTCCCTCGGAAAACCAGAAAAACACCACGAACAACAATTCACCAGCTCCCTCTTGAGCTGAAGAGCATCAACAGAGCCAGATCTCACGGGTTTGCTGTACATCTCTCAACTGCAGGTACACGTCTTGAAGCTTAGGATCCTGGACCGAAAGAATGATGTGGGCATCCTCGTTTTCTTCCTTTCTTCCGTAAATTTTGCCCTCTGCATCAACAGAGAACAACAGAGATCTTCAAATTTGAAAGCAAACTCTCCCTTTCTCTTCAAATTCAGCGAGGTTTCATCAGGTTTAAATTCACTGCATGGTCGAGGTTTGTAACATTGGATGTTCTCTCTCCAAATCTGGGCTCGAGAAGACGGGCTGGGAAGTATTAGAAGAACCTGTACCTGTTGCATTGATCAAAATGAAGATTTTTTTACCCTAGAATCTCACCCTACCATCACCCACTGACATAGTCCGTTCCTGGGCACAGGGATGCGCGCACACATTTATACACAGAGCAAGTGTAACGCCCATGAGGTAGACTAAAGACACAGTGTGGTACGTACCAGCCTCTGCAAAAATTTGGCCTGTCTTGGAACACGTCGTGCGACCTGCAAAGAGTTAAGGGAGTTAATGGAGCCCAGTCAGCTTACAGGAGACATGTCCCTTGTTTAAATCCAGACACGGGTTTGTGTGACTGACAATCCGTGACCAGGTTCAAATGTTCCTCTGGTTAAAATTAAAACCTAAATCTCTTCTATATTAACAGACCCATTGATCAAAGCTCAGCGGTGGAATGCGGCTCTCGGAGGCGAGGAGTTACAGTGTGATTTGCAAACGCTACTTGCCAGGAGACCCTCTATATGAAGACAGGAACCTCAGCCTTTAGCCCTAGCCCTGGGCACTATGTCTTGGCCCTGGAATTGTGTTCCCTTATAGGTTCCTATGGAGCCACAAGAAGGCTCTGTGTCACCGTCTGCCCCATTGCATGGAGTAAGTATATGATGAGAAGGCTGCTAAATGCTCTGCAAGGTCCACCAAATGTCACACAGGGCCTATCTGCACCCTCAAGTAAGTAAAAGCTCATTCCCTAGTCCAGATGTGGTCCTCATCCGTGCAAGAGCATTCAGCGTGCCTCATGGGTTACAGGCACTGGGCAGGGAGAGTCACCTGAGGCTGTCCTCAGGTCGCTGAGCAGCCATCGGGTTAACACCTCGCACTCATGTGGTGGGGCTTGGCAGGCTTAACCCCACTCTGCTGCTTGTGTGGACCTGCTCCAAGGGAGGACTTGTGCAAAGTAACGTTGCAGCTTCAGCTTTATTGATATTACCTCTACAGCAGATCTGTTGCCTAAAAGCTCTCCACAGGTACTGTGGATTTATTGAGCAATGCTGGAAAAACACGAGTTATGTGGGAAAAGGGAATAAAGATACTTAAACTGAGCCACAGATCTTATTAGGAAATGAAGCGCTTCACCTATGACAGTGCAACTGTACTCATCCTATTGCCCTTCACAACAACTCCTCCGACTTCTTCCCTACTCGTGGTGCAAGCCTCAGCTTAGCAACAATTCCAAATCAAATCCCTGCCCAAAACAGAGCATAAAAGTCTCCCGTGAGTGAGGGAAGCCAAGTGACTGCTTAAAATGTCGGTGAAACTCCAGAGAGCAGAGGAATGCAATGATTTTTTTTTTTTACCTGATTTGCCCTTTCTGTTGATTTACGCTGAAATAACAGCACTCCTTGCCAAAAAGATCTTTTTATGTCGGTTGATACCACTCACTGAAAAGCTCAGGAAAGCCCAATGGAGAAATTAAAGTCTCCTTCATCAGAATCTTTATTATTTCCTTCAGCATTATCTTAGCCATCATCTTGTAGAATTAGAACCAAGGGAAAACAGGTCCCTCAGGAAATTCTTAATGGAGAGGAGAGGAGAGGAGAGGAGAGGAGAGGAGAGGAGAGGAGAGGAGAGGAGAGGAGAGGAGAGGAGAGGAGAGGAGAGGAGAGGAGAGGAGAGGAGAGGAGGAGGAGAGGAGAGGAGAGGAGAGGAGAGGAGAGGAGAGGAGAGGAGAGGAGAGGAGAGGAGAGGAGAGGAGAGGAGAGGAGAGGAGAGGAGAGGAGAGGAGAGGAGAGGAGAGGAGAGGAGAGGAGAGGAGAGGAGAGGAGAGGAGGAGGAGAGGTTTTGTATGACTTCTAAAGTCTCAAGGACAACCAGTAGACATGGGTGAGTAGCTGAGGATCACTGGATAACAGCGCTCTGTTTGCCAGGACTTCATGACAGCTCCTGGAGCACTGCTGCAGGGTCTGTGATCCTGATCAGTCCATCAAACAGTTTTACACCAGCCAGCTTCACTAGCATCATCTAATGGAACAGTTCCCAAGTCACCATCAGCTTTTATCTTTAAAGCCTTCCAAAACACCCATTAAAGCCCCACAGTTGCTAGCAGTGACCCCACGGCTGTTGCCATCTGCTAATCTTTGCATGGTATAGAAAGTTGAGCTGTAACAACCCAGCTGCCTGTGAAGAGCTGTCCAGAAGAACAACCTCTAGTGCAACAGTAATAACCAGTGAACTTGTCAACTACCTTAAGCAGAGGGGTCAATCATTGGATAAGTCAACAAGCAATCCACGCTCGCTGCAGATGACAGGATCCTGCAAAGACCTGTGTCTGTACTTGCCTTTGTGCAGGAAGATCCTCCCAGGATGTCACAGTTAAAGGCAGCCCTATACACTCTCCTGAAGCTGTTAGAAGTTTGTTTCTAGTGTAGTATCTTGATCTGGGGAAGCACCTGCCTGTTCTTAACGTGGCTCCTGTGTTCAGTGAAGACAGACTGATGTCCTCGAGATCTGGCTGTCCCAGAGGACTAGGCCACCTCCTCTGTTTACACATCACCGCTTTTCTGTTGGAAGTTACTGCGGCCACCGATCTGTCACAACACAGCTCCTGTGAAAACACCCTCATTGGCCTCGAGCAAGACCAGCCAGGTTACTTCAACTCCGTGAGCCAGTTGCTTGAGCTTCGCAGCTGACTCTCCCCCTAAAGCAGTTGAGTGTTCTCAGACGCCACTCCACTGGCAGGACAGTGGTGGTTATATTTCCTCCCACTTGGACAAGTGGGTCTGCAAGACTGTGCCGGTCTGTGGCTGAGTCCCCCAGCAAGAACTATGTGTTCACAGTAATCAGAATCAACAATGAAGTTGCTGAGGTCCTCGCAGTGGCGGACATGGGCACTTCCACAGAGAGATTCTTCCCATTCTAGGTGGGATGAGTGACTGCATGACCAGCTCTGGGATGGGTGCATATAGGTATGAGTCTCACTCTTCACTCACTGTATGGCAGAAGATGCCAAAGACAGGCATTCACAGCCACTTTAGACATACTAGGGTATCCACCTGGCCTCCAGCAAGGCACAGGTCTTCCACAGGTCCTGCTTCATGTCTACCAGTCCCACATGGGTGTCTCAGATACTACAGACCCTCTCAGATCTGACCAAATTTAGACAACAGACTGATGCCCTCAGTGACCCAAAGTCACACACAGTGTCTGTGATGGGCCTGAAGGATCTGAGCACAGATCTGAAGCTCAACCTTTTAAATTGCAGTCTCCCAAACCACCACCCGAACTCTCCTGCTAACTTGCAAAAAGCTCATTGCTCTTCCAGCCCCATTTCCCCAGAAAATCTAAGGCACGCAATAACACAACATAACAGCCCTCACTTGCAGAATATGTATTTTTGTTTCTCTCCTGATCAAGAAGCATTTTGCAAGCTGAAATTCATATGGTTCATTTAATCCAGCATTAAAAATCAAGTAGGGTAAGAAGACTGAGACCACAGGCAGAAAAACTTTCCTCCAAGCCTGAAATACTCTGAATTACTGAGACTGGCACACGGCCAGGACACTGCGTTAACTCCCTTGTCCCTGCGAAACGCCTCGCTAGCACGGCTAGGGGCATGTCAGCTTTGAACCCGTCCCCTGGCAGTAGCACCCATCGCGGGACGGTGCCGGTGCTCTCCTGGCTTAGCACCTCCAACAACAGCCTTGCTCCTTAGTAGCAGCCTCCCACGGAGCTGAGCTGCTGCCACAGCCACGGGCACGCTGCAGGGACAGGTGCGATAAATGCGGTTATAACAGACTGTGCTGCGTGTCAACACTGATGGTTAAGAGGGGACAAGCCAGCCCTGGCCACCGCACGCTCCCGAACGACGATCGCCTCAAAACTTACCTGCTCCACGATGCTGTAGTCTGACAACAGCTTCTCCTCCAGGTACCTCGCCATCAGCTCCGAGTCGGGCTGCCCCGCCGAGGTGGAGAAGCCCCAGCAGAGCCACAGCCAAAGGATCATGGTGGAGGGGCAGCTCTGGCCGGGGCTCCTGCCCCGCAGGTGGGAGGAAAGTCCCGCTGCCTGCGGCTGCTTCCCCCGCTGCTGGACAGAAGGCTGCGAGAAGGCTGACAGTAGAAAAACCGACCCACCCTCTTCTCCTCCTTCCCAGCTCAGGACCGGCCCCTTTTTCCATCCAGGGCGGCTTCCAGTGCTGCCTGGGGCTGTGGGGGATCCTTGCAGGGCTGCCATCCCACAGCTTCCCCCCTCAGCTGGGGGTCCCGTGGACCACCGGGCACAAGCCACCACCGTGCCCCTCTTGATGCCGTCCTCATCCTCAGCCCCCATCTCGCCCTGCACAGCAGGGACGGGCGGTACTGGGGCTCCCTGAGGTGCTGCTGCCTGTCATTTTGGCACCAGCAGCAGCACCCCAGCCCCATGGTGGTCCTCAGCGGGGAGGAAGACTGAGGAGACATCTCCTCCACCTGGCTGGGCGCTGAGGCATGAACTATGATGGCTGTTGTCACACGGTGCCTGCCAGAAGAGGCTGGTGCCCGGTGCCAGTGGGAGCTGGAGGGACACGCTGAGCTGCTGGGGTGTCTCCTTGTGGGGTCAGCCATGGTGTCAGGCAGACCTGAACAGCTTGTGCCACAGCCTGTTTGAAAAAGCACGCTCCTACCTACCCGCCCGGGACAGCTTCAAGGCTGGGGCTTTACCCCAGAGCGGTGAAACCCTCCAGTTCTACCCTCTCTAAAGGGAGACCTTCTACTCCCCAGCCCGGAGAGCCCTGTTCTGTTTGTCAGAGCTGCCCTGGGGCCATGGCAGAGCAGGGCAGGGCTCCCTCCACGCCCTCGCCCTGGCACCCAGCCGGTCGGCCAGGTGCCTCCCCACTGGCGAAGACAGCCAAGACCCGAACTTTCACCCCTCTCGCTTATCGTCTGGACTCTGTTTCTCAACTGGGCAAAGCTGGCGTGAGCATCCTGCTCTTCCCCCCGTTTCCCAGGGCAGAGCCCTCTCCTCCCCAGCCAGCCCTCGGGCTGGGGCAGGCGCTGACTGGGCAGGCTGGGTCCCCACCACTCTGACTGCCACGGATGTTCCTCCTGGTCCTGCCAGCTGGCACGGACCGGGCACGTCTCATCCCCAGGCGTTCGGGAACTTGCATCTGCAGAGCTCACCCAACCCCAAATCAGATGCATTTACTGCTTCATTTTTATGTGTTAGCACTAACCAGTAACTCCTTAAATCCAGCAGACCCAAATTTCCTCTTTTTTTTTTTTTTTTTCGGTTTTGATTTTGTTTTGGGTTTGGTTTTTTTTTGCACACACAAATCTGTCAGGATTCAAACCACTGTGTTTTCTTTTCCCTTTCCAGCTCTTGGTCATCAGGGACTGAAGCTGTTTTGCTTCAGCTCCAGTCCATGGCAGTGGCTCAGCGTCTCTCCAGCCTTGCTGGGATGCATAAACACACCCCTGGGCCACTGGAGTTTCTCCTTCTGGACAGACACATGTGCAGCCATGTGAAAGCATACGTCCACTAGGAGCATGCCTCCTGGGAGCACTGTGTCCTCCAAATCTAGCATTTGTAATGGAGGAGCAGGAAGGTGCTTGACCCCATTCAGAAGGGATGAGGGGAGCTGGAGATGGAAAAAAGGAAAGGGACAGCAAGGTCAATGCCTTTGGAACTCCCCTTTAGCACAAAGATGGCTCAGAATTCAGCTGAGGCAGCACCATGTTCACACATGGGATTCTTCCGGCATTGCCAGCAGAAGAGGAGGAATCAAAAGCCTGGCCAGCCCCTCTTCCACTGGGACTTGTCCACCATTGACAGCTACAAGGCCTCTGGAGCAGCCACATCCCTGGTAGGAGCTGCCGAGCTGGACGGCACTGCAGGGAATGACGAAGGCCTTATGTGGCTGGAGAAGAGAAGGTGGTGGAAGAAAGCTGGAAGGAGGCTGGGGCAGGAGGTTTCAGGCCCCCAGAGACACCCCAGATGGTTGCTGTGCTGATCTGGTCCCTGTCAGAAGATAGTCAAGGCACTATCTTCAGCTCCTCACCGTTTCAAAGGGAGATGCAAGAGGACTCAACCACCCAGTTAGGAATCAAGAAAGACTTCAGAGCTGTGGTTCAGACTAAGACTTGGTTTAAGGACACACAAAAATGATTTGCAGTATTTTTCGTCTGGGTCCACTTTGTTTCAGCTCCTGCATGTCTCGTCTAGCTCAAACACAGAAATGCACTGGGTATCAGTATTCAGCTTCTTTCTACAGCCACTCTGCTTCTCCCACGGCACAGGTGAGCAGCTGAGGGCCAGAGTAAATCAGAACAGTGAGACAGTGCAAAGATATTGCCACAAAGCACCAGATGTGCTTAGCATCTGGTGAAAGGAGAGCATTAGGACCAAACGAGGACCCTAAAGCAGGTAGGGGTTAACCAGTGAGCATGAGAGAATGAGCTGGGCAAAGCACTGCCCTTCTCAAAGTGATTAGAAGCAGCCAATTCTGCTCATGTTCTCCTCAGCAAGGGCACGTAAGGACACAGCACGTAGCTAATACGACCAAGATGTGTTTTAACATGGTTCAGATGTGGTTAAGTTTGGTGAGTGAACATGAAGCCTGGGGTCTTCATTGCTCACATTATCCCCTCTTCACCCTCCTTGGAATAAGGTCTCCTGATTTTGGGAGGAACATGGCATCTGGGGATGCCGTTGGAGATGGAGATAAGTGCTTACCCAGGTGTGTTCACATTAGACATGTTCACTGCTGAATTTTGCCGACTTAGCAAGATGAGCAGCTGTTCTTTGGGTGGGAGCTCAACAAATTAAATCGCTTGGCATGCCTGCGGCCAGCAGGAACAGAGACGTTGGGGAGAGGCACGATCTAACAGCTGAGCTTTCACACGCATTTCACCTGGAACAGATCATGTTATGTCAAGGAATCTCTGTGTTGGCACAGAAACACGAGCACCTCGGTGATACTCTGCCTTCACACATCTGCACCCCCCTGTTTATCCATGCGTGGCTCATGGGCAGGACTAGTCTTCCTCATTTCCACTGTAGCAGTTAAATAAACCCTGCAGGAGTGTTGAAGCTAAAGAAAATGTGGGCACCTTCTAGCTCGAGAGCAGGAGTTCTCCAGACTGAAGCTGAGGAAACGAGACCAGAGCTGCATTTGTTCATAACATGGGTGCCACGGTTGCACTGATTCATAAATTAGATTTTTCCAGTTCTTTGTTGGGAATGGGACACCAGGCACAAACCTCAAGCAGAGGCACCTACGTTAAATGCCAAACTAGAAGTATCTGAACCAGGAACTAAATCTTCCCAAAGCACCGACAAGCTGTAGAATTTCATGGCATTCAAAGCCAGCAATTGGACCAAGAAAATGGCAAGAGTTCCAAAGGGTTACACGGGACTAGACATAGATAAATGTCCAGAAGTAAAATTATTTAAGGTGAAGTTCAGGGAATCACATTAAGTATTTTCCTTCAGCCTTAATCTAATCCATCTCCTCTGAAACACCTGGATGGGACCTGATGGTCCCCAGTTCTGACACTTTTGGGGAGGTACCTGTGTTCCTGAAAGGTCATTTCTGGAGTCCCAGTGGCTGCTGATCCCCCTGTTTCCATTGGCTGTGTACACCATGGCCCAGCAGAGCATTTTGAGGCAAGTTAACAAAATTTAATTATTCAGAGGGACAAACTCTGCCCAACAGTTACGCCAAGTGCTTCAGGGAGGACAGTGCATAAAATCTTCCTTCTAGAGGAATCCCAACCATGAGAGGACAACTCATGAAACATCTCAACAGACACATATCACGAAACACGTTACTGAGATCCTGTCCTCCTGGTGAAGTTCTAGGGGAGTTCACCTAGGCTGGTAGCAAACAGAAGGGCTCTGGGCATCCCCGGCACTTGTTCCTACTGTTTTCTGTACTTTCTCCTTGAGAAGTTTCAGCTTCTTGGACTCTTTTGGACAGTATATTTGAGCGGTTCATGCCATCTAGCGGTCACACCGATTTCCCAGCCCTGTTATTTCTCCTGAAAAAAATTAAGCCCCATTTGGTGGCTCTGAGAGGACTGAAATGAGGGGTTACAAAATCAACAATTAAGTTAAATTCTGTTCTAAAGGACCTTTTCATCTCTTTAGAGCAGCAGTGATTAGATTCCCGGTCCAGGGTCCCAGATACTTCCCGAACAGCTATCTTAAGCTTTACATTTCTGATGAGAAAGGGCTGGTCAGTCTGCGTTAGGGACACGTGTGTGAACGGAACTCAGCTTAGATGGAAAATTCAAGCTATCGTAGATATCATAAACACAGCAAAGTCTGGGTGTCCCACAGCTGCTGATCCAAGTCCTGGATAAGCCCTACCATAGCCATAGCTCCAACCACAGTCATGGAGGTGTTCCTAAGCCCACTTTAAGGTAACTTACTGAAATCTGCTAGTACTGGAGGCATACAGCACTGAGCAAAATCCACCTAAGAGGCTGAGTCCAAGGTATATGGTCAGATTGTCAGATCCTTGACTACATGATTTAAAGCCAACCTGGATGTTTTATCACAGAATCTTTTGGGTTGGAAGAAACCATCAAAGTTCATCCAGTCAACCCCCCTGCAGTAAGCAGGGACATCTGCAAGTAGCACTGGTTGCTCAGAGCCCCAAACAGCCTGACCTGGAATGGTTCCAGAGATGGGGCTTCTACCACCTCTCTGGGCAACATGGACCAGGGTCTCACCACCGTCATTGGAAAAAATTTCTTTCTTCTTTCTAGTCTAAATCTCCTTCTTTTAGTTTAACCCATCATACCTTGTTCTGTCCCAACAGCCCCTGCTGAACAGTCTGTCCCCATCTGTCTTCAGGCTCCTTTAAGCACTGAAAGGGTGCATGTGCTGTGAAGGCTGGGCACTAGTTTGGGCACAGCCCACAGGCTCTTAAGCTCTCTAGCAAATCTGGAGCTATGTCATCTCTAAGTTCAAGATCCAGGATCGCCCAAAAGATTGTGGGAAAGGACAAATCAGGACTAATTATCCAATGCCTCTTCCAGCATAACATCTGTGAAACAGTGTATGGAACTATCAAGTGACAGGTTCAAAGCAATCAGAAGGACGTGGCTCATTCTGTGTGCAGTTAAGGTGAGAACATCTTCTCACAGGATGTTCTGAATGCTATTTTTTTAATCCAGTTTCTTCAGAGGAGATGATAGGATTTGGAAAATAAATTAACGAAGGACTGCCAACTAAATGGAAACTTTCTCCTGATCAGGATGTACCATAGCTACAAGAAGCTGGAGACTAGGAATGTCTTTGGACCTTACGTGCTTGCTCCAGTTTCTTGTGTTCCCTCCTAAGCCCCTCTGGCAGTGAGCTGAAAGGCCACTATTCTGCTTGTGTTCCCTGTGGACCCCTGAATGTGGTTTCAGATCTCAGCCTGAGAAATAATCCGTTGAAAAGATGGAGGAAGGAAGTGTAACAGCAGACTGGAGCTGCAGAAATCTTTCACCGAAACATCGAAATGTGACATAACAGCAGGCAAGATAACAGAATATAATTAATATAATATCATTTATAATATACTGTAACATAATTTAGTATCATCCTGTCCACTGCTTTGTCCTTGGGTTCACATAGTAATTCGGGCCTTTCCATTGAGGTTGCTCAGATGTCTGCAAATGTCCTTCCATCCTGGAAGAGTGGAAGGGATACCCCAGCTCCTTTTGCCAGAAACCTGTTTCCTCCGTCCTTTTCCCCTTCTATTTTGCTGGCTTACTTTATCCCATCTCTTGAAGTACCCAAGAGGCAGGGAGGCCAAAACAGTTTCAAAAGCACCCAAGCGCTGTACAACATGCATCTGAAAACATCATCAGATGTTTTCACAGGTCTAACTTTGAAAAACTAGAACGTCCCACCACCAGCTATGATCCTTTCCCAGCCAGAGTGGAAAAAGGGTATTTGTGTGGGTCAGGATCCAACTCAAAGGTCTCTGCCAACCCCTGTGAGATGGCTGGGTGGGAGGGCCCTCGGAGAAGCACAATGTTGCTGCCTCCATCGCTCTGGGAACCAGTCTTCACCTCGTTTACTACAAACAAACAAGCTAGGAGCGAGTTCTTGCTTTGATCTTTTGAAGTTTTGGATACTCCAAGGTCTGCGCCCAGCAGGAAATTAGTCAAACATCATGGGAAGCTACAAAAGCAAGAAGTGAGCCTATCCAAGCCTGAGCTGTTATCAAGAGCAGAGGCAAGTGAAGACACTATTTGGATAACCCTTGCTCAGGCACCACAGCTCAGACTTGCGTTGCAAGGCAAATATTTGCCTACGGCCTAAACAAAGTCAGCGTTTCAAAACTTTGTTCAAAATAACGCATAACCCTGAGCTGATTCCTTGAACTTGTCTCAGAGAAGGAAAGATCTTGTGTCTAGTACCTATTCAGGTTGTTCTCAGGAGACAAGCAGGAAGAAAATGAAGCCTCTGATCTGCTTTCTTGTTTTGTTCCTCATTTCTGGAGTAGGAAGCTTTGACCTTGTTATCGACGAAATCCCAGATGTGAGTATTTTCAAGGCAGGGTCTAGGTCTCCCTTCTTTGCTGAAGTCAGTGTTGAAGTTGCAGTTGGCTTCGATGGGAGCAGAACTGGGTCATTGTTTCATAGCTCTGCTTGCATCTCATGAATTGTCTTCTACTTTCAGCCCTAAATAGGGTTGTTCTGATAATTGGGTTTCACCTGTCATTCGTAGTGTTGCTTTTTAATATTATTAATATTATTAAAGGTGGAATAGTACGGACATAACTTCAAGGTTCTTTTCAAGCAGGATTCATACTTTTAGCTCAGCTTTGCCTTCTCTGGTGGCTTTAATCTTTAAACATTCAAGCGGGCTTCTATGCTCAGACTTTCAGTATATTTTATATCTTGTTTCCCTGGAATAAGCAAAAAACGGAGCATCTAGATATCTTTGTGGATGGGGTCTCCTGTATAAACCACTGTGAACTTCAGCAAAGCTTCGTATGGACTCAGGTTTTTGTTAACAGGAATTCAAATACGGAGTTAAGATCCTACTGACTGCACAATCCTCAGCAGAGGGATGAGATCACTTACAGAAGAGCTTACAATTTCTTAGGATAATATAGTGATGAAAAGAAGTATAGTTATAGCTTTGGCTCTGAAACCGAGTCCAGATTTAAACCTTGGACGCAGGAGAACGTAGATTTGGGTGTCTACACCCATTTCCATGTTGTTATGGAAATATTGTGGTATATCTGTGAAGTCGGCAGGGATGGATGAAGCTTTCTTTTCCTTTTCAAGATTAGCAAAATGAATTAATGAGTGGGTATATCCTCTTTATCTTTCTTCTTGCAGCACTTTTCATGCCACAGTGAGATTTTTATACTGAGATTTTAGTTCCCAGGGAACGTGTTTCAGACTTGTGGTCCTTTCTAACTGTATCAGTTTAACATCAATGTTCTTGAACAATTTAAGTTAATTTTGTGCACGCTTTTGTGTGTATGGTATCATGTAAGTTGGAGAGCAACTCATGTACTTAAACTTCTTTACTGCCATAAATTAAACTTCTAATGAAATTTAACAGAGTTAAACTTCTAATAAAATTTATTTAAGAGTATTGTTGTGGTGTAAGAGCCACGCTTCTAACTGAATCAGTGCAGCTTTGGGCTTGGGAAAAGACCCGATGTTCTTGTGCTGTCAATGAGACAAATTTAGTTCTCAGGTATATTAGTATAAAACCAGAGACAATTTCTACTGGTTTCAGCAGAAATTCTCTGAACTTGCTGGTTTAAGTGAGGTCAGTATCTGAAATGCTGTAGTTACCATGGCTAGACCCATCCTGATGATAATCTGCCTCTGGCTCTTTATGATCATTTCAGTGTGTTAAATACTACTCTGGGTTTCAGAAGGAAAGGTTGTAAAATTATGGTGAAGGTCTTGAACTTAAGAGAATATACAGAGATCGTTGGCCACTCAATGTGTGAAGATGCAGCGTTTTGGTCTGAGATGGTTTGTGCCTCTGCATTTGCACCGAGGGGAGGTAAATTCCCTTTGGAACTCTGCTGGAGTGCCAGTCAGTAACATATCACGTGGTAAATCAAACAGTAAGGTGACAGCAACACCTCTTTCTTCCTCTTTCTCCCCTAGGATGTGGAAAACCTGATTGACCTAGAAATCGATGGATTTCCTTCAAGCTCCAAGACAAGAAAGGGAAGGTACCAGGTACAGTACCCAGGAATGCTTCAAAATAAAAGGGAAGCAATAATGCCTGGGAGCTCTCTCCAGGTGGCTTGTTCCACGTCAAGGGTTGTGAGTGTGCAGTCAAGTGGACCAGCAGGTCCTTATACGCATTGAGACCTCCATCTCTCTCGTTGGTGTAGGAACTGTTACTACCCTTTAGGCAGTACTTAGCACAGCAAGGCTTTGTCCCCTATCTGCACTCCTAGGACCAAAATAAGGGTGCTAAACAATGGAGACACTTGTCCATCTAACTTCATGTGCAGTAAAAATCCCATTGATACTGGTGAGGCTTTTCCATGAGGAAATGGAAAAGGACTTCAGCCACTGGCAACCTTTCAGTCCATTCATTCATATTTAACTCAGGTCAAAGGAATGTAGTGTCACATGGGTAATGAGCTGGTGGAGTCGGACCAAGGAAGAAAATTTGCTTCCAACACGCTGATGTGATGCAGATTATTATTGTCTGTCAGCTTCTGAAACAGAAACATTTCAAACAGCATTGTAGGAGGGGTTTTGTGTTTTACACAGCAGTAATTAACGATAATAATCATGAAATCAGTTGTTTGAAGGTATTAACTACTGCTACACTGCGTGAAAGCAATGATGATCAGAGTGGACCTTGTCCTCCCCAAGCTCTGGTTCTGCCCTTCTTGAGCTTGTTCAATATACTGAAAACAAAAGGTCCTCTTGAATGAAGTTGGATTTCCCAGCACCTTTGAAGTTAAGTACAGGCAAACGTGAGTCCTCTTTCTCCTAAGGCTTTTCCAAAGGGGCCTCACGCAGAGTGTAAATGTAACTTATTGATGCCTGAAGCCCCCATTACACTGCCAGAAAAAGGGAAGATTTCAGCATAAATATGAATCAAGCCAGCTCACATTTGCCAGACCGGTATTTAAATAACTTAATCATGATCGAAGCAGAAATCCTCTCTGGCTGCACTTCTTCAGGGCATCATTTCTTTCCAACATCTCTGTGCTAGTGCTGTATGTATTATGTCACCTCTCTTCCCCAGCTTTCTGGATGCACGGTGACACAGACGTATGCACACAGTAATTTGCAATTCTACGAGTGGTTTTGTTATACCAGTTATTCCTTATATTCCCATATCTTATTTCCTAGCCTTTTTCTAGCGAATGAATCTTTGCAAACCAGTAGAACTAAGATCTCAGCTACAGGATGAGCTACCCTTATGTAGTTGAGTCACAATAAAATATTAATAAATGAGATTAAACTTCTTGAGACAGCAGCTCTTGGCCAACAGCAGGCACACAGTTACTTACTGGGGATCACTAGGGGAAGGCTGGCTGCCAAATTATTGCTTTAGCGCTATGGTTTTCTACAGCGAGGTCACTAGACCATGGGCAACAAGACAGCAGAACTCCTCTGCAGCCCCTGTTGATTAGCTCTAAGTAGAAAGAATTGTTTTCTAGGTCCAGATCAGATATTCTGGTGAAAAATATTTGCTCCTGAGTAATTACAAAAATACTGCGTCTCAGGTATGTGAATGGTCCTCGTGACCACAGAAACAGCGTTCCATGAGCTGGAATGCAGGTAACCTTGTGAACCTCTATATGATGGTGCACTGCCCTTATCTCTGTTTTGGAGGTAGATAACGGAGCTTGTGTCTAGACTGTGGGGTGGGATGTTCTGTAGCATGTCCCCAGTTTTGGTCCTGATCTCAGGCTGTCCAGAGCCAGGTGAGATCACACCTATGTCCTTACTGCTCTGCCTGCCTCATGTCCTCTCCATGAGAACCAGCACAGGAAGGAAATACAGAAGGAGAGAAAGGGTGGAATCAGCTGGCTGGACCCACCTTCCCCACCCTCAATTCTCAGGTTATAAATGTAACCAGAGAGACCAGGATCTATCTGCAGCCCTGTGAAGACGAATTCTGCCAAGCCTTACGTTTGAAATTGCTCTTCTTGCACATCACAGTTAGGGTTGTGATCCCCAAAAGGAGTCTGAACAGGCTGCTGTGAGATTGCAGTGTGTTAAAAACTGCTTAGGAAATTACTTACGTGAAAACACGTGACTCTATGAGGAAACAGCACCTCAAAGAACTGGGAGGACATGCCAGGTAGATCTCATCTCCTTTCTGGTTTCTCATGCTGGGCATCTGCTTTTCAACCTTTTTCATGCCCCAGTAGAAAAGTAATTTCCTTTGACTGCAGTATAACCTCTCTGAATCTGCTTTCCTTCTTTTCCTAAGTCACACCTTAGAAGCAGCCTGTGGACTGCAACTTGAAAGTGATGGAGATCCAGGCATCCCATAGGTGACGTAAAAACTGCAATCTCTTGTAACGCCTTTCGTCTTATAATGCATTCCTCCTTTAGACACCACGGCTTCTTCCTCCACAGACAGGGCAGGAGGAGTCAGGGCCAACAGCCCTGGATAAAAGCTTGAAATACCAAATATTTCCTTGATGGTAGACTCTGTGGTAGTTGCAGCATTCATGGACAGTGTTTTGAACAAGGATCGTTATGGAGGGCTGAATATCCATAGCCTGCGCAGATGTCAGGAGAAAATGGGTCTCAGTACCTGAAGACTGGGTCTAGCATCTGTCAAGATCAGATCCTCAAAACAGTTCCCGAGGCTCTTCTTGTCTCCACCCTAATTAACAATTTGCCACATTAAATAGTGCACGAGGTACTGTTTCTAGGCAGTGCAGTCAGCAGCAGGTCTGGATGTGGTTTAAAGGCAAGGATCAGCTGTGAATCCTCATGCCAGAAGTAACATGAGTCACATGCGCCACAGAAGCCCCTACAAAGCCCACGTTCTCAGTAACACCAGCACTCAAAACCTGAAGTATAGTTATCTACAGCTCTGTCCTCCTAGCCTGTCAGAGTGGCTGCCCTCTGCAACCTTTGAGATCCTAGGGGGATGGTGGGCCCACCAGGTCAGACCTCTAACAGCACTGGGAGTCACTAACATGCAAGTGATAAGCTCACGCCTCCATCAGTGCCTCCCCCTTCACCGCCACCCTCACAAAAACAAACAGGAAGGAAACCTGGGCATCTTGAGAGCTTTATTTGGAAGGTGAGTTGGGAACCCTAAGCTCTTCTGAGACCCAGAAAAGGTCCACCATAAAACAAATCCCCTCTGTGCTAAGTTCTTGGTCTTCATCGTTTCAAAATGAAGTTTGTTTCAGTTGAGGATGGTTTACTTTTAATTTGCATTCATGCTGGTGATGTTTCCTATGCCAAGGGCACATGTGGGATCAACAGTCATTCTTCATGATCTGGTTCTTGATCAGATGTGAAGGGTCCTGTTCACTGTACAGTGACATTTGTGGGGTGTCAGGATGGCCTGAGCAAGGATCAGTCCATCAGGCTTTGTAAAGGGTCTCTAGAGAGCCATAAACATCCAGATTCTGAAACCCCAGTCTGAATGTTTCAGGTGGAGCCTGTATAGGTAGCAAATAAAAACCCACATTTGTTCTCAGGCAGGCGGAAATCCTGCAGTCTCTCCATCTGGCTTTAAATGATCCTTAAAATCACCTCATTAAAATGATCTTTCTATGACGTGTATCGTCTCTTATAGAGCCCAAGATTTTCCTAGTAACAGTGTATTAATTACCTTCAAATGAGCTTAGTAACTCTATAGCAAGCCTTACATGCACCATGTGACTCAGGCAGTTTTTGTGAGCATCTTCTGTGGTTTCGGGTCCTCTTGGATTCAAGTGCTACTGAAATCTGAGATGAAATTGGTAGGGGCTTGTGCATTTTTATAATTTAACCATCAGTATTCTTCACTGTGAGGGTGGTGAGGCACTGGCCCAGGTTGCCCAGAGAAGTTGTGGCTGCCCCATCCCTGGAAGTGTTCAAGGCCAGGTTGGACAGGACTTTGAGCAACCTGGTCTAGTGGAAGGTGTCCCTGCCCATGGCAGGGGGTTGGAACTAGATGATCTTTAAGGTCCCTTCCAACCCAAACCATTCAATGATTCTACGATCTGAATTAGTCTCCCTAAGTTCCTGCTCACTATCAGTAGAGCTGAACAGCTCAGTTCATTTTCCTACATGTACAGATCTAGCAGTGTCCAAGTCACCTTATGACTGTCAGGTATCATGCATGACCTACAGAAGACTCGTGATGTCCTGGAGCCCCAGCTGAAGGCCAGGGTGACAGCCTTGAGCGCTGCCAGTGGCACTGGGTACCCACTCCTCTAATCAGTACCGTCAGCATGGTTTAGCGCAGGACTCATTCAACCAAACGGGGGTGTATCTATTTTCAGATGAAAGGGATGACTCCACTGACTGTGAAAAGCTGAGCTTGCCCATTGTGATGATAACACCTAAGTAGATATCTGCATTAACCAACTGCATCTCCCCCTAGAACGAGGTGAGCCAAATCACATCCCAGGATTCCTTATGCAAGTTTAAGGAATTAAAAGAATTTATTAAAAGAATATTGAGGAATATTCAAGTGGCCACAAGATGTCACCACCTCTTCGCAGAAATTTCCAAATGGAAATATTCATAGGACAGGGGGAAGAGACATCTAGTGAGCAGTTTCAGCTCTTCTAAGCAGTGCATACACAGCTAACTTCACACACATACCAATTCACAAATGTAATATCGATTACACAAGAGGGTTTTTTATACATGTTGCATAGGCCATATTGACCACCATCAGTGGTCCACCCTGGCCTCCAATCGGGAGATTTGGAGACACACCATACATAACGCTGCTGTCTCCTTTGAGAGCACGCGTGAAATCAGTCTCGAGGAGAAAAGACAGCACAGAAAGAACCGTGCCTCGACTATACCACCCAAGGAGACCCTCCGGTGTGCTCTTTGCAACCGGTCTTGCCTATCCCGCATTGGCCTTTTCAGCCATCAGCGCGCTTGCAATAAGCGTGGGCAAAGCCCTTCCCAAATCTTCGTCCGCGAAGCCAAGCCATGATGATGATATAGTACAATAACATAAACATATATTCTGTAATGGAAATGGAAAGAAAATGAGCTAAAAAGGTCTGAGTTTTGAGGTCTTTTTGCTTTTCGTAGAAAAACAAAAAGCGTAATTTTCTGTAAAACAGCAGGATTTCAGAGCATCACTTTTTGCCAGCACATTTTGCTTTCAGGAAGAATGTTTTTGTTCTAGAAGAGAATGTTCTCTGTAAGAAATAAAAGACAGAGAAAAAGAGCTGTCCTTCTGTTTGTGATAGCCTCTCAGACACAGCTGGGAGACCACGTGCTCCAACATCCCGCGGATAAATACACAAAATAAGGCGAAAGGAGGCTGCACACTAAGTCTGAGAACCCAAACCAGTTCTCATCACCTTGGAAAGCAGCTTTTAGGTGTTAGAACTGACTGAGCCCTGCCTTGAAACCCACAACCTCTGTTCGTAGCTCTGCTGAAATGCATTCTCCATATTTTTCTTTTCCAGCGAAGCACATCCGACTGGGGGTATGTTGGAGACCTGGTGAGTTTTTTAATTCCTCTGTGAAACATAATACTGAACCAAGTGATTTTCTAGTTAACCATTTTTTTTTGAAATCAATGTTTTTGTTTGTTCAGCTCCTTGCTTTTACTGCTGGTTGGGTATTAACCTACTTTCTTCAAACAGAGCACTGTTTGCGCAAGGCTGTTTATACAACCGCTCTTGGAGGGAGAAGGGTATGGTAAATATGAAGAAATAAGCATCAAAAGTGATTAGACCAAGCCAATATCTTAATATACCAGTTTAATACCGTTCTCCCGCTGCCGTGGTTTAACCATTTACAAGACTAGGTTGGTAACCAATGCTTCAAATCGCCTTTATTTAGGACTTTATTTATTGAAAATGTAAGCTCTCTCCTCCTCAGTAGACGATGCTGAGGATTACTGTGTAACCTTCTGGGCTGGGTTGCACCAACAGAGTGGTTTCAAGGACTGGTTGCATGGTCTAAAGCAAGGAAAACTTTCCAGCTTACTGGATTTCCTCTTTCAGCTGAAATGTTATAATGAACTATATCCACATGAGTATCCTGCCACAATTTCCAGGTAAAATATGGCGCTGTCCTGAACTTGAGTTCATGTTCCATCTAGCTGCCATATTGTAAAGAACAGCAGTTGAAAACAAGGCACTGGGACTATAAAAGGGTGTGATATTGCTCTCTAGGGCAGGTTTTCCAGCTGTGACCTAAATCTATAGAGTAATTGTGTCAATTACAGGTGGAGGATGATGACAAGATAGGCCTGTACAGCTACAAAGTCCAATCCACTATAACGTCACGGCTGGCCAACACAATGATCCAAGCCAAAATGGTGAATAACGCAAAACGGCCCCAGCACATAGTGTTTGATGTACAAGTCCCCAAAGGAGCTTTTATTGACAACTTTACCATGTAAGTCGTGGGCAGGCATCATCCTTGTGCTCTGGCGGGGTTCAATGTGTTGACAGGATGTGGTGGGAGGGAAGTACCTGGAAAAGCAAAACACCTCTTATTATTCTCCAGATTCGGTGTAGTTTTAACAGGCTTTCTCAAAGAAAAAAGGCTCATGACACCATACTGTCCATCTCTTCCTCTCCAGTAATTATTGGGCCGTTGGCCAACATCAACAAAATTTGACAAAAGGACAGAAGTCTCTAACAGACTGATCTCCTACCCGTCTTGTGCAAGTTGACACCAGATTAAAGGAGAGAGAGAGAGACCCAAATTAGAGCCCTCACTGAACAGAAGGAAACTAGCCTGGTTCAGTATGCAGTCAGAGAGGCAGCAGCCAGCTCACTGGTCAGGAGATACGTCCTGATCCATGGTCCAAGCCATGACTGGCTGCCCTGAATAGGGAGAGTGGGAAGGAGGTGGGGGAGAGCAGATCCTCCTCTGAGTACCAGAGTGCTGGCTACTTGAAATAGAAAAGCAGGTAGGGAAAAAGATACAGATCTAGCGGAAACCAGACTTCGTTACTATGGGGTCAAGCAAGAGCCGCCTTATTTCAGTTCCCACCAGCTTAGATTTCACTGATGTTTTTCTAAAGTGAAGAAACAGTCGTTGATTGTAAAGTTGTTTCTTTTGCAAATGGACTGTGCTTCTCTCTCCTAGGGATATCAATGGTATAACTTTTACCAGCCACATTCGGGAAAAATCTGAAGCCAGAAAAATGTACGCTCAAGCAAAAGCCAAAGGCAAAGCTGCTGGAATAGTGAGGTATAAAGATTTTGGCAAATGGGTATTGCACCAAACTTATTCATAGAAGAGCTGAGGGTACCCATTCCAGGAGGATATAGGTGAGGGAAGATGCCTGGGAAGGAAAATGGATTGCTTACTTACAGCAACTCTGATACTTAATTTTCAACGACTTAACTTGCGTTTCTGCTTTCGGCTTGATAAAACATACTGTGCTAACAGACACCTGCAGTTCCCTGATACAGACCACAGTTAGGATCGGGCCCAGCAAATGCGTAACTAAACTGAAATGCAGAGAAAGTCTTTTTCTTGTTGTATGTTCTCAAAATAACCCCACAGCTGACTTTTCAGGAGCAATGCCTTGGATATGGAAAACTTCAAAACCGAAGTGAACGTGCCCCCAGGGATGAAGATCCAGTTCCAACTTCACTACCACGAAATGATTCGAAGGAAACTGAGCTCCTATGAGCACGTCATCTCTGTGAAGCCAGGACGGTTGGCAAAGCACATGGAGGTAAAATAGAGCTGGTGTGTGTGTGTGCGGCACCCCAAAGGTGAATCCTCACTGAGAAAGCAGCCAAGGTTCCTACAAGCCCCAGAGCAGAGCACTTCATCTACAGCTCCTTCCTTTCATATGGGTTCGGTACAAATAGCCTCAAGGTCACTGTGTAGACCAGCATGAAACTCTTCAAACCAGGAGCTTTGTAGCTACAGGAGTGAGGAGCAAATGTGTCCTGCCTCCTCTTATACTAACACAGCTGGGCATCTCCTGAATCGTGACTGACTCACGTCAGAACCACTTGGGTAAACAAGCTTTGACCTATATATACCCTTCTGTAAACTTGCCTTGAATGAAGGAAAACAAACAGTATTTGCTATTTTTTTGGAACAGCGTTTTTCACAATAATCCCAGCTTCATGAGATAGTGTCCTATGGGGGCAGATGTTCTCTGAATAATAGTCCCTCCACCACTCTGCCAGAAGATGATTTGTCTTATTCTTACCTTCTTTCTTACACCCAAAGGTGTCCTCTGTCATCCATCAACACACACCAGATACAGGGCTAGCTGGACATTTCCATCTGCCCATTCTTATGTTTCTGTTTCATAAATGTCTTCTTCAACTTTCCATGGCTTCAGCACAAGCTGTATATGAAAGTTTGCTGCTCATGTCTCCTTTGTGCAGGCTGTGATCTGCTTCAAGCTGTCCAAAGGCCTGAGTTAGTTCTACTGAAAAGAACACCATGTCCTGCCCCTAGTAGTTTACTAACTATTCAGATACATAACCAGAAAAAGACCGTATCTCAGGTTGACAAGATAAAACCTTTATTTTCCAAATCACCTTGGCCATCCAAACCAAAGCAAAAATACTCTCTGTCAATAGCATGAGTAATGAGGGAGACAACTCTTCATCGAGCGTTCCTCCTGGCCTCCTATCCCAAAGCAGCACTGAGGCAGTCACTTCATGCCTCTTTCATGCTTTCAGCATGAATGATGATATTACTCCTGACTCCTATGCCACCGTTTGCCCAGGGGTGAGAGAGAGAGGAAGAATGAGCATTTCCATCAAATTCTTTCTATTATTTGAGCACCTTTTTTTTTTTTTCTCCTTTCCATCATGGTCTGCTTTCTTCATTGCCTGGATCCCCACCATGAGTGAGACTAGCCCTACCAGGTCATTCTCAAGGGCAACACACCCCTCAGCTGGAGTTTGCCTGTGGAGGGTTCATAAGATCCTGGTACAACACTGGCGGTGCTCCTTACTAAATGTCCTCCTTTCCTGCCTTTAGGTGGATGTCCGCATTATTGAGCCTCAGGGACTTCGCTATGTGCATGTTCCTAATTCGCTCGGGGATCATTTTGCTGGGATGACCACCATCTCCAAAGGAGAGAAAAAGGTAACTGTCACAGGCTGGAAGTAGCATGAGAACTTCAGGTTTCACACTTGTTTCTATGCAGTCATGGCAATTTTTTTCATACCTGCTAGAAGGATGCAAAAATATGGCAAAAAAAAATTAGTATCTTCATTATTGATACCTAAATGTCTGTATGAGATGCTCAAATACTGCAGTGACAGCAGTATAGAAATAGTGTGTGGTACATCCATCTTCACACAAAGCTTTTAACTTGTAATTCAGAAAGAACAATGCACGGAGATGGCTGGATGTGGAAAAGGTGGGCGATAAGTATCAAGTAGAACAACAATTCTGGAATAACTTTGCAATCTCAGCTTCTACTGAGAACATCTGCATAGGGACTTAGGGCCATAGGGATGGCTCTTTTCCTCAACATTCCTACCCTAGCTTTCTCCAGCATAGCTCTTGGGTATAAGCGAACCCTCCAATCGTAGAGAATTTTTTCTCAAGAAGCTTCAAGCAGTGACTCTGGGAGGGTACAACTCTTCTCACTCTTACATAGACATCCAATGCAGGTATTGCTTCTTGATACCTAGGCTCAACTTCATGCCTCGTTCACCCACATTCCTAGTTGAGCAAATTATTTTGCAGGTAATGTGTGGCTACATGCATTGTGTCTTATCTTCTCAGGAAATTTCAAGTTATCCAGTCAAAGCAGAGAAATAATGCCATAAGGTCTGCATAACCAGTCACCTGGCTAATGAAAATGATTCCTAGGACTCAATTTACAGACAAATTACATGTTCTTGTTTGTCTCGGAAAAAATCAATTAAAAAGCTATTAAAGGCGTTGATAAAATTATGGATAGTTTCAACTAGGAAAATGTTAACTAAGCCAACGTGTTACTTACTAGAAGTGGTTTGCACAGCTCTGATTGAAATATTTGGTGCTGTGGATGGGTCATCTTATTCGTGTCACAGTTGCTACTACTGAATCAGCACATCCAGGCACACCTTAGTGCTGTTTTCCTTATGAAGTGACAAAGCCCATTGTCCACTTAAATTAAGAGTACAAATAAAGAAAGAAGTGTTCAGTGAAAGAAGGTATTTCATGGTAGATGAACTCTTTCTGTTTCAATGATGCACCTTTCACCAACAGCTGATTGACTGAAGATCATTTCTTGTTTCAAGGCCCATGTTTCCTTCAAGCCAACGATGGCTCAACAACGAAAATGCCCCACATGCTCATCCACGGCAGTAGATGGAAATTTTGTGGTGCAATATGATGTGAACAGAGAAACCACGGGTGGAGAATTGGAAGTAAGCGCTGCTGTGTAACTGGGATGGGAGATCTGTGGATACAAGAATCGCTGTCGTTAAGCCAACTATGATAAATGAACTTCATCGTTCAGGAGAATAAGCATGAGAAAGAGCTCCGTGTCCAATTGAAAGAACAGAGAGATTTTAAGTGGGCAGAATGGATTTACTTAATTTATGACTAAGACGTGGTCCTACATACAGTCAGGAGCAGATTCCTGTCTTGTCCAAAATTCAGTGTCTTTTATACCCAGCATCTCTCTGGTGATTTAATGTTGAATCAGAGGACAGAGTGATTGGATGTTGTGCCAATAGCCAACAAGGAGACAACCAGAACATCCCTATTTTTACAGGAACATGAAGCAGAGTTATGGGGTTGAATTATTACAGAAGGAACAGACTTTTTTCATTCCTCCCTGTGCTAGAGCAGAGCAGTTGTCTGAGAATCAGTCTCTGCTTTCCTTGATAAAAAATAAAGACTATGGAGCGTAAATGGTGTAAAGCTACAGAGATGTGCAGAGCTGAGGGTTAGAATCAGCCCATAAAGAGGAACAACATTTTCTGCTCTGTTACTGTCTCGACTTCTCTGACATCTTTACTATAACTCATTTCACTGGGAATTTTTGTATTTTATTTTGCAGATTTTTAATGGTTATTTTATTCACTTCTTTGCTCCGGAAAATCTTGATCCTCTGCCCAAAAACATTTTATTTGTTATAGATGTCAGTGGCTCGATGTGGGGACTGAAAATGAAACAAGTAAGTGTTTGACCTCTATTGCAAAATGAACCTCCTGCCAACTTTTCCCACGTGCCTTCCTACGCAATTCTGTAGCAGGTTGGCACTCAAAATTATCAGTTTCGTTCTTTACACTCTACTCCGCCAAAAGACTCGATGACTTTGGAGAATATTTGTAAATCAAAAACTTTATGATTTTATTTTTTATTTATAAAGCTGCTTCCACGTTGGAAGGAAGAGGCGATGCCATCAGAATATGGATTTTAGGTCTAAATTAAAATTTTAATTGACAGATCACAAAATATTTTACAAAGGCTCTGACCCCTTTTTCTCTCATCTCCTCTACTGAATCCTCATAAAGCTGCGGTGGAGATACTACATCCCTGCTTTCAAAAAGTTGTGGATGAATCGTTGACAGCTCAACGAAGAGCAGTGAGAATGGTTTAGACAACATAACCCATAGACGGAAAAAATAACATGGTTTAGGCTGCAAAAAGAAAATACTTGGAGAGACAGAATCAGCCTCCAAATATGTGAACAATTGTTCTAAAAGGGAAACACGTCAACTAACATTCGTGTCCACCCAGGGTAGAATAATACGGAATCAGGTGGATTTATGGCAGAAGACATTTTTACTAGATATTAGGAAAAAATTTTGTAGTGCCCAGAGGGAAGTTCAGGAAATCGTAGATCGTGTGTCACTGGAGGTTTTTAAGAACTGGTGAGACAAACAGTTGGGAATGATCTGGGTATATTTGAATTTGCTTTGGAGCACAATGCTAAGGTCTGGCAGATCCTTGTGTAAAGTGTGGCCAGCAGGTCAAAGGAGGTGAATCTCCCCCTGTACTCTGCACTGGTGAGACCCCACCTGGGGCGTACTTTGTCCAGCTCTGGAGTCCTCAGCACAAGAAAGATCTGTTGGACTAAGTCCAGAGGAGGCCACAGCAATGATGGGAGGGTGGAACCCCTCTGCTGGGAGGAGAGGGGAGAGAGTTGGGGGTGTTCAGCCTGAGAGGAGAAGGCTCCAGGGAGACCTTAGTGCAGCCTTTGAGTGCTTCAAAGGGCCTGTCAGAAAGAGGAGGAGGGGCTTTTTATCAGGGCCTGCTGTGACAAGACAAGGAATGATGGTTTTAAACTAAAAGAGGGGATATAAGGAAGGATTTTTTTAAAATAGAGGTGGTGAGACACTGGCTCAGGTTGACCAGAGAAGTGGTAGAAGCCCCATCCCTGGAAACATTTCAGGTCAGGTCAGACAAGGCTCTGAGCAACCTGCTCTAGTTGCAGATGTCCCTCCTCACTGCAGGAGGTTGGACTGGATGAGCTTTGACGGTCCCTTCAACCCAAACCACTCTGTGATTCTATGATAGAATGAAATCAATGCTGCAAATCTGGCCCACAGGCGAAATGTCACTTGTTCAAATCACACATCTTCAAAGAGATGTTACCCAGCCTGAAACGCCAGCATGGCAGACAAAGATAAGTCTCCTGAGATACGAGCAACTCCCCTCTTCTGAACCACAATGTCTCTCTCCTCACCCTGTGTTAGCAGGAGTTAAGCAAGGATAAGTTGAGTGTCATGGGTTTGTTCTTGCTAACTGCATTTTTGTTGTATTTCTTTGGTGAGAAGGACAACTTTATACAAGAAGTGCAGAAAAGGAGAGGCTTGGAAAGCAGATGCTATTTTGGATTCCAGTGCTCACACTCAGTGCTTCAGCAGAGGCATCTGTTCGCCTGTAGTCACAAGTTAAGAAGATGCTTTCAGCAATAGGAAGTATAAACTCATTTTCTCTTGAATTTCTTCTTCTCAGACCATCGAGGCCATGAAGGCAATACTGAGTGAGCTCCGTGCTGCTGACCAGTTCTCCCTTATCGACTTCAACCACAATGTCCGATGCTGGAGAGATAATCTAGTCTCAGCCACCCCAGCGCAGGTTGAAGATGCTAAGAAGTACATCCAGTCAATCCATCCCAACGGGGGTATGAGGTTTTGATTGCAAGATGCTCATGGAAGTTAGATATGCCAGGAATGGGTACTTCAGCCAACCTTCAGACGGCAGGGGGTTCCTAACAAAAAGTCTGATTCCTAAGATGGGAAAAGCATGTCCTGGGGCTAAAGGAGAACATGGATTCCAGAGTATTGTGTTAGAGGATGGGATGGCATTTCCTTCCACTGAATAAGCTACGTCACGTAGAACATAGACCATGAACAGCTGCCTTTAATTCTACCTCCGGCCTCACAGATCTTAAATATCCTTGAAAAACCGAGGCCGACTCACGCCTTTGTAAAGCAGATCATAAGCAGCCAGGGTCTCCACTGGCTGTAAATTGTGGACTATACCACGACCTCCTAAATTCCACCCTGGGCAGCATCCTTTTTGTGCCTTCATTCCCTCTCTGATGAACAAGGACAGTTGCCTTTTTCAGCCTCACAGCGCTTTGGGTGCTGCATTTGTTAGTGTTTGAGCTCTCTGCACAGAAGGGGCTCACCATCATTTTAGACCATTGCTCTCTGAAGTGCACTTCTGGTTTTGTTGCTCAGTTATTTGTACGGTGATGGTGTGTGAGGCGCTCCCCAGTGTAAGAGCCTTCTGGTGCTCTGGCACCTTCACTTCCAGAAGCTTCCCCTAGCTACACGTAAGGTAGAATCAACATGAAGTTATAGATGTGTCCATGATCATCAGAGTCCTGGGAATAGGAAACCATGTTGGATATACAAGTGCCTTATAAGCCTGACTTTGTTACCCCAAAAGAAATGACAGATAAGCTGCTCCCATCCAGCAAGGGCAATTTGCAATGCAGCATTCTATTATCCTGTCTCTGGAGCCGCTAATTATTTTCTTTCTCAACAAGGAGAATGCCTATTTTTTGACTGCTCAGCCTTCCTACTCCTGTTCCTCTCTTATTCATGTCTTACTCTGTCCTGAGTCCATGCCAGGTCCTACACTTGGGTCACAACAACCCCAGGCAACACTACAGGTTTGGGGAAGAGTGGCTGGAAAGATGCACAGCAGAAAAGGACCTGGGGGTGTCAGTCAACAGCAGCTGAAGAGGAGCCAGCAGAGTGCCCAGGTGTCCAGGAAGGCCAATGGCAGCCTGGCTTATATCAGCACTGGTGTGGCCAGTAGGACCAGGGAAGTGATTGTCCCCCTGTACTCAGCACTGGTGAGGCTGCACCCCCAATACCTTGTTCAGTTTTGGGGGCCTCACTCCAAGAAGGATGTTGAGGTGCTGGAGCGTATCCAGAGAAGGGCAACAAAGCTGGCGAAGGGTCTAGAGAATAAGCCCTATGAGGAGCAGCTGAGGGAACTGGAAGTGTTTAGCCTGGAGAAAAGGAGGCTCAGGGGAGACCTTATCACTCTCTACAACTACAGGAAAAGAGGTTGTAGTGAGTTGGGAGTCGGTCTCTTCTCCCAAGTAGCAAGCCGTAGGATAAGAGGAAACGGCCTCAAATTGCACCAATGCAGGCTTAGGTTGGATATTAGGAAAAATTTCTTCCCCAAAGAAGCCCTGTCAAGCCCTGGCCCAGGCTGCCCAGGGCAGTGGTGGAGTCCCCATCCCTGGAGGTATTTAACGGATGTGTCAATGTGGTGCTGAGGGACATGGTTTAGTGGTGACTTGGCAGTGCTGGGTGAATGGTTGGACTTGATGATCTTAAAGGTCTCTTCCAACCAAAACCATTCTATAATTCTATGAATCTGTGCCACAAGCCAAACCTTTAGATACAGTAAACATTCTCCTTTTCCCATCAAGATGTCCAAGGAATAGGCTGATGCCAGAAAATAAAGATTTTTCATGCTCTCATTCAATCATATCCTGCAAACTCACTGCTTCTCACCCCTGGAAATAGTTCCCAACACCACAAACGGTGGAATTAGTGAGGGGGGATGGGGGGGCTCATGAAAATGACAGCCTGGGATGAAAAGGGAACTATAGTGCAAGAAGATGTGCCATAAGCATCACAGAGGAGGGTTTCTGTTGCCTTGATCTCAGGTCTTGTCCATGCTGATTAATTCCACTACAATCTCAGCACTGATCTGGATTCGACAAGACACTCGACAAGAATCAAACTTCTTTTCTTTATTGTGTCTTTGACAGGTACAAATATCAATGAAGCTCTTCTCCGAGCCACATTCATCCTGAATGAAGCCCAAAACTTAGGCATGTTGGACCCTAACTCTGTCTCCATGATCGTGTTTGTGTCTGATGGAGACCCGACAGTAGGTAAGGATCCTGCTTTAGGTGAGAAGAAAGGCCGGGGGGATTAGCCTGAGAAAAGCACACAACACATAGACACTTCGACAGTAAGTTAGAAGTTCTGTTTCCCTTTCTTCCAATGCCTGTGCTGCTCTTCTGCCAAGTGCTATAGGTGCCACGGGGCCTTGCACAGGAGCTTTCAGAAGATGAGCGGATCATGTTAGTCAAGTTATGTGCTTCTTGCAATTACAGACATGCCCAAGTCCTGGAGGAGAGGTAATCACAGCAACCTTAGGAAAAACCTCCTCTTCCACTGACCTTAGCCCACACAGATCTATGCAGTCCCAAGAGTAACAGCAAAATCAGGAAAATAAGGTAGAAAGCGAATTAATTTGGACTGGGTTTGGTACAGGTCAAAAGCAATCGCTTACTGCAAGATGCTAGCCCAGAAGAGGCTGCCGTTAAAAATAAGCTTGAAAAAAAAAGTCAGTCCCAATGCTGTCAGAGAACACCTTAAGCAGGAGTGGAGATGTCTTAGTCTGCAGAGAGCTTGAAGCAGTAATTCTGGGAGAAGTCTAGATGTGTTACAATGACAGAGTCCCCAGGATGTTAATAAGAGCCCTGACTATACAAAGCAGATGCATTAGATACCAAAACAAAAGAGTTCAAAGGAATCCTCTTCACTGGAAACAATGGGCTAATCTCCATCCAGGAGAAGCTCAAATGTCACTGTAGGCAGCACAAAATGGAGATCGGGCGTCTGAGCTCATTGGTTAGATTTCCCTTATATTAAGAGAGAACCAGAGACACCAGACGAGCACAAATGCAGTTACCTTGGTGGAGACTTCCTTCGTTGCTCAGATGGATGTCACCCTTTGTGTGTCTCCAAGGTGAGCTAAAGCTGACGACGATCCAGAAGAACGTGAAGCAGAGCATAAAGGACGAATTCTCTCTCTTCTGCCTCGGCATTGGGTTTGATGTAGATTACGATTTCCTGCAGAGAATCGCAACTGACAACCGCGGCATGGCCCAGAGGATCTTTGGAAATCAGGAGACATCTGCCCAAATGAAGGTGTGTTTCTGGCCAATTGCCTCTGAAACTGCCCGTTTCTGTTCACAGCGGTGGAGCTGGGTAACGCCACTAGCAAAAGCAGAGTTGCTGTAGGTTCATGGCGGGGGTCACAAAAAGCATTGTTTCTCCTGGGAAATCCTGCAAGATGCAAGCTATGGTATCTACAACACATGCTTTACTGCGCTGTGTAGGATTAATATTCTATAAAGCAGTCCTAACCACAAAAAAAGATTTTTCTGAATTAAAATGAAGACCTGGAGTTTACCTCAGGCCACTTCAGCACTAACAAAAGTCTGAGATATAAATGATAAATGACACAAGTGCCAGACACAGAGCAGATCTGAGAGAGCAGCCCCTCACTGTGAGACAGCCTCCATCCAGAGCACCCTGGGGGTACCTGTTTTCCCTCTATCCCATATGCTAAACCCAGCTGTGCGGTCATCCCAGTTCTCCTCAGCCAGGTACGACAGCGTCAGAAAAGACCTGTCCTGTAGACAGACTACAGCAGAGAAGAAAATAGAAGTGAGATGCAGGTCTAGGTTTTTTGCAAGAATTAGGTGGGAAGCAGCTGTGTGTCTTACACAGTAGCCAAGAGCTGACCAACCTGGTAACAGATTCAGTCCCATACGCATCTGTGCTCAAGGTCTAGGAGGAGCACAGCCCATTTGATTTCCACGAGACTTGGACCAGATCTTCTTGCTGTACCCCCTTACAAGTGTACTAAGATCATAAGTATAAAGAAGTTTTCATTCCCTGGGACAAGGGAAGTCCCCCTTGCCCATTAAGGCTCCAGGTTTTGTCACCTGCTGTCCTTTCTGTAAGAGTGGTGCATGTGAGAGGGTTGCTTCAGGTACAACAGACTCACTTCTCTGTCTCCTTCCATCTCAGAATTTCTACAACCAGGTCTCCACCCCACTCTTGAAGAAGATTCAGTTCAACTACCCGCAGGATTCAGTGACAGATGTCACTCAGAGCAGCTTCCACAACTACTTTGGTGGCTCAGAGATAGTAGTGGCTGGGAAGGTTGACACAGAAAACCTGCAGCATCTAGAAAGCATCGTCACAGCGACAGCAGTGAGTGAAAGTGTCCCTAGGATTCCTGGTCCTGGGGTTTGGGCTGGTTCACTCCCTCGTGACTGCAGTCTCCTTGCTGGAGGTTATTGCCAGCAGAGTGGTTTGTCTGCTTGGGTTCTGGGTGGAAGCATGCGGAAACTCGTGGTGGGGAGTTGCCCAAAAATGTTTCACAATAGCTTCAAGTAATATCCATGAATAGTCACTACCCGCATCCCGCAGCCTGCCAGAAGAACTTCCTTCTGATAAATGTACCATACAAAATTCAATAGCAAACCAGACTGAGTATGGAGACATCCTTCATGCTTTGTGAAGGTGCAGGGGAGATCACCTAAGGTAACTCCTTTCATGGCTGAACCTCCCACTGTTGGGAAGTTCAAGCTGGTGGGTCTATAGCATGTCAATCTTAGCACTGTCCTTTCATGCTCTGCCTTGTGGTACGTATGATAAGCCTTTCCCCATGTTTTCAGGACTGCTCTTTCAGGTGGAGTGGGATGGGGTGGCAATATTTCCTCCAGATCCTTCTTTCCGAGGAGGAACCAAAATATCCACACTCTTACAGGATTTAGGAGTTGCCATTTGTTAGTTGCTGGAAAAAATCAAATGTTCAATATTTTTTCCTGCAAAACCACAGGACAGTCCAAGGATCTGTGGGAGAAAGTAGAATTTCATTCCTGTTCCTCAGTAGGAATTAGATGTGAAAAAGCCTGAGAGGAGGATAGCAGAGCTCTGCTAAGAGCCTCTTCATTTGGCATATGGTAGCACCCTCTTCAGCTACTGCTGACAGCTCCTTTACTTATTTTAATCCACTGTCACAAAAGTGTCTTTAACGAAGACCCGCTTGCTACAGCTCCTATCGCCATGGCAGTCAGGCCAATGGTGCTGGGACTTTCTGATCTAGAAGTTACCATGGGCAGAGCCACAGTGGGCCCTTAATGCCAAGGGAGGAACTCAAAGCCACCCCGTTCTCCTGGCTCACCCTCCGTTATCTCTTTCTCTCATTGTTTGCATAGGCAAATGCAGAGCTCGTCATGGAAACCTTGCGAGATGTTGAAGAACTGGATGGCTTCATGAAGAAAGACAGATATGCAGATCCCGAATTCACTAAAAAGCTGTGGGCCTATCTGACTGTCAACCAGATGATGGCAGAGAGGTGAGGAGGAATGTGGTGTGTGATGGGAGGGATGAGAAGCTTCAGAGCAACGTGGTTTTCAAGCTTGAGAGCAACATGGTTCTCTCTGAGACCACAGCCACAAGGCTGCCCTCAGGGTTTCAAATGGGTGAGGTAAACAAATAAAAATAAAGGTAGGTGGTATCGTCAGCCACGTTCCTCCTATTTTTAGCACTCACAGATATCAGGGAACAGAGTTTGGAGGCAGCTCATTAGAGGAATAAAAGTCAAACAGACCCAGCTGTGGTGCTGAGCGAGTGAGACAAAATAAATGGGAGATTTGCCTTATGGAGCCTGAGTAAAAGTTATGGAGCAGTTCAGGGTAAATCCCTCTGAAGCAGAAAGAGGTCTCCTCATGAGACCAGGAGATGGACTGGCCTTCTTTGAGCCCAGGCGAAAGGCCACAGAAGCCAAAAATAGTCTTCTTGTGGAGAATGCCTTCACGCAGACCCTCAGCCTTTCCTTCTTGCAACGCCCACCAGTCTGGCTCTGTGACCACTCTGTGAAGGAATTGTCACAGCAGCTATCCCGTACAGCTGCTAACCATGTCTTCTGTTTCATTTTCCACCCAGAAACACAGCCCCCACAGCTGCTTTGAAGAGGAACATCACCAAATCCATCCTACAGATGTCTCTTGACCATCATATTGTTACCCCCTTCACAGCCATGCTGATAGAGAACCCCGAAAAGGACGAGATAATGCTGGCAGACCAGCCCAAAGACCCCAGAAAGGGCTGCTGCTCAGGTCAGTGTCTCAGCCTGTCCGTTACTCTACCTCTCTTTTTGGCTTTGCTCTTCTTGTGTTGGAAGAACTGTGTTCACTCCAGATGTTTGTTCTTATAGGATAGCCTGTATTTTCAGTGAGAGCTGAGCAAATCTTCAGCCAGTTTGAGATTATCCTGTTACACAAGTGCTCTTTGGAGCCGTTGGCTTCAATGAAGACATTGCAATGACGAGGTTTCCAACAAGGCTGTAATGTCACAGACTGAACACCTTACTGCGACGGATATGTCTAGTTCCCGGCACTGAAGCTGTAAAATTGACTAAACTGTATTTTATCACCACTTTTAAGCCTTGGAAGTTTCCTAACATTATTATCAATCAGCCACGAGCCCACAGGGAACCCGAGTTGTTGTAACAACAGAGCCCCTCACTAATTAAACTTCTGGATTTAAATCCATTGCTGCAATACCCGTTCCAAGGTCCAACCTTACGTCCAGCCAAATCAGGCGGGGTTGGCTTGCTCCGGCTTTATGCAGTAGAGTCAGTCTTAAAGCAATAGCTGTCAACATCCGTGGATGTCTAGTACATCCAAAGTCATCCCTGCACAGACCTTAGTGTGGCCTTCAGTGCTTAAAGAGTGAGAAAGATGGGGACAGAGTTTTCCTGGGGCCCGTTGGGACAGGACAGGGGGTGATGGTTTAAATTAAAAGAGGGAGATTTAGACGAGAGAGAAGGAAGAAATTTTTTCCAATGAGGGTGGTGAGACCCTGGCCCAGGTTCCCAGAGAGGTGGTAGAAGCCCCATCCCTGGAAACATCCCAGGTCAGGTTGTTTGGGGCTCTGAGCACCCTGCTCTAGTTGCAGATGTCCCTGCTCGCTGCAGGGGGTTGGACTGGGTGAGCTTTAAAGGTCCCTTCCAGCCCAAACCATGCTGTGATTCTGTGATTCAATGAGCTTCCAATGACACTTAAGAGCAGCTCTTTGTGCCCACACCAGTCAGCGATCTGAAAAAGCACAACTGCTGCTGTCAGGAAAACACCACCACTGCGATGCAATGGAAGCACAGAACGTTAAAAGACCAAGTTCTCAAACAACTGAGTCTGGTGATTTAAAACCTTTTAATAAATGGGAGAGTTTAAAATTGGTTGTGAAGGAAAGAAGCAACCTACATTACACCAACAGACAGCATCATCCATCTGGCATTTCACACTGGCTGTGGTTGTGGCTTGGCTGAAACTCCAAGCACGTCCTGCCTGCTCAGTCCTCCTGCTCCTGAACAGCTGTAAAAATGTCCTGATGCTGGTTGATTGAAACGGGTTCTTCTGTCTGTCAGTTGTTCTTTTTAGGTTCCTTTAATCTTCTTTTTAATTTAAAGTCTGTAGCTGAGACCCAAAGAGACATTTAATAGTTGTTTACACTGCGTGCCACAACTCACAACCACCAAACAGCTCAGCACAGAAATAGTGTGGATGAATTCATTAGACGTGGCACCAGCTGACTAAATCAGCCCATAACTGTCTTGATTTAGACGATGCAAAGGATTTTAAGTGGTTTTAATATAGGTTCTTGTGTCTTTGTCAAAACTTAACAGCACGGAAATCAGGGTCAAGGCATCTGTGGATTTCAGATGGGACATTGAACCTTAGCAGAGGACAGAGCTCGTAAAAATAATATCTAAGCGAATCTGTGTTTAGCGTTGTGCAACGCACTGGCTGTACCAAAAAGTTTGCAGATACAAGGGATGGAATGAGTGACCTGAAAGAGATTTTTCTGTTTGTCCTTGTACAACTCTCATCAGAGCTGCACGTTCTCTCCTCACAGACAGAATCTGTGTCTGACACTGAAATCACTCGTTTTTCAGAGGGTTGTTCTTTTATCGTGACAAAATTATTGCAAAGCTGGACTGTGCATGGGAGAACTTCTTCATGCGTAACAGTCTGTGAAATTAATGTGACTCGGAGTCTGAGAAGTCTCTGTCCAGTTTTAGTTCCTGTAGTTCCTGTACTGACCTCACATGTAGCTGTGCTAATAGAAATAAAACTCCCTGAATAAAAACAGCCCATGGGCTGAGTTAGGGGTTCAGGAAAGGTGCTGACAGAGCTTTAGAAGATCCAGTGGTGCCATCTTCTGTCCTGCTGTTGTCCCCCAGCTCCTTGTTCCCCTCGCCCCTCTTCAGAGCAGGGCCAGCAGGGGTGAATACATGCCCTTCTTCAGCTCTTGTGGTTTTCAGCCCAACATTCTAGAACAAACCCGGTTTTGTGGATCATTTCAGGTCATACTGCTTTATGAACTAAGCAGGAGACAGGACACACACTTCTTTCTCCTGCCTCCATCATGGCAAAGGCAGAGAGACCTCTAGCAGAAGGGGACATTCTAAGGGATCTTATATTAAATGCTTGCACTTATTTGCAACCTTTATTTATCTGGGACATCCTAGGGCACGCGGAAAGAGTCCTGCCTTTTCTCAGGCACTTCATACTCAGGACCCAAGTCAGCGAAGCTTTTACCACACGCTACATTTTTAAAATTCAGCTTTTTATTTGGCAAAACACTTATGCCCTTGCATCAGGGGCTTTGCTGAAGTAGGGTCTGTTTGCATGAATCAGTTGAAAAGTCACGATCCCTTTTTCACCAACAGCTTGTGTTTAGCTCAGCTGCTCTGGTAAGTCATATTCCTCTGGAGGAGACACTGCACTAAGCCCAACCTAACTGTACATCCTTGTACAGATCGGTTGTAAATGGTGTTGCGCCTGCTTTACGTTGGTGTAACGCCAGCAGGCTCCGCTCTACAGCATTACTTTAAATTATGTCAGCAGTAACAAAGAACCTAATTATGACTGTTGTTTAACAGGTACTCTAGGACTGACTCCAAATGCACCTAATAATAACAAAGGTGTCCCAGCCTGGGCCAATGTCACTGCCGTACCAGTCAGCTACCTGCCTGAGCAACGGAGTCCTCTTGTGTCCTCTCTGAGCATAAACAGAGGTAAAAGCTAAGGCGTTTCTCTGCAAAGAAACAGGCAGCAACACTCCTCATCTAATAAACAAATAGGGTGATATAACCAAAGTTATTGGGCACTTTGAGAATTTCAGCTTCCGTGATAGGGTGATAAAGGGGCCCATAAGAAAGATGGGGCAACCTTCTTCCAGGGGCTGTTGGGACAGGACAAGGGGTGATGGTTTAAATTAAAAGAGGGAGATTTAGACGAGAGCGAAGAAAGGAATTTTTTATGCTGAGGTTGGTGAGACCCTGGCCCAGGTTGCCCAGAGAGGTGGGAGAAGCCCCATCCCTGGCACCATCCCAGGTCAGGTTGTTTGGGGCTCTGAGCAACCTGCTCTGGTTGCAGATGTCCCTGCTCCCTGCAGGGGGTTGGACTGGATGAGCTGTGGAGGTCCCTTCAACCCAAACCATGCTGTGATTCTGTGATTCTAATAGGACTCCGGTGACCCCACGTTCTGCTGCGTGTTTCCCTCAGGCTGCTCACTGGATTTACATTCGGTTCCTCTGCAGTAGCACAGCTAATGCAAAGCTCCTGCCATTGCAGATGACAGATGAATGCTCTGTGGTAGATAAAAATCTCTGAAAGCTCTGATGACTGATGGGTGCTTGGGCCTTTGCCACAGTTTAGTGCCTACTTAAACAAACCAGCTGTGAGAACCATCGCTGGTGTAACAAACAGTAACTCTGGGAGTGTGCCTGTGTGCGGATGTGTGTATTTATGGAGCTATCAGACAAAGAGCTATCAAACTCCTCCTCCACATAGCTCAAGGGTGAACCTAAGACTTTGGATAGTCAAGACACTGCTTGGAAAAGAAGGTGAGCCAGGCAAAGTTACCTGTACAACTCATATGTGTATTTTGCACCTGAAATTCTTTTTGTTTCTGTAAATGTTGATCAGAACGGGCCTTGGCATCAAGTTGAGGAAGATCAAGCAGTTGGTGAGAATAAGGAAAAATGATTGAGGGCTGTATTCAAGAGACTCAATATATCCCGAAGATACATTCAAAAGCTCCTTCACCCCTTGGAGGGTACCTACCCCACCGTTTCCTGTGAAGACGTTCCTGGTCAAGGGTCCAGAATTTGTCTAGTGCACAGGAAGAGTTAAATAATTCCAAAAGAAGAGGAATGCCGGAGAATGAGTGGAAGGTGGCCTGGCTATCCCCACAGACAACACGGAGCATGGGCATGTTGACAGGATGATGCCAGCCACCACCAAACCAGCAAGAGACTGGAGGCAGCTACCTTCAGTCACTGGTGGAGATGTTTGTCTCATTTGAGGCAAATTTTAAAGAACATATGACTTTCAGAGGAGGCCAATCCCACCAGGGCGTTAAACATACTGTGAGAACAAGTCCTGGATTGTACTCCTCAGGGGAGCTGGAGGCAGGATGTATCTTTACCCAACGTCAGTATGGTGGCATGGACTCGTAACGTGTTTGAGAGCTCCTTAGTTGAGAGAGTGGTGTCCTGGAAGAGGCTGGATGTTAGTTTTGAACAGAGGTGTCACCCAAGTCCTGCTTTCTGTGCCTTAGGTCCTTTCCTGAATCTATGCCTCAAAGATGTACCTGTCTGTCAGGTGTCCAGATAGGTCCTTGGTCTCACCTGGAGGCTGCTTGCATCACAAAGAAATAAAGCTCAGCTTCTAGAACTCGAGGTTGACCCTATGGCACCTTAGTGTGCAGCTGGCCAGTTAAATCTGTAGTTCACTGCACTTGGCGGTACTTCTCAAGCCAATAGCCTTGTGTCCTTTCCTTAAACTGGGAAAGTATATGAGGAGAAAGTGCCTGAAGGACTTTTGTAAGTAGCACCTAAGAACTTCCTTAGCTACTACAGGGGTGGAAAGGGCCCTCATCCTACTCTGAGGAGTCCCAAAAAGTACTTCAAAATCCTCCAAGGAGCATTTCTCCACCTCTGTGTCCCTTACCTCCAGGGCAGGTACTGACCTGCTTCTCACACTTGTTTCTTTTCTGTGTTCCAGTTGACAATGACCCACATTTCATCATACACCTGCCCAAGAGCCAAAGGAACATCTGCTTCAATATCGACTCAGAGCCTGGAAAGATTCTCAACTTGGTTTCTGATGCTGGTACTGGTAAGGGAGTAAAGCATCCTTTACTATAGAGCACACTTTTCTTCCTTCCCCTCTGAAAGGTGTAGAGAGGGAGCAGGGGAAATGCCTACAGGGAGGACTGTGTGCTAACAGGAGTGTGGCCAGCAGGTTGAGGGAAGTGGCTATTTCACTCCACATCTGGAGTACTCTGTCCAGTTTGGGGCTTGCCAGTACAAGAAAGTTGTTGACAAACTGGATCAAGTTCAGCGGTGGCCACCAAGATGATTATGGGGCTGGAGCACAGGACATAGAGGGAGCGGCTGTGGACAGCTGGGTTTGGTCAGTCTTAAGAACAGAAGACCCATGGTGAATCTTATTGCTGTCTACAACCACACAATCAGAAGGTAAAGATGGAGCCTTGCACACCTCCAAGATGCATAGCTGAAGGACAAGAGGCAACAGAAACAGGCTGCAACAGGTGAAATTCAGAGCAGGAGTGAGCTATCAGCAAAACTTTTTTTCACTGTGAGGGTGGGCACATGTTTCGGCTGATCCCATAGTACTCCCCGCTGAGATCAGAACTCCAAGTCTCTAGGTGGTGCTCCAAGAGCTAGGCAACATCTGCTTCTCTGCTCTTCACAGGGGTTGTGGTCAATGGGCAGCTCGTTGGGGCCAAGAAAACAGAGAATAAGAAACTCAACACATACTTTGGCAAAATCGGGTTTTATTTCAAAAGCAAAGGCCTGAAAGTGGAGATCACCACAGAAAAGATAACACTGAAAGATGGATCTTACAGCATCACGCTGAGCTGGGCTGACACGGGGCATATCATTCGGAAACAGTAAGTTGATGAGCATTTGTCTGCCCTACAGAAACCGTTTGCAACACAGCACTGGACTGACCCAGCTATGGGTGAGATCCAGGTCACAGAGTGCCTCCGTATCACATGAATCAAAGCTGGATGTCTGAGCTCTCCTTATAGTTAATGAAATGAGACAGTAGGGCCAAGAGAGCAATTCAGTTGACCACACACAAGCAGAGAATGCTGAATTCCTCTCCCTTCATTAGCTAATACTAGGATTCAGTTGCCTAAACACAAGCACCTGAAGTTATTTGAGATACCTTCAGGGTTCCTGATGTGATGGGAGACATGACTCACGACATCCAGGAGAGCTTCACCTCCAGATTAACAGCTAGCAGCCTTGTTGGACACCCTACAGCACTAGACAACACTTAGGCAATGGGATCACTTCCAAAATCTCCGTTCATTGTAGCAAGAGCTTAAATTTGTAGGGCAAGATTTGGCAGCCTGAACATGGGCATGAAGTGTCTGTCCTATCAGGCACTGTTCTGCCAGACCTCTGGGTACCACACCCAAGGTTGTGGGTTTCTGATGGATCCTCTGTCATATCTGCCAGCCCCACGCTGTTGTTCTGGATGCCCAAGAAGAACTGATGTGTGGGCAGGTGAACTGAGCCCTCCCTTTGCTTCATGTCTGCTAGGCTTCTCATATCTGTGAAGAGAGAAAGCAACGTTACTATCTCCGTGGGTGAGGAGATGTCCTTCATGGTTTTGCTGCACCGTGTGTGGAGGAATCACCCAGTTAATGTCGACTTCCTGGGAATCTACATTCCCCCTGAAAATCAGTTCTCTCCTGCAGCCCACGGGCTGATAGGTAAGGGCTGCGGGTCGGCGGTGGGAATGGCAGGGCACTGGGAAGGGGTTTTACTAGATCTTTGACTGAATCCATTGGTCTGTAACCTGATGGGGATGGTGTGAAAATTATTTAAACAGAAAATGGGAGAGATACCTGTAATGTCTTGGAAGCCCGAAGGACATTGCAGAGTATCAGGGACCAGGAGGTTATTCCCTGTCCCAGCTTTGGAGGGTGTTTTCAAAACAGGCCAGACTGGACTTGGTGACACCATGACAGGGCTTTCCTAGCCTGGCTAATCTGCTGCAGGATCAAAATAAAAACACTGAAACAACCCGCTCAAACCTTCCTTCTGTTCAAACATCAGCTCTCCCCTGAAGAACGACCATCTTCTGGCGATGGTAAAACACAAAAGCAAGGGCTCAGTTCACCGGGAAAACCAGCCCCAAAAGCCCTGGACCCAGCCAAGGCTCCTTGTAAGATGTGGGAATCCTGAGCAGCAGAGCTCGTTTTCCCAAATACTCTCTGCAGCTCCCGTCTGCTCTCTTAGAAGAGGTTTGCTGGCTCAAAGGTTGACTTTTTACTCTACCAGTGTGGGTGAACCAATGGCACTGGAGATACGCTGGCCTGGGATCCATCCAGAAGGGGTTTGCCCGCTGCAGCTGGTTTGATTTTCCAAAAGTGCCCGGCCACCTCCAAGGTCAGGACACACACAGAGCTTGAAACCTCTCTTTGCTCAGGTCAGTTTGCGGCTGAACCAGAAGTGTACATCCACCACCAAAGACCTGGGCAAGCGCCAGAGAAACCACAAGCCACCATGGAAGTGAAAGGCAACAAACTCACTGTTACCAAGTAAGAACAACATGTTTTATTGGTCTCTTCCTAAATCTGACTTCTTTTTCATGTTAATGATGTCAATGACCATGAGCTTGTTGATTCTCAAGGATCTTGAGGGGGAAAAAAATCCCTTTGTTTGCCCTCTGCTAATAAACGGGGTTTAGCTGTTGGCAAAACACTTGGCACATGTTGGGGTCTTCCATATTTGTCCATGAACAGTTCTGACCACAGAGCTGCCCAGCATCTGACCTTCTGGAGCAGAGAAGGCTCCGGGGAGATCTTAGTGCAGCCTTTCAGTGCTTCAAGGGGGCTTGTAAGAAAGCTGGGGAGGGGCTTTTCAGCAGGGGCTGTTGTGACAGGACAAGGGGTGATGAGTTAAACTAAAAGAGGGGAGATTTCAACCAGATATAAGGAAGGAATTTTTTTATGATGATGGTGGTAAAACACTGGCCTAGGTTGCCCAGAGAGGCTGTGGCTGCCCCATCCCTGGCAGTGTTCAAGGCCAGGTTGGACAGGGATTTGAGCAACCTGCTCTAGTGGAAGGTGTCCCTGCCCATGGCAGGGGGCTAGAACTAGATGATCTTGAAGTTCCCTTCCAACCCAAACCATTCCATGATTGATTCTATGATTATCGATGTCGTCTTGCCTACCCGCCATGCTGCGATCTTCATTTTGGGTGGCCTCTCCCTCACAGGGGCCTGCAGAAGGACTACAGGACAGACCGCGTGGTTGGGACCGATGTGCATTGCTGGTTTGTGCACAACAGCGGGAAAGGGTTCATAGACGGCCACTACAAAGATTACCTTGTCCCTCACCTGTACAGCTTTCTGAAGAAACCCTGAAAGCTCCAACATGAAACCAGTTTATTACATAAAAAATTCTCATCTGCTCCTTCATGCCCAAACAACAGAAGAGCAGCTGTCAGCCCATGGAGGCAGATCTGCTGAAGGTGACCTAACCACCTCTTGATGTAGAAATGATCAGTGTTTCAACACGATGTAACTCCCTTTTCTGTCAAAAAGTGAAATCTGGAATAAAGTGACATGCTGGGTTGTCATGGGTATCTCGTTCTTGCCATGTCTGATTTAAGGGATAGTAAAACCCATTGAAAATTTGTGATATATGATTCATAGACGACTTGTAGCAGCATTGTGGCTCCTGCAGTGGGGGTAACACACACAACCAGATTGAATACTTAAACCTTCACCTTCAGTTCATACATTGCTGGACCAGGCAAAAAATTAGGAGTAAAGGAAATTTAACAGCAAAGGAACATGGGCCCTGTGATGGGTGCCATGAGGAGGCTCCAGTCTTTAAGGATGGGTTAACCAGTAGTGAGGAATGTCTGTTGGATAACTCCCGCTGGGAAATGAATTACCTGAGTCTGATAGAACCTGCAGTCTATTTTTGGTGAAAATGTCAACATCACAGTGGTGTTCGCACACAGATACAAATCTAGGAAAGCAGGAAACATTCAGGCTATGTAGGTATCACCATCAGTACTAAAAGCTTCGCTTCCAGTAGGATTAGCTCCCTAAAGATGCTATTCAAGAGTACTCAGCAATGAATGGGATCAGACGTACAATAAATACACGTGTACACGCCTACAGAGCACCTCTGTGCTGAGGAAAGGCTAAGAGCCCTGGGGCTGTTCAGCTGGAGAAGAGCAGCCTGAGAGGGGACCTCATCAATGCTTATCAATAGCTAAAGGACAGGTGTCAAGAGGATGGGGCCAGACTCTTCTCAGCGGTGCCCAGTGACAGGACAAGGGGAAACAGGCACAAACTGGAACACAGAAGTTCCATCTCAACATGAGAAGAAAGTTCTTTACTTTGAGGGTGATGGAGCCCTGGCACAGGCTGCCCAGAGAGGTTGTGGAGTCTGTTTCTCTGGAGGTTCCAAACCCACCTGGACACCATCCTGGGCAACCTGCTCTGGGTGACCCTGCTCTATCAGGGGGGTTGGACTAGATGATCTCCAGAGGTCCCTTCCAACCCCCACCACTCTGATTCTGTGATTCAAAACTTTGCTTTCCAGCAACCTCAGAAAAGAACGTTGGCCAGATGCTTCTCGCAGCCCTAAGCCAGGAAGGGGACTCAAGTAACCTACCTGCCATCCTGAACTTGTTTTCTTTACTCATGAACTAAAGGCTGGTACATGATCTCTCCTGCAGGAATGGTGTGACAAGTGAGAGGATCAATGTATTTAAGAACTTTTTCAAAGTCACTTTCATAAGTGCAAGCAACTTCTCCACAAACCATTCACAAACCCATTTATCGGCTGTGGCCTCCACACCACCCTGCAGCAGTGAGTTCCCGAGTGTCACTTGGCTCTTGGAGGGGAGAGGAAAAACCTGTGGAGTGTTTTTAAATCCCCAAATCAGTAATTCCACTGTTTCCTAGTTTGTACATCAGTACAAACAGTGAATCACCATTCTCTGACCTTCTCCACACAATTTGTAATTTGTCTATTATAGTCACTCTACTTTTCCAGGCTCCAGAGTGTTAAGTGTATTTCCAGTGACACAGAAGCTGTTCTGTCTCCACTTACCCTCACTACTCTCCTACACGCCCCTTCTCACTCAGTACCTGCTCTCTGAGAAAGGGCAGAGCTGTTTACACAACCCAGGCTGCACAAAGAGCCTGAATTTACAAAGGAGCCTCCCTTCTGTCTCCAGTTCCCTTCCTCACCATTCTCCACTCTTTAGATACTGCATCACTCCTAAACTCTGCCTTGCGTTTGCATCCGGGATCCCCGGAAAGCCATTTGATGTCCTGAGTGAGGTTATTTCTGGCTATTCCAGACAGCAGCTGTTTCACTCAACCTCTGCAGTCTTTCAGTTTTCCTGCAGAGGTCCCCTGGAAACCACAAATCACCACCACAGTGAACCTTTGAGGCAAGGAACCTACAAGGAACAGCGACTTTTTGCCTCTAGAGACCTCCAACTGTGCACATCACAATAGCATCCTGCCTTCTTCAATCCTCAGCCAAGATCTCCTCTGGAGGGTATGGGGGCTATCAGTTTTCCAACATAGCCAGGGGCAGACTGGACCATCAGGTGATGGTTTGTACTGGGACAAGTGGTCTCTTTCTCCTACACAAATGAGGCAGCATAGCAGCTGGATGCTTCATTGGTGGATAGAAACCAACAGACACCTCATGCGTTTAAAGGGCTGATAATAAATACACTGAGCTAAGAAAGGTTTATGTTTATTCCTTGACTGCCTTAGAAAGTAAACATTGTACAAAATGTGACATTTTTTAAAAAAATAAAAATGTTACCTCATTTAGCACAAGTCATGTTACTGGTGTAATAGAGCAACAGGGGAAGCATAAGCAAAGGGAAAGGCTCTGGAAAACTAAACCAGCGATGCCCGATTTGTGCCTGCACAGGCTTTGGCTGGCACCCTAAAACCCCATACCTAACATCTGCCCTGGAATGCACCTCAGATAAAAGGCTTGTCAGTGTTACCGGCATCCCTGACAACTAGGAGCGATGACCCGCATTCCACTGTCGCTGATGTGCTAACCAGAGGCGGTGACAGTACTTGGTAAACCAGACCATTCTTACAACATCCAGGAAAATAGTCCCCTGCCACACCATTACCTTCCTGCTCTTCTTAATCCTGCTCCTTGTTCCTGCAGCCTGGACTCAGTTTTGGCTGCAAACTGGGAAGGGTGGTGTTCAAAGCCCACTGGCTCCCACACACGGTGCCTGCCTCAAGCAGCTGTTTGTAGGTAATTCCCTCTCTTACTGCTAACAAACTGCAGCCAATAAAACACTCCAGCTTGCAGCTATCTGCTCTATTTTACAAAAGGAAATCGAACCAAATAACAACATAACTTCGATACAGAATCAGGTGAATTACTTCCACTGATAAGATTTCCACCAACATTTTATGCAACAAATCCATAGGGCTCTTTAAATAAATCCAGTCTGTCTGTGGTTAATTCCTATATACATGATAAATACACACCCACACAATTAAAACCCTGACATGGTAGAGTCTTGTGTCTGCCTGAAAGGTGGTTTTGGGAACCCAAATCTTCTCTGTCCCACAGTTAGCACCTCAGGCCAGTTTGGAAATGTCTTCGTACTGGATATCTTCAACTCGGCGTCCTTTTAAAGGGCCCTGGAGAGTAACATAGAAGGAGAAATAAGATCAAAATATAAACTTGTTTGTTTGTTGAATTCCCAATAGGGAGATTCAAGTAAGGTAGATACAGGGGCTGTATCTCGCCATATTCAGGAAGTTTTCAAGAAGCACAACCAAAGTGAACAGCACTGGAAATCACATCCCTTCGCTTTTTTACTCAGTAAAAGCACGACGACTCCTTTTCTGTTTAAGTGCTCTCTCCAAAAGCTCTGTCCATGAAGCTGTACAGGGGATGCACAGCAGAATACACCTCAACACCTGCAGGTTTGGAATTTGCTCATGACACAATTATTTTGTTTCATTACTTTCAACCTGACCAGAGAATGTGGCAGGGCCTCAACACCGTCCCAGAAATCTTTTCACGTTCAGGACACTTTTTGTGTTCAAGCCCTTGCAGTTTTAGGGCAAACATAAGCACCTGCTTTGAATTAATTCACTGTCAGAAAAGGATTTAAGTTTGAATACAAACTTCTTGTATATAAAAATCCTGTTCACTCTACAATCAATAAGAAAATTCTCACAGACTTCACTGGTCTCCAGTAGTTTGACTCATTTTTAATTTATAAACTCAAGAGTTCATTCAGGATAGGGAAATCTTAATACTCTTAAACATCAGAACCAGTGAAAAAACTATCCGTGCTTTCCAAGACCAACGTTATCCTAAGCCTTAGCTCCAACCAAAGCTCCTTCTGTGGTTAGGACATCTGCACAGGCTCTTCTCAAGCAGATTCTGCAGAATCCAGTAGGGGCTGAGTTTCTGCAGCCCTTCTTTGAGTGGGATCCTAACAGGGTCTCTCTCCTGCATGCTGGGTTTAAGAAATTTGACTTAGAGCCAATAGTCTCTCTGCTGTATCAATGAGTCTAAAGATTGGTTTTGCAGAGGACAGAAGCAGCCACACAGACGTGATGACATGGCATAATTTTAGCCCAGATGAAGGTGATACATAAAAAAGAACCCAAACAACAAATCAAAAACCCAACCATGAGTGTTAACCATGAACAAGACAACAGATAAGCACATAAAGGCCCGTGTTCAGTCTGGAAAAGGCAGGAGAAAATTCACCTCTTTGCATACTTCACATTTTTTACCTTCCCACAAAACCGTACAACAACAGCCACCTTCAAAATAAACACACAAAATGGTTTGCAAGGCTCTCTCAAGTTCAAAACTTGCTAAATTCAGCATCCTGGATCTTTGTAAAGGCAAACAGGAGGGTAATTAGTCTCCAACAGGGAATATGTGGGTGTTTTCCTACTAGTGGGGAATAGGCGGCGGGTGACCACAGCAGTCTGCACACCGTAAATCCCACCAGTAAGATAGGATTAATGATGCCATTTTGCTTTGTGAAAGCTCTCCAAGGTACAGACGAAAAGTGCCCTACGCCAACAAAGTCTGGTAGTGTTTGACACTTACAGAGTCGATGATGATCGTTGCTGAAAACCTCTTTTCATTGATGGATTCCAAGATGCCTTCGTTCCCCCTGTAACCACCGTTTAGCACCATCACTTTCTTGCCTGAAATGAGAAACAGGAAACCAGTTATACCACAGGGCTCCCATCTTCTTTTGATGGAGCTGTGCTCAACTCACCCAGATCTAAGGGAAAGGAGGTTTCTGCCAGCAGCTCCAGCACCCAGCTTTGCCTCACAGCCTGCCTGTGTCCAAAGCCACCCAAGTTTACTGCTCCATTGACATCAGGGGCAGGAGCCACTGAAACCAACGCTCTTTCTCCCACATCCTGTTCCCTGTGCTAATGGCTCAGTGCACCTCTTTTTGCCTTCTGTCTCACACAGGCGGTCCCTCCGGACACTGACCCCAGTGCAAGGGTGGGCAGAGGTCACCGACAAGAACCATAATGCTGAAGAGAAATTCACTGACACCATCAACCAGCTCTTCACCAGCTGCAGAAATGCAGAATACAGCAGGTCTGCTGAAAAAACTATGATTCCCAAATCCCTATGACATGTTTCCCCCTCCACTGATGTTGTTCTGCTTACTGCTACCCCGACCATTCCCTGAAATACTGGTCAGATGCTATAGGCACACATCAGTGTGCAGCATCCAAAGAAACCCCAGTGAACCAACCTGGGGACAAGGTCAGCTCTGTCAAGTGCCCACAGCTATCCGAGGCACGACTCTGGAGGGAAGTTACAGGATAAACATGACCAAGGGCTCTGTAGGGCTTTCTGGCAGGTGAAGAAAGATGCTTTCACCTTGTTGAGTGAACCGATTCCTAAAGCACTGCTGTCTTCTCAGAAAACAAGCTAATTCTTATGAGAAAGGACTGTGAGTACTCAAAGCAGAAGCAAGGTAACAGCTCCCTAGAGAGTAACCAGTAAATGATCAGAATAGCTTATGAAATGCTGTCCCAAGAGCAGGATGGCTCGTTACATTGAATTACAGTTAAAAGAACCAACCAACCAGCTGTACCTGGTGCGGGTATTACAGTTTCCAGATGCGTCTGATCAAGCTTCAGTTTGTCTCCAGAATCAATCATCTTCACCACTGCTGTATACTTGTCGATCACTTCCTGTTGTGAAAGGCAGAGGCCAAATAGAAAAATATTAAAAAAATTCTCTAAATTTACATCTTGAAATTAACAGGGTCAGGACCATGAGGCTGCACTTCTGCATTTTCAAAAGCTGCCAAGGACTTCTGAGCTGTCCTAAAAGTCTCCAGCTCTCACAGACTGTGACTGGCCCCACTCTGAAGTTAAGGCTAGGTTAAAAGGCCTCCTCTTGAACATCAATGACTGGTCTAATTGACCACTAATTTTCATAGAATCACAGAATGGTTTGGGTTGGAAGAGAACTTAAAAGGTCATCTAGTCCAACCCCCTGCAGGGAGAAAGGACATCTGCAACTAGAGCAGGTTTCTCAGAGCCCCAGACAACCAGACTTGCAATGTTCCCAGGAATGGGGCTTCTACCACCTCTCTGGGCAACCTGGGCCAGTGGCTTACCACCCTCAGTGTAAAAAAAAAAATTTCTTCCTTCTCTCTAGTCTAAATCTCCCTCTTTCAGTTTAAACCCATAATCCCTTGTCCTGTCACAACAGCCCCTGCTGAAAAGTCCCTCCCCATCTTCTGACAGGCCCCTTGAAGCACTGAAAGGCCACACTAAGGTCTCCCTGCAGCCTTCTCTGCTCCAAGCTGAACACCTCCAACTCTCTCCTCTGTCCTCCCAGCAGAGAGGTTCCACCCTCCCATCATTCCTGTGGCCTCCTCTGGACGTGCTCCAGCAGGCCCATGTCTCTGCTGTGCTGAGGACTCCTTTCTTCCAATTCTGGTTCAGTTTCTTCCCTTTTTCTCCTGTTATGGAGATACTTTTTCTCTGAAGCTTCCCCTTCCTCTTTTTATTTGTCCATTCACTTGGGTCCAAATGACTGATTTTGAGCTCTACACATGCTTGATCATTCAAACCACATCTGGGTGCCATCTTTGACACTCTTGCCAGAAGACTGTAGAGCTTTGGATTACCTAGTACATCAACATTTCACTGACAGTGGATAAAAGAAAGCACTTCCAAACACAGAGCAAGGCTAGTAAGAGCCTGAAGATTTTATAGGTAAATGGGATCTTCTTCCAAGGCAGCCTGACGCTTAAATACCAGTGCAAAACTGAGTTGTCTGAGATTCAAACCCCATTGCACCACTCTTGGTCACATCACATTGGCAAAGCAACTATTCTCCACGATGCAGGTGTTAATAGGGACAACGTATGTAGGACAAAACAGTGCTTAAGAAAGGATCGCTGAGTAAACAACATCGAACCACTTCTGAGTACCCTCCTACCCAGATCAAGTCCCAGTACAGTCAAGGTGACATTTCAGCCCCTATCAGACTTAAGGCTGAACAACTTACACAATGAACTTCAGAAGCTACCTGGTGTCAGAAATACCAAACCACCACCACACGCTTCCCTTCACACGCTTTACCTTAATGACTGCCTTCTTCTTGTGATACTTCTCACCAAGCTTTTTTGTCACAATTTTTACAATGATGTCCTAGAAGATTTGAAAGGAGGAAAAAAAAAAATCAAAACCCAAACCTTTAAATGGCAAAAAATACAACCAACTACACAGTCTAAACGAACAGCACATTCAGGTCACTCCGACTCCAAACACAGGCTGTACAGCACAGTGCAGGAGGCAACGACAGTAAGATTTTGCTTCAGGAATTTGTCTTTATCCTCGAATTATTGCCTCCAAGTAGCATCTCTCATGTTTGGTTTTTTTTTGTTTGTTTTACAAACACACTTTGAATTCAGTATATGATGTTACAGCCCACAACGGGTCAGGTTAAGGGCAGGACTTCTTGATCTGGAAGTCCAGTTAAACAGTAGAAGCTGAGATGAGGTGTCTCAGCTCAAAGGCTGACGTTGACTTCAACACCTCTGTGCAACTCAAATACTGTGCAGAAAGAAGAGGGCTGTAAGTAATACCATGATTTAAAACATGATCTGTAGACTCACAGTACCATCACTTTAATTAGACAATTCCACCCATCTGAGATCAGGCCTACGACGCTTCAGGCTGCAGACCATGCTCAATCAGAAGAGTAATTCTTCCCAGATAAATATGTAATATTTCATATTTAGCAGCTTGGAAAACAAGAGTGAATTTAGTTTGGATCTTTACACAAATCAATAGTGTCTTTAGAAATGCAAAACTGGTTGTCTCTGGTATGATAATAAATTTTAAGACACTTACAGGCTGCAACCAGTAGTCTCTTCGAGATGTTCTTTTCTTCTCCTCTTCAAGCTACAGAACAACAACAAATAATCATTTACTTCCTCCTTTTCATTGCAGCTTTCTCTTGCCTTTGAAAAGCTGAACCAATTTCCACACATCAAGTGGGGAATAAAATTTAAAACACCACATAAATAAGGGCAAGTCAGTGTGTGCTTCCTGCATAAAAATCCATCTGATGAGATACAGGAATCCACGATAAAATGATGGAGATCTATATTTGGTTTTCTAGATATTTTCTTCTCTTCCAAAATCTGTGTTCTTTTACTTCCAACATCTCAGTCATCTGAGGAATAGGCACAGATGAGCAGCAGAAACCAGTTTTAATGGGGAAGTGAAATCATTTTGCCTGGTAAGATATAAAGTCTGAATTCCACAGGAACTGAAGGTCTGTGGTCACTTCAAAGGGACACCCTGGTAAAATGGACATCGCCATAGGCATGGGGTTACAAAGACAGATCCTGCTCGATCATTACCTCCATGATCTCATCCAGTGCAGATTTCTTCTTTTTCCTCTTTTGGCTGACCAGAGCTATGAGCTGATTCTTTTCTTTTAACTGCCCCTTCCACCATCTTCAGTGCATTCGGTCCAAGGACACCGCTGGAAGAGTAAGATGGTGTTTTCACAGCAGATCCTAAATTGTCTCCTGTGCCAAGATGCTTTTGAAGAACCGGTTGTGCAAAAAGACCTGCTGATCTATGTCATTTCAGTTGTGCAAGTCACCTTCCAGACGCTGCACACCTTCTCTAGGATTGCATTTGGCAGCTAGAACTGACCTCCTTGAGGTGTAAACTCCACATCCACTGCCATTTGCTGACAGCAGCCCAGCAGAACGAAAACAACCTAACGACCAGTTCACCAGTGCAAAAGCAAAGACTTGATGGGGAACTTGAGCTCAGTGGAGAAGACAAAAGCCGGTCTGCAAATAAGGTTTTCAAATTCAAAAGGACAACCTTGTGGCTTTAGAGAAGCCACCTGGACAGAGCAACTCTCAAACATGGTAGAGGTCTAGAACTCCTTCCAGACAGAGCTACTTCACTGTCCATCAGAGGGAGAAAACACATGGGAATGTGGCTCCACACCCAGCAAACAAACACCACCTCCACAATCACACTGAAAACAGGCGAATGGCCCAGGAGTTGTGAAAGAAAAGAGCAATCAGCACAAAAAGTTACATCGCCGGGATCAGGGAACATCTAGGTAAAGTGAGAACTGCCTAAAGGCACTTTGAGTTAAACCATTTTTCTGAAAGACATATGAATACAGTAAAAAAAAATGAGGTGTTCTCTCATCTGGAAAGATGAAGAAGGCTGCTGTGAGGTGGACAGTAGGGTAGCATTAGCATGGCCTTACAGCAGATCGCGTGTTCTGCCCGTGGTGAGGACATCTGATATACCAGGTTAGGGAAGACACATACTGGGAATGAAGATAGAGAAATGGCAGTAGAATCAAAATTGAGAGAAAAATAATTGCGTACATCTAGCTGTGAGGTTACTAGAGATTCCTGGGTGTCAATACTAAACCAAATCTTATTTAACATATTAATTAAGGCCACTGGGACAAAGAGTGAGAGCCCAGCAACACGGTTTGGGTATGTCATCAATTGGAGGACCCAAGAAAGAACTGGACACCAGAAGGGACTGGTTTATCTGAAAATGGTGTTTTAAAAGAGACAGAATTCAACTGCACACTATGCGAGCTCACTTTGGAAAAGTTTACTTTGATTACCTTCTATCTACTGGGAGCTGTTTAAGAACAACAAAAGCAGAAAGGGGGTCTGCCTGTAATCACAGATGACAGCTACCGGTGTGGACCAGCCATGAGAGAGTCAAATGCAATCCTAGGAAGCATCAAGACAGACGAGCATTAGTGCCTTGTATCAGCCATGTGACGTTTCCTTTGCAGTGTGCACAAGTTCAATCAGCTCCCCTGTTCAAGTGGAGCTGAAACAGGAACAAGGACCAGGAAGGAATGTTCGGTCGATCAGGGGAACAGGGAGATGAGGTCAGCACCATGCAGGCCTGCTGGTACAGCACAGTGAAGGGTGGGAGGCTAAAACTGTTCTCTGCAAATATGTTGTCTGAGAAAGCAAACATCAGAGAGAAGAAGAACTATTTATGTTAAACACCCACACCAACATAGGAGCAACTGGTATAAACTGGACATGAGTATATTTACCTGGGAAATTACAGACAAGGTCCTAACTGTCAGAGCAAAGAGGTTTTGAAGGATCTTCCCTTGGGATTATAGGGCTGGAGACACCCTAACTGCATACGGTGGAGGCTGCCCAGTGTGCAGACAGGACTGTACACTGGTACATATGCAGGACTGCAGACAGGAGCCAGTGACCTTGATAGCAGTTTCTGCTCATTCCTTAATTAGAAGCAATTCTAATCTTACTTGTCCAGTGAGTGAGTTAAGCAGGGATTTGAGGATGTAAATTCTTGAGGGGAAAAAAGGAAGCTCATGGCTCCCGGTTCGCTCAAGGGCAGCCAGTCTCAGCAGCTGTGCCCACAGTGACAGCGGTGGCTCCCAGCTTCATGTCAGCCACATGGACATTGCAGGGAAGACACAACCCCCCCTCTCACTCCCCTCCCCAGCAAGGCTCCAACTCCATCTCTATGCCTAACTACCAGTATCCCCATGCCTCAACACTCTCCCACCCACTACCTATGCTCTCCTGGTCCTATTCTGCACTGTGCTCAGAAAATACAAGTGCCAGGTTTCTGTAGCTTGTGCTGTCAGCAAAGAAGGTGGGAAGCCAGGAAGTCTACGTCACGCTGTGTTAGGACACTGGACATCAGGCTCAATTCCACTGGTCCTCATTACCAGCCAACAGCTGCAGAACCACCTTTATGCTGACACAAGGAAGCAGTTTCCATAGGCGACTCTGAAGTGATTCCTGTATCACCAGCGACATATAAACCCACTGTTCAGTCACTTCACCGTGAGGTGGTATCCTAATTTTGCTCCTACGCTGCCACTACAAAGTTTACAGACAAGGATCTCTCATACGCTATGAAAAAATTAGACTATTTGATGTATGATTTCACATTCAGTCGAATTTTAGCAAGCACCTTAAGTTGCTGAAACTATACTGAAACTATTCAAGTGATGCGTCCGAATTAAGTTTCAGACTCATCTTAAACGCAACTCAATGCTTAGGGATAATTTACAAGTTTTCCTCAAAGCCTGAAATCTGTACTTATTATTGCAAAGAGCCACTTTACTGTCTCATTTTCTGCCTGGCCTGCCTCCCATCAGATACCTTATCTACAAGCCGAGCCTGAGATGAGAAGAGAGCTTTTGTTTTACCTGCAATACATTTAATTACAATATGGCTTCCCTTGAAAAGATGTTCTGCTCATCAGTCAGTTTCACAGACTGCTCTAAGTCGGCACTGTTTGCATTACTGATCCCTTTTGCCCCGCGTTGCTCTTGGTTATATAATGAAGGTTATATTCATGACCTATAGAAAGATTTACATCAGGCAGGTTCTACTTCTTAAATTATCATCGGAGAAAGTGTTACCTCCAATTAGACAGGCAATCAAGCCTTTTAGGAATGAAAATTAATAAAGGACATGAACACCCCCTCATGGCAGCCAGCTGGGATGAGACAGCATTCGCTGCAAGTGCTTTGACTGGATCTCTTACCCACCCTTTCAGAGGGCAGTATCTCCTCAGAGGAACCTGTACGACCTGTTACTTTATGAACAGTCTTTACGGCTGTGAACCATCGTGAATTCAAGAAGGGTCCTCACAGCACGCATTTCAGGTAAACCCATTCATCAATACACCCAGTATCCCCTCACAACAGCATGGGATAGTAGACTCTAAATATTTCAGGACAAGATCCATCTTCCTGCCCATACAAACACCATTGTCATTTAAGTGCTTTGCAACAGGTAAGGGTTGCCCTTAATTCTTTTCTCACCTTGTTTTAGAAGATGCTGCTATTGAAGTACTTGCTCCTTTGTTTAAATTAAATGTAACTAAAAAATAAAAAGACATTACTCTATTTCTATCTTTAAACACAACTGCATCGAGGATGTTACAATCTTAAAAATCTGCAAATGGAAAAGATCATAAATTTGACAATATTTACTAATCTGTTTTGGTTCAGCTTTTAAAATAAATTACTTTCAACATTATAAGAATATTCTGTATTTCCATAACCCAGTGCTCTTTAAAACCGATCTCAAAGCACTTTAGGAAGCACTGACCAGTCCTCAGCGCTCATCTTGTTTTAATCCCAAAATCAGCTTCAGTCAGTGCTAGAAAATTACATCTATCAACATCTGGTTACCTTTTTCATCTTCATTTTCTCTGCTCAGTTCCGTGTAGACTGGCTTTTCCTGCCAAAAGAACACAAAACACATTTCTAGAGTCAAACAGAAAACAGAGCCAAGGGATCATTTTTGGGTGATCATTGATTAGCTCAGTTTTACTGTGAGATTATGACAAGTAACTGTAATATTCAACCTGGCTTGATCCATAAGAAGATTATAAATAGAAAACATTATCTCATTACAGACTCCTGCACAAAATTCTCTAATTAACACTCTGTACAGAGAAGCTGTCTAAACTTGCTGGATTCCAGCATGAAAGTGGCCTTATGGAACAGTTTTCTCTGTTTGAACCAGCATGATTAGACTGGTTTCTGGACAGACCGACAACCACAGAAGGAAATTCTGGAATCTCTCCAAATTTTTAGCACCGAAGGCTCAGACCATTTAAATTTCAATTAGTTTGAAATTAAGAAGAAGATAATTGTTTACTACAGCATTTGAATGTACCTATCGATCCCCAGGATCAAATGGGAGGTTCCAGTCCCAGGCAACAACACGTATGGAAGTCATGGAATGACGCCAGATAAACAGATCCCAAATACCACACCAACACCACCAAAATAAAACTCTTTGCTCTGTGGATTTGCTCATGCTGCTCCCCCTGGTTATCTCAGCTGCCCCATTCTACAAGACACAGGTTATTTGCAGCCCTAAAAGTTGTGAAATACCATAAATGAAGAACACATCAGGTGGGTTACTGTATTGTTTACTTTCCCTTCCTAAATTCAAGGGTGATTTTTAAGAGCAGTTATCATCAGTCCTTTAGAATTAAAGCAAATTAGGTACAATGTAAATCCAATTTTGCTCCAGAGCAGGTTATAATCTAAGACAACTGTAAAGCAGAAAATTCAGAACGTAAGTGAACTGATGTGGTGCTTCAAGTATGGAAGATCACAGTCTGAACCCAAGTCTGAATGGCCACAGTCAGACACCGGGCCACAGGGCACAAATCTGCTAGATTCCAAAATCAGATCAAATCCAAAAGGAGCTGAAACCTCTGCTTTCTTTTATATATATATATTTTTGAACTGTGATTCCATAGATGATCTTGATGCTCATCAGCTGTAAAAACCACCAGCAAGTTGGTTAGTCAAGGAACTGTAACAAGCTGCAGTTTGAACAGAAACGAGCTGGTGAAGGCTGCTGTCAGAAGTATCTGGAAGACACTATTCCTCGTGGCTTAGAAAAGGACAGCACTGCAGCCAAATATGCCCGCTGTTCCCCAGTTTGAACTGGCGATGAGCTTGTAACCTGAAGCATGAAGCCTACTCATCCCCTTCTAACTGACTGCAAAGGAAATACCAGCAGCATCGAATTTGCCCCCATCTTAACAAAGGGGAGCGTTGAGCTGCAGGTTGACACCCAGTGTAATTTTCCTCACCTGTTCTTTCCCCTCCAGACCTCTTCTAACTTGCTGTTCAATGAATTTTGCGGTTTTTTCTTCATCATCAAGGTCCTGCTTCTTCTTCCTCTCTTGTTCTTGTTGTCGGCGAATCGTCTCTGGGTCCCTATCAATATACTGGATGTACCAGCCCTTGGGAGTCTCGTCCACCTTGCAAAGACCTAAAAAGTCAATGCGAGATCAAGAAAGATTAATACAAAAGAAAGCAAGGGATAAAGACAATATCAAGAACATTTTCACAGCCCATGATCACTACAAGAATGCAGATACTTTACCAGAGACAACGTACTTCCTACTGGCCTGGTAAAATTGGCCTGAGTCAATACTACCCTTAGGATCTGCTCCTGCCCTTTAGTCATCTGCTTCTACTTGGAAATAGGCCAGAGCACGTAATCAAGTGGACTGAGTGTTTTACCACATTTTCCTTATTGAAGAAAATGTTTCTTTCCCACTGTTTTAACATGGAAGAAAACAGAAATCTAACATATATAAACAAGACACACTAAAGGAAACTTCACTGTGCTGTGTTATCGTTCCTGACTGTCACTGAAGTGACTTTCCAAACATTACATGACTCAGGAAGGTGTCCTGTAGAACAACCAGAGCCAAAGAAAAGTCTCTGTCACACCACAGTGCCAGTTAATCTCTCTGTCTCCCACTGAACACAAAACTGCAGAGCTCAAGCTTTAACCCTTCCACTCAGCCAGGAATGAAAACGACTGCTCGCTTCTTGTCACCTTAAACATGGGAGGATTCTAGAGTCATAAGAAATGTCCTATTGTAGTTTTTAATTTTCAAATGGCAGCTGTTGGAAGTGGATTTAGAATTTAGCAGCACCTCCAGTAAATACAGACCAACATGTAAAAGGTTCATGACCGACACATTTGTCCCAGACTTCTGACTTTTTTCAAAAGCAAATTCCTAAGGGTTTGCACAGAAATATGTTTGGACCCCTGTTAATATATATACAGGAGGGGAAGGGAAGAGAGAAAAATGGAAAGGGAAGTACTAACATAAACATTTACTCATCACTTATCGGCAACACAACTACCCAATAATTTTAAAATCTCCCACCCCTGAACAACAACATTTACCTTCTCTGCCCAGCCACTTCGTAAAGTCAGTCAGCGTCTCCCACTGCGTGGCGTTCATGTGGATGTGTTCTCGATGGCTGATATATTCGTTGTACACAATATTATTGTGGACTCTCTTCGTTCCTGAAATACAGGATTGTTATTATTGAATGCAACTATGGGACCAAGGAGAAAGCAACCAAAATTTCTTGCACTGATCTAATAAAAGACATTAAAAAAAAGCAAACAAACAGTAAAAGATTTACCAAATCGCCTCCTGAGCAGTTCTAGGAAGTCATTTCGGAATTCCCTTAGGGGATAAAAAGAAAGTATTTTAGTAAACTTTAGCAATTACAAAGTAATTTTCTGTTGTCATTAACAATGAAATGTCTGAAATGCAGCATAAACACAAGTGTTCTTTTGAAGTGAGCAGGGCGAAACTCAGACACTCGTTTCCCTTTCTCAGTGAAGCAGCATTTACAAGCAGCTGACATGCACAAAGCCACACAATGCGGTACACGCACACACAAGGTAAATCTTCAGAAGGAAGACACCCTTTCAAAGGGCTCAAACGGAAATCTAAACATGTCCCAGTAACTGCTGGTGTTTTGTTACCAGGTACCAGCCCAGCTTGACTGACACAAAGCACAAATGGCAGCAGAGGCAGATGGGGCAGCTTGATCACTCATCTCACTGCTAATTCAAGGCTTCAGGCTCGTGCTGAAGACAGCTCCAGTCAACCCTGCTGTCGTGCAGGGCAGCTGGACAAAGGACTAGGGGAAACTGGGACATCAGTCACCCCCCTGACTGGTTATCTCTCTGTAAGGGTTCTTTTAGTTCATTGTAGCTCTGTGTGGGTGGCAGCCACTCAGCTGGGGCAGAGTGGTGACAGACTTTGGAATGCAGAGCAACTTAAAACTGGACTCGGGCACGGGACTAAACTTACTCAGAGAAGTAATCCATGAACTGCTGAGGGTTTTCAGAAGCCAGCAGCAACTGCCTCTGGTGGGACTCAGACATACAATGACATTTGAAGCCATTCTAGAAAATAAAAATAAATATGTTGTCTGTCCATGTCTCAATTTGCAACAGTCACAAAGCCGAAGAGTATTAAAAATCAAGATTTTTAAATTTTTAAAACATTTTATATGCTTTGTAAGTGAAATCTCTTGGAGGCTCCACAGATAACAACTTAACTCAGCCATAGCCTACACCAGATGGTTGTTCCCCTGCCCAGGCAAGCCAGAAACAAAACTTTGCCAAGGGCCAAGAGCGTCCAAACAAACTGTGAAACGGCTTACAAGACAAGACATTCCAGCAGTCATCTTTGTCCCTTGTGGACCGGGATAGACGTGGCATCACCCAGGTCCACCCAGGAGCCATCCAGGCACTGGAAAGATCTGCTGGGATGGTGCCCTGGGAGAGGTCAAGCTATGGACTGGGACAGTTTGGCCACCTCTCGCGCAGGGCTGAAGACATCAGAGCTCCCGAAAAAGCACCCACGCAGAGGATGTTTGACCGCATCCATTTTTTTTGTCTTATATAAAGTCTTTTATCACAGTATGATTAAATCTACAGCAAATTTCATTCCATGGGAGCCCTGCCCCACCCTCACAAAAAGATTTGGTTGTAAAGCAGTGATGGTTTTTTGCTTGTAGTCACAGGGAAGAGAATAGGATTTGAGCTTCTTGGGTGAAGGGAGAGGGGGACAGAAACAGCCTGACAAAGGATATAACTAAACATCCACAGGACGTGTTACTATTCTTCTCTAAGGCACATTAAAGAGGTTATTCATGAAGAATGGAAAACTAAGGGCACAGTTACCCAAGTGGAGGTAATTTTGGAGCACAACTCTGGTGGAAATCAGAAATAGGACACTCACATCCCACAGGCATCTGGGTCCAAGTGAAGAGACAAGAGAAAAGAGGAAGGGGAAAGCTTCATAGGAAAAGCATCTCCATAACAGGAGAAAAAGGGAAGAAACTGAACCAGAAAGAGAAAGGAGTCCTCAGCACAGCAGAGACATGGGGCCTGTTGGAGCGGGTCCAGAGGAGGCCACAGCAATGATGGGAGGGTGGAGCCCCTCTGCTGGGAGGACAGAGGAGAGAGTTTGGGGTGTTGAGCCTGGAGCAGAGAAGGCTGCAGGGAGACCTTAGTGCGGCCTTTCAGTGCTTCAAGGGGCCTATGAAAAAGATGAGGAGGGACTTTTCAGCAGGGGCTGTTGTGACAGGACAAGGGGTGATGGGTTTAAACTAAACGAGGGGGATTCAGACCAGAGAAGGAAGAAACTTTTTACACTGAGGGTGGTGAGCCACTGGCCCAGGCTGCCCAGAGAGGTGGGAGAAGCCTCATCTATGGAACCATTCCAGCTCAAGTTGTCTGGGGCTCTGAGCAACCTGCTCTAGTTGCAGATGTCCCTGCTCCCTGCAGGGGGTTGGACTAGATGAGCTTTGAAGGTCCATTTCAACCCAAAACATTCTGTGATTCTATGAAAAGAGACCTCACAGTGCTCCAGATGTGCATCCCCTTGGGCAGGTCACACCATCCACCCTGTTCCCAAGGGAAATCATGGCTACCCTCAACTTCCCTCTAAGGTGCGTGGGAGCCACCTAATTCTTAACTCCATTCACCTCTCAAGGTGTGTACGAGGGAATCACCCCTCAGGGGGGTTTGGGGCCACTCACTGCTCCCTCTCACCCTGGGCTGATCAGTCACTCTGCAGGGGACTGAACATCCCCAAAGGTGGCTCAAAGCCAATGTGCTTTCTCCAAAGTGGATTAGGACTTTTCCCATCGGGGACTGGGCTTCCTGAAAGGATTGCTCCACAACTAGGAACCCTCCAGGTCCCACCAATCTGTCCCCAAGGGGACCATGGTCCATACAAGACAGAGTATGGACCCCGAAAGGAGAATAAGGATCCTCTCCATGCTCCCCTAAAGAGTTGGGGCTCCCGATGAGTGAAGTCAGGATGCTCCCTAGAGGGATCCCGCATCACAGATGGGATCAGAACTCCCACAAGATTACTGGGGGCACTTACAAGTAGAATATGAGCCAGCCCTGTACCCACCCCAACAGGAGACTGGGGAACTCTACAAGTTTATGAGTCCACATACACCCTCGGGCGATCACAGTCCCTCCAATAGGACTGGGGACCCCTACAAAGGCGATCGCAACCCCCTCGTGTCCCCCTCAATGGCACTGGGGACTTCACAAGGGAGATCGAAACCCAAGTAAGGGGACTTAAGGAGCCCAACCGAGGAGATCTGCCCCCTCTGTGTACTCCCAAGAGAACTGCCTCCCTCAAGGGACCTGCGGTTCCCTGCAAGGGGGAGGGAGCCCCCCGTGCCCGATCGCCAGCCCCATCGAGGGACCGAGGCCCGCCGCGCTTCCCCCCTCAGGCCCGCCGACGGCGGGGTAGGGCTCACTCACCTCGTCGCGGCACTGCTTCTGGCACATCTGGCAGTACCAGCGCAGCTTCTGCAGCCCCTTGGACTTGATACGGTTGGCGATGGCCTTGGGGCTGAGGAAATCCGACTTCCCCATGGCAGCGGCGGCGCTGACCCTCCGCCGGCCCCGTCACAATCCCGGCCCCTGACCCGACCCCACCGGAAGTGCCCGCTCGCGCCCCGGAAGGACTTTCCGCTCCGCTGGGCCCGGCGGCGCGCCTGCGCGGTGCCGTCGCGCTGACCTTCAGCGGGGCTCTGGTAGAGGCGCCGCCATGTTCACCCGGGCGACTGCCGTCGCGCTTTACCAGCCGCAATGGTACCGAGCGGGGGCATGGTCCGGGGGGAGCCTTCTGGTGACGGGGTTGTGTCCCGGTGGCGGGGGCAAGCGGCGGGGCGGCCCCGAGGGGCCCGCCGGGTGGCTGCGGCCGGCCCCGGGGGGTTGAGGCGGCGATGCTCCGCTCAGCCGTGCGGCCCCCGGGAGTGGCGGGGCCGTCGCCCAGGCCAGCCCCGGAGGTGCTGTGGGCTGCGGTGTGGCTAGGGAAGCGGTGACCGTGATGCTGAGGGCGGGCGGCGTCCCAGGGGCACGGCCGTGACCTGCCGGGGACGGAGGCTCCGTCCTCTGAGCCGCGGTTCTGTGGGTGGGGGGCGAGGGGGAGACGGGAGCTCGCAGGGAAAGGGTCCTCAGCAGGGGTGGGGGTGAATGGGGGGGTAGGAGGGCTAAGAAGGACAGCTTCGCGGATGTCAGGCCGTGCAAGGAGACTGAGCTCTCGTCAGGAAATGGTGTAGCCTCCTCTACTTCATTTAAATCGTTTTTAAGAACGATTATGTGTTTTGGAAGTTGTCCCCTCCTGATGCCCTGTTATGTGGCCTTTGCTTACATGGTGCCGTTATCTAAGGCAGGGGTTAATGTATTGAATGACATATGGTGTCAGAGGAGGTAAGGAGAAGGGAGGAAGGTCTGGGTACAAGGCGTGGTTTAGGGTGGCTTGGCCCTGCCCCAGAGGTGGTTTAAGAAACAGCAGTTCTTAAATTTTTGTCCCTTTGAAAGGGACCTGCCCTTGACAGGCGTTGGTTTGCTGGAGAAATGGCGAACTATCCTAATGTCTCCTGCACTCATTTTCAGGGGCCAAGTCAGGAATATGGCAACTCTAAAAGACAGTAAGTACTGGTTTTGTTTGCTTTTGAGAGAGGGAAAAAGTTGCAGGCAAACCATATGTTAAAATATAATTTCTGTTAGCTTCTGTCAGATGAACTGATGGCAATACCCCATAACCCTGCTGTGGGAGCCTCCAGCACTTGTGGCAAACAAGTGTCTTTCAGACATTGCTTGAAAAGGTTTTAGCGCTAATTTAGATGTCATTTCAGCAAACCAGGGGAGTTTTACTCAAACATAGTTAAAAAATAACTTCATCATAGGTGCTAAACTAGATTTTTTTTGGCACTTTTAAGAATTAATGTATTTTCTGTTATGTTTACTTCACTGTGTGTTTATCCAACATTGGGGAAAAAAGGTCTGACTGCATGGTTCCACTTTGATAATGCTCCTTTAAGCCATTCCTTGTAGGTTCTTATACAGACATACTGTCCTGGAATTGTGCTTGTCTTTAGGACTCCCCTTTTGCTTTCTTTTTACACCAGTATTTTTATTAATCTCATTTTGCCACATTTTAAAGAGAGGAAGAAGTTTATTCTGTCTCATTATAGCATCAGGTCTTTCCTACCGACAAACACACTTGTTAACTGGGAAAAATTACAATATACTTAAATGATATATTTATGAAACAGGTAGAAGTGGAAGGCAAGAGAACAGTGAATAGACCTTATGTTGGGCTAAATATTAAATAAATGTTATGTCTGGGGAAAAAAACTCAGACCTATTGTAAAGATACGTTTGGTTTGACCAGATTACCACTCTACCGCTTTCTTTCTGTAAATACTAAAGTCTTTCATGAGGTTTATTTGTGCATTATTTGTTTTTTTTTTTTTTTCTTCTTTGAGGAACTTGTCAAGATATTTTTGGATGGCTGTTGCTAGCATTTTATTGGGTGTTTTTGATGTCATTTTGCCCAGTACAACCCATGACCTTCAACTATTAACCTTGTAGTTACCAGGCGTTTGAAGTCTATCAAAAACATTCAGAAAATTACCAAGTCCATGAAGATGGTTTCTGCGGCAAAATACGCAAGAGCTGAGAGGGAGCTGAAGCCTGCAAGAATCTATGGGACAGGAGCACTGGGTGAGAGATGACTCTTGCACGGTGTGAGGTGGCAAAGGAGAGAAAGACTTTCCTGGCACTGATAAGATGCCTAAACGTCTTTAACCTTTTCGTCGTACTTTTTTCCAAAAGAATCTGCATTTTTAAGCCATCTTGAGTATTCCTTATCAGTGTTTATGGAAGGAGATCGTTAACAGTTCTAATGTGAAATTCAGTATGATTTCTGATCACTTTTTTCACTGTGGTTGGTCTGTTAATCAGAAAAGCACCATAACTCCGCATTTCTGGCCTGCTTCTCTGTTAATGGAGTTATGCCCCATGTCTGTAGCATCTCCAGCTACTGCTAAACCTCCTTGTGAACTCTTAGGCTGCACGTGCTCCCGAGGCAGTGGACTTGCCCAGTGAACTCTGATGCAGAGATGTGACTGGCTTTGAGTTGTTCCTTTGTCACCTCTGGTCAGATCACGTGCAGACTGGAATGATTGCGAGGGAGATAAAAGTCATCTGGCTGTGATTTGTAACCCCTTTAGAAGTTATTTTAGTTAGAATAATTCAAAGGTATTTTGATGTGACCTATTTGCTTCCTGGCACCCTTGAAGAACTTCTCCATTTTTTTTTTAAGCTCTCTATGAGAAAGCAGAAATCAAGACACCCGAGGACAAGAAGAAGCACCTCCTTATCGGTGTGTCCTCGGACCGAGGTCTATGCGGTGCTATCCACACATCCATTGCTAAAACCTTGAAAAATGAGATCACCAACCTCACAAACGCAGGGAAAGAAGTTATGGTGGTGGGAGTAGGTGACAAGATCAGAGGCCTGCTTCAGAGGTAAGAAGGAGAAGGGGTTTGGTTGTTTTCTATGGTAGAAATTTCAAGAGTGCTTGGAAAGTCATGTGGTGTTCCCAGGCAATTGCATTTAATGAAACTGCAACTGGGAAAAAAAAGCATAGTTTATCTCAGACCCTAATTAGCTCTGAACACTGGAAGTTACTGGACTCATGGCTCTTGGTGCCACACAGTTGTACATTAGAGCATCCTCTTGGTTCTAACACAGATTTGATGTTACTGCAGGACGCATGGCAACTACCTCCTGCTGACATTCAAAGAAGTGGGACGGAAACCTCCGAGCTTTGGGGACGCTTCAGTCATTGCCTTAGAGTTGTTAAACTCTGGGTATGAGTTTGACGAAGGCGCTGTCATCTACAACCGGTTCAAGTAAGATTAAACTGAAAGAACACTGGAAAAATACTGGGTAGAACATTTCAAAGAGCTTGATGAAGTAACACAAAAACTGACTGAATCATCATGTTTATTTCCTGAGGAGCAAGTACAGGTTGTGTGCAAAGAGCCGTTGTTTGGGTTTTGTTTGAGTAGCTGGGGTTGGAATTATCTTCTTACTTGTACAGTGGGTGCTGCTGTAGGCAGTACATCATTATATCCATGAGGTATCTGAGATCTCTGCAACAGCATTATCAGAAAACTTTGTGGGATTGGAAGGCCAGAAGCTGTCTGTTCTGATTTGATTTTAAACACTCAGTTTAGGCTCTTCAGTTCAACCAACCCCATTGTGTTATTTTTATACAGGTCTGTCATCTCCTACAAGACCGACGAGAAACCCATCTTCTCCCTTGAAACAGTTGCTGGTTCTGGTAAGTGGTGAACAAGAAACCACCGGTTAAAGTGAAGCGATAAATCACAGAACAAGTACTCTGAGCGTGAGACTATGGTATTAAAACATCTGACTTTCCTAGTGTTAAATGAAACTGAATTAAAATGCATAAAATACTTAATCTCTCTGCTGTGTAAAATTTTGTTCTGAAAGTACATGTATGTAGAGAAAATCCCTCCACGCTGCCTTAAGTAGAGAAACAGGTCCTCTCTCTTGTATTTTACAGAAAGCCTAAGTATCTATGATGATATCGACGCCGACGTGCTGAGAAACTACCAGGAATTTACACTAGCAAATATTCTGTACTACTCCCTGAAAGAGTCCACCACCAGCGAGCAGAGCGCCAGGATGACCGCCATGGACAATGCCAGCAAGAATGCCTGTAAGTCTGCTCAGGGGGTAGCTCAGCGTGAAAGTTCTGACCTTCCTTTGTGCAATTTGTTGTTGTCAAAATTGAGAAATGTGCTGGTTTCTCTCTTAATTCCATTTTGAGTCTGTTGTTTTGAGCCAGTTGGGATTTTTTTTTTATGTAGTCCCTGGAAAGAGGGATTGCTGTCAGGTGTATGAGAAACAAGACTGGGTAGCTGGGAGTGAAATGGCAGATTCTTTAATAAGAATATGAAATACTAAACTCGAAATGGCCAAATATTCTTCACACTCTTCTTCTGTGGCTGGCGTGAGGATTTCCAAAAGTTTTATAAACCTGTACCTACTTGTGAGCCCAAAGTAATTAGTTCTGCACCAGTTTAAAGGTGGGGAAACTGAAACAGTGGTTAAATACTTTAGCACTTGTCGTGCAGCAAGTGGAGAATATATGAGTATTCCTTGGAAGGCATCCACACCGAGTGCTGTATCGGTGGAAGACAGCTGCCAGCTTTAGTTGTGATGTGGTGATGATATTTCCGTCCTAAGAAGGTTTCGTTGCATAAAGGATACTGGTGATTGAGGGAAGCCAGTGTGGTGTGCCATTGGGCTACCCAGAACTGTAGGTCTGGCTCTGCTGACCACCTTTCCATGGGAGAACGAGGTAATACCTTCTGCTTTGAAAAAAGATTCAAACCAAGCTGGTTCTCTTTGCCAAAACAACAGGAAGTTGAAGGATGCACAGTGTAGTTAACTGAGAGTAAAATCACATTTAAAAGCAAGTAACGCACATTTGTGTTCTGTTGACATGAGCTGTGTCACACCAGGGTATTTACTAGTCTGGCAGATGTTTAACTGATGTTTCAGGCCAAATTACCAGGTGTTTAGATCGTCTCTAGTAGTTGTTATCTGCAGGGGAAAAAATGAGACTTCCTCATTCGTGTGGCTTTACAAGACTATTTGGCACTCTGTTCATTCTGTATTTTAATAATTATGTTTAAATTCCAACCTTCTTTTTTTTTCTAGCCGAGATGATTGACAAACTGACCTTGACATTCAACCGGACCCGTCAAGCCGTCATTACCAAGGAGCTTATTGAGATCATCTCTGGTGCTGCTGCTCTGTGAGTACCCGTACAAATGTCAAACAGGAGTTGTTGTTGCTTGTACGACCCGCTTCAGTCCGCTGAGTGAGGAAGGTGCGAGCATGTTGCTCCTCAAAGCGAAGGGAAGGCAACCCATGGCATGACTCCCAAGCTGTTCAGTTTGCACAGTTCTACTAATAAGCGTGAAGCTTGGCCCAATGAAGTTCAGAAGGTGGTAAAATAGATCCTATGCTCAACACACATCCTCGCCTGGACAGGCGGTGGTTTTCCTCCGCTTTGGCTTTTGAGTGGCTTTCCCCCCTTCTACCTGGGCTTCTCTACCTCTCTCTGCTCAGACAGTGCAGTAGTGGTGGGTGGGGGAGAGAACTCAAACGCTTTCAGGTGAAGCAGCCTGTGGTAGTGGTAGGGAGCTGGGAGTTTGGGGGCGGCGCTGGAAGGAGGATGGCATTTCCAGAGTCCATTGATAACGTGTATTTTACTGTAAGTTCAGTATTTTGCTTTATGTCCCTGAGACAGAAGTTCCATGGAGGTGTGTACTGCAGGTTACGAACGTGTGGGATTAAACCAAGATCTGTAGGTGCTCGTAGCTCCTCTGCTACATCTAACAGAAATTTGTGCTCTGTTCAGATGCAAATACATGTGTTAATGCCCTGTGTCTTTACCAAACGCCTCCCTGTGGCAGTTTGGGCTGTATTGTGCTCCTCACAATACATCCGTGGTCATGAACAGGGGCAGCAGCGTTTTGCCTGAATTTGCATGAGTTGCTTCCTAACCTGCTTGTTCTGTTTTTTTCTCATAAAACCATAACCAGGGATTAATCGGAAAAAGCGGTTCAGCCAAATCCAAGAGGTAAAGTAACAAAATAGAAGCCAGATTGGTTTTTGAAACGAATTAACGCAGAAAATCTTGACGACAAATGAGGACATGGGAATTCAGTGTTGGTCAAACTTCTCTTCCCAAGGAGCTGGGAAACTGCCCGTTGCTGGTTCAAATGTCAATAATTTTTTAATTGCACATCCATGATCGTGTACGTCCACATTTGACAGGATTTTCTGTGGTTTTTTTTTTTTTTCTGGGTTATTTGATTAATTTACAATCACTGTTTGAATTTTTTCATAGTGCCCTGAGCTTATGCAATGACTTAAAAATGTCTGTGTGGGGGATGTTGTACCTCAGGGGGCTTCTGTAGCCAAATAAGCACATTCAAAATGTAAAACTTAAAGGAAAAAATAGACTTGATAAAGTGTTGGGAGGGGAGTGAGGATTTTTAATGAGTTGAAGTGCTCAAATTGGAGAAGACAAAACTTTTAAATAACCCCAAATAATTAAAAGGGGTTTAATTTGCTTCAATTCTTCTTACAGGTGAAGAAGAGCTTTTCTGAGCGCACAGTTTAACCTGCCTGTGTCTGTGTTAACACGACTGCTCTGTTCTTTCGTGAAGAAGTGGAAAAGCCTCAGAAATCCGTAAATTCTTACAATAAACCACCTACATGATACAAATGTTCTTGGTTGTCCACGGAGCAAATGTTCCCAGTGACCAAATCGCTGTCTTTGACTTGGTGACTCTCTGAAATTTAAGAGCCGAGCTCTACATTTTGCCCTGCGTCTGGTGTGCAAAAAACATACAAGCAGGTGTTGCTTCCTTCGAAAAGTGGCAGAGTACGCCTGTCTTCTGGTGTTCAAAAGTGTTGGGTTGTTACTGGTTGAAATGGGTGAATTCAGGGTCTGTAAAACACAGGAAGACAAATGAGCCACTGGCTGTTGTGAGAGTGTGGAAGTCCCTGATCTAAGCAATTCCTCTAATTCTTTAAAGATAGTTTCATTTTTATTTAGAACCCCTTTTAAAGGATGTTTTTTTCTATTTCCTTTTCTGCCCCAACGTGGGACATGCTGTTTCAAAGTGTGAGCCTGGAAAGACAGTAGGTTGTAATTTACTCTGTTCCAGTGGAGAGCCAGCCTCATAGTTTAAACAACTTCCTGGTTTTTGAGGGAATCCGGATGATTTATGTTCCCCTTTTCCTCTGTAGATTTATCCATCCTCTTTATTCTCTTCTGTGTAACACTACATCCCCGTTAAGGAATAATTTAAGGCTACTGCTGGTGTTCTCCTGCAGTTCTCACCACCTTCCTGACCTTGTGGCAGGTGACCCCATGTGGATGTCTCCAGGGCAAAAGCTTCCCCATAGCGGGAGGTTTCATGCCAAGCCAGGTGTAACCCTCCTGCTATCCCCAGCCCATCTGACTGTTCCCTTCCTCCTGCCGCCCACCCCCCGCCCCCAATATAACTCCTCTCAGATAGGCAAGGAAATCCTTTCTGCAACCTCCAGCCTTCCCTTCTTCTCATTTCCAAGACACAGCCTGGGTCAGGTTGATGTACCTAAATTGTAGCTTGTCCTCAGAGGGAAGTTCTTTCCAAATCCTTGAGTCCCATGTTCAGAGGACCCTGCTAAAAAGTCCCCATCTTTCTTACAGGCCCCCTTGAAGCACTGAAAGGCCGCACTAAGGTCTCCCCAGAGCCGCCTCCTCTCCAGGCTGAACACTCCCAACTCTCTCCCCTGTCCTCCCAGCAGAGGGGTTCCACCCTCCATCATCTTTGTGGCCTCCTCTGGTCCCGCTCCAGCAGGTCCATGTCTCTGCTGGGCTGAGGAGTCCGGAGCTGGACCAGGCGCTGCAGGGGGGTCTCCCCAGAGTGCAACAGAGGGGCAGGATCCCCTCCCTCAACCTGCTGGCAATGAGCCCAGGACATGGGTGACTTCTGGGCTGTGAGTGCACATTGCTGGCTCATGTCCAGCTTTCCACCCACTAGCACCACCAAGTCCTCTGCAGGGCTGCTCTCCAGCCCTTCATCCCCAGTTTGTGCTGATAGTGGGGGTTACCCTGACCCAGGTGCAGGACTTTGCACTTGGCCTTGTTGAACCTCATGAGATTCACGTGGGCTCCACTTCTCCAGCTTGTCCAAGTAACTCTGGATGGATCCTGTCCATCAGGTGTGTCAGCTGCAAACTTGTTGAGGGTGTACTTGATCCCACTGTCTATGTCATTGATGAAGATACAGAAGATACTGGAACTAGATGATCTTGAAGGTCCCTTCCAGCCCAAACCATTCTATGATATTAAACAGCACTGGTCCCACTACAGACCCCTGAGGGGCACTACTTGTCACTGATCTACTTCTGGACATTGAGCCGTTGACCAGTACCACCCAACCAATTTGTCATCCATGAAACAGCCCAGCCTTCAAACTCATCTCCCAGTTTTTGAGAGAAGGATGTTGTGGGGGACCATGTCTAAACTGCCTGTTAATTCTCTAAAGAATACTTGTAGCATTTCAGAGAGGAGGGCCTGTGCCTTTGCAGCTTTCCAGAGCACTCCAAAAAATGTTTCTAAGATGGAAAATGTGATGCCAGTTCAAAACCTGCCCAAACCTTCTCAACGGACTGAAGGGAGTGAGCCAAGACCATCCACCCACCCTGACACACATGAGCTGCAGGGCTTCGTTGTGAGTTCGGCTCCCCTCTCCTCAGGCCGGGGACTGGAGGTGGGACTGGTACAAGAGACCGGGCTGTTTATTGACTCATCAACACAATGCTAATTGTCTAACAAATCAAAGAGCTAATTTATGAACTAATTCTAATAATAGACCGCTATGATTTACAGATCTGTTTAGGTACGCACAGGTACAGAGTTCAGAATTTAAGACTCAGGAACTGTTCTTTTTGTTTCCAGATCCTCCCTTTTGCCACCAGAGTTTCACCTTTTCCCTGCTCAGTACTTTTTCCCAAATAAACAACTTGCCCATAAACATTTTTTCCTCATTGTTGCCAGTTTCACTCCACCTGCTCCCAGAGCTGATGTTTCTGCTACCTGGGCAATGACTTAATACCTGCCTCCATGCAGCTGACCTCACAAATTCCTTCCAATTTGGCTCCTGCTGGCTCTTGTGGTTCCATCACATGCAAAAAACTGCAGCTACAGAAGAGATTCAAAAAAATCTTCTTCGCTCTGGAGAGATTACCGAAATTAGAAAGGAAAGAAATGTAACAAATCTGCCTCTTTCTTTTTTTGTGCTGCAAAGGAGAAATACCACCCACGAGTCTTCTGGCATTAAATTTCGTTTTAAAGTGTCTTAAGTCAGGCTCCTTCCCGTGTCCTTGAGAAGGCTCTTCACTGTCAAAGGGTTGTTACAGCCCCAACTGCCATCCCCAAACCACACAGTGACCAACTGACAGGATGAGCACGAAGAGTAATTAAAGGGCTTCACCCCAGAGACTTGCCGGCAAGGTCTGGGCAGCAAAGACTTGGTATCTGTGGGTAGGAGGTGCCTGAGGACGCCTCGGGTCCCGCAAGGTGGAGGGAAACTCGGTGACAGCGCTGGAGGGCCGGGATCTGACTCCTCCGGGCAGCTGAAAATAAAAGAAAAAACCAATCAAACAGGGCTTCGGAGAAACTGTTTTGACCAAGATTTTCCAGCTGTCTGGTAACACGCGGCACTGCCGCTGGGTTAACGGCACGGCCGTTGCTCCGCCGCTTTGGGCCTGCGCAGGTGCGGGAGCAGCGCGGTCCCTCGCTCCTCACGAAGCCCAGCCGCGGGCCTGCCAGCCTTCAGCGCTCCGAAAGGCTGCCAGACACCACCCTTTCCTCACACCGCTGTAAGAAGCCCCAATTCCGGGTGGTTCGGGGTAAATCGAGCCGCTCGCCGCCGCCGCCGCCCCGCCCCGCCTGCCTGCCGATGGCCGAGCGCTCGATGCGCTGCCAAAGAGCCCCGCTCGATGTGCTCGGCGCTGGAGCGGCGCGGCCTAGCGCGGGCGGCGGGGAGGCGCGGCGCCAAGATGGCGGCGGCGGTGGTGGCGGCGGGCTGTGCGTGAGCTTCCCTCGGCCCTCCCGGCCCAGGGCGGGCGGCGGGCCCGGGCGGCACCGCGCCGAGCCGAGCCGGCATGTGCGAGACCTACTCGCGGTGGCTGCTGCGGGTGTCGGTGGCGCAGATTTGCCAGGCGCTGGGTTGGGACTCGGTACAAGTCTCGGCCTGCGACCTCCTCACCGACGTGCTGCAGCGGTACCTGCAGGGGCTGGGCCGGGGCTGCCACCGCTACTGCGAGCTCTGTGAGTGCGGGCCGGGGTCTGGGGCGCAGTACTGTGGGGAGGGGAGCTGCGGTAAAGGACGGAGTCGTTGCCGTCTGGGCACGGTGCTGGGAAGCCGGCTGTGGATGGCTCTGCTTGAGCAGAGGGCTGCACCAAGTGAGCTCCCTAAGTCCCTGTCGGCCTCGGCCGTGCCTTGAAGGGAGGCTGCGGAGAGGGGGATCTGTGGGGAGGAAGGCTGTGGGGTAGCACTGTGGAGGCATGGCGAGGGCAGCTGTAGGGTGAGAGGCTATGGGACAGTGCTGGGGACTGAGGGTGCTTTGCGGGGGGGCGTGTCATGGAGATCTGGGTTGTGGGGCAGTGCAGGAGGGCATGGGGAGCTGGGCTTTGGACAGCGCTGGCGGCTGGGGGGCAGTGGGTGCGAGGTACATGCCGGGGGGAGACCAGGCTGTGGGCAGTGCTGTGGTGGCATGGGGAGGTGGCCTGTGGGGCAGTCCTGTAGGGAGAGAGCAGAAGAGAGGGAAAGTGGTCTGTGGCAGGGAGGTGTGGACGTAGGAGACATCAGGCTGTGGGGCAGTGGTGGGGGGCTTTGGGGAACATCAGGCTGTGGGGCAGTGATGGTGAGGTTGGTTGTGGGGTATTCCAGCTGGGGGAGGATCGGGGGAGGTGGGCTATGGAGCAGTGCAGGGTGCTGAGAGGACAAGGCAGGAAGCTGCGTGGCAGTGCTGGTGCACAGGGCCCTTAGTGAGAGGGATAGGTGAGCTGTGGGGCAGCAGGTCTGGGTGTGGGCATGGGTGAGGAGTTGGGTCTGTGGATCTGAGGGAAACTCCAGTGAGGCCGGAGTGTGGGGATATGGAGCTGCTGACCCTTTTTTCTGGCTATAGCGTGCAGGGTACTAGGGTGTATGTGTACAGGAGGGGCTGGTGGAACTATTGGCCCTGCTGCTGAGGCTCTAATGTTCTGAATTTGGGAGGGAAGAAGGGACAGCCAGCCCTTTTGCTGAGTGGGATGTGTGTGTGAGAGGAGAGGATGCTGCTGCTGTGTTGTCCTGGCTCATCTCTGGGTCAGGGGCTGTGCCCTGGTGGGAAGGCTGGGGGGTGTCCACTGCAGGTGGGGATGTGGGGGGTGGATTCGCACAACATGTTGGATGTAGGTTTGGTCTGGGTGTATGGGGTGGGAGGTGTTAACCCCACGCTGGGGATGTAGGATGTGTGTCTGGGATGTATGTAAGGAGTGAAGAGATGGAGCTGCAGCACAGGGGGGTTGAGAGGTGTTTGTGGGGAGAGTGGAGTCACCCGTGTGGGGAGAAGGAGCTGTGATTGGAAATGCTATTCCTGGGACTGGACTGCTCTTGGCTGGGTATATATGTGTAAGGGGGTAGTGGTTTGTGGGGCTGGAGGTGTATGTGTGCAAGGGGAGGTGTGTGGGGGATGCCCATATACTGTGCTGTGTGGGGTCAGGGATGTATGTCTGTAGGGGTTACGTGGGGCTGTGGTGCCTGGTGTTAGGAATGCACAGGGGCTGTGGTCAGGGATTGACATGTACCAGGGCAGCATGGGGTCCTATACATGAGGCTGGGGACGTGTGTGTACAGTGGAAAGCGATGGTGCTGTGGGGCTGGGGATGTGGGGCTGGGCTGTGAAGGCAGGGGTGCAGTGGAGTGGGTTTTAGGGGCGATGGAGCTGTAGTGCACAGGATGTAGGAGTGCAGCAGGGAGTGTATGGGAGGTGTGGAGTGTGTGTGTGGAGAGCAGGAGGGATGAGACTGGGGTAATTTTAGTGGATGTGGCATGAAGTGTGAGTGTCCTCTTGAGGGTGCAGGAGAAGTTTGGCTGGATATGTGGGGGACTGGAGTTAGCCAGGGCTACCATTGAGGTGGCATGAGCAGAAGGAACTGGGGGGGGATGGTGGGAGCAGGATGCCCAGGGCCTCAGTAGATTTGGAGTGAGGCTTTGCTGGGGTGGGAGTGTGGAAGGGGAGAGCTTACACCGAGTGAGAGAAGAGGAAGAAGAGAGTCGATGCGAAGACTGCTCTCTGAGTCACATAGGAGTATGGAGTGTGTGGATGGGATGGGGAAGGGGCAACAAATATCACTGCTAGGTCTGGGAGTGCAACAGAGGATGAGGTTCTGTGACCCTCGGGATTGTCTACATCCCTGGAGAGCCTGCAGTGGGGGTACTGGGCGAGGGAGGCCAGATGAATGACCTGCTGGTACCTGCAGAGTATGGGATGTGGGAGGGTGTGATGACCAGTTGCTTGCTGGGTCAGTAAAGCTGCTTGGGGGAAAGGGTGGTAGGGGTCTGCTGGGTGTGGGAATGTCAGTAAGTGGGTGCCAGTGTCCCATTGGATCAGAGAGGGTGTGGGGAGGTGGTGGTGTGTAGGGAGAGGGAGGCTGTCAGGATCCCAGCAGGGTCTGAACACAGGGAGCATTGCGGGGGACACGGAAGGAGGACCGCAGTCGTGTGTAGGCAGAGATGGGGCTGCCAGTGCTGCTGGCTCTGTGAGGGGGAGATGAAAGAGGGGATGCACATAGTGGAGAAGCCGAGGGAGTGAGAGTGCTCGGCAGAGGTGGGTGTAGGCTGTGAGACAGGGCTGCTTGTACCTCCTGTGCTGAGAGGGATGTGTTCCCCCTTCCTTCTGTGTGTTGGGAGCTGTGGGGTTGTGAGCTGCTGCTGCTGCTTTGCATGTGTGTGTGTACTCGTGGCAGGGGGGAAGTCTTGGAGAGCCCCTGGGCAGAGGTCAGAGCTGCTGCGGTTTGGTCTGGCAGCAGGGAAGGTGTTTGGAGGAAGCAGGAATCAGAGCTGGGATGGATAATGTGATTGCTCGCCTGAAGTACTGAGTGAGAGGAGGTGACTCACTGGTGGTGGGTTTAGGGCTACTGTAGCCACCCAGCAGTACAGAGGATCTGCTGGGGACTGTGGGAGGTTATGGGACAGGTAGCAGGGATGTGTGAATTTGCCAGGGTTCTCTCCGAGCTATGCTAACAGGGGTGTCACAGCCGTGGGTGAGAGGTGTGACAGAGGCATATTACTGTCAACTGGTGGTGGGTGCAGCCTCAAGGTCAGAGGAACTGTGAAGGCTGGAGGTGTCGGCTTCCTCTGCAAGTGGATTTGGAGAGCGTGTGGAACAAAGACCTGGGGGTCGGGAGGCACGATGTGGTTAGGAGAGGAGCAGCCATGGTCTGACAGTGCTGCTGCTTGTGCTCATGTCCCATCTCTGAAGCAGAAGCTCTCACTGCGGCCGTGATCCCTGATAAAGCGAAGCGATGGGCTCAAAGTGCCTGATACCTGGCCCTGCCTCTGCTTCATCATTTCAGGAATAATTGAGGTCAAGTTGGGCACTGCCAGTGTAACTGAGAGGACAAGGCAGGGTGTTTGGGAGAACTTGGTTATGGTGTGAAAAAGGAGCTAACCCAGGCAGAGTCAGAGCTGTCCTTCGATACGGTTAGTACAGATTTTGGGGAGGTGCTTTGGTAACTGCATCTCTGTTTGTGCAAGAGATGAGTTGTTGAGCAGCGTGGCCCCCCAAGCTCAGCCAGCTCTGCCGTGATTCCTGCATTTATTTCTTTAACAGGTTTGTAAAAAGACATCTTAATGCTCAGCTGACATCTCCCTACTTTTTCAGAATTGTCTGCTTTTGCTCCTAAAATAAGTTACTGTACAAACCCAGCTCTGGATGAATAAGCTGAATTCTGCAACGGTTTTGCATAAGTAGAATTAATTAAATTCCAATTGTAACATCTTTATTGTCACTGTGTTATCTGGGAGTCAAACCAGTGGGGTTTGAGTTAGCGGGGCTGTCAGCTGGAGGGACATAATCTTTGTCTTCGAAACGGCACGGATTTATTCTGACGTAATTGAGACAGTGTGGTATCGCTCTGAAAAGCGTGTCATTGCTGCTCGCGTACATTCTCAGTGGCAAAAGAAAACGGTGGCTTCCCCAGCTGTGTTAGATCTTTGTTCCAGCTGTTACATCCCATTAGGGGAGGCACATTTAAGATTTTCATGACTTTTCTGCTGTTGTTTCTTTGCATTTGCAGTAGCTGTAGTTGATGGGAGCTTCTCACAGCTGCAAAGAGAAGGCAAAAGGATTTGCAAAGCGGGCTTGGGATGTGTCTGATGCTGTGAAATGCTGCTGAATCCTGTGTTGGGGGTGGAGGAGAGAGAGAACATACAGGGGGAAAAAATAAGGGTTTTCCTCTTAAAGGACATGAGTTATACTGTTTAAATTTGTGGAAAGCTTGGAAGAGGAAGGCTAGTTAATACGCTGTATGCTTCATGCATGTTTTTATCCTAAAATAAGTGAAGAACAGTGTTGGAGGATGTAATTAAGGTATTGAACTACAAAACACGTGGACATCGTGTGGTGCTGAGGGCAGAGTTCTATGTTTTTGTGGCTGTTTGTTCTAAGCAGAGATGAAAAGGGAGAGGTTCTCCATTCTGTGCTGTATTGTTTTGTGCTCACATTTCATGTGGTTGGGTAGAGACGGCGGCACAGCCGGTGCTTTGGGTTAACTGCGCGGGATTTGCTTGTGTATGTTGTTGGGTTTTATTGTATGGGGGAACCGTCCAGTGAAGACAGACCTGCTTCGTTCGCAGAGTTCAGCTAATGCGGCTTGGCCGTGGGAGGATTGGTTGTAGACATGCAGAACGCTCCGAGTTTTACCTCAGAACGCAGAGTTGTACCTCATAACTTATCCCATCCTATAGGAGAGCTCAGTTTCCATTTATGTGGATGGTGCAATTCATGGGAGGGATGAGAAGGGGAGTCATGGTGTATACCCCCAAGAGCCTGATTTTTCTATTACATTCCTTTAAAAAACAACCAGGTAGAAGCTACTTAACCTGGGTACATTTCAGCAGGACTAAATCAGATGATCTGCTGCTAAAACCGAAGTGTGATGAACTAGATAATTAACTTTGAGGAATGGTAGGTTTAGAAGCGAGGGGGTTTCAGTATTCTTTTCTTGAATTTTCTGTGTTGAGCATATGCTTGGATATGCTGTGGCTTTTTTATTTTTATTTTTTCTGCTGAAACTTCCATACAATGAGGAAATGGAGTTTAAAAGTTGTTCTTTAGTTTCATATTGTACAAATACTTTTTTTGAAGAATATTTTTATGTAACTGTAGAATCATAGAATATCTCAAGTTGGAAGGGACCCATAAGGATGATTGAGTCAAAATCCCTGCTCCTCACAGGCTACCTAAACCCTGTTATATCAGTATATAAAAGAATAATGTTAAATAGAAATATTATTAAATAAAATATTAAAATTTATATTTAAAATGCAACTGCATTTATATGAAACAGGCAGGTTCTGATCTGGGAAGCACACATTGTAACTGGAAGGAGAAGGGACACATCTTGCAAAATGTTTTGCCAAGGTAGAGCTGGCTCAGAACCTGCTCTGATGGCACTACACGATCTCCTGTAAAGAAGAATTTACCTTCATTATAGTGAATCTCTGTTTGGAGGATGCAAACAGCAGACTAATATTTTCACTGGGAATTACCAAAGCAGAGAGAAATGACCTGGCATCAGCCACGTATTTCTTTCTTTCTAATTAAATGTCAGATTTACCCTATACTTTTTTCTTCTTTTTTTTTTTTCAGTTTCTTCACTCTTATCAATGTACAGTGATTATCAAAGTGTTAGATTAGAGCAATGAATTTAAATGAGCTGATTCCCTACACTGATCCCGAATGACTGCTGTAACAAGCATCTATCCAAGGCCCATAGCATTTGTTCTAAGAAGTGTAGCTCTTCATGTCCTGATAAACCTTAAATGTTGATGATTTTAAGCTAATTACCGTCTTACTGGCTACCAATAAAGAAGGACAACTTGGTTTTTTACTTGACATTTACGAGGTTACTGGGAAAAGGAGCAGACTCTTTGCAGCAGTAGCAAGAAGAACTTTAGTCTGCCTAGTAACTCCATTAATAGGAACTTTTTCTCCCACTGAAGTGCACTCAAGGCATATATACGTACTAAATAATGTGCTGTGTGTGTTCTGGCTGTTCTTGTGGGAGCTGGGTGGAAGTGATGTGTTATCTGCTTAACAGAGTTATCCTGGAGTAACTATTCAGTGTAGATACGTGAATATTTAACATGTGGCAGGGTTGTGTGATGTGCAGGAGCACAAGGAGTCTGTGATAGAGCCTGTAATAAAAATACCTAGGAGTTATAACTAATAATTTGCTGGGTAAAATAGAGTTTTTTTAAAAATATCTTTTAGAGCAGACATGAGGGTGAATATTGAGCTATTTCTAATAGACTGTGTGTGGGTAGTGACTCATTTATTCTTGTCAATGTATTTATTCCAGAGCTGCAGTTATCCCTTTAAAAAACACAACAGGAAACTAAAAGCTCTTTTGTTCTGTCCTTACTCGCTTGTTAAATGTTCACTGATTCACACGGACTTTGAGCCAGGGAGGAGGTGATGGGGGCGAGTCTGACAAATCATCGATTCCCCAGACTGGATTTAAGGAAAGTAACAAAGTTTTTCCTGAACCCCCACCCTCCTCCTCCCAGTTTCTTTGGATGACACGAGCATTGCTCAGCTTGTTCGCTGGAGGGTTCTGTTGGATTCCTGTTCCCCTGTGAGCTGCTCGCTGTGTCTGCAGGTGTCACTGAGCAGCTTGGGGGCTGCCTAACTTTCCACCCAAATACTCAGCTCTGCATGGACTCTGTTTCCCCATCATTTCAGCGCTGTACTGCTTTGGGGATCCATTTTTGTGTGCGGATTCCTCCTTTCCCGGTGTTTGTCCGCATGCTCAGGGAACTGCACAGCCATTCCCACAGGCTTCTGTTTTGAGATGGAAGGGTCTTGATTTAGCTCTGCCGTTTGCCACGGATATATCAGTTTCGGAGCACAGTTTCCATTCAGGGAGATGGTACAGCTTAAAAGGTCGTTAGAAAGGGGTAAGGAGGAGAGGTGGATGAGCTATGCCCACCTCTTTCCATCTCATCCCAGTCCTGGACAACAGATGTTGTTTAAAGTATCGTGGCTAGGGAACAGCAAGAGGCTGGAACCCAAAAGCTCCAAAGCTGTTTGTGATCTGGCACTGACTCGCTGGGTGACATTGGATTAATTATTTCACTGGCAGGCTTTAGCATCTGAATTTTTAAACTGAGGAGAGCACAGGTATCTAAAGAATACTGAGACAAGTTCGATATGCACAAATTAAACTTTTTTGCATCGTTTGCTTACGGAAAAAAAAGCCTAAGACTAAATGAAAGACCAAGAAAGACTGTGTTACGTGTTCGTCAGCGTTCTCTTTCATGGATCTGGCTTCTGCTATTTTTGTGAATTTTTATTAACCCAGAGAGAGAAGAGGATTGCTAAACCATTCAAATAGGAGTATAAAGGCACAAGCCTTTATTTGATGAATCACCTGAAATGGCGTTTAATGCATTTTTGTGCAGTGTTTCCAATTGATAAGCGTTTTGATTTAAACACTGATATGAATACAGACCTCAAACTTTTTTTGTACGCTTTCACCGCTGAGGACACTCTGTCTTGAAAAGAAGAGGTTAACTGATCAGACCCTTCATACCTCTGGCAGCTGCACAATTAAAAATCTTTTTACCTTTTAATCAATCTTATGACTTGGTAGTGTCTCTTTGGAGGCAAATGTCAAAGATTTGGGAGAATTGAGTTGTCTTCAGGTTTTTTGGAGTCACCTTTTGAACCTGCTTTCTTACACACGTAATTGGTTTTTTTAGATGGTTTCTGAAATATTCCATGCTTCAGTTACACTTAGTAGTTGCTCCTCTGCCATGCGTTCTTAATAAGCACTTGCAGGAAGAAGTTCTTTCTAGCATTTGTCACTTACTAATCGTGTCCATACCCGTTGTTGGAGGTTAAAAAGCTCACATGCAGCTCTAGGAGAAGTTTCACATATCGGAGTGATAGACTGGACTAAACATTCACCCTGACATGACGATGCTGGTGTCCAGGTATTCAGAACACCTTCACAGAGCCCGGTAACAGGGTAGATGTGATGGTGCCTCTCGCAGACCCGTGCCCCGCGTTGTCCAGCTGGGAAACCTGTCACAGCATTTTCCCTGCCTGTGCACTCGGTTTTTCTTCCAAGGGGAACTGGACACCACCACGGTGTGTCCCCATGCCTGTCGATACGCTTCCCAGATCCAGGCAACACCCACGTGGGAGTGAGCGCGTGAGACTCACCGTGAATCCCCCTGCCCTTCAAGCGGCACAGCAAGAGATTTCAGGAGTGTCCCAGCAATAAATAAACTCCACTTCTGGGCTCACTGAAAAGTTTTCCCCAAGTTTTTCATTTTAACTGGCTGACAAACTTGTACCTGCGAAGTCTTGATACCTTAGAAAATGCTTCAGTAAGTTCAAAAGCATCTTTGTAGTCTAAAGAGGAAGTAAGTGTGACAATGATAAATTTCTTAGCTGTGTCAATTATCTAAATTTAATTTTTTAAGGATAAAACACTCTTCCATGTGCCTGATAACTAGAGGGATCTCAGATCTACTCCAGAGTAGCAATATCCTCCTTTAATGATCTTTATGTAAGCCTCCATGTTTCTCTGTCCCTAGAGCCTGCAGGGAAACCTGTTGTTGCACTGCTACTAGATATTATACAAACCCAAAATCTGAGACGGTTCTTGTCGTATGGAGTCGCGTTCTAAACAGAGATGGGCAAAAGGGCTGAGCTCCCTTTCAGCTGCGGAGAGAATTAAAACACCAGCAACTTGCCCAGAGTCACACAAGAGGCCAGTGTTACAGAGCCGAGAATCAAAACCATAATCTGAGTATTACCCTTATCTTTACTGCAAGACTAAGATGAGAAATTCTAGAACAAAATTCTTATTTTCTCAAGGTACCTGCAGGCACAAGTTAGCCGGGGGTTCGAATTCATCCCAGGATGTGAGAACCAGCCTACTCGGCTGCTCCGGCTGCAAGATAAAGCAAGAAGAGATTAGGTTAAAGGACAAACAAAAGAGCATCCCCCCCACTCTCTGAAGCTGGGGCTTCACAATAGCGATTGTGTCCCTTCAATAAGCACAGGCTGGTTTTCCATAATTACTTTATAAAATAAATCACAGCTTATCATCATGTGGGCATGTAATATCTTCATAAGCCAAGTACACAGAATATTAATAATTCAGTAGAATTTTATTGAATTTAAAAAAAGGACCATGTTTGGGGTTGAAGGCATCTTTTTTGTGTTGTCGTTATTGTGAAAAAGTAGAATGAGACTCAAAGTGGTGCCTTGGCTACCAATGCCAGGTGCCCAGTTCTCCCTCCGGAGGCCTTCTGAGGGATCTCCCTCTGTCAGCTCAGGGAAACTGAGGCATTGGAGGACTTCTGCACTCTGTAGTTTAAATCTTTGAGCCAAACTGCATATGTAGAACAACCTGCATCCTCTCTTGGACCATTCTCTTGGAGCCTGTGTTAAATAAGGATCCTGCCTGCTTGGCCAGTAAGGTTTCACGATGGTTTTTGTAAGGAGAAGATTTTGGCTGTAGAGTCAAACTTCAGTTGCACCCCAGGAAATCAGCCCTTGGAGTTTAGTATAAAATATTCTCTCCTTATCAGACCACTGCTTAATATTCCTGTGTTTCATCTGAGAGGTATATCTAACCGGTAGGTAAAGTGCCTCGTGGTTTATGTAGTAGATTTCATCTGGTGGAAAGATACTATGTGAAGTATTTTGTTGTTATCAAGAGATACACAAGATACCTTCGTTTTTGCCACCCATAAACCACAGTTTGTTCCACAAAGTGAAACTGTTCATTTTCTTGACTGGAAAACAGTGTTTGGTCTGTTACATACTCGTAAAGGGGCACTTTCTGCCTATTGAGGGCTTGTTTAGTTCACTCAAATGTACATTATGAAACTGAAAACGATTTTAAGTGGTGTCACATGGTGTTAATTGATTGTCACCAGGTAAAGCTGCCTGTTGCTGCTCACTCAGTTTTGCTCGATTTGCTTCTCCAGCTGCATTTCTTTAATAATTGAAACAAAGTGATATGGATCAAAACAAAGCACTTTTAGATGAGCGTGTGTTCATCGCCTGGAATGTTGTATATCCCAGTAAAGCTGGCAGAGCTGCGGGGTGAGGATCCCCGTTACTGGTGTAGATCTGCAGGTCAAACTTTTTAAACTGGATGTTTGCAAAAACGTTGTTCCTCTGTGTTTCTGTTACAGATGGCCGCACCGATCCCATTTTGGATGACGTAGGTGATGCCTTCAAGCTTATGGGGGTTAACCTGCATGAGCTGGAAGATTATATACACAATATCGAACCTGTCACTTTCGCACATCAAATCCCTTCGTTCCCCGTCAGCAAGAACAATGTCCTGCAGTTTCCCCAGCCGGGAAGTAAAGATGCGGAGGAAAGGAAGGAGTACATCCCTGACTACCTGCCACCTATCGTCTCCTCTCAAGAAGGTGCGGAATTATTTGCTTTAAGTTTTGGTCCCTTTGTGTTTACATATTTGTTTGCATCCTCGAGCAGTTTGAGTTGCGCTGCCCCGTAGCAGTCGCTGAGGAAGGACCCGCTGGGTGTTACACAAGTGTGGTTTCACAACAGTGCTGCGGCAAGTTTGTTTTCCACTCTCTTACTTTCCTCCAAGATTAACTAGTGTCAAAATACACATTTCTATAATGCATTTCAAATCTAAGTTGTAGGATGGCGGTAGAAACGGACGCTTTGCTTTACCTTTTATGTGTTAGCCTCCCTCTTACATATACTGCAGGAGCTTACAGAACATGACAAAGGCAGGAGGAGAAGGCTCGCGAAGCTGGCACAGTGTTCCCAGCTCCTGACAGCTCTTTCTTCTTCCTTTGAACAAATTAACAAAATAAAACCCCCAAAATCTGAACCTCTTCCAATTAAAATCAAGTCAGATTTAAAATACAGAAGTAAGAGTAGTTTAGAGGCACAGTGCTTGCTTGTAATTCTCTTTGCTGATGTCAATTAGGGTTTCATCATCACTGTTCTAACTGCTCTCCTTTCCTTTCTTGTCCCGCGGAGGCAGTGGCTGAGGATTGCTGTAGCAGTGAAACCAACTACATGAGCCGTGGTTAACCTGAGAGGTTTAACAGTGGCTGTGGAAAAAGCAAAATATTTTTTTCTATTTTTCAGCTACATGAGACTTGATTGCTAATATGATAAACCTTTAAGAAACACAGCCTGGTCTGGCTTTCCCTTTGAACAGTGAACAACACAGAACTGTACTGTGTGGGGAAATAAATGTGTCTAATCTTGTGGACTGGGTACAAAAACCCCAGACAAGAGGAACTTTTATTTTCCAGAGTAGTGTTACTCACAAGATACTCATTTAATTTATAATACCTGTGGGGACAGAGTGGATATCATCCTCTAATATGTGTTTGGTTCTTTTTTAAGATCTAAGGTCTCCATCTGCATATTGAAATACGCATAAAAATTCTGCCCAATGTAAAGATGAACATAAACGTCATCGGCTTACTGGGTAAACAAAATCCATTGCTGTGCTGCTACAGATGTCGCACAGGGCAGTTTTTCCGCGGTTCAGTAAGCTCTAGTAAGAGTGTCTTCAGTCTTTTGTACATCATGCTCAGGTAGATGCTGTTGCTCCAGTTAGTCTGAGTGAAATTACAGTCAGGAACAGGAATCTGAAAGGTCAGGGGCTGTTGGATAAGAAGGTTTTAGTGTGTTCAGAACAATGTGAGGACTTAATCATGCTGGTGAGTATTTCTGAAGCTCTGCAGACCTGACTTGTTTCTTTAATTGAACAGAATACATAGTTATTGTACAGAGCAACAGCATTTCAACGTCTATGGCTTTGATATAGCCCAGGAAGTGAAATTGCAGTTTGAAGCAGAAATACTTTCTTGGATTGATAAGGAGATACTAAAATCTCCCCCTTGTGAAGTTTAAAAGGGTTGTTTTCAAATCTAGCAGTGAACTCTCTTAAGAGACAAATAAAATGTAACTGTCATAGAGGTGGTCTAACAAGAGGAGAGGGAGAGGGAGGAGGAAGAGGACATTGAGAGGTGAATTGGGATTTTAGCTCCCCTGTTGTGGCTACTCTCCTGAAATGCTTCAGCCTGATTTTTTTGGAAGGTAAACAAACACCATCCTGTCAGAGAAATCCAGCGTCTTTGAGGTGTAACAAGTTACCCAGCAGTTTGGTTTGTTTTTTTATTTTTCCTTTGGAAAATCATACTTAAAAATACGCAGGAGAGATCAAATCTAACAAGGCTCCAAACGGCTGTGGAAGAATATCTGAACATGAGGAATGAGAGAGGAGCGTTATAGGCACAGCCTGCCGGTACATGACATACAAAGAGAACCTGAGCACTGAAATGGGGACAGTTGTGCTTTTTCTTGTATGTAACTTTTTTATACTCTTTCTCTTGCAAGTTAGATCCAGGAGTTAGATTTTAGCAGTCCTTATAAATAATGTATGAACCCTTTTAACACCTGAAGCAAGAAGATATTATTTCCAAAGTTGGATGAGAACCAGGAAAACTTCTGATGCCCAAGGCTAGTGTATCAGAGGGCCTATAGACACAGCCTGAAAAAATGAATACGGGTTTTTTTTTTAAATGGAAGTTTAAAGCAAGCATTAAATACAGCTTGCAGGTTTGTTATTGTTGATTTAAAATACTTACAGGACATTTTAATTGTGAATTAAGTGTTTTCTGACAGTGCTATTTGTAATTTTGTGCCTTTTTTTTTTTGTGGAAGGGGTGAGGGTGAATCAAGAAAAAACTTCTACTTTTGCAGATTAAAAGAATGCATCGTAAAAATACTGAAGAATTCCAGAAGCTGTTTGAATAGTTTGCAGATCTTTATAAAGCAGAACAAAAACCTGCTGCTAAGATTGTGCAGTCCATAATATCTGAGTTGCTTTGAGTAGACAATAAAGATAATTAGCCAGTAATGAAGGGAGGCTTCGTGTGTGTTACGATGTGTAGTGTAAATCTTTCAGGCACTTAAAGGAACTGTCAGGAAGACTCATTATGTCCCCTTTGGTATCAAAGCCCAGAGCTCAGCTCAAGTTATGAGTATTTATTTACTGATGGGATTCAGGAATTAGTAGTGCTATATTTTAGCGATAGTGTAGCCTTGACAGTCCAAGAGCGTGAGCAGAATTTTAGCGGGAGAGGTGATATCTTTTGATTTTTATCAGTGGATCTAATCAGAATTATTATCTCTGGGGACAAACTGACTTCACAGGGAATTCAGTTCAGTGTTTCAGTAAGAAAACCCTTTCTTTAATCGTGAATTTGAAAGCCAGAGCAGTGCTCAGTATGTGCCGTGACCAGTAGGTGTTGCTAACCTCCTTCTCAAAAGTCTTCTAGGTCTGTGCGTGGAACTTTTTATTTCCCCTCCCTCTAGAACTGGGGCCGTTGTGTACAGAGTACAATCTCCCCAGCAGCTTGTGCAAAGTCTTAGTGATCGTTGCCAAAGACTCTGTAAGTGCAAAAAGGCCCGTCCAGCCTGAGAGGAGCCGTTTCCTTCAGAGTAAGAAACAGCTCTCCGAATCATTCCTAGGTTGTGGGGGAAAGGCAGGAAGGCAAATAGGTTTTCAAGCTCTATAATTTGTGTCGGCTGGAAGTTCAGTTCAGTGGTACAAGCTTTGTTCCAAGAAAGCAGAAAAAAGTTCTCTTGCCTTAAATATGCCTCATTTGTGACGTGCACCGAGTGATCTGGTGCTGGTTTCAAACGCTCGCACCGCGAGGCTCTGCATATAAAATGATATATTCTATAAAACAATCTGACTCGGCATTGCCATGGCAAATGTTGGGGTTTTAGCGCTATTTTTACAAAGGACACTGAAGGGATAATTTTACGCCAATGTATCATGATGTTCGTTGTCTGCTTATTTTTAATTAGTCTCCTTTTTGGTTTTTTGAGTTATTTTAGGGCTGTTGTCACTAAAATGTCATGGTAAACTTGTAAGACATTAAAAAAGGAGAAAAAAAATTAGTTGCAAAACATGATGGTCATGCTTTATTTCTTGTGCTTTAATGTAAAAGAACATACATTTTGCAATAATACAGCAACTTCATAGAATTTGTTGATTGCATTTGAAGTGAAACAGCACTGTGCTGAAACTAGGCCAGCTGAGAAAGCCTAGATACTTTGCCGCAGCTAATAATTATCCCTGTAACACTTTGTGATGGTGCTGAGAGCCCTGAGTCCTGCTGCTTTAAGAACATGTATCATTCGCCGTAATTAAAGAAAAGTGTAGTGTGAATCCTGCGTGTGCCATGATAACATTATTATTGAGCTTCCTGGAATGAATTTCTACCTGTGCTTGCTGTCTCTTATTACCTTATTTTTTAATAATAATAATAATTTTTTTTTTAAAAAAGAACCACTTTATGTCAACCGCTTTCTTTTTTGAACTTGTTGAAGTCACAGGTGGTCCATCCCTGTTTTTCTGCCTAGACGACTGAAGAGAACACGTTGCTTGTGCATGTGCAATGCTGTTCATAGTCTGTTATGTTTTCAGTAGACCCTCATTCCTCTTTTACACTGTAATTGCACTGGGGTAAGTCAGAAGGATGTGAGGGAGGTGACATGAGAGTCTCTTCTCAGTAACTGATTTTTTTGTGGGAAGAGGGGTAGCTACATAGGGAGTCAAACTTCCTCCTCAATTCTTGCTTCATTTTTTTCTGTCTTCTGTTTCATCCCATTTCACTTGCACTTCACAGGGGTTCAGCTCCTTTGCCTTAAAGATGATCTGGAAACGAATGTCATTTGTACCAGGCATTTAGTTTTGTGGTGTTTCATTCCTGATAACGTGTGTTCAAGCGCAGTTGTGTTTCTGATCATTGAGACAGGACCAGTTCTTGGCATGGTGCACAAATTCTGATTTATTTGTAGCCTTTTCTATCAGAGCGTTTTATTTCCCTGACAGGGACACGTTAGCCACCAAACCCGATGCTTGCAGCCGCCTGTAAGCGTGGAAACCCAGCTGTCAGATTATACATCATTTCAGAACATCTCTAGTTTTTCCATACAATGTTAGTTGCTAAAAATCACATTTGAATTAATGAGAGTGGGGGAAGCGTGTGAAGCGAGGTGCTAATCAAAATAACATGATTTTTGCATCTGATATCCAGGGTCTACCGGTGCTAGAACTGTTATTGTATAAAGCATTAAGCATCACGGAGGTATAAAGCATTAGTGTCTAACTCCAGTGGCTCGATATATCAGATTTAAAAATTGCCACTGGCCCCTCAGTCCGGCAGTGCTTTCTTTGGTCATGGTCCAGAACTGGATGTAGCAAGTCTTGGGTCTCAGACCAGCGTCACTTCAGTCTCTAGTTTCCTCAAGGGTTAAACAAAGCCAATACCTTTTTCTCAATTAGCACGTGATGGGCTTTAAAAAGGATACTGGGATGTCGACTTTGCCCTTCGGATAACACAGGTCTTGCTGTTGTCGGGTTTAAGCCTTCCTGTCTTTCCCCAGGCCTAGTTTAACCTCACAGACTAACTCTTCCTCGCTCTAACAGCTGCACCGATGATTTAAAAGCAGCAATGACCTTTTCAACAGAGCTTTTCCAGTATACTTAGTTAGGAAACCACCACCCAGCAACAAACAGGTACTGTCTAGTCAACTAGTTTGAAGAGTTAAACCCCTGCCAAGGTGTGAACTCTTTGCTCCTGGCTGCTGACGGTGCTGAGTATTTGTGAGCATCCGTCTGCGCTGAGAGTGCCGAGTGTTAGACGCTGATTGCTTTTGTGCGAACAAGTCCCCGCGAATGCATCAGCCCAGCAAGGAAAAAGCAACAGGAGAAACAGACAAAATGAGAAAGGCAGCCAAGCTTGAGATGCAGACAGAAGAAAGGCCTTGGGAAAGAGCCAATAGGAGAGGCAGGTTTCAAAGAAAATGGAAAATATGAGACAGGAACAAAAAAAAAGCGTGCAGCAAATGTGCCCAGTTTAAATCTTGCCATTAGACAGAAAATAGCTGTTATAGAAGGCAGCTGATAAAGCTGTAATTGGGAAGACAACTATATCTTTACCTTTTCTGAAGAAGTTGTATCATAATCGAAAGCAGAATTTCCAGTGAAATACTGCAAGGAAGGATTTAATGAGGAAGATTTTTAAAAAAAAAAAAAAAAACCAGCTTAAAATATGAAGCTTTGTAGACTTTCACCGACGAGCTTCGTTTAATTTATGGGACTTGGGGAAGAAAAAAATCAATGTAATAAGTGCCATAGTAAGACTTTATCCGTGGCAGAAACCAAATCACGAAGCTGGGATCCATAGACTATGGAGACAGAGGCATACGCCACGTTATATTCTGTGGGAGACCAGGACCAGGCTTCTCCTGATCATTCCTGTCTTTGGAAAAAAACAAACCACCACCTCTTGCTCTCGTCATAAGAAGCACAGCGGCAGCTGGAAGTGGGGAACGGAGGAAATGGCTTTAAAGTGTTTGCTTTGGCTTGGGGGGGAACGTTGTGATGGGTTTTCATGGTTTGGTTTGTTGGGGTCTCTTAAGTGTTGTATGCTTCAAAACAACTAAACCGACTGGAATCTGGCTGTACCCCAGTAAGCAAATCAGAAAACACATGTTATAATGTATATTCCAGGGTTTTTAAAAGTAGTAAGGAGACGTTAGTAATGCTAACTCCAAAAATCCAGCATTTCATTCGCTTCTTTAGCCGTCTCGTTTTATTTGCTGCATATAGCAAGAGAGCTGAAGTTAATGTGACTTTTCTTCGAGGGGATATCATCCTTTTACAACCTTCCCACAAAGATTTTCCTGGTTTTCAGACCTGTTTAGATAACTTCCAAGTCGTTAGTGATTCTCAAGGATCCAAAATACAAACGGCAGAATGCAGGAGCTGGCTGATAAAAGCCAGCCTTTTGCAGTGAATTATTTACACTGAGCAGGAATGAAAGTCGGGGCTTCTCCCACTGCATTGTGATGTGCAAATTGCAATTTCGGCTGTAATAAAACTGGAGGAGAAGAGGGGACTTTATGATAAAAGGATTCTATTGTCTTGTGCATTTTGAACAGAAACGCTGTCATGATTTTAATTTCCTACTGATCCTTTTTCAGCAAAACTTTTGTCACTTGTCTCGACTCGTCATGTCAGATCAGTTTTTTCCCTTTTCTGACAACGTCCGACTTTGTTTAGCGCCCGCGTTGCTTCCTGCACTGTCTGCCGCGACTGTACTGGCGGATTTTATTTCATCTGGATCATCAGACACCTTTGTGCCTTTGAAAGCAGAAGTTTCTAATTAGGTTATCGTCCGATAGCCGCCTGTTACTGTTCTCAGGCAGGTCAGGCTTTCCCTTACTGCACTGAGTATTCTGGGGTCTCCAGGGGCAGGGGTGGGAAATGGAGAGTTTAGCTGCCACTTCAAGCAGGGTAAAAGGCGCAACTGGCCTGTTTTAAGGGCTGACCTCGTAACTTTATTATTTTTCAGTGCTTTTGCTTCACGCAGGAGCCTTTCCTATTTTTCTTCTCATCAGATGCTTTTTATTTGTTCCTCTTTGACTTTTGCCACCAAGGATACTTTAACTTAATAAAAGCGTTAGTGATTACTAACAATTCCTGGCATTAAAAATTCTCTTAGCTACTGGGAGCAGAACCACAAATGTGATTGTTACCCCCTTGCACAGAAACTTGTGCCCAACTTTGTGAGAAAAGCCTCATAACCCAAGGAGGCCTTAGCTTCGTACTGTGTTTGAGAGGACCGTTTGGGAAGGACATGGAAGTCGAACACGTTGGTTGAGACCTCGTGTATATCTGATTTTGAGACACTTGGCCTTAAGTTTCTCTAGCAGTTGCTGCTGATGAACAGCTCTGACATCTACACGGACACGGGGAAGGGTCCACGCCGGGAGTTCAGGAGTTGGCACTCTAGGTCATTGTTCTGGTAACGCTACTGTCCAGAGAAGAGTTATCTGGAGAGTAACTGTTCTTGCAGTGAAACGCTTTTGAAGTGTCTGAAACATTTCTCTCCTCCTGTGAAAAACATCCGTGCTTGGAGCTATTCAGGAATAGACGTTGCACGGTGTTTACACGCACGTTTTCAAGCGTAGCTGAGCCTAACCTCGATCTTCACATCAGAGCAAGCCGTTGTCTAGCAAAGATCACTCCTGGATTACGGGACCTCTATCTCTCTTGCATTAATCAGGCGAATGACTCATGACAAGCTTCTGCAGACAAGTATGTGGCAGAGTCCAGGTTAAGACCAAGGAAGTCTGCCTTCTGATTTATGAAATTATGACTAAGGGAGCTCATTTGAATTATTTGTCTCTTGCCACACAGAGATAAGCACTGTAAGTGTACCGTTCAGCTCTTAACTTTAGTGTCTTCTTCCAGTCTGCGCCTTACATGTTCCTGTTTTCTCCAACTCACCTCTGAAGGGAATGTCGTGAGTGGGTAAGTCATTGGGAAGGGAGAACTCATTGTGGAGTGCAGGCAGCTCCACTTCAGTCAGCAAGAGCCTGAGAAATGTCAAGTTGGGTGCATAACAGGGAGAGTTCAGATTAGGAGTTTGGAGACATGACTCTGGTTCATGTACCAAGGTGCTTGGATAATTAGAGTTCATCTGTAACCGAGTGGTTCTTTGGACTCTTATTTTGGTAATCGTGCTCATTAGGAACAGAAATGGCTTTCGGATGACGTGACAGACGGTGATTTTACATATTTCTTCACTTCGGGCTCTGTTTCTTTGAACAGCTGTGTTTTGCATGACTAGGTGAGAAGTAGCTCTTGTTTGCGTGTGCTGTGTAAGTGTGGGTTGTGTGGGTCGGTTCAGTGAGAGCTCCCAGAGCATACCTGTGTTTCTAAGCAATGTCAACCTTGAGCAGGGCTGGACCTGGCTCGTACTTAGCCCAAGGCTGGAAAACATGGGGTCTTCAGGCGGTAATGCAGCAAGTCACAAATTTCTCTGCCTTGGTTGGAGATTATCGTTTCACTGGTGGTTGTAAGTCATGACGCCACACTGCCAGAGGTGGCATTTTATATGGAGAGATACACAAGCTCAACGCTGCGTGTGTGTTTAAAACAGCCCGATAACAACTTAAATGGCCTTTATTCTGGCCACTCTTTGGTCTGCAGCGTTCTGCTTCGTTTATTTTCTTTGGTGAACTTGTTTGCCCTCTGCATTCGCCCTGTTGGTGTCTGCTGCTTTCCCATTCCAAAGAGCTGCGCTCAAGGACGACTCTGTGATTCATGTGTATTCTTACGATTGGGATGAAGCATATTTTTCTTCAAACGTTATGAGCTCTTTTCCCTCAGGGGAGGAGTGTGGTGCTGTTTCTGTTCATCTGAGAGGTACAGCTTAACAGATTGGCCAAATAATCCCTCCTGAATTGGAGAGGCAATAATTTTAATACCCCTTATCTTGCATAGATTTATGTGGATACTCATCTCAGCAAATGAACTTTGCATTTCTACATGCTCAGAGCAGCATGTTCGTTCAGGTTCGGCATACTTCGATCTTGGTATTCTCCAAGTTTCTCCACGTTTCTCCAGGTCTCTGTGCATGTGGGACTTTGGTTCCAGGCATCTTTTAAAGAAATGTTCTGAGCTTGTGTGCGGACAACATTAATTACGTCTGACAGTCACAACTGGGAATAGCTTGGAGGAAATAATAGTTCCTGACCAATCGCTAAAACACAGGAAGCCCCGGTGCCATAGGAAGGGAGAAGAACTCACTTTTCATTTCCTCTCGAGTCCGGTGTGTTCAGATTAACTTCAAATCCTCAGAGCTGCATCTCAGCTCCCTTTACTCTTCAATCATGTGCTACCTACACGCAGGGTCTGTCTCAGCAGGCGGTTGGTCCCCAGCCAGAAGAACTCTCCCAGCTCGGCTCTGGGTGTCCTATTGCAAATTAAATATGGAACAAGGATGCACTGGGGTTTGCATGAGAAACTTTTAACACATCCATTGAAGAGGCTTTCTGTTCTGAATGTTTTCAATCCCAGTATTGCTGAAGGTGGGAGTTCCTCTGTAATCTCGCAGAGATATAACCAGTCTCTCTCGCTGTTTTGAAGAGAAATTTTACCATTCTTACGTGCAACAGTTTTAATTTTCTATAATTCAGGCTTTACATGTTCAGCTCAGCAAGGTTTATTTTAATTACCTTTTTGGGGGCTGTGTGTAAAATTTTCTGCAAACAAATATTTGCAATGTAATCAAAACATGCACATATTTATTATAATTTTTTTAAGATAACAGCTACGGTTAAAATCACATACCCTTGGCCAGGGATCTTGAGTTGGGAGGGATTTTTCAACAAGCTTTGGAATTAGAAGTGAAAATCTATTTAGATTTTGGTGAGGTTCAGCCACCCATTTATCCCCCTTTAGCGTGATACCTTAACTTGCTGTTCAGAGTCCTTAAAAACATGATATAAAATCACATTGGTTGTGATGAGCTGAAAAATCAAGGTGGAATTTTATTGTTCTGGTGTTGCTGTGTGGTTCAGTTACACTTAGAAGCTGCAGCATCCAAAGGGTTTATCACAATATTGAATATAATGACATAATTCGGTAATTTTTTAGGACTCGGGGAAAGTAAACTTGGTGTGAATTAAAAAGTGACTTTCTTACGGTGCAGGGAACAACCTTCTCTTAGATGAGCTGGTTTTCATGGAGTACAGTTTATGCACAATATCTGTTTAAAGCTTAAGGTGAGCCAGGCTGAAACACTGAATTTTCCAAAACCTCAGTGTAAACCTCAGCTTTATAAAGGGCCCATCTATGGAAGGAGTTTTTCCTTCACACAGACATTCATTCTCATGTGAGCTCACTAAGCTGAGCAACTCGTGTGTGTTTTTGGTCCATCTGTGCTGTGCAGAGGCAGAGGGGTGGGAGAGGAGAACCCCCAACCCATATTCTAGACCACCCCTGGTGTAATTCCATACGGGTGTGATGCTGCAGTCTTCAAAACTAGCCCTGCTGCCTGGCCAAAGACGAACTGCAGCCGCAGGTATGGGAAGCAGAGAATGTTAGAAGAAGTTTGAGCTTGAATTTTGCAGCATCAGTGGTCCATGTGTCCTGTGTGCAGGACATCTTCCCGTGCCCTGCTTATGATTTTCCTCGGTTACAGGCTAAGCCAAGCGGGGTTGCTGCAGCCGTAACAGGAGACGTACCGGCAATCCAGTGCAGCAGGAAATGGTGCTGATGAGTAGATAGCATTCTATAAGAAGCTTGGTCTGCTGTTGAGACTGGAATATTTCAAATGAGATGAAAAATTAAGTCCTCACCACTTGTGGTGATTAAAGCCTCAGTGGCTCACTTTTCAAGAGCAGCACGTTAACCCTACTGGCATCGTTCCAGTTGGGTTATAGAGTTCTGCCAACCTAAATGCCCCGAGCAGTTTCAAATTCGTGGAGGAGAAACTGCTCGGCACCGTTCTGTACCATGTCCTCCCACCACCATTACCGCATTTCGGCAGAAGTTGAAGCGATGCCGAGCTGAGGCCAGGTCCTGTCCACCCAACACGTGCAGCAAGCACTAGTTTTCTTTTTTTAAGGCTAAATCCAGCATGTGTGCATGGTTTTCAGGTTAGCATTAGATCTGTGTGTATGAATGATGATAAATAAACACAGCATCATTACACTCTTCTAGGACAGACAGTAGAAAATGCACGTGGGCTGTTAGAGAAATTAGATGCGGATTAGATTAGACGCGAATAGCCAAGCAGAGGGACCACGGGTCGGAATCCGTTGTGAAAGCCAAGCGTGTGCCGTGGGCAGGTGATGCTGGTATGTGTGCCACCAGAAGAACGCATGTTGGGGTTAAACAATTTACAGCGGGATTTTCATAAAATGGAATCCCGCTTATCAGCTCCTGGTGAAGCAAGTCGCGCTTGTGCCGCTTTCAGACCCCGGCGTCACACACGTGCTTATTCTCTGCAGTAGCTATTGGCCTTATCTAAATGGAAAACCCTTTCCAGCTTGAGAACAACTCAGCGACTTTTTAATATCAAAAAGAGCACATTATACACAACACATGTACAAGACTCAAAGGAACATGTGTGCTGCCTAAAGTTTTGGGAGCTGGTGTGTGTGTACGCTAATCTCCTGAGGGTTCAGTGCTCCCAGCTTTTATCGAGAGCAAAGGGAGTCGGAGCCCAAGACTTCTGTGCACTGCCTCTCCATCTGAAAGAAGCAGCTCCTTTTTCCTCAGTTCAAGGCAATATGCCCAGAAGTGTGTGTACATCGTGCCTATCAATGCACTCACAGGACTCTGACTTTCTTTTTAAGTGAAAATAAATGAAATATTCTCACTTGGTATTGTTAAGCAGCAGAGGAGGTTTCTGCTACAGTCTCATTGTCTTAGATCTGTTTCTCAGTGCAGCGCATCTTTGCGTTAGGCTGTTATTTACCTTTTAATGTTGTTTAGAGGAGATGAAATACGCTGGTAGTATCTCAAGGGAAAGACTCTGGATGCTGGTTTTGTGAGGAAAAGCTCAGATGTGGCTTAAAAACCTGCTTTCTTCTGGTTGTCACGAGTTGACTGCAGTTCAAACTACTCAGAGTTGCTGCAGCATCTGAGTGTCCGTTTTTGCAGTTTGTTTGCCTTAATTGGTCTAAGTTTTGCTTTCCTGGATAATCTTTGATGAAAGGGCAGTGAGATGAGGGAACAAGCGAGCTTCGGCGTGAGAGATCCTGTCAAGAAGTCGTGTCCGCTCAGTATCGCATTACCAGGGAGAGAACACCCCAGCTATCAGATCACTCCCCGAACACTATTCTCCAGAGTTAGGTGACTTTGTTCCCTTCCCTGCATTTAGTGTCCCAGTGTCCTGCGAAGGTCGGGGTTACTTTCTGAACAGCCAAAGCCATGTTAGCATCATTCTTTTGGTGAACAGTTGTTCATTTCTTTCTCTAGCATAAAGACAGGAGCTGTAACCTTGTCATTTAATGAGCCAAAGCTTTGTTGAACCAGGAACCTCTCCCGGTCATAGGTAGCGCGGTACATGAATGTATTTAAGGCAATTCGAGTTCTGTAAGAAACGGTGTGCAAAGAAACATCTGGCTTCCTCATGCAAAGAGCTGGATTCCTAATTACACCGGAGCTGACAAAGAGTGACATTTGGCAAAAATCCAGAGCAATACTCAGCCTCGTTGCCTCTTGCTGCAGAGCAAGGCACCGTAGCTGTGCTGTCATCACACCTTCTGATTTAATGTAAGGGGAGTTAAGTGGAAGTTTTCAAGGTGGTTTTTTTTCCCCTCACTTCTATCTGAGAGCATATTAATACTGTACTCATTGAGGATTTAATTCTCTAGCTGTCTGTGTTGAGTTATATCACAACTATTATCAGTGCTGAAACTTTTATTCTGCAAAACCCAAGTCATTTCTCTCGAGCTTTCATTTTGCCTGTTATGCATGTCTCATTTATAGCATTCATAGCAAAATAGGTGTTCTTAAAGCAGCAGTAGCATAATCTGGTTATATATGGCAAAGGAAATAACAGGAAAGGTCCAGGCTTTCTCTAATCCGCGTCCATGTAGCATCTTACTTCGCTACATAGTAAGTGACTGTAAAATGCGTTGCACAAGTGGAGGGTTTCAAGTGTTGTGTTAAAATCTGCAAATTTTGAAAGTTTAGCATCACTCAGACTCTAATATCAATGTTCAGTGCATCTTAATTAAAATTAAATGTTTATTTCTAAGTTTACTTTAAATTGCTCACTAGCTCCTTCTACCACCACCTCTTTTCTTGCTGGAAAACGAAACAAAGGGGCACATACCCAGAGAGGATCATTGCTTGTACGGCACACACTGGCTTTCAGGATGGAAGCTTCAGCAGGGAAGCCGAGAGGAGCCACATGCGAAGAAAATTAAATGTTTCAGGCCCATCTGAGCAGTGGAGATCAGATAACTACAGCCATGGTATATCTTCTTGGAGGTTGTATTAGTAGTTACTATGTAGTAATCTCTGCTAAAAAGCAAGAGCTTAGCGTGATGCACAAGGTCCAGTGGTTTGCTCCTAGAAATCTCTGTCCTTGGGAGACAAAAAGAAAGAGACACCAAAGCGGTCTGGCTCTGGCAGTTGCTAGAGTTTGGGTGAAGGGGAGAACACCTAACCCACTCTCCGTGGTAGTGAAGAACATGTTCTGCAGTTGAGTTGAACCAGAGCCTTCAGGGTGCACCAAGCTGTCGGCCAAGTCATACGCCATTCCTGTTGCAGCTCTGGGAAAAAACAGGACCTGTCTCCATTTGCTACCCCCGTCATTTTGAGGTGCTGAGGACGGGGTAGTGCTGAGGAAAGGGAGATGATGACTTGGAGGGAGCCAAACCCTTCCCACAGACATGTCACGGTAGTGTCGTTCTGGAGTGTAGCGCAGGAAGGGGACGTTTTGGTTTGTGATGTGAAAGAGATGTGAGCCAGGTCTTGAATTGTGTGCCTCAGGTCTGTTGGAGCGACAGATAGTGGTGATGGTGCCAAACAAATTGATGTGGGTGTTGGAAACAGCAGTCATGTTAACAGAGTATTTTTGTCATGTGCTTGGCAAACAACTTCTGTTCAGGTGGATGCCCTGCGTAGGGAGTGCTCAGGGAATGCTTTGGGTCAGACCTGGCACAATACCCTTGTACCATGCCCACATGTAACGATCTCTGCTTGAAGGGCTTCCTTATTCAGAGACTGCAGCCACAGCTTTTTGCTTTCTGTTCCTTGGTGGATCCATCTCAGGAAGAGCAGGAATCCCTGCTGAGAAGCCGAATGCCTCGGTCCAGGTGGAATGCCACGCTAAAGGCCTATACCAGCTCTGGGATACAGGTACACCACTGTCAAGTCTAAACTGGTTCTGAGGTGTCCTCTCTCCCTGCAAATCAAGGAGATTGATCACTGTTGGGAGTCTGTAAATGATCCAGTTGTACAGAAATTCATGTTTGAGTGTTTTTTCTCTTCATCAATCTTCTAGATATCCTGGAGAATTAGATATTTCCCTCTTAAAACTCAGTCAGGTGAGATCAGATGTTTTCCAGTAACCCAGCTGTGGTTTTTCACTGTAGTTATCGTATCTCGTTTGCTGCTTAACGCAAATTCAATAATCACATTGGTTCAGACTTCTACACCAGCTGCATCAGTGTGTTTTTAACAGTCATGTTTCACAAAACGCTGCGGAAACGTGGAGGTTTCACACTATTTTCAGAGGAATCTCCAACTTGAAAGCAGGGCAAGCTTTCTTTATATTCACTCAAAACTCCCAAGGTGTAAAAGCCCAAAAGGTCTCTATCACTCTTCTCCCTTCAGATACCACACGTGCAAAAATTTTATAGCATCGTTCCAAGCCTCCAGTTGAGAGAAGTTATGACTTAAGGCTATTGAACATGTAGTTTTCAGACAGCTGCAAGTTCTGCTATTTTTAAATACTTCTTCTCATGCAACAAAAGCTCTAGTTATTATATTCAGTAATGTATTCAGTAAACTTCAAACTTTTTTTTGTATTTTAGCTGGATTTTGCTAATAGAAAAAGGAATGTGGAAGGAAATATTTTGTGAACTCAAATAGCTGAAGTCTTACAGCAACTTTCTCACAGAAATTCAGCTCCTGAGTGCAATCCATGCATAAGGTGTTGTATTTCTAATGGATATAGTTGGTTTTTTCTTTTTCCCCCAGAACTGTAAGAGTCTGAGACATGATTTAAAATGGAAATAGCACCTTATTTTCACCATTGTGTCACTGTCAATTTGCTATAATTAAACTAAAATAGATTCAATAGAGCCACCAGATGGTATCTTGCAGTCTTTTTATTTAAATGCAAAGAGAGAAGGTGTATATATGTGCCTCTGAATGTTACTAACAGGCACCAGAGAGCCTGAAGTGTGTTGGTGCTCAGTGAGTTTTGGGTTTCTCTGTTAACTGGTGGTTTTGCAAACCTCGTACACTCTTTTCCCCATCTCAAGCCTAAATGATCTTTTGGTTCCTACTAGAGAGCTCTCTCCGCTTGTTCGTTACCACTTGTCTGCATTCTTTCAGCATGTTTTAATTTTTTGTCCAAGACTTCTCAAGTAAGATTTTGTGATACCATCAGATATCGAACTTTAAAGCTTCTATTATAGTTTCCAGTTATCTATTATTTTTGTAGTTCTTTCAGAAGAATCTGAAAATTGCTCAAGTTACCTTTTTTCCTTTTCTTTCTGTCTAATCTCGTAGTATTTTTTTTTTTCTTGATACCTCCTAATTCTGTTACAGGTTGAAGTGGTAGTTGTTAGGGTCATTCTTTTGAAACACGTGTATATTCTGGACTCACTGATAATATTAATTAGATACATGTAATAACAAGCAGCTTTAGAATTAGCGAACTCCTGATAGAGACAGCACAATAGTTTGAGACATGAATTTTCTTGAGCAGCAAGAGAAAATGATGCAGATGCTCTTCATTTCAGTATCAAAAGAACGTTGCCTGCTATGTACAGGTTTCTTGGATTCTGGATACACCATTTGGCACCGACTGGCACTGTATAACTCTGGAATTTGGTTGTGATGGTCAGTCACAGTCTGAGACTACTCAGAATGACAAAAAGGCAAAACAAAAATACAATATATTGGTTCTATATCACTGAAAAGGCTTTTCTGTTATACAAGTTTTATTATAGAAATGTGAAGATAAGTGAGCAGAAGCAGCTGAAAATGGAAACTGCCCAAGAAGTTAAAAAAAGTCAGTGTGAAGTGCAGAGAAAGCGAGACACAAGCTTTAAGATCCCTGTTCTCCTTCCTGGAGACTTGCCCTGGGTCTGTACTTGGGACTAGCTGCACGTGGCAGCTGATCCAGAGATGGGACTGTAACCCACAGCTACCCAGACAGGCAAATGGTTTTCACTGGACTTCTTGCAAAGAGATAAAAATAAAATATTTATCAGTCTTTTCTTTCTAGGATTTCCTTTTATTTCCCTAGTCTGTGTTCTTCTGAAAAGGCAAGAGGTTTTTCCTTGCGTGGCTGGGCAGCACAGGGGTCTTTGACTGGTAGTTTGGCTGGCTGCTGTGGTCCGGATATAGCACGTCTTAGAGGTTTGAATGTTTATGTCTCCTTAACATGAAAAAAGTTTTGACATGTATCTTAAACACTGTTGCATCAGTGCTAACTGCATTTTTTTTTAACTAAACAGAAGATCTACTATTATATCCAATTATTTTTCTGTATTGAATGTGCTTGTCTTGGCTTACAGACCCCATATCCTAATTTTCGGTGTGATTCTCATCCATCTCCTTATAGATAAAGCCCGGTGTGAGATCTTGGGGGTCAAGCAACAGAAGTAACAAGGAAGAATGGCTAAAAATGCCTAAAGTTCATTTTTACTGTTAGTCTGTTAAGGCAACAAATAGTTTTGGTGGGTTTTGTTAATAAACGACTGACTTAATTGTTATAAACAAACTTTTGTGCAGATGTCTAAAAGGGCAGCAAAATTTGATGACTTTGCAGGTGGAGCAGCCTGCGTAATCACCCCAATCAGATCCTAGATGAGCTTCCTGAAGGTGAGGTAGAACAAGAATGCAAAAAGCTGGATGTGACCATCAGAGGTTGTTCTTGCTGCTGGTGCTCGAGCATCTCGTTGTCTCGCTGTTCTCGCTGCTTTTACAGAGCAGCAGTGCTGTGAGTGGGTTGGTCTAACGAGCAGACTGTATCATTAACACTGCTGTGTATAAATCTAAAGGAACAAATATAGTAATAATATTCAGGTACCAAAAAGGGAAGGTGTTACCTAGAGGTGTCTCTTAGTAAAGTTCCCGCAGTCACATTTAGTTTCCCCTCTTCAAAGTACTTCTTTGTATTTGGGATTATTCTTCTGTTTTCTCAACCTTCAGAATTTTTCATGAATCTTTTATAAATCTCTGAGGAGAGTGATGCAATTTTGATGCAAATTATTTAGACACTGAAATGAGAATTTGGGCGTGCATTGCTTCCTGAGTTTGGCTAACAGTTTAACTTGGAGGTAATGCTCTGCTCTTGTTCCTTTTCCTTAGGCGTCCCCTCTTCGGTTGGGGTTTTGGGGAGGGGGGAGAGATCAGATTTCAGTACCTTTCAATGATTTTTACATCACCCAACTTAAAGCATCTCTTTGGGTCAGTATTCTTTGCCTACAAAAAGCTTTATTTCCCTCACTGACCAAAGTTTAAATGTCCCAACTCTAACTTTGACAGGAGCCATCGTGGGTGACAAGTTCTCCTTTTTGTGCTTCGTTAGTGTTAAGATGTTTTGGATGATGTTTCTCGTACGGGTTTACTGAATGCACAAATGAGTGTCTGTAAGATCTGATCTAATGTGCTGCCACTGATTTTCACGTTGCGGAAAACGTAACTGTAAAAAATTAGTTTGAGGCAGGGCCTGAATCTGTTTTTTAAATAGATTTACTAAATTGACTCTTGGAAAAAAAAATCGCTTTGCATATTTTAGCCTGATTTCACCATCATAATAAATAATGATCATAAAAGCTGCAACATACATCCCAGCTGTTGGCCATGGCTGTATATCGTGATAGCTCAGCACACAGAAATTAAGGGATTCTTTCTCTTTTCATTGAGCTAAGCAGATCCTGCCCAAGTGCTAAAGAAATGCTTTTAGGGCAGAAGCCAAGGTTTTTGTGATTTGAGGAAGGCTGCTTTGTAAAGTTCCTGTTGTGTGCTGTGAAATCTGTGCCGTTGTTGTAATAAAGTGTGCTGGGCATGCTGAGGAGGGTGGGTTTATGCTCTCCATTTTTAGCTTGCACATCCACTGTCTTCCCATACGAATCTGTGGACAGACTTCTCTTGAGAAAATAGGATTTCAGGTTTTTTTACCTTGGTTAGAAAAAAAATAATATAAATACTTGTTTGTTGCAGCGGGAGAAAGGGATTTGTCGCTGAAATGGGCTCCCTTCTTCTATAAACCACTTGAATTTGCACAGATGGTGCTGTGCGGGCAGGATGGATCGGTTGGGGAGGGGGGCAGGCACCCCCACGTTTCCCTGCTTCGCTTGTGCTCCCCTCGGTTAGTTCCATCCTTCGTTTTCTCCTTAGTATAGTGACTGGCAGCAGGTAGTGGAGCAGGGAGAGATCCAAGAGCCTGGTGTCTTCTGAGATGGATCTCAGTGATCAGGAGAAACTCTAGAAAGTTCTCAGTGATTAAACCCCAGGAGGCAAATTCATTTGGGTGGCTGATGTCTTCCTGTGGCACCTGAACTTGAGAATTCCTGAAAACCTGGCTTTTCCGATGAGCTCAGCAGTAAATTAGGGATATATTTATATTCTCTGTGAGTATTTGTTCACTGTTTTGATTACACTAACCTGATTAAAGTCTCTGTAGGGAAAGAAGGTGGCCTGATCGTCCCTTTTTTAGCTTCCGTGTCTCTTGAAAAAGCCTCAATTTACCACTTAGAGGAAGAAAATGGTTTGTGCTTTCCCTGCTTGCTGGACCTCTGCAGCATTCTACACTCCGAGCTGTCAAACCTCCCACTATTCTTCATTACTGTGATTATTCAGAACACCGTGCCATCATCTGTTAAGTTTTGTTGTCAAGGCGATGAGCTTATGCTGGGAAACTTTTGTGAATCACAGCCCGTTGGGTTTTCTTAGATATACACGCTGAATTTAAACGTCTCCCTTTGGGGAACGAGAGGGAATAACTCAATACAATTAATCCCTCCTGGCACTACCTGTCTAAAACAACTGGAAGACAATGGGTTGAGATTTTAGGTTGTACAACTGTCCTGCAAATTCCTCAGAAAGGCAAAAAGCAAACCACCTACAAGCAGGCAGAGAGTGCATTAAGGCCAGATATTTGAACGGGCAGCAAATGGACCTTTAGGATCCGACAGTAACAGTAAATCTTCCATCATTTGCATCGCATTTAGAGTTAAACAAGTTGTTAAATGTTTTTGTCAGGCTTGGATGTGTAATATTACTGTAAGTCCTTGATTTATTAATATGCTTTTTATTTATTTGCTTTATTAATATGCTGCTGCTGTTGTTACACTGATGTGGCTTAAAGTATTTTTTTTAATCACCTCCATTTAACCTTTGCTGTGCCTGACTTTAAATATATGTCCAGTGCAGCTCACCCGCTGCGATCTGTGCAGTGCAGGGGGCAAGATCGACTCGTGAAAATGAAGCTCACCACACGGATTTGAAATTTAAATCAGAGGCTTGTGAGGACAGGGGCCTGACTCCTCAAAAAGCCACGCTTTTGATTTCAGCCTTTTCTGTGCTGCTGTGGTTAAGCAACTAATTTTTCAGGACACAGTTAACCAGAAGTATCCCAGGTTTGTAGTAAATAAAAAGGTGTCGGGATCGCTAAGAACTCGCATCTTTCTTTAAAATTATAGCAGCACCTGTAGGTACTCTCGACCCTGAAGGTTTACACCTCGTTTTAGCATCCTGATTTCAAACTGCCGAGCTCGATAAAGGTCGCAGAGGATGGTGTCCATATCAAAGCCGGAGCGAGCATCCCGCTCTTGCTCTCCAGCGTTGCCATCTCGATGCGTGTCTGATAGATGCCGCCTCTCAGGAGGCTGGTGAGGTGGTGGGGAAGTTACTGTCATCTACCGCATAGGCAAAAAAACCTCACTTCAGGACTGCCAGCTGCATTTGGGTTTCACACTGAATGGTCTTTAAACCACACAAATGTCAGATTTCTCAAGAATAAGATAATTTTTGTTTAATTCCTACTTTGAAAGTGAGAACAAGAAGATCACCGTTGCCCCTCAGTTTTATAAGAGATGTCTCTAAGGTAAAAAGATGTGAGTTTTAACCTGGTCTGTGTTTGCCCCTTCATGCCATCCTCCTCCCTCCTCTGTGCCTGGAGTGCTCAGGGTCTGCTGTGGAAAGGAGCCGAGTTTCAGGGAGCTGCTGGTAGGAAACGGGCTTATACAATCCCTGGACATTTTGGCACCGTGTGCTTCCTGCAGCCATAAAATTACTGAAAGTTTACAGCTACAATCTAATCTAAAATATCTAGGTGCTTGGGGCTGTAGGTTTTCATAGGTGACAAAAACTATTTGCAAGTTAAATGTTGAACTTTTTATTCTCTCCGATGAAGGTAGGAGAGCCAAGGGGATGGAAGGAGGGTCTTCTGCCTCGCGCTCGTCTGCACGGTGTCAGTCCTGAGAGCTTCCCTTTTTAGAGCTGTGAAATTGTGCTGCTACGGTAGTTCCCCCAAACACATAAAATCACAATTGGGCTGAAACCAGGTTGTGAAAATCCACTCTCTCAGGAAGAGTTTACTTTATTTTGGACCTTTTAAAATCCCAGTTGTAACGGGGAGAGGGAGTGTCATTTCTTTTTCCTTTTTTCTTTTTTTTTTCCTTAAGAAGAAGGGAATCGTGAGGGAGCTGTCAGAAATTACTGTGCTGCACTTTTCCGTCGTCCTTCCCCTTTCCCTTTTCCACTTGGCCACCTGAAACCGAAATTTCATAAAATATCAACAAGCCTCCCTCAGTGCTTCAGATGGCACCTTTAGTTCACTGGTTTCTTGTCAGGAGCCAGCAGCAGTGTTTTGGGGTAGTATCATCCAGAACAAAATAAATCCATTTTCTTATTAAATTGTGTTGAATAATGAATCAAATTTTTAAAATTTGGCTTAGGTTTTCTTGTAGCCTGTTTGCTTTCAAAGGTGTTTCTAGTATCATCATTGTATCTGTCATAGTGCATAAGCAAACCAAGTTGGATCTCAAGAAAAGCAGCACTTTAGTGCGAGGTCCTAAACAGGTCGGTCCTTGGGCATAGCCTCGCTGGATGGATCCGGTGAGTGAGAGCGAAACAATTCAGACCTCAGACATCCTTTTTTAAACGTCTTTTGAAAAGGTTAGTCGGGACCTCGTGGAAAAATTAACGTCTACCGCGCTGGCCTGTTCATCCTGCGGGAAGCTGCCTTAATTTGGTTTTGTGAAGGTGTTTAATTTGAAGCAGAAACAATCCCAAAACGCTGATACCCGCGTTTGTGTCCTGGTTGGTGTCCGTGCAATAATTCAGCATTATTTTGATACCTCAGTAGAGGGCACTGTTGGAGCATTAAAGGCACTTGAAAGTCTCATCTCTAGCTTTTCTTGATTTTTTTTTTTTTTTTTTTTATTTTGGAAAGTGTTTAATGTTCTCCATGTAATTAAATTCAGTTCCCTGTATAATTAGCAATGGAGCCTTATTCTTTGTGCCACTGCTGTGGATAGTATTTTTGTCTCTGTTTGCCTTCAGTCAATGCAAAATACCGTTGCCTATCAAAACAGAGAAAGTTTTATTGCTATCTCTCAAAGCTAAGCAATATTTAAAGGTGGAAATATAAAACCATTTAGTTAGTTTCATTTAGTTGCTCACCGTAAATAGGAAACCTTTAAAATTCCTGCTCGTGGCTCGGGAAATAGCAGAGCTAATGCGCCATAATAATTTTACCTTTGTATCCAAATGTGTAGTACAATATTTTTGGGTTGTCGGTACTTGCAGGTTGTTAAAATATATACGTACACAACCCCGTAATAATAATTATGTGGGAAACCTATTGATTTTCTTCAGCAGATTTTTTTTTTTTTCTTCTTCAATTTGTTTTCCTGTGTCTTTTCGAGAAGTTGTATTGGTGCTGTTTAGCATATTGAGCTATTAATTGCAGAGTGATCAAGCATAGGTATTTTTCATTAATTGCAAAGCAATTACTGTAACCTGGAAATAGTCCAAATACCTGTGAACATCCGAATTTTTTTATTTTACAATTTATGAAGACCAGCTACAAAACATCATGTCAGAAAGAAATAATTTTCGGAGGTACTGGAGTTCTTGCTGCTTACATTGTGTTAGAATGCTCTTAACAGCTTGTGGAGAGAAGGTGTTTGGAGGAGGGAGGTCTATTAATATTCTAATGTGTTTGGCTCTTAAATCGACCAGTATGTACAGAATTAATTACAAAAAAAACCCATGTTCCAAAAGCGAACTCTTTGTCCGTAACTGGCTGAGTTACACGAACAACCTGGAGAAGTTTGCGTGAAAGATCGAGGGAGCCGCCGTGCCGCGGGCTGGCGGGGTACCCTCAGAGCCCTGCAAAAATCCACAACCGCAAAGGACACCTCCAGAAATCACTGTTACCCTAGAAATAGCGGGGAGTATTGTTTAATATTTGTTGTGGTGGTTGAAAATGTTAATGAAGTTATCGTCAGCCGAACGCGGTGGGGAGGAAGGGAGCCCCAGAGAGTTCGGAATCAAAGCGTCGGGTGCGGGTCGGTTCTAGGGCTTCCATGGGAAATCCCGGGGCCGGGGCCCGATCCTGGTGCCTTCGTGGTCTTGTGGGGTCTCTGGGGAGGGAGGGCTGTGCCGGAGCTCTGCGGCAGGATTCGTGTCTCAAGGCCAACGCCGCTGTCTGCAGTCGCAGCCAGGATTGCAGCTGGAAGCAGCAACTTGGAATAACAAAGGCAAAAGTTGGTTGGGTTGTTTTTTGTCAGCTTGTACTTCGCCTCCAAAACTAAAAGCCGGCTCAGTAACATCGCCGTGCAGCGGGTTATAACCGTCTGCCCTTACCTGTTTTCTAAGGGGACTAATGCTGTGCCCAAGAAGGCTGTCATTAAATGCACGGGTTTGTTCTTTCGAGCTTTCTCTCCCATCGTTCCCTATTTATTAGTGTCTCCCCACGTCTGCTTGGTAGGCTAATTTTGCAGCAAATTCTTGTTCCGTCTGAAACATTAATACTGATGTACTGCTCCTGTATCATCGCCGTGGCCGTTATCTGTTGTATGTTTTCCCCACGAGAGGCTATCGCAGGTTTTTAGTCCAGACTGTTTGTATTCGACAAGGTCAAGATAAGTTTTATCTCTCCAGATAAGTCAAGTGCATTAGGATCGATACAGTTACAGTAAAATACTTTGGCAATATTTATTGCCGAGATCCTAATGAATTTTTAAAGCCTGTAAGGCTCTGTCGCTGTGGTGTGGATGCCCTAAATGGTTCCTTATAACGGGGCCTGTGCAATTTTAGAGTTCAAAAATAAAAATAACTTCATGGGTGTTAAGGGGGTGAAGCTTTATGCTCCTCCTCCCCAAATCCTCACGGGTTACAATCAAACCAAGTGTTTGCTTTCCATTCACTTGAGTGTCCATACAGGGATTTATGAGGCTTGGCCCCAAGTTACCTATTATGATGATGAAGTTGCTCTATCTTTAGCCCAGTAATAGGTTTTTTTTTTTTTAATTTTACCTTCCATTTTTTATTGGCAAGATAATTGTCTTTGTTTTGGCTTTGACAGGCTGGCTTAGGCCAGTTTCATTTGTGATACGAATTTCCCTAGGTACATATTTATGCCGTTAAATCAATAAGTATTTCATAATCTCTCTAAATACTTATGTAACTTAATAATTCCAGCCATTATGATGCATCTACTTAAATACGTATTTTATGTAGGGGCATTCAAAAATGCAAATTATAGGGATTATTTTCCTTCAGGCTTTGTATTTTTCTGTTGCATCAGATAGAGAGTAAGAAAATTAACCCACAAAAAATCCTACTAAAGCAATAATGAAGATCCAACTTATATCCGATGAAGATAATTTGTTGATAAGGCCACGTGGCTCGCTTGAACTCATTTTGCTTTCTCTGTTTTCCGTATTTGATCTTTTAAACCACGCGACACGGCCACGGTGGTGTGAGGACTGAGTTCAGGAGAAAGTTCCCACCTTTGGCACAGGCGCCGACTCTTGAGTCTGTTACTAATACCCTGTTGTCACCTTTCGTAGGTGTGTTTTCTACCCTTCCTGGTTCCAGAGCACCCAAAGATTGCTTCTTTTTCTTTTCAAAACTCGGAAATTCAAAAATCGGGATCGATAATACCGTGTTGGGAAGCTGCCGTGTAGCTTCTCCTCGTCTTTACCACAGAGGTTTGATACCTGACACTTTAATTTAATTAGGGAGGCAGAACCCCATCTTGGTGTTCATTAAGGGGATTATTCATCAAAGTTATTGCTTCCTTGATGGAGAATAACAATATCACTCGCAATGGCTGATGTTGCTCTCATAATTATATTACTTTCCACTATTTTTCTCTCCGGGGCTTTGTACTTAGCCTCTTTATTTGAAAATTTTAAATTGAGGGAAGCGTAAACTTCTGGTACAGCAAATTCACGAGGGCCACATTTATTTTAGTCTAGTAGCTTTATGTCATGTAAATGCTTTGTTGAATATTTTTTTTTTTCCTGGCTTCTATTGGTTCTCGGAGCTATCTTTAAATATTTGTATTTCTTTCAAGCTTAGCTGCTCTTCGGCTCGGGGCCTGAGGTTTCTGGCTGCCTGTTTGCTGATGTAGCTGAACTCTGCCGGGCTGAAATCCCGCGGAGCTCGCTGGAGGAAGGAAACCTCTGCGGAGCAGGGAGTCACCATGGGGTTTGCTGGAACAGAGCCGAAATCTAATGTAAAATTAATAAGGGGGTGGGGGGGCAGAGCAGACTGTTTGCAAAAGTTATCTTTTGTAACGCAGCCCTAATCAAATATTCAGAAAATGAGGGCTTTAAAAATAGAACAATTGTCCTTTTAAAACAGGACGAGTTTGGTGAATTTACCCCCAAGTATCCGGTGTCTGTGACTCAGAAAACCCCTTATCTACTGAAGGGGGAAAAAAGAGCGTTGCAGAAAAGGTGACAAGTTTTCACCTCTTTCCTCAGAGAACATTTTAATTCCACTTTAATCAGCCTGCCAATAAAAGAGTACTTGGCTTTCAAGGGGAAACAAATCAAAATATGCATTTATCAGTCACGAGGCAGAATTCAATCGCTCGCAACTGATGAACTCCAAAAGGAACGAAACTAGTACTATCGCGCTGCCTTGGTGGGTTGCTTTGTAGTATCAAAGAACTGGTACTATCTTTTTCTGCCACATCCACTGTTCGTCTGTCATCCCTAATTATGGCCTTTCAAAAGAAACGCTTCATAATTGCTGTTAATAGTTAAAATAAGAAATTTCACATCGAGATAACTAAACCAGCGTGCTGCTGTGTGCAGATTTGGTGTGCTCGGCCGCTGCCAAAATAACGACAAGAAAAAGTAGTAAATTAGCCAGAGATGAGGCAGAGGAAAGAGCTTGCAAAGTGTTATCGTTCAGGGCTTCCACAAGGGCATGTCACGGGCCTGTCTTATTAAAATAAAACTTTATTTTCCACCAGGAGAGGAGACTGGAGGTTCACGTTGCGCTGCACAGGTGGGCTCTTGTTTCAGCCTCCTCTGCCGCTCCGGTTAGGAAAGAAGAGCCTAAAGTGGAAAGGAGATTTTTTTTTTTCGTATTGAAGCGAAGTTGGATGCTGTTTCACGTCTGGGTGTTTCTAGGTTGTGGGAATTGGCTGCTCGGGTTTTTCTGCTTGTTTAGCAGGAGGCGAACACATCGCTCACTTTATTGATATTAAACAGAGTCGCCCCGATGGTTACAGTAGTTAGGCTACAGCATTCGACACAAAGCTGAATCTTTCTGCGGAGAGAAACTGCATTCTTCGGGCTTATCTTGCTCCCTGCGCTGGAATTTACATGCGTAACTACCAGTGCATCAAGATGAGTTTTTTCGCCTTTGTGTGGTTTGCATCTCAATGAGGGTGGAGAGGTGCAGCGTGTTTAGCTTTCCTTCTCCCTGCCCTGAAAAACGGTTAAAACTCACCTCATACTTTATTTATGCTTTGTTCCATCCGACTTCTCTTCTGCTGGGAAGGATTTATGAGGCCAGAAAGCCAGAGCCAAACTGCTCTTCTGATTCATTTTCTCCATTTCTCGGCCGTGTTTGGTTTCTTTTCAATTTTTTGCTCCCTGTGCAGAACGCCCTTTCCCCCGCCTGACTGCGTCCCGCTTCAGGGCAAGGCTCGGGCACATCCGAGACGTTGGGCTCCCCCAGCGCAGCACCACGTTACAATCCCTGCCTCTACTCCTTGGTGTCCCGGGATTGCAGCCTCAAACTGGTGTGCAAAATACCAGCCTTGGTGTGAGTCTGATGTGCAAAAACACTGGGATCTGACCTCTCATCTCTCCTTTTCCCCTTCCTGTGGTTCCACAGCATCTCGCTTGTGTTGCCCCGGTCTGGGGAGCTTTCTGCTCTCCTCCGTCCCACTGAGCTCCATCCTCTCCTCAGATCTCACCTCCTGACCTCCTATTTTTTTTGTTTCCCGGGAGTCGATTAGACAAAGGAGGTACGTTGTCATGTGGATGGTATATACAAATAAATTGCATTGTATTTTTTCTCCTTTACGGTTGATTTTAATCTTGTGTTTCAACAGCAGCTGCAGGTAAAAGAAATAGAAAGTGGGATTGTTAAAGTGCCTGTTTGGGTCACGCGTTTGTGCGAATGAATGTGGTGATGTTGCTTGAATAGATAAGACAACCTGTGATACTCTGAAATTAAAAAGCGGGGAGAAACGAGGTGGAAATGTGATGGTGGGGGAGAAACTTTTCTTGGTTCGAGAGTGGTTACGTCAGTCATAGAGTAGTAGGAGTAAAGGGGGGAGGCGTGCTCTGCCATTAACTTCAGGACTGCTTGTATTTGATGTGAAACTAAGCGTTCTTGATGTGAAAGGTATGGTGGACAGCTTCGGAAAATGAAGTTTAGGAAAACCCAGTAGAACTGTAAATAGTAGTAAATTTATAAAAATACTCTTATGGCTGCAGAGGAATGATTTAGGATCATAACTTGCTGTTGCTTAAATCAACAACTGACTTTCCAAACAACAGCTAGTACAGAAACCAAAAGTTTTCAAAAGAACCTTTATATGTAAACGAGATGTTTAAATACACGTTGCTTGAATTCTTGCCCCTGTTGCCCAATTTTCTGGTAATATTCTGCACTCAGGAAATAATTGATGTTTTCACTCTGGGAGGACATGGAAGCGTTATTTCTGTGTTAGGTAATTTTGCTCTCTAAGTAATCTAAGTGAAGGTGGTTGTGTGTTCGGTGTCTGAACCCCTTGGAATATCGTATATATGGGTTACTAAAGCCTTAAATGAAAACGTTCGTACTGCTGTGTGTGAATGTAGATAGTTCTGTGTTTTCCGGAGAGGTGATGATTAGAAAGATGATAAATCGTTAGACAGCGCTGAGGAAGGTCTGAAGGATGGAGGAGGAGGCGTCCTAGGTAAAGGGTGAGTCAGAAGCTGACAAAGTTCTTCAGAATTTGGTCATGAGCAGAAGTGAAAATAGGAGTCAGCAGGAGGTGGAATGACAAAGATCTCTAAACTTCTCTTGAGAGTGCAGAAATCCAAGTGTTGTAATGACACTGTATCCTGACAGAGGGTTCGCTGTGTGATAGGTAAATTCCAAGTACATCACAGAAAAGTATGAAGTGTCCTTCGGAGGACAACTGTAGTACATCCCACCACCCAAAAAAAGGTATTTTCCCTTACCTCTCCCTGTAAGGCTTGTGTGCTGAATCATGAGGACTTAGAAATCTTCTTTACACTAGAGTTCTGGCCAGTCTCACTAAATATCTCAAATTATGTCCATGTTTTTAACGATCTTCCGAGGGGTTTGACAACACATTTCCTGCATTTCGTGGAACACGTTTGGGATGGCGGAAAAAATGATACATTTTTAGATTGTTGTCTTTGGTGATGAAATGCCTAATTTATCTTTACCTCTACCCACGCAGCTTTTCTAGTCTTTATTTTTTCCTTTGTTTTTTTAAAATGAGCGTGTAAGATGACCAGATACTTGCGTCACACGTTTGGCCAGCGGGTTCTGCCCTTGCGGGTCTAATTCGCTGCCCTGTTATATTGTCTTATTAAGTTGACTGGCATGTAACAGCCACCTATTATTATTTTTTCCTGACCCTCTTATAGAAGGAAACCACAACAGTCAGAAGGGCCTCTGAATTTGTAGCCCTTTCGCTGGATGTATTTGTCTATGTTACTTTAGTATTCTTGAGCAATTTTTATTACGTTTCTCATGGCCAAATCTTTTTCTCCGTAAGATTAGTAGGAAATGGCCCCCTTATTTCTTCGGGGGCAGATTTTGCTACTGTGCATTTATATAACTTCAAAACCAGCAATAAATAGCTGGTCATCGGGGCGACACAGGAGTGAAAGGTCAGAGAGAGGTGGCAATGCTCAGAAACTTCTCAATGTCAGAATCGATTAAAATATTACTTTAAAATTACCCATTTCATGGCATTACTCTAATTCATGGAGTCTTTTAAAGCTGTGAGTTCTGTGTGGAAATACTAGCACTAAAAAGCATCGGGTGCCTGAAAGCTGGGGGTTGGGGGGGGGTTATTAATTTTTTTTTTAGGAGATGAGTAACTTAGATTCCATCTAGTTTATGAAAGCATAGACAGAAGACGTAAGGCACAGGAATACGAAGGAGAATGATTCAAGACCCTTTCCCTGCTACTTTTTAATCTGCTGCAATTACTGTCTATTCTTAACCCTGTAAGTAAATGAAGTTGGAAACTCGGCCATGCCTTAGAAAAAAAAAAAACCAAGCCCTTTGATGCATTGGGTTTCAGAGAAAGACGCCACCGCCGTCGCCTGCGGTGTGGTGGTAACCTACGGGTCAGGCGAACTTGAACCGCAGCATTAGGTCTGTCCTTCTGTCTGTCAAAGTTTTCCTGTGAACCGGCACTGCCGACATGGGCTCGCACGCCGCTGCTGCCGCCACCGACTTTTCAAAGCAGCTCCTTCCTGGTGCGGTCGGCAGAAAGAGAAGAGAAATCGGTGTCATCTGCTGGTTTCACCTCCTCCTGTCCAAGGAGCTTTTACCTTCCCATTTCACTCACTGCTGAGAACTTCGCCTGAGCTTTTGTGATGGGAAGCGATTTAAAGAGAAATGTATTTTGCCATGTTCATCTTACGATAGGAATTGTTGAGCATCTAATGTGTAGCTTGTTTTTAGCAGACTAAAAATCGTGATACCACATTTTGCATTCCATTTGATCCAGCACATATTTTTGATGCTCTCTTAACATTCCAAGTCAGTAACAGCAAAATCCAGCTTTCCACAACTATTAGCTCTTAGCCTCATTTTTTAGATTGTGGTGCTCCACACTGCTTTAAAATACGATCTGGTCTGTGCAGCAGCGGCTCTGTTGTAAGTGTTACATACTGAACACAGGCTTGGCTTAAAAGATAGAGTAAAAACTTAGGTGGTAGCTGACAAATTGCACTTTTTTAAGAATTTCCCCCAGCATTGCCATTTGCTTAATACTGAGTACTTTCCAAATTAGACAAGAACACCAATTAAAAAAAAAAAAAAAATAGGAGTTTTGTGAAATAATAGTTTCTGCTTTTGAGCATTACAACCCCAAGGAGCCATTTACACTTTGGATTTTGCAGTTGTGATGATGTACAAGATGATTCAACCAGACTGAAGCTCCAATCAGTTCAACATCTCCATGGATTTCTTTCTTTAAGCCAGAGGAATCATTACAACATTTAGTTCAGCCTTCGGTATAACAGGCAGTAGATTTCTCATCAGCTTCCTTTGGAGTCCAGGATATTTGGAATTTTCAATCTTCTTTTCCCCTCTAACGCTGCCTGTGCTCACCTCTTGCAGCAGGCAGATCCTTCCACTGGCAGGGCCAGGCTGAGGAGCACTTCCTGATAAGGAAAAGTGACAATGAACTTCAAAAGAAACAAAACAAAACCCTAAACCACACAGTGTTTGAAAGCTTGACCTCTGCTGACTTGACCCTCTGTTTCAGGGCATTTAGTTTGTGTCGGATGCAAAGGGGTGGCCGCGGGTCTGCAGCGACGCAGCAAGTTAGCACCAAACCCCGTAACTGAAAACTGCTCATTGATTAAATCTTCATTGTTGGAGTATCTTGATTATTTTTTCCTCCTGATTTTTGAAACTTCTGGATGTGCTTAAAGTATGTTAACATTTATAACCATGAGAAGCAGAACGTGTTTGCAGTGAAAGCCAGGATCACTCCTGCAGCCTCACAGACCTGCACATAAAGTCCAGCGAGAAACACAAAATAACTCCTTAAAAAAAAAAAAAGGTAAAAATTAGAAAACTACTAATATTTTTTTTCCCCCCCCTCCAATATTTCCCTTAGCTTCTTGGGTTAGGAAATTTAGTTGGAAGAACTATATATGGTTTGTATGTTTAATATTCTCCTGCACCATTCATTCGTGTCCTTCCAGGGATTTCGCAGGCAAGGGGACACCCCCGGGCATGCACAAGGCATTTAGTTATTTTTGGAGAAATTTCTCATTCCTGACACTTGGAGCAGGAGCAAGACATGGGCTTTCCGGCTCTTGCTGCATTTTTTGCTTGGCAGGATGGGGAAGGACCAAGAAGGAGGGGGAGAAGGGGGTATGCGGTGGGTTAGGTGATGGAAGCAGGGAATGAAGATGAGGCCGTAGGGAGGTGTTTGAACCTGAGCAGCAGATGCTGAACAACGGCACTGGTCCTGTTACTACTTCTGCCTTCCTGGTGTAAGAATGTATTGTGCAACAGTTTGTTTAAATGAAGAGAAACGTTATTGTAAAATTGGAGTAGCAGGGTGTAGCAGGACATGGCAATAGAAATTGGGGTAGATAAGAAAGTGCTGGGGGTGCAGGTGGCCTAATCTGCTGGAGATCTCGGGGAAATGCCCGTTGACTTTGGGGTTGTGTGGCTATTCCCTGCATTGTTAGATGCTTCTGTGGCTGAAGGAGAGCTGGCTGCTGCAAGGAGCTTTAGAGAGGTATGAGAAACATTCCTTCTGAAAATCCTGGGAAGCTCCCTCCACCCCCATTGTTTATTGGAAACTTTCCCCCCACCTCTTAAGATATTTGATTATGGTGTAATGCGGCTAATTTAAGCATCTGTTTATCACTGCCTGGCTAGACTGAATGTGAAATTTCAATTGAATTGCCTCCCAAGAGAGCTTTGAGCTCTGAGGGTAAAACAAATCATTTTCTCTCCATTCCCCTGGGATTGTCAATAAAAAGAATTCATCTAAATAGTTTACATGCGTTGTGAAACGTTGCGTCTACTAGAGTTGGGTTTGTTGTTAGTGGAAAATTGCCAGTGTGAGTGGAATATCGGCCGTGACTCGGCTGGGGCAGCGTTATAGCGTGGCAGGAGTGTCTGCAAAGGCTATTTGCATTTCAGTAATTCGTGTTTGATCAATAAATGTGCGTGCTTCATTTTACAACAGAAGACAGCGCGAAAACCGGAGCTTACTGCAACCTTAGCCCTAAGATGCCACCAGCCCAGTAGCTTCTTCCAGTTGGCGTGTTAGAATGAAGTGAATTATTGCCGTGGGCTGCTAGTGGGACACTGTGAGCCCCTCATCACCACCGCAGCTTTGTCTGCTCCTGAATATTTGTGTGTGAGCACATCATTAAAAATATTTCCGCTTCCACAAGAAACAGCAGATTTTGTCTCTTATTTGTCATCATGTCAACAAAGCTCTGGGAGAGGGCAGAGTACAGGTTTTTCTTGCTCAGCAAACTCTCCCCCAGTTGCTGGGTTTACATCTTCTCTGTTGTTTTGGTAGCGTGAAGAGAGGAGATTTCCTTCTGGTTTGCCTTAGATTTGAAGTGAAATCTGCTGCCCTCAACATGCGGAAGACCTGCAGATCTGATTTGTAGGTGCTTTTACCCTGCACTGGGCTGCTCTGCTGGGAGGCAGGTTCCACCTTCACTCAGACTGCGATGTGTGGACGTGTCCGTGAGCAGCAATCCTCATGCTGGTGATGTCCCAGTGTCTCCTTGCTGGTCTCCCTGGAGGACAGGCCAGTTCTCCAGCTGTTTGCTGACTGGGCAAGAGCTCCAGACTGTCTCAGCATAAATAACTATGGGCTACATTTCCAGATGTGAGCAAGGACAAAAAGATCAGGCTTCCACAGGGGAATATCCACCCTAACCTTCGTACGCATCACCTGAGTCTCACCAGTGGAACACTGCTGTACCCTCCAGCTCGGATCTTCTGGCTTACTTGGAGCTGCACTGTACAGGTTGGGGGCGATTTTGTTCAAGCAGGAAAAGTTCAATCCCAAGAGCAATAAAATGGGAAGGTGTCATGACAGTGTGAGTGCTCATACCCCAGCTGTTGTACCCCAAACCAGTGTTCAGGTAACCTAAAGAGCAATCCACCAAAGGGAGCTGGATGGCACAATTTGGTTTGTTGACACCTCCCCTGATGCCAACAACAGTTTCAGCTGAGAGTTAGAAGGTCCAGCTAGCGGTAGCAAGATGCTTCATCAGCAAACGCCCTTCCACCAGGTTACTTTTTGCGATGTGGATAGTGGAATTTGCTCTTATACAGGGATTGAGGCAGTGAAGAAAAAACTTTTTAGAGATCTTCTGGTAGAGAGAGCAGCAAGAAGATTGGAGGTACCAGTGCGGAGCAGCTGCCTGTTGATTATTTTGGACTGGAGACGTGTTGAGACCTGCAGGAACTAGCCCAGGTCAGCAGCTAAACTCGCCTCAGCGCCCTGTTACTCTTTCAGTCTCCTGTCCTGGTTCTGTTTCTATTGATTACAAAAACCGCCTCATTATGGTAACTGGGATAATTTTAGGTGACACAGCAGCAGGGATGATACCACTTGTTTACTTGTCAATATTTTCTTTAGTGTAGGGGATTGACTGTTTGAAGTACGTGTTTGCAGAAGCAATAGGAGTTATTCGCAGATCTCAAAGGTCTAGGAGTGACGCAGGTTTTAAATTATATCAACATTTATCATAAGTGGCAAAGATCACTCCAGATTTTCATTCCAAACCGGTAGTAGACCAGAAGACTGTGAGTATGTTGATGCTTAGGCCCATGTTGTGAGATGCTAGTAGTCCATATTTCCTTTCTGGCTCTAAATGTGGAACTGTTTTGACAGTTTAAGTATACTTTAATCCTGGCTGTGTCGATAGTAACCTCAGAAATTTTTTTTTTTAGATTTTTCACCCCAAAACTGCTGTTTATCTTTGTGAGTAGGTCACACTGTCAACAGCAAAGCCCCGTAACTGTGTGTAACAGGGTTTAGAGACTATCACAGTGAGAAAGGACAGGTCTTGTAATTTTAAAGTACATGACTAGAAACAGAGGTAGCGCCTTCTCCACAGCCATCCGTAGTCTTCCAGTGTGCCCCCAGCCCAAGGTGCTTACCTGTGCCTCTGACCCTGCCTGTGAAACAATGTTAAGAACAAATTTATTTTTGACATCCTTGAACAAAATGGTCTTTTAGGAGAGAGGTGTGTGAAGATACCATTTGTTTAAGATAAAATAAATACAAGAGTTTGTGTTATGTTAAAAGGAAACACCTACATGAGAATAATCTTGGAGTGTTTCCAAATACAAGTAAGTCCTGTGTCACAAAAGTCAGAAGTCTCCCTTGAATGAAGTTCATTACCCTCAGGGTGCATGTTGGTCACTCTTTAAAATTCTTATAAAAACAAAGAAATTAATTATCCAGTATAAAAATGGGGCATATGTCTCCTGGCAAACATTCAATTAACTTTTTAGTGCTTGCTACTTAACGTTGTGTTTGACCAGTCGAGCATTGCGAATGACTTTCCTTTGAAAGGGAGCTGGGGCGGAACACGGCGTTGCACTGGAGCTTTGCTCCGGCGGCCAGTTGTGGCTGGTCATCAACATTTTTCCCATGATCATTGAGTGTGGAGCTAGTTATATTTTACTTATGCATGTGAAATGTAGTTTGCTTTGGGACAGGTTTTTTTTGTGTAGGCTGGATGATGTTTTATTGAGAATATAATGTCGCTAGTTTTGTAATCATAGACTGGATTGCAGTGGTTGAGCATGAACTACCAATTAAAAGCAACTGTATAATACTTCTAATTCCCATGACTAATGGGCTGAAAATATGGAGCTCTTTGACCTGCATCCCGCCCAAGCTAAAGATGAATTATGCCACACAGGTCACATTTTTCTACTGTTAAAATGGCAAATGGTGCCAGTGTAAACCCCAAACATTTAAGAAATATCCATTTCCAAAGGATGAACTGACGAGATGGTGGATGTATTTGAGAGTAACACGTGAGAAGAACCTGAGTAACTATTTTTATGTAAAACTTTTACCTATTTCTATATCCATCAATATAATTTATAATCTCCTTCCACCATTCGTCTCCTGCTGCTTTGCTAACAAGTGATTATGTCCTGAAACAACGGGAAGGGAAAGATTGTCTGTGGGTTTTTATTGAGTGTCTGATGTCCTTTAGACTGGTAGTAAAAATCTCACTGCTACAAGATAACATCTCTTTAAGTGCATCCTGTATGTAGAGATTCTCTAATTGATCTTTGATTGTCATATATGAATTATGGTGGGTTTTTTCTCAAAAAGATTGCTAAAATTGTGAAATTTGGTGTTAAATCCAGTAATCTAAATAGCTGAGGTTTGTTGTTCTTGTAGCAGAAAAAAATTAAGTATCTGTGGGTTAAACCTAAGGCTGGTTGGGCTGCTAAAAGCTGTATAAATTTGCAAGACACCGGAGCTTATGTGAAGGAAAGTGCTCGTCAGCCGAGGGGGTGATGACGTGGCAGGGCAGTAGGAGTTCTCTTGGAAACAGAGGAAATGATCAGCGTACCAGGACAGAAGGCAAGGGTCGATCTGCTGAATACAAATAAAGTATTGAGCACCAGGTTCTGCCTCATGGAGCTGGCGCTTGCGGAACTGCCATGATAAATGCGCTGATAAATGGGAGGGAATGAGTGCCATTGCAAAAGCCTGGTGAAGGCTCAAAAGCGTCCAGCTAGTAGGAATTGCATTGCTTGGTCAGGCACAATGGAATTAAATAGAATTTCCTTTAGTGAAATTGCATCAAGGATGATTAAAAGTGCTGCTGGGAGAAGGTGGTGATCACCTTTCACTGAAACCATTTCAGTGACTCCATCACTTACTCCTTATGTCTGTTTTGGAGGTTTTTTCCTCCTTTGCTCAATTCCTCTAACTTCCTCTCCCTCTCCTGGTCGCTTCCACCGTTGCATTGTGCCCCTGCTCCAAGCCTGGAAGTAGCACCAGGGCTGCTTCAAAGAACAGGGAGCTCATCAGAAGCCGCTTGTCGGTGCTGTTCCTTGAGGCCGTAAGAGTTTGCCCAAATACACCAGGTCCTTGTGCAGAGCGTCATTCGGTCATTTATTCCCTCTTCATTTTTGTAACAATTGTAACATGAACCAATTATTTTCTCAGCTTGAGATGTTTCGGAGTTGTGTTTGAGAACTGTTTATTTTATAGACACTTTTTGGAAGGAGTGACCTCAGCTTGGACGTGGGGTCCTCTGCTCTGCTGCCTTCAAAGGCACAGGGAAGATCAGGGGCTTTGCTGGGGGCAAAGAGGTTGGGCAGTAGGTTGGTTCACCACCTTCAGCCATGTTTGAGTATCCAGGTGAAAAGTTAACACTGCCACTAAGGGGATTCTTTTCTGCTCCATGCTGGCATGTCCCTTGGATTGCCCAGAAAACAGCAGGGGAGCCGGGCGGATCGGAGGAGGTGGGGAGAGGCAGAAGCAGAGATGTTTCAGTGAAGAAATCAGCACGCTGTTGGGTTTAAACCATTTCTTTTGGCTTATCCCTGGATTCAGAGCGACCGAAACATGATCTTCTCTCTGCCACTGACTCCCTTCCAAAGGATTTGCTGTTGGCCACTATGAAGGAACCTCAGATATGGCGCAGAGCTCAAAACTTGCACCAAAATGAAGCTGTATTAATAATAATAATAAAAGAGTTCCAGTTTCCTACAGATTGAAATTGGCTCAGTAAATTTGACACCACGTTTAGCTTCTGAGGTGATAATGCATCAGATTACACCGCGTGGTTATTTTTCATGGCATGTCAGTAAAATAGAAACTTATCTTCAATATTGGCATTTCAGAAAGTGTTTCTTCAGAGGGTTAAGCTTTCAGTGAAGGTTTAAAGGCTGTTAGTGTAAATGTGACCATTCTGTGTATTTTCCAGTTCAGGCAGCCTACGTCTGTTGTACACAGAATGTTAACAGCTTAATATTTTGGTTTAGAGTTCTAGACGGTACAGTTTTAGACCATGTTTTTAGAGTTCTGTATGGCAAAAAAAAAAATTTGAAATACCACTTGAAAGAGTTCCCTAACTTAGCGCTCAAAGCGGCATTTCTGGGTGCTTTGTACGCACACGAAGGGGCAGGTTTTGCCCTGAAAAGCTCGATCTTGGACTGTCAGATGCGGGCTTCGATAATACAGGACGCAGTAAACGACGAGCAATTCTGTACAATTTTAACTGTAAGAGCTGGTTCAAAAACTTTGCAGCTCTTCTTTAACAGCAAATGAGGTTCTCAATGGCACCAATATTTCTCTTGGAAGAGATCTGGCTTTCTGTAGAAAATGGCCTTTTTAGTGGTAAACCAGAAAACTTCTGTTTTTTCTTGTAGGGAAGAGTTCTTTGCAGGAAACTGTTTTCTGCCCAGCTTTAAAATACAGAGACAGCAAAGACCACTTGCAATTTTTTCTCTTCACTCCTAAGGAGACTAAATGCTAAACTCTCAGCATCACCTGAGGTTTACTGAGAGCAGGAAAGGTCCTTAACGTTTTTCTCCTTTGCCTATACCCCAGAAGAAGAATAAAATAAAATATAAATACCGGGGCATTTTTGCTGCCAAAGTTGTTACTGAGAGTTTCAGCTGCTTCAGTGCTCTCCTGTCTTCGCTCCTCTGAAACTGTACTTACTGGTCCCACTTACAGCAGCCTAAAACATTTAAAAATGTGTGGGACAAGAGGAGGGGAAACAGGAGGAAGTTACTTTGGCTTTTTCCTGGAAAATTTTACATTTTCACCAAACGTTGAAACAGGAAAAGCTTTTCAAGGGAGAAACCAGAGTTTCCATTTGGAAATGCTGCTGTAACGCTGCATGGAAGTTGTTGCTGGGTCAACTCATGTGTCTTCTCTTCTTGGCTCGGGTTTCTTGGGTGGACTTCAGTGTCTTCATCCAAGCGACTGTGCCTTTTCATCGAGCTGTGCTGGTAAACCAGAGAAAACAGTCTGGTTGAAAAGCTGAGTGTGCAGAGAGCAGCGAGGAGAGGGGAGAAAAGAGGCACCAAACCGCAATGCCCATGAGACAGAGTGATGGTGGCTCTAGAAGAGCACGTTGGGTTTTCATCTTGTAGACACAACACAGCCTCGTGGTCCCACCAATCCTTGCTTGTAGCACTCGGTGTCTAAATTCTGCGCTTGCCCATTAAGCTTCCTTTACCATATGTGCAACATCAGCATTTATTTGTGTTGAAGCAAAACAATGTCAGAAGGTGCTTCATTAATATAATGATGGGTCTCTTTGGATTGCCCTGTAAATATTTGTCGCTTCAGTACCAGTTATCGTTCATCATACTGGTCACTACAGTACTGGGTGTCGTTCCCAGATTCTGCTGGAGCAGCTTAGGTCAAGCTGTATTGCAAATCAGTGGCCAGATTAGTATTAGCATGTAAGATTTCTCGATTCCTGACCTTAAAGAACATGATAATTTTGGAGTAATTGGTGTGTTGTTAGGGTTTCTAATGAAAAAAACCCAATATTTGTGTATTTTTCATTTTGGCAGACATCTGTACAGAGGTCTTGGCCCAAACAAGGAAAATCAGAGTTATAATAGATGAATAAACAACTTTGTTGATGTTCTTGGTTATTGGCAGTTGCTATAGCAATAGGCTGCCACAGATTCCCGGATAATGGTTCTGGTATGTGGCTGCTCACCACATCAGTCACAGCGGGGGTTCATCCTCCCCGGTAATGGAGATGGTGAAAATATCTCAGCTACGCAGATACCATAAAATTGGGTTTTCGTGGTAGTTGGAATGGTAAGAGCTGTACGTCCGTGTGTTTGTATCCCAGTGGGATAACTCCAAGTGAAGCATTTTTTTGTTGCAGCAGTCCAGTCGAAGCCACGCAGCCGTGTAACTGCGGTGGAGGGGTACCTTTGCCCAACGTATTTTTAAGTCCGTACTACGTGAAGGACACTATTTCTCCCTATTCCTAAATTGTGCGTTTATTTCACTCCTCGCCAAACGGTAACTTTTCATGTAGCAAACTGTAGACCTCTGCATCTTCATCTCAAGTGTAACGTGGTTTTGGAGCACTCAGCACACCAAAATTTGACCCATCTGTGCTTATTTCAGTGTGTTGATCATGCACACGGGTGAGAACATTCGGGTGTAGCCAGCACCTTCATTCGAATCTCACGTTGCTTGTTCACATAAACTGAACGGCTGATCAACAGCAGGTCGGTCCCTCCCTGTACTGGGCACTGGTGAGGCCACACCTTGAGGACTGTGTCCAGTTTTGGGCCCCTCACTTCAAGAAGGACACTGAGGTGCTGGAGCGTGTCCAGAGAAGGGCAACGAAGCTGGTGAAGGGTCTGGAGAGCAAGTCTTGTGAGGAGCAGCTGAGGGACCTGGGGGTGTTTAGCCTGGAGGAGGCTCAGGGGAGACCTTATTACTCTCTACAACTACCTGAAAGGAGGTTGTAGAGAGGTGGGGGTTGGTCTCTTCTCTCATGTAACAAGTGTCAGGACAAGAGGAAACGGCCTTAAGTTGTGCCAGGGGAGATCTAGGTTAGATATCAGGAAGAACTTCTTTACAGAGAGGGTCATTAAGCCTTGGAACAGGCTGCCCAGGGAGCTGGTGGAGTCCCCATCCCTGGAAGTGTTTAACAGCCGTGTGGATGTGGTGCTGAGGGACATGGTTTAGGGATCCTGGCAGCGCAGGGTGAATGATTGGACTCGATGATCTTAAAAGTCTCTTCCAACCAGATGATTCTGTGATTCCTTAGACAGGAGGAAATCCAATGGAAAAATCGATTATTAACACAGTGCAGCAGAAGTACGAGGACAGAGAAGGCAGGAAATCAGGCTCAGGGTTTTGGTAGCTGTTTTAATTTGGCTACATAGTTCATAAAACGTCCACAAATTAAATTACGTCCTTTGGTTGTAACATGAATATGGATGTTGGTCTACGGAACTCTGCGTGCAGGGGAAGTCTGGTTTGGGCTGTGGCAGAGCTGTGCACAGAGCACAAAACATTTGGGATGGATAGAGGGGGACGTGCTGCCTCTACAGCAGAGTTTCTGTTGAAATATAGTAAAAAAAAAAAAAAAAAACCAAACCAGAAGAAAGTAATTTCAGCTACAAAGTGTATTTTCAGGCCTTCCTATGGTTGCTTAACTGTAATCTCATTAACTTTTCTTTTAATTGAATGGGGAGGCAGACCTAAGCTCTGAAATTTAGGCCTATTTAAAAAAATCAAATCAAAATTGCGCCTGTTGAGGGATCTGGTTCAGGATCCACTTTAACCGTGGACAGGAATATTCACACTGGCTAATGCAGAGAGAAAAGTTGTTTGATTACAGACAGGAATCGGAGGTCCCGATAAAGCCATTGACCAGGCAGACACCTCCAGGAAGGTGATTCCAAATTCTGTATATCTCAACTGGATGTCTAGAGAAATTCTATAAATACCTCAGATTCTCCCCTATTTATTTTCCTCCCCACTTTGTTCTTCCAACAATTTTATACTGATCCATTAGCACAGGAGAAAAAAAAAAAAAGGCTGTTTCCTTCTTTGTTTAGCAGATTGTTTTGGCCTCGGACAAACACAATCTACGAAAACGCGGTAATCTGAGTTTTCGTTTTTAATGTGGCTCATCGTTGCTAAATTGAAGAACCCGGGATTAAAAAAAAGCACGTAACGTGAATTGAACGTGGTGGTGGGCAGCGAGTGTTTGCGTTGCAGCAATAGTATCACAGGTTCATTTCCTTTGTATATCTTACTTTGGGTTTGCAAACGAGGATGGGCTTTTTCCAGCTTTTTCTGTATACTTTTCCAGGGGTTTTTGTTTCCAGAGATGTAAATTGAAAGGGATGACATTTCCACGCAAAGAGAAGAAATGTTTATTTTAAGAACACACAAGCACCCAGTTACAGTATAACTTGTTGACTCCTCGATGCCAGACTGGCTTTGCTGCGAAGATGAATGTGAATTTGAAAAGGACCCTGTCAAAGTCACTGGGCTTTACAGCTTACTCCTATTAGCCGCATCTTTGCTTCACGCTCCTCTGTTTTGTCTCCTGAGCGTGCAGTAGCGACTGTTAAGGAAAAAAACCCAACATTTACAGCCTTGATGCATATGGTGAGATATTTTCATGGTTTAGGTACCACTCCTAAACAGAGACCAAGCCTTCCCCTCTGCCCCCTCCCCAAAAAGAAGAAAATAAGCACCCAAACCCCTCAATACAAGCAGAGAGAAGCACAACGAGCAAAACCTCAGCTGAGTTTTGGTTAGCGTTTTATTTTTTTTCCCCTGTGCTGATGTTGATGCTGATTTATAGCTGGAGCAGCCTGTGGCTGCGGGGAGATATGCCGAGCTCCCGGGTGGGATGGGGATGCTGTCGGTCCCCGGGCACAGCAGAGATGGGCGCTGACTCGATCACCCCTTCAGCTTGTGTAGAAGAGGAAATTGGTGGCTTAAAACAGGCTGCCACTGTTCAGTTGTGCCAAAGTTGTGCAGCTGCAGGGAGGGAGAATATCCTCCTGCCACCTTTCCAGGGGCATTTTTATACCTGCATTTCCCCATAAATTGGAAGAGCAATAAAACAAGGGAAAAGGGACAGTGTCAGGATGAGCTGAGCTCCAGCAGTCGCTGCCTGAGGGTGCTCAGACTTACACGGTTTGTTTTCTTTTTGTGTATGTTTATCCGCAGACATTATGCTCTTAGAAAAATTAGAACTTATTAAATATTGTGATACAGGGTGAGGAGGCAAAGCTGGGAGTTTCTCTGGTAACTTTGCAGAACCGTCCTGCGTTCCGCTGATCTTTTATTCAGCATTTAGAGATGGAAGATTTGCAGTCCTTTTCCTGACGTATTTTTTAATACCGGTACGCTTCTTGCACTCTACTTTCCTGTTCAGATTTCTGTATTTCTAGATGTTACGTGTACGGACAAGGCTTCATAAATATATATGTTCCTTGACGGTTTCAGTTCATGCACACGTGTGTGACTATATATCCCTCGATGGAGTCTGGGTTCTGCTGCAGACGCGATGGATTTCTCCCTCTTTATCAGTGGCACCATTAAGCAGAGATAGAAATGGAAACTTTTTCAACTAAAACCAGCTGGGCTATCATTGCTCAAGATACAGTCTAGCCCGGGAAAATGGGGTGTAAGTAGTAATTGGAGCTGGGATACAGTCGAAATGATGTTTTTCTTGCTGCTTGTTTTTAGGATATGTCATGACCTATTCATTCATTCTCTCTCTTTTCCCTTAAAAATATAAATTTCTCAAAGGTAAAGATAAAGAGGGCTTTAAGGCTGCTGAAACAAAAAGGTTACAATTTTGTGCTTTCAGAAAATATTTAATAATATATTAGAAGTTTGCAGAAGGGGAAATACGACTCTTGAAGGAATTTTCAAATCGGGGACATCTTTTTCCTTTAATGGGTTACACTTAACGTGGCTGTTTAAAAGCGTGGAATGAGACTTCATAGGTTTTTAAAAAAAACAACCTTCCCAAGACACTGGATTTACATTTTAAAAAGAAAGCACATTACAAAGGCCCTGCCATTAACTGTACAGAAAGAAGCATTTGATGATGAGTTTCAAAGGGAGCAGATGAAGTGGTTAACAAGTCCTGTGGCATTTGGCACATGGGCAGGTTCGAGCAGTAAATCGAAAAGCCACAGATAAAATATTGTCAGGGAGCTGTTTGTCTGTTTTGATGGCAAAGATCTGATTTTGAATTATTTTGACAAATCAGAAATGCAGTTTGCACCAGCAAGCATCCCTTAGATTTAGAGACACAACAACTTGCCTTGACTGTTCCTTTTTAGTACTTCTCCACAACTAAGTTCCAGGGTCAGCTCCGGAAACTAATTTACTTGCCTTTCTAAAATGCATTTTAAAGACAAAACCTGAACTGTATTAAATATTTACATGTCGTCAGTCACTGTAATGATCGTGGTGTTTATATTCAGTTTGCAGCGAAGGAGGTGGTTGCGCAACAGCAAGAAGCAGTTGAGATTTAGGAGACAACTTCTCCCGTAGCGTGATCGCTGTGAGAATACTTTGAGGCAAGGAAATACTTTTTTTCCAATCAAATGCATTTTATTAGAAGATTCAATCATCGATCCCGCTCGCAGTCCTCCTTTCTCAGTTGGCTGCGTGGACATGATTAATTTTCACTTCAGGTTAGCTCAGATATGGCTCAGATTTTCACAGGTTCTTCCCTCTGTAATTCTTTCTGTTCTTTCACTCATCCCAGGTACTTTTCCCAGCATCGGTTTTATACTCTTTCTTAAAACCGTATTAGAGCAGCCACAAGTAAACATGGAGTCTGTGTTTATTGATTACATGGGATCAGGGGTTGTAGATGTGTATATACACCAAAATACTTGGGGTTCTTCTTCAGCTGGTTGACCTCGCTGCTCATCAGTCTCCCTTTGGCTTTCCAGTATTAAAAGTTCCCTAACAAATTCAGAAAATTGCTTTTCTATAAATGAGTATTCTGGAATCAGAGGAAAAGTTCTCGCTTTTATTACTCAGGTTCTGAAAGCGCCTCTGCAGTTCCTCCCATACAACACACCAACTCCACATCCATTCCTGCAGCAGCGTTTAGGGTCTGTGTATCGCAACAATACGTTCCCCAGCTATTCGGAAGGGTCGTGGAGCGCCACATTTTAGCTTGTGTAGTTCATAATACCTCACACTTAACGCTGATGTACAAGAAAGCCGTTTCCTTTTCAATGAAGAAGAATGGTAGCAACCCAAAAAGCGTTTCTGCCCATTGGAAGTTTGACAGGAACACCTTGGCTGTGAACGGCTGGAAGAGATTTTAAAAGGTCAGAGTTGTTATTTGGCAAAGCTGAACTGTAGCCTTTATTTTTAAATCCATACACACACACACACATCCCAGGTGTGCTCCAGCTTTTAGCTTCACCCCCTCAAAAAAGCAGCCACCTCAAACCTGGCCAGGAAAGCTGTTTCGCAGGTATTTTGTGTGTGCTCGTTTTCAGACGTAACTCACGCACTCAGTGTCTTGTTTTTACACTGAGGGGATCCCAAAGCACGTGAAAAGTCACACTGGCACAAGGCTACGTGAAGTTACAGTAGAGGCAACAAGGAGGCGATTCACGGCCCTTTGCCTAAACTTTGTCCTCCCGCACGATGGCTTTGCCTTACCCACCCAAGTGTTGTGAAAATGGCAAGAACAAATCTTAACACCGGAGCGGGGTAAGAGCTCGTGGGGTTTTGCCTTATTTGCAGCCCCGTCACTCCTGCAGAGCTGCATCAAGCTCCGTGGCAGTTCTCTTCAAAGGCTGAAAAGCAGCTTGGAGACGCCGTTAGGATTCCACACGAGGGTCTCTGAGCACTCCACAGCTGCGAAATAACGAAACATTTCAGCCCGTCCCTTTAGGATCGCGGAGGGAGCACCGCGCCGTGCGCTACAGCAACGCTCGTACCGCGGGCTGCTGTTTCTTCCACCCACCCCGATGCGAAGTAGTAAGAGATTCTGGCCGTAGGACACGCAGTAATTGGTAATTGGCATTTAAAATTATTGCCAGGAGCATGTAAAATTGTGGGGGTTTTTCCTCATCGTTCGGGAGAGTTTTTAATTTATTTTTTTTGGACGGTGGCAGTTAGAAACGTGCTAGTGTTTCAAAAAGCACAATAATACATTGGAGCTCTGTTTCCACATAAAAACAGAGGAAATGCTGGTTTGATTTTGTGCATATTTTCTGCTGTACACATTTTTGGCATTCCTTTTTTTTCTGGGTTTGGGTTTTTTTTTGTGTGTGTGACTACTTTATTTTTCCTGCTCCGTTTAATGCAGCATAACCTCCTCTAAATTTAGTGGGAAGTGTAAACGTATGTAATGCTTTTTCTGTGGTTAGAAAATACATGTAGCATTAAGTTATTAAAGCCTGACTTTAAACTATGTCTTGGGCTAATGATTTTACAGTATAATTGCCTTAGTTAATTTGAGGGCAGGTATACATACAGCTTATTCCATTTTGGCACTATAAAGTTTGCCATTGGTATTATACCTCATTTTTTATATGATTTGCATAATTTGTGAAACAGATTTAATATTTTGCGTGCTGAGCTAATTAGCTCCTGGTTTAGAGCCTCCACTGTATGTTCATTGGCTTTTGAACACCTTTTACAGGAGCACAGGAGGTCATTGTCGGATCTAAATTCTTTGCAGAGCAATCAATCCCGTTTTAATAAAAATAAGTTGCATAATTTTTAATGCAATTAAATTGGGGTAAACGGAATTGTTTTCGGCTGTAAATTCGCTGAGTTGGAGGAAATACGGTAGCGATGTGTTAATCACTGCGCTGTGCTCTTCGCCTTGTTATGGTCCGGTCAGAGACAGCTGAACTTAGGCTGAGCACGTTTCTATACACACCTCTGAGGAGCTCCGAAGGGGAGCCCAACTTTTCCTGGTAAAGGGGGGAAAAAAGAAAAGGAGCTTTTCCAGTAGAATTAAAAGAAGTTTCTGCATAGCTTTCAGAAGACTCGGTGTTAATGTGTCACCAGCATTCACTAGCCGTTGCCAGTTGACAGCACCACGGGCGCTCGCCAAGCACCGAGCTCTTCCGCAGGTGACGGCAACATTGGGTGGCTGAAATAAAGGTCTCTCTTCCACTTCCAAGGGCACACCGGAGGAACGGAGCCCCTCCGTACATAATAAGCATCTGGCAGCCCAGAAACGTCCTTTTCCTCTGGTATGCGATTCCTCCACCAGGGCACACGCTGGCTGCTTTCCTCTCCAAGGAATTGTTTTCTTGGCTGCCGCCATCCCGTGTTTAGCAGCACTGTGCAGCTCCAGCGGCTCCTGGCCAGTTAGGAGTCTAAACAGTCTCCTGTATCCTTTGTGTCAAAATGAGTGAAAGCTTTGGAAATCATTTTGGGATTCACTAAGCAGAAAAAGGGGTTGCTCGGAAGAGCGCGAGCCTGCAGAAAGGCTCACTGGGTGAGGTGGAGAAGGACGGTAACAACTCTTTTCCCAAAGTTTTTTCATCCATTCCTCGTGCTAACTCAGTCTATTAACTTACTCAGATCACTTCTGTACACAAATTATTTCCAATTTGGATTTCACCTATCTGGTCTTACCTCTCTTTTTACCTGTGCCCCTCGCACGTGCGTGCTCGTGGTTTTTTTCCTCGGTAAAATAGTTGCACTTAGCGCAGAGATAACTTAAAGTTAATGAGACAGAACAAGAACACGGTGCAGGTATTTCCCTCCCCTCTGTTAGGAACTGGTTCTGGGATTAAAAAATATTAATAAAAACGTAACCAGCCCCGATGCCAGTCCGTGTCTCGCGGGACGGTTGCTGTGAGTCGTACCCTGCGTGTAACCCCGGATCTGCTGAAGGCGTTTTGGGGCAGAAGCGAATATCCCCAGTCGCCTTCGTACTCTTTGCTAACGCGCATCTGATTTCATTTACCAGCGCCCGTGAGCCGGCTCTTCCGCAGGCGCTGCCGCAGAGGCATTTGCATTATTTCGAAGAACTTTTGGGGGAAGTGGGTGTTTTTCTGATGTATTTACATGTACACACAGCCTTAAAAAAATAAAGGGGAAAAAAAGCTGACTTTTTATTGTTGTATTTGCAGCTGTTCTTGCTCAGCAGAGAGTTGTTAGACCTTTGCAATAGGATTATACCGGTGGAAGCCTTTAAGGCATTTGTTTCCGAGTGGGAATACTGTTTCTCCTACTTTAAACAATTAGATGAAGCATAATCTCACTTTCTTCCTGTGGAAGGCCACACTTTTATTGCTCTCATTTATCAGTTGCGAGATGTAAATAAGACGTAAGCTTAGGAGTCTGGCTTGAATAAAGCCAGATTGTATTGATTCTTGTGTGGTACAGGATGAAACAGAAAATCATCCGACATCCACTCAGCGCTCGCCGAAGCCATTTTTAAAGAGTAAAGGCTGAATATGTACCATATAAATTCCTTATCTTGTTTGCTTGATACAGGCATCAGTTGGGAAGGCCGAACCCCGATAAAAATCACAGCTAATTGTGCGAGATAGCGCCTGTTGCTCTCGTCAGAGGTTGAAAACGTGTGATGCTATGGCTTCCTCTAAAAGCAGCTTCGAAGCCTGTGGAAACTTTGGAGATGTGCTGACAATTTATTGATGAGCGCCTAAAGACAGGGAGGAAAAAAAAAAAAACAAACCCGAACTTTCACTTCACTGACAGCAAATGAAACAGAGAAAAACTGAGGTTTTGTCTGTGCAGCAAGTTAATGATTTTCTTTTTTTTTTTTAACAAAAAACCCTTTCCCCATCCCCCTGCCCTGCGAGAGAGACAAGACGGCTGCTGATTTCTTAAAGCCTTAAAGTTAGCTGACCTCCCAGCTGAACCCGACTGTAATGTAAACATTTTCTTGAGATGGTTCGTAGCAGGGCCAGCAAATCTGGAGAATATTAGCGGCGCTGTGTTTGCGGGAAGCAGGAATCCCTTGGTAATTCTCGGGAGCTCTTTTCCAGGCCAAGGCAGCCGGAGACGCAGTTGTGTTTTCAGTTTTGCAGGGTTCGTCGGTAATGCCCTGTGTATCTTTTAAAAATGTAATTAGTAAAACACATCATTAGCTTTTGCTTTGAAGTCGAGTTTTTCTGACTGACTTTCGCTCCGTTGAAGCTCTTTATCTTCCCCCACCGCAGGGAAATAATACAATGGCATAATATTCGTGTTGATTTAGTCGACGACGTTTCAGCATTGCTGGACGAATCTAAACAGAAGAGAGAAATTAGAGCGGGGCTTCCTCCAGATCACGCCTCTCTGCGAGAATATTAAGTTCCTTTAACACTCCACGCAGAAGCAAACCGTGCAGCCACCGCCTCGACCCCTGATATTTTAAGGAAAAATTTTATCCTTGTTGGGGTGTTTGTTGGCACTTTCAGGATGTTCTTGTTCACCCATTCTGGATGGCATGAATTGATTACAGTGGCCGGGTGGTGCCTGGTTTTTCTACCAGCGTTTTGCAGGTAGAAACTTGGGGCTGAATTGCTAAGCTTTCCTTACCTGTGCACCCTTTTTCTCCAGGTATTTTGTGTCTATCCTCAGCTTGAGCAGCTGTCGAAGTGACATGGGATATAATACTTAGCATTTTCTTCTTGCTTTTCAACTTCAAAGCACTTTCACACGTCTTCATTTTATTCACACAAAACCATGTGTTCACCCGTAAGGAACCTGTGCCCGTGGTGGGCAGTTGATTTGTGTCGCTGCATGTTGCGTGTTACGCCAAAAATGGGACTCAATCCATTTACCCACTAAGTGAAAAAAAAAAATTGGTAGAATAGACAGACTGATGGAAAGAAACCGGGTGTGTCATGGATTTTTTTTTTTTTTTTCTGTGTCAAAAAATACAGCAAAATGGCTTTTTGGACTCAGAAGGAAACTTTACTATTCTTCTGTTCACATGAGTGAAATTCAGTTTTCACTCAGCACAGGGCGGTGGAGGAGGAGAACTCCCGTTAGATCTTTCATTGAAATTATTGAGCAAAGCTGCAGAAAGGAGAGAAGGGGAGAAAAGCTGAAGACTGATGTTTTCCACTTAGATTTCTTTATTTTAATTTTAATTTATGTACCATTGCCACCTTGATCCACACTCCCATGTACAACACAAAACCGGGGCTTTCGCAGAGTTAGAGCAGGACCTTACCAACTTTTGCTGCGTTTCTGAGATGAGTTGCACCCATTCGTAGGTCTTCTCTTACCCTTCTTCCCCAGCTTTCTCTAGTCCCTGACCCTGCCACACGTTTTCCGGAGCAGGGATTCTCCTCGTTGAGCTTTTTTGCAGGTTTTCAGTGCTCTGAACCCACTGGATGCTGCTTGGACCATGTGCGACTTCCCAAAACATAAATAATAAAGTAGAAGGTTTATGTTATTACATAATAATTCAACTGACCTTTCTCAAAGCATTTCTGTTTTCAGGTTTTGATGGCAGATACGTTTAACTGGTGTTAAAATTGGCTGTTGTCTGTGTTTGATGTCCTGGCTTGTTTAATACCTTATATTTGCAGTTGTCCTGGTTTTACCGTCTTGAAAGATGGTTTCGATTTAGTTCCCTTCGTGTTTTCCACAGTTACTTTTAAAACCCACAAATTTAGCTGAAGTGTTTGTTTTTTTACTTAAGAATGTTAACTTTAGAAATAAAATATTTCCTGTTTATCAGCAAAAGTGTTTCTTCCCACTTGCTGGCATGATTTCGAAGATGGATTTTTTTATTTCCTTCTCTTACGCCGCTTTTCTTTCTTGTGCTAAACATAATAAACCCTGAGCAACGATAAAGCTTATTTAACCCAACTCTACCTGCCTCACCTCAAATAAATACAAAATAAATTGGGCAAAAGAAAGAGATAATATTTTTGAATCAGTACACAAACATCGCTCGCTGTAAGATATTCATTGTACTGCAATAAATGGGGAAAATATATTGAATTTATGCACACATGATTGACTTTTCATACAGCGAACCCAGGTTAAACATCTTGAATATGGAATATGAATAGAGCTAACATTTTCATATGAAGCAGTAATGAAAACGAACAGAGCTCCATTTCGACTGATAGCAAAGAACATTTGATACTCCAAGGCATAAAATGTGTTTAGTACTTGGGTTTTGTTAAGCCTGACAGAAGCCAGGAAATGGGACGGTACAACTGCTGCATAAAGGCTGCTTCTATACCCGATGACAGGCTCGAGGATGTCACCGGGTAAAAACAATGAGGCTGCCCGCCCGCTCCTCGTTCCCCCAGTAAGAGGAGAAGGCATTCACGGCTGCGTGCCCTCAATGGGATCGCCTCCCAAAATACCAGGCAGCAGGACGTGGGTTTTGTTCCCCTGGCCGAGCCTGGCGCCAGGCTGCAGGGAGAGGGGCGGGAGAGGAGGGAAGCACCAAACTTCTCTTCGTGGGTTTTCCAGGGTGGACAATGTGTGTGACTGTATTTATTGTTTTGTTCTGTAATAGCTCGGGATGAAACGGGGTTTAGTCCAGGTAGCAGGAGGGATATCCCAGTGCTCTCCTGGTTTAGTGAGGTGCGTGGCTTGCAAAGCAGCCGCAGTTTGTTACTGGCATTACTTGCTCTGGGTTCCTGACCATGCTGGTCCTGTCTTCACCATGTGCCAGCATCTTCTAGTCGAGCTGCTCTGACAGAGGATAACAAGCCTGTATTTTCGGGACGTTTTTCCTGCAGTGATCTCAGTCCCTGATGAGCTTTACTTGTTGAGTCTGTGTTACCGTTTGATAGGCAGAAAAATCAGAAGTCAAAATAAGCAGGTAATGCCAAAACTATCCAAAACTTTCTTCATATTGCCTTCCCTGCCCACCCACCCCTTTCACTTCTAGCAGAAGCTCAAGCTGTTTTTCCCTTGCAGCCCTGTAAATGCACTTGTTTCCTTGTAGTAACCCTGTAAATGCTGTTTGAAGAGTCGACCTCTTATTTGGTTTCAGTGTTTTAAATTAAAAGTTTAAAGGTACCTAAAAATCAGCTTAAAGGGAAAACTTAGCCCAGCAATTAAGGTTTGACGTCTGAGTCTCTCCAGCTCCCGCATACACACAGGGAAACTTTCCCGAAGAGTCACACAAGGGAGGAATTTGTCCTAGCAGTGAATATACAGCCCATGGAGCTCTGAAGGAAAGCTTGGCCTCCACTCAGGTAAAACAGACTCTTAACTGATCCTGCGTGAACCCAGAACGGGAGCTTTTTGCTTTCTTTCAGGGAGATGGAGACAAAAATAAACTAACAAGGGCACCTGCCAGCTTCCAAACTCCGGGTGTTTTCAGACTACATCTGCTGAGAGGGCGTTGCGATGCTTATGGTTTAATCATCATAATGATGGTTTACATTAGCAGCTTAAATACACAGAACTTCCCAGTGAAACCATAGCTAAACCTCTGCTTAAATTCCTTAGGACTGGCCTGAAATATCTTGATATTGTGTATTTTAAATACAAATGCCATATCGACATCCAGGAGAGTTAAAGAGCCGCTGGAGAGGTGGCTACTTCGGCGCTAGCTTAAAGGTGACCCATTCTACTGTTCTTCATCAGCTTCAGCCAGTATAAGTTGAAGGTCTTGGACCGCTTATCTTTGCAGTGACTGTTTTCTGTGTCGTGGATCCTGTTAAATGCATTTTTAACAGGTTTCTCTACACATCTTGCAAGTTGGTTATTGTGAATAGTCTTACTTCAAGAGCTCTTTGAATTTCTGTCGAGCCTTCAGCTGATCCAGCAAGCAGTTTCCTTGTATCGTTTCATCTCAGTTTGTTCACCTGTGAAATGGGTGTTTTAACAGCTTAGCGGGATGTAATACTTTAAAAATGCACTTAATACACCAGTATATCTTGCAAATAAATAGAATATTTTGTCTAGAGAACTTGCTGCTGGGTGGTATGTGCTAAGTTTTCTGGACACAGAGGGTGTAGAAGGGACAGTGCAGTTGTGGGGTTCTGAGTATTGCGTGAGAATAGAACTTCTTAGTCCACCAAGGAAGATCCTGTACCTCATTTAGAAAGTCCTTTGAGATCCCACAGAGGCTGTTGGAACAGTTTTGCAGTCGGTGCAGCGGACTGGCATTCAGAAGACCGGGATCAGACTTGCTTTGTGACCTTAGGTAGGTCACTTCCTCCATAAATCAGTTTTATTACAGTAATATTTCCTGTCCTTCCTCTTAGCTACATCTTCCGTATTTGATTTGTAAACTGTTCTGACTGAGGGCTTTTCAGGTTAAGTCTGGACAGCATCTACCCCCCTGGAGTTCTGTTGTTAGCTGAGGTCTCCAAGATGCTTCTTTATTAAAAACAAACATAAAGTCAAAGCTATTGTTGCGTTACATCATTCTTTAGACATTGAGACATACGAGGTTATACTTGTAATGCTCAAAAAAAGTTGGGAAGTACCAGTGGTGAAGTTGGACATAGAATCTTAACATGTTGTTACACGAGTGTGTTATCATCACAACTTATTTCTCAAGTGCACGATCATTTTAATCGGCGTATGTCATGTGAATGAACTTGCTGCTGAAACCCAGAACTAGCTAACTGTGTATGCCCGGTTTGTCCAGTGCTTCCCAGTTTAAAGCCAGCTGTGCCTTTGCAGCCTGGCCTGTGTGCATAGGAAATCCCTGCTCATTTCTGAGCAGACCTAGGAAAAGAAAACAAGGGGAGCAAGACACCTTGACCAGGGCAGGTCATTCAGCCTGCTCTGATTTTCCCGGTATTCCCCAGACGTGCTGCTGTAGAAGAGCAGGCAGCAGAGTGGTCTTTGCTTTCTGGGAGGACATAGACAATGAGCAGATCGTCACTTGGGCTCATCCGCGTGGCCAAAGATAGGTGACTTGACTCAAAGTGCTTCCAGTCTTTGGAGACTGTCCCAGGATGGTTTTTTGTGGGATATTTAAAAGAAAATAAATGTGTATAGAATGAAGTTTGGTCTGTTCTGTACGTGACCAGAGCTGTGCCTTCTTGTATCAAAGGGGGAGGAAAGTAGGCAAGTCTATAAGCAGAAAATTGAGGTCCAGAAAATGCTGTCCTAGATCATTTCTGCAGAGTGTGGTTTTGTTCATTTTGCTTGATAAGGAGTCAAAGATCTAAAAGGCCTGACCTGCGTAAGGAGTAAACTTCTTGTACTTGTGGAAGTAGGGCAAATTAATTCGTGAATATACCTGGTACAACCCAGCTTCGTGGAGGATGGTGTCCCTCCGTTTCACCTTGCTTTGACTGTTGTGTGAATTCTCACTTTCATTATTTCATACGTTACGGAATTTCTTGGGTGGCTTCAATCATACCATAGTTTTCACCAAAAAACTCCAAAGCACCATGAAGAAATCTTGCTCGAGTGGTTTCCACCTCTGCTCTGCCTCCCATGGGGCAGCAGAACTTATCTTTGTTCTACCTTCCCATAATTTGAGCAGGAGTGAGCAATATGTCCTAACCTCTTTTTTTTTTTTTAAGACTATGACAGGCCAGACCCGATAAATTTTAGCATGATGGGGAAAGCTATAACCTCCTGAAAATGGGGGTTGTAATTAAAACGTGGAGGCACCCTGAGTTATAGTTGTTTCAGCTGTAGTAATAATTGAAGATCTTTTAATAAGTTTATGTGCTCTTTTCTAGCTTGGCCTTGAGCTTAGGCAGGGCTTCAGTTTCAAGATAATTTTCATGTCCTCAAAAGTTAAATTGCTTTCTTTAATATAAAGCACGCAATGAGGAGTGCAGCTGAAAAGCTGCATGCGACTGAACCTGCTCTTTCAGCTTGAGACTCCACTTTGTCGGAGCAGATCCAGAGGAACAAACACTCTTTTATTATTAGATGATAAATCCCTGATGCCGTATCACTGTTTTGGCTTTCAACCTTACTGAACTTTCAAGAGAAATGCCTCTGTTTATAAAATGAACTGCTCGGTAGCATCCAAGTATCTGTCACTGTGCTGTGGACTTGAATTTTTAATTTGGTAAAGGGTCCAGTGTGCTGGGTTGTTAACAGCGTGTCTGGTGCTCTACAACCAGGATCTGGCTTCGATCCTGATGGAAAGCTGCAGAATGAGATGTGGGGGTTTCCGTCCTTGTTACAGAATTGTGATTCTAAGTTAGAACTTCTAATAAGTTTTAATTAAAGGAGTTGGCAAATTTAGGGTCAGTTCTTCTGAGTGCGTAAGAAATAAAATAGTACTTTTTCTACTGAAATTTATTGGGATTCTTATCCCTAAATTACTGAAGTGCTGTTGAGAATATAACCCTGAGCTCAAAAATAGCTATGCTGAAGGCAAACCTCCACCTACTTTAGAAAGTATGGTTTACTACCACGTAGCAGGATCTAAATAAACAGCACTACCTCTAACATCTGACTTTGTTAAATGCAGAAAAGCTGCTGGAATGGAAAAGCAATTTGCATTTCCGCATGTTTGGCGAGTTCTTTTTCACTGTTTAACTTCTAGTTCGCTATTCTCAAGCAGATTCTGCAGTCTCTAAAATTGGGGAAACTGAGGTCAGGCTCTGAGTTTATATTTATTACTCAGTTTAGAGGCAGCTGTGGCAAAGCACAGATAGAAGTTGAAATTCACTGCTGCCGTATCGGTGTTTTAGGTGCAGAGCTGCCGGTGAAATTCCCTTCCCAATCATTTCCTTGGAGATACCCAGCATGATGCCTCAGCAGGAGTCTTTGCTTTTGACACAGCAGTGGAGTATTATGCCCAGAAACATTTTTATCCTATTGATCTCTTAGTGGTTGGTTAATATTTGGTGAGGTCTTCGCTGCCACAACCTACTAACCCAAATTTACTTTTCCTGGGAACTCTCTACTGAGTTCTAGCCTGTAGTCAAGATCTGGTATTTTATAATGCCAAGACAGGTCGTTAAAAGGCTTTATGAGCTATCAGGTTGTAAGCGTTGTTTTCTACTGCAGAGTATCAAATTGACAGTCAACCATAATTTGGTTTTTAAGTTTGTCTGTTGATTGAGTACCAATTTGTATAGATAATATACTGTGTGTTAAAGGGAGGGCTGCGCTTTTGTACACTCCCTTCCATTAAGGAGATGAGACCTCGGATAACTGGGAGCTCCCGATAATGTGGAATCGAATACGTTAGCGAGTCGTACTGTAACAAATCAGCACAATGACTGGTTTATGTGTGGAGCGGGGATCGGGTTGGGAGCGCCTGGAAATGCCTCCTTGGAAAAATCAATTCCGAGCATCCCCTTTCTCCACGTTTTGATCATTTTACCTCAAACGGGTTTTGACACTGAAAGTTTCACTCCGCTCACATGCGGGGTTTATCTCACTTGGCTTTTTTTAAGCTTAGTCCAGCTTTACACCAGGGTAGCTGGTGTAAAGGGCATGTTAACCAGTGCTTAATTACTGTATTAGACTGGTAAATCAGCACAGAAGACAGCTGAGGAGGAAATTAAGCACTATATCACACTTTTTGTTTCCTCAGGACATCTTGCTAGACCTCAAACTCCTCGTATTTCTGAACAGCTTCTCTTTTTGGCAGACTTGCACCGCGTAGAGCAGTAACGCTGAGGCATCCTGCCCACTGGGATTGACAGAGCTTGTTTCATTTGGGGCAGGCTAATGAATAAATAAGGCTCCCTGGTACACTTGGAGAGCTCAAAGCACTCGAGGAAAAATATCAATAATCCCCATTTGATAGAGGGTGGGAGTCAGGCGCAGAGCTGTGTCTTGTCAAGCACCGCCGAGCTGGTCACTGGCAGAGCGGGGCCTTCAAATGTGCTTCAGATAGGAAAATTGATGAGAGAAGGAGATACAGGAGGGCTCTTCCAACCCACCGGATCGGAGGAAGCGGGTTTATAGAGAGACGTAACGTGTTCCTTAGTTTGATTTATTTATTTTAGCTCGCTAAGGAGAGTCTGCAGTGTTGCACGCTGGATAGTCTTTGCCCTGGGTGCAATAAGCTTTTGCATTTTCCGAAGGGCTATGTGGGTAGTGTTGTGGAAATGTGACTGGGACCTATTTAGGCGGGTTAGAGTGGGGTACAAATCTCGGCACCAGGAAGAAGTATCATTTTCCAGCTGGGCAGAAAATCGCTTTTCTTCTGTAATTGAACACAAGAGCTCATTGAACACCGGAGTGGAGTGGCTGAGCCGTCGGCGCTCTGCCGGGGGAATGAAGTCTCCACTTAAATATTCCATCAGATAGCAGAAATCCTGGGAGTCCGAAGAGCAGAATTACTGGTTTCGGCAGATGACCAAGAAGCTCTGCCTTTTTCTCGGGAGAGACTGCTTGGCTGCAGCACAGGATTGTTTTTAGAGGAGCTGCAAGATGCCTTCAGCCTGTATTCTCCTTGCTAATCGTCTGGAAATAAAGAGGGAAGTATTGTACATGAGCATCACCTTGGCCTGGCAAGAAGATGGTGTTCAGAGATGCACGTTTAAATGACCATGTTTTAGGAACGGGGACTTTCGAATCAAAAGCTTCTGTTTCTCAGATTGACCTAAACGCTCAGGAGCTAGGGAGTGGGGCTGCCCTAAATGATCAGGGTGACAGGCCAATATTCACATCGATAACGTTGGAGCCAGAATCAGGCAGTTTGTAGGAGGAGGTGGTATCTCCTCTTAGACCTTCTGTTGTGGTCAGGAAAAAAACCGAACCAAACCAAAAAACTGGCAAGGACACAAGCCTCTGTCCTGACCAGTAGCTCGTACATTTAAAACTACGTCTGTTATTCCCATCTTTTCTTACTAGTCCAACAGGAGATTCCTTCCCCTTATAAACCCAGGTTTGCTTCCTTCCTTCAAGAAATACTTAATGAAACCTCACGCTGGCATCACAGCAGCGAACTTGTTGAATTCCCCTACGTTATGGAAATACCTAGTATAGAACCTAAACTCTGTATTACAAGTTTTGACACAACTCTCTTTCAGCCAGTGGAGAACACAGATTATTTTCTATCCTTCAAAGCTGCTTTTCTGTGGAGATAACATGGGCAAGGATAGCTCCGGAGATAGGCGCTCACTCGGCGGAGGAACATTGCTGAATTACTCACCAAGATAAGGCGGTATTAAGAACTTCCTTGGAGTTCTTACCAAAAATCAATTCTATCTTTTATAGTTCCCCAGAGATAATTCATCCCTCTCCCCATCCTAATCCGCACTGGGGGGATGGAGGCGGGGAGAAGGTCGTGGTACAAAAAGTAGATGTTACAATCTCACAGTCCTTTCGTGATTTATTTGGAAATTAAAAACTATTTCTTTTCTGAAAGGGGCATCAGCCACAAAGTGATGGTCAGTCCCAAATGGGTCATTGCCCACTGACCAAAGTAGCTGATGAATTGCAAGGAATTAAACCGCTCTTGCTGCCAGAAGAGACCAGTGGCAGTTTCAGTGGCAGGAGGAGCTCACCTGTCCTGAGGAGAGACGCAGGATCATACTGCACATGACAAACACCATTTCTTTTGGTTTTTTAACATATCTCCACTAATCCATGGACTCTTTCTCCTTCTGACTGTGTAAAAAATACCTGATGAGCCACATCGCACTTCTCTTAGGCAAAAGGTGAGCTGGTAGATCGAGTGTTAGATTTCCAAACTCATCCTATAATTCTAATTTTCATCTCTGCCACCAGGTTTTTACGTGACAGTGGCCATACATTAAGAGATTGTCCTTTCTGAGCCCCATTTGGTTTTTCCTCTGTAAGATGAGACCCCTGAATTTGTTTGTCTGTGCAAATTCTTTGCCATTTGTGGGTGAAGAGTCTGTAAAGCCATGCCATGAGCAGGTTGTCCTGCAATATCTGGTCTTGGTAATAGAAAATTCCCCAAACAGTGGCCTGGCAAAAATACTATTCCTGAGCCAGAATGAATTTAGACTTTTATTCTGAATCAGGTATCTCTTGTCTCTAAATACCTGCTATTCTTGAGCAGCCGTAGAGCTTATTCATCATACTGCTTATGATAAATGGTATTTTTTGCTACTCTGTCATGCAGCATGTCTGGCATATGTCAAGGGTAATACTCTCTTATGGTGCTGTAACGTGCTGAAAATGAAAATAATGTATTGACAGTTCCTCAGGTGTCCTGACTAAAATTGTGACCGGTCTTTCCTCCTCCCAGCTCCTTACCCTTTTGACCATGACTATTTTTTTTCTTCTCTAATTGCAGAAGGCATTGATACAAGTCCCGACAACACCTTCCTTACTTAAAGGATTAAGGAGATGTCCTTGTTCTTGCTCACAAAAGTTATGGTTAGATCTCTTTCTCCCTGTAAGATTTTTAAAACAGCTTTCTGTGCCGATAGCTGAGTAAATCTTAGATTTTTGTAGGGAACCTTTAATAGCCAAAGCACAAGGTATTTATCCTACAGTAGCAGATGTATCTTAGAGACCCATAAAGAATTCATGGCAAAAGGAAGCGAGTCGCTATTGTATTAAAATTCCTAAAGCTTTATTTTTCTTGTTACTTCATCCCACAGTTCTGGAGGTCATTTTGATGGAACTTAATGAGTTCCTGGGTGTGCACAAAGTACACCGAGGGTTTGTGTTTGTTTCTCCAGCCCAGAAATAGTGGAGGAGGGGGAGAAGCTGCCGAAGTAAAACAAGAATTTGATGTCTGCTGGGGTCTTATCAAGCACTTGAAGCAAACTCAAGTACTAGTGGATCTGAAATTCTTTGTTAAAGACTCTTTAGCTCCCTGTAAAGAAGTGGTGGCAGGTCCATTTTGTACATTTCAGTGATATTTCATCTTTGAGAGAGTTTTTTAGACATCAGGTGACGTTTTCCTGCTGTCTGCCTTTCAGCTCGAAGCAGTGACAGCGCTTGGTGGGAGGGAAAGAGGAAAGGATTTTCCTTCTCCTACTTTATTAGGAAATAATATGGTGTAAAGAGAGGGAAACAAAACAAAACAAAATTCAGAAGATAAATCGAGGAGTGATCTCTGCTGCATCAAAGATGCCGTTCAGGAGAAATACATAAATCTCGTGCCCCAGCTGGCAGAAGAATCCTCTGTCCTCCTGCAAAGTAAGAGATCTCAGTAAGTCTTCTCCTGAACTTTCTCCATCTGCAGCAAATCTACCCCTCAGAGAAGGTGAAGGAAGTCCCATCTCACCTGAAAGGGTTCATAACTACTAAAAGACAAAAAGCAAAGTTAGCAACGGAAATCGTGCAGGTATACTGTGATACACTGACCTTGAACATTGTCTTTTCATCGTGTGCCGTTCTTTTAAGTCAGAGGAGTGATACCCCCGTGTCTGATGTAGTGGCTGGGTAGTTGTCTGGTGTAGCTGTGGGATTTTTTCCAGGGAGCAGAGAGAGAAGAATTTGGCTTTTCCTTCAGCTCACTGAACTGACCCTGCCCTGTGGCTGCACGGCCACTGGATGCCATGGGACGAACATCAGAGTGTGGTTGTGCTTGAAGCAAGGGTAACGTGCAACAACGCTCTAAGGCAGCCTACGTTAGATGGGGTTGGTACCCCATGTCCCAACCTGCTGATCACTGCAAGCAACTTCACCCTCTTGAGCATTATATGAGAAACGAGAAAAACCCAGGAGACTGTAGGCTAACTCTTCTTGGCCGTAATGTGCTGGACAGATGTATTCCCATGGTTTGGCACGGTGACACCGGATTCAGCATTTTAAACAAGCCAGTCTGAAATTCCTCAGCTATTCCTGGTTTCTACTATAACATGTGAGTAATAAAGCAGGATCTGCAAAATTTATATATCTAAAAGTTAGGTATCTAAATCCCTTCTGAAAGTAAGGAATGCTTTATGAGAACAAGAGGTGTAAGTACTTTCTAATAACTGCTGAGTTACATCACATCTGAACAGCTTCTTATCTAGGAGTATCCTCAGGCTTTTTTTTGTTTTTCTGGATATGCGTAAGAATTGAAGCTGCAGAATCTGCAGGGACAGGTGTGAGATGGAAGAACTCAGGAGTGAAGAGACTCCTCCTAAATGAGCATTGAGGACCAAAATTTGCAGGATTCAGCATTATGTAATGGAGAAACCAAACTAGCAGGTGATTGCTGCCCATTCACGTTCTGGCTTGGTCCACAGCCACTTTGACCATGTGCCCACAACATCCTTATTTGAGCCATCATCCTCATTTTACCCCTGAAATACTTGATTTGTGTAACTCCTCTTTATCTCCTCACCCTTTTTTCACCACTTCTACAGTCCCATGTTTCATGGGCTTCCTGGATGTTTTGTCCTTCAGTCATGCCTTTGGCCACCAGTCTTCTTCGTGACAATATCCCAAGTGACAGGGAAAACAAATGTGTTCGTCCCTCTTCTACTTTTCTTCCAAAGGCTCGCAAAAGAGGAAGCTTAGAGGGACAGAAAGAGGCAGAAAATTGTGATACAGAAAACTAATGTTTTCTGGGTTTTGGAAGGGACGGTCAGTGAAGACCAAACAAAAGGAGGAAAATACACGGATGAGAGAAAAAAAAGAAGAAACAAAGAAATGGGAAAGGAATTCTGCAGTCTTGTTGATGTTCATGATCTTTGACGCAGCAGAGTGGGTGAAGGCAGCGCTTGACAAATGTAATTCGGGTCCCTGCCCCGTGAATTTACAATTGGAATGGGGAGGTGGGAGAAGTGAATGCAGAAAACCTCCCACATTTCCATTTATTTCTCCATAATGGGTCCCAGACCGTATTTCATCTCGGAGGAAGGAGGTAACGACAGATTGTTGTTGCGTAATAGGATTTGGGTCAAACTGCCGTGTACTATTTGGCACGTAACTAGATTAATAGGGGGGTGTTCTTAAAAATGACATACCACGGCAAGAAGATAATCCCCTCCCCACCGAATTTGAAGTCCCGTTCATCAGCAAAGGTGTTTGGCTGAGCGTACTCTGTAACAATTCATCCATTAAAACCTGAGCTGCCCTACCACTGGCTTTAATCCTTTGGAAGGAGCTCCCTCACCACGGCTGAGCATGCATCGTTCTGCCTGAATCCTGAGAGTACCAGCAGTTTGTGTGCACCCCCATAGATAAATCTGCCCTCCACCTCCCAAAACTCATGGAGACAGAGGTGGTATAGGTCTGAGTTTATGGAAGCCTCGTGGAAGCTTTATCTGCGTTACCCAAGAGCTGGAAGACAGTCAAGCAACCTAGGTTAAAAATTGCCAAACTACCCCTCCAGATGCTGGTTATATCCACGTACCGAAATTCCACTTACAATTTTGAGGCAACTATGTCTAGAAAATAGCTGAGACGAGGTATTACAAGAGATCTGCTGGAGCTGGAATGCTGATGGGCTTTGAAAAACACAGGCTGTAAGTTTTGTTTGGCGGTGTCGGTTTTAAGGACACAGGTTTCAAAAGCACGACAACAAGCAGATGAAATAAATAACTGCAGATTAATTTGACATCAGCTGTAAACACTTTTACGGCGTTTGATAGCGAAGGTAAGTTTTGCATCTTTAGATGAAGAAAATGTCTTTAGTTTTGGCTTCTTCGGGGGTCTTTGTAGAGCGTCGGCTGGTGTCCTCGGGACTTTCTCTTCCCTCTCAGCCAGGAGTCACCTGGTAATGTACCAGTCTCAGGTCCGTGAAACGGGAAGATTACGTGGGGATCCACCGATTCTAAAATGAAGGATTATTTTTTCTTTTTTAATGTCTGAGTGGGAAGTTAATATTACGTAAAAGCGCCTACTGAAGCCAATTCCTTTGCTAAATTTGTTTTCACAGGGTTTTTTAATTTCTCGCGTGTGTTCAAGAAAAATATTACTTAGCTAAAAGACATTAATTCAGTTTAAACCAGGGTATCAAGCCCTCTGAGTCTAACACTGATGTGTGTGCACAAGTTTCTTGTTGAAATTAAACCTGCTGGTTACTGGCTCTTTGTTTGTTTCTCCACTCTCCCTGGTTTCCCTGTATTCAGGATGCTTATCTCATAAACTGCCCAAAAACTAACGGCCAAGTACCGTTTTTCAAATAATTCAGAGGAAGCAGCAATATCCTGCACAATTTCTGTGATCGAGTGTATGTACAACCCAGCTTGTGCCGAAACTTGATCAAAAGAGATCCTTAACTCCTGCTTAAGCCTAGTTAGGTTTTTCATTTAAAAATATCAGAATTCCATCCAAAGCCACTTCTCCTTTCCTTTGCAATCAGCGCACCGGTTTTGTTCCTTTAAAGGACACAAGTTGCATCCCTGGGATGCGCAGCTTGGGCAAGCCGCGCTAAACAATTAGTGCATCTTTCACATGGTCTAAACTCGATTGAATAATTACTCAAATAATGTTTGGTAATGGAATACATAGGGTTATCTCGTGGCTAATCCTCAGGTAATGGAGTTGGTGTATCTCTGATTTTTCTCGTAGCAGTTCCCAGTGAACAGGAGACTGAGACAAAAGTGATTATGGGAAGTAGAGGGAGTCACTGGAGGCCAGCAAGGAAAAGGAGGCCTTATCTGAAGCAATTAATCAAGAAAACTCCTATTGTGGGACAATTATTCAAAGCTAATTCTAAAATAGCTTTAGAGCCTGAGGTCCTGAAGGTTTTTGTGTGTGTTTTTTGGTTGTTTTTTTGTTTGTTTTGTTGTAAGACTTGCCAAGGTCATTGGGAGCGCTGGGGCAGACCTTGCATCAGAATGAAGGCTGCTGCGTACTTAAGAGTGAGTTGAGTGGTACGTGCAGCATCCCCTCATGTTGACGTTGAGGTCGTTGTCAGAGCTGTAATTTTTTATTTAAAAACAATGGGTTGCAATGTTTCTAAACAGAGACAGTATTTTGAAACTTGCCTAATGTTTTCACAAAAATGTCCTCGGGTATTCTGCATCCATTGCAAGCAATGGCAAGAGGGATGTATCATACATCACAGAATCACACAATCATTTTGGTTGGAGAAGACCTTTAATATCATCAAGTCCAACCGTTCACCCAGCACTGCCAAGTCCACCACTAAACCAGGTCACTAAGTGCCACATCTACACATCTTTTAGGGATGGGGACTCCACCACTGCCCTGGGCAGCCTGTTCCAGTGCTTGACAACCCTTTCCAGGAAGAAATTTTTCCTAATGTCCAACCTAAACCTCCCCTGGTGCAACTTGAGGCCATTTCCTCTTGTCCTATCGCTTGTTCCTGGGGAGAAGAGACTGCCCCCACCTCGCTCTAACCTCCTTTCAGGGAGCTGAAGAGAGCAATAAGGTCTCCCCTGAGCCTCCTTTTCTCCAGGCTAAACACCCCCAGGTCCCTCAGCCGCTTCTCAGCGCACTTGCTCTCCAGACCCTTCACCAGCTTCATTGCCCTTCTCTGGACACGCTCCAGCACCAAGACGTCTTTCTTGTAGCGAGGGGCCCATTTCCCCATTGTGCCCAGCTCTCCTCGTGTTCACACAGGACTTGGGTATCTCTGACCCTCACTTTTATTCTTTTTATGGCTTTTTTTCCCTGCTTTTTGCTTTGCTTAATTGTCCTAGACGGCAGAAGTGTAGGATTGTATCGTGGCTGTTGCTTTGCAAAAGACCACAAGATCCTTCCAGTTGTCCCCCAAAAAAGCTCTTACACAGTCAGAGACTCCTCTGCTCTGTTTTTAGCCTCTGAGCTGCCTTGGAAGTGAGATTTATTTGAAGATGCTGCTGTGATCCATGAGGTCCTACAGAAAGAAGCAATAGATTTGAGCAGCTGTCCCTGAAAAATTACAAGGTCACAGGGAAAAAAAAAAAAAAACCCAGAGGTTTTAAATTGGACGTGGTTTAAATTTTCCTGCAGCCTCCTGAATCGGCTCCTTGCCGGAGTGGGAAGCTGCCCGCAGAATTATTACTCAGCATGGTCACCCTGTGCTCTCATGGCACTTTTTTTTCCCAGCAGTGCTGACAGCAGCATTTTGAAGCCGCCGTAGCGCCGGGCCGTCCACTCCGGTTTCAGATGGCTGTTGAATGCTGCTGCTGTGTCGGCGGTCGCGCTGCCCTGATGAGTTTTCTGTCTGCCCATGGGCACCTTCTGCAGGGCAGGGACCTTCTGCAGGGAGAGCCAGGGACACGCCTGTGCTCCTCTACAGAATAAAGCAGAGAAGCTGAAAGACAAAGAGAGTCGCTAATTGGATTTGTAGCTGTAAGAGAAAAAAAAAAAAACCAACTCTTCAACTTTTTCCTCTCTTTAAGTCTTTCCTTGGCTTCTTTTGTGAAGACCTCTTGAAAGGATCTGTTGTGGGAGGCTCTACAGAGGGATCTGGACAGGCTAGATCGATGGGCTGAGGCCAATGGTATGAAATTCAACACGACCAAGTGCCGGGTCCTGCACTTGGGTCACAACAACCCCCTGCAGCGTTACAGGCCTGGGGAGGAGTGGCTGGAAAGCTGCACAGAAGAAAAGGACCTGGGGGTGCTGGTTGACAGCCGGCTGAATATGAGCCAGCAGAGTGCCCAAGTGGCCAAGAAAGCCAATGGCATCCTGGCTTGTATCAGCACTAGTGTGGCCAGCAGGACAAGGGAAGTGATTGTCCCCCTGTACTGGGCACTGGTGAGGTCACACCTTGAGCACTGTGTCCAGTTTTGGGCCCCTCACTTCAAGAAGGACGTTGAGGTGCTGGAGCGGGTTCCAGGAATGGCAACAAAACTAGCGAAGGGTTTAGAGAACCTACCTCACAACGAGCAGCTGAGGGAACTGGGATTGTTTAGTCTGGAGAAGAGGAGGCTCAGGGGAGACTTTATCGCTTTCTACAACTACCTGAAAAGAGGTCGTAGTGAGGTGGGGTTGGTCTCTTCTCCCATGTTATGAATGACAGGACGAGAGGAAATGCCCTCAAGTTGCGTCAGGGGAAATTTAGGCTGGATATCAGGAAAAATTTCTTTACCCAGAGGGTCGTTAAGCCTTGGAACAGGCTGCCCAGGGAGGTGGTGGAGTCCCCATCCCTGGAAGTGTTTAAAAGCCATGTAGATGTGGTGTGGAGGGACATGGTTTAGGGACCCTGGCAGTGCAGGGTGAACGGTTGGACTTGATGATCTTGAAGGTCTCTTCCAACCAGATGATTCTGTGATTCTGTGAACCCTTCCCAGCAAATTTAATTTTGAGGCTTGTCAAGCTTTATTAAAACCTTATCATCAGTGATTTCCTTCGCTGCTAGATCAAGAAGATTGTATTTGTTCTGGGATTCATATTGTCTCTCAGGATTCTTCCCAGCAAACGTGGGTGCCGTGACACACCGCTGCCCATTCCGAGTGCATATTTGTGCCACTCTGGATCGATACCACAGATCAGGAGTTTGCCTAACAGCGTAGACAGACTTTTCCCAGTTTATTCTAGAGCACAGGATCTGGCTGACATTTTTATACCTCTTTATAACCAGTTATATTGAAAATAAACTTCTTCCTCCCCCAGTCTTTCCAATTTGTGTATAATACTTTCTTATTGCTTCCCTTCCTTATCCAATGAAGACAATCAAGCGGGTGGAAGAGTCTCTAAATACGTGCTCGGTTGTTTTTTTTTATAGTGCCTAGAAGTAACCAAAGCACTTTGAAAAACACAGACACAGTTCTTGCCCTGAGCAGCTTATCACTTGGTTTTGAACGTGCCCTTGCAAAGGCAATTAATGGCCAAATGAGTTGTTGAACGAAGAAGTTATTTGAAGGTGATACAAACACTCACAAGCCTTTTCACGATGGCAAAGTTGCATCTTTGTCCTGCATAGCAAGAGTGGTGATGGTCTGGAAGTTGTGTGGAGACAAAGCTTCCCTCTGGTGATGCAGTTGTGCAGAATTTCCATCATGTGAGCCGGTGTGTGACAGATTATTGCCCAAAATAGCCCAGGTTTCCTCTGCAGGGAGTAAAGCAGGTCCTGAGCAGACACAAGTAATCGTAGCTGATTGCAGACCTCATCTGGCAGAGGGGTTCTCTCTCCATGTGGGTTTTGTACCACACCTCGCACAGCATGTCCATGTTTGTCCTCCGAACTCGGCGATGAGCTCATCACTTGGTAGGAGACCACTGTCTCCATCGCCCCATTTCTACCACTTACACGTCAAACATCTTCCCTGTGCTGATGAGTATTGCCACTGTCTCCCCTCCCATCTCTTCCACCTTTGCCACAAACCCAGTAACAAGGCGGGTCACTGATGATCACTGGGCTGAAGGGCAAGTTCACTATTTATAGCAGCACGATAAACAGAAATATGCTTATTAACACCATCTGCAACACCCCATCGTGCCGTCCTGTCTGCCTCCTACTTGCCATCTCCTGAGGACAAGAAATAGGACTCTCACATTCTGTGACTTAGGCAACCGCAGTTCTGCTCTCACGGGCGCGTTGCACCGAAAGCAAAGCTTTGGGGATTTAAATATTGGACTTTGGGGAAGAAGGCGTGAGGTCTGATGTCGTGTGGTAAAAGAACTAGGTGATGGCTATGGGACAATTGTGCCTTACCATTTCTGGGGTTCTTTAGCTCAGTTGCAAGAGAAGGTATTAAATAATCACTGTATTTTCTGGCTTCCCAATCTGAGTACCTGAAAGCGTATGTAGGTTGTGAAGGACTCCAACAGATTCTGCAGTGCTGGGTAAAAATCATTGGTATGGCGGAATTACAGGTACCCCAATGTAATAAATAACTGGTTTGTTCTTCGTCTTTGGGGCTATAAACATTTATTTCCTAAAATATTTGTAAAAGTTGGGGGTTTTTTTAGCACAGGATTTTACTGAAGGTAGAACAGTATATTTTCTTATATAGAACCATAATAAAAGTAAGAAGAAAGACACTGTAAAATCCTTCCAAATGTTTATGTCGGTTCAGTGTTTTTGTTTTTAGTAAGATTTGTGAGACTTGAAAAGCTGGTTTTGAAAGCTCACCCAGGAAGATTAGATAGGGAGGGGCAAAGTGAAAAGGCTGACCGTCTGCTTTCCTTTTGTCAAGAAAAAGACGTATAAACCCCTCGTATTATATCTGAGAATTGTCAGATACGGATAATACGAGGTGGATTTTGAGTCTTTAGATCGCAAATTTGATCTTTGCAAGAGGAGCGGTGCCGAATCTTAGGTGTAACAGCAATTCTCATCCAGAAATATTCCCAGGAAGATTATTAAAATACTACAAGTCCTGACATCGCTTACAAAGATCTACTTGTGCATATTTCTTTAAAGGGGGGGGAAAAAAACCCACCTTAATACACAGTATTACCATAGCCAGGCCCTATTATACTATTGTAATCATAGCTGAAGCAAGAACGGTGATTAACGATGGCAATTTATTGTATCTGACGAGGGGAGAAAATAGGAGATGTTGTCGTTATCATTAATCATATCATAAATAACCAAAGAGAAGCACTCAGAAAGCTTGTGTGGTGTCAGCAGCAAGCCCTTTCAGGCACGTTAGCCCAGGATGTAGCCATAGAAACCCCAAAGTCATATTGTTATCTTAGTCTTGCTGCAGTTATGTGATACAACAGTATTAACATATAGATTAGGCCATTTATAATACTAGGTGTCATTTCAGGTTGGCTTGCTTATATAGCATTTTAGTTTTTTATTGTGCCGAATGTTAGGGAAAGGCTGCGTTTTTCCAGGTCAGTATAGAGCCATTTATAACGTACGGGCTGCACACCTCTGTCAGTCTCGCTAATGTACTCTGTTATTGATTGGTTGTACTCTATGAATTGTCATTGCCTAATTACCTTGTCTTTGCTAATAATTTCATTTTTTCGAAGTCAAAATGTTCCTTTAAAGAGAAAAGCTCCGCGCCTGCAGGCGTGCTTCGGGGTGAGTTCCTGGTGCTCTTAAGGATCGGACACCCCAGAGGGAATGGAAAGTAAAATAAAAAGCGTGCGGATTAATCCCAGGTTCCTGATGGAGGTTTTCGGTCGCCGGCTGTCTGTTTTGACCAAACAGCAGTGGGTTTCATTTCACACTCTGTTCTGCAGATTTCAGGGGAGAGACTCAATCCCAGGTAATTTGGAGCAAGACCGAAGCGACTGAACTTGGGGCTGTCCTGCTGACAGGGAGCTGGCTGGTTCTCACGCACCTTCTCGCTCCATCACTTCCTAAAGACGCTTCTGTGGCTGCTTTTTACTCTCCATCCGGAGTCTGCACAACAGCTCCAGGCATGCTGGCGTAGCACTGCCACGCACGTGCATTCATTCGTGTACGTATGGGTGATCTGTAAGGACTGTTGAAAAAATCAGAGTGAAAATCAAGTCTCCCTCTTCGTATTTAGACAGAAACAGGTTTTTGTGTGCTCTTTGCAGCGCAAATGCAGGACTGATATTTTGTCAGGTCAGAGAGAGATGGTGAGCGTGGCTGATAACAATCTGCCCGTGCTGTTTTTCTGTCTTCAGCAGGAAGCTGGGTGTGTCGTTTTAAGAACCCTGGGTAGTTTGGCTTCATAAACATTGTGTCTTCTCAAAAGAGTTATCATGAGGACCACCACGAGTAAGCATTTTAAAGTGTTATTCTGCTTGCATCCAGTATCCTAAAGCAGCACTGGAAGCCAGAGTTGCACATTACACCCTAAGCCAAGATCTGATGCCTAAAGAGTGATGCTCTGCACCTCTCTCCTCTCCTTTCCCACACCCTTAGGCTTGCGTGACCCTGAGGTGGGCTTTTTAATGTGCCAACTGGTCAGAAAAATACTTTTCTCTGTTTTTTCATTCTCCCACCCCCGGATATATTTTCATCTGAGCCTGTTAAGTCACTTCGCTATGGAGAAGGGGCAAGATGATGGTGATATGAGACAGGAGGTGCAGGACTTCCCTCTGGCTTCTTCTAGCCCAAAATTTGAGTAGTATCATGACAGACCAATAGGTGATTTGAATTCAGATTAACAGATGATCTTCCTTATTTTAGCCTCAATTAGCTCCCCATTCTCCTGCACTAATACTTGAACCAGGACAGAAGAAAGACTTAAAGCAATGCTGTGATGTAGAGCTACAGCTTCAGTAGTTCTGGTTTGTTTCTGGCAAACTATTGATATCTTACTCTCATGCTCATGTTCAAAAGTTCACCTCTGTTGATCTCATACCAAGAAATGCCTGATCAAGAGCGTGAAGCAGTTGTTCAACAGGGTGGAGAGTGACTGAATTGGCCTGGAAATCTGTGAGTCCTAAATCAGATTATTGCTGTCATCGGTATTTCAGGATGGCTGGTGGAGAGGGGGGGTTGTGACCACTTGTAGCATCTTGGACAGGCTAACAACTGCTTTTGGAGTGATTGGTAAATGTATACACCAAGTGTCTCAGTCCTGTTGATCACCTCCAAGTTCAATCCTGGCTAATCCTGATTATTGAAGGCACCACCCAGCCATTTGGGCCAAAATTTTCCAGCGTGACTAATGAGCCTGGATGCTTAACTTCAGGTGCCTTTAACCTCCTCCTCCTCATAGTGTTTCAGTTACGTATGCAAAATCACCAGCTTTTTTTTTTTTTTTTTTTTAGTTAGATATTTGTGGTTTAGAACACACCAAGAAGGCGTTGGAGTGAACTCTCTGGCAATGTCAGTGGAAAAATTTGAGACACGTGGAAGATGAGCTTTTCGATGGTGCTCTCTTACCAGCTCTCTTCCCATAGAAGGTGTCAGCTGGAAGACGTCAGGGTTTGGTGATAGCTTGGTTGATCTCCTTTACACAGCAAAAGAGAAAGCTGTTAATGTATCGCCCGATTAGTAAACAAGTCACAGCAGTGATCAGTTGTGTTCATATGGCAGAGAAATTATATGTATAATTATATAGAGAGAGCATATATATATGCACACATATCTCTCTAAAATCTGGCATTTTAAGCTCAAAATGTTTTGCAGGTATCTTAGTGTGTTCATTTTGCGTTCGAGTATCAGGATATTGGCCTGTAGGGTATCAAGGTTGGATTTTGTCATTCTTCCCTTCATTTCCTTGATGGTCTGCAAGCACAGTTTCTCTTTGTTTTAGGAGAAGGCCTTTGTTATTACGAGTTAAAGAGATAAAACCTGTCACGGCATAAGAATATCTCCTTTCACTTTTAACAGAGGTCTAAAGCTCCTCCTTGTTAGGATATGACAGGGATGTTAAACTCTTGACTCGATGATTTAAAATTTCCCAAGAGTTTTCTTTGGCTTCATCTCGTGCTTGATCTAGACAAGAGGAAAATTATTCTGGAACTCTGCAGGAAGTTTTTTGGGGTTTTTTTTGACTAAGCAGTTTTGTATGTTGATCTTTTCCTTTCTTGCATTTGAGAGGCTTGTGTATAAATCCTTCAGCTCGGTATCCGTGTGGTTCCTAAGTTGCATATGGAAGGAAAGATGGGTTGAAGATTTCAGTGCTGCTACGTTATTTCCTTTCATGAGTCTTAATTTTCCTTAAAACCCCTGATGTTTCACCTTTTACACCTGGGTTCTTGGTACCATGCAGTGCAAAGAAGCAGAGAGCCCTGCTATGAGCAGAACCATGCATGGAAGAAACGCCTGATCTGCTGAGAGACCTTTTTTTGGCCATTTTGCATTCCGTTAGAAATGAAATGTTCTAATTGTGTTTACCAAGAAAAGGGTTGTGGAAGAAATTTAATTGTTGAAAATAGGCATGTATGAGTGGCGTGGAAACATCCGCTCGTTCAGAATTGTATCCGTAATGGGTTTGCTCTAATAGCTAATATTTTATCTGCCGTAGCAAAGTCAGTATCAAATACCAAATGCCAACCTCTTGCCTTATTGTAATAACGAGAGTTGGTTTCCCCAGGAACCGTTACCTGCCAGAGCTTTGTGCATTTAATCCATTAGCCGTTGCATTGGAGGTGAGAGCTGCTGGTACATCATGTTCACCTTCTTCTGCAGGTGGTGTCCAGCTTCAGGCCAACGGGTCTGACTCTGCTGCCTCTTGTACCTAAGAAACACTGGTTTATTCTTTGATCTGCAGGTCTTAGCCAGGTGGTTTTATCCTGTCACCACCCTGTGACACAGAGAAATACTAATCCAGTTTCCAGAAGAGAGGCTGGAACTGTGCTTAGATTAAATCCCACCCAATAGACAGGGTAAGTTTTTAGCAGGGCCAGGAGCTGAGCAGAGATCTCGTCTGTCCCGGTCTGTTCCGTGTTCTCTAGGACATCATCTGACTGTAAGTGCTTACGCTGCTGGCTCTGAAGCTACCAAGTGAAAAGTCTGGTAATGACCAAGCTGATGACAATTTTATTTTTAAAGATATATTTATATATATTTTAAAAATAGTTTTTCTTGCCTGAAGAATGCCTGTATGCAGGTTTTTATCTATTTTTCCTGCCTTCACTTTCACCTGACCTGTCGTTGAACGAGCAATGTGTGCAGCCTCCTCGAATGAGAACATGACAGCACGGTACGGGTGATTGCACTTCTTTTTTCTGCAATAAAGGCAGAATTTCTGTTCCTTTGTACCCCTGCGTCAGTTTTAGGGACAAACAGTCCCTCGATCATTGTGAACTTGGAAGTTCATTACTGAAGTGTTGAGTATTGCTGTCCTGAAACTGAGCCGTGGCCAATTTAAGAAGGTGTCTACTCAATAAGCCTTCGCTTTTGGAGTCCCTGCTGTGCTACGGGAACATGATGTACCAAGGAAGAAATTTTGTGCTTCTTTAGTGGTTTTTCCTTTGTAAGGTGCAGTAGGTTTCAGTTTCTTACCTGAATTGTTCAGCTTAAGACATTTTTCCAGTGTCTGAAGCGGTGACAGACCCCCATGGCTTGCGTTTGGGATTCTAATGCTTAGTGTCCAGACACCCCAAGGAACTGTGTACTTATCCCATGCAGCTTTTACAGCACCTCTGCAAGATTAAATTATCATCATTTGTCAGATGGGAAGACAGCGTAGTGTGACCTGCCCGAGATCACGCTGCAGACCCGTGTCGAGAGGAGTGCATTCCTTCCTCCCTTAACTTCAAAATCATCCTTTCATGAAAGTGAAGAACTTGCTGGTCCCATCCTCACATGCTCCAGTGGAGAAACGCTGCCTTAACCAACAGTTTTCTCATCAGCAGCCTGTTAACAACCATCAGCTGGTTTTATTTCAGCAGCGGACAAATTCCCCTGCGGGGCTGCGCTGCGACGGCTGAGCTCATCCCTCCTTTAAGCTGTGCGTCGGCTGAACCCGGGCTCTGCGCACGGGGCCGCCTGACATCATAAACAATTGCTCCGTGTAGCTTTAGTAATGCAAGCATTAATATTGATCCAGCACCGACTTCTCTAACAACAACCCCCCCAAAAAATGTATCTGTTATCTTGAGAAACCTCCCAAACAGCTTTGTCCGCTTTCATTACAGGAGAGAGTTATTAGGGCAGATGGCCGAGGTGATATCCGTTTGACCTGGAGATGCTAACTCAAGAGTCGGATCATTAATAAGGTGGCCAGAGATAGGGAGAGATGGCAGTAAAGAGAGGTAAAAAGCAATCCCTTGCACAAAGGATTGTACGTCGAGAAGTGCCGGGTGGTGAATGGACAAAGGTGAAGAGTGGCCGCATGGTTTTAAATGCTCGTCGCCGAGTCAAGCAGATTATGCTTAAAAGCTGATGTTTTCCCCTATTTGGTTCCTACTCCGGTGTGAATCTTTCGGGAGGAAAACCAGCTCTTGAACTCAGGACAGAGATTTCCCTTTCTCTAATTAAATACCCCCCCAAAAAAGTGCCGTATTGTTTTCTGCCACGGCCACAGCTGCAGTGGCTCAGGTCTGAAAGCTGCAGCCTGGCAGAACACCAGCCCTCGCTGAGGATCAGGCTGTGGCCTTGTTCCAGGAGAAATTTGGGTTTCATTTGACCACGATAGGATTCCAGATTGTCATCTGAGCAGGTCTGAAAAGTGGTGAATGTGTGTCAGTAGTTAAGTGCTCGTGAACTTCCTTAGTCCCTGGATTGTTCAGGACTGACCCAGGCAATTTTTTCCAGATGTTTTGGGGAATCCAAGTCCATATAAAAGGGGTGGAAATGCTTCTCCTTCCTTACTAAGTTGTCTTTGTGGCTTGCAGGAATGTGCGTGAAAGCTGGAGCCAAGACACCCCGATTTCTCGTCTCACCTCTACAAACTGCACTTTAACCTTTTCTGCCCTTCCCTGGCATCCCCACACAAGATCACAGAAACTCCGTGGGCCCGCTGCAAACTTTACTTGGCCTGATTGAAAAAAAAATAAGCATTGCTCTTTTTTTTAGCGTACAAAAACTCCGGTCCCCGTTCTCCAAACCTCCTCTGAAATTGTTTTCTCGCCTTTGATCCAGCAGCTGCTGGTATTCTGCAGTCCTGAGTAGGTAAAACATGAGACGCACCTTGGGATGGGAGGGACTGACAAAAATATGAATTATTGCAGTGCGCTTCCGTGAGACACAGGATAGCAGAGGGGCTGCTTAAGCGGACACCAGGCGGAAATCTTTAGCAAATAAATGTTCTGATCTTTCTAGTAAATGTAGTTTTGTTAGTATTTGTTGAAGTAGTTTCTCCTCCACTTTATCGACTTTTTATGCCCATGATTTTATATTAAAATGGTTTTACGTAGCTATCTCTAAAGTCTGCGTGACCACACGCTGTCATTCCTCGTATTTGAATTTGCCTCCACTTCTCATCTTGTAGCCGAGGCAGAAGACTTCTCTAAATCCCCATTTTAGCGTTTGTTTCAAATTCTATCGCTCCTTAAAATTTTAAATGAAAACAGACTCTCGGTGGCAAACGAGGTTGAATGGGCTTGGGAGGGAATTGCTCGGGAGCAACCGGTGCTGGATGACATCTGACAAAGGCTAATGCTTCATCCCCAGAACAGTTTTGAGCAGATGAAGGCAGCTGATTCCTGCAACGGCTTAAACAGAGATTGAAATGACTTCCATGATCTGGAAGCAGATTTTTTTTTTCCCCCGTGGCAGGTGCAGGCTCGGTCCACGGTGATTTCTCAGTTATACTCTAACTTTGCAGTTTAAAAAATTTAATGTCAGTGCCCAGCCAGGCAAAACCTAACTCCCTAACAGTTCTGTTTTTCACGGAAGGCTAAGACTTTATCCTCAGGCAAAGTCTCCTCTCTGGGCTGGCTGCTGTAAATCCTCTGGGCCCTGGCAAAAGCCGGAGTTGCTAGCTCATTTTACTTAATTTGTGATGCTGGCAAGATTTGTGCTGCAGCCCAGGGCTCTTGACTCAACCCTCCTAAATCAGAGCATTGACACATTGCAGCAGAGAAACACCAGCAGAGAAAACCTGAAAACAAACGCCTCGAAAAGAGGTATTTCAGAAAGACGGTGGCTTGCAAAGCTTTAAATGGTGTTGGTGTAACGTTATCGATTTCCCCGTGTTTGCTTCTTTAAACCCACCTGCTCATTAAGAAGTTGGGGTTTATCCGCTGTCATAATAAATGGTTTTTACTGTGTATTTCATGTGAGAATCTTAGGGCACTTGGTATCTTTCCGCTGAAACCCTGCTAGACAAAATGTCACGCGTTTTTTGCAGGTGGGTGAACAGAGTCAGGGGGTAAAGTGGAGTGAGGTTGTGTGCGCTGGGATGTTAACCGGCGGAGGCGAAATTACAACAAATATAAATGTGTCGGGTGAACGCCGGTGTGGACGGTCTTATTCCAGACTAAGAATCCTTTTTCCTGCTTGGATAATTCCATTTTGAGAGTGAGGAAGTGTATCCAAGAGGATCAAGTGCTTGGCTGTGCTTGGGGAGATCAGAGGTTCTCTTCTCAAACTGTCCGTGGAGATCTCAAATGAATTTTCTCCTTTCTCTGCCCCGTAATGTCACATGTGTAGGACTTAAGATGGTGTCATATGTAGGGGAAAAAAAATTTGCTATTAAACAAAACCCAAGAGCAATCGCACAGGTGATGTCCATGCTGGCTGGAACCGGTTGGTACCTGATGTCCACACTGTCCATATTTCAGGTTTATCTTACTCTCAAAAGCTGGTTTTTTGGTCTCGTAGCCTGAACGCCAGCTTGCAACTGGAGCACATCAGGTGTATCCTCTGGCAACACGTCTTTCATCTTGATTTCACTACAGCAGGAAGGCAGCATACGTGCTCCAGGATTCCTCCACGATGCCATCAAAACAACCGAAAGCGAGAATGGTGGGGAGATGCATTTCAGGCGTGCTCCTGATCCACACAGTGCTGGGGTGTCCTCATGTATTCATGACAGATAGTGTCTGTGTGCAGCAAGCCCTTAAGATGGTATCAGAGACAGAACTTGGAAGGTTGAACGGGGCTTAGTCCTCTGCTTTAACCTTCGAACTGTGCGGCTTCAGGAAAAACAGACCAGGTTTAGGAAGACATTTTCCTAGTAGTTAATCTGCAGCCAAAATTGTGTGATATATAAGCAAGACAGCTAATTCCACTGAATTTTACTTCGATGCACGCTTTGCTGTCCACTTTGTTACAGCAAAAAAATGCTTCAACTTCCCTCCCTTCAATTAAAACGAGCGAAGCTGGTTCATGGTATTGTAATCCCAGCGACTGCGGTGAGAAATAATCAGGACATTTTTAGGTAGAACTGACACTTTGGACCTGCTCTACTGGCAACTCATGAGAGACAGAGGAGGTGCCACACTTTGCTTCCGAGTAGACCAGTAGAAGCTGTTAGGTGGCTGGTTATCTCTTACGGTTATGTGAACATTGGCTCTGATGCTTTTTTGTGTCTGTAAAACACATTTTAATTATCCTAATGCTTTTTTAAAATGTTCTTTGTTACAGAAGAGGAAGAGGAACAGGTGCCTACCGATGGAGGTACATCTGCAGAGGCCATGCAGGTGCCACTGGAAGAAGAGGGAGATATGGAAGAGGATGAGGCAATTAATGATGAGAACTACTTGAGCAAGAGACCTTTAGAAAGTCCTGATGCTGAGGAATTTCCACCTGTGAAACGGCCCAAACTATCTGTTTCCAAGGGGGACACCTTGGACGGAGCTTTGGAACCACGTGAGCCTCTTAGCTCAATAAATACTCAAAAAGTACCACCAATGCTTTCTCCAGTTCATGTTCAGGACAGTACAGACTTAGCCCCTCCTTCACCAGAACCACCAATGTTGGCTCCCATTGCAAAATCACAAGTGCCAACCCCCAAAACTGTAGAAGCAAAGCCGTTTGTACCCAAAACAAAGTCCAAATCAAGTTCTCCAGGACAGAAGACAAAATCACCTAAAACTACGCCCTCACCAGTGGTGGCTGGAAGTCCCATACGTTCACCAAAAACTGGATCCAAAGAAAAAAAGTCACCAGGTCGTGCCAAGAGCCCAAAAAGTCCTAAAAGTCCAAAGGTTCCTGCTCATGTTCCCCCACCACCACCTGTCAAGCCTGAAACACCCAGTAGAACCCCTCTGGCTGCATTAAGTGACAAGATAGGAAAGGAAAACATTCAAGTAAAACAAGGACAGACACCACCTGAGCCTGTCACCAAGCCAAATATTGAAAACCAGACTAAGAAAGCACCAGTAATGGACAAGACCATCGATGATTCAATCGATGCTGTGATTGCTCGTGCATGCGCAGAACGAGAACCAGATCCCTTTGAGTTTTCCTCTGGTTCCGAATCAGAAGGAGAAATCTTCACCAGCCCTAAAAGACTTTCTGTTTCAGAGACTACGACGCCTAAACCTTCCATTTCTGCCAATACTGCAAATAAGGCAGGAGCAACTCCAATACCTCCTTCAGGAGGGACTTCAAGTTCAGACATTTCATGGACAATGGATGACTCAATTGATGAGGTCATTCGAAAGGCAAACATGGGGACACCTTCTAATCCACCTACCAACTTCCCTTATTTCTCCTCTCCTTCTGCTTCACCACCAACTCCAGAACCTCTTCTCAAAGTCTATGAGGAGAAAACCAAGTTGGCTTCATCAGTAGAAGTGAAAAAGAAATTGAAAAAGGAGCTGAAGACGAAAATGAAGAAGAAAGAAAAACAGAAGGAAAAAGATAAAGATAAAAACAAGGAGAAAAACAAGGAGAAGGAAAAGAACAAGGAGAAGGATAAAGAGAAGGAAGGAAACAAGGAAGCAAAATTTCAGTGGAAGGAACTACTCAAAGACGATGATCTTGATCCCTATAAATTCAAACTAAAGGACTTTGAGGATGCTGACACAAAAGTAAAGTTGAAAGATGGCAATACCAAAAAAGAGAGAGAGAAACATAAAGATAAAAAGAAAGAGAAAGAGAAAGGCAAAAAAGACAAGGATAAGAAAGACAAAGAGAAACTTAAAGATAAAAGTAAGGAAGATAAGATAAAGGCGCCATCAGCACCTCTTGTGTTACCTCCCAAAGAAATGTCTTTGCCCTTGTTCAGCACACCAACTCCCATGCGGCTTCCCAGCATGTTACCGTCCTTGTCTCCAATGCTTCCTGAAAAACTGTTTGAGGACAAAGAGAAGCCAAAAGAGAAGAAGAAAGACAAAAAAGAGAAGAAGAAAAAGAAAGAAAGGGAGAAGGACAAAGAAAAGGAAAAGAAGGAGAAGGAAAAGGAGAGGAAAGAAAGAGAAAAGAAAGAGAAGGAAAAAGAGAAACACAAACATGAGAAGGTAAGCTGGGTAGACCTGCTGAGATGGCGTGCGTGCTTGAAAAATGCACGTGGATTCCTGTATTCACTTGCTAAGCATTGTTTCAGGGCTTTGAGGAGATGTGTGATTACAGGTTTGGTATTTCACAAAACCAGCAACTCCGAGGAAGACACTCCCCCAGAGTTTCAGGGATTGTCCCACCTCTTTGGAAGACAGAACCACGGCAGTTCAGTGCGATGTATCTGAAATGTGAGATTGTCCTTCGGCTCAGGCTCCACAACAGCACACACACAGCATGCGGCCGTAGCGCCGCAAGGCACAAACCTTGGGCTGTAGATTTCCACTAGCAGGGCCAGCAGCCCTAACCTTTCCTTAGATACCTTCAGATTTCATTTCTAAAATTCTGCTGTGTCAAAGCTTGCAGAAGCCTGGAAATTACCGGTTGGGCAGCAGGTAGGAGCAGTCTGCCTTCGAATAAACAATCCAGCAGTTACCTCAGGTGTTCGGAAAAGCTGCTGAGTCCTCTCTTTGCAAGACCACCCCCTTGTTGTTCCGATTTGTGTGAAGTAAGAAAATGGTTGTCAAACTCTGGTCTAAATGTTCAAATGTCCGTTTTGAGTCATTGAGAGAGAGAAGGGGAGAGCTAGTTTTCAAGTGGGTTGAGCTCCTTCCACTCCTGCAACTCTCACTGATTTACATCAGCCAAAGATAATTTCTTCTTCCCAGTATCACCTGATCTTGGAAATATATTTAATATTTAAGAAACGAAACCAGTGTATTTGCATGTTATCAGATTTGAAATCCCTTTAGAAATAGCTCTCCTAATTCAGGGTTTGCTCTAATTTTTTGTCACTTCACCTTATAATACGCATTAAATTGTTAATATTAAATAAAAAGGAAGGAAAAAAAGAAGAAAAGAAAGCGATTGTCTTCATATGTGATAACCTTGGATACGAGACTGCCTAAATCTCTATCCTTCGCGTTAAGGAGCTCTGTGTAGGTTCTGCTTTTACCAAGATGCTCTTCACCTCCTGCTTTAAGTGCAATTCTCAGTCCGTACAAGCTCAGATCTGGGACATTCCTCCCTTTCCTTTTTTGCCCGGACTTGAACCGAACTGCTGATTTCAAAACTCGACATAGTTTTGGAGTTGGCAGATGTTTTTTTAGTGCAGAATCCGGGCGATCTGGAGCACTAACTGCTGTGAGGGAGTGGGTGATCGACAAGGTGCTGGTCCAGTTGTCTGTTTAATGTGGTTTTAAACTGCAGCAACACTTTAACGAATTCCCCCTTTTCTGCCTGGGAATTTGTTAGTATTTCGTTGAGAATTTCTGCAGAGATTTCTTTTCAAGTTAAATCGGTGTGTGTATAAAATCGAGATGAGTTGCTTGTTTCTCATTCATCCAATTTTGCATTTCTTCTGCGAATCCCTGTATCTAGTTGGCTTTAGCTCAGTATAACTGATACACAAACAAATACAAACTAGTAAAGCTTTGGTGTAGACTGAACGTATAGATATTAGGAAAAAGAGTTCAACAGTCATAAAAACTTGGACAAATTAAATTGACAAACCTGCCCATTACCTCGGCAAAAAGTCCCTGTCAAAAGATAAACTTTAAAGCTAGAATGCATGAAAGAGTCCCCAGATAGAATTAAAATTTAAACTGATTCTTGATAGATAAGCTTTTTCTAAATCCACCTCTTTGCTGCAAGTCAGGATTTTAAAAATAAATTTCCCCTTTAAATCTCTTGAGCGATTTTCATTTTTTGCAAGGCCGCACTGCTGGTGTCCTGGAAAAATGGAGAGTTAGAGCTTTATCAGTTGGTGCCCTGAGGTATGTGGCAAAGAAGCTAAATCCTTGAAGATTAGCAAAAAAAATGCAGCACATGGCAATAAGGGGCTTATATGACTACTAGTATTAGTTCAGGTGAAAGAAGTATTGCTTATACATAAAACTGGACAAATCCACTGACAATGTATTTTTAGTTAGCTACAAAGGAGTCTTATATTGCTGGACTTTACCTCTTTGGTGATTTGGGAAGCTTAGTAATCCACTGTAAATGCTCTTCTGCTGGCCCCAATTCCCAGTATTACTCCAGAATGCTGCTCTTTCTTTTTAACCCCTAAAAGTACATGTTTCCTTAATTTAGCTTGGAGATCACACAATTACGTATTCAGCCAGCAGTCGTGCTGCAAGAGCAGATGGTCAAGTTACCGCTCGGACGCTTCGCCTTCCGCAGCACGTCCGCTCTGGAGGCATAAGCGCAACCTGAAAGATGAATTCGTGGGCTGACGGCAGTGTCAGCTCTTGATGGCCAGGAGGAAATACCAGCTTTCTATTTCTAATATTGCTCTTCTTAAACAAGAGGGTGACTCGACAGTAGCGTTCCCCTTTTTGAGCAGTGTTTTAGTTATCACCTAAGTGTGCATCCCAAGTTTTCCCTGTCATTTTGCCCCGAGCTGCTGGACGACACGGAACAGCAGCCAGTACTCTGCACAACCAGCAGAAAGCAGAAGCCCAAGGCTGCGTGCTGGAAGCGTTCGGTGGTGGCACCGAGGAAGAGGAGCTGTCGCGCAGGGCTTGCCTGCAGCCCTGTGCTCCGCAGTAGGTGTTGAGGTGCTGCCCGTGGAGCTACAGAAGGAGCCGGTGAGCCGAGGCACTGCCTTGCGCACACTGCCAGATTAAAAGCAAACAGTGGAAGGAGTTACACCCCACTTCTCCTCTGGAGATTACTGGGCGTGCTGGAGGAGGGACTGAGAAGCAGCTGCTGACCCAGTTTCAGCTAACCTTAATACGCGGAGCTGTAAACTACAGTAGTTGAGGAACTGCTGCATGAGAAATGGAGCCATCCTTGAGTCGGGGCAGGGCTTGCCAGAGCTGGCCCGAAGTAAAACTGCCCTTACTCGTGAATCAAAACCCTGTCATCGATGCAGAGGAAGGCCAGGCTATGCAGGCTATAACTGTGAACGCTCCTTAATTTTCTCTCTGCTCCAGTCGCACAAACCCTCCCCACAAACCCATGTTGTAGAAAGATGCTTCCTCTCCTCTTGTATCAAAAGGGTAAGATTTAGGATTGTCGTGGATCAGACTGTGATGTTGGTATCTGAGCATAAAGAAGTGGTTTATGCGCTTTTCCTCTGCCACGTGAGCCCACGCCACCATTGTTTAGCACATCTTGGAGGTACACAAATAATACAAAGGACCTTTGTACAAAGGAGGGGTGACATGAGTGTCTTTCCGTGCTGTGTGCTGGAAGCTGAGCAGCACTGCCTCTCCTAGGAAGCTTTGTATTCAGAGCAGGCGCTGCAGAAGGGCACTACCTGCAGGAAAAAGAGGTAAAATATTCTGTACAAAGCCGTGTGCCTGGGCTGCCTGTACCCAGGGTTCAGTTCCACAGCTCTATCCAGTGGACGATGCTACAGGTTAAGATACCGGGAAGGCAGTTAAAAGACTTACCTCTGCAGCAGTGAAATTGTTGCAGGCATTTGGAGCTCCAGAGGGAAAAAAAAGCTCTTGCAACTCTCCAGGGGATAGGCATGAAAAATCATGCAATATATAACAAAAGTGTAGAGGGAGGCCTGTGAAGTCGGCTAATACATATCCATGGAGAGCTGTACCAAAAAGCATGGTTAGCTGTGTCCCAGCAGCGATACTCCTCAGCCCAGGCTGCAGCCCGCCTCTCTCTGGAGCAGACATCTCCTCACGAGCAGCTCCGAATCTTTGGCCAAGGAGCGTGGCACAGGACTTTGCCATTACCGCTCCACAATGTAAGTCCTGACTGAGTCCTCCCTCTCTGGCCTGCTGTCTTGGTTGATTGCTTGCCCTCCCTTTCTTTACGGAAGCTTTTTAACGCAGATTTCTCCCACCGAGAGTTGCTGGGCTTTCCATCTAGTCCAGACTAGATCTGTGCAGACTCTTTTTGTCTTAAGTTTCTGGGCCCGATTCAGCTCAGTGGTTGTTTTATTAAATACAGTGATGCCCATGCTCAAAATGAGATCAGTCTCCCTCTCTTTCTGTATGTATAGACATATATATAATGTATATACACTTCTCTCTATATATGGACAAGTTGAGCAGCTTATGCGTGGAGAATCATTACAACATCAGCTGAGATGGCTCTGTACGGGTTTTGCAAAGCAGTAACTCAATGGGAGTTGGTAAGTCTGGCAGGTACTGGTTCAGAGAGTTTGAGGACATATTCAAGTGGTCTGAACTCCAGCAGATCCTGAGCCATGAGAAACCTCAGCCTCATTGCATGGAAAAGCGGTGATTGTTACGTGGATAAGCACTTTGATAAAGTATTCAGTGTTGATGCTTGGGGTTTTTTTGCTTCCTCTGTGTCTAATTTTTATTCCAGAGGGTTGCAGTACGTGTATGTGATGAACCTGAGATGTAAATGAATTCAGAAAATCTCAGAAAAAAGCGCAAACACCAATGGGTGCCTCTCAAGTTTGAGTACTAAGGTCAAATCATTTCATGTCCTTGTTTAGAAACATACTGGGGGGTTTTGTGACTCTAGAAAAATACTAAATCAGGAAAATTTGTCAACAAGGTGTATGAGCAGGTACAAATGCAGCGAAATTTCAAGTTGATTTTTTAGTCTAGAACTCGTATTTGTGATTTGCTTTGGCTGGGCGGTCCCAGCGAACTCTGACCGTCCATGGCACAGCACAAAGTGCGAGAGAGCGGTCGGCGACCAGCCTGTCATAGGTCTGTCTCGTTAATTTGATCCACTCTGGTTAACTCCGTTGATGCTTTAACATAATTCATATATTTAGGGAGTCTTCTTGCAGTCTTTAACGATTGTGTTCCCTTGCACAGATAAAGGTGGAACCAGTTGTTCCAGCGCCATCACCGGTTATTCCTCGGCTGACACTAAGAGTGGGCGCGGGCCAAGACAAGATGTAAGTACAAATAAATCCATCTGCAAGGTGCACGCGTACCACAGCTCATCCTCTGTCACTTGTGGTAGCTCTTGTTTTCGGTGGGAAACACTTAAAAATTAGTGGCAGATGACATACATATAGCTATGACAACTTTTGACTGTTCTAGTGAAAAATCAAGTAGAACAGTTACCAACAGAACCTTTTTGGACATTTCGCCCTTTTTCTTCTACTCTTCAAGTGGGCCCCAGCATATTCTATCCACTCTGCTGTGTTTCTCACTCCGTGCCTTTCAAGGGTGTGGATTACAAGACTCCGTCTAGACTCCTAGGGTGCCTCCAGTGACGTTTAGTGAGGTTTCCGTAATGGATGGTTCTCCCTAGTGTAACCTACAGCGAAGTTTCATAACGCTTTTCAGCTAACAGTTGTTTTGTGCTTTAAAACATAACAGTTGAAATTCCTTTATACACGTCTGTGTTGTTACAACCGTTGATGATTATTCATGGGTGTACCTAACACATTTCAAATGTCGGTTCATTAGCTCCCTAATTATCGGGTGCTGTTGCACAAATAGTAGTTACTTTGTACTGTCTGAGCATAAATAGGATGATCCCTGTCCTGAGATCATACAGGTGGCTGGAGAGGCTGCGGAAACCACGCATCGCTGGGCTTTTTAGGCTGGTCCTGGGTTGTACGTGAAGGGTTTCCTTTAATCAGGTTTTTTGTGTTTTCAGTGGCACAGAGCACGCTTTCATGTCTGATGGTACACATGAGCACCAAAGAGATTTTTTTCTTTCTGTTCATCACATTAAATAATGTAGTTGTTCCTCTCTTACAGCCATTCTGAACTAAACCTCCTAATGGCTGATATTTCTGCTCTGAGTTAAATGGCATCTTTGATTATTCTGTTTTTCTGTGCTGTCCTGCTCCACCTCAGCAGGTAACTGGTTTGAAGTTGCTACTGGACTTCAGTCTTCTCTTGGTTTCTATGGGAGACTCCAAGTACCAGGGCTTTCTCCTGCTCTTCAACCATTTCTGTTGACTTCCTTTCGCACTATTTAAATGTGATCTAAAATTGCTGTGCCTCAGATTGCTGTATGAAAGCTCCTGCTTTCTCAGAGCTGTTGTCTGTCCTGCTGTGTAGTTTGGAAAGTGCACGGGTGGACAGACTGTCCCTTTAAAGCCCATGAATGTATTTTCCTCCTTGAGGAGCTATGGATAATTTTAAACTCCTCTTTTTGCAAGACAATACAAGTGTTTATATGGGGAAAGTTAAGTGGCATTTTCAAGGCAGAACTTCTAAATTAAAGTTCCGAAGACATATTTTAGCACCAAAGAGCTGTCTTTGCTTCTCACCTTATCTCACCCCAGTCTTTCTCATGCACACGTTTTGAGAAGGGTCTGCAGGCTCTATTTGCTTGCCACAAATCGTGTGAGTACATCATTGTCAGCCCTGCCAGCCTGTAGCAGGACAGAATTACTGACACCTTGTTTTATGGCCTTTTGGGAAACTCCCTCCTGTCCCCGTTTCCTTTGTGCGTCTTTCGTGGCACACCTTGACCTCCAACTGAGGACCTTGGATGTTGTGATCCTTAGCACAGCACAGCCTAGAGTTTAAACCCAACTCCAGGATGGGACGTACACAAAGCTGACTTAGCTCAAGGTTTCTGCACAAATTAGGGAGAAGAGCTGTTTGGAGGCTTTTGGAAGCACTTAGGTATCTATTCAACTGGACATTGGTTCCATAAAACGTTGTCTCTCCTGGGAGTACTTACAGATCTTGGTGAGGCCATGAAGACTTTCAGGTGTCTGAAGAAGTAGTGTTGGATCAATGGTGCTTGAAATGGAGATTCACATCACACTGTAAACACAACCCAACAACAGCAACTCAAGTTCACTCCAATAATGCAGCAGTGGTGAGGAAAAGGCCTTTGCAGTGCAGCGAACAACAGTTTATTCTCTATCATTTCACTTCTTGGCTCCTCTGCTTGGACCAACATCCAAAGCAGTGATGGTAGGGGCAGAGGCATCTCCTTCTTGCTTGTTTCTGTGAGTACAAGTACATATTGCTCCTCGATTCCAAGTGATACCTGCATTCCAGCTTGGCCGGTGTGCAAATATTCTTACAACAACCATCAGCGCAAAAGGGACAGCTGTTGAGAACGTTGGGTTAATAGCCATGAAAATGTACGGTCGCTGAAGGGTGGGTAAAGCAATATTGGAAAAACTGTTCCACTTTCGGGGGTTTTGTGAGTGTTTTAACTGCCCAGTAAAACAAGAAGAAAGTAGATTATGATCAAAGCATTTCCATCTTCGTTGTAAACAACTGCAGCAATACTTGCATGGATGCCACATTAGTAGAAATTTACTGGATTCCATTCTAATGCAATTAGAGCTAATTTTGTTCTTTAAATGAATAAAAGGTCAGCTAGTAAATCTAGTTTATCTCAAGTCCAGGCTTCAATAAATTGTTTTATTTAATTTGTTGTAAAAGATCTTATCCTTAATGGGCCTAGCTCTTATTGGTTTGCTTGGGTTCTAAAATATTTATGGCCACCTTTTTAGATATGATTTGAATGATACGTTGGAAGGGTTTTTCACTGGGTTTTTTTTCCAGTTCAGCGTTATCAAGGTAGATTGCTAACCGAGTTAGTATAGGAAGGAACTAGAGATGCTATCTTCTTCTAAAAAAACTAAACAAAAAACCACAGCTAGTATAGACTTTTAAATCTTAAATCAACTGCAAGCGATGAGCAGAATTGAATACTTTTATTGAATTGCATCAAGGTTTCTTTTTGTCTAGGTATTTTTCCTAAGCACAATCATTTTTCATACCTGTAAGTTTTTTAAAAGCGTATCTCCTGGTGAGATGTTGACATTCCAGCTACTACCACAGTTGGCATAAACTTCAGCAAAGGTATGTGCTGCAATTTTTGATACTTCAGATAAATTTATTCTGCATTTAAATGCAGCTTTTAAGAAAAAACACATGGCTTCTGACACTAATGCCAGACCACGAAGCAGAGTACCACTCAGTGGCTGCTGTTTCAGTGCTCCTCAGTCTTAGAAGCAGGATCTATATTTTTTGTGAAATCAAGTAACTCCAAGGGAGTTGCCCCTTGTCTTCCATATTTTTAAATTGAGTAGATGTTTGTCTTTCTCCAAATACAGATCGCACACATGCTCGGGCACGTATGAGTACGTGTCTATAAAAACTGTATATTAAATAACCTGTGGATTGTAAAATAAAATCCTAAAAGGATTAAGGGATAGAAAAATTGTTGTTATCCAGATATTTAATTGACCCCACTAAAGCTTTTTATGACTTGGCAGGATGTTATTAGCCCAAGGCCTAACTCGTGTTTGTTCGGAGGCTCACTCGACTGCATGATATCCCCATGACAAAAGCCACCAGCACAGCCAGCTGACGTCCTTTGTAAGGAATCTCAAAATCAAGTGGCAATGTAGTCCAAATTATTTTGTGACCAGTAGACGTGACCTCTCTGTGTTAAATTGGTGTCCCAGAAGCAGTACAGGGGAACCTGTCCTGTCGCGTTCTGTTTTATTTCACTGAGTTTCTGTGATCATCCATCTAAGATCTTCTACCACAGAAAGGTGCTCATGGCAGGTATATTTTTAAGGACTCAATGGTCTTAAAGGTCTCTTCCAACCAAAGTGACTCAGTGACTCAGTGACTCTGTAAAACTCAGCTTGAGAAGATCTCCACGTTAAAGCTCTAACCCTACCTGAAACACAGCTGGGCTCTTGGAGGAGTTTAGTATTCATAAATTTACATGGTTTGGGTCATCACTGCTACTTGCTCAAGAAGTCGTGATTTTAAGTGCAACCACAGTTGAGCAACAGGATTGCGGTGAAACAGTTCGTATTCATACTGTAAAACTTTATTAGCTAACGTGCAGCATGCAGAGTACCACCAAGCTTATTACAGGGTAGTGTTCTCCAAAAACCAGATGTCTACATGATGGATCTCCTGTCTGCAGCAAGCTTAATATACGTAAGGGTTGAGCTGCAAACTCTCCAGAGACTGAATTTTCTTGGGAAAACTACTACACACACATACCCAATCAGACTTTAAAAAGGTTCACTAAGGAAGAAGAGGAAGTTATTAGCAAATCCATCGATAGCTTTTCATTGACCTGGTTGAAGACAAGAAATTAGGCAGGGAATGTGTTGGCGTTCCCTTGGTCTGTAGTTGCTGCTGTAACGTGAATATGTATTTTTTTGACAACTGCTCAGACTCCCTGGGAGTTGTGAAAAAAAGCTAAACCGCTAAGACAGGACTTTGCCATTAGCTTCAATTAAACTAGATTTCTACCCTACGTAGTTTCCAAGAATGCGTCTTATCTTTACAGTATCACCTTTAGTGGATATTCAGGAGCTTTAACTTTTAATAGGGTTGTTCTCGTATGGATAAATCAGACCGTGTGAAGAAACTTTTGAGCTTTGGGTGCTACTTAGTGGAGAGCTCCTCAGACTTTGATAATTTAGATTACCGTTTTCATAGTGTTTGCCCACAATAGCTGAATAATGGGGTTCATTAACCTCCCCGTGTAGGCACAGCCAAATTGTTTGCCTCCAGCCTTGGCTCCCTACGTGTGGCTGGGGAGGAAAGGACTGGCTTCTTATTGACTTGTCAAGCCGTAGGTTTGCATTACCGGCCACGTAGCTCATGACCCGTTCCATTTATTTCACTGTTTTGTGGTGGGGAAACAGGTAAAGGAATCCTGCTGGAAGCCCCTCCTTCTGCACGTTTTTATGAATAAGAGCAGTGTTTGGAGCAGTTAAGGCACCATGACCAAATCCTCCGAAAGACGTAATGCAAGCAGCATGGGGCTATTGTGGGACACAGCTGTGGGCGGTGTTGGTTACCCTGTGAGACGTTGCTTATTCAACAGAAAGCTCTGGAGGAGAACTTCTGGTGGAATTAAAGAGGAGGGAAAAAGTGATACTTCGGGGAGAAAAATGTAGAAGGGCAAACCGCTGTTTGGGGAAATTAAACAAGAGACTCCGGGCAGCGAAAGCCGGTGTTTATTGCAGGACTAATGAGTGTCCCAATTATTTTACAGCGTAGCCCTTAGCAGACAAAGCCGGCGTTAACCGTGTGTTAACAGCATTAACGCTCTGGGTGTCAATCCAGCTTTTGCTGTATGACAGAAAAGAGCGTGTAATGGTTAAATCACTTTTGATATGATCAATAGACCACCTAAGTGAGGAGGCAGAGTAATGAAAGATGATCCTGCTCCTCTCCGAGGCTGCAGAGGTGTGCTTAAGGAATTCCAGTGATCTTCACAGCTTTCATAAATCTTGGCACGTGTTTGTGCGTGTGTGTTCATACATAGCTGCATTTTTCTGTTCTCTAGTCTTCTAAATTGCAAGAGCTGGAGGACTGGTTTTCAATGCCTGGTTAAATGCTGAATGTGTTTTAATGAAGATATTGTCTCAGGTATGATTCACATCCCTTTCCCAATTTTAGGGTAACATATTGGCCCCGATCCTGCAGTAAAATCCCCATGTGTGGTCTTGCATCCATCCAAAAGTCTTGCTCACTTCAGCGCAGGTTCCCCAGCCTCTCCCTTGCTGCAGGATTGTGGCTTCAACACGAAAAAAAGTGAAGAATGCCATAGCCCTTTCACTAAAACAAGAAAATGACCATTTTTGTTTATATTTCTAGAGGTGATTTGGAAGAGTTTTTTCTTCCTTGAGTGTGAGTTATTTCCAACTTCAGATGTAGTCCTTCGCTTTTTCCTCCTTTTTTTTTTTTTTAATTACTGAAGCCACTCTGACTAATTATTCATCCTGTTTATGGTAGGTGGGAGGCTGTGGCAAATTATTTTCATTTTGCTGCTGGCCGCATTGGTCGATGACTCCAAAAGTGAGTCCATAAAAAGGCTTGAGTCACTAGAAAACAAAACAACTTACTGTGAGATTCTTTGATTCTGCTGCTTATTGCTCAAGAGCTAAAAAAAAAACCGGTATCCTGTATACCGCAATGAAAAAAAAAAACTTCAGGCAAGTTTAGGCACATAAGCGAATTGCTTGTGTAAATGAGCATGAGCAGCTGCCCTTATAAAGCACAACAGAAACCAGTCAAATATGTCTGAAAGATTAGAAAGGCAGATGGGTATTTGTTTAAAAAATAGCCTTTGCCTCTGTAGGTGACTGCAAGAGAGAGGTACTGATTTGTTCTTGTCTTTGACAGAGATGCTTCTTTTTCTCGAAGTTTTTAAACAAAAGTGAGGAAACCATATAGACTCAAGGATTCATGTTATAGTTCCTGGGAGCTAGACATGGACAAGAAGGCTGCAGAGAAGTAACCACCCCTAGACACAAAAGAAAAAGATGGACCTACGTGCATTTAGTGAAGTTGTCCTGTGAGCAATTGATCTTTAGCTGCACAGAGCCTCAAAGTTCAGGACTGACCGGCTCATGTGGTTCTTTCTTGGTTGTCTCAGTAACAAACTGGAAATTACAGTTTTAGAGCTTTCTAAACCCATGCTGGCATAATTTCCTCGTAGTTCATAAAATTCATATTCTACACTGGGTCTCATTAAAGACAGTTGATGTAGGACTGATTTATGGACAAGCTTCTGGATCCTGCATCCCGTAACATTTCCCAAAACAAAAGATGATAAAGGGAAGTTTGCAAAGAACCTGTAAGAGAAAGTTTGCAAAGAGCTCATTGGCATAAACATGTTTTAGCAGCTTTGGGTTTTGCTGTTGAGAGCTCAGCAGAAGGGGATAATGCCAGGTGGTTTTCACAGCGAAGCTCTGAGCAGCTTGTTATTGATGATAAGAGAGAAAAGAAGATGAAAGATACCAAGACGCCACGCTGCCAGCTCAGTTTTGTTTTGTCAGACTGGCGATGAACCCTCTGGAGCTGTAACTCAGAACGGTGAGAAAGGATGGGAGGGAGATTTGGGAGTCATCGGCAGAAAGGTGGTTGTGGTTGTTGGGAGAAATACTCTGGTGTAACAGATATTTCATTTAAAGTAGTGGAAAAATAAACAGTAGAAACCTGTAATTGAATTTCAGGAGTGCAAATGTCGGTAAACCAGAGGAGTTACCTAGAAATGTCAGCTGAACTGAAGACCTCATGGATTCAGAAGTGGTGATTTCTGCCTGTGGGAAGGGGATAACTTGTAGTGAAATGGCTACAGAGTGACTTGTATGAATAACTCCTTCCAAAATGACATTGGGAATAAGTATGGTACCTCTAGGAGAAAAGGACTTAGCAAAGAGGTTACATCTTCAGGGCAAAGGACTGTGGAGGTGAAGTCAGGACTGGCAGGAGTCAAGCTGAATTAAATGTTGTGAAGGATATTGAGCAAACAGGAAAAGAAGGGAAGAAAAAGGACCATGGAAATGAAGGCAGGAGAAGAAGAAGGATAATATAGGTATGAGCCAAGAACAGAGAGAATACTTTCCTTCTGATCCTATGGTCATTCTCTCCTTTACTGAGGACTAGGACAAGATGGGTTGCAGCAGTAGGTGGACAGCGGTGGAAATTACCATAATAAATTGGGAAGCAAAATACAGAGGTCTTTACGCACTGAAGTCAAGGCATGGGATAATCTTTGTCCCAAGTTCTAGAAGAACTGGGTCTTGAATCTGTAGACACAGTGACAAGTAATTTTTAGTACATTTCTTGTTTTAAAATACAGTGTTTGTTGAATCTGGGTTTAATACATAATAAATAGAAGCGCTGAAGAAGGGAAGAAAGGGGAAGTGATCTAGACACCCAGTGACAGCAATGCACATAATTATCAATCAAACTTTGCAGGAAGGGCTGATTAAAGGCTTGGAAGTAACAGAATAAAACACAGAACGGAGGTAAACCATGCCAACAGGCTTTATATCAATCTTTGATAAAGCAACTGACCTTCTGGGCTAGCCTAGTGCTAAGCGCAGGAGATGTGGTGGGCCACGGCTGATTTTCTTGCCATGCATCTTGGGTATCTGTTTCCACCACCAATGCTGAGAGCAGCCGCCTCCACCTCCCTCTGCAGAGTGATTTCTCTGGGATGAGGAAGCAGTCGCGGGGTGCAGGATCAAATCACTTCCCCTCTAAGGGAATGTCTCAGCTGCGATGGAGAAGAGGTGAGACACTCATACTGAGCTGGAATAAAGTTGAGTCTGTCCTACTGTTGGAAGAAGGAACGCTCTCTTCTAGATGAATAAAAGATGGTGAATTCAAGCTGGATTTCAGGAAAACATTTAATACAATCAGCCAGGACATTCATAGTGAAGCTGGCAAAGACGGGATTAGCAGAGGAACTGCTCAGCAGTCAGGAAGAAGCTCAAAGGAAGATAGTAACTGAGAGCTGTAAGAAAGCTTATCTAACCAGAGAGGAGGTTACTAGTGAACGTGCTCAAGGATGTATTTCAGGACTGGTTTGATTTAATAATTTCATTTCAAATGTTGTCACAGAAGGAGGTAGAACACTGACGCCTTTTGTTGGCAGTAGGGTGAAGGACCGTGTCAGTACAAATGAGTATCTCATAATTGTCTGGAAAGAACTGGATCCCCTTGACGAGAAGGGGGAAGTGGTTTTTAATTCAGTAAATGAAAAAATTGCAGTTAAGGCTTTGCATTTGAAGTGTGCCAATAGACATTTCAACCAGAAGTAAAGAGCCGATCGGTAGGTGTACCTCTATGGAAGGCGCGTTCAGTGGGTGAGGAGGGATCAGTAGCTGATCATGGAATGACAGAGTTGCCAGCGTCATACAAGTGTGACCATCGCACGTGTTGCAAGGGGTCATTTTAGCAGAGGTGGTGTGAGGGTCTGGGCCATCGTATGAGAACCTGTTGATACTTCATCTGAAATGTTATATTCGATTCTTGAAGGCAGTTTGTGGTCAGGAAGGATGAATTGGGAAGAGCAGGTGCAGAGGAGGACTTGGTGCACTGTTAGGGGAGCACAGGGGAGTCTGTGCTGTGGGAGGAGAGGAGAGCAACTTGGTGTGTTTAGTCTAGCGTGTGAAGAGGGGATAAGATTGCTGGCTGCAGATACCTCAGGCAAGTAAACATTTAGGAGGGAGAAAGCAATTCAAGCTAAAGGACAATGCTGGCACAAAAACAAATGGGACTTAATTGGCTATGAATGTCAGCTGGAAATTAGAAGAGGTTGCTGTGCCACCAGAGCAGTGAGATCCTGGAACAGGGTAATGGTGGGACAAAAGGACTAACTGGTTTGAAGATGAAGCTCAGTGAACTTGTGAATGGGATTAGGTGACAGGGTGCCTGCGAAATCACTAGACTCATTTGCCCAAGAAGGGATGTTTGCCGTAGCGATGAAATGGAGAATGGGCTGTTGAGCTCCACATGCACCGTTGAAGGTCAACACGCTTACATTGAAGTTGTGCCTTTTGAATGAGACCGGGCAGCGTCCACAAAAATGGATGATACCTTGGAATAAGTGACGAAAGTCCACCTTCCTTGACAGAGAAGAATGTCACATTACAGGCAATTTATCGTATGAAAATATTTGTATTTTTTTCATTTCAGGTATTAAGTTCTGAAGTCTTTTCACTTGCAGAATTGCTGGGGGCTCCACTGGAGGTCTGGCGCATTTTGGCACTCTGCAAACCCACGAGTTGGTCATAGCGTGTATTTGTGGAGCTTGTATTTGCCAATATGACTTGTTCACACGGAATAAAATATTCAGCAAGGCACAAGAGATAAAAACTAAATTTCCCTTTCTAAAAGTAATGCAGGTATTACCCTGTATTACAGCACTTAAATTACATCAATTCTCCTCCAGGGTTGGAATAAAATTTTCAAAATCGCCTCTAATCTGTGCAGAATCTAAACCATATGGAAATCTTCCTCATTCCCCTGGGTGGCTTTGACGCTCTTACCCAGAGGTCTTAGAGTATTTTGGTTTTTTCTGGTGCAACAATCTCAGTCACAGGTGTGAGATTTTTCGGTAATAAAGTAGTTACAGCACTTCACTTTTTAGCATCGAGAAACTTATATCAATAAGGGAATATATCAATACCAATAGATATTAATATCACTCGTAATAATCCAAATGAGTTGCACTAATTTTAATTATGTCAGTGCAGCTGATGGTGTCATTCTCCTACGTACAAAGACCCCTTTAGCTCCTGCTCCTTGCATAAAAATGGGTCGTGGCTCCAGAAAAAAATGAGGACTTTTCAAATGTTTTTCCTTCAGGCAGAGGAGCAGCTTCTTTGGAGCTCTGCCCCTGAGACACAAAGATCACTGGGATTTTTTACTAGGCATTTCGAAGTACCAACACAGCATTTTTTGGAGCTCATCACCGTAGCAATCATTCAGCCCTGTAGCTCATATCCCATTTTTGAAAAGCCGTTTCTTTTTAGGCACGTCTGATCCCTGTGTTTCTATGAAGCACTCGGTGGGGCTTTCAGACATAAGGGTGAGGATGAAATCAAATAAATTCGTTCCAAAGATAGCAAATTTCACACCATTTCACACCTTGGAGCCTCACCTTGCTCCGGATGTAGTGCGGTACAGCTCACACCAGTTAGAGCCACTTATAAACCAAGTGACTTGTCGCAACACTTAAAATCTTGGTGGAATTTGCACTTTGCTTCGTTTTCATCCTGTTTGGGTCTGTAGCTGTGAGCAGGGTGAGGGCCCTGGAGTAATGATGAAAATGGGGTTTTCAATCACTCTACCATTATGAAGAGGGGTATTAATACATGCCTTCAATTATAAATGCACCGAGGGTCTGTAAGAACCACAGCTCCTGCTGGCACTGAGAAAGAATCCAACGTGAATTTACGATGGACACCACCAGACACACGGTGTTTACATTAATTCTGCTTTTTTTTAAAGGGAGTGGTAGCCTTTAGGTAGGCTTTATTACCACATCTATTGCAAGGGTTTTCTCACACCCCTTCATTCTGGAGGAACTATTTTGATTCAAAACCAACTTTTAATTGGCTTTTTATCTTTCAGTGTAGAACGTGTTTGTGATACGTCGCCAGGAGAAGTGTAGTTCTTGTCTCAGGGCTCTGAGCGTGTTGATGGTATAGTCATTTCTGTCTGATTACTTCAAAAAATATTAATCCAGCCTGAGTCTTAGAGTTTTGGGATTGGGGTGGGGAAGGAGGCGGAATTTTGCCTTATTTATCGTACTTACAGACTTTAATACACAAGTGCTGATTTTGGAAGCGTAGGAGAGATGTGTTTGGGAAAGAAGGTAACAGTCCGTGTATGGTGATGTCCAAATGTAGAGGTTAAATCCGAGCAGGTACCTGGGTGCCAGGAGGATCGAAGCTCTGTTGCAGTGAGTACCGCCTACTTGCAGTGTGCTCTGTGCCTCACTTTTCCTGTCTATAAAACAGAGCTCATAAATCCTCCCATCATTTACATAGTGTTATGATATCAGGTTTCTTTCCAAGTCTGAAGTAACATTAATTATTAGTCATGGGACTGCTACTTCCCTTTGATTTCTGCCCACCTCCATATTGCCAGGTACGCAGCCCCTTCTTCAGGACAGAGGACAGGCTAAACCACCCTTGCCAAGGTTACTCCATCACCTCTAATGGTGGAGCACAAAACCATTCATTTCTCCGCTCTGGAGTCTAAAGTCTCTGAACTTTATTAGCCCAAGGGAGTGGTAGGCCCAAGCGTGCTCCGAAATGCCGATCTCCTGTTTTGATAACTGAGCTCTAAAATCAAGATCAACAAGCTGCCCTATATACTGAACATGTCCTAATTGCACGCTTCAAGCAAACCAGCCAATCGTGTCACCCACTAATGAATATTTGTAGTTTTGGAAGATGTCATATGTGATGTTCCACGTGGCTTCTGCAGTTATGAGCAGAGTGGCTTCGAGGACCTGTTTCAGGAGGAGAACCTGGCTTTATCTAGACCAAGAAACTGTGCCATTTAGTTTCGTATGTTAGCTGGGGATGGTGGCTCTTATTCACATTGTATTAGCTAATACTGCTCCAAAACTGTTTACGCTGTGTGCAAAGTTGTGTTTAAAATCCTATTAGCTAATACATTTCCTAGTCTAGACTCGGGGAGGGTTGACTCCCTGAAGAACCCATAGCAGGACTTTGTTTACTTGCAGGGGGTAGAAGAGGGAGACGGAGAAAGAAAGGGGTAATGATGTTTGAAAACATCCAAATGACTTCTGCTGTGCCAAATATTTTGCTGTCTGTCCGTCTCCTCGCTTTTGTTATTGCTAAGATTAATTTTTTTTATTGAGAGGTGGCTCTCAAGTCAAGAGGGTGACTTTGCAAACCATGGGAGTACTGCCACCAACCAAGGTCTTGGGCATTCAGCGCTGGGAGCCAGGGCTCTCTGTAGGAGCAGTGGAAGGCACAGAAGAAGCATCTGAGTTGGGGCAGCCAGGGAGCCACACACTAAGACTTTCACTGAACCATGTCATGGACACATCACTGAAACACATCATGAACGTTCAAGAGCCGAAAAGAAAACTTTCTTGGTGGGGTTTTCAGGAGAAGGAGGCTGGATTTGATGTGTAGGTTGCTCTCAGGATGGCTTGATAATAGGACTTTCTTCCTTCTGCAAGTCACAGACAACGTCAGTTAGGAGTCCTGTACCTTGACTCACAGCATAGCACCCTAATGACACATGTGAAGAGCCTGAGCTCCCGGGTTAGGTACCTGAAGCAGTCACTGGGACATCAAAGGGTGTCAATGTCTTCAGTGCCACTAATGGAAAATCATCTAACACCTTTTAGATTCTGCTCCACTCTTAAGTTTCTCAACTTGTTTGGTTTTGGTTTTCTTCTTGTAGTCACTCGTAGTAGGTCTCAGAAGATAGGTGTGATGCTACAGCTGGCATGTTAGGCGGGCATTCCCATCCCATTGCTCTCTTTCCTTTACTAGGTCTGTTTTTACTCTAAATTGTCATAGTACTGATTTAGCAGTGCAAGTGGCCTGTCTTGGGAGAAAAACACTGTTATCTCAGCCAAGCATTAAATACTGTATAATTCCAGAGGCCTTTCTCAAATGATGGCTTGGATTATTGACTTGAAATGCAGACAACGTCTCCGATCGTAGTGCTGCTGCCCTTTGAATATCCTTAAAGAGTTGCAGTAAATTCTAAAGCTGAATGTCAAATTCCCGTTGACAGTGGAGCTGGTCTTTCCTGGTTCTCAGGAGTTGTAGGAATTCGATTTTCTTCATGGTTTTCCTAGTAATGTCTCCATTTTTTGCTTTCTTAAGATCTCCTCCTTTCTGGAATGTCTAACCTTTCTTTAAGTTGCCTTCTTCCTATAGTCCCATCACAAATCAGCTGCACTCCCACACTTACCATTCAAATATAAATAAGTTAGCGCAATGATTTGCCAAAATGTGGTAAAACAAACAGACCTGTTGTGTTTCGTTTGAGGCTTTTTGGTTTTGTTTTCTAAAGCATCCTTCTCCTTCTCTTTACGTTTCTAATCTCGAGCCTTACAGTGAGGACTTTTTCTGCCTTGTCCGTTGAATCGCACGCACGTCACTAACACTGTGTATCAACATTCATTAATAAACGTTGAGTCCTCTATGCATCCCCCTTCCCAGGCACGGTTATTCTATACTGTGTATTTACTAGAGCTACATCCTGTCTACTTCAGCTACTCGAGTAAGTAGCAATATTTTAACTGCTGAGTATATAGTGTGCGTCATTTATTTGTCCTGACTAGATCCACTGCTGATTTTGTAAACATTTGGGGAAAGAAAAACCAAACCAGCAAATGTTTGGAGAACCCCCTAATGTAGGATCTTAAGAGGATGATATCGTCTCTCAGTTTGAAGATTAAAATCAGTGCTGTTCACAGCTGATTAACTTTCCTTTCTAATATTTCCCACAAATTGAGCCAATGTAATAAAACTTAACGAAACAAGGTTTAGTAAAGCCACAGAGCATATTTATATGACGGCGGGCTATGGAGTGGTTCATGCTGTGCTGGCATCCACTTCGTGGTGGCTCTGTGCTTTATCCTGTCCAAGGGATGGGTGTAGCAATGACAGCGGTCCTTGTGGTGGGTTGAAAGAGCCTCTTTGCTGACTCAGGGGCGATGTGAATTAGCTGCACTGTATTTTCTTTATATCTAGTCAGTGATCGATCGCTGCTTTCTTTCCCATCAGCTCTAACAATTCTCATTTTTGATCCTACAGAGTCATCAGCAAAGTGGTGCCAGCTCCAGAGACCAAACCTTCTACTCCTGTGAGCCGGCCCAAAACACCTCCGCCCGTGCCATCACCAGTACCAGCTCCCGTTCATGTCACCCCTCCTCCGGCTCCAGCTCCTCCTCCTCCGCAGGCCACCGTCTCACCAGTCCTGATCCCACCACCCTCTCCAGCTGTCTCAGCGGCAGGAGGCTCCAAAGCTCCAGTTAGGAGCGTGGTGACCGAGACCGTCAGTACTTACGTGGTAGGTAACACACACTGCCACGTTTTGTCCCAGTGCCAGTGCCATTCGTCTCTTAAACTGCTGAGCTCCTGGGTGACTCATCATCTCAAACTGATGGTACCTGGACTTGTGATGTTGCTCTCTTATCCAGCCCTTGGTTCCATGCATGTGTTTTGAAGGTTAATAACTTAATTAAAAACCAGTACTTGGACTGAATTTTTAGTTTGTTCCCAGATCAATGTTTAGGTTTATTCTTACAAATCCAGTGTATATCCCACTTAGTATTTTCTGCAGGAGCACTTATTTTTGGAGGTGGAGATTTTTTTATAGATTTGTTCAGAAGTGCTGAATTGAAATCTCAAATGTCAAAGTCACCATAGATTTTGCTGTCAGTCAGGTGAAGTACAAAACCCTCATACAACATCAAGAATTTGACTTAGCCCTCATTTGAAATGTGTAGAGTCCACTAATCTCTTTTCTGGGTTCCTCAACATACAGAAATCACCAATGTTTGTGCATCTCAGGAAGTCTGCAGATAGTTCATTAGTCTGTTTGACATACGCTCTGAACTTGACCTTCTCTGGTAACATTAAGACTTAGAATCGTAGAATCGTAGAACAGTTTGGGTTGGAAGAGACCTCGAAGATCATCTAGTTCCAAACCTTCTGCCATGAGCAGCGACACCTTCCACTAGGTTGCTCAAAGCCCCATCCAACCTGGCCTTGAACACTGCCAGAGATGGGGCATCCACAATTTTTCTGGGCAACTTGTTCCAGTGTCTCACCACCCACACAGTGAAGAATTTCTTCCTAATATCTGATGTGAATTTACCCTCTTTCAGTTTAAAACCATCACCCCTTGTCCTATTTTCTCCCTTTTAGAAAAGTCTCCCATCTTGGAGAAGGAACTTGATGATCTTAAAGATCCCTTCCAACCAAAACGATTCTGTGATTCTGTGATCTAACATGATGTAGGAGCTACGTGCTCTAAAAGAACATGGGCGTACCTCTGGGCAGGACTAGGATTGTTGAACTACAGAAGATTTCTGCTTTAGATGCAGTGGAAAACAGAAGTCCTGACCATTTCCGATCCTTGAAGAGCAGCAGATACCATTAACAGCAGCAGCAGTGGTGTTACACTCTCTGTCCTGGCTAAGTTCCAGCATGGTTGGTGACACCTTGCTTATCTGTAGTGGGTAGCAATCTCACCATTTCAAACACCTAAAACTGGATTTTATCACAGAGTTTCCTGCACTTTAATTCCATCATATGCGTGATTTTTCTCTTTTTTTTTTTAATTTCTGTTTTTATAATGATTCCTGCCGTTTCTAATGGAAAAGGTGCTCTTCCCTGCTGCACTTTAACTGTTGTATCACGTTACTGGTCCCTATTTAACCAACTGCTCCATTTCACTCCCGAGTTAGTTACAGCGCTAGACGACCTCACAAAGGCTGTGCATGTCTTTAGGGTGCAGGATACTCATCCCCAGCTTCTGCATTGCTCCAAAACACTGCACCACATCCCGTTTTCTTCGGCTTAACGGAGAATTCACCTTATGGAGAGTTCAGAGGACTTGGAGGCTCCAGGTTCTTTCTTTCTTTTACAACAGTGTAGTCGAGACAAGGGCTTTACTGCGTTAGGATCCAGCAGGCAGAGAGATTGCTGATGTGAGGCATTTCTAAGTCAAAAAGCTGAGAGAGAGAGGTTGGGGAAGGGGGAGTGATTAATAACTATTAGCCTCTTGTATGAAGGGAATGCAGGACACAGAATGATGAGCTGGCTTTCCCTCGGTCTCCCAGGAAAGCTCTTCTAGAGAGAAGAGTGGAGCCAGTGTGACAGCAGGGCTCAACTGCCGTCTGCAGGGGAGGAGAGGAGGAGGATTTTAGAGATGCAAAAAGCAAAAGATACGATGTGGGCTCTCCCCGTGGGATGGCATCTCAGTAAGCGTGCTCTGCTCGCTAACTCCCAGCCCTTTGTACAAAAACAGCATCCAGCAGTCCCACGCAGTCCCTCCTTCCACGACCCTTGGCTCCTTAGGGAATGAGAAGTGACGCAATATTTTTAACATCCTCGTTCAGCGGCCCAAGCTCATGTTTGACAAACAGGCGGAGGCTTCAATGACTAGAGACCACCCTGCTCCCCTCCAGCCCCCAGAAGCCTGAGCCAGGTGCTTGCAGACAAACACCCCCCCTGAAAAAATGTTTGGAAAACTTCTTCTAAAGAGACAGCATGAGGCACCGCCTCATGATATTGCTTACTCCGTATCATCCTTGGGAAGGGGATTGTTCCCTGGTTAATATTCCTGGGCTTTGTATTTTCTAGTTATAAACCACAAAAAAAAATCGGGGCTTTGAGGAGTCAGTCCGGAGTGATGTGCTGGTTGCAGCTCTGGTACATTCCCGTTGATTTTTCAGGAGGTGCTGTAAGATCCACAGACCACCGTGGAGCGGCTTTTCTGGGTTTTTCTGAGAGCCTTTGGGGCTTTTCACCTCCTGCTTTTTAATACCATTTTTGTAAGCTGTACAGATAGCAGAACGTTATGGCCTTGGATAGGCGTAAATGCACGAAAGCGGAGAACAAAGCAGTTTACGCTTTTGCGATTCAGCGATGATGTGCAAATCGTCATAAATGATGAAACCCGGGTAGTACCCCGGACGTGTTGTGCTTTGTATCGTTAACCGCGCTTCTCTGGGTGGGTTTCGTGGCGTCTGGCATGCATGTTTTTGCCAAAGAACTGTTAAAGAAACCACTGGAAATGTAAAAATACAAATAATGGGTCTGGCAGGATCTAAACGTTAAAGGTTTTCGTAAAGCTTTGAATATCGCCCATCCACAAGCAGCTGCCGCAGCCTGTAAATGATCTGCCTCTCCCGTTCCGTTTACCCTTTAGTAAATTGTACTGTGACATAAATGTCATAAGGGGAATGGAAAGTTACTGAGTAACAACTTTTTTTATATCCTGATCTTATCAACTGGTTGAAGTTGAAGACTTTGGCTAATAAGTAATAACGGCAACATGCACCCAGGGCGCTGGGCGTCTTACGCAGGCAGCTGCCGTGGCTCCTGCCTGCCGTTAACGGGGCAGAATTTAAAAGAATTTAAAGAGTCGCAATACTACAGACAGAGAAGGGATTGTGTCCGTAAAGCCCTGGCTGCTCTATGGGAATGCCTGCGCTCTGGGGCGACTGGTGTAACTGGCTTTACTGGTTTACAGGACAGTACAGAGAAACACGTGCTTTTGTCATCGTAAAAAAAGTGTAGGAAAATCAACGGGGACATAACACCGGGCGCTTATGATGAGAGAATTCATAAATAACAACGGTGGCCGCTGAATTGCTTGGTCGGAAAAACCTGAAACTGGTTTTTATTCTTTATAATCATCAGTTTTGCTGCCTCCGTAGCCCTGAGAACCAACTAACTTGCTTTTCTTTGCACCAGATCCGAGACGAGTGGGGTAACCAGATCTGGATCTGCCCTGGCTGTAACAAGCCAGATGATGGCAGTCCAATGATAGGCTGTGACGACTGCGATGACTGGTATCACTGGTAAGTCGCTCTCACCCATCCGACCCTGCCATTACTGGCAGATTGGGGCTACATCATTAAAACCTTTTTATTTTTCCGTATGGTTCACAACGCTGGGAATGTTTGAATGGTTTTGCTATGTCCAAGTGAATAATCGGGGAGATGTTTTTATCTCTGTTTCTCTGGAATCTGAAAAAGCAGATTTTAAGCTGCGAAGGAGAGTTACTTTTTAATTAATGGGCATCGGCGATAACAGTTGTTTTTGAAACTGCTGGGAAATATTGCTGATACCGGGGATTTTGTGAGAACCTCAGGATTATGAGCGTAGTGTATACAGATAGACATTTCAAATTACGAAGCATTGTACGAACGGTAATATAAATGTCAGCTCTCATAAAGGAGTTGGAGGGAATTAATCACTTTTTAGGCGTTTTCTCAAACAGCTACATAACGTTGTAAGGTTTTTTGCAGATGCGTTGAAGAAGCATTTGAAATTATTTTAAATCTGGCCTATTATACCTGAAAGTGCGCTCATATTTTCTCCTAAAATAACACTTCTTATCTCAGTGTCCTTTCAAGATACTTATTTTTGTTTCAAAGCAAGTGGGGTTTAGGTTTCTGTTGGATTAAGGAAATTATAATAGTCACTCTATTTAATTTGAAGGCCAGATCCTGTCTCCCGCTGAAAAGTTTTATTCCTTTGGGTAAGAAACAAAAGTGACGTTACTCCACTGAGATGATGCGATATTTTCCTGTCCTCCCCAGGCCTTGCGTCGGGATCACGACTGCGCCCCCCGAAGAGATGAATTGGTTCTGCTCCAAGTGTGCCAACAAAAAGAAGGATAAAAAACACAAGAAGAGGAAGCACAGGGCGCACTGAGGACTTGGCAGCGAACTGAAGGCGTGCGGTCGCCGGGGCACCCTCTGCCCTGACTCCATTGCAGGGGGGGGTCCAGCCTGCTCATGTCTCACCCTCCATCACCGGCTGTTGGGGTTATGACTCTGGGGTGAATCAGGGGCGAGGAGATGCCTCTGTCAGAGCGTCCGAGCCCAGGGGGTTGGATCTTGGTACATCCTGAATGCTGTCTTACACCTACCGAGGGAAATTTGCACAGAGCGATTCGAAGACTTCGGTAGCTCATGGTACCGCTCCCGCTCCCGTGGCTCGGCAGCAACAGAGATGAATGTTGTAAATACAGATATCTGTGCTATTCTTTCTCGATTCCTTATTAATCCCTCTTGAACCTTTGCAGTAAGGTGCTGAGAGGAGGAGAAAATGTAAGTTGTCAGCTGAGGAGACCTTCTGGAACGATTTCTGTAGTCTGGATGCAGTTCAGCCTCTACTCCTGCTGAGCCAGATAATCGTAATAAGGAAATAAAAAAGTGGCTGGTAAATATTTTTGTGACGAGAATATATGAAGCTTTTTTCCTTGATTTTTAGTACTAACATAAAATAAACACATTCAAGCTTTTGTGATATATCTTCTATTTTTTAAAAAAAAAAAGTTTCTATTGTGTCCATTTTTTTCTTCCGTGTGAATTGATTTCGGTGGACCTGTAATATATTTTATACTTTGGTTTTTGTTTTTTAGTCAATGTCAATGGACCTTATCATTGCTTGTACATTTCATTGGTGTGTAAAAACACTTCCCATTAAATTTTCACGCGTGTAAATACCTGATATTTATAAAGTAATTTTTTTTATTGTTATTTTTTTTTTTAGGCCTTGGAGATTTTTATTTTCCGTTGCCTGAGAATACAACCCTAGCAGCTATTAAAAGCCCGTGCAACGTACTTAAAGTCCTTATGGCTTTACGGGCCTGGCGAGCTCTGCCCCAGTGGTGCCTGCGCGAGGAGTCGGCCAGCACCGTAATTAGGCCTCGATTCAGCTACTTAAACATGGGGCAACTTCTTAAGAAGTGAGTAATCCTGTTGCCTTCAAGGAGCCTGTTCCCACACTTGGTTATCCACGTGCTTAAACGCCTTCTGAATTGGGAGCTTAGGGGGGCTCCGCGTTTTTAACGGCAGCTGCAGCGTGTTCATCTGTAGCTGGAACTGAGCTTTTTTTCCTTTTTTTCTTTATTTGTTTTTTAAACAACTGAGTTTGCCAGACCGATGGGGCTCCTGTTTAGATGGAGGAGACGCTAAAGAGGCCAGAGAACGCGTGACTCTGCTTTGCGTATCCCCCTTGGAAAGACCGATAAAGTGAAGACAAGTTGATTTCCCGTTGAAAACGAGGGTGGAAACTGCAGAGACAAAAATAAATCAGTCAGTGTTAGATACTGTAGTGCAATGGGTCGCAGAGCTGAATAAAATATAAGAATAAATCAGGAAAAAAAATCATTATATCTTCTGTTCCCGCAGCAATTTTAGTCTCCTTTGGTTATTTTGGGGATATTTCTACTTGAAACCATCCAGGGAGCAACATCTGCTGGTTGAGAATGTGGCCCTTTAACCTGTTGCGCAGATATTAAGAGGTATTTTTGTAAACGCATCCAAATTGATATTAATGAGAATGAATTAGTCATGTTTTTAAAAGTACCGCTCTAGTTAGGGAAATGAGGCTGTGCTGATAGAACTGTTAAATTGCAAATCAGTGGAGATGTGGATGAAATTGGTTTATTAAAAGTACGCTGTTACCTTCTTTGTTCAATGCCACCTCATTTATATTCCATCCCTGCTAATTACCGGTCAAGAAACTTCTTGGGTTTGATTTTTTTTTTATATTTTATTTTGAATTGTTGGATGTTGCAAACCTGATTCTTGGTTTGTTTTTTTTTTCCCCACGTGTAATGTGCAGACGTACAAAATACAGAGTGTTTGGTCATGTCTGGTTGCAATAATAAAGAACTAGCTTTTGGTAAGTTGTTTATCCATTTCCTAATCAGAACTCCTCACATTTAATCCACTAAATTATTCAAGGTACCGTGGGAGGGCTGAACTTTGCCGTTTTGACGGCCGTGGAGCTATTTCTGTGCATGCTTGTGCCACCGGGTTGGTTTCCTACCCCGGGTTTTATGATTTTATAAATGACCCCTGTGGCAATAAAACCAAAGCATCGTTTTCAGGAGGTTTGTGTGGCTGACGGGATTAGTAACGGGAGAAGGGGCCCTTCACCTCCGGGTCATCGGTTTGAAGCCAACCTTGGTCCATGGCCGTGCAGATCTTGCCTCCCCTTTCATTTACACTGGTATGTATCAGGAATTGGTGGTATAAAAGAAAAATTGACTTCCAAAAATAGTTACCCCTGAGCAGCCGTGTGTCATGGACCTTCTTTACGGCACCTTGTACCACCCAACACTGAGCCCATCTGCTTCCCCAGATGTTTGTATTTGCTGCTATAACTTCAGGGGCTGTGTTTCTTCTCCATAAGCTCTGCCAGAGTTTGGGCTGCTCCTCTGAATCCATTTATGATCTGGGTTTTGGACACCACGGTTCATGGGAAGAGGGCACAGCAGGTGGGTTGGAGGTTGGTTTGCCTGTTGGATGTTATGGGAGAACATCAGTGTCTCTGAATGGTTTTCCTGCCTCAGAGAGCACCTTCATCCAAGAGGGAACCCCGTTGTGAGCACTACCTGTGGACAACAGCTATTTCCCTGGGTAGCTGGAGTAGAACTGGTTAAAGTAGAGTTTTCAGTGAGGAGAAGACAACTCACCATCTGCCCACAGTGTAAAGAGAAGACAGATACAATTTCCCCCCTTGACCAATGCACGGTACGTAGTGGATTTAAACCATACAGCGAGTATCGGTAGCAAACGTTGAAGAGAAGAGTGTGAAAGCTATTCCGTGGAAAAGCTTGTTGAATCCTGCCTTTACTCTGGGGCCAGATGATTATCTGGAGTCAGCTGGGAGTCAGTCGGAGCTGTGTCAGTTTACACCAGCCCAGAAGCTGCCCGCTCACGCGGCCGACGTTGGGGCTGGGGAGCGGGTCCGTTTCTCATGAAACGAAGAGGGTGGTTTTTATCCTTTTTAGCCTGTAAATCCTCCTTTAGGGTCGGTGGAGAAAACAGCAGCGCTGGGCGCTCGCTGCAAAGCGTGTGGGTTATTGGGCAAAATTGCAACTTCTTAGAGAGTTTTGTGCCCAGAAAAATCCACGATGTTAATATCGAGATGGTGCGCACAAAGCTCAGAAGTAGACGGAACTATCTTGACTCCTAATTTTTATTGGAGGGCAGAGACCTAAATGCAGAGCATCCACCCCTGGGGTAACAGGGATGCACTTCTCCTGAGATAATTTTCCTTCGGGGCTGTACATCGTGCTCGAAGCATCGTTTCTCTGCTTGACAAGGTGTTTCTCTTCTAAAGGTGTCCGCAGCTAAGTACAGTGAGGATCTTTATACTCCGCCACTGATTTGTGCCTCCAAATGTCCTAGAAGAGAAAGGGAATAAAAAAAAAAACCCGAATCAGAGAGTATCAGAGCCCGCTGACTTTGTCTGGGCTTCCCAGAGATAAAATATAGTGTATTACTTCACTGTATCACCTAAACCTTCTTTGTTCTCCTTTCAATAGGACGATTAAACACAGACCTACTAACCAAATTAAAGTATAAAATGAACGCTGAGATATGGAAACCTTGCCAGGAAGAATGTTAATGAATGAAGGACGCTGAAGGCGCGCTGGCTAAGTTTTCAGTACAAATAGTGTTATGGCCAATCTCTTTAGATCATAGCAGTTTTCTTTAGAAGTTTTAAGTCTCAAAAGTAGATGAGTTTCCTTAGCCGGGGAATGAATTAGATAATGCTCTGAATAAACTCCCTCTTGGCAGCCTTGTCACTCACGCTGCTTAGGAAACTGTCCCTTTCTTCTGGGGACTTTGGGATCAGCTGTAACCTAAAAAGGAGAAAGCTGCTATTAATCCAGGTGTGCTCTGTGGCAGAGGCGGCTGTAACGGGAGATTTACGACCGGCAAACAGCTCGTACCTGGCTGATGTGAGCAGAAGTCTTTAAACGGGAGCTGTGGCAGCTGATCCTGGGGTCCTCTCCGTCGAAGGTGTCTGTTTGAGGGTTGTGTTGGGTGCATGGTGGGGACAGACTTTCTAACAGGGCCTGTAGCAATAGGACAAGGAGTGATGGTCTTAAACTAAAAGAGGGAGATTCAGACTAGATATAAGGAAGACTTTTTTTTTTTACACTGAGGGTGGTGAGACCCTGGCCCAGGCTGCCCAGAGGGGTGGTAGGAGCCCCATCCCTGGCAGCAGAATCACAGAATCATTTTGGTTGGAAAAGACCTTTAAGATCATCGAGTCCAACCATTCACCCCAGACTGCCAGGTCACCACTAAACCATGTCCCTCAGCACCACCTCAACACGTCTTTTAAATACTTCCAGGGACAGGGATTCCACCACTGCCCTGGGCAGCCTGTTCCAATGTTTGACAACTCTTTCAAAGAAGAAATTTTTTCCTAATATCCAGCCTAAACCTCCCCTGGAGCAACTTGAGGCCGTTTCCTCTCATCCTGTCACTTGGTACTTTGAAGAAGAGGCCAACCCCCACCTTGCTACAACCTCCTTTCAGGGAGTTGTAGAGAGTGATGAGGTCTCCCCTGAGCTTTCTTTTCTCTAGACTAAAGACCCGCAGGTCCCTCAGCTGCTCCTCATAGGACTTGTTCTCTAGATCCTTCAGCAGCTTCATTGCCCTTCGCTGGACATGCTCCAGCACCTCAAGAGAGACATTCCAGGTCAGGTTGGATGGGGTTCAGAGCAACCTGCTCTAGTTGAAGATGTCTCCACTCACTGCAGGGGCGTTGAACTAGATGACCTTTTGAGGTCCCTTCCAACCCAAACCATTCTACAATTGTAAGGTGCAGCCCATCGTGCTTATAGAGTGACCTTTTGCACCAGGACATTAAATCCTGTGACAGCTGGGGGCTACAGGACCACCACGCCCTCTTTGCCCATTCCTCCTTGGCAGTCTCCCCCATAATCTTCCTTCTAGTCCTTGCTTGTTCTAGCAACCCTGACCATTAACTCAGGTTTCTGGTGGCCATTGCAGAAACCACAGCAGCCCAGGGGCTGTTGGGTGCCTTGCACAGATGGAGACTGGCTTTCAAATGTGGTGACACCAAGCAGATGCTGGTAGTTGAGATTTGGTGGAATACTGCTGCCTCAAGCTACCACCAAGGAGGCCAATTTGTCAAAAACCAAAATGTCGAGTAAACTCAGGATAGGCAGAAGATCTTGCATGTATTTTTTAAAACACAAGGAGAAAGTCCTTTCTGATGAACACATAGTCCTTCTGATGTAGCTCCTTTCTGAGCTCCTGGTTGTGTTCTCAATGTGAGTGTTCCCATAAGGAATTTGAAACAGATTTATAAAACCAAGCAAAAAATACATAGATGATTTTATTGCCTAAATGAGGGGATGAAGGAGGAAGAGACTTAAAACACCTTTACAAAAATGTAGGCTTCACCCCCTGTCATGAGCAGGATTTTGGTTTATAAATTACAAAGTCTTGCCTGTCAATTCCTCCCTAAGCCAGCGTGGGTTTGACAACTTACTGTGCCTGTCGTGGGCTTAGTGTGGGACTAATGACAGGTGCGATGGGATGTCACCGACCCGACACCCTCGTGTCACCCAGGGCCTCCGGCGCCGATGCTGCTTAGCTGCGTGCAGGAGACCTTCAGCCTTCTTCCTCCAAGCTGATCCCTCCCCAGGTGTGGGACCAGGCAGTATTTGCTGTGGATTTTTTTAACTTGGCATCCAAAATTTAGAAAAAAATATTTTTTTTTTCCTTTATATGGAAACAAGTTAGGAAATAGGGGCAGAGAATTGTTTATTTTGAACTGAGACATCACTTACAGCTCTTTTCTCCTAAGGGTTGTCATGGGAAAGATGGATGGAGTTCTTTACCGTGGCTTTACTGGTGCGTTTGGGCGGAGGATCGGTGCGTGTCCCAGTTTCCATCCGCAGGAGGAGGATAACGTTTCCTGCTCTGGCAGCTCTGCTTCAGCCTTGGACCCAGGTGATGTGAAGCTTGTAAAGTCAGCCCAACCTTCCCACGGGTTAAATAACCAGAGTAACACCCGTCACACGGGGTGGATAAAACTGCAGAACTATTGGGAGCTCCCTCAGTGCTGGGTCTGGCCCTGAACCTGCTCCTCAACCGAGCCTTTCTCTGCCCTCCTGCGCTTGGGTTTTCATTGAGGTTGGAAGCTGGAAGCCATCTGCTGCGCTGCTGACCCAGATAGATCCTTTGGCTTTGTGCTTTTTAGATGATTCTCTTCCAACAAGTTTTCCAACGTGAATCCAACCCTCTTCCCATCCACTGACTTGGAGCCTTTCTGCAGAAGGAGCCTGGCTGGGCTCGCATCAAGACCTTATTTTACTGCTGGCTCTTTTTTGCTTCCAGGGATATCTGCCGGGATTTATCTGAGAAACAGCATCTTGCTTAAACTTACCTCAGGGACATCAAAATACACCTCTCAGTTGGTACAATAGCTGCCTTCTCTGGGCTTTGTGGGCTGTGAAATGTCTGAGTTAGTGCCTGGAGTTGGCCTGTATTAAGATGCTGAGGATGAAGTGGTGCTGTTGTTCTCTATACTTTCTGCAAAGACAGATGCTCAGTCAAGCCCAAAATCCAGGCCTTGGCCTCAGTATCTAATAACCCAGCCCGACCATCGCCTCTTAGTGCCACCTACTTTCTGAAAGGTTGGATTTGCAGCGGCACGGCTCAGGGGAAGCACATCCCTTCAGCCCTCCCCGTCACCACTGGCTTGAATGCTGCATTTCTTTGGTTTCAGGATTGGCCAGATCAAAAAAAAGAGTCTCCCAAAGCAAGGATGTTCAGCAACGCTGTGCTGAGGATCCCACTGAAGGTGTCATAGCTACCTAACACATGAGATGATGTTTAGGGAACATAACCATGACCTATGCAAAGTCTTGAGCTAAACCACCAGCAACAGAGTCCCTTAGAGGGGCTCTGGCTTGGTGGACAGTTTGCATCGGAGAAATGTCTTTCAAATTCACTGCCCTGTGCTTCCAAGTCACCGTGATTCCAATTCAGATGCGTTTGAGATGACTGTTGAGCCATTTTGAAGGCAATATATCTACCTCCCCTTTCAAGCAAGCATGCATCTGAGCAACGGACAGCACAAATGTCCTCAGGAGCAGCACAACAAGGGCAACTCCTGACAAGTTTGTCCTTTCTCTGTGGCCTGTAGATCAGCGGCTGCTAAAGCAAATATGCCTTGGAAGGAGTAAATCTGAAGTGTATTCATCCTTCCACCCATGGCACACAAGGTAGCACGGCTACGTGATGAAACCAGTGCTCAGCACCTTGTAGTGCCTCGTTCCTTTTTATTACAGTGGTAACAAAAGTGCTGGAGAAACAGGTGGTTCTTACATGATCCTTGTTTCTAGTGGCAAAATTTCATCTGTCCTCCCTATACATGGCAGTGACCTTTCCAGCAGTTTAAGTCTCTTCTCCACATCTGGCCAAACATAGATCATTCTGTACCGCTGAGGGCATGGACCTATTTTTCTTAGTGTGGCTTCTGCGAATATAGAAAATTAGATTCATTTGTCTCTAACGAATCCAGCCATCATGGGATATTTTCATTCTTTGAGGGGCTTGGATGGGAAGAGGATGAAGGGGCAAGCAGAGGGTCAAATGTTATAAACTACAGAGATAACACAGAGTTTGAGTAGATGTATTTGTCCAGAGTAAGCACAGCTCGATCCCACCCGCCCCTTCCACAGCCTGCATTGCAGGCTTTGGAGTTCATGGTTTGCCCAGTGCAGGTCCAGCTCATTGCTGTGCCCCCGATCTTCGGAAAACTTAGTTCTTCAGAGCTAAACTAAGCACAATCTGCAGCTTCTTGCACGTCCAAGGGCAGATGCTATTGCTAATGATGGTGAGGCCCAAAGTGAGCTTTTGGCAGGTATCAAATCCTACTTTCAAGCCAAGAAGTTCCCACTACTAGAGAGCAACACCACGGTCTAAAGTTTTGTCAGCCGTTAATGAGTCACTTGATAGCAGCCAGATCAGTTCGCTTACATGGAAAGGGCTCCTATTTCTCCTGGTGGCGTTGACTTCGGCGTGTAGAGCAGGAGAGCACAGAGCTCCAGTGACTGATCCTTCCTACACCCCGCTTGCACAAGGGTACAGCGGCACGATGGACTCATCTCAGATTCCTTCGGGAGGTGGTGACAGAGCTCCACCTTAATGAGTTCATTGCCCTTCCAGCATTCTTCCCACACCCAGGTGCCCGTGTTGGCAAAGCTACGCTTCACCAGCTCACTGGAAAACATTGCCCAGACTTCTAACAGGCTACAGATCTTGAGATGCCCGCCCGACTCCTCATTTTCAGTTGGCCTCAGCTGATGGTCTGGTTGTGTTTACAAGCGGAACCAAGCGTGCTGGTTTGGAGTCAGGGAAGGAGGGCAGTGGGGAGACACGAGGGGACTAGATTAATTGCCAGGGCTCCCACTAGGCCAAGTCTTGTCCAAGTCATCCAGTGTGCGGGTGGGTGGAGGAGGGATCCGGTGCCTTCGCCTGTGCCCAAGGCTCCCATGAGTGTTATCCCAGCTCTGTTTACCAAAGCCACGCTTAAATGGCTGCAGAGCTGCATCATGTCTTTGTTTTTCTTCTCTCTTCTGGATCACACGCACTGCTCATGGAGTTAACACTTACCAAATAGCATTACTCGGACTTCTGGTATGAATCCAGCCTCGGATGGAGATGTTGCAAAATAGTTCCAGAGCTGCGTGTGCTCTTGGCATTGCCTCCCCCAAGGTACTCCAGTTTTCTGCAGTGACTTAGGAATTTACCTGTTTGTCTCCATTTTGAGTTATCCTTACCTCAGTCAAAAGTGTCCTGCTGCTTGCAACAGGTACCTCACTTTTACTTGCCTGACGCTGCACATTTCCTCTCTGTGCAAGGCGAGTGCCTGTTGTCATCTGCTGGAGATACACCTCTGGTGTCCAGGAGTATGGAAGCTGCTGGAGATCAGACCTTAGCAGATAGCAACCTGCCTCTTCCCTGCTGGGCAACACTTATATGAGTTTAAGACCTAAGGGGACCTCCTAAGACACAGAGTCAAATTTTGCCATCGCAGTGCAACACGTCCCGTCATGCCATTCCTACACTTGTATGGGTGTGGGCAAGGTGAGTGGATGTCCCTAACGATCACTGGCAATAACAAAAACAGATAACTATTCAGCATGGGTATTAGTTCATTGGCTTAAGGACTCAAAAGCTGTGGTAGTTCCCATCAGATGTGCTCGAAGAAATCACGGGGCCGTGCTAGCGTCACTCACTCTCTGTGAACAAGGACTGATTTGTTTTCTGCTGGCATCACGAACAGCGAAACCGAAGCGGGGCGGTGAAGTGATTTGTGCCAGGTCACAGAACAGGTCAGGGGCAAAGCCGAGATGGGAGCGGGCACCTCTGAGCTCAACAGCAAGCAGAGAAGGCTGGTGCCAGAGCTGTCTGAGGCCAAGAGGGTCAGTACCTGCGGAGAAGAGTTGCCTGATGAGACGAGAAGGGAAGCTGTCTTCCCCTCTAGCAGGTAATCCTCGCTTTAATAGTGGCATCTGTTGCAAAATACACCTTTGAGTCTCCTTCATCCTTGGGTAACTCTCCATGCACTTTTCCAGGCACCTTTATATGAACCTGTCACTGGGGGCACCAGCTTACGTTGAGTTTTTCTCCCAAAAGTCGAATCTCAGCTGCCAAGATCTCCACGTAATAGACACGCAGGGGTCTGCATCCCTCTGCAAGGTCCTTCCAACCCAAAGGCAGGGGGAGATGCCTGTACATGGACTCCCCCCACAGCTGCTTGATACACCTCCCAACCACAACTGGGATAGGATGCAAGGCAAACTCAGCAAAGCACGTGCAAGAATTGGGCAGGGAGTGGTGATTTTGGACAAAATCAGGTTCATTTCTTCTTGAACCGAAAGACGAATCTCTGCAGAGACCCCCATTGCTTTGTCACAGATGTACACGTAGACAGGACTGCGGTCTGGTGAGCAAACTGGAAATGGGAGTCTCCCAACTGGTTGCAATAAACTCTATCAGCCAACAGACATCTGAGAAAGGCATTTCCATTTCTGCGATCCCAGGTCAGGATAATGTGTTTCTAAATCCACACTCGCTTTTTCTTTATGTTGTTGCATGGCATCTCCGAGTTGAAGTGGTTTAGCTGCCTCCACTGTAATTTTCCACACCCAGCACCTTTGGATTTCTTTTTTTAAGTCTCACCTTAACTCTAAATTTATTTGGGTTTGGTTTTGTTCGTGTGATAATCACAACATTCTTTTGATACCTTTTTTTTTTTAAGCATTGATTTACTGAGATTTGCTTACAACCTTCGTTCGACTTTACCATTTTTTGTGCATGGGGATATTTTAAATGAATATAATTATATTTAATAGCCTTTGCAGGTACTAAAGCATCTTTTGATTTGAGTCCTAGCTTTCGTTATTACCCCCACACGCATACACACCTTTTTAGATATTCTCTGTTTAACCTATGCCTAGAGATTAATTAAAGTGTCATTAAAATGCCTTTAGTACGTTTTGTGTCCTACATGCCTGGAAATATTTTTTTCCCACAGTCAGAATTGTTGTGCTTGTACCAACAATAACTGGCATGTGGCTCGTTTTGTAGATCACCATGAGATATAACGAACACTCCTAATTGGAAGAAAACACGTTCGTTTTTTTGGATGCCTGTTCAAAGTTCTCTCAGGAAGACCCACTACTTTTTCGTTTACACCTCTCCATTGCTCTTGGCCCGCTCTGACTCCGGGGCCGAGCACTCGCTCGGGAGCACAGGGTGAGTCCTGCCTGGCAGATGGTTGTGAAATGGAAATTTAGGATCTTCCCAACATGTTATAGGGTAAAGTTTCTACCCTATCCACAAATTTTTGAGCTTTGAGTGGTTAAATGTGTATAGACCAGCTTTGGGTACAAAGTCTCCCTCCTTTTTCAATATTTCTGCTTGGGGAGGACCCATATGTGGAAGTCGATCTAGATTTAGAGAGTATATGCCAGGAGTTCCAGAGGACTGGAACCCCTCTGCTGTGAGGACAGGCTGAGAGAGTTGGGGGTGTTCAGCCTGGAGCAGAGAAGGCTCTGGGGAGACCTTAGTGTGGCCTTTCAGTGCTTCAAGAGGTCTATAAGAAAGATGGGGAGGGGCTTTTCAGCAGGGCCTTGTTATGACAGGACAAGGGGTGATGGGTTCAAACTAAAACAGGGAGATTTAGACTAGAGAGAAGGAAGAATTTTTTACACTGAGAGTGGTGAGACCCTGGCCCAGGTTGCCCAGAGAAGTGGTAGATGCCCCATCCCTGGAAACATTCCAGGGCAGGTTGGACGGAGTCCTGAGCAACCTGCTCTGGTTGTAGATGTCTCTGCCCATGGCAGGGGTTTGGACTAGATGACCTTTGCAGGTTCCTACTACCCCAAACCATTCTGTGATGCCATGATTCTATGATCTACAGCCAAATCCTACAGCTGCCCTTTTGAAAATGGAGCTGGTCAGAGGATGGCTATGGGTATGCTCTGGCCATTGCTATCGATAACCAGAAAAACTAAAGAAGGCAAAAAAACCTCCAAAATATGCTTAATTACCCATTGCTTTCTCCCTGCATTGTTTCCAGCCCAGTCATCTCCTGCAAGCTGGATGGCTCAACCAGAGCAGCATCACGTCAGCACCATTTGCCCTTCAAGCGGGAGCCCCCGTGCACGGTGCTCACAAGGACCTGTCAGGTTTCAAGATGCTGCGTGAACGCCAGATCGCTCTCACCACTGTGACAGGAGCGAGCTGCGCCCAGCAGGCTGGGGGGCTTGGCATGGCCCTGGTGCTGGATGGGAGAGATGTGCATGAAGCAGGAGAAGAAGTTAGGAGCTCTTAGTATCTCCTGGGCAAGGAGCAGAGCCAAATCCAGATATTAATATAATTAATTTGGGACACTGCACAAACCCAATTCAGCGCTTTCTTGTCCAGCCTTTTGCATCTCCTTAAGAATATTAAAAATACCCAACAAATAAAACACATGTGAGCACTTGGGATAGAAAAACAAAACCCAAACTGCACAACCTCCCAAGGACCTATATTATATCTCAGTGACAACTTTCTTTAGTGGAAACCAAGACTCTGAGCCCCTCGTTCCCAGTTCCTAGCGAGCCGAAACACAACATCAGGCCAGGCATCAGGCTCTTGTGCAAAGTCAGCACCAGCTTTGGGGTGCCACGTCTGCTTTCTGGTCTCATCTCCATCAGAAAAGGAGCTGAGACTTCCAGCATCTCAGAGGTTTTCAGCTAGGAAGCCAAGCTTGGTGCCCTCCTCATCCCCTCGCTCAGTAACATCAGGAAGGTCCCGACCCAAGAGTCATAGATGCTTTTAGCATCACTCTGGTGCAGCTCCCACAGTCTCCTCTCCTAAAAGACACAAGAATAGAACAAAAAATGACATAAGGAAATAAAACCAAAAAAATGGGACCAAATTACTGACTTCTCGAAGAAGATGACGCTGAAGGTAGTGTGATTATAACGCCTTTCGGCAGCTCGGAGGAGTTGGGTTGTTCCATGGCCTGACTTCTAAACCTTGACCGGTTTTGCAACCATGGGCCTCTGCTGAGCAACCCTCCCTCAGCTGCTAATTTGTCACCAGCTTAACGTGAGCCTTGGCCTCACCAGCTGGTGCATTGGTGGGGACACCCTTGAGACATCACCGAGGAGCATCGTGGGCAGCCCTCGTGGCCCCTCTTCTCCTCCTATGACTCAGGGCCAGGGCCACCACATCACCTCTCAATAACAATTCCGGCTTTTGTAAGAGGGCTGACAGCGACCCACCTTGCAATTAGCAGGTTGTTTGGGGAGAAATGCTAATAAGCACCCTGAGGAAGATGAACCTGAGAGGGAGGTGGACGCTGCCTTGACTCAGCGTCCTTCTGAGGCGGGAGGAGAAGGATGCTCAGGATCTGCTGGACGTGATTTTACGATACAGCCTTGCTCACCCTCTGTTTCCAAAGACTCTTGGGGCATCCCATCCTGGATGAGCTGGTGAGGAGCCCTGGAGAAAAGATCACCACTGGTTTTAGACTGGGGCTGTCCACTGCCACCCTCTCCTTGTGATTTTCTGCAGCCTCTCTGCCTTTCTGCTGCCACAAACACCTTATTGCCAACATCATTTTCATCCCTTGCTTTTCCGGTGGTGCCACTTGGCAGGAGGGTTGGAAAACCCTTCGCAGACCACCAGCAGTTCAGAAACAAGGGGTCGCTGCCCCCCCAAAATCCCAGTTCTTCACTCCTGTAGCCTTCGACCCCTCCATCCCCCCTCAGAGGTCAGTGCTGTGGGTTATAATTTGTGCTACAGTAGCTCCAATCAAGACCTGGGGTATTATTTATCGCATTTAGTACCTGCCATCAGTCATGAAAACTTAACAAAGACCCTATTGGGTTTATCTATAGGCAGCTAAACAAACGTATCTTGCTCTCCCGTTATCTTCTTGTTAACAAAACACTATCAGGATGTTCTAAACATCAGCATTTACTGCACAAGAGCCCTTTATCTGGCATGATATATAGAGAGCCCATCAATTAGTGCAGGGGGCTCGGAAATACCTGCCACGCTTCGCTCAAAAGTCCCAGCACCATCCCAGGGCTGCATCACAAGTAAATATCCCTGTGCATCTGCCGGCCTCCAGCATCCCTGCAGGAGCTGGGAGAGCTCATTATGAGCAGAAATCACGATAAATGTATTTTTTCTACCCTTTTTTTTTAATATCAAGCCAGGCAGGCTGGAGGCTTTCCGTGGAAGGAGCAGTGCAAGAGCAGCCAGAGTGCTGGATGGAGCAGGGGATGAGGAAAAGGGAAACGGGCTTTTAGTCAGAAAGGCTGGACGTGGTTTGGGAATGCAGTGCAAAGTGCCGTGAGACAGTGCTTCCTCTAGACAGCAAGACCTTGTCTGCAGGATCAGTCCCTCACGGGTCCCCCCACTGTGACCTCTCACTAGAGGAGCAAGCCTCTCTCTCGCTCACCATCAACTCAACGGGATGGGATGGGACAGGTCTTGGACACCAGACACTGAAGATCCAAGGCAGCTGGTTTCTTCAAACACCTCAGCTAAATCAGCACCTCAGCAGAGGAGCCACCCCACACCATAAACCACGCTCCTGTGTGTCAGCCGGCCTGGTGGGGTTTCACCCTCCTCCGTGATGATTGCATCATAGTGGGAAAGTGATTCTTCAGATAAATGGCAGATTGGGAGGTTTAACCCCAACTCATGTTTGTCTCCTATTATTTGAATATCTTGCAAAAGAGAAACTTTGTAAACAAGCACCTGGCCTGGTTTGGAAACCACTGCAGCTGTCTCCAAGTGATGGTTTGCTCTTGGGAGATGTTTTCCTCTAGGTGGATCTCCAAGCTCAGTCCTTACTTCATGCACTGGCAGAGGTTGGACTCATATGGACTTGCCAGCCTTTTTAGTGACACTGTGTACCCAAAAGAAGAAGCTGAATGTTTAGAAGTTGTTAATTTGGGGGGTTTTTTAGTTCCCAAACTAAAAATAAAGAGAGAAACAGTGGAGAATCTGGAGCTGGGCTGACCTTTGCCTGGCTTTGAAGAGGTGGCATCAAACATTTAAATGAAATAGGTGATAAAACCAGTGAAGCCAGTGATGGGAGTCAGAGAGGGCAGATGGGATCAGAGCTTTGGGCCAGGCTGGTGCAATTAGGAGTGTGTTTTGCACAAAGCTGAGCAGGACTCTGTAGGAGGAAGGCCAGAGAGGTGCAGCAATACAGAGAGATAAGATCCTGGAGCAGTGCTGGAGCTGTCTGGACAGAGGAGAGAAGGAGGCACCATAGAAATTTCCTGGGAGCTTATCACCATGGGCCATCTTCTCCTCCTCTTTCACATCTGCGGCAGACCCGATGCCGCAGGACTGTCCGAGCAGCCGCTCAGCCCTTGCCCGTCCCTGCTGCCATCGGGCATCATGGCTGCAAGACCCATGGCAGCCGGGTGGGGGTCTCTACCCTGATGCAGTTGGAAATGTAGACTTCCAGAGATGTTGAGCTGCCTTAAAACAGACCCAGAAAGAGGAGATAAGTATCTTCAGGCCAAGGACTTGTAATCCCAGGCACTGGGAGTTGCTGTGGGTGGTGGCCAGCAGATACCAAATGTGGACATTTGTTGAGGTTGGCTTCAGTGCTAAATCCACGGCAAGGCGTTTGTGCCTTTAGCCGCGCCATTCCCGGTGGGAAAGGGCTGCTCGCTAAAAGCCAGCCCAAAGCGACGCATCACATTCGGTCTCCAGAGGTGAAGGATGGGGCTGAAATCAAATCCAGCAGCATGGTCCCATATGGGCAAAGCCCGGCTGGTGGGGAGGGAGCACCTTAGGTTAGCGGGGGGCCCTTTCCAGCAGCGCATTATCCCGTTGCCCTCCTACAGACAGATCTGGCTTTTAACACCCTTAAACCAGCTCCTAACACCACGAGAAGGACCCCCTACAACTTACACGCAGAGCCAGGAAGCCCAGGTAAGGAGCCAGGTGGAAACTGGACTTAAAATCACCCTGGCGAGGGGGTGGTCATCGCCGGTGGTTATTGAGTTACTCAGTTTGGGGAGGTGCTTGGTTTGGCAGGGCAGATCTCCGTGTGGGTTTTACATTCAGATATTCACCTCACACCGCTCTCCTATCGTTGCTGTTGGCTGTTTATTCCTCCAACTGCTATTAAAGTTACTATTTGATAGCAGAACAAAAGACAAATAGGAATCACTGGTGCAAAACCTTGCCATCTAAGCGTGATCTTTCTGGACCAGGAACTCTAAGCCCCTGATCGGGGTGATATATAGTTTGGGTACAATAATATCTGCTACAGTTATTATTAACTATATTACAAAGATCTCAAAAAAAAAAAAAAAAAAGGAGGGGAGAGATTGCTCACGTGCTGGCTAGTTTCTCTGTTAGGGGGAGGAAAAAAAAAAGAATAAAAGTTTAATAAACGTGTGCTGTGTTGTGGATGACTTTGTGGCGACCTTTGTTGCAAATGGCCTATGCATGCGGAATAATGGTCTCCGTGCAGAGAGGGAAATGGCTTAGTGCTATCATCGTTGCCTCGGTAACCATCAGAGTCTCCATCTAGCAGAGAGAAATGAGTTATGAAAAGGCTTGAGTGAAGAAGGGATTAACACATGATCCCAGGGACAGCATGTCAATCAAAATCAGCGGAGAAATTACACTGCTCTATTTGAGAATGTCTCCGGAAACGCACCCTTAGTGGGTGTATGTATGTGGGTGTATGCAGGCATGATGGAGAGACATACAGCTCTGAGCCTTGGACGGAATATAGGTATTTTTATGTACATATATAGCGTATGGAATGTATATATTTTTATTTTTATATATGGCATTATGGAATACAGGTTTTTTTATATAGCACAAGGTATCTGCAAGCACTGGTGTGCAGGAGCACCCACTCCTCACACGCTACCTATATACCCATGTCCACAAGCTCGAGCGGACACACCTTTGTGGTGCCCGGCCCTGGGCTCGCTGGGCTCCATGCTACCCCGAGCAGCCAAGCAAATGAGAACCATTAGATTAAAAAAGAAAATTAAAAATAATCCAAAATGCGTATTTGTTCCTGAAATTTGTCCGTCCTTTCTCCCCCGTCCTCACCAGGCTTCGTTCCCTGATGGCACCCCTCGTTCCTGCAGGAACCCCTTGAAGCCCTCCGTGCACCTCCAAAGGGTAGAGCAGAAGGAGACAGTTCCCCTCTAACGCCCCCCAAATGCAACAGCCAGGGCAGTACGGAGACCCTAGCTTTAGACCAAGGGCCACCTAAACATCTGCCGTCAGCGTCGCTCTCCTGAGCGCTGCAACTTGTAGGTCAAGGGCATGGGAACTAAACCCACGATTAACTCCCTCTTGGTTTTAGCTCCTGCAGACTCCCTGGTAGCTACAAGCCCCGGCGCTGCTCAGCCGTGTGTAGCTGCGCACACATTTCCTATGGCGATTGTTTGCCTTGATTCAGCTGACGAGCTTTACATTACCTGGGACCGGAGCGAGTTCTCTGCTAATGTCAGTAGCAAAATGCAATTGCTGGGAAGGGAGGGCTTCGTGGCTGAGGAGTGTGGCTGGAAAAGGCCTCGAGTATTTGTTCTGTTCATTGGCCGCTTCAGTAATAGAAAACTTTCTCTTCCAGGAGATTCTCTCTCTCTTTTTTTTATTTATTTTTTTTAAGCAGCTGATTATTGCAGGGGAAGTAAAATTTCTCTTTGGTTACTTCGCTGCCTGCTGAGCCGCCCAGCCCGTGCCCACACCGGGAAGTACAAGAGCACTCGAGAAGGGGGTTTGCCCCCCAAAAGCTTTGCTGCATCACCCAACCCTCCACAGCCCCAGGTTTGCCCTGTGCTGTCCCGCTCCCTCCTGCCCATCAGCACAGAGCGGGGCCCTCGTGCCCGTGGTCCTACATCCCTGCGTGAGCCCCCTGCACAGCTCATCCTACACCCGCAGCTGATTCACCGCTCACGCTTCAGCTACAGGTTGCTTTACAACCGCCCCTACATGTGCCATACGGGCACGGGCTCTTCACCTGCCCCCGTCCTGCCATACCCCCATCTCCACAGGCAAACGCTCCTGCTCATCCCTCTCTCCTCCCAACGCACAGACCCGTGTGGCATCTCCCTAACTGCCCTTATGGCCCTCGTGCCAATGCCTCCGCGTTCCCTGCGACACCCCCAGGACCACAGATCTCCACCCGGGCACTCAGCCCTCCCGGCCAGCCCTGCCCTCACGCACCCTTTGCACTTCTCAGCTGCATCCTTGAGTTTCCCCAAACACACAATCACCTCGTGGCCCCTCCACCAACACGCCACAAAATACCCCCCCGTGTCTTCAAACCCTGCAGCCTCCCATATAAAGAACCCGGGATCAAGCACACATAAGCCCAAAGGTAGATGCCATGAAAACACACGCATCACCCAAACGCTCCTCACCCCTGCAGGACAGAGACAACCCCAGCCTACCCAGGACCACCAGTACACCCTCCACCAATGGTTTCCACAGCACTCCACCACTATGAAACCCTTGACCCTGGCTTTTTGGGGCTCTCCATCTCTTCCTAACCCCCATCCTCTTCCTTCCCCCCCTCCTCTCTCGGCTGTATTTCCCCTCTGCTCCCACTCCCCCATTTTCCTTCCCTCCCCCCCGCCACGTCCCCAGCCTCCCACACAAGTTTAAAGCCATCAGCCCAGCCAACGGTTAACCAAATCGCCTTGACCTCTCTGCTATTTGATATTCGCCTCCTTGACACTCATTTAGGAGCGCGCAGCGGTAAAGCAGACATTGGACAAGTCCAGCCTGAAACCAAAGCCCTATGAAAGGAGGAGAGAGATCAGAAGAACCTGATAGCCAGGAACTTGTTCTCTCCAAAGGCTTTCTGGACATTTTAGCCTGGATCAGGGGTCCGTGGAGCGCCAGTTCGTCGCCAAGCAGGGTGTAAACGTTAAATGTTAGCTATTTGTTCCAGAGATTGGCATGAAGATCGAGCCTTTCTGCCTCCTCTCCCCCCCGGCCCCCCTCCTGCAGTCTCTCCAGCCCGTCCAGAGTCTCACAGACACTCATTCATTAGCGGTTTAATAACCCTCCCGACGTGATAACATCCTTTACTCCCGGCTCTGCGAGCGGAGGTGACCCTGGGGTGGGGGTGGTGGGGGGAGACTGCGCACTCGAGATGCTCCGGGGTGGGGGGGAGGGTTTGGGGGTACCGGGCGGCCAGCACGGGCTGCTCCTGATGGTGAAGAAAAGCATCACCCCCCGCAAAAGAAAAAAAACCAACAAAAAAAAAAACCCACCCAAAAAAACCAAATCAAACAAACAAACAAAAAAAAAAAAAAAAAGAGGAAAAAACCCCAAACAAACCCAACTTTGGGGTTTGAGTCCCTAAAACTACACGGTCCCCAAACCCAGAGTGGGGGGATACACACTCCCCCTGCCCGGTGTCCGCAGCCCCAGAGCCCCCCCGTGCCCTTCTGGGATGCTGCAGAGATGCTGGCGGTACCTCACCTGGTCCAACCCTCTGTTCTTTGAAACGGCTCTAGTTTCTACGCGTTTGCCCCGTAACTCCGGATTCAGGCATCTGAAGGAACCTTTCGAAACTCTGATTAGTTCAGCTTCGCTCAGTGCCTTTTCCTCCCTCTCCTTTCTCCCCATTTTTTTCCCCCCTCGCTCCTTTGCTGCGCTGCAGATAAGATATAAAATACTCTGTCGGGATACTGTAATATTAAAGATCAAAAGTGGCATCAATTGAAGACCAAACGCACGGAAAACAAAGGGGAAGGCTGGGAGATGTTCATCAGCTAATTACAACTGCAAATATTATGCAAATTTATCTTGGCACAGAAATGGAGAAAGCGAGTTTAAGTGCGGAGATAATGCTGGAATATTGAATGTTCAGCTGAGGGTGGGACGTGGTCCAATAAATTCATCTGAGGGAGAACCGGTGTTATATGGATGTATATTCCTATCAAATCATCTACACTTCACATTGGGGGGGGATCAGAAATTGCGGTTATAATTGATACTTGAAATTCCTTGGCAATTATTGCAAGGTGGAGGGAAGCCGAGATTCCCGGTCGGGTGGGATTCGTGACCCACCAAATACCAACTGCTGGACCTAGAGCAGGGCGCTCGCACCACGCACACGGGTGGAAGGGGGAAGGTGTGTCCCCCCCCACTCAAGACCCCAGGTAGGAGCCTGTCCCTGGAGGCAAAGGGGGAAACCAAGTTATTTTTCAACCTCCTTTCAGAAGCGTCTCCCGCTTCCTGGAAAAAAAGGACCATGCTAGACCTGGTTAATGATTAAACACCGTCCCTGTGCCGTGAGAGCCAAGAAGGGATGAGAGGGAAGCGGGGAAACTTAAACCAAGGCGGAACAGGGCTGCCAGCACCTGTCCGCAGAAATTTTAGCAGCAGGAGAAATTGTAGCATCAAAAAAAAAAAAAAAAAAAGAAAAATGGAAAAAAGAAAAAAAATAAGGGGCTAAAAAAAAAAAAACCCCAAACCGCAAAACTGAGGCACAGCAAATTGACCACGAAGAGGATTTTAGGCACCATTTTCTCTGCGGTGCCGTCCAAGCCATGAAGAGGCGGCGGATGCTGTAACGCGGGGCAGGAGCATCCCCAGCCCCTCGGCAGGGGTTTGGCGGGGCGGGGAGGGGGGGGCTTGAACCGGTATCGGGTTTGCCCCACGCGGTGCTGCAGTCGAGGATGAACTTTGGGGCTGAGTGCTGTGGGAATCCCACCCCATCCCATAAATAAAGGGGGTTGTTTGCCGCAGAAAATGTTTGAAATGCATCTTGTCGCTGCGCAGGTGAGGAGGCAGCCCCCGGCTGCTGCTTCTCGTCAAGGATTCAAACGAATCCATTCCCATTCAGCAAAATCTCAGCAGATCTGCCCCTCCTCGGGCAGAGGAATATCAATAATTTCAGGTGAATGCCACCCCCACCCCGACCCCCCTTCTCATTTCTGCAGCCCGAAACCCAGCGCAGCGTTCATTTGCATACAAAGCAACCCGCGGAGTTTCTCCAGTTTATGAGAAATGCCTTAAAAAAAAAAAAAAAAAGAAAGAGAAAGATAAAGAAAAGGCAGAGACACCGGGAGAGAGAGGGGAGAGGATTCTAGCAGAAATCTCATCGATTTTTTGCTGTGTATGTATCTGGCAACGGGGCGGGGAGGAAAAAATGAGCATTATTGGCAGCCCTCCCTTTTAGAAAAAAAAAAAAAAGGAGAAAAAAAGAGATAGATGCAAATTGTGTTTTATCGTGAGCCGGCTCCGCGCTTTATTCAATGTTTATGATGCATTATCTCCCCCTTAAATAAAAAATAAATCATGTAAAATTAGGATCTCGCAGCCACCGAGAGGAGAAGCTCCGGTCGATTTTCTTAATTTCAGTCTGAAAGTGACACACTAATTAAAGCGCTTCATCCCCCTCCCCCCAACTTCTTTTTATTATTATCGTTATCAGATTTACCTTATATTTTCCCAATTAAAGAAAAAAAAAAAATATCAGTTTCGCTGCCCCCAGGATAAAACTAAAACTAAACTGAGGACCCCCGGGTTTGGTTGGGGTTTTTTTTTTTTTTTTCCCCCAACGTTGCCCATCGCTTTCCGCCATCAGATTCATTGTGATGTATTAGATGCAATAAATTATCCCATGTAACAAAACATTGGGAGCTGAAAGGGTGATAATCTGGAAAGCAGAGATAAGCATTCATTATTCCGAATCATTATGAATCCAACGTTGCCTCTGACTTCTTTCTTAATCAGCTCCTCTGATCCTGGATATGTGAGCAGCACAGATAAGGAAAGAGTCATTTATAATTCTGTACCTCGTCTAATATTTAAAAAAAAAAAAAAAAAAAGAAGACGAAGAAGTCAGAGGCAAGAAAACGCTATAAAACACAAGCAAGAGGCGGGCTCCGAGTGAAATACCACTCCGATGTTGTTAGAGCCGCAGTAAGATTTAATTAAAACCCTCCACTTCCACGTGCTTTATATATTTGTATAAATACATTTTGCACCTTGGCTGGAACCGGGGCTGTTTGCTGGCTCGGACTTTATTTCCAAGCCTCGCATTTGGGTGAATGTGGATTGAGTGTGTGTGTGGGGGATTATTTGAATTTCTGACGTTTCCCCCCAGCCCCGCTCTCCCTCCCCACCGTTCACCCAAAGTCATGAGGTCCATCCTGCCGAGGTAGGAGGCTGCGTTGAATGGAAATCGTTTTAAAGCGAATATCCTCGGCGCACACAAAGCGCAGGATCGATGCCAGGGCGGCTGCCTTGGGCAGAGCAAGGCGAGGGAAGGGGGCTTCTCCCCGGCCTGGGAAACCAAGATTGCGACGATGATATTAAAAAAAATCACCATCAGGCCGTGTTCTCACGGCCGGGGAGGGGGGAAATTATCGATTATTGCCAACTTTTCTCGGGGGTGGGGGCGGAGAAGAGGGGGGCACTTGAATTATAGCGAATAAACCCTGCCTGCCCTCCTCCCTGCGGCCGGCGGAGCGGTTATCGCGAACGATAACGGATGGACTGTCTTTATGGAGGGTCCGGCTGCGAACCTGGGTGCAGGCGGAGCCGAAATCGATTGTGTGTGTGTGTGGAGGTATTTATTTCGATGTATACGCGCCTAAACGTGTGCCAAAGAGGAGAGCGAGGGGTGGGATTAGCCACAGGCACTCGAAGAATCACAGGCTCCCCTAGTAAATTGGAAAACACGAGGAAAAAAATAGATACCGTATCTATATTTTATATTCTATAGTCTGTCTATATATTCTATCTATTCCATATAGATATTCCATTCATATAAAATATTCTATATTGAATATATGCTATGAATTCAATATATGAATATATGCTATATTAAATATTCTGTATTCTATATATTCTATATTCTGTATTCTGTATTCTATATTCTATATTCTGTATTCTATATTCTATACTCTATATTCTATATTCTATTCTAATTCTGTATTCTACATATATGGGTCACATGGCTTGGCTTCGCGGATGAAGATTTGGGACATATATGGGATAGATAGAATATATATATATAGAATTGTATGGACTATATATATATACACACACAAATATACGGGGAAAGATGCGTGTGTATATACGTATATATGCACGTATTTATTTATTTAAATGACCTCTGGCTACCTGGCTGCCGCTTTTAGTGTATATTCGGACCTAAACTGCAGGCATCAAGGCAGGTCTGTGATATTTATGATAAAGCCCGGGTGCCATTTAAAGCCTCATTAGTTATGTTTAACCTCTGAATCACCAGCCATCATAGCTGGAAATGAACTTCACGGTGCGGGGCGAATGGGGAGGTGGCGGGGGGAGAATATAAGAGTGGATGCGCCTGCGCCTCTGCCCAAAATCTCTTTCCTCCCCCACCCCCCCAAGCCCCAGCCGCGGGAATAGAGACAATAGCGCAGGGACTCTGTCACCATGGGCTTCCCAAGCGGTTCTTGCAGGAGGATCCTTGATTTTTCCTTTCCCCATTCCCACGACGTGCTCAGACATCCCAGATCCAGCTCCTTCACCCTCCCACCTTTTTTTGTTTTTTTTTTTTCCTGGGCAGTTCTGAAGGGATCCGGCAACATCTTCTTCCACGTTGATCTCGCCTCCCTCCCGCAGCACTATTTTGGGGAGCAGAAATCGTGGCGAGCAGAAGATTTCCCAGGGATTTCCCCCACCCGGTGATGGGGAACACAAACCCCCACTCATTTTAGCTCTATTCTTTGTTTGTTGGGGGTTTTTTTTTCCGCCGCAAGGATTTAGCCCCGGCTCATCGCCTCGGCTCAGTGCAAACCACACAAGCCTCGTGGCTTTAAAACACTCGTTTTCGAAGACTTTCCTTAGCAAAAGCCGCATTTCTTGGCGAGGGGAGATGGGCTCAACCCGCCTCCCCCCGCTCTTGGGGTGCCCGAGCCCTTTCCATCGGGGCTCGGCGTCGGGAAGGCTCCATGCGCGGCTCTAATGAGCTTTAAGTTATTACCTTAATTGAATGTATTTTCTGAAGACGGAATTAGGAGGCGATCGCGTTTCCTTTCACCTTACAGCCAGTCACTCTAGAAGCGGAGATAGCGAACCCCCAACGTCAGCAGAAAAAAAAAAATAACCAATATCCCTCCAGGATCAGGAATATATATATATATATATATTTTAATTTTTTTCCCCCCAAGTGATCAATTTTCGCCCCCGTTTCTGAAACGCCGGTTGCGGCGGGACTCAGCGGCGCCGGGATGCGCGGGTTCTCCGCCGGCTACCGCGGAGACGCGCCGGGGAGGGCGGCTCTGCACCCTCACCCCACCCCACCAGTGGGTCCCGCACTGGTGGAGCCTGGGGACTGCGGCACGCACCCTGTTCAGCCCTGGGAATAACGCACTCGGTTTATGCCCGTGGAAACTCATCACTCCAGTTGGGGGGTTTGATGTTAAATGGGGGGAAGGTGGTGGTTCTCCCCTCTCTCCCCACTTTCTCCCCCTCCCCACTTCTTCTCTCACCCCGGGAAGTGGCTGCCCCACCCGGGACCCCTTTTCCATGGCGAAGCTGCCGGGGGATGAAGGGCGGGGGGGGGCGGGGCGCACAGCCAGGCTGCCACTTTAGGTTTGGGAGAATGACACGAGCGGGGGGTTAAATGTGGGAAATCAGAGGTTCCCCCACCCGTCCCCCGCGCCGGTCCCCCCATCTCCTGCTCATCGCGACCGGATTTGGGGCATCCCCCGGAGCCCGGGGCATGGCCAGAGCCCGGCTCCCAGGCTTATCCTCCGGCCCTACAGCAGTTTGGGGTTTTTTTTTTTTGGGGGGGGTGGGGAGGGGCGGGTATCTTCCCCTCCTTCCCGACCCCTCGAAAGCCCGCAGGTCTTCACCGGGAGGGGAGACTGGGGAGCGGGCAGGGGGCTGCCGCTGCCCGCGTTTGCTCCGCACGGAGATCGGCCCCGGGTTCAAGCCCGTCCAGCTGTGGGAGGACAGACGCGGTGGGAGGGGGGGACGGACACGCAGACCCCCGGGCTGGGACGGACCCCCAGGGTCAGTGTCTCCGCGCAGAGGTGCCGCGCTCCTGCCCGCGGCCGGCGGCTTCCTCGTCCCGAAGAAGGGGAGAGGGGACAAGGGGGACAGTGACACAGTGTGTGTGTGTGTGTGTGTGTGTGTGTGTGTCCCCCGCCGCCCTCGGAGTGCCAGGGGATGCGTGTGGATTCGCTTTTTATTTTTCCCTGTCCAAATCGCGGAGCCTTACACCGACACATAAACAAAATAAAAATAAAATGTAATAATAATTAAAAATAAATAAAATAAAGGAAAATGGGGCGAACAAAAGTCCCTCCCGAGGAGGAGGGGGGACAGAGGAGAAGAAAAAGCCCCAGGTAGCGAATGTCACCGCTTTTCCTCGAAAGCTTTCGATACAAGCGGAGCGAGCCCCGGCGATATTCGTATGATCATACGCTTCATTTTTTTTTCCCCCCATCTCTCTCTCTTCCCAGGCGTTGCAGGCTCACGGCACTGACAGTTGCTCCCGGGACGGGTTGCATCACGCTCACACCTCTGCAAGCCCCAGTACCTGGCGAGTCTCCCCCCGGCCCTGCCCCTGTCCCCCCCGCCCCTCCACCTCCACCTCCCCGCCCCATGTGGTTCCCGAGATGGGTGTGTAAAGAAATAGCCCATCATATTTCTCTCACTCTTTCTCTGCCCTTTCCCAACCCGGAAGAGCTCTGATCTTCAGCCCAGCCCCGAGGAGGAGGAGGAGGAGGGCAAGGGTGGGCGGTTGGAGGATGCGGCTCCCCCAGGTTTTCCCCCTCGGTGGGAGCTTGCGACATGCCAGCAGCCGCTCCGCTCCTCCCGCACTCCTGCCCTGAGAGCTCCAGCGGAACGGCTCCGAGTAAAAAACATCTGCCCAGGTCAGTGAATCCTCTGGTTTGTGTGTCTGTGTGTCTGTCCCCCCTTTCCTCTTCTTCGTCTTTTTTTTTTTTTTTTTTTTTTAATTCCTTCGCCTCCTCCTTTTACTCCTTCTCCACGTGGAGGGGATGAGGATGGGGAGCTGGACTCAAAGGGCAGCAGCCGCCGGCTTGAAACTCAACCCGAAACCCCCCCTCATTGTCTGGTGTGGGTGGAGGGGTTGTGTTTTCCCGGCGACCTTGGGGAAAGGCACCCCCCCGGCCCGGGAAGGAGACGAAATTTGGGAAGCAGAGGTGCAAAACGTGGTTTTTACCCCTGGGTAAAGGAGTTCGGGGCAAAGGAGCGAGGCAGGGGTGGTCGCGGCTGGGAGAGCGGACACGGCACCGTCGTGTCTGAGATGTGAAACAGTAATCAGGACGGGAGCGACGTATATTTGTATAGGGGATGGGGGCCTTTCCGTGCCTGGCTTCGTACCTATATGCGCGTATACCTCTGTATGCATGGACCCGCATACGCGGATCACTGGTGTTTCTGCGCGCAGCGAGGTGCGGGAGGGTGCCGGTATAATACGCGGGACCCCGCTTATAATACTCACCGATGGTGATCTGATAATGTCAGGTCCGTCTGTGCTGTACAGAACATAATATGTACTACAGATTTTGCACTATATATATTTATGTATCTAATATATAATATATAACAAACACACCGTGCTTCTCATAGGATCTAATCAGGGCGATCTTCCGCCCCTTTCCTCAAATATTCCTCTTTTTTCTACCTTGTCAACCCAAACCGCAGCTATCCCGGTCCCGGAGGAGGGATGTGCCGTTAAGGCACGCTGAGGTGAGGGCGGAGGTGGCTCCGCTCCGGCCCCCGGCCCCGCACCTTGCCAGCGGCTCCCGGCCGCGCCGGGCAGCGCTGCCCGCAGCGCCCGGGGAGACCCGCGGGCCGGGCTGGGCCGTCCTGGGCTCCGGCACCACTCGGTGTCGAAGGACGAGAGGAGAGTTTCCCCTCTCTCCCGGCATCCTTGGTTTAGGTCTTTCACCTCCTTCCCTCCCTGTAGGATTTTTTTTCCGCCGTCCAGGCAGGGCAAGGAGGTGTTTCAGGAGAGAACCTGGAAATGGCTCGGGCTGCCCAGAAATGCTCGTTGGCTGTCATCGAGCCTCTTCAAAACATCAAGGGGAGAAAAATATCTGTCTGTCTGTCTGTCTATCCGTCCGTCCATCCATCCATCCTTCCACCCCAGCTCCTCTTACCTTCACGTGTCCGTTCGCAGGTAGCGGGCTCTGGGTGACGGATTTTAATGCACCCGGGTAATTAATAACCATCGGCCCTGCTTGTTGTCTCCATTATTTACGGGCCGCAGGTGCGGAGCGGGGGAAGCCGGAGCTCGGCGGGGCCGCAGCGGCGGCTGCCCCGGCCGGGTGGGCGCGGGTCCCCTCCTTGGCCGGGCGCACCGGGGCTGGCACCTCCGGTCAGCTGGGCAGCCGGGGGAGGGGGACAGAGAGCGCCCCGGGACAGCACGGGAAAGGAGAAACAGGCTCTGGGGAAGGAAGGGAGGAGAGGGAAGTCCTCCCCCCCCCCGGCATTTTGCTCCTGGCTGAGGCAAAGCGCCTCCTTCTCCCGGGGATTTATTTTTTCTTCCGCAAAGCGGGTGTTTTAATTTCAAGGGGGAGGAAAAAAAAGGAGGTTCTTCCCCGCAGGGACAGGGAGGGAGCGGGGTGCGGCGAGGGGGGGACACCCCGCAGGGGGCTCTGCTCGGCCCCCGGGATGCGAGCAGCATCTCAGGGGGGTTCGGGCGGGGGAGGAACAGCAGCTCAGGGGATGTTGGGGACAGATAGACCCCCCTTAGGAGTAAAAGATTTGTGTGTCGTCTCCCCTCCCCGATACTGTCTGAATTTGAGGATCTGGGACAGTAAACGTGAGCCCCCCATGTGTGCCACTGTGCGAGGCGGCCGTGTCACTCCCGGGGTGTGTGGGGGGTGTCTGTGGACACGGGTGTTTTACTCTGGGGGTGCCGGGGGGGGGTGCAGGGACGTCTCTATAGTAGCGGCAGCCGGCCGCTTCCCGGAGTAAATCGCTCCGAATTTAATGCCGAGAGGTCGGGATATGCCCCCGCCAAGGAACTGGTGTGAATTCCGCCGCCTCTTCCCACGCCAACCGCCTGGCGAAGTGTGGTTTCTGCTTTATCTAATTTCTGCCTTTGGAAAAAAACAAAAATAAACAAAAAAAAGTCATTAAAGCCGACGGCAGCTCCGCTTTCTCCGTGGGGAGCGAGGAAAACGGCGCGGCTCGGGTTTAAACTCCGTAAGATGCTTTTCCTTCGCTTCAATTCGCCTTCAAACCCCGCTCAAAACGGTCCTGGGAGATAAATCAAAGCCGAGAAACCCGAAATAAACTGATTTTTATTATTTTTTTTTTTTTTGCCAACGCGCATTTCCTTAACCTCCCCTTAATTCGGAGTGTCTGTTCAGTCGGATTTCTATTTATTTCTTCCCTTATTTTTTTTTAATTAATTGGGTTGAAGCCTTTCCGGAGCGCTGCCCGAGCGCCCCTACCCCAGCGCCGGGGCGGGCGGGAGCGATGCCCGGTGCCGCGGCGGCGGTTCGAGCGGCGGGGCGGGGAGCTTGGAGAGGGGGGAAAAAAGGGGGGAAAAAAATAAAAGAGAGAAGGAGAACCCCTTTTCAAGCCAGCACTTTGCTGACTAAGAACGGGAAAGGGGAGGGGGGGAAGGGAAAAAGGGACTTACCGGGTTGAGCTTGAAACCGGGGCTGTGCTGCGGAGGGGAGGAAGGAAGGAGGGAAGGAGGGAGGGAAGGAAAGAGGGAAGGGAGCTGGACTCTGCCTCCCGTCCCGGAGCACCGGCCGCAGGGGTGACACGGCTCCCCCCGCTTCTCCCCTTTGCCCGGCTCCTCTCCGCGCAGTTTGGGGAATGCGGCGGGGGGAGAGGTCGCCCCTGGGACTTGCGGAGCCGGTTTTTGATCTTTCTCAGAATTTTTTTTTTTTTTTTTTTTTAACTCCTGCAGTGTCCCGGGGCAGTCGCCCTCCTCTCAGCATCAAAGAAGGCGAGGGGGGTGGGAGAGGAGGGGAAAAGAAAAGTCCCAGTTTCTCTCCTCCCAATTCTAATTCTTCGAATTTCTTTTCTTCGGCAGCGCAGGGTTTTCCCCCTCTCTTTCCCCCGCCCCCCCCACCCCCCCCCCCCCCTCCATCAAACAGCATAATTTGGGCTGAAAAAAAAAAAAAAAAGCGTGTGTGTCTGGGGAGGGGGTGGTGGTGGTGGTGCACGGAGGGAGAAAAAAATTGGCCCCGGTGTAATCAGACGTTGATTTGTTCTCTATGTTAATTTGCATGGCTCGGCGCTTCTTTATGCGTGTGTTTATGTTTCCTCCCGACCTTCGCGAAGGAGAGATAAATGAATTATTAGAAGAGAATGGAAATATATATGCATATATTTAAAAAAAAAAAAAAGAGTAGAAAAAGAACCCACTCGTGGGTGGTTTCGAAGCAGAGGGGAAGACTCATATGGGATGAGAAAGGGGAGACGCAGAAATGCCAGACCAGTGTCTCCTTTTCTCTTGGAGTTTTAAAATTATTATTATAATAATAATTCTTAATACCATTAATTATTACTATTATTAAAATTTTATTAATTATTATATTTATTTTGCCAGCCCCTAGCTGGACGGATGCTGATTATCGTTTTACTGATAAAGGGGGGGGGGAGGCGGGGAGTGGTGGGCCTGGGGAAACAGATCCTACCTGATCCACGAAGGGGAAAAATAAAATGAAAAAAACAACAACAAAAAAGAGGAAGATATTCCCTCTTCTCCCCGCCTTTGTTTAACCCCAGATTATCGCGGCAGCGTTACCAGGGCCCAGCCATCCTCACGCCGGGGCTGTCCCCGGGGGCTGGCAGGCTCCGTGCCCCGGGAGGGGCTGCCCCGGCCGGCGGGCACGGCTGAGCGCCGGTCCTTCTCCCTCGGCAAATTGCTGTATACAAGGAAAAAAAAAAAAAAAGAATATATATATAATCTTGGGAGCTCTGCCCTGGGCCGTGTCCTCTCCATAACCCTCCGATTCGTCGCTCCCGGCTGTTTGTACAGCTTTACCTGTACTATTCTGGTACCCTGTAAAAAAAAAAAAAACCCAGCCCGGCAAACGTAACTTAATCCGCTTTCAGTCAATTGTCGTCTAAAAGGGGGCTAAAGGAAGGCGGGGGTGGGAAGGGGGGGGTTCAGCCTGTCCCCGCCCCGAGGTGCCAGTCGCAGCGGTGGGCACCGATGGGGACGGAGGCAGCGGGTGGCCCCGGGTCAGGGCACCAAAAACCCCTCCCCTATAGCTATTTTGATAGGAGGAAAAAGAAGGGAGGGGGCCCCGAGGCTTTAGTGACCTTTGACTGCTCGTTTTTAGGGGGGGGGTAGGCTGGGTAACGCCCCATCTCCCTGAGTTTGGGTGGTTGGTTTGTTATATCGCTTTTATTTTATTTTATTTTATTTTTTTATTTCTCCCTTTTGGGGACTTTGAGTGACTTCTATCAAAAGCGTTTCCCCTGACCTTTTAGGGCCAGAACTAGCCCCAATTTCTTCCCCCTCACCCCATCCGTCTAGCTAGGAGAGATGCTGGAGCCCCACTCCCCGCAGCCCCCCCCCCCACTCCCCCGCCAGAATTAACCCCCGAGCCCCCGGGCCTTATCTGGCGACTGGTGGCGAGCTTGGGGCTAATTGCTCCAACAATGGGCTCCTATTAACGCCGAGCCTGTCACTGGAAACCCTGCTGGGGGCTGCCGGGGCGGGGGGGCGAGGTGATGGATCTGCAGCCACAGCCTGGGAAAAGGACGGTCAAGGCCAGCGCTCCTCGCGAAACCCCCGGGGATCGCAGATTAATTCGAGAAGAAGGGAAAAATGATGGGTTTGCTCTTCCCCCCCTCCTTTTTTTTTTTTTTTTTTTTGGAGGGGGGTGTGTGTGTGTTTTCTCCCTCTCCACTGCTGTTTCCCCCCCGCCTGGGAAGGGGGTAGGAAAATCTCGGCTATGGATGCCGAGGTGAAAATTCAGGGAAGGGCTGAGAAAACTGGATTCGAAAGCGAGTGTCTTCCCCCCGAAACTGTGGCTGTGGCCGCGGGGGGCGGGCAGCGCGCAGGATCCCGCCGTGCCACCCCGTCCCCCACCCCATCGGGGCAGGACGGGGTCCTCAGGGCTGTGCCCGCTTCTTCCTCCCCGCCTCCACCAATCAAATTTGCTGTAGCTATTGATTTGTTTTAATTTTTAATTTTTCTTCTTATTTTCTTATTATTTTATTTTATTTCGGTTTATTTAACCTTTATTTTTTTTGTACTTTATTAATTTGATTTGTCGTTAAACCTTCCGTGCCCTCCGAACAGCTGAAGGAAAGCGTTTTCCCCCGCCCCGCAGAGGAGGAAAGGCAGGTTTTCTCGATGTCTTAACAATTTTGTGACCTCTGGATGGAAATTCCCCTCCTGTGATCCCGCGGCTGTAGGTCCCAGGCTGTAACTGCGGGGTGGGGGGGTTGAGAATCTCAGCTCACCTGCCCAAAGATCCCAGTTTGGCACTAAGAACCCCCCCACCACCCATGCGTTAAAGGAAATGTCTTTATAAAGTGACATTATCGAGGTGCTGGGGACCACCCTCGTCCGCAGGGTCTGTTTGGGGTTTGGGGAAATTTGGGGAGCGGGGATAAAGGGACAGATCCCGGGGAGACACTTTGTCCTCACGTCCGTAAAACGCTTAGAGCTGGGGTGGGGGTGGGGGGGAGCGGAAAGTTTGTGCTCTCGCCTGCACATCAATGCTTTACAAACGATGTTCCCCTCCTTACCGTCCTCCTCCTCTCGAAGAAATCCCACCCCCAAAAAGAGTGGTGGGCAAGGGACCCCCCCGGTGCTAGGACACCCCCCCTCCTCACCGCCGGTACGGCCGGGGGAGAGGCCGTAGGGCCGCCCGGTGCGGAGGGAGCCTCATCCCGGTAAGATGGGGAGAGACCGCGCTGGTCGCCCCCACCTTTTGCCCTCCCGGTGCACCCCAATAATTGGCGTAGGGAAAGTGGGGGGCACCCTAAAAAAAAAAAAACCCAAAAGCTGCAGGCAAAGCAGTTCCTGTCTAATCTAACTAGGGGTGGGGGGAAGAGGAAACAGGAGCTTTCTCGGAGCGAGTTAAAGCCCCCACCTCGGTGAGGACCATGAACATCTCCCCCCCACACCCCACCCCGCTTTCCCTCGTCTTCCTAATAGGCTGCCGGCAGCGGTACCTGGCTGCCCCCCGGGGGCGGCGGGGCTCTGCGCTCAGCCCCGGCGGAGTCGGCGAGGCTGGACAGCGAGGGGCAGCGCCGAGCCTGGTCCCGTCGCTGCACCCCCCCGGTCCTCCGGACAGTCCCAGATGGGGAAGAGGGGAGATTGGACCTGCCACCCCCATCCCGGCTTGTCCACCCTCTCCGGCGCTCCCAGCCGGGCGCGTTTCGCCGGTTCCCCTGCACCCGGTTGGGCTGCACCGACCCCAACGCACGGCTGCTTGTCCGGCTTTTATACCTACCCCAGAGGGCTTTTTATAAAAATAAAATATATACATATACGTGCGCATCCCCACGGTGCCTGCCCACCGAGCAGCGTGAAACCTCAGCGGAGCTGCTTTGTCCCCACGCCCAACGGCGGATGGGCTGCACCGGGCGCTTAAAACCGGCCTTAAAACGGGCTCAAGGACCGGGAGCATCTGTCTGGACGCTCAACTCCAGTCGGGGAGCCGAGAGGAGCCGAGCGGTCGGGGCGGCATTTCCAGGCGTCACGTTGAGCTCAGCCCCGGCGCTGCCGCCGCGGGGAACGGCGCTGGCCCCTCCGACCGGAGACCGCCCCGGCGGGGGCAACGGCAACGGCGCGGCCGCCGCTGCGGAGCCCCCGGGTTTTAATGAGACACCCCTGTATAAAACCTCCGAAGAGCCGCTTCCCCTCGCAGCCGGGCTGACGCTTTCTTGCCGGCGTGCGAAGAGACGGCGCGCAAAGGCACCCTGTAAGTGACTTGTCCCAGGGTCTTTTAAAATTATTATTCCTTTTTAAAAATCTTTCCTACCTATATTTTCTTTTTTACCCCCCCTTTTCCCTTGCTTCCCCTTTTTTCTTTTTTTCCCTCTTTTCTTTTCTTTTCTTTTCTTTTCTTTTCTTTTCTTTTCTTTTCTTTTCTTTTCTTTTCTTTTCTTTTTCTTTTCTTTTCTTTTCTTTTCTTTTCTTTTCTTTTTTCTTTTCTTTCTTTTCTTTTCTTTCTCTTTTTTTCCTTTTAAGATATTTCCTTATTTTCCCGTTTTCTTTCTTTACTTATTTCTTTTCTTTTCTTTTTTCCTTTTTCTTTTTCCTTCCCCCCATCTTTCTGCCCGTCTTTCCTTTCTCTTTGCGTCGTTTGTCTTTCTCTCCCTCTTCCCCTTCACTTTCTTTTTCTTTCTCCCTTCTCTCTCTTTTCCCTCTTTCTCTGTTTTCCCTGTTCCCTTTCTCCCTCTTTATGTATTTTTGTGTGTGTGTGTGTTCCTCTCCCTTTCTACCTTCCCCTTTTCTCCCTCCGTCAGTCCTCCGGTCCCGCGGTTGTCTCCTGGCCGGTGCCCCGCGGAGAGAGGCCAGGCCAGTGCCGGGCCGGGCTGTGCCGGGCCGTGCCCTGGCCGTGCCGTGCCGTGCCGAGCCGTGCCGCGGTGCCGGCGGGGCCGCTAGGGGATGCCCTGGCTCAAGGCACCGGCCGGGCCGGCCGGCAGGGCGCGGGCGAGCAGCCAATCAGCGCCTCCCGGGGCCGGCGCCCCAGTTCCTGCTCGTCCCCCATTGGCTGCGGCGCGGCGGCGGCGGCCCCCGCTGGGCGGCGGGCGGCGCTGCGGGCGCGGAGCCCGCGGGGGTCGGCGGCGCCGGGGCAGGGGCGCCCGGGGTCCCCCAGCCCCGCAGCCCCACCTTGGCCGGGGAGTCTCCCTCTCCCCTTCCCTCGGCCCCGGGCAGCCGCCCCGTTTCTGCTTGCCCACCACCGGGACCTCCAGTGGAGCTGGGAGGGGAAAAAACCCACCCTAAACCTCCCCCAAACAGTATTATTTCCAAACGCGGCGGTTTCTCTACGCTTGTATCCTTAATAATACTAATACTACTAATAAAACCCTTTACGAGAGCTCTAAACCCGCCGGTGTAGGAGGAGAGGCAGCTTTATTCCAGGTAGCCAGCCCCCGGAGGTCCCTCACCTGCCTGCACATCCCCGGGCCGGGGTCGCTCCTGGAGGGCTCCGGTGCCTCTTCGCATCCCCCCGGCTTGTCGGCAGGAGAACCGAACCGGTCCTCTCCACCCACCACCTCCTGGAGCGGCCTCTCGCAAAGTGTCCCGGCCAACGGGAAAACTTACTTTTTCCCCTTAAAAAAGGAGAATTAAAAAAAAAAAACGAAAACAGGGGAAAAGTCTCAAAAGAAGTTGGTCGAAGGGGGTTCCGGCGGGGGCAGCGCGGAGGCGGCCGGTGCGCCCCGGAGGTCCCCTCCTCAGGCGGGGACAGGCTCCGCCTCCCCCGGGCTTATGACACTGGAACCTCCTTAAGTTGCGTCTCGCCACAGCTGTCTGTAAGCACTGAGCCGGCTGGCGCCATCCTGCTCCTTTCAGAAAGAATGCCTTCCCTGTAAAAAAAAAAAAAAAAAAGAAAAAAAGAAAGAGAAAGAAAAAAAAAAGAGAAAGGGAGGAAAAAAAAATAGGGAAAAAAAAATAGGGCGAGCGAGCACAGTCTGATCTGATCAAGCACTTTCAGCTTCATCCCTCCTGGGTCACATACTGCTTCTCCACCAAGGTTTGTGCGGAATTTCTTCAGCAACTTGTCGGTTTTTTTTTTCCTCTCCCCCTCCTTTCCCCCTCGCTCCTTCCCTTCACCCCCACCCTCTTCTCCAGCGCTTCCCCCAACTCCTCGATTCCCCCCCCCCGCTTCTCTTTTCCCCTCTCTTCTCCCCTTTCTCGGTTGCATAATAATTAATGAGCAATCAAAGTGACTCCGGGCTGCGGAGCAGCGAATGGCACAAGTTCTCACCGGCTTAAGCCGCTGGAGCTTCTCAGGTGCAAATGGAGCAAATAAACAAATAAACCAACAACCGCGACGACCAAAAAAAAAAAAAAAAAAAAAAAGAAAAAAAAACCCCGAAAGGAAAGGCAAGAGTAAGAGCTGAGGCGGCAGGAACGCGGTTAGAGCAGCTCGGCTCCGCTCCGAGCTGGGAGAGGAGAGAGCGAAAGAGAAAGAGGCGCTGGGGAGAGGTGGGTCCAGGGCAGAGCCGGCGCTTCCCAGGGATGGCTGCCGAGTGATGGGATGGGTTTGCTCCTGCCTAAAAAGTCAGGTGCTAAAGTTCAGAACTTCTCAAGCACGTTCCTCTCTCTGCCTGTCTCTCTCTCTCTCTCTCTCTGCTCCTTCCCTTTCCTCTTTCTCGTTACAGGTGATCAAAGAAGAGAAACATCTGCAAAAGAGCGGAAGATACTGAGGGGATCTCACTTCGTAGAGATTTTTTTCCCTGAGGTTTTTTTTTTTTCCCCTTTCCCCACCTTTTTTTATTATATTTTTTCTCCTCTTTTTCTTTTTTTTCTTTTTCTCCTTTTTTTTTTTTTTTTTTTTTGGAATCGATCGTTCATCACCATAACCCCCCTCCCTCCGCTTTAAACCAACCCTAACTAGAAACATCCCTGAACTCGCCGAGCGCTCCCTCACCCCTGCATAACTCCGGCACCGTCTCCCCCTCCCGTCTCAAGCCCTCCGCGCCTTGCTGAGGAGGAGGAGGAGGAGGAAGAGCAGCGGCGGAGCAGCGAGCGCGGAAGATGGAGGTCTCCACGGACCAGCCGCGGTGGGTGAGCCACCACCACCCGGCCGTGCTCAATGGGCAGCACCCGGACTCGCATCACCCCACGCTTGGCCATACCTACATGGACCCCACGCAGTATCCTCTCGCCGAGGAAGTGGATGTACTTTTTAATATCGACGGACAAGGCAACCCCGTCCCTCCCTATTACGGCAACTCCGTGAGAGCCACCGTGCAGAGATACCCCACGGCCCACCACGGTGAGTGGCCCCGCCGAGAGCTCGGCTCCCCCGCGGCGGGCCCGGCCCCGGCCCCGGCCCCGGCGGCTCCGCGCTGCCCCGGCCCCGCCGGCCCCGCTGCCGTCAGGCAGACCCTCTCCTGCCGGCGGGGAAACTACGTCACGGGTGGATTTTGAGGCTGGCTTGTTGGAAATAAATAAAAAGCCAGGCTTCCTTTCTTTCTTTCTGTCTATATATATATTTTAAAATCTTTCTCTCTTTCTTTCTCTTTCCTTTTCTCCCCTCGTTTCTTCTTTCTTTCTTTTTTCTTTCTTTCTCTCCTTTTTCCTCTTTCTTTCTCTTGCACCCTTATCTCTCTCCTCTCTCCCTTTCCCCCCTCCTTCTTGCTCTCCTTCTTTCTCTTTCTTTCCCTTTCATCTTTCTCTTGTTTTCTTCCTCTTTCCCTCTGTCTTTCTCTTTAGTTCAACACCCGCTCCCCCGCTTTAATTAGGTTAACAGTTAGGGGGTTCATACGGTGGTTAGTTTTTGCACGATTAAGCTGCTCTGGAGAAGAAAAGCAAGCTGGAGAGCAGGGGTGTGAAAATGACCCTGCTCTCCTCACGCTTGGGCTATTTCATTCGCACTTGCTGAGCTTGTTAGGCTTGGGTCGAAAAGTTTTGCACATGCACCCAGGGCCGCACCAAGGCATGTGTTAAAAATAAGAAAGAAAGGGGAAAAAATAGGAAATGCTTTGGTGTAATTAGGTATCAGACCCGGTGGGTTTTCCTGAGGGTCCTGCAGGAAGGTAATGATCCACAATGGGAATTTTGTTCCTGGGTCACAGCGTTTAGAAAGGAGGTGAAATACCTGGGGCCGCTGAGGCCCGGGTCCATGGGGAGATGAGTGCTTTGGTGCCAGCTGCTGTGGAGAGCCAAGGAGATTCTTGATTCCAGATTCTAGCTGGAGTTTACCTGTGTGGTTAAAAAAAACAGGGAAAAGAGAAAAATAAAAAAAGGAGGGGAAAAAGCAGATGCTGCTTCATGAAGCCGGACAGTGACCACTGTCGTGGCAAAGTCTGAATACCTGAAGTTTGCAAGAAAACACCCCCAAATCAAGAAGAAATTGGGACGAGCGAGTGAGGCTGGAGCCGAGCCGGGTTCAGGGGGCTGCTCCCGGCCCTCAGCTACTTGTTGAGTGTGAGTCTGCATTAGGCTCCGCTCAGTAACTGCATTGTTCTGCTATTAGTCCCTTTAAAACAATTATTTCTAAGGATCAGCAGCCTTTGTCCTTCCTTTCTTCCTTTTTCTTTTCATTTCTTTTTTTCCAACATATCAGCAGAAAGTGGAAATGCGGTCGCTCTGATCTAGCCTGAATATTATTTACTATGCTACTTCCTGGAGAAGATAATGAATCTTGACCCTTTCTATTCGTGTAACCCACCTTCCCTTCCTTTCGAGCAGTTACTTTCAGTATTGTTCACCAATGCACGCTGAAAAGGAGCTTGGAGATTTTCTAGACACACACAAGCTCCCGTGCAAACATACGTGTCCAGGCTGCACCAGCTCTTTGGCTCTCTGTGGCTCTATAGGTCTGTGTTTGCATCTCCTTTTCCGTGTATTTAGCAGGCGCTGGACATGTATCGCGGTACCTGCAGAGGTTAAGGCTCTCCAGATGTCAATGCTTGTCCAGGGCTTTATTAGCAGGCACAAACTTGCTCTCTCCCAATTGAACAGCCGTGTTTTTCAGCTCGGAGCGATTTGCTCCAGTTTTGATTTGCTCCTGATTTAATTCGTTGGATATATTTTTACTTTTTTTTTTTTTTTTTAAGCGAGAGATTAATGTAAAATATTAGGTACCATCCCTTAAGAACACTTAAAACCAAAGGGAAAAAGTCAGAGTAAATCTAGTGGGGTTTTTGGCAAAGTCCAAAGCCTGAATTTTAAAACACAATTGAAACGTCTCTTGTCATAAGATGGGGATGGAGAATTGCTTTTGAGATAGTTGGTACTCTCCCCCTGTGCCACATCGCCACGAAAAAGCCATCTAACATTTATGTACAGCCTCGTGGAAGAAAAAAAAAAAAAGACAATTGAGGAAAGTTTATCACTTCTGTTGGGAAGGTTATTATCACGTCTGTAGGCACCTTCGTTTAGCCAGAATATTCCCGGGGTTTGTAGCCCACGGCTGCGTTTGGGAAATTATTTTCCAGCTAAGAAGAAAGAAAAAAAAAAAAATTCTGCAGCCGGGGCTTGGCGATTTCACGCAGGATTTTCGCTTCAAAGTCCGCGTGGGATTGTCTGGAAAAGGGAAAGGGTGAAGCAGGGCTCGTCAAATTCCGTGTCCCAGGGCTGGCATCGCTGCTCGGGGGGGTCCCGACCCGGAGGCAGGGTCGGGGCTGCCACCTCGGACTCTTTTGTCGCTTTTAAATTTTGATTTTTAAAGAGGAGCGGGCATTTACATCAGATGTAATTTTACTCGCTCCCCCCCTTCCCCGCATGCTGAGCCCTTTGGGTAGGAGGGATGGGGGGATTTAGCCCGACACCCCCACGGGGAGCTTACCAGGGTGGCGAAGGGAGTGTAACCGGGGTTTCGCTGTGCTTTCTCCGCGCAGGGAGCCAGGTGTGCCGGCCCCCGCTGCTGCACGGCTCGCTGCCCTGGCTGGACGGCAGCAAGGCGCTGAGCAGCCACCACAGCGCTTCCCCCTGGAACCTCAGCCCTTTCTCCAAGACTTCCATCCATCACAGCTCACCGGGACCCCTTTCTGTCTACCCACCCGCCTCCTCTTCCACTTTATCCGCCGGCCACTCCAGCCCGCACCTTTTCACCTTCCCACCGACCCCTCCTAAAGATGTGTCCCCGGATCCGTCCATCTCCACCCCCGGCTCCACCGGCTCGACCCGGCAGGACGAGAAGGAATGCATCAAATACCAGGTGTCCCTGGCCGATACCATGAAGCTGGAGTCCTCTCACTCTCGGAGCAGCATGGCCTCTTTAGGAGGAGCCACCTCCTCGGCTCATCACCCCATCACTACCTACCCACCGTATGTCCCAGAATATGGCTCTGGACTGTTTCCTCCCAGTAGCCTCTTAGGAGGATCGCCTACCGGCTTCGGGTGTAAATCGCGACCGAAAGCACGGTCAAGCACAGGTAGGGCTTTTGGCTTCTTCATCCCCATGGCTCGGGAGAGGAAGCTTGGGGGGGGGGGGGAAACGGGGGACAAAGGGGTAGATCTGTGCCCCCCCCCGCCCCTCTCCGCACGCAGAGGGATGCGCACAAGCATCCGTGTGGTGAAAGCGGCTGGGGCTGAAGCCCTCCGGGGAGGAGAGGACACGACTTTTCCTCCCCCCCACGACACTGCCCTGCTGGGTTTAGAACCAAACTCGCCCTTGGCCAATCGGGCTGGGGGTCCCGACCCCAGACACACCGGCCCAGGAGCCCAAATCTCCCCGGGGGTGGGAAGGGGCCACCCCAAGCGCCTACGGGGCGCTCAGCTGCTGCACCTAAGGAGGAAGCGAAACCGAGGGAACCGCAGCATTAGTGTATCTCGTCTGCATTTTAATAATGGTTCTAAATCCTGGCCAACTTCCCCCGCCTGCCCTCCGCCTCGCTCTTCCCAGGGCCTCTTCCCATGCGGCGCCCGGAGGTGCGGGGATGGTTTGCCCCGGGGCGGTGTCGGGGGCGGCGGGGAGCTCACCCACGCAGCCCCCAGCCCCATCCAGCTGCGGGCCAGGATCTTTGCCCACCCCTAAAACAAGACCCCCAAAGCATCCCTTGGCCGCACCACTCGGGGAAGAGCTGGGGGGGTCCCAGCGCTGTGAGCACCCCGCGGAGGTGAGGGGCGGGAGTTGTGCGGCTGAACGCTGCGGACTTGGATGTTCGTGGGCACCGAGGGGTAGTGTGTGAGCCGAGGGGGGTGTGTTTGTGTGTATGTGTGTGCAGAGGAAAGGGAGATTAGTCAAAAGTAGTTTTTTATTTTTTTCCCTTTTTTTTCTCTCTCTTTTTTTTTTTTTTTTTTTTTCCGAGGAGGCTGCTGCAGGGTTGCCTGGCATGAATGAGATCAGTTTTCAGGGTTTTTCCAGGGTGACATTTACTCTGTCTGTCTGAGCAGGGACTGTCTCTATTTAGCTGATATGTTTGAGCTAATCCAATTATTTTCAGACTGCTGCACGCGACAGTTGCATTGTTTATCCAGCGCCAGGAACTTTAATAGAGTCCGGATGCGGTTAGAGTGACAAAAAAACCCAGACCTGTATGTTTTGTACATGAAAGCGGGAGAGAGAGAGAGATGGAGTGAAACAAAAGAGAGGGACACAGACTCAAACAGCCCCGGAGCTGCTGCCCCGTTTAATCGGAGGCGAACAAAACGACCTGGGTATTAACGGGAGCGGCTCCCCGCCTGGCCCCGGTACGGGCTGGGTGCTGTGTCGGGGTAGGGATCGCTTCACCCTCAGCCCCGGTTCAAGCCGGGCGGTGCTCAGCTCCCTCAGCCGCCCCAGCTCCCTCCGAGCTGCAGCTCTCGCCGGGGCACCGGCTGCGCGGTATTTTCAAACCGTCTTGCCGCCCCCCACCCCACCCCCCCGGCTCATCACCCCGCCTCTTGTTTTCCTTTTGCCACTTTCTGTTACTTTACCTTCTAGAGAGACATCTGCGGTTCGCGATAAACCAACCCCAGCAGCAGCATCTATTTTTTTTTTCTTTTCTTTTTTTTTTTTTAAAGTTGATTTTAGCAAGCTGGGAAGCTCGCAGACAAAGAGGGTTAGTGCTGGAGGAAAAGGAGGGAGGGGGTGTTTTTTGCAGGATGAAAGAGGGAGAAACGGCGGTAAATGTCTTTTATTTTTTTTGTTGAGGTTGTGAGAGGAGAGGGGTTTAGTGCAAAGGCTCTGGAAAAACGGTTGCCGTTTGTGGTTAGGGCGCGGATGCCTCTTACTCGAACGCTGGGGCAGCGGGGAGCTGGCTCTAGGCTGAGTTAGCTCTGCTCTGGTCGGCTGAGGTCTTCTGCTGCTCTCAGATGGGCCAGGAGTGTCATTAGGTGCGACAAAAAAACCCAACAAACTGAACACCTAACAAAAACCCACTCAACCCTCTGAAAGGAGCTGAGAGGCAAGTCCACATCCCCCCATTTCCCTCCTTCGAGCTGGGAGCTGGTGGGCTGGGGGAGACCCCTCCCCAATAGCTGTGGCGAGGATAGAGAGGCACCAAAAAGAAGAGAAGGGAAAGACCTTAATCATGGTTCAGGCAGGCTCCCAAATATCAGGGATGGACCATCAGGCTGCAGATGCGGCGGGGAAGCCAGAGGGGTTTCTGCAAGTTGGGTAGTGGAAGCTTCGTTGCAAATTAATCGATAGCAGATATTGGCAGA